>CM068581.1:62814630-64228380 GCA_035048485.1 Pteria penguin | reverse complement strand
CCTTTTTCCTACTTAAACGAAGATATGATAAACGATGTTGTGCATCCTTGCGTAACATACCCTCCCCTAGATCCACCCCATTCATTAAACGTATCCAAATACCGGAAAAGAAGTATATTATGTTCTATATCGATATAAATAAAAAAAAATCTCCATTGATCTATAAGATATTGATCTTTTATTATTAAATAAATACAAAGTTCGTCACCTTCACACCTGTGCTATATACGGAATTTCATTAAATTTCACACAACATTTTAAACGATCATTATTCAGATTCAAAGTTTGTTTTTATTGTGACCCACTCTACGGTGAAGAGAAAAATATTGAAAAAATCTGGAAAGTAGATTTGAAATTGCAGCGTTTAAATGGTCAATCGCGATGTCAAAAACACTTCATTGAAAGAATATTCGGAAAAAAAATAAAGCGTGTAGATGAATGACCTCTTTATTTGATATTATTCATGTTTTATGCGACGAGGTAGATCTGGTACAGGAAGGGTGTAACGTGCTATAAAATGTCAACTGTCATTAAAATTAGTGACGATATCAAGGGTTAGATTCGGATAAAACTGCATTTAATTCACAACCGGAAAACGAGGTACAATGAAGTGACCCGCAGATAGCGAGCTGCGTATGAGTAAAAAAAAGCCCCAAAACCTCCTCGAACTTTTCCGCTATTTTTGACATTTCCCCCCATCTGCCGTCATAAAAACGGAATTTTTGCACTCTAGAATAAAATATTGGCCGAGTTTTTCCTCTTGATTTATGAAGCTAATCTTGGATAAGTCACACATGTATGCCGGTGTTCCATGTTAACACGCGAATAAGTGAAAAGTAATATTGTTTGATGCGATACCCACTGTAAGCTTATCATATCTTAAGATATGAAAAACGAACATGGTGGTTACCCATGAACAACAGGATAGTGTGCATATGTAACACCTTGAAGTTTTGATACAAACAAGTTAGACTACATTTTGTTTGAGTAATAAACAATAAAAATAAGCATGAATTGATTTTTGGGGTGTTGTATTTACACATTAACTTGGACATACAAGCTAAAAGTTGAAAAGGAAGGTGGTGTATTCATTGCTAGCTGGAATTTACTCTTTTCCCTCGGTGGTTTTGATATAAAGAAGGATATGATAAATCTAAACAAAAAGACGAAATGATCAAAATCAGTATTGTTGCTAGGAGTGTCTCTTTTTAAAACTTTTTATTCTAAATATTTAAAGCGTTTATATGACTGTTTCTTTTAATTACTTTTGAAAAATGAAAAAGGACACTCCTATGTGCAAAAAAATATAACGTATGTACTTGTAGATGCACACTCCACTTAAAGAAATATTTGCATACAAGGCTTAAAAATTCAAGGTAATAAAATCGTGGGGGTCTGTCGCATGGAATTTAATTCGTGCAATCGACGAGCACAAAACAAATATACATCTATACTAAACTTCTCTTTCAGTTGTTTAAAGTTCAAAATTAGAAGTATTACGATAATAAAACTTACCTTTGATTTTACTTCTACACGAGCTATATCCATATAAACACATTAAACACCACAGCGCTAGCCATTTCATTGCTCCGTCCCCCATCCTGAAAAACTTAATTGGAAGGACAAAGACAATTTTCTCCAATTTACACTTTAAATCCACTTGATACAATACCCGACCTTAATCTATCACCTGGGATTTTTTAATTTTCATTTTTGGTATCATAAACTGCTTTCACGTAAATTCCTCGTTACAGTCACTACAAATTTCATTCATGAAGTCGTAAATAATCTTCGCCGGGTTGATTAACCTCTCTTTAATAAGAAAAGGCTACCGATATCATTGCAAATCGACCCCTCCACGGTCTTATCCTATCCTTAATTTATCGCACTGGACAATTTAGTGGCAAGTAATCCCTTCATATGATACCTTCAAGATCAGATTTCGCCCTAAGTATGAAACGGTTCCATTTCAGCGATCGTATATTTTTTTAAGTCCAACCGCGTACGATCATGTCAATTTAACGCTGTTAGTTTCACTCCCACACTGTGAATTTCCTCTAGCGGTTCCTTTTAATATTTTTACGTTAAAACATTTTAGAAAAACAATGAAACTTCGGATTCATAACTTGAGGATGCCGTAGTTATCGCAGCGGTGTTTGAAAATAAGGAAGCAAATTTTCGTGTTTTCGTTCTTATTTTTTTGGTAAGATGAGTAAATTAGCCTGCCAAGGCAAGCTTTGCAGTATGGAATCTGTTCGCTCTGATTTAATGATGCTCTGACCGGGGAATCAGACAATCATCTGCTTATAATCCAAGTTTGCTGTGCCCCTCATTGTAAACATTCAAAAGATGCGAGTCTCGGAACTGATGAGTTTTTAATTCCCGGTGTTTAGTACATACCGCAACTCTATCATTACCACAGCTGTTCTGAAACATGAAAATATGAAAATGACTCAAATATGAGCGAAACAAAAACGGCACTTTAAAGTTACATGGTTTTGTCTTTGTTAAATAGAGGATAACACGACCTGGTGTTTCTTTCCTTTAGTTCCGCAATGATAACATCAGCAAAAACTATTTTCACACATCATCTAGGAAATGCTGAAAATGCATGCATCTTTACCTGAAATTGTTGTGGTGATAAACAGAGAAATAGAGATATCAGAGTTCTTCGTTCGCGGTAGGGAATGAAGTGTCCGAATATTAGCAAAGAGAAAAACGTATGTTCTCTTTTTATTGTTAAAGTACGCTGTCTTGTGTTCCTAGAAAAATTAACGGTTTACCGCAAATCTTTACATAGGTTAATTTTGTTTTGCACTTTGCGATTGTCTAAAAGTCAAACGTCTTGTCGTGAGTTGAACGTATTGATGTATAAATCTTCTATCACCTTACGTATAAGAAGAACATTTCACTCAAAAATTTCAATCGAAGATACATGTACAGTGTTTCCAAAAATGCATTATATCAGTCACAAAACTGTTATATTATATTATAAACAAAATCAGTTCTTCAAGTAAATAAAATTCTTTCCCACTCAAATCGGAATTAATATTCACAGATTTCCCCCAAATCTTATCAACTGTCTGTATCGTAATACACCAGCGAACTAGTGAGTTAGACAATTCAAACTAAGAAAATTATTTTCCTGAATAAAAGATTCAACTTGACATTCTTCTCAGGAATTTGTAACAAACAGTAATATTACCTGAGAAATGACACTCGGGTGTATCACACGGTAGGAGTCCCCTTGAGTATCCGAGACAGATTTATAATCAAAAATCAACCTGCTGTGCCGCCATAAACAATGTTGGAATGATCTTTTTTAAACTTGGTATGTATAGATAAACCACGTCTCGTTGATCATCAGGATGTCCGTCGACAGGTCAGATTATTTTTCTTGATGGTCATTAGAGCTGGTTAATAACTGACCATACGCGTATGTAGATTACTTGTTGTGGAACGGTAGTCTTAGGGGAAATTAAATAGTTTGAATAATGATATATGTATTTTGATTTTCTAATTGACTTTTACAACAGTACATATATATGTTTGTCATATTTCATTGAAGTAGAGATCGAAATAAGGCCAATTTGCTCTTTTGGCACCTCTAAATACGTTATAAGCATATACACGCATTAGCAAATTTCATAGAAATAGGAATTAGTTGTGTATTGATAAAATAAATTCAGTGGAAGATTTATTATCTGTGCTTCCTTCCTCCACATTACTCCCTCCTCCCCGCGTAAATCCCATATTCTTGTCAATTTTTTTGCCACCAACGGGAAAATGTGCCCTTCGATCGACTCTTACCCACTCGCAGACAAAGAATTGATCCACCATTAAAAGTTTTGAGAGGGTGAAAAAAAACCCCGAAAAATGAATTTGAATTTGTGTGGTCTACCATCGGCCCTCTTGTCTGAAAACAAATTCATAAGAGCACTTGTTCAAAAAATACTTGTATCCGCTTATGAATTATTTTTAGTACTCAGTAACATAGATAAAATCAGAACAAGTGATATTAAACGCTGACCACCAGGTACACATCTGCAGACTTGAGACAAGGATGAGAAATCTCCTGCCTAAACACACTTTGTTTAACGACAGAATAATAAAGATTGTAAATTCCCTTTGTGGTTTGGATATACTTTATATATGTGTGTATGCGATCAGAAACAGGCCGGGCATTGATATCCGTGTCGTATTACCTGTTACAAGTGTTGACATACTATAAATATTTCCACAGATTATAATGAAAAGAAAACTTGCAGGTATTCCATGCTGAACTTTAATATTCACATTATAAGTTCTATAAGCAGGTACTTCTTTAAATATATTAATGTCGAGGGCTATTTTCTCAAAGGGGAAATAACTGATAAAGGTCGCAGCGGGTATCTGACTTCAGTGTTTATGCTGGAGATAATAGAAAGATTAAATCTTTTTCTATAATATTGCGGATTTATATCTCTGAACAAAATGACTGTTTTGGGGGTATTGAAAAAGTTTAAAAAGGAAGTCGCGAATATTGTAACTTCTTTATAGCGCGCAAGAGTTTGAATCACCCCAGGTGTTTTGTGGAATTATAGACTGGTCACTTCACAATTATTCAAACAAGAGCTGGAAAAATAAATCAAAGATAAATATCTCAATACAGTCAGTATTAATTTCACAAGAGATCTGTGGTGAAGACACTTGAAAGAAAATATCAATAACTCTGCTTGTGTTTCAAGTTTAAAGTTATTGATGGGTTAAAGAAATGTCAAGAAAGCTGATATACTAGACGTTTGTTATTTGAGTATTCATCAAATGTGTGTTTTGATATATATTAAAATTGATGATCATTTGAAATATAAACATTTTATTAAGAAATTCGACAAGATTTCATGTTTTAAGTGGTGAAAATACACAACGTATAAATTTATTTTAAAGTTAATTGTAACATGTAAACATCTAGATTATTTTGGAAAGTTAAGATGATTTTACTTTAAACTTTCATTTTATATTCATTGTACAAAGTAAAAACATACGATGGAAGGAAAAAACACTTGAAAACATAATTTGGAAATAGAGCAATATACTGCATAATATTTGAACTGGTGCGTCGGAATGTAAAAAACAACCCCCCCCCCCCCCCCAAAAAAAAAAAGGAAAGAAAAAAAAGGGGGAAAAGCAAGAAAGAAAAGAAAAGAAAGAAAACTTCTGGTTATTAATAAGAAGGGAAAATAGGAGCTGGCTAAAAGATCTCTGAAATCCCGTCAGACTTGGAGTGTAGGTCGGTATCTGGAAAGCGGAAATCAGCAGTCAACATGCGCGAGTCCAAGACTAGGAGCTGGACCCACTCTTGAGTTCTTTTTGTTGGAAAGTAAATTTACACCCTGCAATAGAGTTATCTAAGATCCTCTCAAATAATTTGCTGGGGCCCCTCTCAAGAAAAGTTTCACGCCTGTTCAAAAATAATGCCGGGTTTACCAACATTTGAAAAGTTATAAATTTCTTCAAATCAAACACGGATTTATAATGGGTTACACTTTGGAATTTCGAAGTCTTTTGATCTATTGCGGGAGAATAGAAAATCGGAAAATACAGAATTCACACCGGAAAGTATAAGACCTAACATATCTTTTTAATCAATTATAGCAAACACGAGAAAAGAACATTTGTTTGCATAGAGCGTTTTTTATTTATCACGAACAATTGATATTGACATCGCTGTATATTTCCGCCACGTGTTTATCTTGCCCAAGGCCGACTATGGTTATTTCTATGCGCTCCTTTCTAGTTTAACAATTAGGTTAGGAGAAAGTTTACATTCGTTTAACATGAACATGTATAATGTAAATATAATTTGCAGGTGCGTGTAAAATATACCCGCTAAATGTTAGTAACACGAATCTCTTTAATTATTATTCTAAATGAACAGTAAGTCTCCCCTTTACTTGCTGTGTATGATGTTCGACAAAGAAAATATCAAAAGATGTGTATATTTATAGCTGGTAATAATGTTCTGTCAGCTTGGTTATTCTTAGACAGGTTAAGAATGATAAAGTTCTGTCAGTTTGGTTATTCTGGATATGCAGAGAATGATATGATCCAAAGACCACAGCCCAGACTCAGGTCTTTGTACCGCTCCATCTCTGGTTCCATTTTTATATAGTTTTTAAATACAGCTGCAAATTAATATGACCTGTCACCTAAGATTTAAAAATTTCCCAGGTAACAAATAGATTACGAATAAATAGTGCTTGCCTTGTCAAAATGAGGGTTTTTAAATTAAACGACCATCACTGCATTGGATGAATTACCCATTAACATACAATGGTTATGAAAAAAAAGAAAGAAAAAAGAGAAGGGTAAATTCTAAACACACCCAGTGAAACAAATAAAACAGACTGGTATATTTTGTATGGTCCCAATAAGTTTAAGGAAAGTATATCAAAATAAACACATACACACGCGCGCGCAAAACACCCTCTAGTATAAACCCCACCACACGTAAAAAAAGCAAATATAAAGAACAACAACATATACGTTTGTAAAGACAATAATCTACTGAAATACTGTGTTGTAACCCCCCCCCCTTTTTTTTCAACACGACATTCCGAATAAAAACCCTATCAATGAAAGAAAGAAAGTAAGAAAGAAAGAAAAAGAGCGAAGCAATCTTAGGAAAAAAAAAGATCCACTTGAGAATCAGATCCCCACTAATGAGTGGCTTTGCCATATGTACATCGCATTCTCTTACTTTACAAAAAAACCCTACCTATGGTATATATAAGTACAGTAAGTAAATAAATCGCTACTATGAACACCTAGTCTACATAAGCTTCTTAATTGGGCAGAGACATGGGGATACATTTTGAAAAAAAAACTTCAAAAAGACCGAAAAATTTATTATTAAAATGTCAACTAACAATTTATCATAAGAATCGAGGTAAGTGATACTCCTCCACGTATTGTCTCTTTGACGTGTTTCTGATACTGGAGAAATGTGAGAAATAAGAGTGTGATAAAGGGACATCATTAACAATGAAAAAACGTCTTCACACGTTCTAAGAGGTTCATGACCTCATTCATTAGAAACGTACTTTAATCTCTCTTTGATAGAGTTGATATAAAAGGACCGCAATGTTCATGTCAGCGCCAGTTGTTTGATATTAACAATGGAAACACGTGTTTTTATTAATTAGCTCTTTATGGGGTGAAAGTCCTATGCTTGACGTTGAAAAAGATATATGCATTGTTTGTGTAAATTCTGCCCACTACCCTCATTGTATTTCATCATGCAAGTGAATTTCTAATCGTGTAATTTGTTTTCTTTTTGTTTTTATTGTTTTTCTTTCGGGGAGGGGGTTATTTATTTTAGTTTTTGTTTTTTGTTTTGATTTTTGTCTTTTAATTGTTAATAGTTCTACCACTGTAATGCACAGAGAGAGAGAGAGAGGGGGGGGGGGGGGGAATTGTAATGGAAAGTGCGGTAAGTTTGATAGTAGGATAGATCTCAGCACTAGAATACACCACACAACAAAATTTGTAACCCTATCCAAGATCTAAGATTGTGAACTCTAAACGCAGATATCCTAGCGTGATGCGAATTTATTTAGAATATTTCATTTCAGAAAAAATAGTGTGCCAAAGGATTGGCATTATGTTTTACCAACATTATTAAAGATTTTTTCTTTCAATGCAAAATATGCAAATTTCTCTCATATCTGCGTATTTGATACAGCAGGCCCGTGTAATACAGCTATGTGATATTCATGTGTATTGCATACCACGTGACGTCATGATTTCTGCACCGAACTCGACGACGACGTCTCAATAATGTCAATCAAAAACTCCTTTTTCTACATTGTTTTACAACTTTAAGACAAAGAGACTAACGTTCACGGTTTATTCAGTTAGAATAAACCATTTTCAGGGACGCTGAACACGAATATGACAAAAATTTCCTGATTCGATAATGTTGAATATTTTTTTTTAAATTCAATATTCCTTCAAAAATATGAGAGAAAAATACTTTTTTATAGACTGCTATAAAAGATGCATCAGTTACACCCGCGGGGTCTCAAAATCATGCAAAACCCTCGGGGAGCTTCGGGTTTTACTTGATTTTGAGACCCCTCGGGTGTAACTGATGTATCTTTCATAGCAGCCTATAACAGTCTTATATTATAAGATGATGATTATTAATACATGTAATTAGGTCTCTGTTGTGCACATGTCAAAACAATTTTCCATTTGGTAAACTTAATATATGCAGTTATATGCATATACTATAGAACTATGCGTCACACCGTAAAATAATAAAAAGGGAAAAGGGAAGGAGCGGTGAGGGATTGAAGGGGAAGGGGGAATGGGGAGGAGTAACGAGGGGTTGAAGGAAGAGACAGAGGTGGGAGGGGAAAAAGGGGCGGAGCGGTGAGAGATTGAAGGACGAGGTAGGGTGGGAGGGAAGAGGGAAAATGGAGGAGCGGTGAGCGATTGAAGGGGAAGTAGGAGTGGGAGGGGAGAGGGAAAGGGGGAGGAGCTGTGAGGGATTGAAGGGAGAGGTAGTGGTGGGAAGGGCAATGGGGATGAGTAGTAAGGGATTGAAGGGAGAGATAGAGGTGGGAGGGGAGAGGGAAAAAAGGAGGAACGATGAGAGAAGGAAGGAAGATGCAGGGGTGGCAGGGGAGAGGGTAAAGGGCAAGAGCGGCGAGAGATTGAAAGGAGGGGTAGGGGTGGGAGGGGGAAATGTGAAGGAGCAACAAGGGATTGAAGAGGGGGCGGGAGTGGGAGGGCAGGGGGAATGGGGAAGAACAGTGAGGGTTTGAAGGGGGAGGTAGGGTGGGAGGAGAGATATATCTACCTCTGTCCACACCCTCAATGGGCTCACAAATCACCAGAGAAATTTTTTCGGAGAGCTGGAAGTGAAACTTCGATTGTCAGATTAGAAATTTAGTGCGATTCCACCAGATCATCCTGCCCCTTTCTATATATATATTCACAGACTATATAAAAAAATTACAACATAATTACATTATTCAGTGAAGCATATATATATACACAAAGGGAATTTATAATTTAATAATTGTTCGTTACGTGCACTATCAATATTTGGAAATATCGAACGTGCTACAAAGGATCAAACATAAATATTATATGAACTTCAAAGTATGCAGTATTGTCCTATGAAATTTTGCAACTAATGAAATGTAATTGAAATATTCATAATGACTAAGTTACATTTCAATTTCATTAGTAACAATATTTCATAGGACAATATGTAATCTTCAAAACATTATACACGTATACATGTGACTTTATCCCGTTTTTCATTGTCTTTCTGCTCGTGTTGTCTTGTGTTAATTTTCGTTTATTTGGTCATTGAGTAACTTTTCATCATTCAAAGTTAGAAAATGGCATTACGATTAGGTAAATTGATTGATTATTGTTTTACGCCATTCCAAGATTCTTTACGTATATGCCAATATGGTGACGGCATCAGTCTGATGCATTACGTAGAAATATATACCTTTGCAACGAACCCACCCAAAACATTGAGGAATCTTAAAATTACGTTCCACGCCTTCCGTGACACGAGACCTCGCATTTTACTGCCTCACCCGAAAGACAAGACACCGGTGTGCCCATGGCGGGAATCGAACCCGGGCCTCCCGATCACGAGTCGAGCACTACATGCACTGAGCTACACGATCTTCGATAAGGTAAACGAGGATTCCGATTCTATCGCCAATCACGAACACAAATATATGGTAAGTATAAAGATAGAAAAGACCCTACCTGGTATGGATTCCTTCTCTCAATCTTCATATATATGGCTTTAGTGGCTTATTTGGTCCTTAGTAGTCCAAAATATCAAATCCTGCCAAATGATCGGGTTCTAAATTCTCACCTTTGAATGGCGACTCGGAGAACTGAGGTTTCCATAAATATCTAAAATATCGACATAAGTCGCGATGATCAGGCTATAGCTGATTTATAACATCCTATATATATGCAATGGATTGGCTATGTGTAGAAATACCTAGCTTGATTGTGTAAAAATATTACCAAATACAGGAGCGGATAAAGCAATTTTCGAAAATGGGTGGGTATATTTTTAGGTGAAATTTGCGGAAAGAGGGGTATTCTGTCTTTTAAAAGAGAAACAATTTTCTTGCTAAAATTTTCCTTTCAAAAAAAAGGGGGGGGGATGCAATCACTATAATCCCGTTCTGTATACATCAATGAAATAAGTGTATAGTAAAAACTTAAAATTTACAACCGTTGTCAAGTTCTCTCATGGGCAAATAGAAAACTTTCATGTTTCTATTCAGTCATTGAAAGCCAAATTATTTTGCATACCTATGCAAGGATTCGAACTCACAATTCTCTGATACATACTCTCACACCACTTAAATCAGCCACACCGGGTATCTAACCACAATTCATCAAGAGGCTTAAATTTATATTTTGGAGAAAACGTCAATAGTTTGTATTTACTTATTACAATACACAGTATAGGTAAGCAAAGCTTGTTTCTTATTTTGCATTTCTTGCTTGCATGGCATTTTATTGTGATCAGGGACGCATGAAATATCTAGATGTTTGTCATTTGACATAACTTAGTGCCTCCATGTGTACGAAGTAAGGTGGAACGATCCATGTCGGTTTGAACTTGGGATCATATTTTTGCACTATAAACATATGAGCAGAATATTATGTATACAATAATCGAAAATCAAATACTGTATTAGAAGGTTTGCTACCTTTGTATATTAAGTAAATATTTGCAAAGCGATATACTCACGACAATGTTGAATATGCTCCATATTCTCGGGGGAGGGCATTGCATAACCTCCTTAACTTGCAATGATTCGCATAGTTATATCAGGGACGTATATAATTAGATATATACGTCCCTGGTTATATGCGATATAAGTCCATCATTGGATTTACTTACATATCTATATAACATTAAATACGAAACATGTACATATGATATAGCAGTTGAATAATTAAGAGACGTGTATTACCTAATATGCATATCAGAGGCGGTTAAATGCATGTAAACATGCATATCCCTTTCTCTTGAAATGAGTGTAAAAGAAAACATTCACACAGACACGGAAGCGAGTTATTTTTGTTTGAATTCTGTAGGTTTAAAGTTACTGACTACAGTTGATTATCATTTGTTTTCTTCACGATTGATTCGACCCTTAAAATTTGCTTGATTTTCCGGAAACTCCCTTGGATCTTTTGTTTTGTTTAAGGGGAAAATCCAGAAGGGTCCGGGAACGGAATAGCCTCAGTCACACTGCCGCAAGTCTAAAAGGTGCGCGGTAACACTGCCACCCCACCTTAAAAACAAACAAACAACAACAAAAACAAACATCGTAGGACGCTTTTGATTGTTTCGAATTTTATCTCTGACGACGTCAATATGCATGCCATCGTGGCGGAAATTTAGAGATGCCGAGAAACGGTGGATAGATCTATATAATGTACCAATTTCTGAGAATGTAAAACATGTTTGAAAGGAATTAAATGATTAGGAATGAATCTAATTTGTTTTTCGTTGCATGAAGGTATAACAAAACCAACAAAAAACAAAAAAAAAAAAAAAAAACCAACCCCCCCCCAAACAAAACAAAACAAAAACACCCCCCAAAGGTACGGAAAACTTATGCACCATGCGCTACGCGCAATAATGCAGTTTTCTTTGAATTTATTTTTCGTAGTATACTCCATACTCCTTCCAATGAATAAAACAATAATAATGATACATTAGTAGTATCAAAATTCATTCCTTAAGTGAATAGTTTAGATTTCAGCAGTTTCAATGTCATATCAAAATCATGGACGCCCGTTACATAAGCATTACATATAGAGTTACGTAACTTTTTCATAAACCCCTCTTCATCATACGTCCTGTTTCCTGCAGTTATTGCTTTCTTTCATCAGAGATATTCCCTCCCTCTCTGCTTTCAGTGACACGATTTGGAGGAAACTAATAGCCAAGTGTAATCCGTTTCGTGTTATCCGTTTTGGGTTAGAATATTACCAGTCCCCGGAAGTAAACATTGCAACATGTGAACATATCTTTCAACATATTCGACGGTTTTAGAATTGTCATTCTGTAATCTACCAAAATGCCAGTAACGTGTAGCCTTTGTAATAAGGCATCAGCAATTCTGAAACGTCCCAAAACAGTAAGATAATTGCTAATTTACTAAAAGTGTATCCAATATTGCTCGAATACTTTCTGTTGCCAAGTGTTGATAATCATAATGTCATATAGACTAGTTGATGTTAATATTATGATATACATGTGCATGTATCTTGTAAATAGGCATGGCTGGGTTTTCTTTATTTCCCAATCTTGTTTATGTTAGGTCCAAAAAAGTGTAGGGCTGATAATATGCAAAAGGACATTTTAATAAATTTGTTCCTTTAATATGATTTTAACGAAACATCTGGGTTAACCTCCCATCTGGATTTACCTTCCAGACCAGTATAGTTTGAAAGATTGACTAAATGTCGCACATTTTACAGTTGAATGTATTTGGTGGTAGAGTTTTAGCCAGAATGCAAACCTGTTAGCGGCTGTACATGTAAGAAGACGTGGAATTTCCTGGAAATCCTGATCCTCCCAGTGATTCAGATTCTATCGCTTCTTATTACAGTTTAACACTGACACAAAGAGTATGCAACCTACATTTCAATAAAATGGTCATAATTTTACAATGTAGATGTACATATCCATGCATGTTTAAAGTCAAGATAAGCTCTGTAGCCAGTGTCAGGACAATTCTTCACCAAGACAACAAGTAACAAGACAACTCATAACCAGATGATATTGATTACGAGTTGTCTGGTCAAGTCATGACTTGACTAGACAACTTGTAACCAAAACAGAAATTTTGAGCAAGGTCAACATGAAAACTCATCACCAAAACTTACAAAAAGTAAGAGTTTCAGTTACTTTGAAATTTTATGTTATTAAATGCATCAAATTGTCAATGTAATTGAATTTAACTTTCAATTAGTTCAACTGTCATCAGTGTGAATTGTTAAAACAGCACATTAATTATTGATTCTTTTAACTTTTTGATTAAAACATCCTTTGTAATCATTTATAGTATGATTTTGTTGGATTAGATAACATTTTAGCGTTAGTTCTTTACATGTCAATTACTTATTTCATTTTACAATATTCTTTCGGAAGATTTACAAGGGATGGTCGGCATACCATGATGTGATGACTTGAGAAAGAAAATGAAACTTAAAGTTTTATTGAAGAGTTTCCTTAGGTGATATTGTTTAAAATTATCTAAGTTTTGGTGATGAGTTTTTGTGAACTTTATTTATGAAAACTTTTGGTGACGAGTTTCAATTGATATCATAAGAAGTTGAAACTTTAAACAACTTGTATAAGATTTGGTGAGTAGTTTCCAGTGATATATCGCTCAAAATTTTGGTGAAGAGTAGATTTGTAGTTCATATAACATTTAAATTTTGAAGTTCTGGTAATACAGTATCGAAAACTTTAAGAATTTCTCTCTTTAACTTTTGGTGACCAGTTTCAACCTGATATCGCCACGAAAAAAAAACTTTAGTTTTTTGTTCTAGTTATGATGACGAGTTTTTGTCAACTTCGTAAAATATTTTTAAGATTTAGCAACGAGATTGTGTTAAATTTCAGGATTTTTCTTATTAAGGTTTTTGTGACTAGTTTTTATGTTGACCTTGCTAAAAATTTCTAGGTTTTGGCTACGAGTTGTCTGGTCAAGTCGTCACCAGGTTACGACTTGACCAGACAACTCGTACCCAAAACTTTATGGTTACGAGTTGTCTTTTTTCGGTTACGAGTTGTCTCAATGACGAATTTTCCAGAAATCCTGTAGCCCATGTGCAGCCAAATTATGGTAGAAGTTAAGAACCCTGCAAAATTTATTCTGTTGAAATTTTGATGTCACAAACACAGTATCATACAAAAAGAGTAAAAAAGGCATAGCTGAGACAAAGACAGTGCAGAGATTATCATTATCATTGTAAACTGTAAATTATTAGTGAAGTCAGGTAGGGAAATGAAGACGTCACTGAGATACATGTGCAGGAAAGGAGTTTGCTGTACATAGAAGTGAAAGTGTTTATTTGTAAAAATGATAAAACCAATCCTTCAGAGGATCAGTAAAATTCCATCTTCATATAGAGGTTTGCTTCCTGAATATAACCCCACCACCAACCTTTGAATTACTGAGGGAGTAAAATATTATTTTGTAAGATCTTTAGGGAGACTTTAATTAGAGATTCCACCTTCTCTGTAAATAAAATAAAACAAGGTACATGTATGCCAGTCTCTACATCTTTTTTGTTACCCTTGCACCTACAGGTATACTGGTACAATCTGATTAAAAGCATATCTTTATTCTGCTTCTCTATTTGTCCTATTGCGGATAAAAATCTGGCGAAATCTCGTAATGGGTCATGTTCTGATGAACTCTGATGACGTTTCCGTCACCGAAACAGTTATTTCCCATAGCCAATCAATGGCTCGGCTAGGCACATGATAGTGATTCAATATGTCATAAACACTGTTCAAAAAGTACCTTGTGGGTCACGCATGCTGGGGATGTTTATTTCATTCCTAGGAATTTGTAGCCAATCCACTAATTGGCTGGAAAAGAGAGTTCACCAGGACATTACCCCTTACTGGGTTTGGTCAGATCTTTATGCGCAATGGGACAAATAGAGAGGTGGATTAAAGATATGGTTATAATCAGATTGACACTGGTACTACTGCATTCTTACCAATGGCACAGTACAGTCCAGGTGTTTTGTAATTTTTCCACCCGCCACTGTGGGCCACAACCAGGTGTAATTACAAGAATTACACAACATGCAGTGTGATTAACAAAGGTGTGAAGAAGCACAGGTAAATTTTCACCTGGATTCCCACTGTGGAGTATTTTTCCCACTGTGGAGTGTTTTTCCCACTGTGTTTTGTGCATTTTCTCCAAAACACTTGGACTGTACTGTAACTTCTGACGTTCTATATACTTACTTTTAAGGATGATTGTAAAGGGATGAGCATACATGTATTTAAACTGCATAAGTGGAAGGAGGGGAGTGCTTCCAGGACTGTGTATCCCCTTAAATCTCCTATTGACTATATACATTCGGGATATACAGTACAGTCCGGGTGGAACTTAATTTGTCCACTGGCCACAGTGGGCATTTTTAGAGTGGGCATTAAAAATGTCCACTGGACACAGTGGACATTCTTGTAAGTCAGTTAGAATTAACATACAGGTAAGTGGACAGCTTGATAGCTCAGGTAAATGTCCACTCCTAATGCCCACTTAAATTTCAGGTGGACTGCCCACTGTGGACAGTGGGCATTCAAAGTTCCACCTGGATTGTACTGTATAACGTACATGTACATATAAATGTAAAAAGCACTGAACTTTTACATGTACCTCATAAATACTAAATAATACAAAGGATTGTTTTGGGGATTTCACTTCCCTTACTTACACAGAAATTGGTCCTTTAAACACCCTAATGCTTTCTTTGCCTCCTTTGGCATCCACCAGAGTTCAGTCAACCCTCTGTAATAGGGTATTTGTTGATAGTTTGGGGTCAAGAAAACTCTTGTAACTCATTACATGTATAATCTTTAATTCATTAAGATTATTTCAGGGAGATGCTTTGTGTAAGGAGTGCTTCTATTACGCTTTTGAAGAGGAGATTCACCATACTATTATCAATGCTAAATTATTCACATCTGGAGAAACAGTGGCTATTGGTGCCTCAGGAGGCAAAGGTTAGTAACAGCATTTTTCTGGACATTTGACTTCAGAATATATATAGTATGATTTGATTTTAATACTTTATACAGGATTCAGCAGCATCTTTGATGTAGGCATTGTGTGTCGTTTTTCTGGGTACATCAAGTGTAATTGCAATACACCTGTATATGTACAGTTAATTAATGATTCTCTAATTTACCAGTACATGTTTTCAAACAATGTATACACGTACATGTGTCAAGGCTTAAAATAATTTTGTTGTAACTTTCATCTCAGTGCGCAAGCATTTATATGTAAAACGTAATATATTTAACAATCTTACTGAAAAACCTGACAAGTGATCTATTTTTTCTTTTTACACAGAGTGATGTGCATACATCATTACATGTACATGTCATATGGCCAGTGGTATTGCACTATACTTTTATTTTGACGATCTGGGGTTCGTTTCTGGCCTTTGATTCTGATTTTACTATCGTGATTGATAATATTCTGTCTGCCTATCTATCCTTCGTAGTAGACAGCATGAAAGAGAGGCTGTGTATTATGGTAAACATTGGCAGCTAAAAGATCGCTCATGTCTCTAGATGATGTGTCCATTTCAAAGTAAAAATTATGAGGTCATGTGCCAGTCAGATAATTGACTCTAAACTGAGAGGTTCTAGGTTCAAGCCCCATCAGCAGCTCATGGTTGTGCTGACTTTTGGGTTGGACAGTTAAAACCATAGTCATGTGTCATGATAAACATAGCATGTAAAAGATCTGTTACTGCTTCAGGTGGGTCTATTGCGTATATAGTACAGTCTAGAAGTTTTGGAGAAATTGCAGAGATCACAGTGTGAAAAATACCTGAAATCACAGTGAGAACCCAGATGGAAATTTACCTGTGCTTATTCGCACCTTCGTAAAGTACACAGTGTATTGTGTAAGTTCTTGAATTTACACCTGGATTTGACACATTGTAGTGGGTGGAAAGATTACAAAATACCTGGACTGTGCTGTATCTAAATGTCTGTGTAATGTATCAGGCAAATGCCATCTCCATACAAGTGGAATAATCTTAGTGTGGTGTATAACAAGAAATAAGCAAAGAAACAAATAAATAAGCAAGCAGACAAACAAATAAATAAACAAACAAACAAACAATATATCATATAGGGACCTAGACGGAGGTTCTGGGGTTTAGCTTTGAGGAAGTGAAAACTTCGTCTGACATTGTAAAAAGTAGAATTTAACTGTCATATCAAATGACCGTCCTAAGTCTGTATCATAACTGCACTATAATCAAATATTTTTGTGGTGTCCTTGTCATTACACTATATACTGTATATTTCCATGGTGACTTCTGTTATACGGTTGAGTCAGTAACTTTACTTTCTTCTTTTAGTAGGTTAGGTAATATTTTGACTTGATTAAACAAGTGTCAGAGAACAATAAATTTCTTATGTGTTTTCACCAATGTATGAAATTTTCAGATTCTACAGTTTTGGCATATGTTATGAAAGTTTTGAATGACCGATACAGTTACGGCCTGAACCTAGTGCTGTTATCAGTGGATGAAGGAATTACGGGGTACAGAGATGACTCTCTAGAGGTTTGTATAAATTATGTACCATGAAAGTATGTATAAAGTGAGAAGGGATAGGGGAAAGAGGAGAGAATAACTAAAACTAGCCACCATAGTACATGGTGCTGAATATTCCTGATGTGAGTGACATCATCAAATAACAAATAAGCAATGAAATGTAATATGTATAATATGCATGTATATTTGTGCATACATGTACATCTCATTCTGTATTTTTCAAAAGTATGTAATATAGTCAAACTTCCATAACCTGTATGTTGAAAACGGTAAAACACCCAAAACTCAAAGTAATCTTGCCTTCCTGACAACATTTCTATTCATTTTATTAACAACAGAGAAACTTAGAAACCTACCAAAACTTGGAGTGATTTTGAGGTCCCTTACCCTGCAAGTTATCACATGTGAACTGTAATAATATTGCATGCTCAATAAGTATGACTCTTGCAAAGGGATTACACAGCCATGATTATATGTACATGGAATGTATTTAATGAGACTTGCCCTATAGGCTTATTTCTCATTTGAAATACAAGAAAATATAATGTGAAGGTTGAATTGAATTCTGGTTTGAAAATCCTTCATTTTCTGAGCAATACTTGCTAGCTCTTATCATCAAGAATATAGTAATGTTGTGAAATAATATTAGATTGCTTCCTGTTATAATTAACCCATCACTTTTGTGGAATAATTGTTGAATTTGGTGACGTCACAATACATTTTCAGTAGTTATTCGAGGTATGACTGAAGTGTAAATTATTGTGACAGCATCTGATTTCACAATTTCTAAAGCATAAATGGAATGGTAAATTGATATAGAGTTTCTATATTTCTATTGCAGACAGTGAAGAGGAATCAGATTCAGTATGATTTACCACTTAAAATTGTTTCCTATGAGGTAAGACCTAGAACAGGTATATTTTTTGAAGGAGAAAGCAATTACCGTTAACTCAGCTAAGTGTCTTCGTGCAAAACTTTGACAACTTCTTTTTGAACCTATCAGATAGGATTTCTCTATGGTATTAATCATAATTACTTAACTGTGTGGTCTGGAATTAATATGATTTCAGTTAAAGCAACAATAAACAGTACATTAAAATTGCTATTTGTTTTATACAGGAGCTGTATGGATGGACAATGGATGCCATTGTTAAACAGATTGGACTTAAGAATAACTGTAAGTGTGTGATGTCTGATTAGAGAGACGTATGCCAATTGATATATGGTACTTGATTATGTTCAACGTTTATTACATGCGTTTTGGCTGGATTGCAAAGCAATTCTGGTCTATAGATTGGTGATGTCTGTCTATCCATCTGTCTGTCCGTAAATATTTTGGCTAAAGTTTCTGGTTTAAGCAAAATCTCGGCAGATTAGAGGATTGTTAACATAATACTCCACACACAGGTTCCTTATGACCAGAGCTTTCAAATTATGCCATGACTTTTGACCTAGTGACCTTGACCTTGAAATTTGAACTACTTTTAACAAATTTTAATTTTGGCTATATATTTTGAATAAGTAGGAGTAGGGCTTTGATACTTCACACATAGGGTCTTTCTTACATGTGCTTCAATTGATACCATTTGACCTTGACCTTGTTTCTAATTTGCTTTGCAATTTGGCCATACCATCTTTAGCGGTTTCTTGACAAGTGCTTTCAAGTGATACCATGATTTTGACATTGTGACCTTGACCTTGTTTCGAATTTGCTTTGCAATTTGGCCATACCGTCTTTAGTGGTTTCTTGACGAGTGTTTTCAATTAATACCATGACTTTTGACCTTGTTTCGAATTTGCTTTGCAATTCTACCATTCCATTTTTAGTGGTTTCTTGTTCTTTTTGGAATTTCCAGTTAAGGATTGGGCAATCTGCTCATTTGTACCACATTTTTCTAATGGTGTAGAAACATAATGGTGAGCAAATGGTCTCCAGTTAACACTTACTTAACATTGTACTTTTGTCAACTTTGATAAACATTTGTAAACTTAAGCATAAAATTGTTGAAAAAGAGTTTTGTGTTATGTTTAATTAGTTGTGAGTTAGTGCGACCATTAGTCATCATTCTCACAATCATTGTATCAGTGTAGTCAAGAATTGGTGCACTAAGGACATTCATTGTAGTTTTTTATGATAATTGTGAACAATATATGAGAGTGTATCTCACTTAACTGATTCGAAGTCCAGTTGATCAAAGATTGTCCAATTCCAATTTGTTTTATCAAATTTGATAAGTAAATACCTTATTGTTTTACTGTCTTTGATATAAACTAAGTGTATTTTGTACTTGTATTTTGTGCTTGTAGGTACATTTTGTGGAGTGTTTCGCCGTCAGGCATTAGACAGGGGAGCAATGATGTTGAAAGTAGACAAAATAGTAACAGGTAACACAGTCGTCATAGAAAAAAGATTATACATACATACAATATTGAGTAACATTGATGTTTTATCAAAAGTGAGATGGTACTAGATTTATTTTGTCCCCTCTTTTTGTGAAAGCAAGGGGACATTAAATCTTATTCGTCCGTCTGCCGTTTGTCCCAAAAACTTTAACCTTGGTCATAACTTTTTAACTGTAAGACATGTAGCCTTCATATTTGGCATGTGTGTCCCTAATTGCAATACCTTTCCGTTGGTACCAAAATTTTTATCAAGGGACCTTGACCGTGACCTTTGACCTACTTCATTGTAACTTTTACCTGTTAGATTTAGGGCCTTCATATTTGGAATGTGTGTCTGTAGACATGCACAACCATGACAATATGTCACAGATCACTGCACCCTTACTGATAGAACCCCCAAACCGGGGGACCACAATTCTCTGAATTTGCTTGTAGCACCACACTCGGTAATTTTGAAGATTTCGTTTGAAGCACCTACACTACAGAGATTGCGGATTGTCCAATTTTCCATGTATCGAGGCTGATTATTTTGATGTGGATTATTATGTTCACATTGCCGCAAATCACCACACTATACTTCGTCACCACAATGGTCAATCGCGATGATTCATCGCAACATTGCGGTTCATTAGGGCTATACATCGTATACCTATTGAACATACATTTAAGCATCTTATAATATAATCTAAATATTGAGGTGTAAGATGAATGATTTTGGTTGAGGGTTATTTGTTTCAAACCATTTATTTTCATTTCGATGCATTATTAATAATCACAATATTTGCAAAGACGTTCTAAATTGTTTAAAAACTAATAGATTAAATATGAGAAAAATATAGACGAGAAAACATGTGTCTAAATTTAGTGGTGAAAGTTCATAATAACATTTATGTTAACATTTTTAGAATAGGCGTTTGAAAATAGTAAACAATTAAAGGGGTGGCATGTCAGAAAGGAATTCTGACTGTAGTTGAAAGCCTTTAAATTAATTAAATTGTAATAACCTGTTCTTTGTTATGATGCCCATCAAAGAAATTTAAATCCAAGCCATTCTCAAAACTGAGTAAAAGTTATTAAAATTTGTAAACCTATGAATATTGCAAGTGTTTTGGAGAGTTATAATTAGTTGAGTAACCCCTAAAGATGTCTTGTTGTCGATCATTCTAACCCGTCAGCCAATTCCTTGTACGCTACGAATACAACAATATGTTTCAAGTCTGATTCAGGGGATACTTCCACGGCATAGACCCTTTGTTTTAGACTTATTTAAATTATCATTACAAAATACAATTTTTCTCACACTTTCACAATTGCAAGAAGCAATCTGATTTAAAGCACTGCTATTTATTCTGTATTTACTACGTGTATGCAGCAAAAACAGAATAGATAGAAATGTTTTTAATCAAACTGTCGTCAAAGTAAACTCAAACCCTTGTCTTTCTACAAACGAAATTGTCGAAAGTTTTTTTTCTGTTCGCCTTTTTGTGTTTTATGATACAGGTATTTGTCTTCAGATTCCTCATTGATTTTTATGCAAGATGACATAAAAGCTGATGAGAAATATCACCTGAGACAATAATTAGTGTAGGGCATTTCAATTCGGAAGTCTTATGCTACATTCGCAGTACTGAAATCATTAATAATAGGATCATGTTCTGAATTTTATTAAAACTTACGTTATTTGCTTAACTGAATGCTGAACATACTCGATGAGTATTTAAAAAAATTATTTCACCATGGTTTACACATGCGTATACATATTAGTAGATACATGTAGTAGGGTCAGCGCAGAATACCCACAATGCTGCAGTGATTCACCGCGATGGTTATGGTGATTTGCAGTGATTCCGCGTTCACTATAGGTCAGTTAAAGAGCGAAGATCGTGGTGATTAGTAGCTTAGACTTAACAAACATCGTGGCGATGACAAGACAACTGAACAATAGTTGTTCTCTGTAGTGTACTAGCTGGTAGACTATAGGAATCTCTTTGATCTGGCCCAAAGGTTATAAAACTTTTACCATGCTCAACTCAGAGTCCTTGCTCAAACTCAGAGAATGTGCTCAGTAGAGATCGCTGATAGAGTTTGAGATTGGTAGAGGTTATAGATGTTATGAGCATGGATTAGAGTAAAATATTTACCAATATTAAAATATTTACGTATATGCTCAACTTTGAGCACATCTGAGAAGTTTTATAACCTCAATTTTTTTAAGTGATGTCATGTTTGAGCATGGGATCAAAATTTGGCCACGTAGAACATTCTCAAAAAGTTTTAGAACCTTGAGCCCTAGGTAGTTTAAATTTTGTCCTTTTCTTACCTCTGTGATTGAAGTCTGGATTACATTCTATAGATGCGATAAGTTTTTGAAAGTCACCCAATGTATTTGCTTCTAATTTTCAATGAGAAATCATTAAACAATGACTGCAACCATATACATGTAAATGGTAGTACATCATAAAATATTCTCGAACAAAATGGCAAAATGTTTATACATGTACATTACATGTGGTATTCTGTGTAGTATTTATATTGTATATTGTCTACATCTTAATATGCAAATTTCGTAAGTTTAAAATTTATAATGAATAAATTTGACTTACTTGAGCATAGGCCCTCACATTGAAGACAAAGTTTCTGTTTAAGTAAGTTTTAATGGATTGATTACATTGCTTGTTTTGTTTATTCCATAAAATGTACACATTTAATTATAAAATAATTGCTCATTTGACCATTTTTTCTTTCTTTGTAGGTCATAATGCAGATGATATTGCAGAAACAGTAATCATGAATGGTAATATTGGAGTGTATATGTTCTGGTGACTGTAACATGATCAAATATAATGTAACAACAGTATAGGGCATAAAAATGCTAAAATGATGAAATGAAAATGACAAAAATGCATATTGTTTGTAATAGAATTAAATCTGTAAAATCCTTATGGATTACAATTTCTTACCATTTCTCATCAGTTTTCTGGTGTGGTCAGCAATTCATCACATTACAAGGTGTAGATGTGCGTGGTTTTACTTTGTGAAGATGTATATTTATGCCTATATATAGATAGTGGGATATATTTGATACAAATTACCATACATCTGGTTCCTGATATTTTTGTCTTGTTTTAGTACTGAGGGGTGACATTGGCCGTTTACAGAGATGCACTGCTATTAGTACAGTAAGTCTTTCTTGATTATACCCTTATGCCTTTATGATATCTTGACATAATTTCTTTCGAGTTTTTCCACATTGATCATTTTAGAAGTTGAAATACTAGAGCTAAAATGTTATTATCGTTTCCCATGTTTTTGTTAATATTGTTATGAAAGATGAGATATTTTTCATATTTCTAGGGCACAGATGGTGCTCTCCCAAGAAGCAAACCATTCAAATACACCTATGAAAAGGAAATTGTGATGTAAGTTTTTAATCTGAAATATAAGTATTTTACACTGACTAAGATATTTGTTGATATTGGATAAATTTACTTTATTTATATTGATTGATTGATTATTGTTGTGAGTCACTAACAGTCGTAACAGTCTTGAAAAATGGATAGCGGACAATAAATGTGTTCCTTTGAGTATTCTAGTCTTAGATTTAGAATAAGATTTAAGATAAGCATTTAGGTGATTAGGTAGTTTTGCTCAACACAACTAGTACCATTATTGTTGAAATGAATGCAAGAATCATAATTTTTTATTATTTTACAGGTATGCATACTTTAAGAAACTGGATTACTTCTCAACGGAATGTATATACTCGCCAAATGCTTATAGGTTGGTTAATTGACTGATATGATACTTTCACTCCTTTGATTGTGCTGCTTTTGCGGTGAGTGGGAAGGTGGGTGCCTGTAAACTGGTTAACTACACCAATTGAGTGACGTTTGTTACTTCAATTGACTGTCCAAAGTCGGTATCGTAACTGCAGCACAATCGAATATTTTAATAAATAACTATTGTTTTTCCATGTATATTTCACTCTTTTCATGTTTTGTGTGCATGTCCTTGGTGATTTGTGTCATACAGCTTAGTCAGGTGTCTTATATTTTCTCTTTGTCTATACTTTGATGATGCTATCAGAGCATGTTTCACATTTTGACATATTCCCAATTCCTTTGTGATAAACAACAAGAAATTCTTACCATGCTATTCTAATTTTTGGCCTCAAGGGTCATCAAATTTGTTGTATATATTGGTCAGTTTTAGTTAAATCCATAGTACATGTATTTTAAGACACCAAGTATAGAATACATGCAGTTAACACCTCTATATTCAATGCAAATGACTTGAATCTTGAAATGACAAATTTAAAAACATTGTTCAAAAGGATCTCAGTTTCATGGTAGTAATAGAAGTTGAAAAATGCTTGAATATATAGTCAGGTATGAAATCAGTGATAAATGCTGGAATTTTTGTCATAAAGACACTTAAGTTTTACTTTGAGCATGTTTATTTGATGCATTTAAAGAAAAATATGTCTGTTATAAACATGAAAGAAATTTTAAAAAAAGGCAACTGACATGATCATTGACATTGTTAGAAAACTTTGATGAGTAAAACATTTTTAGCTCACCAGCTCAAATGTCCAGAGAGCTAATATCATAGCCCTGGTGGTGTAGACAAAAACTTACCGTCAAAATTATTTAAAAATGGGAATTTCATATATACATACCTTGTGACAATGGTACAATGTGGCCTTTGGTACAATGCACCATCATTTTTAACCCAGCGACCTTGACCTTCACGTTTGACTTACTTTCCAAAAACTTTAACCTTGCCCATGACTCATTAACTACTAGGGGTAGAGCTTTCCTATATCACATTTGTATTCATTATGGCTAGATCTTTTGGTCTGTTTCAAAAATTTTGATGGTGTGACCTTGGTCTTGAAGTTTTACCCCCTTTAAAAACTTTATCCTTAACCATACTTTCAGAAAATATTAAACAAAGGGTTTTCATATATTTGACCTGCTTTCCAAAAAACTTTAACTTTGCCCAAATCTGGTCAAGTACTGGGGGTAGAACTTTCATAATTCATGCTTGTGTTCACTATGGCTAGACCTTTCTGTCTGTACCAAAAATTTTTATCCCATGACCTTTAGCTTAAATTAAGAAAACATTGAATATACATGCTTTGGAGGGAGTTGTTCGTTATGTTTGTATTTGCTTATTGCACCAGTGCAGTGTGCTAGCAAGGTGCTGGAACAAATAAAATTAATGGGCTGTATTAACTGTGGTTAATTTGCATGAGAGAAACTAAATGACCTTAATATCAGTTATGTCCTTTATCAGTGAGTGGATTAGGTGCTGCATTGAAATTCACTGTAGTCCCTCGTCTCATTCTTATCTTGCTTTTAATCCCAGTGGAAGCAGGTGTACCTGTACTTACCAAAAGACTGATGGGATTTTCTACCATGGATATCACCATACTAATTGAGAAATTATGATTTTGTTTTGAGCAACAGAAAATATATTTTTTTCGTTTACCATCACAGCTTCTTTTAATTTTCCAGATCTAATAGGAAATGCCTTTAAGGTAATTATTTTTAAGGAAAAATTGATGTTAATGTTCATTTAATCATTAATAACGTATAATTTTACTTTTCAGAGGATTTGCTAGAGCTTATATCAAAGATCTTGAAAAAATCCGACCAAGTGCTATTATCGGTAGGTCAAATGATAACTAATAATACATTATAAGAACTCTAAAACGAAATATTGAATTTGAAATGGGAATCTAAATGTACAATTATAATGCCATTACATTCATAATGATCTTATGTTTTACTTTTCAGATATCATTCATTCAGGAGAATGTTTGTCAGTTAGTAAAGATGTGAAATTGCCTACTCAGGGTGAGATTATATCAATTTAAGTTCTGTTTTTGGTGTCAGAATTTTGTATTTTCATCCTTTTCTTTTAAAACCTTTTTTCTTAATATCACCATTGTATTGGTTTGTGAAACACAATCATACTTTGATTATATTTTGATGTTGTTGAGCATGTGAATTGTTTAGGTCTTTGTTTTTCTAGAGAAAACCCCTTATTAAGACTTTACTGCCCATTTCTTTAAAAGAGTTTTTAATACAATACTTGTTCCTACAAATTCATTGTTGATTTTTAGGTCAAGTAAAACATTGATATATATTTTGTCACAGAAATTGATATACATGCATTTGTATTTTTATAAAAATACTCAAAGGAAATGAAAATGTCATTCTACTGTTTGATTAATCTAGAGGAAAGACACCAGAATTTTTGGTTATTTAGGTTCATATTGCAACATGGGGAAACACATTTCAAAAATATCATCCTGTTATTCTATATAATCATAATTGAATAATTCACACAAATATTCCCTGAAATACACATGTATATTCATATATGTATATATCTACATGAGTATTTCGAGCTGTGATTCATTCATTGAAATATACTGTATGTAAAGGAATGAATCTTGCTTTAATATATTGAATATGTTAAATATAATGTACATGTACATTTATGTATATACTGGATCATTGTAAACTTTCTGTTAACAGTAAATTTACAAATTTCCAGATTGAAAGCATTGTGACTCCCAAAGAAAAAAATTGTAAAAAGTTCAGTTACTATCATAATATGTAGAGTGTTTTGCTTAATTATTATTATTATTTTTTTATATTATTATTATTATTATTGTTATTAAATATCTACAGGTACATGTGAGAGATGTGGATTTATCTCCAGCAATCCAATCTGTAAAGCATGTGTACTACTAGAAGGTCTCAACAGAGGTCTTCCAAGGTAGGAAAACAGATTTTAGAAATACTTTTATTGGAAAAGAGTTGTTCTCTGTGCATTCTTATCTTAATATAGGTTTCTTTTTAACCCTGTCTTCATATGCCAACTGAACTTGTGTATAACAAAAATCTGTCATCAGTTGTATCGAAGCCATTGTTCAAGTCTTAGGGGGAGTTAAATTAGTGGAGTTCAGTTAATGAGGTGCTGGGCTTAGAACCGACAAGTCCTGGGATTGACTCTCGTCTTGGGCTTATCGTTTTCCTATCTTTAGGACGAACCATTAAAAACCGAGGTCCCATGTCATGGTAGATGTGGCACATAAAAGATCTCTCACTACATCAGGTAGGTCTGTTTTGTAAAGGTATAAGTTTCTACGCATTGCATCAGGCAGATGATGTCACCAAATACGTGAAATAAACGTGATACGACGTAAAACAATAATCATATGCCAACAGTATATCTGACTAAAGGTATACGATAAAGAAAAGAATATAGCAGTAACCGTTCATCAAGATCATGTACTTATTATTTGATTCTTTAAAGGTAATCACATTTCACATTGTATAATTGTTCTTTTCTAACCTTCTAATGTATTTGGTTTTGATTTTGCATGTAGTATGCAATACATACGTGCATATTCAAAGCATATTAGTCCATGGAGATCTGTCATGTTTCAAGATACACATGTTATATTATTTATTTGAATACTTGATTGTTTTGTGAGTAACTCTTGCTGTATAACTTTTATAGGTTGGGAATTGGGAAGACATATAAAGAGAGACGGAAGGTAATTCAGTACATTTATTAAGATTTTTACGTATGATATGCAGATGAAAGACCTAGTGCTTTTTTGTCTTTAAATTGTGTTTTCAATTCTAACTATCACTTTCAACACTACAAGTTATGACAACTTTTTATTTTGCATGCATCTTTCAATTCTGAGGTCTTTTCAGGTCAAGCTTGATTGAAAAAAATCTTAAGACTTTGTACAAAAAGTACTCTTTACATTTTTATCAGATTTATATGTCACCCCTTCTAAATATATAATCAATGATGGTAAAGTAATAATTGATTTAGAGTCACACTGTTATGCATATCAACATACATGTAATTACAACATATATTTGAGTTAAATGTGTTTTGCGTATTTAAAGTAAAAGTATGACTTTTTTATCATTTTAGTTGAATGAATTGCACGTAATAGGAAGAGATACAGAGGGCACTAAAAAAGAAAATAAAACTTGTGACAAATCATGTGATAAATCATGTGACAAATCATGTGATAAATCATGTGACAAATCATGTGATAAATCATGTGACAAATCATGTGATAAATCATGTGACAACAGCTGTGATAGCAAAATTGTGATTGATGGGGGCAATCTAGCCAAGAAGGACCTGGATTTCTAAGTGCTTAAAACTATTAAGAGACTGAGCCAATGATATTTATTCTTACAAAAATAATGACTTTTACATATTAAATGGATAGGACACTAACCCCTTCACCTCTGTCAAATCTGAACCCAAGTCGGGGTAAGTGGGAAGGTCTGCCAGTGGAACCGCCAAGATTGGTGGTATATATCATTTCCCACAACCCAAAACACTGCGCTCCACCAAATGGTAAAATAATCTTGGTGTGGCATTAAAAGTGAACAAAATTATGTATTAAGATATATAGTCCTGATTATCAGGAGTTTTACAGGAGATTTCAGTTCTCTATTTCACTAAGAATCCACTGTATGTAGTGTTTGGAATGTAAGGATCACTGGATTAGCCCTTTGGGGTGAAATGTACTGGAATCACATCTCCATGCCAGTGTTGGTATTTTCTATTATTAAGAATGCTCTTACATTAAGTGTTTTTCTTTGCAAAGACATTTACGTCTGGAATATGTGTCACAGTTGTCAGTTGCAATTATTCAGATATTATTTTATCAATTGGAGACCATATTTAGGTTGTATGTCGTAAATTCATGAAAAATACAAGTTGATGGTAATTATATGAATATTATGTGCATTATACAAATAAAAATAATATTTCAATTCCTTCACATAAAACAGAATTTTGATTTGAATGTAATTATCTGTCATCCATCTACATTTGTCAGGTAGTCTCAAATTCATTTCAAGGAAATGAATAAAATTTTTAAGGTTTGCCTCTAAAATTTGAGATTTGTGGGGCATTCATCCATTACGTATAACACTCAGCTTTTGAGTATATTTATAGAATAAGTGTCTAATTTTGTGTTTTCATGCAGGAATGCTTAGGTGGCGCTTATGTACTATCAGTTAGTAACATCAATTGGAGTTTCCAACCTCAAGACGTCACAATAACATACCATTGTTCTTTAGATCACTTTTGTGGGAATATGTTTTATTTCCTCCCTAAATATTAGGA
The DNA here is from genome assembly GCA_035048485.1 of Pteria penguin. Taxonomy (NCBI): domain Eukaryota; kingdom Metazoa; phylum Mollusca; class Bivalvia; order Pterioida; family Pteriidae; genus Pteria; species Pteria penguin. Next base: position 64,199,412 of record CM068581.1, on the reverse strand, counting down.
CCGCAGTTAATGGCAGTATCTCCCATTACAATGGCTGATACATTTATTTGATATAATGCGTGTTAGCAAATAAGACACTTATTCTATATATATATACGCTTTTAACGCCAAAATATCATACTGGAAACTTCCATTTCCTATTATAAACCGCATCATGAAATCATTTCAGAGGGAAGTTTTTTAAAAATACAAAGAAACAGCTGATGTCCCATGACAACGTAACATTTATCCAGAATGACATACCTTCGTTGAATGTCAAGCAGTTTAGTGCAAAATATGACTTTGATGACGTCACACAAGGTTGGAAATGTCGAACATTTCACTATGACGTCATAGGCATAACAAAAGTCTGCCAAACAATGCTTTCTATCCTGACAAAGGGATCAAAGATGGGGTGTTATGATGTCACCAATCAATGTTATTCATACAGAAATAAACAATATATGTCTTGAAAGCTTTATGTTGGGCAATTACAGTGGCTGTACATATATTTCATAATGAAAGAAGAAGAAGATTCAGTTTTCATCTGTCTGTACATTTGCATGGGTTTGGTATAAAAAAAATTTAACATTGGATAGAGCAGTTGTTTTGAGTATCAGTGTTTCATAAACACATTTTGTTAATCCTCTCTATGTTAGATGAAAATATTAAAAGGTTTTGGATTGTGATTCCTCTCTATGATAATCTATAATAACTTGCTATAATGTATATGTGTTTGATTAGGTCTTTATCTAGATAACAGAACTGGGTTTTTGACCGGATTGCAAAGCAATTCTGGTCTACGAATTGGCGAAATCCGTCTGTCCGTCCGTCCGTCCGCACGGCGTCAACATTTTGCGTTTAGCATTTGCGTTTAGCTTGGTTTCTTTCATACCCTAAAGGGTACTCATGCCAAAGTTGGTAGGTTTGTAGATACTTAAATGTTCTATCCAACATATACAAAAATTTAGTGACCGTGACCTTGACTTTACGCTTCAGTGAACACACACGGTTTTTTTCCTTTAGGGCGACCACTTGCATACATGTATTGTTAATGTTAATGCAAAACAATTTCGGTCTATAAATTGGCAAAATCCGTCAGCTTTCTGTCTGTCCGTCCGTCTGTCCGGCGTCAACATTTTGCGTTTAGCATTTGCAATCCGGTCATATCGTCCTTGACGGTTTCTTGTCTAGATACTGTAATGTAAAAAGTTGGCATAAGACTAAGAAAGTGTTAATAAAAAATATTTTGTTCCTTTGGTAAATTTCATTCCCCAGTTAACTGGTAGTCAAATGCCTGACATAGCACTTTTTGACCTCATCAATGATTGGCTTGTCAAACATGAATCAACTGTGACGTCCAATGAATACTTATATGTAATGGGCGTGGTTAAAGTTGGATCTGGCAGACAAGCAGAGGACTAAAATTTTAGGAATATGGTTGTGGTTATAGCATAGCAGTTGTATGAATATGATAATGATGAACATTATTTATATTTTTTTCTGAGTTTATTCATAAGTGAAAATGAACATGTCATTTTGTTGTAGTTTAGATATGAGGTTTAAAGCAAAGAGTCTTTGTTTTTCTCCTCTGGATCTTCATATGGCACTGCTTTCATATTTCTGTAAAGGAATGAATTTTGCTTTAGCATAAATGATTTTCAACAAAATAAGGAATATAACAAAAATATGTTTTTTATGCAATAATTGTTTAAATGTATTTTTATGGTTCAGGGATTTAAAGCGATTGAACTAGGGGTTTGCTATTTTCATTAAGACGTACCTCTATTAAACTCAATTTGTTAGGTCAATAGTTCTGTCGGAAATATTGCTTATAATTTTACATATCTTCTTTTGATGATTTTATTGTTTAAAAAGAGAAAACAGAAGACATCTGACAAAGCTGTTATGACACAAATCACCAAGGACATGCACACAAAAAATGATAATAGTGGAATAAACACTGAAAACATTACAAAAATATTCGATTATGCTGCGGTTACGATACCGACTTAGGACGGTCAATTGAAGTAACAAACGTCACTCAATTCCAGACCAGTGACCGACAATTATGAATGAGGTATAGAGTCGTTCTTGTTTGAAACTCTCAAGTTTCCCGGCTACATGTATGACCAAAATGTAGAATTTAACATGGAATATGTGGTTGGGGCTTGTCACATCGTATTGACTTGGGGGTTGGTATACATATTAAAGCAGTATTTACCCTTTCATAGACAAGAACTCTTTAACGTCGGAGACTTGTTCCGACAGTTTATGCTTAGTAGTGTCTGGTAACCTTGATGTCAGCATGGTTACTATGGTGATAAACACACCGTATAAAATGAGAGGTAGTCCCTTTTGTAGTTTTCCTTCGGCCTATAAATAGATACTGCTTATGACAGAATTTCAAAAATTTGTAGTTTTACATACACGCTGTCAACATTGTGATATGCAATGAAAAAAGACTAATACCGAGATTATTAATTTTTGTAGTGTAAGGGGTGAGGTATATATAGGTGGGGGGTCACTTTTAGTGGATTTACAATATCTCACTGGTTCATAGATACGTAATTTCAATACGGAATATCGCAACTACAATAACGTCAACACGCACTTTGTGACTGATTTGACGCACTTTGTGATTGATTTGACGTCATATAATTATGACGTGAGTTGCCCACATAACCGTGTCCACGTCGAGAACAATGGGTTTGGTATGTGACTAAATGCAAACTGTGACGGATTTTAGTAGTTGCGATACTCCGTATTCATGAGTTAGGTATTTATAAAGTCATTTCCTATCACATCACAGCTATATTAGTTTGTTGATTGTGCCTACATTGGGTCTTTTCAGTATACAGAGTTATTTCCCATTTGAATTGGTATTTTACGTCAAACCATTGTGACTTCAACAACTTCTATGGAAACCGGCGTAAAATTACGGTAAATGATATAGAAATTGTATGACGTCACAATGTTTGACGTCAGATACCCGCTTATATGGGAAATAACTCTGTATAACGAAAAAACCCAATTGACATATCTGAGATACTGTCGCATTCCTGTGTGAGTACGTGTGATTGTATACGAGTATTTTAGATAATGCCGCGTTCCTGTGTGAATACGCATGATTGTATTCGAGAATCTGAGATATTGTGTGTTCCTGTATGAATACGCGTTATTGTATGAGAGTATTTGAGATACCACTGGGTCCCTGTGTGAATGCGCGTAAAGATATGCGAGTATTTGAGATACTGCCGCATTCCTGTTTGAATACGCGTGATTTTATGCGAATGTTTGAGATTCTGCCGCGTTCCTTTGTAAATACGAGTGATTGTGTGCGAATATTTGAGATACTGCCGCGTTCCTGTGTGTACACGCGTGATTGTATGTGAGCATTTGAGATACTGCCACGTTCTTGTGTGTATACGCGTGATTGTATGCCAGTATTTGAGATATTGCCGCCTTCCTGTGTGAATACAAGTGATTGTATGCGAGTATTTGAGATACTGCCGCGTTCCTTTGTGTACACGCACGTGAATGTGTGTGAGATTTTTAGATACTGCCGCGTTCATGTGCGAATACGCTTGATTGTATGCGAATATTTGAGATTCTGCTGCGTTCCTGTATGAATACATGTGTTTGTAATCGGGTATTTGAGATACTGCCTCGTTCTTGTGTGAATACGCATGGTTGTATGTGAGTATTTGAGATACCGTCGCGTTCCTGTGTGAATATGCGTGATTGAATGTGAGTATTTGAGACACTGTCGCATTCCTGTGTGAATACGTGTGTTTGAATGTGAGTATTTGAGATACTGTCGCGTTCCTGTGTGAATACGCATGATTGTATGCGAGTACCTGAGATATTGCCGCGTTCCTGTGTCAATACGCGTGATTGTATGTGAGTGTTTGGGATACTGTCGCATTCATGTGTGAAAACGCGTGACTGTTTGTGAGAATTTGAGATACACTCGCGTTCCTGTATGAATCTGCTTGATTGTATGCGAGTATCTGAGATATTGCCTCGTTCCTGCGTGACTACGCGTGATTGTATGTGAGTATTTCAGATACTGTCGCGTTCATGTGCGAGTATTTTAAATGCTGCCGCGTTTATATTGAAATTAAATGTAAGTGATTACTCGGTCCTGTGTGAATGCGCGCGCTGGTATTCGAACAAAAGATCATGTGTGAACACTTATAATAGTATTCGAGTACATAGTATTGAATGAATATTTGTAATTGCATATGAGTACTTGATCCTGTGAGTATATGTGTGATTTTGTGAATACATGTGATTGGATGCAAGTTTGTTACACCATGTATAACTGTGTACACGAGCCTGCAAGAGAATGTATAGTATATAACCTAGCTGATCTATCTATCTATCTATCTATCTATCTATCTATCTATCTATCTATCTATCTATCTATCTATCTATCTATCTGTCTATCAGTCCGTCCGTCAATCCATCCATCCATCCATCTTTATGAGGACAATGCTTACCAAATGGTACAAGTATGGTCCTGCTAATGAGGAACATTTACCAATAATCATACAAGATCCCAAAGCGAAAACCCTCACGACAGTAGGAAATAATTCTGCTATATAGATGTATATTGCCCCGAACGAAGCAGATACGAAACACTTCCCTGCGATAGCAAACACCACCGTGATCCATTGTAGTGCTGTGAAAAAAATACGTCTTATATATACAATTAACAACTTTAAAACTCTAAAGAAAAATCTGACCTTCCAACCTGCCATTGTTTGGGTTGTAAACAAAAGTTTTAGATGTACATGTATGTTGCGAACGGTATAGTAATAAAATCAAATAATGTACCAAAGCTGAGTTTCATGTGGGAAGTCTATTCGTGATCTTGACTATATGACGGGAAATTGAGGGTAGAGCGGAATTTAAATACATGGGCAGGATCCTCCGACGTGAAATACTAATATACGCTATATAGATAGTTCTAAGTACTTGTCATAAAAACTTACTGAACTCCGTACGGTGTTGCAACCATCTTTCGATGGAAAATGTAGAATTTAACTAACCCCACCCCACTTTCAAATGGTCACTGTTGACTATTTTTTAAGGTACACCCCTTTTCTTGGCAAAATTCCCCCTCCCCCCTCGCAAACATAAAAATTATGTAAAATAAATAAATATAAAAGAAGAAGAGAGCAATTTGATTTTATTTGAAAGCATAGCCCTTTATTTTTGAAAAATATTTCGATGCGACACTGAATCATTTCGTTAAGCTGAGATACGTCTAAAACCGCAGTGTATTTCCATTTTTGTCAAGGCATTGATCTTTCATGATTCATTTGTGCTGTTGCAAAGCTCGGATATTTCATTTGGAGGGGGGGGGGGTCTATTTCTTAATATACCTAAGATAAACTAAAAATCAACAGTTTGACTGCTATACTTTTTATCGAAAAATGGACATGAGAAAGAAAACAGTATTCTTTTTACCTTAATAAAAATTTCAAAATACTTAAAAAGATTAAAACAAATTCAAGTATCGAACGAAAAATAACAAAAGAAAAAATTATCTATGCACGTTGTAACCCACATACATGCACTTCCAAACATGACGGGAAATATGGATGCTATACACGACACCCCGGTGGCTCCCAGAAACATCATATACAGACGTTTGTGACCAATGGCATCCATGAATATAACTAGAGAATAGCCAATCGTTTCTGCTGTTACAACCACTGCAAAGGATACATAAAGATTTCCGCCAAGTTTGCCAATGTTGAGCTTTATTCCGTAATAGATAAATACAATAACAAACCTGTGAATGTAAAGACAAAGAAAATGATTATTATTGTTATCATTTATTATTATTATTATTATTATTATTATTATTATTATTATTATTATTATTATTATTATTATTATTATTATTGTTTTTATTATTATGATGATGATAATGATGATGATAATGATGATGATCATCATCATCATCATCAACATCATCATCATCATCATCATCATCATCATCATCATTATTATTATTATTATTAATATTATTATTATTATTATTGTTATTATTATCATTATTATCATCATCATAATCATAATTATTGTTATTAGTAGTAGTAGTATCATCATCATCAATATTATTACATTATTAGTAGTACTAGTAATAGTAGAAGTATCAGTAGTAGTAGTAGTAGTAGTAGTAGTAGTAGTAGTTTATTATCATACCAGTGATAGGGTAATTAAAATTAAAATTAATTAAGAATTGACTTTGACAAGTCAAAAAATCCGCAAAGCGGATTATAAAAAGTGCGCTCAAAACATATTATATCTCAATAAATTGCAAAATTGTCAAAGTTAATCCTTATGATTTAATTAAAGACTAGAATAATTTCAATAATTTGAATTATCAACATTAGATTCTTTCTTAAACTGCAAATGAAAATGTAACAACAAGAGCGGAGGAAAATATCCGCATAGCTGGTTGTTCCTAGCAACCGACTAAACCAATTTATGAAGCTACAATATGCTTTCAATGGTCAATCAAATTTCTTGTTTCATAAAAAAATTAAATTATATAAATGAAACTTACCAATTTGCTACTCCCACAAACCAGATAAATATAAGTCTTTTGGTTCCAAGAAATTCTTTCCATATCTCGATGATTCCTTTTTTCGACTCGTCTTTGATTCTGATGGAGTCTAAATGGCTGGGTAAACAGACTTTGTTCGTTTTTGCCGCTCTATAAATGATTTCCAGTGCCTCTTTATTTCTGCCTTTTGATATCAACCACCTCACAGATTCTGGTAGAACCCTTGGCCTTGAAATAGTTTTAGAATATTCTAATGATAGTTGGATGATTGTTTAGGCTTTGTGTCACTTTAAAAATTTTTACAGTCATTTCTGAAACTAGAGGCAGGGTGTGATCACCAATTAACAATGTGGCGTTATGCATGAAAAAAACCCCTGAGAACAACAACCACAACAATTCCAAGACAATGGCTCAAAAATATATGAAAAAGATTAAATCAGAATTCCCTTTTTCCAATGCATTTTCCGAAATGAGTTAACATAGTGAGTCCTGAACAACATTTAAATACGTATTGGCATAATATGGAATAAAAATGCCTTTAGCGGGGCGTGAACCGCTATCCATCAGCATGTAAAAACTGATGTCTATCAAAATTAGAAAAAAAGTCATAAAATCAAGAAAACTAATGCTTTTCTATATTGCAAAAGTTAAGATTGATTGATTGATTATTTTGCGTTACGCCATAATTATCTCAATATATGGCGACGATATCTGCCTGATGCATTGCACAGAAATTTATACCTTTGCAACGGATCCACTCGAAGCAGGGAGGGATCTTTTACGCGCCACTCCTACAATGACACGGAACTTCGATTTTACTGTCTCATCCGAAAGACAAGGCATTGGTGTGCCCTCGGCAGAAATAGAACCCGGTTACATCTTCGGTCTTTAACCGAATACCTCATCCTCTGTGTCACAGTGGCTTTATGAATAAAGAAAATGACACAAAAATGTTTAAAAAACACAGCAAATTCCTTCTTCCCCCAAAAGTATCAAAATTGTTTTGAGAATGAAACCAAAAACGACAACATTGCTTAAGACATCCTTCTAGAACACTTTGGTCATTCAGTTTGTCGATCTATGCAGCGAGTTTGAAGAAGTTTGTCAAAGGATAATACTCTCTTGGGCTTATGTCACCGGCTTTGGATTCATCCCTTGAAGGATTTGGCTTAAAACATCAACACCTGTGGGAAACTTGTAGTTGTTTTTTTTTTTAAAAAATCCTTACATTAGTTGTATAGAGAAGTCCATCAAATATACCAGTACTACTTATAGCATCCATCGAGATCATTCTGATGCAATCGGTCTGAAGAAGAATTTTGTGATGAAGCCTACAGATAGTTTCCAACAAGACAGAATATCTTGTCTAAATCAATTAATTTGAAATATTGACACAGTATCTTAAATGATGAAGTATGAATTATTTCAAATGTCGACGAACTGTTTGAAAATGAAGCAAAACCTATGGGTTGGCACACAAGATGGCCGACAACTGGAGGTAACTCCATCAAATTGTAGCCTATTGAAAACTATCTATATCGCCCGCCCTGGATTCACCCCTCAATGAATATATCCGAAAAACACAGTTGTAGGGTATCGAGTACCTCTTTAGTTTCACTTACTATTAAATACTTTCTCTTAGTGGTGATTCAACATTTCGTGGTTGCTTGCCCCATGAATTTGCTTTTCACAAATTATAGATTTGTAAAATTTTCGTAACTTCAAGCTATACTAAAGAACCTGAATTCGCCTGTAGGTCATTCATGCATGTTAATCTTATAGTCGTATAATGCCAAAGCACACAATCGATCAATTGCAATATTTATAGCTCACCACCAATATGCTAAAAGTAAGACCATTGGAGAAGCGATGGCCAACTGTAATGTTCGCCAGTCCCTGATAAAGTAAGCAAGAAGTGTCAAGATATATTCTCCGAAGCAGTACAGGAGCAATATTCCGGTACCCGCAATCCTACGCTTTGAGACTCCCATCAATTCAATTCCTTTAAAAAAAGAGAGAACGGTAAACGCATATCTGCATATCTTTTAAAAAAGTGTAGTATTTCATTTTTGAATTTGGTTAATGAGGATTGCAGACATTTACATTTTATACTGATTGTAGACTGTTACTTTTTATAGTGATTGTAGACTGTTACTTTTTATAGTGATTGTTGACTGTTACTTTTTATAGTGATTGTAGACTGTTACTTTTTATGAAGATTGCAGACAGTTACTTTTTATAAGGATTGTAGACTGTTCCTTTTTATGAGGTTTGTAGACTGTTATTTTTTATGAGCATTGCAAACAGTTACTTTTTATAAGGATTGCAGACAGTCACTTTTCATAAGGATTGTAGACTGTTACTTTTTAAAAGAATTGTAGACTGTTACTTTTTATGAGGTTTGTAGACAGTAACTTTTTATAAGGATTGTAGACTGTTATTTTTTATGAGGTTTGTAGACTGTTATTTTTTATGAGCATTGCAGACAGTTACGTTTTATGAGTATTGCAGACAATAATTTTTATGAGGGTTGCAGAGTGTTACTTTTTCAAATCAATAGATTGCAACACATCGTGATGCATATCGTTTTATGGTTTTTTTGTTTGTTTTACAAATATAAAGTTTTCATATATTATCTCTTTTATTGTCGGCAAATAGGCATCATATCTCATCATCCTTTGGAGATAGTGCAATCAGTTAGATGTTGGACTTGTGACCAAGAGCTCCAAAGTTCGAATCCCTCCGTGACTCGTCGACCCACCATCACCCCCTTCTTAAAGAAATCCAGAATGATCATTTGATCTGTTTTACACCAACCATATTTTTATGCCTTAAAAGAAAAAGGAAGGTTTTTAATGTAGTAAATCTGTTACAGATAGTCAATTTATACTCACCAATGACAAATGAAGTCTGGTATACAGCTACTCCTATAAATCCATCCAACAGTCTGAGGGTTCCAAATATGTAAACATTGGGTGAAAATGGCATAACTATGTTGACTGCAAAGGCAATGGTTGCAACGATACAGATGACGTATCGACGGCCAAATCTACGTAAAATTGATACAATTAACTCTTAACTATATAATTGATTTGCTGACATAATATTTGAGTTTAATAAATACTTAATCACTTATATTTGGAATGACATTATTTCCGCTAGAAATATATTCGTGAAATGTAATTTTCGCAAGAACAGTAAAATTCCATACATAATAGTCAAATCAAGCATGAAGAATTCCTTTTTTTCGCATGAATTTATACTCATATAAAGTTTTCGCGAAAGAAAGTGGTTTACAGTTGAAAACTTTTCTGTCTAATTTCTGTTAATTTTAGAAAAAGAGAAATATCAAGTTATATATGGTAATTTGTTGCACATGCTTAAAATCTTGTTTTTTTTTATTTTTCATTAATTTCTTTCTTCTTTTTTTTATATACAATCATAAATTTATTTTTGAATGAAAAAGAAAAACCTATATCAAATTTTTTATTTTCTGTGGATCGAAAATTAACCTGGATTTGTGGGTAAACAAGACAATATTTGTATCTGAAAACCATTTCCATAATATGCAGCAATCATACAATTACAAATGTTGTGGCTAGATCATCACTATAACACGAAAAACAAAGGTTCACTTCAAATATCTTCAGTAGTCTTGTCGTGAAATTTCAAGATATGTATAGAAATCAAATGTAATGGTTTCCTCGACAATGCTCATAATTCACATGGGTTTAAAACATGTAGATCATAATGAAGATTTCTCTACTAACATGTCTGCAATCGGCATTGTTAAAATCGGTGAAATAGTTTGTCCTATGAAGTAAGTCATTATAACATTTGCATGTTGAACCTTGTTCTCACATACCAAATTAAACTACAAATATAAAATATAAGCAATTAAATTTCGTTCTAACATTGGAATACAATTTCTATTGATATGTAATTTGAATTGGAAATTTCCTGTTGAATTTTACTAACGATATATATCAATTTGTTAAGCATGTTGATAAATACCTAGTGCTATGAAATTCTATTTATCTGTAGTATGAACTAGTATTAATTTCATGATATAATCGGTAATTAAAACTTGCAAAACATATACGAAAATTTGTTACAAAATGAATTAGTTAAGAAATGCTTACGAAACTGTCCCCAAAACGTTTATAGTTAAACCTGCCTTAAAGGACACCTGAATTAAGCAGAACAACTGTCTTTAACGACTATCTGTTCCATACTAATCATTTATACAAACTTACCTGAGTTTAGAGGTCACCCACCTTAAGTGACAATTTTTCAAACGTTCCCTTCTGCAGCTCCTTAGTATGACTGTATGACTGTATTATCACAGGAGAAAATACGTAATGCATGCATTTAGGACGAACTTGTAGAATTCAAACACTACTATTTAAATAACTATGTGGGTAAATGATGATAATTCAAAATTACAAACTATAGCTTAGCCTTAGATACCAATTCAACTCAAAATACAGAATACATGCTTACAAAATCAACCCTACAAGAGTTGCATACATGATTATCTTAACACAAGGCGCTGACTAAATAATGTCAACGGGAGATGCCTACTAAAAATGTTTCTTACTTGTGATGAAACAGTCATCGTAAATACACTTTGGTCGTACACCCACTCGTGGCAGGGCTGTTCACTGCCATTGATCTTCAAGGAACACTGGTCATAAGATCCATCAACTGATACTGGTATTGTCTGATTAACTATCGTGGCGTGTGTACTGTCCTGGATTGCATACGTGTCATTATTCAACCAAGGAATTTTACATCTGCAAGATTGAGTTATTCCGAAAATCATTGAAAGCTTTGAGGATTTTTATGAAAAACAGTTTGAAAATCATGCATTTATATATACCCATGGGACTGATGGATGGTGTTACGAATTTTTATGAGGGTATCTATCAAGAAATAAGACATCCTGTTTAAGACGGATAGGGATGGAAAACGTGCAATCACAATTTCGATTTTTTTTTTAAAATTTGACACATTGGATTTTAAATATTACTTAAGACACGCCATAAAAAGAAATAAAGGCTACACTATTTAACGTGTCACAGAGTAACCATATTAACATGCGTGCACAGGGATAGATATGAACTCGGTAATCGAGGGCTCACTTTATGGGCTTAGACGCAACTTTTAGTCTCATTATTATAACATCTCATGCCTATTGAATATTTAATCGACCCTACAAAAGATGTATCAAGGCACATCCGAACTTCAGTTTCTTTCATGAACGACTCTCTCTCTCTCTCTCTCTCTCTCTCTCTCTCTCTTCACCTAGGTAAAGCATACATGTTATCAAGGTTTTTTTTTATATTTTTAACATAATCACAACAAGTGTGTATGATAACTAAAATATAAAATAAGTACATGTATACGTTCCAAAGTGATTATTCTAGCTTTTCACACTAAGAAGTAATGTTAAGAGAAATACATCTACATCTACTTCTGGTACAGAAATGAATAAATAAATCTTGACTTCGAATGAAAATCTTTTAAAAATAAAGGAAAAAAAATCTTTGTCATAAGTCACAGAATACTTTTCATTAATAAATACTTATATCAAATATAAAATGCAAATATATTCATAGGAAAATATTTTGTACTATAAATTTTATTATCACAATTTTATCAACTGATGACATTTCAAGCTTTGGCGCATACTTACCTATGTTTGTGATCGCCTAAGATAAAGTTAGAAAGCGGAGTCGAAAATGCTCCAAATATGACAGGAAAGAAAACAATGAATAGCATGCGCTTTTGGTAGGTGCCCAGCTCTCCAATATATTGAATGACATCGTCATAATCCATGTTAATCAATAGAAAGAATCAAGTGAACTAATATTGAGCCGTTAAAATTTTCATTCGTTCTCTACAACGAGGCCCAATGGTTTTAAAGCATTGTAGGTTAAAAGTATTTTAAACATTTTTGGACCTCGTGACAAAGCAAAATAAGGTTGGATACTGTCCTAACCGTAACCTCTAGTGCCCTAGAGAAATAACCTTATGTCTGCTTTTTTCCGAGATACTAGTCATAATGTTTTATCAAGTGCACTCAATATCAAGTTAACTTTGCCTATCTATAGAGTAATTCCATATTCTGGTGCACTTGCCACGTGACTCCAAGTCTTTTTTCCATTAAGTTATTGAATCATCAAGTTTCAAATAACACGGCAGAATGGATTGTTTATTATGTTTTACAGATGCTATTTATCGATAAATAGATTATAAATAAAAATTAAAGAAATATCACCAAACAATATTAAATTATTGACTTCCATTTTGTGAGTTCACAAATTAATGTACTTATTTGAGAGGAAAATGCCCCGTTAATAACTTTTTATTTGTTTTGTCACTGCCTCGTGATTTTTCGCAGTTCGTGGTTTCATTTCGACACAAATCATAGACTCAGATAGCTGTCATATATAACCCAGATAAGTAAAAAAACGAAGAAGTACCGAGGGGTAAACCATATCTCATAGTCCATGGTCAAAGGGGATAATATCGTGTTTAGTGTCATATTCAGAACCCCAATAACATCAAGGTGATACCAGGTGCCCGGGAGGAGTAAGCGCCCCCTGGTTGCATGCAACACCCATCGCAAAAGTCCTGCAACAACTTTTAAAATCAAGGAGGTAAATACATAAATATACATGCATGAACATACGAAGGAGACAGGAACACGAAGTCAAATTTCCCATTCAAGACAAGAAATGCTGTCGGCCTGAAATTCCGGTGTCGGAAACGCAGGTGAACAAATATCTGTATATACATGTATAAACGTATTACGTCAAACCAAGTATAGTCAAAAGCTTAAGATGGTTATTTTGTATGGTCGGGTCCCAAAATATCGGTTAACATTCTTGAAAGAGGAATCTGATAAGAGGAATCCAGATAAATCATTAATGTAATGTCTTAGCAAAAACTAAAATAGCATGTACTGTTCGATTAAGCAAATCATACTAAAGGAGTAGAGAAAGTAATGTAAAGATAAAAACCGGAGGACATACAAAATCAGTGAAAATGAAAAACAAATGGAAAATAAATGTGAACCCCTGTGATGGAGTGAGATCAGGTGCCCGGGGAGAGTGAGCATCTCCTGCTTGCTAGCAACATACGTCATATATACCCAGTAGAAAGAGTCAAATCGTGTAAATTCCATATGTATTTATATATGGAGAAGTCGAAGTAGGTATAGTATAGAAGGTGTCAAATCTGTGTAAAATGATCGGAATCGGTCTCAGTCCAGAATATCATTTAAAAGTCTGGATAACGAGATATCATATGGAGTAATAAGAGTCTCGTAACGACCATAGAATTTCCTCAATGACGTTGCTAGTCTAGCACATATATAACCCTGGTTGAGCAGTTTAACTGAAAGTCGCCTAGCCCTCAGAACAAAGTCATTGTAATTTGAACATGCTCTGGAATAACGTATTAACTGAGAGTAAACTAAACTTTAAGAGCATATATAGCGAACTTAGAGTCGAGTTCAGTAGCGAAATTGGGAACATGAAGGGCAAGTTTGCTCTGTAGTTATGGATTGAACTAGAAAATAAGAAAGATAATTTGTAATGCACTACTTGCAGTGGCGGATCAAGGATTTCCGAAAAAGAGGGCGCATGTATTAACCAAACTACTCAACGATTTTTGGTTCCAAATCTGGATTTTTACTTGTAAATATGTGGCGAAAAGGGGGAAGAACCCGGGCCCCCGCCACTGATATGCAAAGATAGAGCTGCATCAAACTCAATATGATTAAAACCATATCTTTATTCCGCTTCTCTATTCGTTCTATTGCGAATAAAGATCTGGCAAATCTCCATATGGGGTCATCTTCTGGTAAACTCTGATTTTCAGTGCATCGGCTACAACTTCCTTAGAATGAAAATAACATCCACAGGCAGTTTTTGAACAGTGTTTGTTGCATATTGCGTCACTTTCATGTGTCTGGCCGAGTCATTGATTGGCTATGGGAAGTAACAGTTTCGGTGACTGAATCGTCATCAGAGTTCAAAAGAACATGACCTCTTACGGGGTTTCGCCAGATCTTTATCCGTAATGGGACAAATAGAGAAGCGGAATAAAGATATGGTTTTAATCAGATTGCATCAAACTCTAGGTCTTGTTTATATTTCCAAGTGGTGGATCCGGTGATACAGATATTTCTAAATTCTCATAATAAAAGGTTAGGCGAGGATTAATGACAGGCAAAATTTTTGTCAGAGTTTTCATTATGACGTCAATTACTGAGTGAATTATGGTTTTGCATAAATAGTAATCTGAGCTAAGCTTACAGACGGGCATAGCACGGTTTACTTATGTTGATGTCCCCTTACATATTTTATAGCAACGTATTATTCTATAAACATTTCGTGTGTAATACAATTTTTATGACCTCTCTTCTTGAGAAGCCTGTTGATCTATGTTCTCTATATGGAGGACTATTTATACATTTTAAAATGTGTGTCCTTTGATTGTGCTGCTTTTGCGGTAAGTGGGAAGGTGGGCGCCCGTAAACCGGTTAACCACACAAATTGATAACGTTTGCTACTTCAAATGACCGTCCTTAGTCGTTATCGTAACCGCAGCACAATCGAATATTTAAGTAATGTCGTTTTTCAGTGTGTATTCAATTACTTTCATGTTTTGTGTGCACGTCCTTAGTGATTTTTGTCATACAGGTTTGTCATGGCTTCAGTTTTCTCTTTTACATCAATAGTAATGAGAAACCCAATTTGAAACTCGGGGTTTGATGAGGTGCCCGGGAGGAGTGAGTGTGTCCTTTCACCAAAGTCCTATGAAACCTGTCAAATCCGATAAATATATGTTGTCGAATACAGTATTGTCGAAAGGAAAATGCAGTGAGTTTACATGATCTTGTCCTAAAATGTGGGTTATCGTTTTGTTAATAAGGAGCTTAAGCTGCATGAGATCCGTTTATCGGGCAAATTATTTCCTCAATAACAATTTTCAAATGTTCCCTAATATATCCTTCTTTATCGCAAGTCGCCTTACTCTTAGGACGAAATCTTAGTGTTAATAGCATGTCCTGATAAACAAAATAAATGGTGAAATGAAAACACCGGAGCTTTAAGAAGACGGCATATTGTCACTCAGGGATTTTAGTAATACTGAAGCATGAAATCACCACGTTTGAGAAGTGTTTAAACCTCATTGCAATAATCGCACAATAACAGAAAAGTAACATAAGAAATAATAACACTAGAACAAACATACAAATTAAGATTAGATTTAACACACAAAGAACACAAACAATAACATTAAAATAAACATACATAGAACTAAAAATAACATTAGAAAACACACAAGGTATAAAACAATAGAAGATTACACACACAAAGAAAAAACAAAATGTTAGGATTGCATAAAAATAACTCAATTTCGCAACAACACCAGCGATTGAAACGACAACGTATTGAATCTATATGTGGATGGGATATTCTTTATTTATTTGATTTTGAATACATGAATTTATGTAACAAGATATACATGCTATTTATTTCGATATGTAACATATGTTTCCGAACATGCTTTATACTAACCTATGTCAAACAATTTGAATAAAATAGCTTTTATTTGCATGATTACATGATTAGGAATAGCAAATCTACGTTACTATTATACATTAAGAAATAATAAATGCTTCAACACATGCTTGCATGACCATGAAACAAAGGTAAATAATTGATCGGTCACACTGAATTCAAATTGAATACACTGCATTGAGTAAAAAATTATGAGAAATATAATATACTATCAAATTTTGTATAAGGTATCAATATTGTATGCTTATATTGAGAGACACTGTCAATAGAACTTTATGATTTCATCTGATAACTTTTAAAGCCTGAGATTGTAGAGATATTGTTTGTACCATTACTTACATACATAAATCAGAACAAGAACTTCAGTTTCAAATATCACATAATTTTAATATGTCTTCAGTGAAAGCATCCAAGTTATACATGTACGAAGGGATGGCTCTTTACTATACACATTACCATACAAGCAGACTTTATAACCATGTTCAATCCTTTCTGTTGCCTTTGACAAATCAAATCCTGTCCGGGAAAAATTGAATATAGAATATCAATCTTACCATTATATAAATCACTAAAGTTCGTGTTTAGTGTAAAAATATAAACGTAATGCTTTTATATTCTGTTGGTCTTGCGCAGATTGTAAACCGTCTCTGTGTTGTTTGTGGAGACATGATAAATCTAAATGATAAATGGTTTTTATTGATTGATTATTGTTTTACGTCCCTACACGATTATTTCACGTGGTGAGGGCATCTGCCTGATGCATTGCATAGAAATGTTTACCTCCCGATGCAGTGAGTTATATTTTACATGGCACGGCTGCCGTGACAAACAAAACACCGATGCGCCCATGACGGGAGTCTAACCCGGGCCTCTCGGTCACGAGACGAGCAGCTCATCCTCTAGGCTACACCTGCGTCAGTGATAAATCGTAATACATTTAAGAAATGAATGTTATTCAGATTGTTGTTAAGGAGGCTTTTGCCATCATTCTCTCCTGTAAAAATGTATTGTGGAAGACTCTTCTTAGTATTTTGCAACAAAACTGAAAATACACCCAGAGGAGAAAATAAGCCTTTATTGTAAAATGCTAACTAAACCTGCATTAAAATATCATAACAATAGAATCTTATATGTTTAATAATCATAATTCGCAAAAAAGCCAGTTTTCTCTGTTCGTTACTAATAACTGTCTATAAAAATGCAGCATGTTTTACAGACCACCTGTGTTAAGTGGCCACTTTCCAACTTTACTTTTCTGGCAACAGGTTTGATACTAACTTTCAAACGATACGGAGATCAATTAAACAAATACACATTTCTTTTCATGAACAATATTACTTTTTTCAAACTTATGCATACAACCCGCACTTTATTGTATAAACTTGAATACAACTTGAATATAGTATTTTGATATATGTACAAAACGTTTATGTAATACACTTGTTTAATATATCCAAAAAGTTATATTGATAATCCCGCTCAAGCCTCTTTACGTGTATTGTCTCTACAGACTAGCGCTCAAATTCCATTAAATGATAAATCATGCATCTTTATTGACTTTTCCTTCATTCTTTTCCTTCATTCAAATCTTTCATCTCTTCCTCTCTGAAAAATGGATTTACATATCTAAATCGAAAAATATCCAGAATTTTTATCAATTTGAAAAAATGTATATGATTTCATGAAATTATGATATAAATAAAAACTAACGATCGTTATTGTGTTAGATGTAAGTTAGATCGAATGGTAAAAAGGGATCAATAAGCAGTGATTTCCTACTAGATTAGCCGACAAGTCTGATATATGTCAAATGGCTGTAGCAAATAGCCAGTAGCGTACAAAAATGCTGAAAGCAAGAATTCTAGGACACACACACAAGAAGCAAGTATATTTCTGTAGCCATCACTAGAAAATGAGGAAATTCAAACATTCGTTAAGAAATTAAACAAACTTCTGACTGTACATAAAAAGAGTACACATATATTTCACTGATTACAAATAAAAAAACTGGACAAAACACTATGTTCGTAAATATCTCGACATCTGAAATGTAGAAGTAGAAGTAGAACACCATAAATGCACACCATTAATACTAGGTAACTACTGAAGGAATTAGAAATACGGATAAAACTGTAATTACACAGCACCAATATAAAATTACAACAACAACATATGTAGGGCCAATCGTTACGGATAAAAATTGCCAAATTTTCGAAGCAATCTGCTTCTTCTTCAGGACACACACAAACACTCATACAAATATAAAGACACGAAAAGAAAGATAGAAAATATATACAAAGCACTAGTCTAATAAAAACTGGTTTCTTCAATTGGCTACATATTGAGCGTTTCTCTATGCGCTATCTAATAGGAAATGAGCCAAACACAAGCCTACAGCTTGCTTACAGGTCAAGTGGCGCCCCCTAAAATGTATTTGCATTGACCTACTGCAGGTAATTAGACTAGGTGATAAGAAGTTATAGATAGAAGGACAAAGAAAATAAATAACAGAAATAAATGGGAGTGAAAAACAAATAAGTGATAAAATAAGTAAGTACAAAAAAAAAAAAAAACTGTCAAGACAAGTGGTAATATTGGATGGCGAGTTACATGACAAGTATAAAGACACGGATTCCTATCGTCTGTCCGTACCAAACCCTACCCAAAAATGGGCATCTCCACAAAAGATACGGTGTTTGGGACAAACAGACACAGACTGCTCTATTTCATAATATAGGATGCTGGTGTCAATACTTCTTGTTCATCAAAAGGACATCTGACACTTTGTTTACACTGCTTGGTTCTATAGTGTGAAGCCTATGTTGCCAAAAGCCCTCTTTCGCCACTCGGTCATCCACTATCCACATCGCACTATGGTCAATGGCCACAACAATCATGTCCTCCCAAGAATGGTTGTCCATGTTAAAATGCTTGGCTACTGGCAGATGCATTTTCTTGGTTTTGATGGACGACCTATGGTTGTTCACTCGCATGTTCAAAGCATCTTCTGTTTCCCCAACATACTGTTTTTTACACACCTTGCATGTGATAAGGTAAACCACATTTTTGGATTTACAGGAGAGTTTATCCAAAATCTTGTACTCCTTACCGGTTACAGAACTTTTGAAGGTGGATGTAGTGTCTGAGTGGGGGCACAGCTTGCAGCGTTTGTCATTGCATGTTGTGAACGAACCAATTGGTCGTGGATTGTCAAGCCTTGATCTGACTACATGATCTTTAATACTTTTAGGCTTTCTGTAGGCAACCATAGGAGGTGATGGGATGGCCTTCGCCATACGTTTGGAATTGTGGAGGGTAGGCAGGTGCTTGCGTAGGATTGTAGATAGGCCTTGCAAAGCTGGGTAGAAGGTGATGACTAAAGGTATTCTGGGGGCAGTGTCCTTAGTTTTGTATTTCAGCAAATCTGCTCTACTGGTTGACATGGCATTGGAGATAGCTTTGTCAACGGAGTTCTCATTATACCCTCTGTGGCAAAGTCTCTGTTTGAGTTCTGAACTCCTCGTCTTATACAAGTCATCAGTAGAGCATATTCGTCGTAATCTGGTGGACAAACTTTTAGGAATACCTTTGAAGACATGGGGCGGATGACAACTGTCCGGTCTAAGGTAGAGGTGTGCATCTGTAGGTTTGAAATGGACAGCAGGTAGAGAAAAACTTGATGAATTTATTAATTTTGCCAACAACTTTCATCCCTCCATAAAGTTCACTGCCGATATCTCAGAAACCACCAATGTCTTCCTGGACACCAGATCCACTCTGTGCAACGGAAACATCACTCTTGACTTGTTCACCAAACCTACAGATGCACACCTCTACCTTAGACCGGACAGGTGTGCATCTGTAGGTTTGAAATGGACAGCAGGTAGAGAAAAACTTGATGAATTTATTAATTTTGCCAACAACTTTCATCCCTCCATAAAGTTCACTGCCGATATCTCAGAAACCACCAATGTCTTCCTGGACACCAGATCCACTCTGTGCAACGGAAACATCACTCTTGACTTGTTCACCAAACCTACAGATGCACACCTCTACCTTAGACTTTGCCACAGAGGGTATAATGAGAACTCCGTTGACAAAGCTATCTCCAATGCCATGTCAACCAGTAGAGCAGATTTGCTGAAATACAAAACTAAGGACACTGCCCCCAGAATACCTTTAGTCATCACCTTCCACCCAGCTTTGCAAGGCCTATCTACAATCCTACGCAAGCACCTGCCTACCCTCCACAATTCCAAACGTATGGCGAAGGCCATCCCATCACCTCCTATGGTTGCCTACAGAAAGCCTAAAAGTATTAAAGATCATGTAGTCAGATCAAGGCTTGACAATCCACGACCAATTGGTTCGTTCACAACATGCAATGACAAACGCTGCAAGCTGTGCCCCCACTCAGACACTACATCCACCTTCAAAAGTTCTGTAACCGGTAAGGAGTACAAGATTTTGGATAAACTCTCCTGTAAATCCAAAAATGTGGTTTACCTTATCACATGCAAGGTGTGTAAAAAACAGTATGTTGGGGAAACAGAAGATGCTTTGAACATGCGAGTGAACAACCATAGGTCGTCCATCAAAACCAAGAAAATGCATCTGCCAGTAGCCAAGCATTTTAACATGGACAACCATTCTAGGGAGGACATGATTGTTGTGGCCATTGACCATAGTGCGATGTGGACAGTAGATGACCGAGTGGCGAAAGAGGGCTTTTGGCAACATAGGCTTCACACTATAGAACCAAGCGGTCTAAACAAAGTGTCAGATGTCGTTTTGATGAACAAGAAGTATTGACACCAGCATCCTATATTATGAAATAAAGCAGTCTGTGTCTGTTTGTCCCAAACACCGTATCTTTTGTGGAGATGCCCATTTTTGGGTAGGGTTTGGTACGGACAGACGATAGGAATCCGTGTCTTTATACTTGTCATGTAACTCGCCATCCAATATTACCACTTGTCTTGACAGCTTTTTTTTTTTTTTTTGTTGTACTTACTTATTTTATCACTTATTTGTTTTTCACTCCCATTTATTTCTGTTATTTATTTTCTTTGTCCTTCTATCTATAACTTCTTATCACCTAGTCTAATTACCTGCAGTAGGTCAATGCAAATACATTTTAGGGGGCGCCACTTGACCTGTAAGCAAGCTGTAGGCTTGTGTTTGGCTCATTTCCTATTAGATAGCGCATAGAGAAACGCTCAATATGTAGCCAATTGAAGAAACCAGTTTTTATTAGACTAGTGCTTTGTATATATTTTCTATCTTTCTTTTCGTGTCTTTATATTTGTGTGAGTGTTTGTGTGTGTCCTGAAGAAGAAGCAGATTGCTTCGAAAATTTGGCAATTTTTTAATTGTTTTAGTATCGTTATCGCTTACCTGTGCTTTTATATTGACCCCTTTTTCTCGAGCGATTGGCATTAACCTTCATTGAGGTTGATCCGATACTTATGAATAGTGAATGTTGTTACAATTTCCTTTTATGTGCTTTTATATATATATATATATATATATATATATATATATATATATATATATATATATATATATATATATATATATATATATTAATACTATCCTATTCATGTAAGATATGTATCCTAGGCTGCTGCTCTCTAATGTGGAGAAACAACGGCACCATGTCGCTAAAATTGTAATTCTTTCATAGATTCCACCACAGATAATTAATTGCGAATAATAGCAAATCTATAATTGTCTGTTTCATGTAGCCAAGAAGAGTCTATTATTTGGTAGTCTTTGGAGTACATAGGAAAATGATTGAAAAAGTAGGCAAAATTTGAAAGGGAACATTATTGAAAATATGGTAGCACATATTAATGAAATACCAAATAACTTGCCCCCTTTCTTTCGAAATTAATTGCCTTGATCAAAATGTTATGATTTACACATTCTTTTTCAATTCGATAGGAATGAACTGCATTATAAGACAATATAGTTATTGACGGTGTTTGCGAGAAATCGGTATAATTTGTCTTCAATACCTGAACGATAAATATACAATGTTATTATGAACAGCGCTGGAACCGCTATGCTTGCAAATTCCGAAATCAGTAAAACGGATTTTACATTGCATTTCTTTACCGAGCACTTACTCATTAGATATTGGAGTTCGTTCAGCATTGACAACTTGTTCTGGGAGTTTCGTTTTCCGAGTTTCTGGCAAGTATAGAGACATTAAAGCCACTAGAATGATGATAGAGCCGTACAATATCAATGGAAGTGCTTTTCGTAATTTGCCGCTCACCTACAATAAAGTCAATAATTTTTCTATGTAAATTTTAATATAGAGTTGAGCTTTATGTACACAGGTACTGTAATTCACAAGGATTCATATGATGTATTTACAGTTGGGTGCAGTCCTAACCTTACATTCAAGTGCACTTGACAAGTGCACTTCAAGTTTAATTTTTCGTCCTGAAAACCAGTCATAAAGTTTAGTCAAGTGCACTTGATAACAAGTTTAGTTTAAAGTAATTCCGTCTTTAAGTTTACTATCACGTGACACAAAGTTTACTTTTCGCGTTTGTTGTCGCCAAGTAAACTTGAAAAGCAGTCATAAAGTTAACTCGAAGTGCACTTAATGTTGTAGTATATGAATATAATGTTTAGCGCTCGGAAATACACATATATAATACCTTATATAACTCAAAATACATTAAATAAAAATTAATAAATCAAGTCAAATAACAGAAATTTATTTGAACAACTGCTGAAACATGGACAATGATAAATATAGAACATATATACCTTTCAATTTTGTAAACCAGATGCGCATTTGGACAACTTTTGTTTCTTCAGTGATGCTCGTGGCCGAATGATTGGAATGCACACAAGATATAAATATTTGAAGAGCAGTATTGAAACCAAAATGAACGAAAATTGAACCCAAGAATCAATCTAAGGACAGAGCTATACATGAGGTAGATATGACTATGATAAAATCATGTGTCTCAAATGAATAAAGATCCCTTGCCATGATGATTCATGATGATTCAATACTCGGATGTGGGTATAGATATGACTAAAGTTAAATGTTTTGGGAAAGGTCAGGTATGTATAATGAGTCACAAAATGCATATGGTTTTCATTATAGAAAAAGACAAGGTAAGACAAATCATTTAATTGTTTCCTGGAGATAAAGGTCCTTTTAAAGTCTTTATAATATACATGTATATGTATCCTTAAAAAGGTTATGCTTACCAGTTGATACAAATATGGCGATGATACGGATCCAATTCTAGCAAAGAAACTGCATGTACCCAACACAAACGATCTCAGTACAGTTGGGAAGATTTCTCCAGTATAGATATAAATCATGGCAAAAGCGGTGGATACGAATAATTTTCCAATCAAAGCAAACACTGTTATCAACCATCCAAATGCTACATATGAAAATACAGAATAAAAAATATTATATTATCTAAACATGGTCATTTTGAGCGCTCATCAGTTGCTGTTGCCAGTAAATACAATTTTGATGCTTAGTTTCAAGTTTAAGTTTACATATATTGATGGTTACTGAGTACAAACTAAATCAGAAAATGTGGTTGCAAAACTCATTCCAATTTTTTTCAAATAATAATGTTATGTAAAATACATCATCGTCATCATCAATATATACGAAGCCGTTTTCGTGCCATTTTAAAGAAGATAAACTTTTTTTATCTAGTTCAAACGAGAAAAACTCTCGTTCGAACGAGAAACTAATATCATATATCATAGTCTATAGTGATAAGTGTTATTAACCGATAGAAAGAATGGAATATCGTCCACCAATAAATCTTTTAATATTTTCTAACAATTTCTTTAGTAGCGGATGTTTGATCGTTTAAATAATTACATAGGCAAGGGATATAATAAATTATAATTTAACTTAAGTATTTCCTTTCTATTGAAAAGCTGTGTGTTTTAAAAAAAAACATGCATATGTACATTGTGTTTGTAAGTGTGTAGTTGAAATATATGCAATTATGCATATATAAATGTATCATTGTATGTATCAATTGAAATAATTCCTAATCATACTTATCTAAATAACCAAACACCTTAATTCATATATAATAGTTTCTCGTTCGAACGAGTTTTTTTCTCATTTGAACGAGATACTTTCTCGTTCAAACAAGATTTTTTCTCGGTTGAAAGAGATAAAAAAGTTTTCTTTTTTAAAATGGCACGAAAACGGCTTCGTAAATATATTATTAAAAATGAGTAGTTTTTACACATAATTTACTATAATAAATAAATAATAATAATTCTAGTAATGGTGATGATGATGATGATACAACAACAACAACAACAACTGCTAATGATAATGATGATGATGATGATAATAATAATAATAATAATAATAATAATAATAATAATAATGATAATAATAATAATAATAATAATAATAATAATTATTATTATTATTATTATTATTAAATGTTCTACACGTTGAACACTCCAATTCTCACTTACAGTCGTCAGCATACATGATGACAAACATGGAAGACAGACAGGATATGCCAGTTACTATAAGGGCAACGAGATGTAAAGTCTTGTGACCTATCCTGTCCATCGTGAAACATAGCACATAACCAGCTGTCGCCATTAGAATCATCAAGGGAAAGGCTACAAACAAGTCACCACCAAGCTTTCCTATGTTCATTGTTATGCCATAATAAGTGAACGAGATTATAAACCTAAAATACGAAACAAAAATAAAAACAAATACCAGTTCAAACATCTTGATCTAAACTTTATTAGAAACTGTTTTAATATTTCTTTAAAATATTGATTTGAATACTAAAGGGATTCTGCAAGGAGTGTAATGGCTCTTAGTACTCGTAATCAAAACTATACAATATCTGCACAGCGAATTGCTTACCAAAATAATTTTACAGAGAGAGAGAGAGAGAGGGAGAGAGAGAGAGAGAGAGCTCTAACTCATTGTTAGTTACTAATAATTTTCACAATTAGGCATAGTTTTAATGTATTATATTTCGTATAAATACAAAGACACTTATTCTGGGTTTTCTTTGTATTCGGGTACAGACAGTCCACAAGCTGTAGCACAGACAATTGTATTAATAAATATATCTCAAAAAAGGTTGATATTTAGATTAGTAATTAGAAATCTTTCTCTGAAAGACGGTGAGAAGTCTGAGATGATATTATATCATATATGGTATACTATCTCATCTTTTTCTTACCAATTCGCTATTGTTACTAGCCAGAATAATAGAAGTTTCCTTGATCGCATAAGCTGCCTGAGAATTTCAATTGTTCTGACATCTTCGTTTTCCTTGACTTTCACAAATGCCACCTCATCCGGTAAATCTACTTTATTAACTATTGCTGCACGTCGCAAAATGACTAATGCCTCTCGAACACGGCCCCTTGAGATTAGCCATCTTGCCGACTCTGGCAATAGTGTTGGCCTGAATTTGATTGTAAAACAGGAAATTATTTAAATTTCCGTTCTCAAATTGATACTTGGTCGGAATCTTCAATTAATTGAACACATTGGAAATATAAGTAATTTTGTCAGTATAAGAATTTTCCTTTGACACGGCGGGTGTGGCTAGCCAAACAGGAGACGCTTACTCCTCCCGGGCACCTGGTCTCACCTCTGAATTTCAGGGGTCCGTTAATGTCCATTGTGGTACATTGTTATTAGTGCCATAGTCATGTGACAACAGTTTTTTTTTTTTCGTATTTTACATGAACGTCACACTTATTCCCTTTGCAGTGTGGAGCTCGTAAAAAAGTTCCCCGCGGAGAGTTTGACTTTAGTGTTATTATACCCTTTTTCCTGATGTTATGTGGATGTGACACTTTCTACACAGTGTTTGTTCACATTCATGTATATATACAGTGCTGAATTATATTGTTTCGTCTGTATATCAGGGCATTTAAGTCGGGTATGACTAGCCAAACAGAAGACGCTCACTCCTCCCGGGCACCTGGTCTCACCTCTGAATTTCAGGGGTCCGTGTCCACTGTGGTACATTGTTGTTAGTACCATAGTCATGTGACACCAGTTATTTTCGTATTTTATTTGAAATTTAATATAATAATCATATTATTGTTACAACATAATTGAAAAAATGCAATATGTAATTAATAACCTTGATGTGAAATAGTTGTTTTAACTGCAGAAGTCATAGTGCTGACACCAGTATATTAAGATAGGTGGACATGTGATTTACTATGTTTCCATTTACATAAAATAGAGACCACAAATGACCATTATAATATTATATGACCGATACAAAAGGATTGAAAAGTATACATACGACCAACAATATAATGAAATTGCCATTGGTAATGTCATCGCAAGCTGTAACCATCTCCAGTCACGGATGAAGTAAGCCATAAATGCTAGCATAAATTCTCCTAAACACTGGCACAAAAGGATTACGATTCCAGTTATCTTCCGTTTGGTGGTACCGACAAGTTCAATACCTATGTAATTAAAGACAATGTCAAGTAATAGATCTGTCTATATAATTCTTGTAAAGGACAAATATTGACAAACCTTAATACATTGAAGAGTTAGTATATAGTATTGGAATAAATGTTAAACAAGGCATGCTTCTGAAACATAAGACCACAGGGGGCAAACACTTTTTGATGAAGATGTTTTCAAATATAGATCAAAGCTGACGCTCAAGGTAACATGGGCTTAAATTATAGAAATAGAAATACTGTCACAAGAATTACTTTTATGAAATATGAAAGCCGAATATCCAATCGTTCGAACGCTATATCTAGCTAGGGTAATCATGGATATACGTGTAGGTCAAGCATAAAGACCAAGGTCACAAAATCATGAATAATGGAATCAATTGAAAATACTTACCACAGAAAATGAAACTGAAATACGGCAGTCATACATTCAATGATTCCAACGTTATGGCTCTGGTAAAATTTTTCTAAGCGTAAAGGTCAAGGTCACGAGGTAATAAACTATGGTATCAATTTAAACGTATCACCACAAAGAACATATATGTAAATATTAATGTCCTATCCACTTTGATTTAAAAGTGAAAGCCAACGTTAATTCTTTTTAAATAAAGTCAAATGAAGGATAACAAGGGATACACGCGTGCAATCTGATTAAAACCATATATTTATTCTGCTTCTCTATTTGTCCCATTACAGATAAAGATCTGGCGAAACTTCGTAAGGAGTCATGTTCTGGTGAACTCTGATTTTCAGCCAATCAGTGGATCAGTTACAAATTCTTAGGAATGGAATTAACATCAACAGCGTGCGTGACCCACGAGGTAGTTTTTGAACAGTATTGGTTACATATTGCGTCACTATCACGTGCCTAGCCGAGTCATTGATTGGCTATGGGAAATAACGATTTCGGTGACTGAAACGTCATCAGAGTTTAACAGAACACGACCTCTTATGGGGTTTCGCCAGATCTTTATCCGCAGTGGGACAAATAGAGAAGCGGAATAACGATATGGTTTTAATGAGATTGACCCGCGTGAATCATAGGTCAAAAGTTATGGCTAAGGATTGATTATTTGAATTATAGGATAAATGAAGGTAAAATAAATTAAATCATGAATTATGGTACCAATGGTAAGGTTTTGCAAGCAGTATTGGCTGGTATAGTTGAAAAATTGTGCCTAATGTTAAGTTGCCAAGAGACACACTGACAGACTGGTAAAACAATATACTCCTGATCTATCAGTTCAGGGGCACAACAATTAAATCATAAGCAGTTCAATAGAAGATAGGGATCAGTGGAATCGAGTAAACAAAGCAGCAGCATTAAACTGACTGTAATTGCTGGCAAAGTCTTTTTTGTTGCAATAACAACAATAATCGTGACATTTTACCAAATATGACTACGGTATTATATAGTCTACTAACTGTGACTTCGAGTTTATAATAACTCGACTTATATTATGGCATCTTGGATGGTGTGACCGGCATGAGATGCTTACCCCTCCAAGACATCTGATCCGGCCTCTGGATTTTTCTGGAGTCTGTGATTGCCTTACCTCACTATTTTGTTTTTATAGCGATATTCCGAGGGTACATTACTTGGTATCTTATTGCTGTACTTCGATTTCCGCTTTGGACATGAAAGCACAGATTGAGCAAGAGTAAGTGTTTACCTAAAATGAAAGCCACTTGGTACAACGTTATGTTTCCTACTCCGTCTATAAATCGGAGAATAGCGAACATGTACACACTGGTAGAGAACGGTATGGTGATATTGACGACAAAGAGAATGGTCACATTGATGCAGAACATAATACGACGTCCAATCCTAACAGACAAATGCAAAGAAAAACATACTACACCTTTATAGATATGAACTCTATTCTGCTATGTGTGCAGGTACTTCATGAATCTAATATTTATTGAATAAATAATAACACAACGTTTAAAAAATTGATGAACATATCATTAAATATTTGTAGACTTGGGTGCATTTTTCCCCTGATGTTATGTAGTTTTCTTATCTTTAATATTTAGTATATCTAATATTTAATATTATAGCCACATGTTAAATACTAATTTCATACTCAAGCCATTAAGAGAACTTGCAAAGTAACACCAATGAACATTAAATAATCATATCAAATAAAAAAAAAACAACGAAAAAAAAAAAAAAAATAAATAAAAAAAAAAAAAAAAAATAAAAAAAAAAAATAAATAAATAAATAAATAAAAATGAAAAAAAAAATAAATAAATAAAAAACGAAATAACAAATAAATGAGAGAAAAGAAATAATGATAATAATAAGAATACCAAAAATAAAAAAAGGAAATAAATTTAAAAAAAAAAATGAAAAGAAAAAAAAGGGTTATATAATGTATTTATGTAAACCATTATATACTACTCACAGGTCTGCCAAAGGATTCATGATAATAGGAGCAGTCAAATGTCCAAGAAAAGTAGCCATCACTGCATGTGATTTGGCTAGCTGTTTCTCACATACCAAATTAAACTGTTGGTCCAAGTAAACAAATTATCAAATCAACAGGATATTAGTATGTTATCACATTGAATATAAGATATGAAAGATTATATAGTGAACAATAGAATCACGAGAAAGCTGATTATTTCTATCTTGAGATGTTATTATTATGAATATAGATAATGTCAGAAATACTCGTAAGTTTTGAATATACATTATAAAATGCCATATTAAGTTTTTGAGCACAAATATAATTGAAGGATTTTTCCGGTACCAGTTACCATATATGATAATCATATCCTTTACATTTCTCCAATTGATAGATAACAGATAAAAGTTGGTTGAATGATTAGGGTTCTATGTCGCTTTCAACACTATTTCAGTATTATGGAAACATGGAAGCAGGTTATTACCAAATTCTTAAACATTGTGGCACAATCAGGGAAATGAACCGTGATCGCCTCCTATCTCGCCTCCTAACCACTACACAATGTCTGCCCTTCAGAGGTGGATGGAAATTTTAAATACAACTTTACTTCTACCATTACTTGTATTTGTTTTTTTAACATTTTATAGAATTACCTGTGACACAAGTGTATTAGTCATCACACTGCGATCATATACCCATTCTGTACATGCCTCTTTTGTACCATTGTTGAGGAGATGGCATTTCGCATAAGCGCCATCATCATTTACAGGTATAGTAATGTTGATAGCAAAGAGATGCCAAGAGCCCTGCACTGTATATGTATCGTTGTCAAGCCAAGGTATCTTACACCTAGTTCATAATATGAACACAAACCATTAATGGGACAAAAATATTATTATTGTCAAATCAAAAAAAAAAAAAACCACCAATGTAAGAGCAGAGAGAGAGAGAGAGAGAGAGAGAAATGAAACTGTTGTTCAACTTATAATGGTGGCAGATAAGTATTATATAAATATAATATATACACTAGGTGGAAAAGAAATATTTATTTGAGTTGTTGAGCTTCTTATTTCAACACAAAAGTCTTTTTCCAATATGAAATACTGGTCATTTCACAATTCATCAACTTCCAGCATGTATCTCGATCTCCAGCTAACTTTTATTTGTGTTAGAATTAAGTTCTGAGCATATTTGTCACTGTGGTGCGATGTTCTTTGTGTCAGATAGAAATCATACGTAAATATCTGAGGTACCGATCCGATTTCTACAACTCGACGTCCAAGCAACATGACAATACATATGTACATAACACAAGTAATCACGGACCCCCTGTTACAACAGAGGTGGAATCAGATGCCATGGAGGAGTAATCATTCCCTGCAGATCTGCACATTCGCCATGGTGCCATAAGTGTATGCCAATTAGTATTATTCGCAGTCATAGAAGAAGGAACCAGCACATCCGTAGTCACAAGCGGTATGCATTATGATCAGTACAAATAATACAGTATTGGTAATGTAGGCGGTCTAACTACTAAATAAGGAAATAAATATCAGACAATGATCTATCATATCAGCAAGTAAGTTATTTATAGCGACCGTAAAATTTGCTGAATGTTGACTTAACGAGTGACATCTCTTATACTTGTGATTAGTAACATTTTTCCCAGTAGTTTTTCTCGATAAATAAAAGAACGATTCCCAGAAGAAGCTTTAGCATACAGGATGATTTGAGATATAAAAGCACCTTACGCAGGTGATAAAGGAATGTTACTACTTGTATATGGAAAGTTAACAATGGGAAATTAATATCATCACGTTTGTCATAAAGTGAAGTAGTAAGTCTACCATCTAGGTCAATATCAGTTACTTTCGTATATTCCACCCTGGTAAATGTAAACTAATGTAACTAATGTAGATACACTGTCTTGTGGGACACATAAAGATATATTTGTATAGAATTGCAATTATGTATCCACCAATGCCACAGGGAACAAAACACTAAATACGACTTCTGACATCTGTACACTGGGGACAGCACAGTTTGTTCAGGGTCTTTCCATCTTTATTAAAGACAAATGATAACAGTAAGTACATCTATATATGAATAAAACTAGTGCACCATATGTGCATTTTGATGTTATATTTCTTCTATTATGATTAAGGCCGAAGCTGTGGACATCCAAAATACCAAATACCAAATTGACTAATACGTATGATTAACAGAACCAATTTAAGGACAAATCTGTGCATGAGGGGGTTACTATTATATGAATATAAAATGAGTAATATGTACTGCTCTTTGACATATGTATCAGTTATATTAAAAGAAAAGAAAGCAATCTGACGCAGAGCCACGAACATGCAGAACATACAAATATAAGCACGTCAAAGTTGAAATACATCACAAAAATATTCGACTGTAATGTTGTTTGATGTACCGAAGGAGGATTGATTGATTAATTGATTTTGTTCAACGTCACACCACGAATATTTCACGTCAATGATGACGGCATCTTCCTGATGCGGGGCATACAAATTTTGCAACGGACCCATCCGAAGCAGTGAGGGATCTTTAACTTTCCATGCATACCATGACACGGGGCCTTGTTATTTACTGTCTCATCCGAAAGACATGACCCCGGCATAACCAGAGCCGGACTCTAATCCCGGCCTCCCAATCAGGAGGCGAGAGCGATACCATTAGGCCACGCCCGTTTCTGAAGGAGGAGGGTTAATTGAAGTTACAATGGTCAATAAATCGATTGTGTTGACGATTGTATATTTCCGAATTTAGGAAAATCTTTTTTAGGTAAATATAACTTTGGCCGCAATGAGTCAACAGGAAACGCTAAATGTATAATTCTGTATAACTTAACATCCAGAACTTTCTTATCGATAACATTTTCGTGGTGTTTGGAGGTAAGGTTTTTCAACAAATTGTCGGCATTCCAATGGGCACTAACTGTGCTCCGCTTCTGGCTGACATATTCCTTTACTCATACAAAGCTGAATTCATTCAGTCTTTGCTTTCGCAAGGAAAAAACAATTGGCTCTTTGTTCAATTTTACTTACAGATATATGACTTGCTTTCAATTAATAATCCTTCATTCGCGGATTACCTTAGCATCATCTATCCAAGTGAACTGGAGGTCAAAGAAACCACAGAAAGTAGTAATTCTACTTCGTATTTAGATATTATGTTGTCTTTCGACATTAATGGTCAATTGAACACCTCACTCTGTGACAAACGTGACGATTTTAATTTCAATATCACAAACTTTCCTTTCATAAGTAGCAACATTCCATAATCGCCCGCATACGGCGTATTCATATCGCAGTTAATACGTTATTCCAGAGCATGTTCAAATTACAATGACTTCGTTCTGAGGGCTAGGCGACTTTCAGTTAAGCTGCTCAACCAGGATTATATATGTGCTAGACTATAAACGTCACTGAGAAAGTTCTACGGTCGTCACGAGACTCTTATTACTCCATATGATATCTCGTTATCCAGACAAATGATATTCTGGACTGAGACCGATTCCGATCATTTTACATAGATTTGACGCTTTCTATACTAAAAGGTTACCTACTTCGACTTCTCCATATATAAATACATATGGAATTTACACGATTTGACACTTTCTACTGGATATATGTGACGGGTGTTTCTAGCAAGCAGGAGATGCTCACTCTCCCCGGGTACCTGATCTCACTCCATCACAGGGGTTCACATTTGCTCTTCAAGTAGACATATTTTGTTATTTTCCATTTGTTTTTCATTTTCACTGATTTTGTATGTCCTCTGGTTTAATGATTTTTGGACTTGTGGTTTGGATTTATCCATCATCTTTACATTATCACATGTCAAGATCAGTCAAATGAAGATTATTTTGAATGTGACAAAGTAAGGTTCGCCTAATCTGACCACGTAAGTTTCGCTTTGTCTCTTAACACTATTATGGTCTTTACATAGTTAAAATATGCTTGTATTGTTGGATAAGATTTTATTCTTTCTCATGTTGTAAAAGTATAAGAATGGACTTCAGACTTAATTCAACGATAAAATATATTGGTCCTTACTTCACCTTATATATGTGACAAAAGTAAGTAAGGCTATCCATTTATGTATACATCACGCGACTAGCTTTCATGGGTAACTGTATGTGTGTATGGTAACTATGTGTTTGTGTATGGTAACTGTGTGTTTGTGTATGCGTAGTCAGGACTGGAAAACGAGAAGTATACAACTTCAAGATCTCAATGGAAAAAAAGATTTTATTCTGAAGGAAAAGTTATATAATGATATTTAAATGTACATATATGCAGGCAGACAGACAGAGAGAGAGAGAGAGTAGTTCAACCAATAGCAAGTGGCAAATAATATGATTTATATAATACTAGTTTCCCATTGGAAAAGAAACCTTGCAAATGAATCAATTTAAGTGGCTGAGTTCCTTAGAATACACGCATAGTCGTCACATTTCTTCATGTTAAAATATACAGTTACTTAAATGCATAGGAAGTGAGTAGATTTTGCAACAATATTTTCTTATCTTTATGTTTGTAGTGTTTATTACGCTTAATTTTCAATTTAGTTTGCTATTGACATTTTCTCAGTTATATTTATAAATGTTGTACAATCGTTCACACCTATTTAGTAATACAATTCTGCTTAAACTGTTGCAAATTTGTGGTTGTGCCAATCTATGTTTATCAGTGTTTCATTTTGCGAATATCACAATGAAAATTTTGCAGAGTTAATATTGAAAAAGTCAAATATTATTTTACCTGTATAATTGCTCTCCAACGTAAAAATTAGGCGCAAGTGTTGTAAAGGCACGAAATACAATGGGAATAAATGTGGATAAAATCAAAATCTTCTGGTATTTGCCCAGTTCCCCTAACTTTTTTATAATTTCGTCGTAGTCCATTTTAGAGCTGTAGAACATCAAGAATAGACCTTTATTTACATAAAACTTAGTACAGACGTATTACGATAGAAACATGATTATACATAAATGTACAAAATGCCTTTGAGGGCAAAGTGATAGGTGTTTGAGATAAGTAGGTGAAGGTATAGAACTCAGTATGCCAATAGAATACATTATGTTATTAGTGGCTTTCGTAGCTTTTATTTGAGTGTGGTATACATCATACGTCATACATTAAACGTTAATAATTTTTGCGATATATATGTTAAACGTGTAAAGATGTTATCTTGAGAATGAGTATGAAAATGATAGTATCATTAGTAGTCCAACAAACACTGAAACCAAGGACGAAGAAAAAAAAACCAGTAGAAAATATCAAACAACATCTACCTAACGTGCATATGTAAACCTTCAAAAGGAATGTGATCAGATATCCCAGACGAGTGGGTATATCCGGCTTGCAGGCAACATTTTCACTTAAGTCCAGTAGAAATTGTCGAATGAATTAAAGCCCAAGTATGAAAGATTCAAATTCAGTAAGAAAATGACCGGAATAGGCATCACTCTAGAATTGCCATCTTCTAAGATAACGAACGCAACTCAACTCGAAGAACACTATTAAGAGCAACAAAAAGGCAGCGGGGATATTACGAAAACATGAAGTGAAATAAGCAAGTTATACAGTACAGTGTATGACAAGGGAGGATACGAAAATAGTGAGTTCATGAAAAAAGTTGTATTGAGTGAAAAATGCCTTCGGTGGGATAAATTCTTTATACAGTGTAAAGATGATGGATATATCCAAACCATAAGTCTAAAAATCATGAAACCAGAGGACATACAAAATCAGTGAAAATGAAAAAGAAGTGGAAAACAACAAAATATGTCTACTTGAAGAGCATATGTGAACCCCTGTGATGGAGTGAGATCAGGTGCCCGGGGAGAGTGAGCATCTCCTGCTTGCTAGAAACACCCGTCACATATACCCAGTAGAAAGAGTCAAATCGTGTAAAGTCAAAGTAGGTAACCTTCTAGTATAGAAGGTGTCAAATCTGTGTAAAATGATCGGAATCGGTCTCAGTCCAAATTATCATTTAATACTCTGGATAACGAGATATCATATGGAGTAATAAGAGTCTCGTAACGACCTTAGAACTTTCTCAGTGACGTTGTTAGTCTAGCACATATATAACCCTGGTTGAGCAGCTTAACTGAAAGTCGCCTAGCCCTCAGAACAAAGTCATTGTAATTTGAACATGCTCTGGAAAACGTATTAACTGAGATATGAATACGCCGTATACGGGCGATGATGGAATGTTGCTACTTATGAAAGGAAAGTTTGTGATAGCGAAATTGAAATCGTTACGTTTGTCATAGAGTGAGGTGTTCAATTGACCATTAATGTCGAAAGACAACATAATATCTAAATACGAAGTAGAATTACTACTTTCTGTGGTTTCTTTGACATCCAGTTCACTTGGATAGATGATGTTAAGGTAATCCGTGAACGAAGGATTATTAATTGAAAACAAGTCATCTATATATCTGTAAGTAAAATTGAAGCTAAGAGCCAATTGTTTTTTTCCTTGCGAATGCAAGTGTTTTACAGGGGGGATACGAAAATATGTTGGGTCCATGAAAAATACATTTTCTTATCCCCCTGTAAAACACTGTATAACTAATAGTATGCTGCTATGTTTAGTACGTCTGCTGCCATAAATGCTCGAAAGAACCATACGAAAGATACAAGGAAACTGGACAAATACTTTAAACGAGTGTCACAGTCACACAACATCAAGATAGGGACATAAACACAGTCTACAGGGAACGCATTTCACAAGCATCTCTAAGCAAAGGAAATGCCCACCATTCGAACACACCTCATGGGAAGTAAATATTTGTAACGAAAAGACCTAATAGGCAATGAGGAATCCACGTGTCATATGTAAACCTCACATACACATATTCCTGAGCTTTAACAGTGGTGGCAGGACTTTTGCGACGGATGTTTAATGCAACCAGGGGGGACGCTTACTCCTCCAGGGCACCTGGTCTCACCTAACTTTAATTGGGGTTAGCATTTATTATCTGAGTGTGATATTGTCCCTTTATTACATGGTCTTCTAGATGTGGTTAGCCCTTCGGTTATTCTTCTTTGTTTACTATATACAATACAGAACAGATATCAGTCATAACAGATATAGAAAATATATACGTTTTAATTAATCTTACAAAAAAGGATCCGGTGGGTAGTAAAACTTTGAGTATCTGTTTACAACCCCAAAATAGTGAGGAAAAATTAATGTAATAGCAAAATAACTGATAAAAATGTGTGTGATGTTCTCTATAACCCACAAACAAAAAAATAAAACAAAACGGTACTTTCAGATTTAATTTCCAATATGATAATGTATAATAAGATAATACATCATATAACGTAATTTGCATTGTTACTCAAGTGCTATGTCAACATATATAGATAATTTATATACGTTAATATGGAGAACAATACAGGGTAATAATGTATTCAATATGATGCAGTATACATATGTAATAACCTATTTTCACAATGGTGAAGTTTCACTGACCAGGTCTTCATCTTCTTTGGAAATCATTTTTAAATCTCTGAAGTTAGAAAAATGATAGATAAATGAATAAATAAATTAATAAAAAAAAAAAAAAACAGGGAGTCGATAAATGAAGAAATGAAAGAAATCAATACGAAAAAAAAAATCTAAATTCATATACATATATGATTATATACATGTATATTACATATTACCTCCTTACGTCTTTTACATGATCAGGGAGTTTCTGCTTGGTTTTATCTGGCAGCATAATTGTCAATAGAGTGACAATAGTGATAATGACCCCGTAAAGGATGAGCGGCAATCCTTTCTGTAACTTCCCCTCAGCCTGTAATTATAAACGGGTGTTTTGTTCCTATTTGTAAAAAAAAAAAAATAGATTGCAATGGAGCAATCTTATAAAACGTTTTCATATTTACAGCTTCATTACTTAAATAATAATGTTAATGATTACATCGATAAGACATTTAGAAATGTTTTGTTGGATTTTCAATATGAAAAGACAATATAGTGAGTAAAGGCAATCACGGACCGCAAGAAAAATCCAGAGTAGGGATTAGGTGCTAAGGACGAGTTAGCATCCCCTGCCGATCGATCACACTCGCCATGATGTTATAAAACTCGAGGTCACATTTACTTGACTGTGTAAAACCGTAGTCACATTTGGTAAAACGTCAAGATCAACATTGTTATTGCAATAGAAATTACTACAATCTTAACGATAAACAATATTTTAAACCGAATAAGGAATTCAAAATAGGTCTCCTGCGTATTCTAACTGGGCGCCTTGTCTTAACCACATTGGTGTCTTACATACTCACACCTAATGTCGTAGCCCTATCATTAATATCATTTGTATTTGCATACCATAAGGTAAAGATATGGAGCTGAAAGAGAACCCAGTCGTGCAAAGAAGCTACAAGTGCCGAGGACGAACGAACGGATAACTGTCGGGAAAATCTCGTTGGTATAGACATAAATCATTCCGAAGGCTAGAGATACAAACATCTTTCCAAGTAGTGCAAACATGACAGTAATCCATTGGAAAGCTGGAAAATATGAAATACAACACGAAAGTAAAAAAGAAATATGCATTAAAATTGTATTGAAATTAGTGAGCGTACGATGTTCTAGTTGTGTTGTACTGTATCTACTTAAATTTATACTTGTACATAAGATCCGCCACAAATTCGTATCACGTATTCAATCCCATTTCATCTTTCGCAGCATGTAATCGAGTATCTAAACTCAATTCATGAAAATAAATAAATAAATAAAAAATAAAACAAGAGGCCTAAGAGGGACTATATCGCTCACCTGAGTACCTAGATGATCAGTCATGCAGGAAGGAAAAATTCATTTATTTTTGCATTACTGTGACTAAGTAAACACAAATGTTGAAAATATGTCAAATTTTATTTCAGACCAGAATAAAAAACAACACTTTTTTGCACATCCATTCGGGTGATTTTGAAACTAAGCATTTGCTTTGTCTTTGCAAGATGTGATTCAGGGCAACAAGTTAGTCATTTTCTTTAGGTGGGGCCTTTTCTTGACTGATTTCAAGTCTGGGTCATTAAATATTGTCCAGATCTAACTTAAAATTGCCTAATTTCATATGTTGAGTGTTGAGAAACATCTAAAAACTTATTTAGATGTGTAAAGAAATAAAAAAAAAATTTGACCACAGCTGGATTTGAACCGCTAATTTTCCAAATTGATAGAGAACCTATAGTACTTCATGTATTCCATGTTTCATTAAAATCTTTCATGTAGTATAACAGCAGAAGTTAAAAATGTGAAGTATTGTTCCTATACACCCTCATTTGGAAGTCTTAAAAAATTCTTAGAAAATCCAAAAATTGACAATTGACATTATTGACAAAATTCTTTCAAAGTAACATTCCTTACCATAATTATAATCACAATAGCCCATAAGAAATCATCATTTTTAATTAACTAGGAAATATGACACTTTTCTGCATTGAAATCAACAAGTCCAAACAAATGTCGAAAAAAAATTCTAAAATTTGATTTTGAAAGGGAACCAAAAGGACAATATGTCTTCACTCATCGCTCTAGATCATTTCTATGCATTCTGTTTGTCTCTGTATACAGCCCGTATGAAAAAGAATATTGTCAAAGGAGGGTACTCTTTTGTGACCTACTTTTGACTATGGTGGCGCCACCTGTAAAGCGATCTGGACGAAAACAACAGAATTTGAAGAAGATCATAAGTGACTTATTTCTACCGAGATTTATTAAAATCTTTTGAACAGTTTTGCAGAAAAAGTTGAAAATGTGAAAAATGGCCACCCCCCCTTTTTTTGGAAGTCTTAAAAAACTCATAAAAAATCCAAAAATTGAGATATTGACAAAATTCTTTCACAATAATATTCCTTACCATAATTATTATCAAAATAGTCATTAAATTATAAGAAATCATCAATATCAATTAACTGAAAAACATGACACTTTTCTGC
Organism: Pteria penguin; assembly: GCA_035048485.1. Taxonomy (NCBI): domain Eukaryota; kingdom Metazoa; phylum Mollusca; class Bivalvia; order Pterioida; family Pteriidae; genus Pteria; species Pteria penguin. Next base: position 64,160,338 of record CM068581.1, on the reverse strand, counting down.
ATTGAAATTACTAAGTCCAGAAACCAGTCAAAAAGCGTAAATTTCTATTTGAACACAATTTTTAATAACCCATCTTTATAGATTGTCGAAATGCAATTAGTTTCCCCATTTATTTACTGGTTCTGGAGGAGAAGATGTTTGAAGAGGGGTACCGTTTTGGGCACTTTTGGCCCCGCCCTGGATCCACCCGTAAGGGAATCTGGATCCTGAACACAATTTTAGTAAGGGACCTTGAGTACATCATTTATACAAAGTTTGATCCAAATCTGCAATGTAGTTCCAGAGAAGAAGTCGAAAATGTGAAAAAGTTAACAACGGACGGACGGACGAACGACGACGACGGACGACGGACGGCGCACTATGACTATAGCTCACTTGAGCCTTTGGCTCAGGTGAGCTATAAATAAGAAAAAAAAAATAAAAATAAATAAATAAAACATAAGTAAAAATAAAAAACAAAAATAAATAAATAAAAACAAAAAAGAATAAATAAACAAACAAAAATAAACAAAAAATAAACAAAAATAAAAACAAAAATAAAGAAATAAAATAAAAGGAAATAAAAAATACTTATATCACTGCATTATAATAATTTTTTATACTTACATTGGTCGGCGAACATAATAGGGAAAATTGATGCAATACATGCAGTGCACGTCGACACAAGTGAAATCATATGTAGACGCTTGTGACCAACGATATCCATCAGAAATAACAACGAGTAGCCTATGGTTTCCGCTGTTACAATCAAGGCAAATGAAACATACAGATTTCCTCCCAATTTCCCGATATTCAGTTTAATTCCATAGTAGATAAACGATATTACGAACCTGTAAAATTAACAGAAATATATTTACATGTAGTAATATTATCGTGACATAATTTTGGTTGAAGTTTGGTTAAAAACCAAAACAGAAGACGTCTGACCAAACTGTACAACACAAATCACCAAGGACATGCACATTAAAGTTGATAATAGTAAATTAAACACAGAAAACGACAATACAAAAAATATTCCATTGTACCGCATTTACGATACCGACTTAGGACGTAACATTTAAATTAACAAACGTCGCTCTTTTGGTGTGGTTTACCGGTTTACGGGCGCCCACCTTCTCTTTCACCACTTCTCTCTCACCGCAAAAGCAGCAAAATGAAAGGATGCACATTGAAAAGTTTAGAAATTATCCTCCATATACAGAAGAAGGATCAACAGGTCTTTCAAGAAGAGAGGTCATAAAAAATTGAGCACACGAAAAGTTTTATGGAATAATATGCTATGAAATATGTTAGGCGACAACAACATAAGTAAACATAGCTCTATATGTAACAGTTATTGAAATTTTAAATTCTATGTGGTGTCTTATTTCAGTGTTGGCCTGCACACCGTTTATCTGGATGAAGCCTTATGTTTGAACAGTTATTACTGTATAATCGAAAATTTTGTGACGTCTGTGTCTACCTATACATCCCTTTACTTTGATGCAGATTCTAAACTATATAACGTGTAAAAGAAGGAAATACTCGGTTGCAGTCAATGTTTTTTTTATTTGATGTACTCGCTATAAATACTTACTACAAAAGCACGAGTAATGATTATACATACTTTAGAGATTAATTTGTTACATGGCAAAAAATGTTAAACGCTCAGGGTAGATGCAAAATTATCATTAATGAAGTATACATATACCAGTTGGCTGATGTTATTCCCCAAAATAGCACATGTTTCTTCGACTTTACGAGCTGTTTTACATTTCCAATGATGGTGACACCTGCTTGTTCTTTGTTTTTGAAAGAAATCTTATCTTCAGGTAACGTTGTTTTGTTCACTTTAGCAGCACGTCGTAAAATTACAAGAGCTTCACTAATGCGACCTTTGGAAATAAGCCATCGTGCTGACTCTGGTAGAACTTTCGGCCTAAGAATTGTAAAGCATAAAATGACAATACGATTACAGTACTGAATATAAAGAAAGCAAGCAAACAATCAGAAAAAAGGAAAACAAAAAGAATTCCATCTATCTATCTATCTATCTATCTATCTATCTATCTATCTATCTATCTATCTATCTATCTTGATACTTACCACCAATAAATAAGAGGAATAACCATGGGGACAGCTAACGTTAGCTGTAACCATCGCCAGTCCCTTATAAAGTAGGCCAATACAACAAGGATGTACTCTCCTCCGCAGTACACAAGTAGGATTACCGTCCCAGCAATGACCCTCTTGGAAACGCCCACCAATTCCACACCTGAAAGGATAACACTATATTACTACATTTTACTCTTTCAGAAATATATACATACATACTTGAAACATTAATACAATTTGACTAAATATTTTCATGAACAGATGTAAATATTTGTCATTTTATTATTTTTTTTGTATTTAGAATAAATATGAGGGGGTAATCAACTAAAAGTAGTCAAAAGCATATGTGCATTTATTGTATAACACGGAGGACACCGACAATATTGTTCAGGAGATCGATACATAGAGAAATTTAAATTTCAAAGAGTAATGAATTATCAATCCATGTTATCAAAATGACAACTCAATAATCATGGGGTTTCTGTTTATTACGTGTACATAAACATGTACTATATGTATTACATCGTAAGTCATCAAAATAAATACTTACTTTAGTTAAAAATGACATAGAATTATCAAGAATAAGTAAGAACACATGTCATTTTATCATGAAGATGCCATATCCAATGCTCAAGGACAGCAACGAGTTCGCTACCTAGAAAAGATAAACTTGTTGGCATACCAACAAACCAAACCACTAAATAAATCCTTCATTTGTCATCATATTTGTAAGGTCTGTTTGCAAGATATAATCCTACAACAAAATATTTGTTGCCTTTAGTGTTATTCATTTGCAAATTATTGCATAATACACATTTTCCAACTACATAAGGCGAGAATAGAGTGATAAAGTATAAGAATATTTCATGGTCAGTTACGAGTATTGCACGACTATACTTGAAATGATTTTGAAATGACACACAAAAGAGAAATATCCATAGTTCCACCAGGAATCACGTTTCCGTAATACCATTATCGTTCATATTTATTTTCTGCAAAACATTGGACTCTATTTCTAAAGGTTTGTCATGCAAGGGGTAACGTTAGTTTCAATCGTCTTTGAAAAGTCGTCAAAATGGAAGACACGTAGTACATTTTTGTCAATTTATGGAAGCAGCCAATTTGAAGGAGAACCGATATCAAAGTACAGAGGTATATTATATATTGCTATATTTTCTGGTTAATATAAACGGGAATCGAACCTAGCCGGATGAACCTTCGTATCTCAGGGGTATGATTAGCGAGCTTTATTAATGGTCTACCGTACTGATAAGTGAAGATCGTGTTCTACTGTCATAGTATCTTTGGGTACAAAAGATTCCTCTTCAGGTGGGTCCGATGCATAGGTCTTAATTTTTATGTCATATATTAGGCAGATGGCGTCGCTATTTAGTGAAGTCCTCACATGTATGAAATAATCTTAGCAAGTTATTTTGTAGACTAAACAAAATATAACGGGACAAGGCCTTGATGAATACAAGCTCTTGGTGGTTTTTGTTTTTGTTTTTTTTTTAAATGAGGTTGATTTTGGGTCAGTTCTGCTCTCTTATTCAACTTTTAGTGATGAGTCGCTATGTGAATTTTATTTTTTCAATTTTTGTTTTTCGCGAAATGAATCCTTATAGATCAATTTTAAAACAAAGTACGGTGTAAATCATTAAGAAACAATCGTAAATTTAAATGTTTTGATAGTCATTCCGTTATTCACGTTTAATTTGTATGGAAATACAAGGATATCAAAGTAATATAATCAATGTAATGATAAATTAGGAGGTACCAAGGAGTTTAAGGAGAGGACAATCATTTTACTAACCTATTATAAATGTCGATGCATAGAGAGTGGTTCCGAAAAATCCATCAAAATATCGGGCGATCGCAAACATGTACACAGAGGTAGAAAATGGCATTGCTATGTTCACGATGAATATACTTGTTACTGCAATACAAACAACAAGACGTCGACCGATCCTGAAAAAAACCAAATTACTGATATTTCATCTGGGGTGAGATTGATTTCCGAGGTATGTATAAAGTATGATATCATAATGTATAATATGATATAAAATACAGCTCTGTTCTTCTTTTATTTAAATCACGTACAGTTCAAGCTAACAATACAAATGAAATGGATATGCGCTCGACTAACACAGGAATGAAAATTATAATAAAAATTACAGAGAACAATGTCATTCGAATTGATTGAACTACATAGCTGAATCAATATAACCGAAGTAAAAGGGAAACAATATTTAAAAGATTAAAAAACTATACACAAAGGATCATGAAACACATTGATACCCAGAATTTCTGGTACCAATTTTTACAAAGTCGGCCAATAGACGATCTTCATATTTTACATGATATAAGCGGCCCAAGACCGGACATGTTACTTTTTGCCGGTGTTTTCATTTTGACGTAAAGAACTAGATAGTGACGTCACAAGGTAAGCAATAATGTCAAAATAAAAATCCCGGCAAAGAGTTGCATGTTGGGTCTTGGGCCGTTTTTATCATGTAAAATATGAAGATCGTCTATTGATGTTCATTCCATTGGTGTTTTTAACCACATATCGTATAAACAGCCTGATCTGAACACACATAACAAGATGTTAAGATTTGTATGTAGAATAAAGTTTTAAAAGACAGCTTCAGTGAGGTTAGATGATACAAATTTGCATTATACGAAAACACATATTACTTACGCTACGATCAAAACATCGCACAAAACCACTTGTCCACACCTCTATACATATCAACGAAAAGAGACAGCGATTTCAAGAGTGAAATGTTGCAGAACAGTCGAAAGTACGAAAAGTACTGATGCTAAATCACTCATTACAACGCAACGGTGGATAATCATGGGTCCATGGAAAACGGCAAAGAATCAGAATTTGCCGGGATTTTTATTTTGCCGTCATTGCTTAACTTGTGACGTCACTGTATAGTTCTTTACGTCAAAATGAAAAAACCGGCAAAAAGTTACGTGTCGGGTCTTGGGCCGCTTATATTATGTAAAATATGAAGATCGTCTATTGACTCAACATCTCTCATTCGACTCGATTTGAAAAAAGCATTAAAATTGCCTATATCAAACGGAAGAAAGAATAGTTACTGAAAGAAGTCACAACGGAAATGTATATAGTATGTAGTGTAATCATATGAAAAAAATACATAAGGATACCACAAAAATACAAAATATTATAGTGCAGTTACGCTACCGACAGTCATTTAATATGACAATTGTCAATTGGTGCGGTTAATATATCAGACACAAAATGAAACATATAAAGTCTCATTCGCCACACTTTCTCCAAATAATTAAAATCATACGACGTTATAATATTGCCTTCAAAGTTAATTCATATTGATATCACTTAGTTTTGATGTTAATATCTAGTCCATTGCAATACTCATTTTTATGGTTTTGTAACCTCTCAATCTGACAGACCTGGGCGTCTTTGTTCTCTACATGGAGGATTACTTTTTATGAGTTAGTCATTCATGAAATTTATGTTCTTTAATTGAATAGCGTTCGTGATGAATGGTAAAGGTAGGCCTGGAAACCTGTAAAAACACTAATTGGGTAACGAGTGCCATTTCTAAAAACTGCATTAAGTCTACTACAACTGCATTACAATCAAATATTTCTGTGATGTCTTTCTTCTATTGTTTCCATTCTCTGTATACCCATCCCGTTTTTTTCTGATACAATTTTCTGGCAACAACGATACTAGCAATAATATGGTCAACAATATATACTATCGTGCTCTTGGTAAGACTATGGTACATTACTTTCTTACTACGATAGCATGATAATCAATGGAACGCATGTTTAAAGATTGTATCATTACATTCAAAGACAAACAAAATGTCAACAAACACTCTTGGCCTAGTGGGTACATAAATGAATATAAAAATTCCTGAAATGAAGATGTCAAGACATACACAAATTTTAACGGAGAAACACATCACGAAGTACAGGTGTTAATACAATAATCTGTATATGACTTTTAACGGCAAATAGTTCTTCCACTAATTATCAGTACTGGAAAATGCTATCCGGAACACTTCGTATCAATCCGCGTGTCGCCTGTACTTTAAATTTTCCGTCATGAAATTATGTAAATCACTCTAAAACTAAGGAGTATCTCCCTTATGTATAGCTCTGTCCTTAGAGTGATTCTTTGGTTCACCTATTCGGTCAGTTTGGTTTCAATACTGCTCTTCAAATATTTATATATTTTGTGAATTCCAACCATTCGACCACGAGCATCACTGAAGAGACATAAGTTGTCGAAATGCGCATCTGGTGCACACAGTTAAAAGGTATATATGTTCTAGATTTATTGTCTACATCAAAGAACACAGCCGATCACGATTTTGCGTCGGACAGATAGTAAACATTGGTTCTAACGAAAAAGGGAAAAAGAATTGTTGTTAATAATAGGTGTTTTATCTTTTAGCGGATCACATTTTTACGCTATCAGTGATGACACCCTACAATAGATCAGGTTGTCAAACGAAGTAAACAAATATTCAACACTGAGCTTCGAGAAAAATACTCAAGCACCAGTTTGAGTTCTAGATAAAAAAAAATGTCTTGGATGATATGAATCAACAAATCTCAACTTCTGCTCTTGCCTCGGCTGAGATTTTATGTATAATCTCACAAATCTCAACCTGTGCCATTGACTAGGTTGAGATGTTTTGAATCATCCCACCCTCAACTGATCTTTTTCTATCCGGAACTAAAACTGGTGCTAGATTCTGTTAATCTTACTGTATTTTCAAATTGAATTTTACACATCGCCTATATTTTATTTTGCTTACAGCAGTATTTAAGTCATGAATACCTTCTGTTTGTTTTTGATTTAATTTTTATGTAAAGTTGGTTCGCTTTATCAGTCACATTTCATTACAGAAATCAAGATTCAGGTTTCATTTGATTACAATAATACGCGAAGCGTTAGGTGACTGAGCAGGGGAAGTTTAAATCATTGCTTCACGCCTCATATAAATTCTAAAGTGTATAGGGAAAATGTCGGGAATAACCCATAAAACTATTGACAACATCGAAGATTCTATTTCAAATTCGAAATGGCAATATAATTCTGACGCTTCATTCATTCGGTTGTAAAAGATATATGAAGCAGTATCGTTGGAGGCGGGAATAATTTCATTGTAAAAATTAATGTTGTTATACAAAACTCGTATCGATATAGTGTTTAGATAACATACAATAATGTACCGTTTAGGTATTTTTGTTAAATCTATTTACAAAAAAAAAGCTTATACTAGGGCTGTAGTCATATGGCTTCTCTTTGTTCGCTTAGGCATTACTATATTGCATAATTTTGTAAATATTCATTTCCCTTCAATCTTTACTAGAGGGCTCGAGAAATATGAACAGAACAGCAAGCCAGTGAAAGCGTCCACTGGACTGTAGATAATTTTGTTCCGCGTCCTGATAAAAAATAATCAGTTGACTCGGATAATGTTTTTCATGTTACGATTTCAATTTTAGAATTACTAAATTCCTTTCCTGAGTAGTAACACAGTGTACTGTTCTGTTAGTACTGATAAAAGCTTGTACGTTATAAAATTTAAGACTGCGCTATTAGAGTATGTTCCAAAATCATAATTTCGTTCAAAGGACAAAGCTGCTTGCCATCAAGCTTCAAATCACAAGGATATGCTAATATGCATGTTAAAATTTTAAATTGTTTGCTCGTCAGTTTTTTTTCAAGTTCAGCCCTATCCCCAAATACGAATTTGAGGGGAATGGGCAGGGGAAAATCCTCTTAGAGAATGTAATAAATATATTTTCAACCATACATTTATTCAGTTTTGTTTTTCTACATTTATAATGCTTATCAAAGAGGCGTATTACAGAAATTGTCCACAGATCTAAGAAAATTGTATATTGGAGAAGATGAAAATACGGAAAATTAAAACAAGCACAAAATTGGGAATGTTTTACAAATTGCTGTCTCTTTATTCTCATATTCAAAGAACAACGTCGACATCTAAGAATACAGATGTTATGGAAAAATAAATATTGGTGATAGTTCTATTTATGTAAAATGAAGGGGAAAATGTAATTCTATAATATAATTATGAATTGTTGCATTGACCTTGGTTGAAGGTTATGACACACCCTTGGATCCTTGGAAACAATTCTGTGAAAAACTATTCAGATCCATGTTATATCATCTGCATACGCATTTGCAAACACATTTACACTGTATGTTTGGAAAAAATTACTAATTCAAGGATTTACTAAATGCACATCACAACATGTCGTTTAATTACATAAATATTCAATGGAAGAGAGTAATGGTGTGAATGAGTGTACACATATATTTGTCATTCTTATGTGTTTTATTTGTATCAACAAAATGGAAGTAATATTGAAATATTTCCAACATTCTGACCTACATCTAAGTGACATTGGTATTGACAGATTTTTAACGCTCTCTCTGGTGACCTTGCAAATGTAGGTCATGGTCTCCTCGAATTTGCGTTCATCTAGTACACATAAGGAATTTTTTTTACTCTACACTTATGTGAATTAGACTTCTGTTTTTATTGCAACATACAAATCCTGGATCTTTCGGTTTTGACTGAAGTACTTTGCAGGTTGAGCTACCCCGGTTCAAACTTTATATGGTATATTCTAGAGTAGTGAGATTCACTACTAGCTCGTTTCTGATTTCTCCAGACGAATATGAAGTCTATTGTGACATACAAGCCTTATACAAACTCAAAAAATATTTATTCGATGTCAAGAGTACAAAGTCTCTTAGACAAACGAAAAAATTACTCATGACCTTCGTTTACTATTTTCGTGCGTACATATCTACAAAGAATCGGAAATATCAATATTAAACAAATACTTACACATCTCCTAATGCATTCATGATCAGTGGTGCAGAGCAATGTCCCATGAAATACGTCATGACAGCATGGGATTTCACTATGGTGTTTTCGCAAACAAGGTCAAACTAAAATCAAGATGAAAAAACTATCATACTTATTCAGTATTATTGTTAAAAATGATTAAATGAAAGATGTTTTATAAGTTGAAACGTTTGGTATTGAAAAAATGTTATTTACTTCCCTGATTTATAAAGAGCTGCTTTTATGGTTTCATCACTTGGCGTACGAATTATATAAACATGTTAACAAATTTCCCCATGATTCAAAATTAACGAGATCAGTCAAAAGTAAAGCCAAAGAGTGTGTCATACATTATCGAAAATAAAGGGCAGTCATGTATGTCATTACCTTATGAATACGTCCATTTTAATATAAAAATCCCACATCTTGATATAAACATTATGTTAAGAAATTTCCCAGTAATTCAAAATTAAGGGCAGTCATGTATACAGCTTATTATTACGTCCATTTTAATGTCCTAAAACACATCTGGTATTATATACTAATAAGATTCTGTCGATTCAGAAGTAATTTTCGGATCAATAAAATCATGTTACTGAGAGTAATTGTACACAGATAATGGACATTAATAATTTTTTAAAATAATTTTTTAAAGCTAGAATGAATCATTGATTAATTAAATATGGTTTTACGTCACTCCTCGATTATTTCACGTATACGGTGTCTGCATCTGCTTGATGCATTGCATACAAATTTTGACCTTTGCAACGAACCCATCCCAAGCAGTGAGGGATCTTTTACGTGCCAAGCCTACCGTGACACGGGAGCTCGGTTTTACTGTCTCATCCGAAAGACAGAACACCGTTGCGCCCAGGGCGGGTGTCGAATCCGGGACCTCTCGATTACGAGCCGAGCGCCTAATCCACTAGGTCACACCGGCTTTAAGCTAGAATGAACAATTTCGATGAAATACAGCACAAATTTATTTTTGAGAAACGGGGTCCCCGAAGAACAGAATTTAAACTTAACCTTTTGACCTCTTAATTTGATTTGTAAATTGATCTGAATATAACTGAGGCAAAGCTTGTGTGTTCCTTTTGAATTAGTTTTGACACTATTGTGCAATCCTATGTACCTGATGCCGTTAATGCATATCAGACAGCATGTTCTACAAATCATATCTAAGTTTTGTAGGTCGCTTTTGAACCATATCTAGAACCCCTTTAATCGATTTAAAAGTTTTTCGACGTGTCGAATACAGGTCTCCATTGTAATGTTACCAGTGTTGAGATACGTACGTGTATATACATTCATAATGCAGCTATCCCAATAGTACACTCCTCACAACAACATGGCATCAGTTTTTATGTGCCATTGCAATCATTTAACATTGACATATATTATCTTAAATAACTATTTTAGCATTATCCCGCCTAGCAATTTATGTTTTTCAAACGTATTTTATGTGGTACTATTTCTATTACTATGAATATATAATACCTGCGATATTACAGTCAAATCGAACACGCTCTTGTCATATACCCATTGCTGACACTCAACATCGCTACCATTAACCCTCAACACACATTGTTTGTATGTACCGTCCAGTTCGAGAGGAATTGTATCATTAATCATACGCAGATGGTGGTCATCTTGTACCTCAAACGTGTCATTATCTAGGTCGGGAATCTTGCATCTAAAAATAACAGAGTAATGATCAGTTGTATTGAAACATGACCATCAAACGAAGATACAATTAAGTAATATCTGCATTTGATGTAAAGGACTATTAGGCACTATTCTATGATGTGATTTATTCAAATGTTAAATTTATTGTTTTATTGAACTTATTTGTAAGTTGATTAAGATGGATTGAAGCATCTTAACATATTATCTTATGCAAATACTCCCCGATGTTGAATTTCCCTTTTGAAGTTTTTAATCTGAATATTTGAATGAGCCTTAGCAGATAATATTCTCATTACGGAGTATACCCAGGAAAGACTACTAGATTTAAATCTGTTTTTATTTGGCTAGCTAATTAGTATCTATCTGTCCCATGATCATCGTAAAATGAGATGTTTGCAATACTAAAATAATAACTCCCAATTTATGTGAAATGATCAAATTTTCTTACGTATAGATCAAGTTACTCACCTATGGCGAATATCACCAACTAGAAAGTTTGATACAGGAGTACTGAATGAATTAAATAAAACTGGAAAAAACACAATGAGCAAAAGTCGCTTCTGATATGTCCCAAAGTCACCAATGAGCTCAATGATATCATCGTAGTCCATTGTTATGTTCACCAGATTGCTGTATTGCCAATACCCCTGCCTATAATCTACTGACACAGCATATGCGCATGGTAGTAATATAAACACAACAAGTTCATTCCATACTCCACTCCAAAAATTAAGTTTCAGTTCAGTTAACATTAGTTCAGTCTTTCTTTTTATGGAAAACTTTTGGGGTCATCTTTTTTTCCTCACGAATCGTTCAAGCAAAAGGTGGCCAAATCGATAAGATTTAAAATACGAGAATGCAGTGTGATATTTAAAGAAAGGATTAGAAAATTGCATATCAAATGTCTCGATTAAAGTTTAGCGCCTAATTATGTTTAGTAAAAGTTTGTTTCATTCACAACAATCTTGTCTTATTTTATTTTGTCCTTGCTCTGACTGTCTTCAGATCATACAAAGAATATAATTGCTTTCTCTGCTGAATAAGAAATTAACAAAATACAGTAAAGACATGCATTTATATACTTCCCGTATAATTTATTAAAAGACGTCAAACTTTTGAAATTGCCCATAGATTTCTATAGATTAAGAAAAATAAAATAAAACCCCCATCCCTATTACCCAGTCATCACTTGGTGCTAAGGCACTAAAGTATGTCATTGAAATGATTTATTTAAACTACGAATAGGTATTAAGATTTTCTCTAATTACGGAAATCTCATTATAAATGTACAAACTACATCAAAACATGATGACCCCCCCCCTTGGCTTTTACGGTATGTAGTTATATGTTATGTAATTACTAAAAGTATGTTGTTTTCAAAAAGTTTTTGTCTTTATTTAAGTATTGGTTACAATTATACTGACAATTTATATTCAGAATAAACACTCATATTTGTTACGTGGCCTCATTTGTATATATAACAGATATAACTGCATGAAATATTTGTTAGTTTCTCCTGAAATTTCAAGGCTATGAAACTGAACAAAACAACATGATGACAAGGTTGTAAACGAAAATAACGAAGGCTAAAAAGGTAGATATAATTCATATTGCAACTTTAAAGATCTCACGCTGATTATGACAAAAATGTCCTTCGATTTATTGATTATTTTTCGTAGGAGTCTATCTTATTTTTGCCATAGAATTATGAATTGATACCTGTTATATTTGTCTCCCTTCTCCCTATTATTTATTCATATTGCCGTTTTCAATACTAGTATTTAATTTGTGATTTTCTACAGGTTTGGTCCACAGTTATTTTTGCGAGGTGTTTTCTTATTATTTGATTCATGGTGTAAGTTCCAGTTGGTTCAAAAGTCTGAATTAGACGAAGAAATGTGCATGCGCATATATAGTATTCTCAATCGGATCCTTTTGTTACACTTTTCATATACATCCTTTTATAAACAGTGTTTGAATATTTTGATTTGTCTTTTTGTTTTGAGGAATTCGTCGCTAATGTAAATAGTCAAAGCAAAGAAGTTAACGAGGTCTCACCTTTGTTTCGCAGAAATTTGTCTCGTTCGATACTTATTTAATAAGGCAACATTGCCAAAACATCATTAGTATTCTATGGTTTTGAGGCCAACAAGACATAAATGTTTATACCATAGATAGTATTTAGTGGAAATATATTCACATTTTTTATAAAATAGTCGACCGGTACGAGAACTCAATAGAAATAATAACATTTATATATCATGACTATGCCCTTGTCTCATTTCCTGACACCATCTGTTTTGATTTAACATAGTACTGCAACACATTATACGCAGTCGTAATATATACTAATGCATCAGAATTTGAGACGGCAATCAAGAATCACTCTAAGAAAGAATACGAAAGATAAGAAGACATATAAATACATTAATTTGGTGCACCATAAGCGCATTTCGACAAGTAATGTCGCTTCAATGATGCTCAAGGTCGAAATTGTGGAAATCTAAGTATTAGTATTTGAAGAGCAAACCAATTACGTAATTAATCAAAAGATAATCGTCAAAGAACAAATGTAAGGACAGAGCTATGCGTGGGAGAGATACTCTTTAATGTAGAAATAATCTACATTTTTGGTCATAGTAAATATGAAGTATATAGTTGGAGTCTGTACTAAAGTACTAAAAATCGGGCTTTGATTTACAGTCGGGGGCTAACAGTTCCCCATAAATAATACAAACATAACAATCAAAGAACCTTGGATACCAAGACAATTTTAGATTAAAAACAAATTCTCATTAAGTCCTAGTCACTATCTTGAAGAAATTATTGAAACGAAGGTGTAAAATGAAAGAAATATTATTCAAAATGAAAAAAATGAGAAGAAGAAATTGAGGGAAGAACTTAGAATATCTATTATGATAAACTCAAAATAGATTGAAACAGAAATATTACAAAGTGTAAGCAATCTGACAATTTTATAACAACTTACAATGCAGTTGTCTAAATGCAGCAGTAAGATAACATCTAGTCCAGACTCTGCTTCTGCAGGGTATCTTGTATTTCACCTTCCCTATGATCGTATCTAGATTACCATGTCCAGTCGGTACAGCGTAGTCTAATCAAATACCTTTGTAAGGTAGTTTCTGTACATTATATCCGTAAATACTATCATTCTTCTCCGTTTCCTTTTCTCTAGTTTCTTATTATCTCCTTTCTTATAATGATGATGATGATGATCATCATCATCAACATCACTATTATCATTATTACAATTATAACCATTACTATTATTATTCTTTTATCCTATATGAAGTCGATTCTGTGGTACCATGGAGTCAGACATCATACTACCATAAGCCAATCTTGACTGATGCGCTTTGTTTCCCGTTACAGTAAACTATTTTATATTAGTTTCTCAAGAGATTTGAAATAAAATGAAATGTATTGCTGGTTCTGAGTGTTGATAAAAATGAATAATATTTATCAGACTTTGTCATAAAAAAATTGCAAATGTATAATTAAACGATTGAGGTACAGGGATTGAATATACTGCATTGCCAATTATATCATCCATTGAATTTATTTTTTTAAACTTATCTTACAAACATTCTGTATAGGTAATGTAAAATACGAAGGCAGATTATGCAATGCAACTGTGTTATTGACAACAACGTACCATAGTCGACATTCATGTACAAACGGGAATTAAAGCTTGTGTAATACCGGGTTTTGTCGGAAATCTTAAAAATTTTAAAACTATATTTTCAAGTAGCAATGATAAAATATCTGTATGAATATGTTGCAATACAAATATATACATAGTGCTATGTGAATATTATATATGTTTGTACAAGTTGAGTTTTGTTTGTGTCATACACGTTTTATGGCATACCATGTTGTATTTATATGATAACGGCATCTGAGTGATTCAATGTACCGAAATTAAGACTAATAAAGCGGATCCATCTGAACGCGTAAAGATTCTGTTATGTACTAAGTCTATTTTGACACCATTTTTGCAAAACAATGACCTTCTACTGTCACGGTCCGGCGCCATAAACTGAAAATATACTTAAGTCAAAAATTCATATTCTTCTTTTCATCAATGAATTAATAACTGGGATTTGGATTTTATTTAGTTTTATTCTACTGATAAATAGAATTATACCATTCTGCATTAAAATTCATTTGAACATTTGAGAATGCAATAAATTAAAATGAAATTTTTTACTTAAGTATATTCTCAGTTTATGGCCCCTGACCCAGGACGTTGAATTGGATGTGTTCAAATCTTCACAGAGTTATGGCAGAGAAAATATGCTTCACGTCTTTTTGAGTAGCTGTTGTAGAAACTGTGTGATGATGGAAACTGTAAATACAAATAGTCAAAATCTATTTAAAAATTAAGTATGTCTGTATGAATTTTATCGAAATTTTGAATTGAAATATTCATTTGCATGTTTCAAGCTAATTAAAGTGGGGAAATACCATTTGCAATGGCTGATTTAGGTCACTCGCTGCGATAAAAATTTCTGTTAAGAAAACATCATTTATTTCATACATACTAGTTGTAATTGATCTTTTATAGTCCAAAATCTAAATAATAGTTGGATTTTTTCTTTCTGTTGTGTATTATGTAGCTTTCTATTGCCGAAATGTCATTGTAAAATTGAACGACAGAAGTTGACACATGAGACGCCTATTTTTAGATTTTGGTCAGCCATAAATAACGATATTACTCTATTTGGTGAATACTCATTATAATAATTACGGATATGGCATAGCTCTATCAATCAATTAGCTAGTTTCACATTTAATGTTATTGATGCTGTTTGCGGTACATTTGGGATAAAAATGTGCGAAACCAATTACTCAGCAAGCCTGATATTCTACCACAGGAGGATTGAAACAGAGGGACCACCTTTCGTTATGAACCATGCACAAGATCGATTGAGATTCACCGTGATAAATAAAAGATATACTAAATCATTTTCGTTGTTGGAATATGTGTGATCATACAAACTAACCATCTTGAACTTTATGACTGTACTTGATTTCACATTATATGTTTACATCCGGACATTCTTTCATTTGACCCGACACTGGACTTTCAGTTCAACAGCATTCCATAATTTGATTTAGTGTCCTTGTCTACTAGCTGTACTCAGGTGTGTACATGTTTTTATTTCCAGAACTTGAATAGTTGTTGCATGACTTTTGCGACGGATGTTGCATGCAACCAGAGGACGCTTACTCCTCCCGGTCACCTGGTCTCACCTCAGTTTATTGGGGTTTGAATTTGTCTGATATTGTACACGATATTGTCTCATTAGTGGTTAACCTTTCAGTACTTCTTGTTTTACATATAGAGAAATCTGACTCCACTGTAAGACAAAACTCCGCAGACATGTATTACATGTTTGACACACATGTATTACATGGACCTGTATTACATGTTTGACACAGACATGTATTACATGGTTGACACAGACATGTATTACATGTTTCACATAGACCTGTATTACATGTTTCACACAGACATGTATTACATGTTTCATACAGACACGTATTACATCTTTCGCACAGACATGTATTACATGTTTCACACAGACATGTATTACATGTTTCATATAGACCTCTATTACATTTTTCACACAGACATGTATTACATGTTTCACACAGATATGTATTACATATATAACACACATGTATTACACATGTATCATTGTAATCATATTAGTCTTTGTAATAATTTATACACGATTTGATAATGATATATCATTACTGTAATTGATACAATGGTAAAAAGTATCAACACACTCCTCCAGTTTTAACTGCACATATTGACCGCTCAGTTTAGATGCATGTTAATATTGTATTTCTCAAAAATTTGTTCCGTCTAATTTTATGTGTTATGTCAGAAACTCTACATAGTAATTTTAGATTCTTGTTAAATTTGTTTTGCCAGATAAACATTCTTCTGTCTCATTTACCCTTAATATATATAACACAGTGCTGATTCTATTGGGTAGAGCGTACACCAAACAATGAACATTTAAAAATCGTTGTAAATGTAAAATGCGAACCATTTGCATCACCACGGCCACAGTTTCACAGTTAACAATGGAGATGAAATATGGTTACATATTCTACATTATTTAGGTATGATTCAGTAGATTTCATTTTCTTGCTAAGATTCAGAGTAAGAGTTATAGTAACATTCTTTTCATAATTTATGTATATATTTTATGATCATGCATAAAACATAAGGAAAAACATGGAATCTACAGTGTTACAATTACACGAAAACCAAGTTTGAACTTCGAAGTCTAAATTCTACAAAGTTTACCGCAGCTTTAAAGATCTTCTTTGTGCTCTAAAAATAATTGTCTGACATGTTGACCTGCTTATTTGATTGTAGTCGTTGTCTTTGTACTGTGCTAATTAGATACCACACATCGTAGCTTATCATGACTTATACCGATTGCTACTACGGTGTTATTGTAAGTATCTCGTACGAGGACGATTTCAAATAATATTATGATATCGAGTCAGATGTGACCGGTCATCAGGGTGCTTGCTCCTCATTGCAACCTTATGCCACTTCTGGTTATAGATAATATTTTGGTAATATTTGGTGGGAAAGTGTTCCAACAGGTTGTTGGCATTCCTATGGGTATGACGTTTTGTCGATTAACAACCCTGATATTGAGGATCACCTCAATATCATATATCCAATGGAACTCGAGATAAAAGATACAACAGAGAGCGCATCTTCTGCTTCATACCTCGATATACTCCTATCAATTAGTGACGATGGTTAGTTCATTAGTAACCCTCTTCTATGACAAACGTGACCATTCCATTTCATTATTACCAACTTCCTTTTTCTGAGTAGCAACATACCTTCCTCTTCCGCATATAGTGTCTGCATTTCACAACTTATACGCTATACCAGGGCATGCTCTAAATACGAAAATTTCGTCCTGAAAGAAAGGTATTTTGCCACGAAACTACTCTCACAAGGATATATTGAGGAACGTTTGAAATTGTCACTGAGGAAGTTCTATGGTCGATATAGGGATCTAGTGCAATTTCAGATACCTCTTTCAAGAATTTTAACCTATATTTTGGGACCTGAACATACAAAATAACCATCTTAACTTTTTGACTATACTTAATTTGACATAATATGTATATATATATATACAGAAATTTGTTCATGTGCGCTTTCGACACCGGAATATCAGTTTGGCAGCTTTTCTTGCTTTGAATCCTTCGTGTGTTTGTGCGTTTATATTTATGTATTTACCTCCTCAACTTGAAAAGTTTTTGCAGGACATTTGCCACGGGTGTTGCATGCAACCAGGGGACGTCACTCCTCCTGGGCACCTGGTCTCACCTCGATTTGATTGGGGTTCGCATTTGTCTGAATATGACACTATTCACGATATTGTCCCTTTATTCCATGGAGTATGAAATATCGTTTACCCTTCGGTACTTCTTCGTTTTTTACTTTTAGTGCTATATTCAATTGACACCATTACTTTCAAATATTGCTTTAATGTCACGCCTATTTCGTTTGTAGTGTGGGGCTCGCAGAAAAGTACGCCTCGGAGGAACTTACCTTTTGCGGGCTATACATTAAAATTGTCTATCTTACCCATAACTAATTATATGGAAAACTCGAGGGCAGATACATGCTTACAGTTAATAATAATGTACTACCAGATCCATTAAGCATATACGAGAAATGGGAAGATGAGAAACATGAATTGTGTCACTGGTCACCTACTTTTATAACTGACATCACATTTTCAATGAAATTCGAACGTGAAAAATGGGTCAAAGTACACTTTTATCAATGTAAAATAATAAAAGCTTATGACTATTATTCATCTGAGTAGATGCTGAAGGTTTTTACCACCTTATACCCAGTATATTGCTACCTTAGAGCTAGATTCACGCCATTACAAAGAATACTACTATATATTCTGGACTGAGACCGATTCCGATCACTTTACACAGATTTGACACCTTCTATACTAGAAGGTTACCTACTTCGACTTCTCCATATATAGATACATATGGAATTCACACGATTTGACTCTTTCTACGGGGTATATGTGACGGGTGTTGCTAGCAAGCAGGAGATGCTCACTCTCCCCGGGCACCTGATCTCACTCCATCACAGGGGTTCACATATGCTCTTCAAGTAGACATATTTTGTTTTTCATTTATTTGTTTTTCATTTTCACTGATTTTGTATGTCCTATGGTTTCATGATTTTTGGACTTGGTTTGGATTTATCCATCATCTTTACATACCTATAGTGTTTTGGGTCTGCGGTGAAAAGGCCACGGTAAAGTAAAAGTGTACTTCTGAATATATATATTGTTTTTTTATACATTATAAGCTGTTTGTCATATTCAAGCCTATATTGACTGAATAGATAGCATGTTAGCATTGTGAGCTGATAATTGTAGGTTCGATTCTTGCCATAGCTATTTACATTACCGCATTGCTACAAGATTCCTAGCTGCCAATGGCATGGGTACCACAAAGCAGGTTTAATCATTGGAACTTACATAATTATGTTTCTTCAATATTCACAAACAACCGAGAGATTGCTTTATGTGATGTGAAACTAAATGACAATATTGATTTCTGAACCTAACCTATTCCAACCAAATGGTAAATATGCATACTTGCAATCAAGCTGTATCTGGTCAATGACAAGTTCAAGACTTTTGACCACAGGCTGTTTCTCGCCAAATCTTACAGTACTACTCGTAGATACATGTATATGCATTGGTTCTAAATGTGTAACAGATGTGGTGGGCAGACTGGAAGTAACAATATCCAGAGTAAATACATGTATTCTGCTTGCTGTGCAATCAACACATGGCTCAGCAGCTTAAAGCACAATACAAGAAAGTATTAAAACAATTAAATAAAACTATATGATCAAGACAAACATTTATATTGTTATACAATGTACTTTTAATTCATTATTCAATATAATGTATGTTACAAATAACTTAACTCATATTTTTCTTTTCTGATTTTATACGTACATGAATATAAAAATTGTAAATTGCAGTCAGTTATCAGTCATTACAGTGGATTGTGGAAAAGAAAATTGCTTAAATATGAAATGCTTATATAATTTGCATGTACATGTACATTACAGGCTAGGGTAAACCTGCAATCATGCTGCAGGTTTATTGTTCAGAACTGAAGCAGCAAACACAATTAGATTTGATTTTCTTCACTTCCACTGCATGTAAAATGTGAAACTATCAGAAAAGGAACTGTAGCTTGTACAGATATAGGTCATGGTCTTTAAGAAATCAAATGGAAAAATTGGCATTTGCCATCTTGTGTTATTATAAAATGAAAATTTTAGAAGTTATAACTAAATAAACTGGAATGATCTCATTTGTGATGATTGTGACCTAGAGGATATAAAATTAGCTAAATGCCCTGTAACAGGTAAGAAAGAAAATAGGTTGAACCTTAATGACAAAATTTTTCATATATCGATTATGAAATATGGTGGATAACTTAAGCCACCAACACCAATAAAATTTACTGGAAGAAGGCCAGGAGACCGAAATATTGTGAATACTGAATTAATTGTTCTTTGTTTTATGACACTTCCCTTCGGAGGACTATTAAGATGTTTGAACCCCGATAAATTTCTAATTAAGACCTACACCGTACAACACATTCTATCATTGAACCATGCAAGTAGATCCATGGATGTGTTGCACACGTCACTAACATTTTGGAAGGTCAGCAGGCGCATTACACATTAACCTTTTATATTCTCATATACATTTAAAGCCGGCGTGGCCTAGTGGTATCGCGTCGGACTCCTGATCGGGAGGCCGGGGTTCGAGTCCCGCTCTGGTCATGCCGGTGTCTTGTCTTTCGGATGAGACAATAAAAACCGAGGCCCCGTGTCGTGGTATGCACGGTACGTTAAAGATCCCTCACTGCTTCGGGTGGGTCCGTTGCAAAGGTCAAAATTTGTATGCCCCGCATCAGGCAGATGCCATCACCATATACGTGAAATATTCGTGGTGTGACGTAAAACAAAAATCAATCAATCAATCAATCATATACATTTATAACCACAGAACCGGTATTGTAACAGATACGTACATTTTCCCATGCTTAATTAGTCTGCTTAAGTAGTCTAATTTGCATATCAATAATAACAACTGTTAAACAGCTTCAAAAGCGACCAATACCCCAGTGTAGGTTTAGCGCTTCACCAAGATGAAGAAGAGAAAACAACAAACATAATTCAGTGACAACTAATTCAAAATATGATACAGCGGAAGAAGACAAACTGAAAGGCCTATAGTAAATTCAATCAAATATGATTTTTTAAATGTTAGAATATGAAGAACCTGCTTGTAAAAAAGGGGGTTAAATTGACATGAGAGTAAAAAAGGCGATTATGTCTATTGTTCAATTGGTTATAAAGTGATGAACAAGCATGCAAACAAAAATAATAACCCACATTAACAGGACAAGGAATCTTCAATTATTCCCCTACAAGTTGTTCAAATGGTGGTTTGACTAGTTTTTAAAGAACATTTAGTATGTAATGTTATATTAGCATTTATGTTAATAGGATTGCAGAATTCAGCTTTGATCAAGGAAACTGTCATAATCCAAGCGGAAGAATTGGTAGATGTCACGAGCAATAAAGGTGCAGCATATCACAGAAGGAGATATAAGCAACTACGAATGTTACAATTGGCCAATCCCACAAATCCCTTTGATCAGCTGTTAGGAAGGGAAGAATCAAAGCATCAAATTTTATGCTGTATATATTAAAGTTGATACACAAAGGGATTTCCATGTGATGATAAGTCATTACTTTCACGAATAATGGGATATGAAATCATCAATCCAAACATAATATCTTTAAAATATGGACGTGGAATGAATTATGTGGCTAGAAATAAATTTGTGAAGATGTACAGCAAAAATCATAAGCATATATCACTTGAGGAATAAAAAATATTTTTAGATAGAAATCGTCCTTATTCTGGCTGTTTCTCCAGTTTTACTTGTAACGTGTTCATGTGTGAATTTAAAATACCCACTTATACCCAACTGCTCTAGATGTGTTTCTTTTTGTATATGTGAATTACATAGTTCTTTACGAATCATTGACCTTCCTATCCTTAAACATACAGGATATTATGTTCAGATTTATTCAAAGTCCCTGGAGACTTTTTAACAAAATGTGTCACAACCGATGGAAACTGATAGCCAGACAAAAGGTGAATATATTTTTATCCTGCAACACGAAAATTCCAAATGAGGTGACTGAGTTCAAAGACCACAGATTATGTTGTGTCTTGTGCAACCTCTGGTATCATTTTCACGGTGTTGAAATCACTAATACAAATGTGAAATATTTGTTATCTTGGCATTTGAGAAATGTGTAGATTCTTGTATGTAAATGTTGTTGTATTGTCATCTGTTACTGTTGTTGTATTCTCATCAGTCATTGTTGTTTTATTGTCATCAGGTACTGTTTTTGTATGTCACCAATCACTGTTGTTGTATTCTCATCAGTCACTGTTGTTGTTTTGTCATCAGTTACTGTTGTTGTATTGTCATCTGTTACTGTTGTTGTATGTCACCAATCACTGTTGTTGTATTCTCAGCAGTCACTGTTGTTGTATTCTCATCAGTCACTGTTGTTGTTTTGTCATCAGTTACTGTTGTTGTATTGTCATCTGTTACTGTTGTTGTATGTCACCAATCACTGTTGTTGTATTGTCATCTGTTACTGTTGTTGTATGTCACCAATCACTGTTGTTGTATTGTCATCTGTTACTGTTGTTGTATGTCACCAATCACTGTTGTTGTATTCTCATCAGTCACTGTTGTTGTATTGTCACAAGTCACTGTTGCTGTATTTTTATCAGTCACTGTTGTTGTATTCTCTAGTGACGATGATCTTCTTTTAAATATGGTACATGCAAGGTAGACGTCCGGTCTTACGGTGGTTGTTTGACTGCTAGGACTACTTTCATATCATGACCAATATGGAGAGTTGGTTATGGATTGGCTGGGGTTGGTTCCCCATCCAAAAATGGAATAAACAGATCCTGGAGTCTTGATTACGCATCCAACTCTCTCCAGATTGCTGTCGGTTGTTGACATTTCGAATCTATACACTTCTAGCATATGCGTCTTCTGACTCAGTTGTATAAGTCAGCAATTTAAATGGAGGGTCATATGTACAACGGCTACTTTCAAAATTTGTCAAATGTAATGTACATAATTGTTATCCCAATTTCTTTCTTTATTGCCATCATTGCTACATCCACTGTCACAGTAATTCCATCAATGTCAATAAGATCAAGAAATTCAGTAAAAGAAATCAATAATAAGAAATGGAAGAGAAATGTGAAGTTTTTACCACAACCATAAGACCGTATATTCTGAAATGACATATAATGACTCAGTTGTAAACCCATAATCAGCATTTAGACCTTCATAAATCCCATCCCCGCAACCCCCCCCTTTTTTTCACAGTTTTTTCCTTTACTATTACCAGTTACATGACTAAAATTCGCAATGACTTTTGGTACATATATTTACCGACGGATGCATATGAAATATAAATGTTTACATTATATTTACGTGTATAAACACTTCTAGTTAGACAAGACGATGAAACTGATGTACAGCCGAAAGACCACGGTAACATGACAAAAACAATTAAAATAGATAAAATTATTATATGAACCTTTATTAGACTATTAGGATTATATTATACACTCTTTAGAATACCGATTCCTTATCTTAAAACTTTTTAAATAACCGAAAAATTGCAATTACATTTTCCTTTTCGACGTGATAACTATCTACAATGATTATTCATTATGGCGGAACCGTCCGGATGTAAATTCTATCCCCGACTGACCTTTCACACGGAGTGACGTCGTAATGTGCCATAGGATTATTGACTACCGCCAGGTATCTTAGCACTTTACATAATCAATCATATTTTGTGTACAGAACTACAGCTTACTTTTTTGGGCTGTTGATACCTCCTTGGCGCAGTTTAATGAATATTTAAATACACATTGCTCTGATTGTGTTGAATTTGTAAATAAAGTAGCTTGATATGAACACAGAACGCGAATGCAAAATAATTTATAATGATAATAATAAAATGGATTTGCATAAAATTCGTTCAAAGCAGCAAAACTAATATGTATGTCAAATACTACTTAACGCAGATCAGTACAAAGCATCGATCCTCAGTAATTTGAAAAATAGCATAGCTAAAATCCAACACTAATACTGCCTCTCACAATGGTGAAGTTTCGCAGATTAGGTCAGGCTCTTCAGTTGAAACCGTCTTATTATCTCTGAAGTTAAAATCAGAAAAATATATGACCCAAATAAATACGGTTTTATGCAAATTGCAATCTCCAATCCATTCTCAGTATCTTACATGCAATCTAAAATGTCACAATTTTTAAATCTGTTCAAGCAATAATCACTCATGCATTTTATTCCTTTTCCGCTTTTTCGTTTTCTCATGAACGTTGATTATGTAACAGCACATCGCAAAGAAGAAAAAAAAATGCTATTTTTAGATATTTATTGTGACACTGTCTAATGATTTAAATCTATTTAAATCCATTGCACTACAGCCAAATACACTTGCAATTTGTTTTACGTTGCATATAGTACAAGATCTGGAAGAGACTATAGTCATATAGTTATAATCATACTTTATAATAAATATTGGAATAAAACACTACCTTTTCACATCCTTTACTTGGTCAGGGAGCTTCTGCTTGGTTTTATCGGGCAGCAGTATCGTCAATAGAGTGACAACAGTGATAATGATCCCGTAAATGATGAGTGGAAGTCCTTTCTGCAACTTACCCTCAGCCTGTGATTACAGAACAGTCAGAAAATATTTGAGTGATGCAGAGTGATAAAGTTTACAAAAAAATGATAAAGTTTAGATTTTAATATCGCCATTCAATAGATATTATACCCTGACTTTATATTCCGTATAACATAAAGTATTAAGAATATTGTGTTCCAAGGCAAGTTTTTGAACATTTTAAACGGAAAATTTAACAGTTCTTTAAAAGCATTTTACTGCATCTCCGTAGTGGATTTCGTTATACATCCGAGTCAGATGTCCGTTTCCTTGTCTATGTCATTGAGGTAAAATGACTGGTAATTTCCTTCGTATGTTTTTGTCATTTGTCATTGTGTTTATGATGCACCGTTTAAGTTTTTGTAATAAGCAAATCATTGTTATCTGATTATATAAATAATGACTTCACAAATTTAAATTATTGTCTCTCAAAAAATTAAGCCCTGATTAGCTTAGCTAGTAGTTTAATTTCCTTCTTTTCACAACTACATGTAAAAACATTTCTGATTTTTTTTTTGCAATGTTGTTACGTATCTGATAGATTGGTATGATGCATGTGGATGGTATACAACCTATGAGCCATACAACGCTTGTTTTTGGTCTTTTCGTTTTACAGAGTTACTTCTCATTTGGGACGGTATCTATGATATTATCAAATTCTATGGAAACCGATATAAACTTCTTGTATGACTTTTTGTATAGACTATTGATGACGTCATTATTGTTTTACATCAGATACCGTCCCAAATGGGAAATAACTCTGTTAAACGAAAAGACTAAATACCATAAGGTAAAGATAAGGTGCTGAAAGAGATCCGATTCTGGCGAAGAAACTGCAAGTTCCGAGGACGAACGAACGGATAACTGTAGGGAAGATTTCGTTAGTGTATACATAAACCATCCCGAAAGCCGATGACACAAACAACTTTCCGATAATTGCCAACATCACTGTGATCCACTGGAAAGCTGAAATATTATAATTATATTTACTATAATATGGTTACTTTTATATAATACAATGTACGATATAGTATTATTGGAAATCCAGATGGCAATGAAGAAATTACATGAAGATCATGTGTATATACTTTCAAACAGATATTCTATTTTGTGGTTAACTGACTCATAAAGTGAATGCATAAACACATGCTTGCATAAATGAAATGAGTCGATGTAATATTTACGTAATTCTAACCTTGGTCGGCGAACATGATAGGGAAAATAGAGGCAATACATGAAACACACGTTGCTGCGAGTGAGATCATGTGTATACGCTTGTGACCTATGAGATCCATCAGAAATAAGAACATGTATCCTATGATTTCCGCTGTTACTACCAAGGCAAAGGAAACATACAGATTTCCGCCTAACTCTCCTATATTTAGTTTAATTCCGAAAAATATAAACGAGATCACAAACCTGAAAAACATGAAAAGGCTAATTTACTTATAGGCCACACACTGTAATAACACTGTCACTGAAAATATTTAGATCAGTTCACTTGGTAGATTTCGATAAAATTATTTTGAAGTGTACATCATTTCGCTATTTTGTATTCATAACAGAATTACATATTGCATTAAACTGGTTCTTAAATAGGTGAATAGAATGATTTGAATTAACAGTGTAACTTCTGAAATATTAAAATATATTCAATCAATATCGTTAAAATGTGTCTATTGAAAATGTCTTCGTACACATGCTAAATATAAACATACCAGTTTGCAGAAGTTATTGCCCAAAACATTAATACTTTCTTTGATTTCACGAGTTGCTTTATATTTTCTATGATGGTGGCACTGTGTTCTTGGGATTTAAAAGTAATATTATCTTCAGGTAAGTATCTTTTGTTTATTTTAGCAGCACGTCGTAAAATTACCATAGCTTCGCTTATTCGGCCCTTGGAAATAAGCCATCGAGCTGAGTCCGGCAATACTTTAGGCCTACAAATTGTAATATACAAAAGTAGAGTCTGGAGGTTAGTAGCATGTATCAACGACTCAACAAAATCAACTCCATGGGAAAAACATACAAAAACAAAAAGAACTCCACTTAAAAATAAGAACAAACTAAAAACACCGAACCCCAACGAAAACACCCCTCCCCGGTCTACGCTAAAGCGGTCAATCGACATTCACTACGAATAAGAAGAGAATTAAACTGATTTACATTAAAAATGTAAATATTTTCAAGCTCAAACTGGTGATTGGACATAAATTAATGGGGCAGTTGAGACTCTATGATAGACCTTGTCCAATTCTTTTCAGAAGAGACAAGGTCCTGAGCTTCGTTTCCACTGACTGTTAGTCGGTACTTCTACAAATCTGAGGTCGTTTACAGACGGAAAGCGTACGGTTGACTTATGTTGATGTTGCCCAAGATATTTTGATACTAGCACATTATTCCATAAAACGATTCGTGTGAAAATTTTAGTGACCTCTCGTCTGAGAAACCTATTGATCTTTGTTCGCTAAATCGAATATTTTTGTAATATCGTTTTCTGTTTTTATTTGACTACATTATCATATTTTATTGCATGTCCTTGGTGATTTGTGACATACAGCTTCATCAAATTTCTTCTGTCTCCTCTTTTGTAAAGTAAATAGAAAGAAAGAGATTTAACTCAGTTACATGACTGACAAAATTCATCTCATGAAAATAAAAAAAAAAAACAAAAAAAAAAAAACAAAACAATAAAGTAAATACATAGAGGACGTCAATACTTCAAAACAATGAAATAAATATTCCGACAAAAACGGTCGGACAAATAGTAAATTGGTTTAGTAAATGATAAAAAGAATAAAGAATATGGCATGACTTTGAAGTATACAAGTCGGACAGCAACATTTGTCTGTTGCTGGAGATAGCACAAAACTGATACAAATGTATCAAGTGATGGACCATTGTACGTGCAAACTGCAATGATTCATAAAATATAGTCTCTGAAAATATTTATTTTGCAAAACACAATATACTTGCCACCAGTAGATCAGCGGAATGACCATAGGGGCAGCTACTACCAGCTGTAGCCATCGCCAGTCCCTTATAAAGTAAGCCAAAATGACAAGGATATATTCCCCTAAGCAGTACACCAACAGAATTACTGTACCCGCAATGACTCTCTTTGAAACGCCCATCAATTCCACACCTGAAAAGAGAATTTCACAACATTACATGATGGTTTGGTCAAACACGGAAGTGAGTAATGCGCATTTCGTTTATTATTATGAGCTGATCTGGATATCACTGCAGTTTTCGTGTCTAATTGTTTGAATCCTGGTGGTTGCTAGTGGGTTATCCGTTAGTGTTAAATGTTTCTGGGATATCTGTTATTGCTATTGCCAAATGTTCACCATGATATTAATCTAAAGTTTGATCTTCATATAAAATTGTGATCTTGTTTCTATTATGCCGGTGTAATACAATACTGACTTTGAAGGGCAGACACTGAAATTCAATAGTTTTGATTCGATACACTCATTTAATATTGAAGCAACGCCCACCTCGATTAAGAGTTCACCTGTTTCTAAAGGTCGTTTTATAAATTCCAGTTTCCTATTGCAAAAGATACCTTTGTATGAAAACTACCTTTGTATAAAGGTACTTTAAAAACCGAGGTTCCATATCATGTTAGGCATGGCAAGTAAGATCTTTCACTGCTTCGGGTGGATCCGTTGCATAAGTATAAATTTCTATGCGATGCATCAGGCAGATGCAGTCGCCATATATAAGAGGTTTATAATCGTGAAGTGAAGTTTTTCTTTAAGTGATAAGTGATATTCAAACAAAGGTTTGACAGCATACATTTACAGTTTGAATGCTTTTAATGCATGAAATGTCTCATATATATAGTTGGTTGGTTGGTTGATTGGTGTTTTACGTCGCTTTCAACAATATTTCAGTTATATCGCAACATGGAAGCAGGAGGTTACCAACCTCTTAAACATAGTGGCGCAACCCGGGAATCGAACCCGGATCGTCGGCGCCGCAAGCCAAGCGCTTTACCACTACACCACGCCTGCCCCTCTCATATATATTAGACTTTCAGGGAATACAGTGTATATGTGATGATAACCGTTCTTAGGAAGGTTTTTCACCTTCTTCGCCATAGTTAGAAATATACAGAAATAAGAATTAATTTGTATTCATGACTTAATACAATTTATTTAAAACAAACCTATTATAAATGTTGATGAATACAGAATTGTTCCGAAAAAGCCATCAAAAAAGCGTATAATGGCAAACATGTACACTGAGGTAGAAAATGGCATGGCTATGTTCACAATGCATATAACTGTAACTGCAATGCAGACAACAAGGCGTCGGCCGATTCTACAAGATAAAGTTAGAAAAATCTTTTTAGCAATAAAATAAGACTAGAATAATAATATTAATGATAAAAATTATAGTATAATAAATGATACATTCTCTGAATATTTCAGTTACAGTATCACAATATTCTTACATCTATCGTTTAATTACATACCCTAGTAATCGACCTCGTAATTTACATTATATATTTAGATCAATCATCTTCGCAAATTCATTTTTGGTTGAATGTAATCATCTATACTAGAACGTTTTTCATGAGCAATATTGGATCGGTGAAATATATAAGACGCCATGCCCTACGTAATTCCTCTGAGACCAATCTGATTACAACCATATCTTTATTCCGCTTCTCTATTTGTCCCATTGTGGATAAAGATCTGGCGAAACCCTGTAAGAGGTCATGTTCTGGTGAACTCTGATTTTCAGCCAGTCCGTGGATCGCCTACAAATTCTAAGGAATGAAAATAACATCCCCAGCGTGCGTGACCTACAAGGTAGTTAATGAACAGTTGTTGTTACATATTGCGTCACTTGCACGTGTCTAGCCAAGTCATTGATTGGCTATGGGAAATATAGGTTTGAACCGAAACGTCATCAGAGTTCATCAGAACATAACCCCATATGGGATTTCGTCAGATCTTTATCGGCAATTGGACAAATAGAGAAGCGGAATAAAGATATGGTTTTAATCAGATTGCTCTAGGACATGCCGTATTATCAGACATCTGCGAGACAATAGCGCTGCTGAAGAGTTTGTGTAACATAATATATATCTAGAAATAACTGCCTACACGAGGGGAAGTAATATATATATTTGTCAGTTTATGCTTGTGTTTGCCAATGTAATGCTACTTCCAATTAAGTTTAGACGGTATAATTGTGATTATATCTATGAGAAATGTGTTGATCTATTCCTGTTTACTGTTAGCTTTGTTTGACAGGGTAATGTGTGCTATCTAGATCAAAGCGGTTGTATGTTAAAGAGGTACGTATGGTAACCATACTTCTAAGTGACCTCATAGTTCTACGTCATATGATAATAATAATTTCCAATACAAACGTATGTACATACATTAATTGATTGATTATTTGTTACGACATTTCACGATTATCTTACATAAATCTGCTTGATGCATCGTATAGACGCATAGAGCATTGATACCTTTGCAACGGACCCAACCGAAGCAGTGAGGAATCTTTTACCATTCATAATAAGGAACCCAGCTTTCTCTGTCTTATCCCAAAGACAGGACATTGGTTTGTCCGAGGTGGGAGTCAAAGCCCAATTGCAAACATCTTGGTCATGAACGAAACACCTCATCCACAAAGATACATACATACATACATACATACATTCATACATACATACATACATACATACATACATACACAAATACATACATACATACATACATACATACGTACGGACGGACGTACATACATACATACATACATAATACATACATACATGTATAGCATGTTCATTGTACCGTAAATTTATTTTTAAAGGAAAGCCTCTATTTGTTTCAAATTCTTGGTTGAAATATATGGGCAAAATGAATTGAAATATTGTGATGAAAGAGGAATAACTCTAACGAGATAGTTATTGAGATATGGATTAATTTAAGGCACTTTTGACTATCAAAAGACTTTTACATTCTTCTTTACATTTCTTCGACTGAAAACAAAACTTATGAGTTGTTCTGAATATGGGACCCCTGTTTCATTTGAGATAACATATATATACACAAACTTTATGGTGTATTTTGCTCAGGTTTTACGAGTTTTAAAAATATCACTAGTTAAATTATCGTTTTCACTTCCAGTCTACCTGAAAGCGTGATTGCGAATCTCACCTTATTGTATCCTATTTTCGATTATTGTCAAACTTATTTTTTCATTATTTAGTTTGTACATTTTCTCGTGGAGATTAGATCTAAGTATCATTAAACGACTGTCCTGATGTTGTACAACTCCTTCTTTAAAGTATTATTCCGCAAGCATCTCATGTATGCGCAGATGAACACATTTTGTCTTCTGCACATTCATGGTTAGTATGGCTTTAGTATCAAAAACCGATCATCATTTGGTGTATAGGTTTTTATGAATGTCAACCTTGGTAACGGTGAATATCTTCGTGTCACACTGCATTAGTAGCTTTTGAGATTGCACGAATTTTCAAATACGTAAGACACATCGCAAATCGTGCAACCCACTTACACACAACTACTTATGCACACAAACATGTTCGCACGCTCGCACATATTAAATCACGAAGACTTATCTCTGATTTACCTTTCTGACGTAAAAGGCACTCAAAAAGGATCGCTTCTATGGCCTTCCTGAGTTTAACATAGTAATATGGCGTATATCTATAAAGAATATACTTACACATCACCTAGGGCATTCATCATGATTGGTGACGAACAATGTCCCATGAAATACGTCATCACCGCATGCGACTTCAATAGAGTGTTCTTGCAAACAAGGTCAAACTGAAATTAAATAAAGATTTTAGTGTCCTTATCCAAATATTTAACTTGTCCGAGATTTCACTGAAATACATTTTCTTTTATCTCCATTCTGGATTTTTTTTTCATAGACACTATTTGAATTCTCTTACCTGGGATATTACTGTCAAATCGAACACGCTTTTGTCATATACCCATTGTTGACACTCAACTTCGCTTCCATTCATTATCATTACACACTGTTTATACGAACCGTCTTCATTTAGAGGAATTGTGGCATTAATCATACGAAGATGAAAGTCATCTCGTATTTCAAAAGTATCATTATCCAAGTCAGGAATCTTGCATCTAGAAATAAAAGCTTAAGAATTTAGAATAGAGAATTTCTAGAATATGTGTGCTTATCGATAAATTTACGTCTATAAAAATATTTATATATTTATTACTGTTTATGCGATGAAATTTTAAACAACTTTTCGAAACATAATTCTCCAAAAAAAAAACCAATTAAAAAAGAAAAATAGCCAAATGATTTAGTCTGTAAATTTTTAAAAATACTTTGAATATCATACTATGAATGTATATACTGAAAACTCACCTATGGCGAACATCACCCACGAGAAAATTCGATATTGGTGTACTTAATCCGTTAAATAAAACAGGAAAGAAAACGATGAGCAAAAGTCGTTTTTGATAAGTCCCAAAATCACCAATGAGCTCAATGATGTCATCGTAGTCCATTGTTACGCTAACAAAGATTGCCGTAGAAGTTAAACTGTTCATGTATGTAGTAATGACGCAGCAGGTGCGTATCACAGTTATATCAACAAAACAGAAAATGGTTCAAGCCGAAATAAATATAGATAAATACTTCTGTGGAAAGCGTTTGTAACCATTAAATTTAGATATTTTTTTTATAACATACCATGTTAAAGTATATTTTGTTCACTTTAATAACTTATCACCAAAAGTTAAAAAATAAAGATCCCTACCAACACCAAGTGCATTTGTGATTTCACCGTCCCTAATCAGTATTTTCATTGCTGCACAATGAATTCTTAGTGTGATGTTCTTTAAGTGAACATTTCTTTTATGTATCAAGCATTGATTTGAATGAACAATCATCAACACAATTCAGGTTTCATCTTCATAACTCTACTATACTGATGTCAAATGATAGATGACCTTGTAACATTTTTGATAGTGTGATATATCAAAGAAAATCAAATTCTTCACTACCGATAATTGATTGATTATTTCTAAACGTCACGCCAGGATCAACATAGCAAGGAGGTATTTTGTAAACTTTACTTCTCATGATAAAATCCGGGATGTTCCGAAAAAAATCTCGGGAAAGGAGAGAAGTTGACATAGTAAGTAATAGGGTACTAATGTGCGACTTGAGACACAAAATGCTTGTTCTTCGCAACACATACAAAAGGAACATTAAGCACATTCACAATAACATGTTCAATAAACTGCAAACATAGAAACACAAAACGTGTAAAAGTTTTACAATACGATATGATATTTACGTAATATATAACAGTACTTCTTTAATACAAAATGATTTAGACTTCAAATTGTGTATCAATTACGAGATACATTTGTACAATTATATCTCCGACTTTATGGTCTCATTTTAAGACGCCATGTGAGATAAAGTAAGATAAAACGTAAGTGCATACAAGTCGGTTATGTATGCAACAAATGTCACTACGGCAGCTGCACGTATCAATTCTGTCAGAACCTGCATATTTCATCATCATACGCACTCTGAGAATAAACGAAGTAGACATAAGAAAAAGGTGATTTATTTTAGCTTTCCAGAAGGGAGTTTGATATATGAATAGCATTAAACCTTTTTTAATATATGTGATTTAAACTTATGAAAATTAAGTCAAACACATGGGTTTTTTTATTTAGACAGATAGTTAAAAGATGCATCCGTGTTTCAATAACTGTCTTATTTTTATTTCTTCTCAATCAACTAATCAGCTTTTCCAATTCCGGGCATCAATGTTATAAACGTAAGGAAAAGATTTACATCAATCGTATGAGCGATTAAAAAAAAATCCCCCCACAGGGGATATCCCATTGCTCTGCAATGACAGTGTCGACTTTGGGGTTCAAGTGGCGTACAGTAAATCGGTATGGTGTCGTTCACTGGATGAGTTGCTCGAGACTTTGGATGTCGGCACACCGGCATCCTGTTTTTCGGGTGAGACAGTGAAAACCGATGCCCTTTATCATTACAAACTTAGCCAAAAAAAAAAAAGGTAAAAGAAAGAAAAAAATCCATCACTGCTTTAGTTAGATACCTTGAAAAATGGAAATGTCTATGCAATGCATTGGTAGATGCGGTCACTATATACCTAAAATAATAGTGGAGTGACGTAAAACAATAATCAAGCAATTAGCCTTCTACGACTGAAAATGTAACTGTGGGTGTGTCCTACCTAAAAAAAAAAAAAAAAAAAAAAAAAGATCAAAACTGTAAGAGAAAGAAGTAAGAAATTTGTACCGTATGTGCATTACCATCGACATTTTTCTTACCATTACTTTCACTTTATTTATTTATTTTCTTTTTTTTTACTTATTTATTTACTTTGCTATGCATGTCATCACAGAGTAAGATGTCTTTTGTCCTTCATTTTATACAAATATACATCACACTTCCTGAAGCAATAAAATACAAACAAGTACATACAAGAAAAATGATAGGTACAATTAAAAACAGATCACTGAAGGTTTTAGTTGCATTATATTGCATAATACCGCAGAATTCCATTATTCTGTTCAATGTGGGTTTTAAATATGTCTTCCCAATATAAAGTTCGATCGTTAAACATAACCAATAGTAATACATGAGTCAAGTCGGTGCATCTACACAACTTAGAATGTATAGATTTTCTGAGTGACTGATTTTATGCTGGTGATTACAATGAAGGAAAAGATTATAATATTATCTTCTTTATTTCTGACAGGTAACTTTGAAAATATAATAATATCTCGCTTGGATTGCTCTTGAATTATTTAATAAATGTAGATTTGTAATGTGTAGTCTACGATTGGTGCCATGTTTTAATAGAATTCTCATTTGTTTAAGTTAACTTGAGAATAACAAATGGATTTTGTAATGTTAAATGACGATTGATGAACAATTGTGAAAAAACAACGACGGATTCCAAATTACACGTGTATATGATGCTAATGTGTAACACATGTGGTGTATGGTGAATATCATACACATGTAATAATCACATTACGTTAAATATACATAATGAGGGCGGTTTGTGTTTAGATGAACGGAGATTAAAACCAGAAGAAAATATCGGACTAATACGTATTTAGTTTATTAGATAAAAAAGACAATTATTTAGTGAAGGATAAAAGAAGATAATGATAATATTTGTTTCACAAGAACTATTGTTATACACCGATTACATTACTTTCATTTTTCATTGCTGTCTACTTTTCGTTTGACTTTACAGGGATACAAGGCATTTCATATCAGGAGAATAATTATCCATATCGTACACATCTACTAATTTATGAAGTGTTATCAATTACTCGATATTGACTTGAATTCGTTGAAAATTCGATTCCTTTAAATTTATTATAAGCAATATCCATGCATAAATTTATTATTCCATCAATATTGATTTTCAAGGAATTATTTTAGATATGCAACCACTTTGGTATAATATTTCATTTACCCCTTTTTGTTAATCCCTCACTTTGGGATTTAATGACAATAAATGTATTTGTGAATAAATGTTATTGAAACACCAATAAATATGGTTTATCCATTAGAAGGTAATTGGAATTAGACCAAAGACACTGGTTTCAAAATTTTGAAATTCATTATATGAATATGCTTTGAGAACAAATGTAGCAATTGTGGTCACAAGATTTTCTACTTTTCGTTTTTAAATGATAACCATGAAATGTTAATGTAAAAATATCAAATAATCTCGCATCCTTAGCTAACCGAACTATTGCCAGTCATGGCACTTTTGGCATGTATCATCTATGAACTTGAAATCATAACATCAATATCAATGGTATAACACCGAGTTACAAAACAATTTCCACGAAAACTAATTTTCTTCTATAATTTTAGTGATGTGTCAAGACAGTATCAAACAGATATGTTACGGTCAAGTTATGGATTCTCGGTGTGAGCCTGGGAAAGTAATTTTACCTACGAATGTAATTGCAAGTGCCAGGAATGTATCAAGTAGTTGTCCATTGTTCAATAATGATACAACAAGTCCTTGTTGTGAAATAAACGTAGATTGTGTAGGGACATATAAAGACACGGATAACTCCAGCGAATCGTACATCTACCACGAGAAATGCATTGGACGAAATCAATGTGAACCAGTTTCTATGAGACGAACAAAAACATCTAGTTTGGAAGATTGTCAAAATATCAATGAGCATGTAAATGAGACAACGCAATTAGCAATGGTATATGAGTGTTTAAATGGTATGTTTATAGGGTGTGTTTTAAAATGGGGAAGCTCATACTTCCCAAAAATCACACTTGTCGGCAGCTGCTCTTATTTTGTTAGATTGCTTTTTGATTAAAACAAAGATTAATTAATGAATAATTAAACCATGCATATAATTTTTCTCTTATATACACATTAATAGATGATTAATTGATTATTGTTTTACGTCACTCCAAGGTTATTTCACGTAAATGGTGACAGCATCTGCCTGATGCATTGCATTGAAAATTCAACCTTCACAATGGACCCTTCCGAAGCATTGAGGGATCATTTACGTGCCACGCCTACCATGACACGGGACCTCGATTTTTACTGCTTCATGCGAAAGACAGAACTCCGGCGTGCCCAGGGCGTGAATCGAACCCAGCACCTCCAGATCACGTGGCGAGCACCTCATCCACTAAGCCACACCGGCTCAAATGGTGATGATAAAGGAAAATAAAATTACTATAATACATAACAACTAAATATTTATATATAACAAAATTTATTTCATATACATGAAACATAACTTATCGTTTTAAATACTTCTATATAACAGAATTCTTATGAATTCCGAATTTTCAGAAAGTGGCATCGTAATCATGACGGACAATATTAGTATACAGGATACATCCACTGACCTCTGGTACAAGCCTTACGACAGTTCGGCCGCTACAGGTGTCGCACCTAACAACTGCTCCATAGAAACCACATCATGCTCTGACGTCATCACTCTCGGAGTAGTGGATGTCAGACTTGGGTCTGAAACTATCATTATTGGAAATTATTATGAACAAGCGGTGTTGACGAAATCAAATATCATAAACTTTAACCCTGTTGAAGGATTCTTTACATCGAGGTATCATTACCTTACGATACGAGTTCTTAATTATGATTCCATTGTGAATAGTCAGTTTTGGATCCGCTTCAATTGTAAGTATAAAAGAAGTCGATGATAGGGAAAGACTTCGTATTTGTTATACAAGACAAATGTTCCCTTTGAGTAAGTAACATACATTCAGCAGTGAAATCGGGAGGGGATCTAATATAAGTTATAGTTATAGATATGCGACTTTAATGGTGTAACATTGTATCAATATTGTGAAGTGTAAAATATACGGATAAGACTATGACTGTATTGTCGACTTGGAGTGGTCACTTGCTACGTTCAAATCAATGGGTTTAGTTGAGCGGTTGGGGAAACTAAATTCTGCGTTAATAACTCCTACATGTACTACGTAAAGATTTACCCACAGATGTTAAATATCGTAAAAATAAATTTTATAACTAGAATAATAATAAAATATATTCTTGATAATTTCATTTTGTGAGTATACAATTTCAAATTAAAGAGAATGAAATAAAATAAATGAACAAATAAATAAGTTGTATTTGGGATATACCAATGCCCCGGCGGCAACTGTTTTAGTGTAACCTGTTATCTTAAAACTAGGTCAAACTCCAGGAAGGGCAATAGGTCAAAAGTTTGGTACCAATAAAAAGTTCATGAGGAATACTCATATGAAATCCAAATCACTTACCATTCTAAAGATGTACCCAATGTTAAAGTTTTGTGAAATGTAGGCCAAATGCCACGGTCAAGATAACGAGGGTACCGATGGAAAGGTCTTAACACAAGAAATATGCATATGAAAGCTCTATCTCTTACAAATGAAAAGTTATACACAATGTTAAGGTTTTGTGCCACAGACAAACAGACTGACAGACATGCCAAAACTATATGCTACCAAATCTTTGATTCCAGTAGAATAAAAAAGAGGATTTTTTAAGATCCATTATACTTCTTTGAAAATTTCAGCTAGTTCCATGTTGTCTTTACGATGTCCGTCTGTTCCCTCAACACTGAATTGTCAGCGATCGAGTGTCAGTGTATGTGAGGACTCATTTGCAGTCACATGTAAGTATTATTATCTATCAGGAGAATATACCATTACATTGGAATAGGTGAAAATAAACTATAGACATATATTACGATTTGAAATCATTTATCAAATATCACCAGGTTGAATAAAGTTCCTTGAAATTGATAAGGCACTCTAATATCCATTCAGAAATTTTATGTGCAACGTCATTTATACCTTATTGGATGAAATAAATACTCTGAATATCATTTAACTTATGTTTGTGTTTCCTTTGTAGAGTTTTGAGAAGGACTAACATGTAGTTAGGATTAGAAACAAAAAAGACACCATATTGGAATTTTCAAAGAACCCCTTTTAAGTCCAATCGCTTAAAGATACCGATAAATTCATTCTTGATGGTATAAACATGTATGAATGTATAACCTTGGTTAAATAACCAAATGAAAATAATTTTTATTTGGTAGAAAGCAAATCTAACTGGTACATAGATGGTAAGACCAATGTATCTGGCCTCTCATTTTATGCTTTTGCTGTTGACGTTAAATGATATGCTCAAGTGATATAACTAACGTTTCATTCCACAGGTGATGACTATAATATATTGACAGTCACCTTGATCATGATTATAGTATTTCTTTCCATCTTCTCCATGTTGGCGTGGCTTGTAACTCCAGTATGTACTATATCTATCATTCTGAAAGCAAAACTTTTAAAGCAAAGCTTCATTTACAGCAATGTATCATAGCAATATAAAATAAATATCATACATAAACATTATTGATAGCGTGTCATAAATGATAGGAATGATTATTGTTTTCTTTAAGTAGCACACCCATTTTAACTGAAAATTTATTTATTTTTTATTTGAAAGGGGAAATATTTTAAAAGGGTGAGTTATATAATAGGTCATGCCACATTGATCTTGCTTGTGCAGTGAACGATGTTTGTGTCGTTGTATGTTTTTGGTATTCATAACGGATGTGGCTAGCACATCAGAAGACACTCACACAATTCTTACTTTTAGGGTTGCATCAAAGTCTATTTTTCACTGTGTTGACTATCCCATTAACACCAGCTAATTTCCTATTTTACTATTTACAGCAAGCTAAAAAAAACCCTGATGTTTTTCTGCATATTTATGGCAATTACTTCCACATAAAATTTTCAAACGGGTTAATGATTAAGATCTTTTAGCTATTGTTCAAAATAAAATGATTCACCTTTTTATGTGCTATAGTTTTGAGTGCCCATGTACTTTTTCGTATAACAAAAGGAATACAAGATTCTCTTTCAACTTCCTATCACCTCTAATTTGAAAATAAAGTAATTTTCAATTAATGGAAGTGTGAAAGTTGTCTATAGCAATTATTTTCTAAGAATCAAAACCACTCATGCCCATGATGTTGTAATATATGTTTCTTACATTCATACAGAGATTTCAGACGAGTTGTTGTGTCAAAGAAAAGGAAACACCGAGTGTATGTACCAAGGTTTGAATTAATTATTTTTATGTTAGAGCATAGCATTGTATGTATGTATTCAATGAGTTATTGATCACATTAATCTATTTAAGATCCTTGGCAATTTAAAGATTCCAAGTTATATGTTTAACAGTTATCCACTATGGAATAATAGAAAGCACAAAAGGTTGAAGTTTACTGACCCCTAAATGTTCGTTGTATTATAATCGTATCAAAATAACTACAACAGAAACAACAATTATAGTAAGCATTCATCATCGTCATCATCAATAAATTAAGAAAAAAAACCCTGAAAAACAATAATAAAATATGATATATATATACAATGTTATATTTAACAAATATAATTTGGTTTACCTACTACGTTGAGAATCATGCATACCGGTAGGCTATTTCTATTCTAAAGATATTAAGTTTTATGTTTATCATCATCATCATCATCACTGACAAATGCAAATATAACTTAGTTGACCTACTATGTTAAGATAATAAATATAAAACATATATACCTTTTAATTTTGTGCACAGATGCGCATTTCGACAACTTATGTCTCTTCAGTGATGCTCTGGCCGAATATCAATATTTGAAGAGCAGTATTAAAACTAAAATGACCGAAAAAGTGAACCAAAGAATCAATCTAAGGACAAAGCTATGCACGAGGGAAATGCCCCTTAGTTTAAGAGTGATTAACATTATTTCATGACGGAAAATTTTAACTATAAATCTCATGTTAGTACAAAAACACTGAAAAGTAGACCGTCGGTACAATAGCACTGAAAACTAGACTTATGATGCACTCTTGGACTATCAGTCCACCAGCAGTGACACCGGCTTAGTGGTTATAATAAATATAAAACATATATACCTTTTAATTTTGTGCACCAGATGCCAAGAATCATGCATGGGTAATTGTTTTTAATTTACCCATTACCAATGAATAGGATTGAATGAGGACATTTTTTCGTCAACATCAATAAACAGGAGATAGGGTGAGAAGAATTAGGATATGAAATTCGCACTCTTAAGACTTTTCGAGGCATTTATACAATATAAGCCCACATTATTTTCAGTATTGAAATATTTTGTGGCGTATACCTTAATACATTAATTGATCACTGCTTTACGTCACTCCACGATTATTTCACGTATATATGGTGACGGCATCTGCCTGACGCATCATGCAGAAATTTTTACCTTTGCAACAGACTCAATCGAAGCAGTAAGGTATGTCCACGGCCGGAATCGAAACAGGGAAATTTCGGTCGCAAGCCGAGCACCTCATCCACTGGTCAATACCAGCTTAACCTTAATACACGTTCAGTGTATAATGTAAAAGTGGTGTAATGCATTGTTTTTTTCATTTTTTTTTATTGAAGATACCTTTTAAAGTTGTATAGACCTATCCTATAAGTCGGTTATAATTTCAAAATTAGAGCATGTAAAACAAAAAACTGTATTTTTCTCGTATGGCTGAAGTTATTAACTTTGCGTTAATAACATCTTTTGTTGCTTCAAACCCTTAGAGATATCCAAAAAAAAAATTTCGTAAATAAATCGGGTATTCCATAAATACAACCATAACCTGACTTCGCGCATGCGCAGTTGAATCAAAACAAATAAGATGAAAGGATACTCCAAAAGAAAAAAAAGTACTACCTTTAGCAGACTTGAATGTAGATTTTAAAAAGTTACTTGTCAATTTTACTTACCTCGCCCTCCATGATGCGGCTTCCGAATTAGATCACGTGATAACCGGAATATTCCTTTTCACTGAATATGCATAAGCTGGTTGTAAACATTCTGTTTACAAACATAGCTTTTTACACAGCCATATCTCACTTAATACGACGAGTTTGATCACAACATTTACAAGGGCCTTTTTAAATATATGTTTAGGCTTATATATACAATGTATATAATCAAAACAATTTAGAATATATTTACTTATAATATGCACTGTACCAGCGAATATATGGTATACAGCTTTAACTATGTGGTAAATCATACCCACATTTTATTAATAAAGCATAATTCACAGGGGGTTTTTTTTTCTTTTTTTATTTTATTTATTTATTTATTTTTGTTATTCTTATACAATGATTGGTATATCGTTTCAAAAAAGCAATATCATTTTTACAATTTGTAAAGAAAATTTAAGTTCCATGTACACTGTAACAATGTATTTCTGACATGATATAAAGGAGGAAAAAAGCAACAACAACAATGTTCAACAAACAAGTCTATGGGCTTATCTGTTGCTACATGTAACTCAACATGGATGGGTCTTCCTTTCTTACGAAAGATATATATATATATATATATATATATATATATATATATATATATATATATATATATATATATATATATATATATATATATATATATATATATATACATATATATATATATATATAATATGGATATATTCACTGCAACAACACGTCAGTACATTTGTACATTTTCATTAATTCATTTTTACAATACTATTTATCAATATTACAATTAATGAAAATGCATTTTAGATATTCATAATGAGATCAAACGGCAATAAATGTACCTCTTTAGAACTTTTCCGCTCAACATTTATGGACGGATAGCGATAACTTTATGTTCCAGCAGCCTGTATTTTATGTAGAAAGTATCTGTTGACAATACATACATTCTATGAATTGTATCGAGACGGCGTAGTTCACTCAGAAGCGTAGTTTGTTCGGGATCGGGAGGCCCAGTGTTTGTATCCTTATGACCGTAGTTTGTTCGGATCGAAAGACCAAGTATTTGTGTCCGTCTGACCGGCATGCCCTGTCTTATGCTGTCGTTAGATTGAGACAAGAAAAAACACGGCAGTTTGTCACACTGTTTCGGTGAGCACCGGATATTCCGAAGGTCATTAGCTGGAATTTTCAATAGTACGAAGGTCCGATGGGCCTTCGGACTATCGGAACCTCGAACTGTTGCGCCTTTGGAATATCGGGTGGACACTGTTTCAGTTAAGTCAGTTGCAGTGGTTGAAAGTTTTGTGCAATGCATCAGACAAACTTAAAACAATGAACATAACTGCAGACGATTATATAAATACTGAAATCCGTTGAATGCCTGGGCCATACGGTAATTGTTATCTCACATGTTATTACTATTATTCGCATTATGACTATACAAATTAATTAAGAATTAGAATTTAAAAGATTTAATAAACCTACAAATCCCATCCCCAAAATAAAACAAAAACAAAACGAAACGAAACGAAAACAAAAAAAAAAAAAAAACCAAAAAAAAAAAAAAAAAAACAATCGAAGGGGGAATTGTTTGTTAAGTAAATAAACATAAAAATACAGGTTTAGTTGGACGTATAACAATAAAAAGCACTCGTAAAAGTAACATGTAAAATGTTTTAGTCATTACGTTTTTCATAGATATATACATGTATGAAGATTATGGTATAAAGATATAATTATCTTTTCTCAATTTTACACCAGCAAATCCATCTTAACATGAAAGATAACACAAGCATCGCCAAAGACATTATAAACAATTTTGCAGTAAAAGGAAAAAAACAATAGAAGGGCATTGGAGAGTAGTACCTGAATTTAGCACTTGTATAGGTAAGAAGAGTTCCAGAAATACTAAAATAAATTCAGTAAATGTGATGTTAATCTAAGTACATGTAATATAATTATGCTAGTTTTTTATACATCAGTATGTTTTTCTATATAGAAAAATAGGAAATATTTATGCTATTTTATCCAAGATCCTATCTTCTATCTATACCCAGTCAATAGCCAAAAGAGTATTCCTTGGGTAATAGTTCCGTTATCATATTTCCCGGACTTTTCTATAGACCATTCCGACACGTTGTACACGGAAGCCGCCATCTTCTGATCACGTGACTATCCGCCATTAAGGTACTGAATTTGCTATCAACAGCAGAGACATAGATTACTTTCAAGTAGTCTATGTCTCTGATCATCAGCCAAGGACTTTTAAACAAGTTTTTAAGTCAATGCATCAGCTGATACCACCTACTGGCAATGTTTTCTCATCATTTGTGTTTGTTGAGTTATTACATGTTAGTGGTTTTGCAGTCTTGACAGCGATGTACAGACTATTTACCATGGGCTTCCTAAGTAACATTTCAAAACCTAAAGCAAACGGAAATGGATCCACACACACACCTACACATACACAAACATACATACGATATATATATGTATGTATGTATGTATATATATATGATAAATTGACTGTTTAGTACTGATCTATTAAAATTATATTATATGTCGGCTGTTTAACCCGATCATCCGTAAGACAAGTATTTTGTTATTTTCCATTTGTTTTTCATTTTCACTGATTTTGTATGCCCTCTGGTTTCATGATTTTTGGACTTGTGGTTTGGATTTATCCATCATCTTTACATTGATATATGTGTATTTTAATTGGGGCAAATTAATTAACATTACATACAGTAAGTAATGCATAGTGAATTGATGTTCGTTGTTTAAGTTATTTTCGAAAAGTTGAAAAGTACTTGATGTTGCTTGCGAAGTATCATCTGTGTAGGGTTGTATTCAGTTTTCATAGAACTGCAGGTCATTTCCCAAAGGATCATATATAAATTATTTAAAGGATTTTCCGAAACTTTCAATCCCATAATTTGCGAATAGAGATAGTCTGAATTAGGAAAGAGTGAAGTAGATGATGATATTTCTCATCCCTAGAAACAACAATCCCAGTGGCGGATTTAGAAAGGGGGGGGGGCGGGCCTCCCGCCCCCTCCCCCTTTTGGTCACATATTTACTAGTGAAAATCTAGATTTTGCACCAAACTTGGCTGAAACGTTTGGCTAATACCCATCCCCCCCCCCCACCTTTTCGGAAATTCTGGATCCGCCACTGAATCCATCGGCATACTGAAATAAAAAGGCATATTCTATCTGGGTAATAGTTGCCAAAAATCCTCGTTTGTGAAAAGGTCAGCCGGTTTATGTTAAGGTCATTCTAAGACATATACCTATATAAAACATATATAAAATGTTTTGTTGGATATTTATTGTAAGTTTTGAAAGTAGTTTATGTCTCTTATACTTATTATCTAATCTTTCTGTAAAGCGTCGATACATTATTCATTACTGAATAAATAACTTAGCTTGGGTGACCAACTTTTTTGTAAGGAGGAAGATTCCTTTCTTTTTTTAATTTTCATATTTAAATTTAAAACTGAAATTTATAATAGACCCTAAAAACAAACAAATTTACTTTTCAATCATGTTCATTGATCAGATCACAAATATTGTTTTAACCACTACGCTGAGTACGCTCATGGGTCTTTTTTTTTTAACTATTTCTATAGACTGACAATGCCTGTCTAGATCTTAAAATGTCTTCACGTAGCGATAGCAAGCAAGGGCAGGTAACCCCAGTCTACAGTACTATCCCGATAATTGTTTTTTCAGTACCGTAATGGCGGATACGATCGCGACACCTATCGGTAAAGGGCAGGTAATTTTTGAGTAACTGCCCGCTTGAAAGGTCAATTCTAAATGTTCATTAGACCAAAATTACGTCATCGTCATTCTTCTCAGACTGTATCA
Source organism: Pteria penguin (assembly GCA_035048485.1). Taxonomy (NCBI): domain Eukaryota; kingdom Metazoa; phylum Mollusca; class Bivalvia; order Pterioida; family Pteriidae; genus Pteria; species Pteria penguin. The sequence goes on along the minus strand of CM068581.1, from coordinate 64,115,451 downwards.
TGTACACTAATGAAAATGACAATATTGATTGGTACCAGACGACAGTAGAAAATTTTCCTTTAACGTTCCTTTCAAATCGATAAAAATGGCGTCAAATTACATCATGACGTAATTAATTTGGAGGAAACGTTAATCAATTTGCCGTCCATTGTTACAGCTCCGCAATTAGGGGATACCATTTCTATGTTTGATTGTTTCCGACAGGTATACCGCGGTAATACCGTTGGAAACAGAGTTATCCTTGCGACGCTTTCAGGAAAACGGGGGTTTCCAACGGTATTACCACGGTATACCTATCGGAAACAACAAAACAGTACATTTATCCCCATTCTAATTCACAATAAAACATACATCGTTTTTTTTTTTCTCTTTGAAACTGCACCCAAATTCCTCGTTGCTAAGGGACGGTTAGCGTCATGTTTAAAATTCTTCCGAGAAACGAATTGATATTTAGTGCACCGACATAGGAAGTTTCTTCATTTTCGTATTCTTACAATTTTATGATTAAATCATTAATCATAAATTGGTTCATACATGATAATATCTGATGTGCCAGATGGCATTAAGAAATAAATGAACTGAACTGAACTGACTTGACATCGCATCATAAACAGCTGAACAGGCAGTTTTACTGCGGCGCGGCGAGATGATATAACATGCTGCAAAGCATGTTGCATGGTGGTATGTCATCATGTCATGTAGGTTGTCAGTTTTGTTGGTTCAACTTGATAGTAGTAATTGTGCACGTGAATGGTGGAACTTGCAAATAGTCCTTGATATGAGACTTAGGATGGACGTTAAAGGCACTAAACGAAGTTGTTACAGACAGTGTTTTTGCTAGTTGGATTCAGAGGCAAGGTGGACAAAGTGTAGGTACAATGTAGTAATACATCTGAGGACGGTATATCGTAATTATACATGTCTGAACGCTAATGTTTAGACCAATCAGAGTTGTCGAAACAAAACAAGCGAATTAGAATTATAGAACAGAAGGCCACTGAGTAAAAATTATGGTTACAGGAGGCCGTTTTGTCTCCTAACACGATGGCGGTTGCAAGACTTTGGTATGTGCATCTGTCATAGTATATGTCCTGGCTAGTACATATGTACATTGTAACCAATACAATTAAAAATAACTCCGTATCTCTTGATACAGGGTATTTCAGTTTAATAAAACACTTATTGACTGGATATGAGGGTAATAGTTATCCCCTCGGTACCAACTATTGTCTTCGACTTCGCCTTGGGCAATAGTTGGTACCTTGGGGACAACAAACTCACTATTACCCTCATACACAGTCAATAAGTGTATAATATTTCATACTCATTTGTAGGTGTCATAACATTGTTAATTTTTTATACATGACTTTTTTAACAATTCATGCATATCATTGCATATTTTTCTGTATATATTCTGTATTGTTATGATATATATATCAATTACGTCAAGTTGAAAAGATTTTATTCAGGCTTAAAGTCTCAAGTTTGGAAGGTTCTCACCGTTCCACGTACAACTTTCCGACATATTGGACACTTTCTCATAGCTGATGAGCATGAAGCACAGCAGCACAAGTGTCCGCATGGCAGCAAGGCTATGTTGGCCTCCGCGTCCAAACAAATCTTACACTCCCGCCGTCGTCGGAGTTCTCGATTCTCATTCAAAAGTGACAATGTTTCTACAACAAGAAATATATTTATGACTTTTTATGAAACACAAGTCCTAAATTTTGCTTTGGCTAATAGATAGTAAACTATGAAAAGCACCCATTTAAAACAGTGATTTTTGTTTTACCTGCCAAGTTCTGTGACATAGGACATGTCTCGTCAAATGGATAGTATATCGTCCAGATTCCAACCCTGGGCTTTCATGTTCCGTGTCCAACACATTAACTGATGAAAAACAAAACGAAACGTTGGCCCAAGAAATCATAAACAGACAGAACATTGTCTAGATTCGAACCCTGGGCCTTTTCTAGATTCGAACCCAGGACATTCATATTCCGAGTTGACCAAACACCTGAACTGCTGAAAAAAAAAACATAAACGAAAGGATGGACCACGAAATCACAAGCAGATAAGAAATTGTCCAGACTGCCCCCCCCCCCCCCCCCCCCCCCCCCCAAATACAAACACAATTATACTTTCATGTATTATAATTATGTGTGTATAAATTTCTATAATTATTTGATAAATTTCAATATGTTTTCTTTTATATAGAATCGAGAATTGAATAATACCCGAAGTTGCAAATTTCGCTCATCAGACAGAGCAGCGACGGGTCTCGGGTGATGTTTGGATCTTCAACCTAACGGCCTATCAAAATATCAGCTATTTATTGTTTTACAGATTTGTAAAATGTGTATTTGTATTTCTTGTAACGTATGCTTGTAAAGTTTAACTTACCGACACTTAAATTGTCTTCATTGCTACCGACAGATACACTGGTATTTGTACTTTCCTCATCTTGTCTTTTGTCTGGAAACAAACAAACGGTGTTGTACTTATTAAAAAATACATTTAAGAGAGAGAGAGAGAGAGAGAGAGAGAGAGAGAGAGAGAGAGACTTTAAATTTTAATTAAAAGATATTTAGTCGTAGAGCATTTTAATCTTTCATTTTTATAATAAAAGTGAAAACTTTAAACCTGTTCCTCATTAATGCATACATGAGAACAAAGGATGGCACAATGGAACAAATATGTTACTTCAAGGACGTGAAAATTAAGTGACAACATATATACATCTAAGGCAGATGTACTGTCAAATTACTATCTATATATGGTGAATTACAGACATGACTTTCAAGACTTGAAAAGGGTTTAAAGTCACTTAAATAAACTGAGGGAGAGGGGAAGGAAATTGTGTTACTTATCCTTATGTGAATTAAATGAGTAAACATAAAACAGTTCTCATAACGCCATATTGAATTTGTGATATCTGTCACTACGAGGGCTGATTGATATGGTGTGAGCCTCATATTGAAGGAAGCCGATGTGGCCTAGTGGATAAGGTGCTTGGCTCGTGATCGAGAGGTCGCGGGTTCGACTCCCGTCCAGGGTACACCGGCGTTCTGTCTTTCGGATGAGACAGTAAAAACCGAGGTCCCGTGTCACGGTAGGCGTGGCACGTAAAAGATCCCTCACTGCTTCGGGTGGGTCCGTTGCAAAGGTCTAAATTTGTATGCAATGCATCAGGCAGATGCCGTCACCATATACGTGAAATAACCGTGGAGTGACGTAAAACAATAATCAATCAATCAATCAATCAATCAATCATATTGAAGGATTTGAATTTTGTCAGACATATTGCATTATTTTTCAACATAAACCCCTGCAGTATCTATACGATTTTGCCAGCGGTGTTTAAGGGCCTCAATGCCACTTTTAAAAAACTCCTTTTTTGGCTGTTCTGAAAGTCATCCACTGCATGTATGACGTCATCATCGCACTGAAAGTGGGTTCCGGAAATAGTTGTTTTCAGTTTTGGAAATAGATGAAAGTCTGATGGAGCGATATCAAGTGAATAAGGCGGATGCTCAATCAATTTAAAGCCACAATCGTGAATGGCAGCCATGGCATTGACAGACTTGTGAACAGAAACATTGTCCTGATGGAACAACACAACTTTAGTGAGCTTTTCGCGGCGCATAAGTCTAATAGTTTCCGTAACTGCGTCAGATGTGAACCAAAGTATGTGCCATTGATTCTTTGTCCGTTTTGTAGATAATCTATCAGCAGAATACCATATGCATCCCAGAAAACTGAAGCCATAACTTTCCCAGCTGATGGAACAGTTTTTGTTTTCTTTGGCGGGGTGAACCAGGGTGCTTCCATTGTTGTTTGGCCTCTGGAGTAAAATGACGGACCATCCATAGTGACATCTCTCTGAAGAAAGTTGGCAGCATCTTCCCAAAAAGGTTAAGAGTAGCACGCCATTGTAATGTGCGCCTGGTGTGCTTCTGATCAACTCTCAGAAGTCTTGGTACCCGACGGACAGAAAGCTTTCTAATTGCAAGATCCTCTGTCATAATGGAATGTACTCTTTCCTATGAAATGGCAACTGTCCTGGCTATATATCTTTCTGTAACTCGGCTGTCAGTCATAACAATATCTTGGACTTTACTTACCATTTCTGGGGTTGCAACAGTGACAGGACGGGGGTCATCCCCAAAGCTTTGTCTGATGCACTTAAATTCCACCACCAACTTTTTCACTGTAGCATATGAAGGGGCATCTTTCCCTTGTGTTGCTACCATATCAGTATGGATATCCTTAGGGGTTAAACCTTTTTATGCAAATATTGAATCACTGCTCTTTCAAAGAGTTTGTCCATTTTGCAAAAGCCACTTGTCTTGTTTACTTTAGAGTGCAACCTAATTGATATAAACTGACCAAATGAAATCAGTTCTTGGATACACGGCCTTATACAGTCAGAGAATAGTAGGACTTAAAAAGAACATTCCTGCACACCACCTTCAATACGAGGCTCACAACATATCAATCAGCCCTCGTACTTTGTAGGTGTCAAGGGTAAAAAAGGGGGCTTGAGATTGCGCCTAAATTAATATCGCCGAGACGCTTTCAAATTATCTGACGTCATGCATACTGAGGAAGGTAACCATATCTTTATTCCGCTTCTCTATTTGTCCCTTTGCGGATAAAGATCTGGCGAAACCCTGTAAGAGGTCATGTTCAGGTGAACTCTGATAACGTTTCAGTCACCGAAACCGTTATTTCCCATAGCCAATCAATGACTCAGCTAGGCACGTGATAGTGACGCAATATTTAAAAAAAAACAAAAACAAAAAACGCTGTTCAAAGACTACCTTATAGGCGCGCACGCTGGGGATGTTAATTCAATTCCTAGGAATTTGTAGCCGATCCACTGATTGGCTGAAAATCAGAGTTCACCAGAACATGACCCCTTACGGAGTTTCGCCAGATCTTTTTATTCGCAATGGGACAAATAGAGAAGCGGAATAAATATATGGTTTTAATCAGATTGTATCTTTGCAGTATAGTTTGGTCTACGGAATCCCCTGTCCCTTTTCACAAATATAGCTGAAAGAACTTCTTTTTGAAATAATATGAAAATAAATACACTATGTAATCGATGTATTCACAAGGAGGTTGTTATTTTTGAACTGCCGTCCACAATCTTGACCAACCTAAGAATAGATATGGTTAAAACATTTTATCCCCGAATTAAACGTCGGATGAACCTGTCTTTCATGTATATATCTAGTACTATACTGGAAGCCCCACCTTAAAAACGAATGAAAAAAGACAAAAAAGAATAAATACTTGTACCCTATTTAAAACTGACAAACTATTTCATTATTCAGTTTGTGCAACCTGTCTGAAGAAGTTCCTTGATGAGTACTCTTTTTTTTAACTCTGTGACAACACCTATCCATATTCGTTGTCCACCTTTAAACAGATCTTATTGAAAAACAACAACATTTATAGGACATAATGTGTATTTCATCCCTACCGAGTTTCTTCAAAATCCTATGGTACTTCCAAGAAAAGAAGTTGAAAATGTTAATTGTTTACGGACGTGACACGACGACTGACTAAACCAAATGCAAAAGGTCACTTGAGCCAAAGGTTATCACTTACCGTTAAAGGAAAAATTTAATACCTTCATTGCTGTTATTTCTTTTTGACATGTTCATTTGAGATAATTCTGCAGAAAGTGTGGTAAGATTCGCCGTAGATGCAGCTTCGTTCATCATTTCTACTGTCTCATTTTCGCGAGTAACCTCGGTCGTTGCAGTGTTATTGGCCGCACCTGGTGCCATTGTCAACAGTGATTCAATAAACTCAGATTGCTCAATGGAGGACAAACCTGAAGCAGATCGTTTATCACATTTTTACTTATCTATTTATTTATCAACACAATTTTATTTCACTGTGCTCCGTTGCGTCTTTTTCTGTTTAACAATCTACCGTATGACCTGGGTCGTGGAAAGGTCAATGCAAATGCCAGTGGTGTCGCCCTTGTTCAAGGACCTCAATATTACCCATTTCTCAGCTACTTTCTTTATTTATTGCCGTCAATAACAGCACGGAAATATGTAGTTCCCATATAAATTTCTTGTTTTATTCAGAATAGTGATTTGTAGCCTTTTGTGTTTCTCTATCTATGGTTTGTAATTAGTGTGTCCTGAAGAAGGGGCAGATGGCTTCGAGCATCTGACAATTTATTTATTGATTTACACATGTAATTGAATTGTTGTCACTTTTTTGTGCTTTTATTTTATTGATCATTTCTTTCAAAGTGACTTTCACGGACCTTTAGCTGATCCAAAAGCCTTGGATAGCAAACTTTGTTGTTATACTCTACCATATCTTATATTGTAATACTGTAGTCACAAACCTTTATGTGAATTTAAAGCTTCCCTTAGTTTTGACAGAATATGTTCTTTTGGAAATCCCATCGCGGTAGCTTGTTTGTATAAATCATGCGTGACCAGTTGGTTATCTGTTAAGTACGTGCTTCTCAAGCTGGGGTTTCCTTCCCCGTAAAGCGGTAGATGATTATTTTCCTGCTACAGAGGGAAAATACAATGAACAAAATTAGTTACAACCATAAATCTTAAAACGGAAATTTTAGGCGACATCATAGTACCTTCCAGCTAAAGTTGTAAAGATTTTTATGTTCGATTATTCTGAATAGAAGGGGTAAACAATAGTTTAAACAATGGTTTCCCATTGTACATGTATAGTGCTAGCTGTAATTGGTATCCACGGGCCAATGCTATAGATAGGTTTCATAAGTATAAATTTTATTCGAACTACTTCCATTGTGACAAGTTGTCCGCCATCTTTGAGGTATATAACTGAATATTTGTTCATAAATCAACCAAATTATATATGGAGATAATTTCTCCACACTAGTCAGACTATACATGTAATTCCTGTGTTTTTACAGTGCTTATACAAATTTTGAGGTATCAAACAATGTAAGAAAACCCCAGTTTCTAAAGAGTAAATATTAGCCGCTTTAAAAAAAAAACATCTAATCACACTTAGTAAGAATATAAGGCTAAACTCATGCTTGATCGCAAATATGGCCGCAGCTGGAGGCAACTCCACCTATATTACTGTTACTGACACCTATGAAGGTATATTTTTTGTCGGGATGTTCTTTGTGACGTTCGTGATATTCATGCTTGGATTGTGTCGCCACAAGACTGAGAATGAAGCAAATTTCTACGGCCAAACCTCATATGCCCGATATGCATTGAAAAATAAAGGTACATGCATACATTTTAATGATCATTTTAAATATCAGAAGGAAATGGACATATGTTGAAGTTCAACTGAGTTCTATTAATTATCATAAAATTTGTTTTTCCTGGGAACTAGCTGTAAAAAGACAACCATAATGGACGCCAAGGCGACAATTTTCAGTATCAGTGATTCGAATATGTTTAGTTCATGCATACATGTATTACAAGTGCAGCATGATAATCCATTCATGAACATTAACGGTTCAGAAACAGTAGCTGTTTTTTCTCATGTTTTGTTTTGTTTTGTTTTTGTTCATTTTTCAGTATTGTCAATATAACACTCTCCTATCATTATGCGGGATGTTAGTGATAGTGATGTAGAAACCTTATAACCTATCCAACCTATCGATTTTTATTTTTCAAAACAAAATATTATTATTCATACTTGCTCATTCAGCTGATGCTCTTCTTGAACAAGACAAACAAACTCTTCTCCTTTATTCATCAAAAGAAAGGTACAACGTGGAAACCAACGCGCATGCTCAATCCAGGGGTCATCCCCTCTACCCCAATTCCGCAATCCACCACCACAGAAAAAACATCGGGTATAATCTCCATAGCCAACATAGAAGAACCCAGCAACAGCCAGACTTCTGGGTGTTTGAGTCATATGTACTGACCACCCTTCGAATGAACTAATCCGCACAGTAATCACGGCGTATGCGGGATATCGTGGTTTATCCCATTGAATTCCAAAAGTATGCTGTGTTCGACGACTATTAATATTTTGCCCGGTTCGCGACGCAGGTGTATACACAGCTGACCGACTATTGTCGCGATTTACAGGCGTCTCAAGATGCATGACGTCATCACGAACATGTTGAGTTTCCGCTGATGCACTTGTTGCTGAGGCATGGTCCTGATATGAAGACATTTCCGTAGATGTGTTAGTTTCAACAGGGTTGCCCAGATTATTGTGTTCTTGCACTGTTCTGTTCTCTCTATAGTCAATAGAAACGTTTCTATCATCTGTTCCGAGGAGATGCTTGCAGTCGGGAGACCGCAATTTGTGTTCGATAACTGGATTTGATACCGTCGGAAGAATAACCGCAAAACCACACGAGTAACACACTAGAGAATTCTTCTCATTCAACCAGAAAAATCCCGATTGGGCAAGTCGTATCAAACTCATATTACTTTGTGGAGGCATTGTTCTATATGATTCCAACCGTAACCATTCGTAAGAGAAGTCCCGTTCACGCATGCGCTCATCGTGAAGCGAAAAGTATGAATCCAAGTCTCTCTTCATGAAAGGATAAACGATACAAGTCTGATGATGGTGTGAAAAATGGGTAGGACGAAATAAATATTTTAATGATTTCAATGTGTCGATATGTCGGGTAAAAACACTTTCACTCTTTATGTTCATACAAGTAAAAATTGAATATGCAACCAACAATGCAAGGATCATGGCTCTAAGCTGTCCAATATATCTCGGGTGGTGTTTGAGGTTAATTAAGTGATGGATCCCATTATACCGCTGGTTAGGTATTGTTAGAAGGCAACATTTTCTTTTATTCGCAGATTCACTCGAGCGTTCCTCGTGTATATGGTGTAATGGGTAACTCCAAGAAACGCACGCATACCAAACGCATATGCAGGACGTGATAATAGCAATGATCAAGTAAGTCATTTTTCGTCCGTGTTTATTTTACGATACTCCTCCAAGATTTGAAAATCTGATACTCCAGATAAATGTCGGCAATGTTGTCAAGAAGTATAGCTCGGTGATATCAACTATGGTGATATCATCTCCATCACTGCTTGACATCATCGAGGGTCACAAAACGATCTACAAAATAAATTTTGAAATCCATTTTAAAATGATATATCAAGACGTTTTAGAATTTCACATTTACTGATTCTTTTGAGTCTTTCCGTTAATTAAACAAAGTTATTTTCCATTTGGGACTGTATACGACTTAAAACAATTATGACGTCATACTATGAATACGTCATTTGTGGAGTATCATTTAATTTTAGACCGGTTTCCATAGTTTGATTCCTTAACAATTATTATATGCTTGATACTGTCCTAAATGGGAAATAACTCTGTAACGAAAAGACCGAATACCATTGGACCAATAGGTTGAAAATAAGTTTGATTTCTTTGAATAACCCATACCATGATTTCTTCACATACGTGTATGTGGTAGTATATAGTGTTAGGATGATGTAATCTGAAATCGCCCTCTAGCCCAATTTTTCTGATAAGAGTACACATTTCAGAAATTGTATTTTAAAGAATTGAAATAAAAACAGTATCTCATCATTTTAATATACACTTAAATATTTAGTTTTTCATTTTAAGCGGTAACACGTTTAAAATTTTCCTTTACAAAAGATAGTACTTCCCTGGACCAACTTTACCAACCCCTGGGTAGACCCAGTCAAAAAAGCAACAGTATTTGTAAGGGAAATTGAGTAGTTCATCCATGCCAAGTTATATCAAAATCCCAAGTCATTCTGAACACATATCTATCAAAACTTATACATTTATGCTTAGAGTTTTGCAACCCCCTTCCCATCCCACTTGTCGTTCAAGGTCATATCCTACTTATTCAGTTTTAAGACAGATTCGCTTCAAAACTGAATCAGTTTCTTGGTTTGGTCTATCATAGAGACTCATAGTGACGTCTGATGTGGTTACCAAATGAAAATCTGGAATTTTTCAACTTCCTTGATGGACTGATTAAAGCATTTTTCATTGCCATGCATAGGCAAAAACAAACTTTACTCAATATTTTCTTTTACGGCGGACATTTTCTCTTCATATATGAAATAAATATCTTGGATACATAATCTCTTGAATGAAGTAAAGAAACTGAAACTTTTCCCATGAAAAGACAGAGAAAATCTGTATTTGCAATATTCCTGGCAACTTTATTCATGACTAAATTAGAGTTATCTTTTTGTCATCAGCTGCATTTGTTAAAAGGAAATCTTTAGTACAGAGATATAAAGGTTCTGCGAGCCGGGTATGTCTTTAAATCTTTAAAATATTGAATGAAAAATATGATTTTTTTTTTGCATTTAAATTTATACACAATTGCAATTATTATATTAAAATAAAAACATATATACATTCAAAATCAATGCATAGAAAGTACTTTAAAAATGAAAGAACCCCCCCCCCCCCCCAACTCATCCCATCCCTTCCGATGGAAACTGGCGAATTCACTATGTGGCCGATCTGATAGAGTGTGTCAAAGAAGAGTACACTTGTGCACATATTTTTGTCAACCTGCCTTGGAATTTTCTTTTAATGGATATGAAACCAAACCCCCTTCCATTCCCACCCCACTTAAAAACACGTCAAACACACACACACACATAAAGCAAGGCAAAAACAATAAAATTTCAATCGATTGAAAAAAAACCACTCATGCGGACTAAGTACAATTAATTTTACACCACTGAGAGTTTATTATCAAAATGCATAAAAACTCGTGAGTTTCGAGGCTTTGTCCTGGACTCAATGCCAATGGGGCCTTCAGGTGGCCCCTGCCTCTGCATTATACCCCATTAACTAAAATCCTGCACCCGCTCCTAGTAAATATGAAAAAATGTACATGTTAATATATATATATAAATCTTACCAGCAATCCAAACATTCATTTTGAAAACATGCATAAACAATATTTCAAATTAACCAATCAAAATGTTATTTTCAAAATATAACTGTAACTAGACATAGTCTTGTCCCATGATGCCTTACACTGCGTCCGAATACATGTTAAAGCTGTATACCCTATGTTCGCTAGTACTGTGCATATTATAGGTTAATTTATTCTAAATTGTTTTGATTATATACATAAGCCTAAAACATATTAAAAAGGACCCTTGCAAATGTTGTGATCAAACTCGTCGTATTAAGTGAGATATGGCTGTCTAAACGCGATGTTTGTAAACAGATTGTTTACAACCAACTTATCACGTGATCTAAATTTATAATTCAGAAGCCACGGCATCATGGACACTGATGGAGGGCATGGTAAATAAACTTGACGAGTAACTTTAAAAATCTGCATTCAAGTCTGCTAAAGTTAGTATATACTGAAATCGTTTTCTTTTGGGGTCTCCCTTCATCGTATTTGTTTTGATGAAACTGCGCATGCGCGAAGTCAGGTTACGGTTGTATTTATGGAATACCCACTTTATTTACGAAGTATTTTCTTTTTATTTTGATATCTCCGAGAGTTTGAAGCCCTACAAGAAAAATACAGTTTTTGTTTTACATACCCTAATTTTTAAAATTATAGCGAATCGTAGCGTATATACAACTTACCTTACTGTATCTATTTATACACACCAATGGCATGAAGTGTAAATAAGTGTGAGATACGCTTTACATTTATTTGCATATATTCCGGCAATGTCACACGCTTGGGTTATTTGAACAGAGGATTGAATCTCAAAGTACAGATTTCTTTTACGAGTATCATTCATATGCTCTGGTGCACTGCATGTGCATAACAACCCCCTCCCCTACTCACCTTCGGAGTAAACACATTCAAACTTGCCGCAGGTTAGCTCTAAAGTGGTCAAGCAGCGCATTGTCCATCTATGCATCGATTCAACTTTCTTTTATTATTTCGTGTTCGAAGCCAGCGCATTGCTATTTTAACTTGATAATGAAATAAAAGAACGAAATAAATTGATAAACAAATAAATTAAGAAAGAAAAGCTTTCTGACAGCTCTGTATAAAGTACTTACTAAAAAGAATACATGCAGCTCTTATAAAATCCAAGATAGAAACTTAATTTGGAAATAAGTGTAACAATCAGCTTTGTTCGAAGATTATGTAGAGCAAGACTGAGTTAAAATTACAGAAGATGATGCCATAGTGTATTCTTAAGAATCTTACTCATGGATATTTCTAACACTGGCAGAGATAGAGATGACGTTTTTATAGTACGCATTTCATACGTAACGTTGGAAAATAGGCATGGCTTAATGTAGCTTGTGAGTAAGTGCTGAAAAACAATATGAACTCGTAAGTGAGGGAAATTATGTAGTGTACATTCATATTTCATGAAGATGATATCTATTATGCAATCAAAATGTTTCTGAATTTAAAAAAAAATCTTCTTTAGATGACAATGCCGGTATATTATTATTCATTAGTTTTTATATTTACTCTACTAGCAGCAATATTACCTGTGCATGGAATCTTTGCAAACTGATTGAATTCTAGTATGATTTCGTAAACATCCAGCTTTCAGACAAGGTCAACTTTGTTGATGACCTCATTGCTTGCATAACATATTAACAATGACTGCTAAACATTGAATTTTCCCTTCACATCAGTAACCCGGAAATATGTATAATTCAACTATAATCAAAATCAGTTATGCCCTCTTACTATGACTTTGCATTCTAAATAAAATATGCAACAATCTTACTTTATATGATTGTGATAGCGTACATATACGTAGTCCTTGATCAAATAGGAAATTGAAAATCATGGAAATTCCCTGTACTAAAAATAAATCCAATTCAATAACAAGGTCATATTTATTTACTGTTGCTGTATCACGTGAACAGCATTGGCGATAAACATGTCAGAAGGCTTTCAATTTCTTCTTAAATGCTGAAGGGATTTTGATGAAATATAGTACGAATGAAGTAATCTAAGTCGGTCGCCTGCCAAGGTGTGAATCTAGTGCAGGAAAACATATTCCCTAGAGGATACCACTGTTTACAGGAAAAAAAAAACCCCAAACAAACAAAACAAAACAAAACCCCATAATACAGTGATTTATATTGGGTTCATATTGAAACACATGTGCAATTCTGATGCGTTTATTTGTTTGATATCTTTTTTTTTTTGCGATTTGCGTAGCTTTTTCTGTTTTGTTTTGTTTGTTTATTTTGTTTTGTGTGTGTGTGTGTGTGTGTTTTTTTTTTTTTTTTTTTTTTTTTGGGGGGGGGGGGGGGGGGGGCCGTCTTCTTACATTATTTTTATCATATTTTGAGGACAGAAAGGGGTTAGGTTTGTTTGCGTATTTATTTTTATTTCGAAAAGTTTGAATTAAAAATTAATTTTCATGATGTGTTTCTTTTATTTATTATGCCTCCTTCGAAGAAGGAAGGGCATATTGTTTTGCTGCTTTTGGTAGGTCTGTCTGTCGGTTGGTCGGTTCATTTACAGTTTCAGCTCATTATCTTTGAACCAATAGAGATACTGAATTGATATTTAATATACAGATACATCTCAAGGATATCTAGGTAAAGTTAAAACTTGGTTATTGTTCGATAATTTTTGTCATAGTTATTCCCCTTGGACTTAAACAATTTCTTAAAATTAGCAGTTTCCGCACATTATCTCTGGAACCAATAAAGATATTGAATTTATATTTGATATACTGATACATCTTAAGGATATTTAGGTCAAGTTCAAATTTGGTTATGGTTCAATCACTTTTGTGAGAGATATCCCCCTTGGACTTAAAAAATTTCTAAACATCAGCAGTTTCTGCTCATTATCTCAGGAACAGCTAGATATATTGTATTGATATTTGGTATACAGATACATCTTAAAGATATCTAGGTCAAGTTAATAAGTGATAATTGGGATTCCTGTCTTTGGCATATTTATTTTGATTTTGTTTTGAATATTTCACGTATATGGTGACGGCATCTGCCTGATGCGGGGCATACAAATTTTGACCTTTGCAACGGACCCACCCGAAGCAGTGAGGGATCTTTAACTTGCCATGCATACCATGACACGGGGCCTTGGTTTTTACTGAACCGGCATTACCAGAGCAGGACTCGAACCCCGACCTCCTGATCAGGAGTCCGGCGCGATACCACTAGGCCACGCCGGCTTGTGTTATTTGTTAATCGTTAGACATAAACTTTTGAATGGAAAAATTTTGTCTGTGGGTGATTATGAGGAGAAGATCACCTCTAAGGTGGTCATGTGAGTTCTGCCCACGTTACAAAAATAGCCAGGGGAGAGGGGGGCATATGCTAAGTTGGCGTTACTCTTGTTTCAAATAGAAAAGGGTTACAATATTTGTATGGTATATCTTTTTATGATGGATTTTTCCTCCAAAATTAATGGAAGGATTTTGATGACACGTGGCCGAAATAAAATACTCACAGTCTTTTACAAGAGTTGTAATATTTTGATCGGATCCGTTAAGAAGTGGACGACATGATCCACAAAGTGTACCCAACTCTGACAAACATTTCATTGGACGGGCTGAATAGATCGATAAACCCAATGCGATAAACGTAATCTAGAATAGTTTCAGGGGCAGACTTGGTGTAGTGGTTAAGCGCTTGGCTTGCGGCGCCGACGATCCGGGTTCGATTCCGGGGTTGCGCCACTATCTTTAAGAGGTTGGTTACCTCCTGCTTCCATGTCGCGATATAACTGAAAAATTGTTGAAAGCGACGTAAAACACCAATCAACCAACCAACCAAGAATAGTTTCACAAAATTGTTTTTCTTTTCTGATTTGGTTCCGTTTCGAACTGCAGAGATAATTTTACACGTTTATGATATTTTATTTCACTTCGTCATTGTTCACATTTCCAGTTTATTTTTCTTCATTCTCTTTTTCTCATTGTACATTACATGTACCTATAATGGATAAATTCTGTAAACAAGTATGCTATCTAGATTTATGGTAATAAAATTCGTATGGAAAGATGCAAAATCAATCAATTTTAGGATTTTTTCTAACACTTTGAAATTAGGAAAGTTGTATGTTATATGAAACTATAGTGTTGTCCACACACACACACACACACACACACACACACACACACACACACACACACACACATTATATATATATACAAATATATATATAAAATATATATATATATATATTATATATATATATAATATATATGGCGTGTACTGTCATCAAATTATGGTTGAGAGGAAGGGTAGGCATAACTTTTATCCCTCTGTTTAAAACCTATTTACTCCGTCATCAGAAGCGAGACCTCCTGTTTGTCAGATGCCCGAGTGCAAGTAATATCTTTATACACCACCATCAGATAATTAGTCCCGTACCGGTAAAAACGGAGGGGACTATAGGTTTCTCTCCATCTGTCTGTTCGTCTGTCTGGGACACTTTGGTTTTCCGGACATTTTAAAAATCCATCGAAATTTTTGACTTGAAATTTTGTATGTAACTTTGAATCAATTAGTTACGGATTAAGTTCGAGTCTGGTAATGACGAGTTACTGCCCTTGCACTTAGTAAATTTAGGGAATCCGGTGGGAGACATAAATTGCTGTGGTAATTCTCAAAGTGCTTGTTGGTATCGATAAATGTGTAGAAAGCGAAACGCAGACTAGATTTTGAGCCCCCCCCCCTCTTTTTTTTTCTCATTTGCTCCTCCAGAAGTAAAGCCAAAAGTCTGAGACAAAGGTGCACTACAACTACAAACAATTCCCCTTCTTTTAAAAAAAAAGTTCAACAAATCAAACATTCTAAATCTCATCAACAAAGTGCAGTAAATGTAGCTTTCCATATATTCATCGGCTGTTGGATTTGACAACAAATGTATTTTCTCTTTTTCTTCATCCCTAAACAGTGGTGGATCCAGGATTTCCGAAAAGGGGAGGGGACACATGTGTATTAGCCAAACTACTCAGCTATGTTTGGTGCAAAAATCTGGATTTTCACACGTAAATATGTGGCGTAAAGGGGGGCTCCTTCTAAATCCGCCACTGATAAAACATTGATTTTTGAGGGTACGCTACGATAAAATCAAGGAGATAGATTTCATGCATTATTCATATCTTGCAATTGTTCGAAAAAACTCGACTTAGGAAAGGCCATGAGTTGAACTCCACCGAAGTCGCATCTTTCCTCCGAACTTCATTAAATAGTAAAGTCCAAAGAACTTCAATGCTCTGGATGAATCCTTTGAATAGGTAACATTATATTATACGATACGACAGGCAGGTGCTGCCATTGTATTAAAATCAAGCAATGCACCAGAGGTTTACGAGGTTTTCCTAAGTACATGGGGCCAGGAACTTTTTTGTTCATACCTCGTACAAATGATTCTTCATCAAACATAACCGTTGATGACATTTTAGTATTTTGTATAAAGCATCTGCCTACTGAATTTTGTGTGCGTATGGCAGGAGTTGTTGTTATGGAATTTAATCATCCTCTTGTATTGGGATACTGTGCCATTACGGGAGGGGGGGGGAGGTGTTGGGGATTTGGCGTCAATTTTAAGTACAAAGTATTAAAAAGCATTGAGTGTGCGTAATAATATATGTTGTTTTCTCTACTACCGCAGAAGCTGATGGCGTTTTATGCGACCAAAAAGATGTGAAGTGACAAATGAAGAAAGTTTCAAAGAGCTATAATATTTCATTCTATGAAGCAAATGTGATGCAAAATACCCTGTATACAGGTTCAAAATGCAATGTAATTAACGATGCTACGAACTTACTTTTGTTCTGTTGGTTTTTTAGGGGAGTTCCCGGCCAGCTAAAAATAAGGTTGACTAATAATCTTTTATTTGTATTTAAAGGAGAGTTTCCGATCGAAGGTCAATATAAATATACTAGCGATAACGATTATTTTAAAGCAATAAAATGTGGTACTGATATACTATCTATAAGCTGAATAGCTCAGTACACGTATATAAGATATAAACCCACAATGACATTTTTGTATATAAGAAAAAGTGAAGAGTCCAATTTTACAATAACAGGTGTTATCGGTACCGTAATCTATGTTATTAACAAACTGGTCCCTATCAAACCACCTTTATGTATTGCGAGGGCATGTCTTTGAGGATCCGCCGCCATTCTCGTAATTGTACCTCCACCTTTAAGCCTTAGCGATGGTAACTAGGGAATTAGCTCACACAAGTATATATTTTCCATGTTTATTACAAATTCAGTAGTAAAGTATATACATAAGTTGCTCTCCAATTCTTTCTATATAAATTGGGAATTCTATATGAAACAAGAGGCCCAAGTGGGCCTATATCGCTCACCTGAGTACCTAGATGATCAGTCATGCAGGAAGGAAGAATTCATTTATTTTTGAATTACTGTGACTAAGTCAACACAAATGTTGAAAATATGTCAAATTTTATATCAGACCGGAATAAAAAACAACACTTTTTGCACATCCATTCAGGTGATTGTGATATTAAGCATTTGCTTTGTCTCTGCAAGATGTGATTCAGGGCAACAAGTTAGTCATTTTCTTTAGGTGGGGCTTTTGTTGACTGATTTCAAATCTGGGTCATGAACAACAATTGTTTCAAATATTGTCCAGATCTAACTTAAAATGGCCTAATTTTATATGTTGAGTGTTGAGAAACATCTAACAACTTATTTAGATGTGTAAAGAAATGAAAAAAAAATTTGACAACAGCTGGATTTGAACAGCTACTCTCCATATTTTAATTACCAAGTGGTATATGTACCATTGTGAGACCTAGTTTTTAGACATGGAGGCATTATCTGTTGACCAATTTGGATGAAATGTACAAAATTGATAGAGGACCTATAGTACCTCATGTATACCATGTTTCATTATAATCTTTCATGTGGTATAACAGCAGAAGTTAAAAATGTGAAGAATTGTCCCTATACACCCTAAAAAAAATCCAAAAATTGAGATATTGACAAAATTCTTTCAAATTAACATTCCTGATCATAACTATGATCTCAATAGTCCATAAGAAATCATTATTATCAATAAACTAGGAAATATGACACTTTTCTGCATTGAAATCACCAAGTCCAAAAAAATAGTCGAAAAAAAAAAAATCTAAAATTTGATTTTGAAAAGGAACCATAATGACAATACGTCTCAACTCATCCCACTAGATCATTTCTATGCATTCTGTTTGTCTCTGTATACAGCCAGTATGAAGAAGAATATTGTCAAAGGAAGGTACTCTTTTGTGACCTACTTTTGAATATGGTGGCGCCACCTGTATAGAGGTCTGGAGGAAAACAACAGAATTTGAAGGGGATCATTAGTGATTTATTTCTACCAAGATTTATTAAAATCCTTTTAACAGTTTTGCAGAAAAAGGTGAAAATGTGAAAAATGGCCATCCTCCCCCCTTTTTGGAAGTCCTAAAAAATTCATAAAAAATCCAAAAACTGAGGTGTTGACAAAATTCTTTCACAATAATATTCCTTACCATAATTATGATCAAAATAGTCATTAAGAAATCATCAATATCAATTAACTGAAAAACATGACACTTTTCTGCATTGAAATTACTAAGTCCAGAAACAGGTCAAAAAAGCGCAAATTTCTATTTGACAGACCTTAACCCTGAACACAATTTTAGTAGGGGACCTTGAGTACATCATTTTTACAAAGTTTGATCCAGATCTGCAAAGCAGTTCCAGAGCAAAAGTCGAAAATGTGAAAAAGTTAATGACAGACGGACAACGGACGAAGCACTATGACTATGACTATGGGCTAAAAATCAGTGCATTGTTGTTAAAAAAGTAGTTATCCCATGCAAGAATCTCTGTGAAAAATCTCTCTGTCTCATGTTGTATGGTCATAAAAAAGTGTATGTCCCATCACATTTTGCACCGGTCCCACCCCGGTGATAAATATTGCATGGTCCCTAATCAAAAGTAGTATTCTTGGATGCAATTCCCCACCTCAATGGCCCAATTAAACGTTAGTCTAACATTTTGAAAATACGAGAGCAGTGTGATGCCGATGCTACCGGCTCACTGTTCAGGTTTTAGAAGAATACAATCATGTACAAAGAGAGAATTCCCGTTCGTTACTGGAAATGGCAAAAAAAAAATGCATTCGAGGATATGTGACATTTATGTTATGCCAGCTCGAGTATGACACCCATACTAAATACGCACACAAACACACGTAGACACGCATACACACACACACACACACACACACACACACACAGAGAGAGAGAGAGAGAGAGAGAGAGAAACACACACACACACCTACACACACAAATATAATATAATGAAAAGACAGAGAGAAACAAACAAACAAAAATACTCTGAAGCACATCATGTTGTGCAAGATCTCACATGACCCGGTAATTGTTTATATATACTCCTACCAAAATAAAACCTGGATAAAACAGGAAAAAAATAATAAATAAATGATAAAAAGAAAGAAAGAAATAAACAACAACAAAAACAAAAATACCTCGAAGCACATCACGTTGTGCAAGATCTCACATGACTTAGTAGTTGTTTGTACATACTCCCAACGAAATAAAACCGGGTGTACAACAAAACAAGTACGGTAGGTAAAAGTCTTTTAGCACACATCACATGGTGCTTTTAACAATGTTAAGGCTGTGTTCATGTCCCTTATATAAACCTATGATAAATATCGTAACCAGAAAGATGGTCTCGCGACTTATGATGATGAATTTTTATTGCTTCCAACTTCCAAGTGAAATTAAGCTATGGAACCAATCAGGATTTTTTTTTCTCAGTAAACAACATTGTAAATGCAAACATATCTATACATGTTCTATATTTGGAATTTAATCGTAGCTTTAAAAAAAATTGTCATACAATGTAATTTGCTTGTGCTGCTACAATATAAAAGTAAAAATATTCTCAATAGACATATCAATCAACTAAGAAAGCAAGCACACGTCTAGCCCTTTCCCCTTCCTCAGGTCCTACTGAAATCCAGGATTCGCAACTGACAGACAGACAAGGTGTTTTTGTGATAGATGGTGTCTTCAACATACAGTTGCGATTGTCTAATTAGAGTTATCCCTCTTTGGATACATTTCTTTCATACTTCTACGATGAATCAATACAGATCATTAATCAAATGAATGAAGATATGGAGCAACATAATAACAAGTAGTGTTTACAGCTTTTTCTTCCTTGTCAACGTAAAGATAACTTCACATCTCTTATTAAGTTGGTTGCTAATGTTTTTCAATGTTTTTCAGCCTGTTTAGACTTCATGGTTTACTATTTACAACGTAAAATACGATGGTAGTCTCTTTGTTCTTTTTTTTTCTTTTCTTTCTTTCTTTCTTTTTCTTTTTTTTTTTTTTTTTTGTTTTTTTTTTTTGGTTTGTTTTTATTTTTAAGGTTTTTTTTGTTTTGTTTTGTTTTGTTTTTTTTTTTTTTGGTTTTCTGGGTTTTTTTTTTTTTTTTTTTTGTTGACTAATTGGAAAATCCTCGGGATTATCCTCAAAGCAAGATTAATTTAAATGACGCAAAGAAACAACATACCTCTTTCTCTTTTGATCTTCAATCAACATTCAAGTGACGCATCTAGCCGACACCTTACACATGACTAATATGTCTGTCAAAATCGATTGAACATCCCCAGCTTCTCTGGTTATATCTCGGAGGTATCGCCTTCTCGCACACATGACGTCTGTGGTAGCCTCCTTAGGGCGTCCTTACCGTTCAGCATCTCCAATGCTCTCCCTTCCACTTCTAACTTCAGCAGCGAAAGTTTAACAGTACTGTCACTAAAAGTGACCCCGACCCAAGGTTTTCTTAAAGTCTTCTTCCTTGTGAGTCATTCATAGCTTAATAGATACTTAATCATTGCTCTAGATTCAGTTTTCTCCACTTCGGTGGTCTGACTAATCCTTCAACTATCAAGAGTGAATTCCATGTATTATCAAAAGCTTTGAAATACTATTCTCTCCAGTGGCGGATCCAGGATTTCTGAAAAGGTGGCCCACATGCGTATTAGCCAAACTTCTCAGCCATTTTTGGTGCAAAATCTGGATTTTTACTAGTAAATATGTAGCCAAAAGGGGGGATGGGCGGGCCCCGCCCCGTCTAAATCCGCCACTGCTCTCTCTACCAAAAGCACTCAATATGATTTAATAATGGTTTGATTGGTGATTTATACTTATTCATTGTACAAAGTATATCGGACCGAGTACTTTTTGATAATACGTGGTAACTGGCAGTGTGCAGTTTTTGCATCTATGTTATTTAGTAGATGGCTTTTTTGTGTATTCCTCCCATGCTAATGTTTGAAAAACCTCACATACTCAAGCCCTCTTCCCAGACTATCCTCAAAATAGACATTGTCAGCCGACGATAGTTGGTGGAACTACATGTACCAGAAATTTACAACAGGAGTAAAGTAATAGGCATTCTGAGATTCACGTCCAGGCCCCTTCCCTAACTGAGGCGATGCTCTTATAGTGACCGAGCTACCTGAAATAGTGTCCTTATCTGCCATAGTTTAATATTTATAATGTATAACGAGCAATCTATTAGGTTGTAACTAATTTTGTGGTGAATTGTTTTAAAAAGGGGTATTGTTACTTTATATCAAGAATTAAAGAGGTGTTTTCTAAAAAAAAATAAAAATGAAGAAACAATCAAACACACACACAAAAAAACAAAAAAAAAAAAAAAAATAAGAAAAACAAACAAACAAACAAAACATGTTTAGGATAATATTTATGTACAGTATAATGTAACATGTTTGTATCGAGTCTAAAAGGTTGAGGTTTGAGTCATACCATGAATCATAAATGTCAAACATGTAAAGGATTTCAATAGTTAAATTATTGATGATGCATTTAATAATAAAAAATATAATAAATTTGCATATGATAACTCCTTCTATACATACAGGTATTGAGGACTGAAATCTTTGCTATTTTGTAATTAAATGTAGTTATATTACTGAAGGTAGCAAAAACAAAGAAATCAATTTAAGAGCCAAAAAGCATTGCTTTTTGCCTAACCGAAAAGCAATACTTATTGCCTTGTTCATATCTAAGAGAATTTCTCTCATGTGCAGATTGCTATATCATTCTGAAAGAAAATCTTTCATGTGTTGAATTGTAACAGAAACTTTGTCACAGCAAATTGATTTTACAATCTTATAGAAGGTCTCTCTGTTTATATACAGGCTGAGTCTATATTGATATCAAGAATCATTCCAACAACTCAGTTCTTTACATAGCACACATGATGATATCGAGACAGCATCTAACTTTAAACTTAATGAGTATTAATCGTAATTTATTACAACTCCAGCGAACAAAAATTACCGGGGCATACAGGAATCATTCTATCTTTATTTCTGACTGTCTGTCCATCAGAATTTGTCCAGACCATAAAATCTATATGCTGCTTTCCTGTAGTTGATAATTTATACAACTATAATGTATAATGCATGTGTTATGACTTGAACCAAAGTCATGCCTCCAAGGTCCAAGGGCACTTTGAGCCTTAATGCAGAATTGTTCTGTAGTTTATAAAACTTATTGTGTAAGACAGATTTCTCACAATTGCTATCCATGACAAAAAGCCATGTTATGACCTAAAACCAAAATCATACCTCCAAGGTCATTGGTTTACAATGAGCCCATAAATAAAAGTTCTGTTACACCATCTCTCTGCCATGGGGGTATTTGCCGCTTAAGCACTTTTCTAGTTCTATACATATGTACCACAGATCATTCTGGTTTTACATATATGAATTTCACTTTAGTACTTCTTATATAAATAAAAATCTGGAAATCAATCATATATAGTGACAACTTTTCATTTCACATATATATATAAATATATATATATATATATATATATATATATATATATATATATATATATATATATATATACATACATGTATATATATATATATATATATATATATATATATATATATATATATCAAGGGGTATATCCATCCCTAAGAAAATTCTTTTTTATTTGAGGAACATATAAGGCACAAATCAGTTGGTGGTGTTAAAACACTACCTACCCATATTTGTTTTCGCTTGATTGAGAAATCAAAATTATGGAGTCTTAATATGCTTCAGTCATATTTTGGCAGCAGGTTATAGTCACTTCTTATTTGTAGTATAATATCTTTCCTTTATGGATCAGTATCAATTTTAAAATCCCTTATATAGATAATGAGAGAAAAGGCTGTCTCACATCACTGGTTGCTGAAATTATCCCCAGTACATATGCATCAAAATGTAATATTTCGAATGATGATAATGTAAAAATATGTGCAGATCTCATTTTCTTAATTTATTTTCATTCTACAATACCATATGTACTTAATAAACAAAAGAAATATGTATATATCCAGATTAGATTTTGTGCAAAATAAGATTTTATTACCCTAACCCCGTTATTTTGTCCACAAATCATTATAGAAATAATGAGAGGGCAACTTTTATAGAGATGAATTGCATTGTATATGTATGGTTCATAATTTTACACTGCACTCTTTCTACAACATCATATGTCTATTTGAACATAATTTGTTTTATATATAACCATGCTAAATTTTAAAATAAGCAAAATAATAGCACACCGCCCTCTTATTTTGGACACAAAATAGACATGATTTGGTAAGTTATAATAAATCAGCAATATGTGTAAGACCTATTGTTTTACACCCTTTAGTTAGTACTATGATGTACATAGCCTACTTTCTACGAAGACAAATCAACAATATTTTATTTCCCTCACTCCCTCCTTTTGATGTCACCCAAGGATCAATAGCCCTTAAGTTGATTTAGTTATATAACATTACCATTTAATCATAAGAAATTTAACATGCAGATGGAATAAATTGTATTACAGATTTCATATTTAATTTTGGAATTATTTTACTTTCAGAAACCAACAGCTTTACAAAAAAAAACAACAACAACAGCAGCAGCAACAACAACAACAACAACAAGGTTAAAGTGGATGATAGTCAAGAAAACAAAGGATCGATTCCTTTGCTGTCCACACTATTGATTAAAATAAGAACTTGAGAAGCCAAGCAGTGTGCATATCCCAAACTATAGCTTCTTCAGATTTTTTGTCTATTTGTCAAACTTAAAAGTCCTATATAATCAAGAGAAAAAACCCAAAACAAAGAATACTGGAATTTTCTTTAATTTATTACCTTATAAAAAAACCAGGTCATCATGCAAATTGAAACATTCCAATAAATAAATACATGCATATGGAGTGATATGAGTAGATGTATACAAGTTTGTATATGAATTGAAATGTTGAAATCTGATTCTATGATAGATAAATTGTATTCATGATAATGAATACAATAACTTCTACCTAGTATTTGTATTTATAAATTATATTGAAATTGTATGAAGGCATACATGAATATGTATAATTATGATTGAATACAAATATTACATCATTGGAACATTCAAGATTTCACTTTTTCTTTTATATTTACATATGGGGCAAGAAATATATTTGTAAATGATATGGTTGCAATGAGGTTAATCCCAGCTTCAGCCTAGACACTGCCATTAGGTTTGAGGTTAAAGGGGTAACCTCCTGGTGACATGTTTCAGTTTCATGGATAATGGCTTGAAAAACACAAAAACCCATGGTATCAGATTTCTGTTAATATTTCTTTTGGAAGGCTAATCTCTATTATAACCACTCAAAGTTTAAACATCTTAATTGCCTGTTAGCAGAAGACTTTCAGAAGAAATCTCCAGAAAAGGGAACAAAATTTTTCTTTATTACCTCCACTTCTCATCAACATCCAAAGCTGATCAGTTAAAACTACAGCTTTATTGTATGGGATTATGAGTACTCTCTTTTTACCCTTATATGCCATCCAAATCCAAGTCTATTTTTCAATATAATTTGCATGCATCCCCCAAAATAAATTCACTCATTGTACAAGGATCAGACATCATGACATAACATACATGTAGGAAATAGCTATGAAAATTTGCACAGCTTACAGTTTCTGCCTGACAGACTAGTAATATAACTTTTAGGAAATGGATGCATGTAGCTCTCCCTCTGGACCTTCATGTCAGTAGATTGTCACATCTTTTGTAAGGTCTTCTGAAACTTCCTTCTTCACTTGTAGTCATAATGATCCATGTTTCATTTCTGCAAAATTATCAATACATTAATGTACAAGTGTAATAAGAATTGTGTTGAATGAAACAAACATGAAATGTACATGTAATTTAATCAGTTGCCTTCTTTAATGGTTTTCATTATCTATTTTTCATAATTTGCATACAAATTAGGAACTATGACAAAACTGAAAGAGGCAACCTACACCATCAAATATTTAATATCAAATGTACTCTTCATTTTAAGTTAAAGGGTGCTATAAAATTATGTACATGTATGTTAGTATTATGAATATATTAAAATTGTGAAAATGTGAAATTCAGCATTTCAAACATAAGTAAATTGCTGCAGTGCACCTATTGCAGTGTGACTGGTGTGTCTTGACTTACCATGCATAGGTAATATACTTTCATTTGTGTTTGATGTGATGCCCTGGACCTTCTTTACTGTAACACTTTCCAATTATGAATAGATGCAAAAAAGAAGTCAAGGTCAAACATATACCATTTGCTGAAAACTTCTAACCTTTCTTTCATTTCTTTTTAAGCAGCTTTGAAAGCATTTCTGTAGTTTTTTTTCTTTATTTCTTCCTCTCATTCCTTAACTAGATTAATCCTCTGCTATTCTCTGTCTGTGCTCTCTACACTACCTGGCCTTCTTTGTTTTTCCTGACTGACTATGACAGTTCAATATCTTCTATCTTCTTCTTGCAGAAATTATGTCTCTTATCTGCTGTCATTTATATTGCTCTTCTATAAATGAAATTTTTATAACATTATAAATACACTTAAACATTTTCAAACTTGCGGTAATCTGGGATCCAACCAGTATTTAATTTGATTGAAGAGCTATAGGGAGTTTCAGGCAGGACTTTTAGCCTATTAGTTATCTGACGGTACGTGGAGGTCAGTATCTATTACAGTACTTTTAAAAATAACAATATGAATAGAAAAGTAAAAAGCATATAAGCAAGAGGCAACAAATTAAAACAAAAGTGGTGGGAGTAGGGGGGATTCCCGAAACAACATTGCTTTTAATGGACAGGCATAGGGACGGGCTTGGTGTAGTGGTTAAGCGCTTTGCTTGCGGCGCCGACGGTCTGGGTTCGATTCATTCTTGGATTGCACCACTATGTTTAAGGGGTTGATACCCTCCTTTCTCCATGTAGGTGAGCAACGGAAAGCACCAATCAACAACCAACCAACTCGCATATATGCAAATTAGAAATTTAATTTATGATCTTTGTAAACTTATTCTTTTATATACTACATTTTGTAGTACTTAATAATGTCATGATTAAATCATATTATTGTATTGTAAACGAAATTTCTAAGAATTCCTTGTGGGGGCCCTTTGTTCAAACCTTATTTGCAGCCAATGTCACATAGAACTTTAAAATACTCATTATACACTTCTGATAGTACTATTAATTTTTCTTTTTTTCTTTATGTAATATAAAATCAGATAAAAGAATTTTTACCAAGTTATACTCACCGTCACACCCAAGTCCATTGTTTTGTCACGTGATTTTCTGACCCGATCTATATACATGTCAGATGTGTAAATAGTGAAGACAACGGGCACTTCTCATTTTTTTTTTCGCTTTATAAAAGCGCGTTTATATCCAGTAGCGGATCCAGAATTTCCGAAAAAAAGGGGGGGGGCCACATGTGAAAGTGAAGTATTAGCCAAGAGACTTGGCCATTTTAGTTGTCTAACATTAAGTTTTACTCGTATTAGTTGAGTGTTTTCAACCTATCATCTATATATGACTAGCAAATTTGTGGCGAAATGGTGGGGGCTCTGAATTCGTCACTAATTTCGTCAACAGAACAGGATTTCTACGTAGTGTAACTTACATAAAAATAAAGTGTAGTTTGGTCTTATATAGTTTCATATGATACTGATAACGATATTCAACATTCACGTATACCATTTCCGACAGCTAGTGTAAGTTTGCCTTGAAATTGACATAGACTTTCATATAACTATTGAAATACATAAATTCTATTATGTACAATAAATGAATATGCAATTGCTCAATTAAGACACATGGAATGACATTAAGATGAGAGGAAAATGATAACGTTCAATTTTTGCCAATTTTTGATTTTTTTTTTTCTGAAATGACTTACTTTATATATTAAGCGTAGGAAAACAATTAAAACTTGG
Organism: Pteria penguin; assembly: GCA_035048485.1. Lineage (NCBI taxonomy): Eukaryota > Metazoa > Mollusca > Bivalvia > Pterioida > Pteriidae > Pteria > Pteria penguin. The sequence goes on along the minus strand of CM068581.1, from coordinate 64,088,152 downwards.
TTCGGTCGAATTTCAAATGAAAAAATGCCCAAAATGGGATTCACCTACGGCTTGCCAGGACTGACCTATAACGATAATTTTTAAAAATCATGAAAAATTAGATAAACTACATTATGAAACTGTAAAAATAACCTATGAAATAGATATTTTCTGATAAAAGTAAGCAAATGAATGCTTTTTTGCTCTTCTTTATTGAGAAAATGACAGAAAATATGTAAAATGACTAAGTCAGAAAAGATGCTAAAAAGTATAAAATTTGATTTTCAATGATATAGGCCCACTAGGGTGTCTTTTTACCTTTGTTATCATGTATGTTATGTGAAGATACATGTTTTTGTTGGTTTTACTTTTTTCTCATTTTAAAGTTCTGTTTGTTTTTATTTAACATTTGAATAAATGTATTAAAGTCATTTGACAAATGTCTTGTTGCATTGATTTGAATGAAACTTAACAGGAACGAAACATTGTCAACAAATATGATCACCATAAATTTAGAAATACACATGATTTAATTTGAACATCGACTTCGCATATGTGCTCAGGTGACAGATGAAGCGAATTCAATTACGACCCATTTTGGCCACTCTCTTTAACATATCTCAGAAAGGAGATGGTAGAGCCCTTGCCCCTCCCCCCCCCCCCCTCCTCCTGGTCCCCCCTCAAAATGGACCTGCAAATATATTCTTTAAGCAATAATTCTATTACATTCGTCCAATGCTATAAATTCCGCTGAAATGTGAGTCATATAATTAAACTACAACACAGTATAATATACAGCAATATGGCAAGCGAAGCGAGCCAGGTAAAAATCAACGTGTTTTCTATAAAACATTAAGTTATATATATATATATATATATATATATATATATATATATATATATATATATATATATATATATATATATATATATATATATATATATATATATATATTTATATATATATATATGCATGATCTGGTATATGTGCATGCTAGCAACCAGGATATTTCAGTCAAAGCCAGATTTCTTTTATTATTTCTCAGATAAATGAGAATTATGAGATTATTGAAGCCAGTCTACATAGAGGCTTAACCTAACCCTACACCGTCAAATTCACAGGGTCTTGATACTATCCCTAACCCCGTATGCGTATTATAAGAGTGTAACTTACACTACACATACGGATTTGGGGGTTATAATATAAAATACAATACTGTTGATGGGGTTACTTTAAATGACAATGGCATATAAACGTAACATCGTTGACATATCAGACAGGGGCGCGCGACATGTGCCAGACATCAATCATTGCACCAAGATAATTAATTTAATGTAAATATTACCATTATCACTTACTTATATGAATTTGTATGAAAGAACTTGAAAAGATGTCTATAGTGACCAACTACAAAATGTGTGTGCTGAATATTATCATATGAAGTGACCAAAAAAAAAAAAAAAAAAAAAAGAAGTAAAATGTTGTATCTGTCTCAGATTTGACAGTTTCGCTTTATGCCTCGGATGATTTTGTTTTTTACTGGCACATGTATATTCATGCATGCATAGTTAAGACAGTGAAAATAATACAAAATTTGAAACAAGAAGCACAAATGTGTCTACATGTTTATTGCTCACCTGGGCATCTTGAGAACAGATTAAATTTGAAAGCATCAGATTGTCCTCAAAGAAGAAAAACATTTTTCACATTTTTTTATCATTCTAAAACACTTTAATACACTTAGTTTTTCATTCTATGTAACCCATCCAAAATCACTCTTGTACTTATGTGGACTTAATTTGCCATGCCATACACCAAGTTCTGGGCAGATCTAACCATAAAACGCAATATTATTTGTAAGGACATTGAATACTTTCTTCATGCCAAGTTTTCTCAATACCATTACATTTGTTCTTTAATAGAAGTCAGTCAAAGCTTTGAATAACATAGAGTACTAGATATTGCAGATTCATGAATTCATTTGTTTACTGTGTTTTTGACACTTGACAGAAAACTGTAAATTTGCCTCTCCACATAAGATAAATAAAGAAAATGATACAAAAGTATGTCCAAAAAAGTCAGAATTCTATGTATGAACTGGCTTTATATTAGTAGAATAAACATCATATTAATTAACTGAGAATACAAAATTTTCAAATGACACTTTTAAATGCTTGAAATAGAAATTTTAAATAAATGACAGTAAAGAAATGCTTCCTTTTCTGTATTGAATAAATAAATAAAATGACACAAATTTGTGTGGAATTGACCAAGCCCAAATTGAGGTCAAAACTGGACGTCCGAAGTGAACCAAGAACAACAACACTTCTCGAGACAACCTTCAAGATTACTCTGATGCATTCAATTAGATGATCTATGGAGCAAGTCTGAGGTAGAAGTTTGTCAAAGGAGGGTACCCTTTCGATCCCAGGACACATCCCTTGACAGATCTGGTCGAAAACAGCAACAGTTGTAGTAAACTTTTTAAAGTACATAACATCTACCAAGTTTCAATTAAAGTGTGCATTAAATATCATAATTTCTTGCTATCAGTATATCTACCTTTTTATCTTAAAAATGCAAAAGTCCTATAAACTGTTTTTTTGTCCCATTTCTTTTGAGTAACAACTATTACAATAAAATCTGTTAAACTTCACAAAATCAGTGCATTAGAAGCACTTGTAAATAGTCAAAAACTCCAAAACGACGTCAATACACGTCAAAAAGTTTGATCTCGGAATGAACTTGAAAATAGTAAAAATATAATAATAATAATAATAATAATAATAATAATAATAACAATAATGATAATAATACGGCATGCTTTGATAGTAGCTCAATTGAGCCTTCGGCTATGGTGTACTAACATTACTGAGTTATTTAAATTTTAGGCTGTTTTACCTACTTCCTCATTTTCAATACCACTTTGTCCACTTGCATTTCCTGGAATTTACTGATCATGTCAGATGATATTCCAACAACTTGCCACTCCTTGTGTTGACTTGGATCTATTTGTAACAATGTGTAGGCTTGGTATGTATTATTTTACATATTTACCTTGGGGTTTCCCAGGTTTATATTTAGCAATATGTCACTCGCCAAGATTAATTAAATGATACATTTCTTTCGTAAAACATCTATCATTCTCTATTAAACTGAAGAGCATACTAATTGTATGTTTCTGACTCCATGAATACATTTTCGTAATAGTAATGATCACGTGATGATGTACAGAGGTCATTCTACTTAACCCAGTGTTAATTATTGAATTAATCTTTGGATATCATATCATAGCCAGATGATTTATTTCTTTAAAAAATAATAAGTGGCCACAGTACGAAAGAGAGGAATGCATACATGTATCTTTAACGGCTTTTTAGTGTATAAACTCTCTGCAACATGTCATTATTGATATTATGTTTTATATGGAGTGCGCATGCCTACTGAGGATACGGCCTATAAAAAATTGATAAGATATTATGATGTCAGCTCACTGAGAAGTTAAATGGAACTGCACTAATGTCACTGTTGTACTTAAAGAAACCATTGTGGACCTTAATGGACCCCTGGGCACCAAAGAAGAGACAAGGTGTTCGAGATTGGTTGATGGTCAGACCTGCCATGGATTAAAAAGAAGAGGTCGAAATGAACCTATATATGCTACCTGAGTTCAATTTCCTCATTAAAAAGAAACAACTGCTTGAATGCAGATACATGTTTTCTCTTGCTTATGGTGGTTTGACAGCTGATAAATGACTGTAAACGTTTTTCACATATCATCAACCCTACGCATGTCAGTGCAAGTCATATTAGAAATTTCATAATCTTCGGGAAAGGGCAAATGAAAATTTTCAAATTATCCAATAAATTTATCGATTCTTATGATTTACAGCAAACAAATGCTCTACATTCCTTAATAATGAAAAAAAAAAAAAAAAACAATAATAATAAGAAAATCAAAATGCGACCTATTGTTGAATTCCTGAATTCCCCTTCTAGTCGATTTGAAAATTTCGGAACCTAGAAATGTTCTTTCCTATGAAGTTTTTTTGATGATTCTTGTAAAGGGGTCATTTTAGAACAATTCTAGCTTGGTTGCCACTCTGGCAACCTTGGGCAACTTTTTTTATAGGCAAAATTCCAAGATGGCCGCCAAAATGCTTCCTGTATTTGAATAATTTTCTTTTATTATAAAATTTGAAGTGTGATACATCATACCTTGGGTTTTAGGGGTCAGGGAACCAATTTCTATGGTTATTTAATCATTTTAAATTCATATAGTCGTGATTCCATACCTTGTCGCATTTGGGGGGGGGGGGGGGGGCTTATCTCATTTGAGTACTGATTTTAATTATATTTATACTTTTGTGTTTGAAGATACGCATGGGGATACACAGGACCTATTCTCGTCTTAAAGCCCAGGGTCCCTACGGGGGTTGACTGTATTTCCAAATTTATATATAGATGGCGCCACTTTGAAGTAAAAGATGTTTTAGTTGCATGTATAGATGGCGCCACTACGCGTACATATGAAAGACGTCACACTTGCATTCTCAGTCACAGTCTCGGTCAGAGAATGTTGATATCGTAGGTTTTACCACACCTTTGATATGGCTAGTAACATAGAGTGTACATGCATCTTGCCAATATGCAACAGTTCCGACCAATTGCAAGCATTCAAAGTAAATGCAATAAAACGAATTATCGAATGTGCAATTGCGAGGCATGACGATGATACAAGAAAATCTATGCAAAAATTATTAGATGAGCACGGCGAACAAGCGTCTGTTAATCTACATAAAAACTGCTACTGCTCGTACACATCGAAGTCCCATATTGGTAGATATGTTGCAAAAAAGAGGAAAGAAGGGTTGATAGAGAGCGAAGACGTGCCCGCCGCGAGAGTAAGGCGCTCACAGGCGGTAGATTTTGATTTTAAGAATCAGTGCTTATTTTGTGCACAAATATGTGTACCGTTAGATCCAAAACATCCAGACAGGTGGGATAGGGTTGTTCAGTGTGAAAAGAATGGGTTTGAAAAATTCTGAACCCTTTAAAGAGTCAGTTCTGCTGATATGTGATGATAGAAAAGACGATTGGAGCCAGGAGGTCGCCTTGCGGTGTCATGGAACGCACGACCTATCCGCCGCTGAGGCACAGTATCATGTCAGATGCTATGATGAATTTAGAAAAATTCCCCGTAATGCAGATACATCCACAGGGCTTGATGATAAAGTTTTACAACAAGTCGCAAATAAGATGTTCGCAAATAGGAAGAAACAAACATGGGACGTCGTTAGACTTATATGATGAATACTACAAGCTTGGCGGGGTGTTGACCAGAAAACAAATGTTTTCCAAGCTTGTCAAGTATCTTGGGGATGACCTTATTGTATTAAACATTCAGGGTTGTGCCTCTGTTGTCGGATTTCGTGAGTATGTTGGTACGATTTTGAAGCTTTCCCAAATAGACACCGTTGATGAAGACAATGACGACTTATTGGCTAGAAAAATAAACAACAGAATGTAAAAGTATTATGACAAGCAATCACACGTATGAGCTTTCCGACTTTAGTCATGAGAGGACAAAAGAACCAACCAGGCCCACTCTACTTAGATTCATTTCGAAGCTTGTTGCCAATGGCGAAGTTACAAAATCGATCCCTTTCCCTATCACAATCCATTCAATACAACATAACAAATTCAAGAAATCAAACGACCCTTGGATTGGGCATCAAACTACACCACAAATTTGGTAGCAGTGAACTAATTCACATTTTACATGATCATGGATACACAGTGTCCTACGACGAGGTCCTGAAATTTCGAAAATCAGCTGCCATGTATGTGTCTGATAATGTTGACACGCTGCACAAGGTGATGGGACTTTCGAGAAACGTTGGCGTTATTTTTGGCTGGTATGACAATTTTGATCTGTTTGTTTCAACCCCAAACGGACGCAGAGAAACTCACGCTATGGCCACAGAATTCCAGTTGCACCCAGCTGGAATCATTGAGACATCATGTGATGTGAATTCGGAAATGAGCGCTCTGACAATCCCTCGTCTAACCGCAAAAGAAACCAAGAATGTTGGGAAAAACAGGGCTGTCAAAATTATCCATCATGCAGGGCCAAAGAAGGTGTTGCCCCCCGCAATCAACAGAACTGGGACCAGCTACGCGAGGATTTCTGCTCAGTATAGTAGTCTTCTTGTTGCCCAGGAAAAGGATATGAAATGGCTAAATAGTTTGAACCAAGAACAAGATGTAATGGAATGGAATGGCTTCAATAATGCCATTAGCAGAGATCAGAGTGTACCCAAGCCTGCCACTATTTACAAATTAGGCCCATTGATAGATGCCCCTCCGTCCCACCCGGACACGATTCTTACAACCCTTACATACATGCAAGCAGCACTGCTTGATTATGGGGATGTCGAAAGTTCAATCTGTGTATGGACATGCAACTCTATGCTGTTACACAGCAAGTATGCTGGTACAAGACAGACGAATTCAAGAATGTAGTTGTTCACCCAGGTGGTATGCATATCATACAGTCCTTTTTGAGCTGCATCTCAAAATTGATGAAAGGTTCAGGCCTTGAAACATACGTGGCTGCAGCATATGGTGGGCTTACGGGCATATTCAATGGTAAGTCTTGGGTGAAAGCCATGCGAGCTTACAGGAATGTATCGACTGCCCTACTCCAAAGATTTTTATCTGTTGGAGAGAGAACGTTCGATGAATTGGAAGAATACATGGAGAGAGCTAGATTGCATCCGACGGGCAGGCATTGGGTTGATAATTTCCTGTTACGTACCCTTCTCATTCATCAGTTTGAGAGGGCAGAGAGAGAAGGGGACGTTGCTCTGAAAGAAATCACACTTAAAAGGATGATGAAGTATTTCTTTGTTGCGGGTCATGTGCAATATGCCCGCTACCTCACCCAGTACTTGCTGGAAATGAATGAAAGTGAGGAAGAGGAACGGGTTGACCTTGTTTGTAGACACAAGGAAGGTTACTGGAATGCTGTTTCAGCTGACCAGTTTGGTGAACAGACGGCAATAAAGATAGGAAAAGGATCTCTCAAGGGAATGACATTATCACCCGAGTTGGTATCTGAGTGGATCGATGCTTTCCCTGTTACAGTGCACATAGCTGATCGGCTTGACGGTATCTATACCACAGAAGAAAGTCAGCAACAGAGTTCTCAGAAACAGCATAAAGAAGAACTTCTGCATCGTCGTAAGCTAGATGCAAAAGACAGAGCCGGGATTCAGACAGAGGTAAATAAATACCCGCATCCGCTTGAAGACGCACGTCCCTACCTGTTCAACCCTGTCTCCGGACAAATTGCCTCTCCTGACGTCAATGTAGCAGACTCCCAAGTTCTTGGTGATCAGTTAGAACGGAATTACATTTCAAGTTTACCTGGGGGGTTCTACAATGTTATAAGCTCCCCAATCCGGACTATGAACAGTTCAGAGAAACAGGCAAAGGGAACAAAGAATAACCCTGTGATAGACCTTGAAACAATATTCCTTAGGCTCTTGTTGATTGGCCAAAAGAGACAACTTGAGCTTGGTCCCTTATTTTCTTACGAGCTATGTGCAGTTCCACCTGCTCTCATAGATGAGTATAGCTGTTTGAGAAAGGGAAACAAGTCCGGACTTTTAAAACGACTGGGTGTTCTTGAAATGAACCCAGATAATCCAGATATGGTCATAGTAGATGTTTCCCAGTTGTTCTATCATATTGTCTGGCCTTTTGGAGGAAAGCCCTCGGATCTCGTAGAGTCTATCAAAGAACGTCTCAATCATTATCCCAATGAATCGAAGAAAGTCATCGTCTTTGATAAATATGAAAACATCTCGGCAAAAGATCACGAACGAAAACGTAGAGCAGATGAAGTTGTCATCAACTATGAACTTTCTATCAGCAGCAAACTTCCAAAGCGTGATGCAATTATGAAAAACAAACTCAACAAACGGCAGCTTGGAAGTGTCCTTTGTACCTTTGATTTCGGAGACGGTACGACTACAGATTCCTCCGACGATTATGTCTTTGGTCATGACGAGGCAGACATCACCATGGTTTCATACGTGCTTGATGCTGCTAATAAAGGTCACAAAGTTGTCAGAGTTTTGAGCAATGACACAGATGTTTTTGTGCTGTTGGTGTACTGGGTGCACCTGAGTCACTTGACATGCAAAGTTCAAATGGAGAGATGGGATGGAACCATTCTCGATATCGGAGCTACATGTTTATCTCTTGGGGGTAAATGCCTTGAACTTCTTGGGATGCATGCTCTCAGCGGATGTGATACAACGTCATTTCCTTTCGGTAAAGGGAAAATAAGTGCCTTGAAAACCATGCAAAATGGTACGTTCCCCGGCCTGCAAGAGGTTTTAGGAGAGACAAAATCCACAAATGAAGAGGTAGTAGCTGCTGCTACAACATACATTCTCGCTCTCTATGGCCAAGCTCGTGCTCAGTCACTGGAAGCAGCCCGCTTTAACCTCTTTAAATTGAAAAAGCGCAACCCCAAGGTATCCTCTTTACCCCCTACATCAGCAAATTTCAAACAACACGCACTGAGAGCCCATTTACAGGTTATGCTTTGGAAAGCTGCAAATCAGCATGTTCCACCAGTTGAGACGAGTGACATTACCAACTTCGGATGGAAATTTGAGGACGGACTTCCAGTGCCTGTCATCGATGAGGGAATTCCAGCACCACCAGAGTTAACAGAGGTTATCCGATGCCAATGCAAAGCTCAAGATAAAAAGTGCGGCAAGGAGACGTGCAGCTGCCATAAAGACAAAACTGTCCTGCACTAGCTACTGCAACTGTGCCGGTGGGGGCGATTGCTTCAATCCTCATACCACACATCAAGTTATACCTGATGAGGAGAATGAAGTACAGGCTTTGACAACTCAAGAAGAGACTGTCAATGAAGAAGAAGAAGAAGTTCCTGATGCTTTGAATGTAGATGAATGGGTGTAAATAGTATTGATTTGCATGTTAATGAATGGGTGTAAATAGTATTGATTTCCATGTTTTGATTACGTTCTTATATTTGATGCTCAAAAAAGCAAGATATTAAATTTCCGAAACTTTGTCCTCGAATATTTCAATGTGAATTTTTGACATTTCCTGGCAGTAAACTGTTGTTTACATCTTCAATATTAAGCCTCGATGATATCAAATTTAAAAAGTAACATCAGAAACGGACTAAATGGTACCTAAATACCATTGCCATTATGTGTCACACTTCCCTTTTTGAGAAAAAAGAAAAGTATCAAATTGCAGGAAGTGATTTTGCGGCCATTTTGGAATTTTGTGCATAAAAAATATTGCCCAGTCACGACTGGATGACCTTAAAATGATGAAATACCCATCGAAATGGATTTCTTGACCTCTAAAACCTCTGATATGATGTATCACACTTCATGTTTTATGATAAAGAGAACATTATCGAAATACAGGAAGCGTTTTGGCGGCCATCTTGGAATTTTGCCTATAAAAAAAGTTGCCCAAGGTTGCCAGAGTGGCAACCAAGCTAAAATTGTTATAAAATGACCCCTTTACAAGAATCATAAAGAAAACTTCATAGGAAAGAACATTTCTAGGTCGGCCATTAGAGACATAGGGCTGTCAAATCGACTATTCTTCCACAAACTGAAGAGTTTTTACGTCCGGGGCTGGTTTTCCAACCGACGCGAATCCGGAACACCGCGTAGGTTTTGAGTGTTTGAAAACCAGACCCGGACATGGAAGCTCTTCAGGTTGCGGAGGTAGGGGAAATCCAGAATTCAAAGAACAATAAGTTGCATTTTGATTTTTTTTTATACATATTTCACGATGAATCACAGTATTCAGATAGCTAATATGCCTTTTCAAATAAATCTGGATCTAAAACATAAAAAATAATGGGTTTTATGCATGTGTAATGTTGGATTATTTCTTGGCCCAATCACACAGTTTCAGACTTGCGCCGGCGATAAACATGTAAAATTTTAACGTATTCATACATCAGGGACGTGCATGTGTTATACGTCTCTGCATACATCAACATCCGAGTCTGGTATGGTTACTGTCACGTAGTATAAGAATCGACTCGGTGTTCCGATGTTACAGAGTAGACATTCACCCGGGGTAGATTTTCTCCACGGGAAACTAACTCTTGAGTAGAATTTCCTCCCAAAAAGACTACTCTAGAGTAGCCTTTCCCTAGGGGAAAAAGCTATTTCAGAGCGTTCCTCCAGGGAAAAACCCCACTGTAGATTTTTTTTTCCAGGGAGGGATCTATTATGGGGTAGTTTTTCGAAAGAGATTTTTATCCACTGCAACAGCAAGTTATAGAATAGATTTTCACCCAGAGTAGAGTCATCCCTACCATTTTCTCACATAATATTACGCCATTGTATCATTGATATAGCGGGCGTTTGTGCCATGACGAAAATGCAGATAGGATGATGGTGTGAAGATATATATCGCGCCATTATCATCGCGCATATATTACGTCATCGTTTCATTGTGATTTTAAAAAGCATATATTTCAATTCCCAGGCACACAGCATCGTTTTTCAAAGTGGGGGCAACCCCCCTCTCAAACCTCCACTGCCCCCCCTCCAAAAAAAAAAAAAAAACAAAGAGAAGAAAAAACATTCTCTTATTACTGTAATTTCGTGTCCATAGGTGGAGGTTCGGGGGCCTGTCCCGAAAATTTTTGAAAAATTTAAGCAAACTGACGCAGTTTTTTCCTATCCAAATTATATAGGGGGTCGTTCAGCCCGACCAGGTGGGTCCAGTCTATGATTGTCGATCAATGACATGCAAAACTGTAAATAAAAATGTATTTTTGAAGATTTTATGGGTGGGGGGGGGGGGGTGGGGGGGGGGTTAACCTACAACTTTTACATACGCACACGTACCAGGACATCCTGATATTTCATGTTTCCTTTGTGCGCTGTCTGCATCCTCGATCGAGTTTTAACCCAAGAAAGTTTTTTTTTCAAAAATTGAAGTAAATAGGTGGCCTCTTGAGTGTCTTTGGGCTGTATCTGACTAGTAATTAATATATCACGAAAACGGTTACTCTAAAAAGATGACACCCGCACGCTTGACAATAAATATGGTCAACCCCCCCCCCCCCCCCCCAAAAGTGGAGGGTCATTTCCTTCTCCCCCTACTACGTGTCCGATTCCAGTCTGTCTATGCCTATAGTAAAACCATTCCCCGCGACTAGTTTGGCGTAGTGGTTAAGTTCTTGGTTTGCGCTGCGGAGGATCCGGGTTCGATTCCCCGGATATTGCACCACTATGTATAAGAGGTTCTTTACCTCCTGCTACCATGTGACGATACAACTGAAAAATGGTTGAGAGCGACGTAAAGCCCCAACAAACATAAACCCGCAACACAATGCGTCAGGGGTAATGAAATTCAACTTTCCGACCAAGTGGTCAAGGAAAAACTTATCAAGTTAGTGCAACACAACAACCTCCTCCCTTCTCCTGGTTTATTCACACAAATGCGTCCGTTAAATTTCATTATATTGTAATTCCTTATGGTGTTTGTTAGTGGTAGAAGGCCATTTTCACTTGAGTGATTTGTATTGCTTTTTATTGTTAAATTAATATTAACCCCTGGATATTTACTACTGGTGTGGCTAGCCAGAAGACTCTCAAATACGAAAAAGTAGGGGGGATTGACTCTAGAGTAGAATCCCCCTCCCTTTAAATAATGAGGTAATGTCTACTTTAGCGCAGATATTCCCCGAGGTAGAAGAACTACTCTGAAATTGCCAGTGGGAAAAGCTTACTCTAGATTAGTATTTCTCCCAATGGGAGGAAAATTCTATTCTGGAATTTTTCAGGGGGAGATAATATCCCGAGGGAAAGCATACTCTGTAACACCGCGGTGTTTATTAGAGTTATCCTTCTTCAAATTGTGAAATATTTATCTCGTGTGCAACGGTTGATATTATCATTATAGATTAAACCATGATTTATGTTACTCAGTTGAAGAATCATCAGTAAACAAAATTTAAATTATGAAATCGACAATTTTGACTTTGGCAACAATTCGTTTATGGCCACCCCGATGTTACTAATTACAATGATGCAGCATAATAAGCCTGCATCATATTTATATATTGGTCTATTACGGGCTTATTTTAAGTCGGTATCGTAATTGCACTACAATCAAATATATAAGAATTGTTCTTCCATAATGAATGTGTAAATTCTTCTGTCCTTGAATTTGTCATCAACTGTATTTTAAAGAAAAAAGAGGAGTTACTGGCTCAGTTATGTGGCAGAAGTCACCATGGAGCTATACAATACATGAATATAACTAATATACTAGAACATATAACACATTACAAAAATATTTGATTGTAGTGCAATTACGATACCGACTTAGGACAGTCATTTAATTTGACAAAAGCCAAACAAATGGTGTGGTTAACCGGTTTACGGGCCCACCTTAAGTCCAATTTAATCTTTTGCTATACTTGACCAGTTACTAAAAGATCGGCTACCAGTACTGTAAGTACTTTGATTCATGATAGTTTTTGAGTATTTTATCTGAATTAATCGAATTAAATACAAATGGAAAGAAATGGAGTGCAAACCAAAATTCAGGGGTTGCTTTCGGGGGGATTTCTTTTTATGTTTAAAACAGTGGGAGGGGAGGGGTGGGGGTAGGTGATATACTTTTTAAATTGTAATAACAAGCTTTTATAGAATAAAAAAGAGTATTTTACAATGATATTTTGTTTCTTTGAGCCACCTTATTTTGATCTTCCGTTGTCCGCTACACGCCTTTTGGAAATAATAGAGATTCAAGTTATTTCAGCAAAGCTTTAAATTTTAAGATTTCAATGAAGGACCAACCCAAAGCATTGAAGGGTTTTTCATATGCCAACGTTCGCCACGACAGAGACCTTGGACTTTTCTGTCAGGGCACCAATTGATGAACCGTCAGGTACTCGGATCTTAGACCTTCCTATCATGGGATTAGTGCGCTACCAATAAAATGTCCCCGGCTCAGGAGGTTAAAGTAAAGCGATTTCAGAATGCAATGTGCAAGTCTAGAAACAAAATCATAGAAATATTTGCAGCAAATCAATACCTCCATACGTTTTTTTTTAAATTAGGCATTGTATTATTCATTATCTTAAACTGCTGTATTTCAATATTTTAAAACTGAAATACGTGTTTAATTTATATGCGCATAAGACACCATGGTTCCTAATTTATGTGCTATTACATGTGTGCCTATGTGTATGCACTTACAGATACTTATTTCATTAACGCATTTATTTCCATTTGAGCTAAAGTATCTATCTATCTATCTATCTATCTATCTATCTATCTATCTATCTTTCTTTGTTTCTTTCCTTCTTTCTTTCTTTCTTTTTTATTTCTTTCTTTACTTTAATGTAATTACAATGGAAATAAAACAAAAGTGAAAAAATCGTTAAGTTAACTTTGACAATTCTACTTTATATACATTAAGTACGCTCTACTTATTTTTACAAATATTTCTTTTACCTATGAGCATCGAGTCAGTTTGCATTGAACAAGCACCGATTTTGGCATACGAGATCCGCATCGTCGCAGAAGTATGACTCAGGTCTATTTATATTATTTATAAAGCGCTGTAAAGAATGTTTTTGGTACAATTACAGAACATACTCGGAATTCCCTTGTTTTATATTTAGCAACTCGTCATTCTTCACGTTGGTAATATCGTGTCGACGATATGTGTCAATAATGTGTTCTTTTATTTCAATAAAAAATGATTTAATTCTATATTATTCTTCAAGATATTCTAATACCAGCTTTTCGTTGAATGGATTCATTTCTATTATAATGACGATCACGTGATGTAAAGGTAACGGCTAAATAACTCGGTCGGTTTCACACGATGTGTTAATATCATCTCCAAATAATATGTCGCCATGTGCACAAGGAAAGAAAAAGGATACATAGCTTTAACGATTTGGTTTTACACGTGTATACAACTATCCGAAACCTGTCATCATCGACGTTTTTATGATTTATATAGAAGGTGCGCATGTGCATTGAGAAATGATCTTGTATATCGTTATTAAACATATACAGCTTGTAAGAAAAATTCGATAGGATAAAATGATTATGTCATACAAAGTCACAAAATTGAAAACATTAAACCAGATAATGTAGTTTATAACTCACACAAAGGAAAATCATGGACCCAGTTACATGCAGACGACAAAAATTGTAATTCCTTGTCACCGAAAGACTAACAAACACTAGGAGGTCAGATGCCAAAGAAAAAAAGCACTCTGTCATGGGTAAATGCTAATCATTATAAAGTGTTTATCTTTATAAAAAAGAAAACAAAAGAGATAAATACAAAGAAATAAAATAAAAAAGAAAGAATAAAGAAAAAAAACACCCCCTACCCAAGGAATATAAAAAAACAAAACAAAACAAAATTCAAAATCAGAAAACAAACAAATACACCCTCTCTGTTTTTAATACATCCTCTCCGCACTATGAATACATCAATTTTAAGAGATCTAAAGTGAAATAATTATTAAGGAATTATACTTTTCCACGAGTCAAACCTCATTTAGTGAGTATGGATCTGGGTTTTTTTCCCGTGCATGACTAGAGACATACACATGTGTATATATGTCTCTGGCATGACTAAAAAAATAAATAAATGCTAGATTGTTTGTAGTTATAGACAAGAGTTGTCTAACTTGTTTAAAAAAAGATCACAAAATAAAGATGCCGTTTTACTATTTGCCTTAAGAATTAAGATATATAAACATGAGTTTCTTGTACTTACTGAGGTTTTCGTCAACAGTCAAGTCCTTTATATTAATCTACATCAAACGTCGAAAACGCATAAGCGTTCATGGTTCCAACGTCTATTTATATATTTGTCAATTAATTAATTTATTTATTTATGCCCATTTATTTTTCACTCTGATTCTCCGCAACGCTGATGACAAAACTCTATGTAAGAATACAAAAATAAGATGCCCAGATCTCCGAGGAATTCATCGAAGTAATTCTAATGTAAGGTGCGAAGCAGGAGAAATCATTACATTAATGGAGCATTGGCGAATTTAGAAGGGGGTGCAGAGGTTGCAACTCTAACCCCCTTTTTGGTTGGAAAATTTTAATAAAGAAAGGTCATTTTCGACTTTCCAGACTGGATATAATGGGAGGCTACAAACCCCCTTTTCAAAAATTTCTAGTTTCGCCTATGTGGAAGAGGTGGTTGTTTCAATAATCTGATTAACAGCAAAGTAAAGAATAAATGTTTAAAGGAATGTCATATTGGACAACCATTACATAATATGGTGATCCGGGATTAAGACAGTTTCCTTATCGAAAATTCAAGTATTGCAAGCACGATAGAAAACTTCTTTAAGTACACGAATTCACACACTGACCACTGTTGCTTGGAAACTTTTCATTTGAACCGTATTGTGGACAATTATGATTGGTATCTCCGACAAAACAGTTTGTTATGGTGACATATTCCATATACTTGTTATGGTGACATATTCCATACACTTGTTATCGTGACATATTCCATACACTTGTTATGGTGACATATACCATACACTTGGTATGGTGACATATACCATACACTTGTTATGGTGACATATTCCATACACTTAGTATGGTGACATATTCCATTCACTTGTTATGGCGACATATTCCATACACTTGGTATGGCGACATATTCCATACACTTGTTACGGTGACATATTCCATACACTTGTCATGGCGACATATTCCATACACTTGTTATGGCGACATATTCCATACACTTGTTATGGTGACATATTCCATACACTTGTCATGGCGACATATTCCATACACTTGGCATGGTGACAGAATCCATACACTTGTTATGGTGACATATACCATGCACTTGGTATAGTGACATATTCCATACACATGTTATGGTGACATATTCCATACAATTATTATGGTGGCGTATTCCATACACTTGTTATTGCAACATATCCCATACACTTGTTATTGCAACATATCCCATACACTTGTTATGGTGACACATTCCGTACACTTGGTGTGGCGACATATTCCATACACTTGTTATGGTGACATATTCCATACACTTGTTATGGGGACATATTCCATACACTTGTTATGGTGACATATTCCATACACTTGTTATGGGGACATATTCCATACGCTTGTTATGGTGACATATTCCATACACTTGTTATTGCAACATATTCCATAAACTTGTTATGGTGACATATTCCATACACTTGTTATCGTGACATATTCCATACACTTGTTATGGTGACATATACCATATACTTGTTATGGTGACATATTCCATACACTTGTTATGGTGACATATTCCATACACTTGTTATGGCGACATATTCCATACACTTGTCATGGCGACATATTCCATACACTTGGCATGGTGACAGAATCCATACACTTGTTATGGTGACATATACAATGCACTTGGTATAGTGACATATTCCATACACTTGTTATCGTGACATATTCCATACACATGTTATGGTGACATATTCCATACAATTATTATGGTGGCGTATTCCATACACTTGTTATTGCAACATATCCCATACACTTGTTATTGCAACATATCCCATACACTTGTTATGGTGACACATTCCGTACACTTGGTGTGGCGACATATGCCATACACTTGTTATGGTGACATATTCCATACACTTGTTATGGGGACATATTCCATACACTTGTTATGGTGACATATTCCATACACTTGTTATGGGGACATATTCCATACGCTTGTTATGGTGACATATTCCATACACTTGTTATTGCAACATATTCCATAAACTTGTTATCGTGACATATTCCATACACTTGTTATGGTGACATATACCATATACTTGTTATGGTGACATATTCCATACACTTGTTATGGTGACATATTCCATACACTTGTTATGGTGACATATTCCATACACTTGCAATGGTAACCTATTCCATACACTTGTTATGGTCACATATTCCATACACTTGTTATGGTGACATATTCCATACGCTTTTTATGTTGACATATTCCATATACTGTTATGGTGAAATATTCCATACATTTGTTATGGTGACATATTCCATACACTTGTTATGGCGACACATTCCATACACTTGTAATGGTGACATATTCCATACACTTGTTATGGCGACATATTCCATACACTTGTTATGGTGACATATTCCATACACTTGTTATGGTGACATATTCCATACACTTGTTATGGCGACATATTCCATATACTTGTTATGGTGACATATTCCATACACTTGTTATGGCGACATATTCCATACCCTTGTTATGGTGACATATTCCATACACTTGTTATGGCGACATATTCCATACGCTTGTTATGGCGACATATTCCATACGCTTGTTATGGCGACATATTGCATACACTTGTTACGGTGACATATTTCATACACTTGTTATGGCGACATATTCCATACACTTCTTATGGTGACATATTCCATACACTTGTTACGGCGACATATACCATACTCTTCTTATGGTGACATATTACATACACTTGTTATGGTGACATATACCATACACTTGTTATGGTGACATATTCCATACACTTGTTATGGGGACATATTCCATACACTTGTTATGGTGACATATACCATACACTTGTTATGGTGACAAATACCATACACTTCTCAAAACATTATACTTACTTATCCCACAATGGTGCTGACATGTCAGAAAAAGTGATGTTAATATGTCAACAGAAATATTGGACAAGTGGACAGAATTGTTTTAGTCCATTTAAAGAAGCCTGATCCGATTGAAGCTGGGAGAAGTATAAAAAAAATCTGTAAACGGATTTCTTACACAGAAATCGATTGTAAGTATATTATATTAATATATCTAAGATTAAAAAAGGGTATCGTTACTAAAGTCGATGTCTTTAACGAGATATCCTCGTTTTAAATTTGCAACATAACCACGCCAATCAATCAATCAATCATCTTTGCTTTTCCCCCTGCTCGTATTCCCACATTTTTGTATCTTCATGTGGTTCGAGTACAAGCGGGTTGTTAGAAGCGTATTTATCTTTTGTATATTATATTATTATATTGTATATTCATCATCATCATCATCATCATCATTTTTATAATTACATTACCACCTTATCCTACCCCCCCCCCCCCCCCTTTCCATCCTCTATATAGAGTCGTTTTCATGGCTAAGCTAAATATGTATGAAATGAATGAGCGTTCGTGACTTTATTTCATAGACTACGCCTAAGGCTTTTCTCTGGACTCACTGCGGGCATAAAGCAGTCAAATTTTCCCTCAAATACAAGCACATGCACATACCGCTGTAGCATACTTTAAGAATTTTACTTACTCTTTCGATGATGTGGATACATTTCTCCAGAGACATATATAACGATAACAGCCAACCTCGCAATGAGGCTCTGTCCTACTTGCCGCAGTGTAAACATACGCTTACAAATCTAGCGATTATTACATGAAAGGTGTTAGTTAAAGTGTAAATTTGAATATTTTTGTAGAAATAAATCATATCTTGTCTTGTTAATGTTCTCTTGATAAAACAATTCGGCAA
This sequence comes from Pteria penguin, assembly GCA_035048485.1. NCBI lineage: Eukaryota > Metazoa > Mollusca > Bivalvia > Pterioida > Pteriidae > Pteria > Pteria penguin. The sequence continues at coordinate 64,069,515 of CM068581.1, read as the reverse complement.
AATACCAACGAAATCTGAGTTCGAGATCAGCGGAAAAAGAAAACACAGAAAATGTTTTGATCGACTGATGTGTGTTTCATGGTTCCCACCATTTTTCCATCCGAATTGCTATCTTACCGTTTGTGAGACTTTGTAATTTTTTTTTCTTTTTGGTCAACACGAGAACTACTTCCGGCGCGGGAATTATGTAAACAATGCCGTTGCTGAGTGTCAATTTCTACTTTCTTTTTTTATCTTGTCGATATGGAGAACATCCCTTGAGCATGATTCTTTCAACGTAAACCCAGGAAGTAATGAGAACGTGGACAATCTGGTGAAGGAAGGTATCAGACTCATAACAACTAACAGAGGTTTGAGATCTTTTTCTGTATTTCCTAATATTAGGAGAGGGAAAATGCACACTCTGCTGTATCTGAGTATGCTATTAACTACCTGTGCGTCTGATATTGAAGCGAACCCAGGGCCTAGAGTCCCTAAATACCCATGCCAAATCTGCCATAAAGCTGTCACAATGAAACAACAAGGTGTAGCATGTGATGACTGCAACCTTTGGTACCATGCAAAATGTATGCATATGACAACCACCGTATACAATTGCTTGAATAATGTGTCTTGGCACTGTGTCGCATGTGGTATGCCCCAGTTTACGTCAAGTTTCTTTGACCATTGACATTCATACAAATTCCTTTAGTAGTCTGGATACGAGCGGACTTTCCTCTGTAATTGGACCACCAAATGCTTGTTCATCACCAAAGACACCATACATAAAATCTGGATCCCCATCCAACAGCAACATCAAGTCATGGAATAACCTAGTGATACTTAATGTCAACTTCCAGAGCATCAAAAACAAAAAGGCAGAGCTACTGAACATCATAGATAGCTACAACCCAAGTATCCTGATTGGTACCGAGACATTAAATGAAACAATACACATCTCAGAAATTTTTCCATCCAACTACAGTGTATTCCTTAAGGACAGAAGAGATGGATTTGGAGGTGTTTTGGTTGCAGTTCGCTCAGGTATAGTATGTGACCTTATTAATGAACATATATCCACAGAGGCTGTATATGTGACACTTACCTTAGAGAAAACCAAAGAATTGATCATTGGCGCCATCTACCGACCACCTAGTTCGGACTTGGACTACATCAACAGAGTCTGCAGTGAACTTGAGACCATAGCGAGCAGTCACAAGAAGGCAGTGCTGTGGGTAGGTGGAGATCTAAACCTACCGGATATCAAATGGTCATCGCAATCGGTGGAGGGAAATGCCAATGCAGTAGCCATTAATCAGCGATTCCTGAACTGCATTCATCAATGTGCATTTGAGCAGATGGTGAATTTTCCAACTCGACTCAACACTACACTTGACCTCTTTATGACAAACAGGCCATCCCTCGTAGATAAATGTATGTCAGTACCTGGTGTCGGGGATCATGATATTGTATATGTAACATCCAGTGTATCAGTCACACTTACCAAACCAGTCCAGCGTAAGATCTACCTCTGGAAAAGAGCAGACCTTAACACCATGAGGGAAGCATGTCGTTTATCAACAGACAATTTTCCCAGGAACTTTACAATATCTACCCCAGTGGAAGAAATCTGGAATACCATAAAAACAACATATTAGAACTGCAGGAACAATATGTACCATCCAAGATGTCATCAACAAGGTATTCACAGCCATGGGTCAATCGAGAGGTTAAGAGGGTTACCCGGCGTAAGAAACGCAACTTCTGGAAGGCTATACGAACCAAGAATGACAACGACATCAGGAGATATCATCTGAAGAAGAAGGAGGCAAGATCTGTATGTAAATCTGCCTACAATTCCTACATAAGAAACATCATTAGCCCTGACTCAACATCAAACCATAAAAGATTCTGGGGATTCATAAAAAGCATGAGGACAGATTCAACTGGTGTGGCACCATTAAAGGACACCACTGGCCTGACCCATTCCGACAGCAGTATGAAGGCTGACATCCTCACCGAACAATTCTGTTCAGTCTTCAATAAAGATGAGCTCACCAACACCATCCCAGACAAAGGCCCCAGCCCTTATGAAGACATGAGACCCATCTCAATAAGTCTTAGAGGTGTAAGGAAGCTACTTGCCAACCTTAAAATTCACAAGGCAACGGACCCCGATGGTGTTGCATGCAGACTGCTGAAGGAACTAGCAGAAGAGATTGCCCCAATGTTCCAGATATTATTCCAAGCATCTCTGAACCAGGCATCCTTACCAGCAGAGTGGAAGACAGCAAATGTAGTTCCAGTCTATAAGAAAGGGGAGAAGAACAAGGCAGAGAACTACCGCCCGGTCAGCCTAACATCAGTGACTTGTAAAATGCTGGAGCACATCCTGTGTAGTAACATCATGATACACTTGGAGGACAACAACATACTCCATGATGCCCAGCATGGCCTCCGTAAGAGGCGTTCCTGTGAGAGTCCAGGACCTAGCACAAAACATCGACTCAAAAGACCAAATAGACGTCATCTTACTCGATTTCTCTAAGGCTTTTGATAAAGTTCCCCATAAGAGACTCCTCTATAAGTTACATCACTATGGAGTCAGACACAGCCATCTTAGTTGGACAGAGGACTTCCTGGTAGGCAGGACCCAACAAGTTCTACTGGAGAGTACTACATCATCTACAGCCCCAGTTCAATCCGGAGTCCCCCAGGGAAGTATGCTTGGACCGTTGTTGTTTCTACTATACATCAACGACCTCCCTGATTGTGTATCTAAAGAATCAACGGTTCGACTATTCGCTGATGATTGTGCTCTGTATAGGAACATCAGAGGTGAAGATGACGCTGCAAAATTACAGAAAGACCTGGATGCATTGCAGCAGTGGGAGGGCGACTGGTTGATGGAATTCCATCCCAAGAAGTGTCAAGTCTTGCACGTCACCAACAAGAGGCATTGTACCAATCTTCCATATACCATACATGGAGATACCCTCGAAGTGGTTGACTATGCCAAGTACCTTGGGATCAACATCCACAAAAACCTCAAATGGAACCACCATATCAACCAGATCACCAAGAAGGCAAACTCAACATCAGCCTTTCTGCGGCGAAACTTACATCAATGCCCTCCTGAGACAAAAGCCTTATGCTATCAAACCTTAGTCCGCCCATTGACAGAATATGCTAGTGTCATCTGGGATCCACATACGGCAGAAAATACCAACAAAATAGAGATGGTCCAGCGGAGAGCTGCGAGAAAGTTCTTCTCGGACTACAGAACAACCAGCAGTGTTTTTCAAATGATCGAACAACTTAATTGGACCACATTACAAGAGCGCAGAGCCCAGTCCAAAGCCGTAATGATGTACAGGATTGTGTACCAGTTGATTGACATTCCATCTACTCTCCTGATACCCACTATCTCTCCAAGGGGGAATAACATCACCTTCCTTGTGCCGTATGCCAGGACTTCACTATACCAGAAGTCATTCTTTCCGGACGGGATCAGAATCTGGAACTCCTTACCATCTGAGGCTGTTTGTGCACCATCTATAGACAGCTTCAAGTCCCAGATTCAGGCATTAATCATCAGACCATAGAAGATCTGTTTTAAACCTTTTAATTACACTGTAAATAGATATTTTTAAAAAGGAAACCATATTTGTAAGACGTCCTTGCATCACACAGTACGAAAATACACTAATAGTGGACAAGTACTTTAATAGGAAGAAGAAGAAGAATTGAAGAGTTTCCTTTCCACATTGCACACCAAAACGTTCAGGAGACGTCAAAGAAAGAGCTAGAACTACAAGTAGGAGGCAGAAGCACATGTGATGTGAGTTATGTTGGATTGAAACCTTCCAATTTTTATATGAGCAATTGAAATTATTATTAATCAGACAAATAAAATCGAATAGTATTTTTGGAAAGATATTAATTTTATTTTTAATAATTTTTGAGTGGTATACCTCATGCGCGGATCCAGAAATTTTTGTCAGAGGGGGTCAACCAAAAATGTTAATTTTTTCTCTTAGACGAGGGGGGTCCAACCCCAAAAATGCCCAAATATTACCCTTTTTTGGTAAAATTTTCGGATTCCAGGTGGGGGGGGGGGGGGGGTATCCGCGCATGTATCTCGTGTGAATAATATGATTTCAGCATGTAAGAGTTATCGCCCGTAATGACGGTCAGTGGAAATGAGGTTGTTGACAGTGTCAATAACGAGACGTTAATGGTTATAATATGAGTGTAAATTATAAGTAAATACGTATTATTTTAAGAATTGATGCGATCAAATTGATCTTAGTGCATGTAAACATGGTAAACAACAATGACTGAAGGCTAAAGTAGTACTAGTGTATGTTCATGTTGGGAAGCAGGTGGGGGGGGTTGCGGATGTGCATATGTGCAGTTAATGATTTTTTATCGAATGTTCCTTTTAATTTTGATGGACTGATATGATAAGAATGTTGAAATTAGTGTTATCTTTATCTTTAGTCTTTGTAGGTGCCAGAATATCCAACCTGGTTAAACATTATGTATGAGTATAATGAGGCAGTTTACAGTTTCAAGCTGTTGGATGACTATAACAAGAGTATCAGTAAAACTGATGTACGATCCCCGAATGCCAGTTATAATGCAGGAAATTGACAACTCAATTCATATACAAAAAATCAGAAAAACTGATGGATGCTCCAAGAAGTGCAGCAATAATGAAGGAAATAAATGACTCGGTATATATAGAAAATCATTGTATTAATGACGATTTCAAATCTCAGTGTATCATATGGATATCCAATTGAGTAAACTGTAGAACAAAAGGTGATCATAGTATCTTAAACTAAAATTAGTAAGCTTGACCTTGATTAGTTATGAAATAAAACTTTTTATCATGAACATGACCTTTAAGAAATGACCTTGAGTGACCTTTGTCCAAAAGCTCCCAACCTTAATAACATTTTGGTGAAGTATGACCAAATTCTGATGAAAGGTGTGGGAGATATAAGTACTTCATAGTTAATAACTGACCTTGACTTTCAAAAATGACATTGAGTGACCTTTGTCTCAAAGCCCTTAACTTAAATGTTCTGCTTAAGTATGATCAAAATCTGATGAAAGTTATAGGAGATATGAGCTCGGATGGACGGACAGACGGACGGACGGACACACGGACACGACGGCGACTATATGCTTTCCCGAAATCAAATAAATAAAATTGTCACCTGACATGAATTGATTGTTGTGTCACCTGTGTAGTTTGTAGCAAATGATGCTTGAGGATTTCTTTGTCAATTTCAATTGTCTGTTATTTGTCTGTCACAGTTTTGATACTATCAACACATATTCTTATGTTTGAATACTACATGCAAGATATGAGATCTGACTCCACTGCATGCCAAAATCCATCACTAAAACAACAAGCAGAGAAAATGACAGAGAAACTGCCTTGAAAGTCTGTCTGTTTGATATGTCTGTCCGAATGTCCATTTTAATTGTGTCTAAGCTGTAATTTCGACATCCTAATATTATACCCCCTACTAACAAAGATGTGGGGGCATACTGGTTTCACCATGTCTGTCTATTTGTCTGTAGATACCATCATTTCCATGCTCTGTGCTTCAACTCCGACCCATTTCAACATAGAATGATGTGACTTTATATACAGATAACACTTGGCATAATGAGAATCTTATTGATCTGAGGCCATGTGTCAAGGTCACTGACCCAGTTCCTTGAAAATGCTTTGTGAACTCCTCAACTCCAAGGTTATGTTGAGTGAAAGTTTTTGGACACTGTTCAGATTTTAACTTTTGGCTGATAAAAGGGATTTAGATTGGTTGGTTGATTGGTGTTTTACGTCGCTTTCAACAATATTTCAGTTATATCGCGACATGGAAGCAGGAGGTTACCAACCTCTTAAACATAGTGGCGCAACCCGTGAATCGAACCCGGATCGTCGGTGCCGCAAGCCAAGCGCTTAACCACTACACCAAACCTGCCCCTAAAGGGATTTAGATGAGTTACTTGAAAAAAAGTGTTATATACACCCATAGGTGTGTCATTACTACCTCAAGGTCACCTCAGAGGTCAAGATCATACAGAGGAAAGTTTTGGTAACACTACCTGGGCCATAGCTTTTACTGCTTACCTTGTTTAAAGCAAGTTTTAAGACAAGGAACACAATTTTGCTGACATTCTGCATGATTTATAATTTTGGCAACTCACAGTTATCACCCTTGCGGACTTCGATCAGCCATAACTTTTTTATTCCTTGACATATCTCATTTCTTTTTTCACCAAATGATTGTATTTGAACTGATCTTTCCAATGATACCAAACATTATGTATTTTCTGTGAAAGAAAAATATTCGCCTGTTATCGTTAACATATATCCACGTATACATGTCTCATGGGGATTTACATGTAGTGTGTTGTTAATTTCACCAGAGATACATGTACATGTTTTATATTTAACAATAATTTTTCATCTGTTTCTCCTTCCATAGCGCTAGTCTATGTCTGCGTAAATGATGTCTGTGTCGTTTTATTATCCCCTCGTAACAACGTTGGAGGGGATATAGACGGTAATGAGGTCGTTCGTGTGTGGTTGGGTGAGTGGGTGGGTATACGTACGTGCGAATGTGCTTGAGTCCGTGACACTTCACCTTGTGGACACAATATAGACTACACTTTCTGCCCGATCACTTTCAAACTTCACATGTTACTTGTTGATGGTGAGAGAAAGAACCCTATGATTTTGGGTCAAGGGGTTCATTAGGTCTATCAGTTCTAAACGGTCTCGGGTCCGGTTGCGAGGGGATGCCCTGTTTTGCGGAGCCCATGTTAAATATACTTTATTGCAGTTTATGCCTTCGTAGTATACTTAAGCTGATACTTTCATCCATCATGTCCATCTCAAATAAGATAGCATTAACACACTTCCCAAGATGATAGCATAGATCAAAATCTGAAGCAGTGTGCTGGGCAGGTGCCGCCACCATAATGGTGAAATAATACAAATAGAATGACAAATTTACAATCGAGATGTATTAACAATAAATATTGTTGCTGGGTTGGTTTATTGGTCAAGATGATTGTTCGCGGTGTCAAGTACACACTAAGAAAATTAAAGAATATTTTGATTATTTTAAATATTTATCTATTTCATGAAAAAAATATTAAAAGATAAGTGATAAATTTATTTACTGTCTTGACGACGTGCCTCATTCACAAAACGGCATAGCCAATAATTTAGCTCTGGTCCCAATGTATTGTTGATAGAAACAGGTACCACAGAGTACTCCTTCAACAATGTATTCGGTTTTGAATTCTGATTTTGCGCCAAGGCTCTTCACACATTTATAGCAAAAACATTGTTTTGTCTTGTCATTTTTGGTATTCTTTCGTACCGTTGTTTTTCTAGCTCGGAGTCGATAATGTAACCCTTACTTAGCATGCACTTAAGTCACACTTGTAAAAAAAAACGGATATTAATGAAAAGCGTTGCGCGCCCCGTTCATAGCCTAAGGAAATTTTCTTCACCTCCGTGACATAAGATACAGTTATGTCACTATTAAATTACAAAACAAAGAATATACGTAGTGACAAATTCAATTATGCAAATATTTTAAAGCCTTAAGTGTTATCTTATTAGATGTGTTTTATGTTGTGAGACATTATGTCTAACGATTTTCACAGGATCACATCACATTGTCGGAAAGCGGCTTTTCTGCCAGAAAACTCCCCTGAAATTGAGCATTTCTCTCATATATGATAGATATGGAAACAGAAAGCGAAAATTCACATAAAGCAACATCTAGTGATATAAAAATGAGAGAGAAAACACCACCGGACGGAGGATGGGGGTGGGTTGTGTGTGTGACTTCCCTCATGGCGAATGGAACAACTATCGGCATATTAATCTCTTTTGGAATCATTTACAATTTTATTTTAAAATCACCAGAGTTGTTTGGGGAGGGATCACTTCTAGGATTTCGAACGTGTGAGTATTATGCTTTAATAAGGAATTCGGTGGCGTGGCTAGATTAAAATTTCGTGTATTCAAATTAAAGATAAAAAGGCAAAAGGGGGGGGGGGGGGTGGGGGGTGGGGGTGGAAAGCGGAAATTATAACAATTAAAATGCAAGCTTCAAAATATTAATTACCTGAACTATATACACTCCAATAAACATTCATTTGATAATACAGTAAAGACATACAGCATGCTCTACACTGGCGGATCCAGAGGGGGGAGGGTCGAGGGGGTCCCTTCCTCCCCCCCCCCCCCCCCCCCCCCCCCCCCCCCCTTTGAGTTTCCTATAAATGACCTTCCAGAGAGAGAGAGAGAGAGAGAGGAAGAGGGAAGGAATCCACGAATTATAAACAATAGTATAATATTTGTGTTATGCCGTCACTCAGAGCGCCGGTGTCTACAGCTGCTCGCCGGATAAGGTTTGTCGTTTTAACGGTTTAGAACTGTCAAATTTTATTAATTGCTCTGCGAGATGCAATGCAAAATAAAACTCCCGATCAATGAGGCAAGTTTACACATGGTGAGTGGCCATGTTTTGCAATTATGTCACCGTCAGACGGACATAAAGAAAATATATGCATATAAAATAATATAAAAGTGAATGAAAATGGTAAGTTTAACTTTTATACCCCTTGATGCTACATATTCGGGGGGGGGGGGGGGGGGGGGCGAATCAAATGGTCGTTTTTTATGGAGCAGACTCATTGAGTGGACAAAGAGTCGCTTCGATAAGTTATATTTCTTTTTTTTTCTGTTTTGTAAATTAGAGATTTTTATTCAAACCATGCCTATTCTTTAATGATATTGATAAAGATCCAATTTCCTTAAAACTTGGAACATGACAACCTCCCTATAAAGCGTGATGCGTCGACAAATGAAAAAAATCGCCCGAATTTCCTCTAAACTTTGTGAACTTTTATGAACAACGCCTCAATTTGTTTATGCATATTATACAATCTAATTACTTATTTGAGTGTAGAAATGAGATTAAAATTGGTAAATCTAGACTTAAAATGTACAAACAAAGTATTTTCCGAATTTTGTAGGACTAAGATGATAAAGTTAGGAGTAAAAACGTTTAGGTAAATGTAAATATTTATAGGAGTTTTTTATTCATAGCACTAAAATGTTACTGCGCCCTCTTCATATGTTGTGTGTGGCTATGACCTTTTCTTTACAGTGTTTCGTCGTATTAAATGTTACGTACAGAGGGTAATATTATGTAAGCTTGTATGTTTTGGACATTCGTGGCAGTGTGGCTAGTTAAACAGGAGACGTTCACTCCCCCAACAGAACCTTCATAAAACATTTTAGAGCATGACTCGGTGCTTCAAAGTGACTATGTGCTCGAACTAGAAGTTTATCGAGGTTATAGAATATCTGGAGCATGACAGCGTGCTCCAATATCGAGTAAGTTCTCAAAACTTTCAAAATCGGATAGGACCATATTCAGAACCGTGCTTGTATGCACTCACAGGAATCGGGATCTAATGTGTAAGAAATAATTCTCAACAATATGTTATGTCACTCAATACCCGACTTCGTAAAAAAAGTACAATTGTCGGTGGATCACGTCTTTTTAAACTTGCTGTATGTAATGAGGTAGAAAGTGTTCGAAAGGCAAATTAAATAGCCTTAGAATGAAACCATTTATATGTTATAATGTAACTTAAATACTCGAAAATCTTAATTATTGTATAGAAAACTCGGCATTCTCTCATAATTTTTGGCTTAGTAACGGACTGCTCCTATAAAAACGACTATTTGATTCACCCTCCTGATATTGAGGTTCTTCTTTACGTGTAAAGTGAGCGGATTTACCTAAAATAAAGCAATGTTGATTTTGCGGGAAAATGCCGACCCCCCTTTTAAAAATTTCTAGATCCGCCCATGCTCTACAAATTACCGTGTAATAACCGGGGGTTTTTTGCGTAAAAAGAGCTACGCCACTGAAATTACATTACACATCACTAACCTACTATTTATTCTTTATATTTAAAGAATTAATATCTTTGCAATTGCAAATCATGATTAAATATCAATTGTTCTTCTAATTAAACATAATACAGGGCTTCCGATGATACGCTTCAGTGATTGGATTTATGCGACCAACAACCCTTACGGAAATTTTTCAAAGTGATAAAAATAAGGGTTGTGCTGCTGTGATTGTCATTTTGTATAATTAAAATGTGTTTATAAGTATTATTGTGCATATAAATGTCCTCATTCACTTTCTTTTACATATTAAGTTTGTTGTTACGTTTGTAGCCGCTACGCGACAGGTGTTATATTCTATTTTTTTTTTTAAACAAAAAGTAGAATATGGCAATGTTCTTATTCTTGTATTTACCACCCCAAGTAAATTAAAAATTCAAGACATGACATTTGTACCCTATTTATACCATCCCGGGAATTTAATGCCTAACATTTTACCAAAAAGTATGTAAAATTCGAAGCGGACGCGTATCTCGGAAGTTCCGTATTACATTGTAGGATAGAGACTTTTACTCGAGCGTTGAACGCTGACTAAGAGGGCGATGGGGACTCTATGACGGGCCTTGTCCAAACCTTTTCAGAGGAGACAAGGTCCTGATCCTCGTCCCCTTTGATTGTTAGTCGGTACTCCTATTGATCAAGGATCTGAGCTCGCTTACAGACTGGCAGATCACGGTTTACTTATATTGATGTCTTCTTACATATTTTTGATAGCAATTAACATATTATTCTATAATTTCGTGTGTAATAAATTTTTATGACCTCTCTCCTTGAGAAACCTGTTGATCCTTGTTCTCTATATCGAGGTTTATTTATAACTTTTTTAATGTGTGTCCTTTGATTGTGCTGCTTTTGCGGTGAGTGGGAAGGTGGGCGCCCGTAAACCGGTTAACCACACCAATTGATTGCCGTTTGTTATTTCAATTGACCGTCTAAAGTCGGTATTGTAACCGCAGCACAATCGAATATTTTTGTAATGTCGTTCTGTGTATATTATGCTATTGTCATTTTCTGTGTGCAGGTCCTTGGTGATTTGTGTCATACAGCTTTGTCAGATGTCTTCTGTTTTCTCTCTTATACTTTAAAAGTAAACCTTGCATATATGAAATATATATGACATCAGTTGGGAGATCCATAGAGCACAGTTACATACATGTACTAGTATTATGAAGCGGGCGTGGTCCAGTGGATGAGCTCGGTTTGTTACCAAAGAGTCCCAGGTTTGATTCCCGCCCTGGGCACACCCGTGTTCTGTTCTTTGGATGAGACGGTAAAAACCGAGATCTCGTGTAATGGTAGGCGTGGCACGTAAAAGATCCCTCACTGCTTTGTGTGGGTCCGTTGCAAAAGTAAAAAAATCTATAAGATGCATAAGGCAGATGTCGTTACCATATACGTGAAATAATCGTGGAGTGACTTAAAGCAATAATCAATCAATCAAACAATCAAACAATAAATCAATGTACTAGTATTATGACTTGAATTTGCAGCAATTTGCCGAGAGCCACTTTTACTTCGAAATTTTAAAGAAGCATTTTTCATTTTTGCCATAATAGGTTCTGAATTTTAAGAGAATATTCATCATAAGTCAAACAAAATATTAGAAAAGCTCAAAATCGATTGATTGACTATTGTATGGCATTCCACAAATATTTCACGTATAAGGTGACGGCATCTGTCTGATGCATTGCATAGAAATCTATACTTTTGCAACTGACGCAAAAAAAAAAAAATAGATTCATTCTATGCCTAAACAAAGAAGTCGGACTTAAATGGTGTGATAAGAATATATAGCTTATGGTATGGCAATGTACCTTTGGAGACTATTGAGTAGGAATTATTTCTAATTAACGTGTTATTGATTAATCATCACTTTGCGTTTTCCCTAAACAAATCTTAGAAAATGAGGTAAAATCTAAAGATCAAGCCGGAGTCGGACCCCAAACATAAACTTCATACTTTCCTGCCGTTTCTAACCCATGTAGTTTGTATAGCATAAATAAAATGTACCTTTTCAAGACTTTTCTGATGTTAATAGGAGGCTAAATTAGCCTCAATATTCATTCCGGACTCCATCTTCGTTTTCTCAGATATACGAGTTACGATCATAGAATTCCATTTACCATCTCGAATATTCGTGCACAAATAAGGGAAGGAAACGAAAACACATTTCGGTACTTAGGCCTGTGCCATAGTTTGGTGATTTCGGTACATGTTTTATTTCTCTTTTAAAATGACAAAAAGGAGAAAATTTTCACCTGTAATTTGTTGTAAATTTCTTAGATTAGTAAACGCATAAATGTTATGGCTACATTGGTTTTTTTTAGTTCACTATGCAATCAAGGTATCGCATTCATCTGTACTCGTTTAATCGGTCCGAGAAGACTTTAATCGCTTACAACCGTCCAACATTTTTGGTGGATGCTCTCACATTAAGGATCTTATTCACGGATCCACCAATTTTTAGGGGTTTTGTTATCATTATCAGTGAAGCGTCAGGCGACTGTCAATTGATGATAAGCCGGTGTGGCCTAGTGGATAAGGTGCTCGGTTCGTGATCGAGAGGTCGCAGATTCGACTCCCGCCGTGGGCACACCGGTATTCTGTCTTTCAGATGAGACAGTAAAAACCGAGGTCCCATGTCACAGTAGATGTGGCACGTAAAAAATACCTCCCTGCTTCGGATGGGTCCGTTGCAAAGGTCTGAATTTGTATGCAATGCATCAGGCAGATGCCGTCACCATATACGTGAAATAATCGTGGAGTGACGTAAAACAATAATCAATCAATCAATCAATCAATCAATCAATCGATTGATGATCGCTCAGTAAACGAAATATTATTTCATAATTTGTGTACATATAATAAGAGACATATTAAACACCCAAAACACCGACAAACTTTTCGCCCAATATTAGTTGATGACAACAAGGGCGTAGGAGAAGGTGGACAGAGGGGGCAAGTGCCCCTCCCCCCAACACTTTTCAAAGTGGGGGCACAACCATGTTTGTGCGTCCCCCACTTTTAGAGTAATATTTATAGTTTAAATAAACTTAAATAAGACGTTTTAAGCGAAGTAAATTTATTTTCTTTTATATTTTTAATGTCCGATTTCTAATCCGTAACTACAAAATTACTGATACGGTTTTCTGTTTTTACTGGCGGTTGATGTATCCTGATTACGCAACATGTTGCAACAATAGAAAGTTTCGCCGACAAAATATCTTTCAGCTTATGCATTAGTGTGATGTCATCCATTGTAAGTATTTATTATGTTTTGAATGATATTATACAAGTCCGAGATTTTGCAATAGAGTTGCATTATTATCAGGGCCGTCTCTGTGTATTTTGGGACTGGGGCCAGGGCCTTTGCAATTGGGAAAAATAGCATCGTTTTGGACTAAATCGGGAAAAACTTCAATAAAATGAGTAAAGCAGTATTTATTTCAAGTACATCTAGTTTTATTAATTGATATGCCCTTTATTTGTTTGAATTTATTTATGGCTGCATTAAGTTGACATTGAGGCAGCTAGTTTTGCTTGTTGGCCGTGATCACTATCAGTCCTTTGATCTCTGTGTTCTCGTGTTGCTTTATGTGATTTTATAACACACAGCATTCTCATTAAACATAAAACCATTACTCGTTTTATGTAATATGCTACATTCAATAATATAAATCAATTTCGACAGCCATTTCCGTGTTCAAATGTGCATCGAAAAGACTTGTCACGAATACGACCTTTCGAAATAACCTCGCACCTGTCGATTAAAGGATCCACAAAATGCTTTAATACTACTCTTCAAAACACTGCATTTACAAGCGCTATTTGTACATTGATGGTGTTTACATTTGTGTCGAACGCGCTGATGTTACGGTTTGAAATACAGCGCGATTGAACAAGTTTCGGTCAATAAATTTGACTACGTACAGTTGGGAATTTTAAGGGAACAAGGTGGGAAAAAAAGAGACTATTTGGCGTTGGGAATGGAGCCGAATATCGGCCCCAAATAAGCCCTAGCGACGGCCCTGATTATAGTTTGCTTTTATCTGAAAGATATAAACAGGTGTAGCCCAATGGATGAGTGGTTCGACTTGTGACCAAGAGGTCCGGGTTCGACATCCGTCGGGGGCATACCGATGCTCTGTCTTTCGGATGAGACTCTGACTGATAACGTGTCTGACATTTAAATTGCAAGACAATTCGTCAGCAAGAACGAACGCCGTGAATCTTTCTTTGGAAAGTTTTAAAGTGTAAACATTGTAACATGATGAGCAGCCACGGACCTTTAATGTGCATACCACCCAATTAACTTGTGCATAAAAGTATGAAATAAAAAATAACCACACTGTAACATGTTTTGTTGCTGATTAGTAGCCATAGTAGCCACTAAAGCACTAAAAGTAAATAATACGTCTTTTATTCAATCATTCAGAGAGAAATTGGAATAAATTCAAACTGAAGTTTTTTATGCACCGGGTCGAAAGATCTGGGGCATATTGTTTTTGTCCTGTCTGGTTCTGGTGGCTGTTGTAAACCTTCGCCATAACTTTTGAACCGTAGAAGATAGACTTCATATTTGGCATGCATACTACACTAATAAAGCCCTTTCAATTGACACCGGACAAGGTTAATGACCTTGAGACCTTCACTGTGACCTTTGTGCTAAAAATAGCTTTTTCGGACTTTGTTGCCGCTGGGGACCCTTTTTTTTTTTTGCTTTTCATTTTTGGAAGGTTTGGAACGTGAGACGGTGGGGCTGTCACCAGCACTCCGGTTTCCTCCCACACAAAACGACATCCTAACGCCAAGATCTGTGCCAGCGAGCAAGATTTATATAAGTTAACTTGATTCTTAATCGTTGTAAAATAAATAAAGTTTAAATTTTTTATGGTTCTCGGGGAAAAAGTTTGACTGACGAACAACCCTGGATCCGCCACTGCTATCTATTCATTTATTTATCTTTCTATTAGGAAGATTGTTTTCTTCTTTTGAATACAATATAACAATACATATTTTATCAAGGTGTATAGACAATGTGCCTGCAGATTTTCCAGCTTTCTAAATATACTAAAAAAAAGTAGGCCGGCCAAATATGTTACCGTATGATCATAAAATGTGTAAAGCGCATGCGCGGGTCTTGGTTTAAAAAAAAAAGGGGGGGCATATCGGAAATTGGCCAAAATACTCGGCCAATTTAGGTGCCAAATCTGGAGCTTTATCCAGACTGACCTGAAATACCAATGCTATTATGGCAACTTTATTAGCAGGAAGGGACTCAGTATAGGTTTCTCTCCTGATGTTCTTCATCGTCGGAAACCCACGGTCGGTTGCGGAAAAAGAAGCGCAACTGACCATTGGTCTTATCGTACCAAAATAGTTTCCCCCGATAACTCGAGTGCCATGCATCAGTTTAAATGGAATTTGAATACCTGTATACACTTATATTGTATTTTGAACTCGTTCTGGCATAATGTATCAAGTGAGATATGAATATGCCATAGAAAGGTGATGGTGGGATATTGTTAAGAGACTGAAATCGTCATGTTTATAATAATGTGTGACATTCAAGTGACCATCAATGTTGTAAGATCACTTGATATTTAGAGATAAAGAGTTGTTGCTTTCTGTGATTTTTTCTAAAGTTTTAGTTCTCTTGGATAGACGATGCTAAGTAACCGTTATGACGGAGTATTGATTTATAGTATCTCATCTGTAGTTGTATTTATTATGTTGATTTTGAGGTCAAAACGTCAACGGTCAAAGTCAATCTCTCAGACAGAAACCGCTTCGCCATTTTTCGCTCTTCCCAGTTGTTATCGGCTCGAAGCTGTTCTTACAAGATTCTTGTAAAACTGAGAAAATTCCATTTAATGGTATAATATGTTTTAAGCATCAGTTAATCTTTTAATAGAAAGGACTTTTAGATTTGGTACACAATGTGAGTCACTTACACCTTTAAATGGAATGTTTCCCAGTTTTACAAGAATCTTGTAAAAGCAGCTTCGAACCGATAACAAAGAGGAAGAGTACCGTACCGCCCTCTTTATGAGACATTGAGGTTAAGGTAACAACTTCCAATTTTTTTTCTGGGACCGGTAGCGGACATTTATTTCTTCAAGAGCACTATCAGAATGTTGTTTCTTACTCAATCTCATAATTACACATGTTTTTAATCGAATATCTTTATGATGCTTATGCGTATGTTTGGCAATCTGTGTTTGTTGTGACCGTGAAAGTTTGTTTTTGTCATAAATTTAAGTCAGCTCTGTTTTCCTCTTTCTTCATTGCATAGTATTAAAATATAATTAATATTTTCTATTTTTGTAGCCTGGATAGGATCCCTCAGCATCAGCATATTATACATTACCAACATTTTCTCGGGGATTTCTTGCAATCGACTTGGAATTCGCCAGACAGGTGTATTTGGCGCCATTATTGGAGCATCCGGCATGGTGATCAGTGCATTTGTCACGAAACTTGAACTTCTTTATCTGACATACAGTGTCGTTGTAGGAATTGGCGCCGGATGTATCTCGACGCCATCTGTGGTGATTTTAGGATATTACTTTAAAGACCGCATCGGACTTGTGTGCGGGATTGTGGCTTGTGGTGCTCCAATTTATTCGATCATTTTATCAATTGTTCTTCCTAGGTTGTTAGAGACGGTGAATTTGAGAGCCACATTCCTTGTATTAGCTGGTCTGTATTTTATAATGGCACTGGGTGCAATGACATGGATACCTCTATTTTCTACAGTGGAAAACACTCCTAAATCAAAAGATAAAGCATCAAACTCTTGTTGTAAAGTGTTAAAAGACGACACTTTCATGAACAAAACCTTCTTGATTTGGATTCTGTGTACAATTTTGGTTATATGTTGCACAACTGTGTTCGAAGTTCATATCGTAAGT
Source organism: Pteria penguin (assembly GCA_035048485.1). Taxonomy (NCBI): domain Eukaryota; kingdom Metazoa; phylum Mollusca; class Bivalvia; order Pterioida; family Pteriidae; genus Pteria; species Pteria penguin. The sequence goes on along the minus strand of CM068581.1, from coordinate 64,052,589 downwards.
ATACATCAGAGTACATTAAATCAAATTAAACTTTTACTTTTAATTTCTTAGAGGGCGTGGCAAACCGAGGGAGTTAAATATTCCGCTGGGTTTCACTGTAGCTACTCATATTTGTCAAACTGGTGTTCGAATCTTTGAAGGAGCAAGTGAAAAGCTTTACTTGCGCACATGTCGAAAGTGTTTTATTTTCTAGTTCTCTTCACGGCTTCGTGACATTTCAATAATTTTAAAAGTGTGTTAAGTCACAAACACAGACCGGATGCTACTAGCCATATAGGGGATGGTTACACCTATCTGACACCTTTAGATATCACCTCTGGTCCCTTACATGTCTACTGATATACATTGCTGTGAGTGTCACAGTGACATTTAATAAATTTCTTTTATATATGATTTTAGTATTGATCATAAAAATTTTAAACACTTAATACAATTATAACATTTAATTCCAGTATGACAATGTGAAATACACACTTCATAAACTTCTTTTATATATGATTTTAGTATTGATCATAACAATGTTAAACACTTAATGCAGTTATAACATTTAATTCCGGTATGACAATGTGAAATACCTGTGAAGAAAAGCAGATAGTAGTGCTAGTTAACGTATATTATATTATAGGGTTATTAATCAGTGTTTTCCATATTGGCCAATACGACAGACCTCGGCGGAATAACTAGGCCAATATGGAAAACACTGATTAATGAGCATATTATTAATTAACTTTAATTATTAATCAACACAAATTAAATTGAACACATCGAGCATATCATCGCCGTTCCTGGCAAATGCATCAGACATTCTTTCGGTTGACATTCTTTCATCTGTCGTCTGGCTGTGTTGTAGATCGTTACAAGTCAACTCGTGTTAAATCCTTTTCATTTATTCGATATATAATATACGGTTGGTTCGTAATAATAATAAAAAAAATCTTTAATAAGTATCAAATTGCATTATAATTCAATTTTAAATATAAATTCTGAACAAGTTGACCGCCATTTTGGTTTTCTCGTTTGAAACTCAATTTTGAAAGAAACGGCACGTGCGTTCATATTGGCCGTGTTTTTTCAATATTGGCCGTGTTTTTCAATATTGGCCGTGTTTTGAAACTCGTATCGTTTGGGCAGAAAATCTCGCATTGAGGCAATATATAGTTAATTAATAATGATTTTTATATACCGTATTTAATTTTATCATTCGTTATGGGGTTTCTCTTAGTTTTTACTAACAGAATCATATCAATCATATAGAAGGAATTTCATATATACTTTTACATGATAGACACTGATACACAATTAAATTGTTGTGTAAAAAGAGATGAAGTGAGTTAAAATAATAGTAATAAAGGTGGGGAGATGGGATGTTGTTTTGGTAATCAAGATGACACCGCTAATAGATTAGAAAATTCACCATAATGTACTAGCGTGTATGTCAACATGGAAGATAAATGGGAAATTGTATGGATAAAAACAAACAAACAAATAAACAAAAAAACCCCCCAAAAAACAAAGAAAAAAATCCCAAAACAAAAACAAAAACCTGTTCGCCTTATTTATTTTCCGGAATCGAACCAAATATTATATAGGGAAAGGCTACTGTGGGTTCATATCTACACTTATTCTCAGATGCAGTGTGGAGCCTGTAAAAAGGTTCCCCGTGTCTGGGTGTTTCAAGTGTTATTATTCACCCAATAGTTACTGACCTGGTTGTGTGGGAGCTTTCCCCTGGGTTTGTACATCTTTACCCCCCCCCCCCTTTTCATTAAAATGGCTTCAAATATAATAAAATTAAAATACAAATCTCCTAAAGTTATAATCACACCACTTAGATTGCCCTCTGTGTCCACTCTTCATATACCTGGTATTTCTTGTAGAAAATTATTCGGCACCACTAAAGTTCATATTTCTCCACTTAAAAGTAGTTTCCCTATTAAACGTTCTATCTCATTTTCAAAAACATTCACACCTATAAATTCTTACAGAGCTGTCAATTCTATACGCAGAGGGTATTCTAAGATTAATAAGTGCAACTCCAAGAAATGTCTTACTTGCCATCATTTAAGCTGCAAGTCCAATATTGAATCTTCGGTTAATGGAAATACATTTAACACCAAATTAGACAAAGACATAGATTGAAATACTGCCAATGTTATATATGTCATCACTTGAGAAGCTAGAGGATGTGGGGCTCAATATGTCGGGGAAACTTCTTAAACTTTGAAACAACGTTTTCGGAATCATTCCTATAAAATTCGTAATAATTCACGACGTAAATACCAGAATTTTCTTTATAACCACTTTAATAAATACCAACATAATATTAACAATGTGAAAATAACTCCAGTAGAAAATATCTCTAAATTACCACGTGATACGAAATCAGATGTTAAAAAACGACTTTTGGAAACCGAGCTCTACTGGATTAAACAACTACAAACCCCATATCCTCTCGGTCTCAACGACCAGATATATCGACAAGGTAATATTTCTTCTCGTCAGAATAAGATCAATATTTTATATATATTAGAAAACGTAGGTCACATGGTCGTCGCCGTAATCGTAACATCAGAAAACGTAATCGTTTAAATAGGTCATTAAACGATCTTCTATTTATCGCAAAAAATAATGGCCGTCATGAACTTTTGCATGCACTATCCTCTATTCCGGTTAATAAATTGAAATCTATCCTGGACGAAGCTGATCTTCGAAGTTTACGCAATTCTGATTGATATAAATTCAATTTGATTATTTTATTTTCATATAATAAACTCTTTCCTCGTATTCCGTCTCTTCCACCCAAGCAGCAATTTCTCAAAATTAAATTTATCAATAAAGGCTTCGATCTACTTAACATTTCTAATATTTTCCGTGATCATAGAGTCACATCTAAAATCCCCCAATATTTTGAGAATTTAGAAACTCCACTTATTTGTTACCAGTACAAAAAGCCTATAAGAAATCTTATTCTAAATTATAATAAAGTTACATCTAACCCTGATGTTTCAGACTCTATTCCTTCGTCGTGTTCTTGTGATAAATCTAAATATGTTTATAAACCGGCAGGTCATATTATTACTGGTGACCTAAACTGTATTTCGGACAAGAAATTGCGCACCCTTTTTGGAAAAGGACCTAAATATAGGTTACCGTCCAGGATAGATTTCAATAAATGCCGTGACGTTATAGAAGATGCTTTAACTACATATTGTAAACGTTGGTGTAAAAAAGAACAGGTAAAGGTTCATGCTCTTAATGATTGGAAATACGAGATTTTAAGAATTGTCGATATCCGTATTAAGAACTTTACGGAAAATCCGCATTTATTTCAACAGCCTAATACATTGACGGCAAATTCTATTAAAAAGAAGATAGCTGACTTACATGCTAAATATGTCTTTGTTCCTGCTGATAAAGCAGGTAATAACATAATTGTTGTTTGAAAACAATATTATATTGAAGTACTTAAAAACGAATTAAACTCCACTCATACATATGTGGAAAGCCCTACCTCAAAAGACAGCACCTTGCACGATCACCTCATGACCATGTCCGACTTCAAAATTAAAACTGATAAATCTGATCTACCAACCATATATTGGCTCCCAAAACTACATAAAAGTCCATATAAATCACGTTTCATATCTAATTCTAGCCACTGCTCTACTACGGTACTATCGAAGCATATTACGTCTGCTCTAACTGCTATAAAAGATCATATTATCAAATATTGTGATGTCGCATTTCATAATAGTAACATCAATTACTTTTGGTCGATTAAAAATTCTCATGAAGTTATAGACAAACTTCTTTCGCTAAATTTCAAAGCGACTCAAATTTCTACATTTGATTTTTCTACACTTTATACATCTCTGCCTCATGATTTGATTAAAAGCAAGTTGCTGTCTCTTATACAATGGTGTTTTCACAGAGAATCTAAAACGTACATATGTACTTCCAATAACTCCGGATTCTTTTCCAACAAACAATATACTTCATATAAATACTGGACTTGCAAGGAATTATGTAAAGCACTAGATTATCTCATGAATAATATTTTTGTGCAATTTAATGGCAAGATATATCAACAAATAGTTGGGATTCCGATGGGTACTAACTGCGCGCCTCTGATAGCAGATTTATTTCTTTATTGTTATGAGAGGGATTTTATGGTTTCTCTTCAAAAATCAAAACGTTTTGACCTCATTGACAAATTCAATAATACTTGTAGATATCTGGATGATATTTTGGTTATCGACAACCCTGAATTCGAACAATTTATATCAGAAATTTATCCACCAGAGCTCACATTGAATAAAGCTAATACTTGAGATAAATCTACACCTTTCTTAGATTTAAACATCAAAATTATCAACCACCTAATATATACTAATATTTATGATAAACGTGAGGATTTTGGATTTCCTATTGTAAATTTCCCTTACTTGGATGGCGATGTTCCTCGACTCCCATCATATGGTATCTATATATCTCAATTAGTTCGATTTGTCAGAGGCTGCACCGATGTTTTGGACTTTCATAAACGAAATTTACAAATTACTACGAAACTTTTAACTCAGGGTTACAGATATCACAAGTTAAGAAAAACATTCGGCAAATTCTTCAGATCTTATTCAGAACTTCTATCTAAATTTGGAAATATTTCTTTTCAACAGTATGTATCCAATGGAATTTCCCATCCTTATTTTTACGGTGATCTCGTATATAAACTAAGGAAAGTAAAAGGCTCCGATAACGTTATTTTATCATGTAATAAAATAATCAAACGTCTTATAAATAGACAATATTATATTGAGATCATCAAAAAAACTATAGGTCTTGTATTTGGCCCCTCTACAGCCTTATGCAGACTTTTACTTGAACGTTGCACGCTGACTAACAGGGCGGTGGGGACTATATGACGGGCCTTGTCCAAACCTCTTTCAGAGGAGACATGGTCCTGAACCTCGTCCCCTCTGACTGTTAGTCGGGACTCCTACAGATCTAGGGTCTTAGCTCGCTTTCAGACTGGCAGAGCACGGTTTATCATGTTGATGTTGCATATATTCTTATACCATTATGTATTTTACAATACCTTACGTGTTTATATTTTTATGACCTCTCAATATGCGATACCTGTTGACCCTTGTTCTTTACATGGAGGATTATTTATAAATTTTTAAATGTACGTCCTTTGATTGTTCTGCTGTTACGGTGAGTGGGAAGGTGGGCCCGTAAACCGGTTAACCACACCATTTGTTTGGCTTTTGTCAAATTAAATGACCGTCCTAAGTCGGTATCGTAATTGCACTACAATCAAATATTTTTGTAATGTGATATATGTTCTAGTATATTATTTATATTCATGTATTGTATAGCTCTATGGTGACTTCTGCCACATAACTGAGCCAGTAACTCCTCTTTTTTCTATGGTCCTTTGCTCCCCTTGAAAATAAGATCCGACGATCCATGTAAGACTTCTTATTTTAAAAACCTTACTTAATAATTATGTCCAATATATACATCTATCCTAAATTCAAACAAATTCAATGAATGAATATATTGGGCACTATATTCTCACTATTCTACACTCGGACATGTTATTTGTAAGGCTAGAAACTACTTAAAGGTAGGGCTTTCCCAACATATTTTACGTTATTCTTATGTTTCATATTGCTAAACTATCTCTAACGCTATGCGATAATACGGTTTATTTACCTAAGATACATGACATTTGAACGGGTTAACTATTATAGGAAATGTCTTATCAGACAAACACGATAATAAATCAATAATGAAATGATGACGAAACGACGACAACGATGACGGTGATGATGATGACGATGATAATAATAATAACAACAACACGATGACGAAGATAATAATAATAATAATAATAATAATAATAATAACAATAATAATATTGATCATCATAGTAATGATGAAGTTGATGATAATGATGGTGATGATGCTGATGATGACGATGATGATAATGTTGTTATTGTTGTTGTTGATGATGATGATGGCGACGATGACGAGGGTGATGTTGTTGTTGATGATGATAATGATGATTATGATGATTATGGTGATGATGATGATGATGATGATGATGTTGTTGTTGATGATGATGATGATGATGACGACAACGACAACAACAAGAACAATTTGCATAAAAATCTCTGCAGGTATCACTTTAAATACTTATTATTAATTCCGTTTCAGGTGAAACATGCACAGATTCTTTTCTCGGCGGCCGATGAATATTTACTCTTCACAGTAACAGAAATTGCATCAGGGGTATCTAGACCAATTATTGGGAAAATATCGGATTTTCGATGCATGAATAGACTACACATGCACCAGGCAACCTTTTTCATTCACGGAGCGCTACTTATCGGGTTACCTTTTGTTACAAACTATAATGGACTGGTAGCAGTAAGTACTCTATGTGGTGTATGTAATGGAGCCACTTTCGCCTTGATACCTTCAGTTCTACTTGATATAGTGGGACCATTTTCTGTTGCTACTGGTATTGGAATGTTGTTTGGTCCTGCTGCTATACCAGTAACAGTTGGTCCACCGGTTGCAGGTAAGTGGGCCTTTATCTTTTTTTCTTCTGAATGCTGTATTTTCTTTCTTTCTGTATTTACTGATGTTGAATTATTAAGTATTTATATGCGTCGGTAGACGAATTCTTCATTTTACGAAAATTACGTATGTATAGTTATAAATATATAAAAGAGCTAAAACAAAAACAAGATGTATTTGTCAAATACGAATGCCCCCGGCGACAACTTTTCAATATAAGCTGTAATCCTAAAACTAGGTCACATTCCAAGGCCAAAGTCATAAAATCAAATGTTTGGTACCGACGAAAAGGTCTTCCAACAATGAATACTGAGATGTGAAAGCCCTGTCTCTTACAGTTGAAACGTTATGTGGAATGTTAAAATTTTATTTTTGCCAGTCAAACGGGCAGACAAACCTACAGACCAAAAACTAGATGCCCCCGGACCTTTGATTCCGAGAGCACAAAAATAATTGAACAAAAGAAAAATAAAATAAAGGAAAATGGAATAGTAATAGTCATGTGCCCACTTCTTTGTATTCAAAATCAAAAATAAAATTTTACAGCACGTATACATCACAATTTCTCAAATTTGAAGCGTATGCACACACGAAAGTTTACCTGCAAATGTCAGCTAGGTATTATTTTGAAGTTTAAAGTGTCAGTTTGTCACATAAATTCATGTACATGTATATATCTTTAACATGTCCTACATTTTTTACGACCTGGTCACTCCATTAAAAGCAACCTATGGTAACAATAATGATTTCAATAATTTATTTTTTTTGCAATTAACGATATGACAGTTATGACTGGTAATATGCATACAATTAGTATGCATTTATTCTTACGTATTAAAACGGTAGTATGGGTTTCACAAAGCTTAGAATTTAACATCGTTTTAAATCACTTGATAACGACTAAGTTGCCGAAAAATTGTGAAATCCTCCCCCCCCCCCCTTCCCCCCCCCTAGATCGCATTGGGCTGCTACATCAACTGGATGATAAAGGAATATTTCATAAAAGAATTTTAGACTTGAGCAATACAATTTTCATATATTTTTGAAAAATCTTAGACGCAAGGATGATGAATTTTTTTTTCTGTCTGAAGAAGTTGTAATATAAATTACGCTAAACAAATAATAATGCTGAATAACATGTTTCAAGAATTCAGACGCCAAAATTTAATTATATAATGTATCCAGACAATAACAAGGTAACATGAAGTTTACTCGCGTATCCCGTATAAAGAATGGGGGTGAAAAAAATGTTAAAAGGGACGTGTATTCAAACCGTAAGAACACACGCCTTCAGGATCTGTTTATGGGCGTAATAAACATCAACGATATATTGACTGATACTGTCAGTGACGATTCAAGGCTGGTGAAGGGGGTGGACGTCCAAGAACATTAGTTAATATAAAGTGGCTATGCGCATGTGATGTAATTAAAACTAAGAATAAACCTCTGGTATCCGTGGTGGATTTAAAGGGGAGGGGTAGTCAAAATGGGGGGTATTAATTTGTCTAACTTTACTTGACAATATGCATATCAATTCATGTAATAAGAAATGAGTGAAAGGAATGTCTTAATCAAGTACTCCGAATGAATATTGGATGTTGTCATCGAGTTTGATTGATTAATTATTTAAATATTTATTTGAAGGTAGTTGTATTTCTGATTCCGGGTCCGGCGCCATAAACTGAGAAAATACTTCAGTCAGTTGTTTCATTTTTATTTATTCCATTATCAAATGTTCAAATAAATTGTTATGCAAAATTCTATTCATTCTTATTAGTTCTGATTCTGAAGTCACTCTGGGTTTCAGTTTTACAATACCTTCAGTAGCCATGAGACGGTAATTAGCTTCTTACACGACATCAAAACTCCAATTTTGAAGAAATTTTATGTTATGTCATGAAACTCCTCTGAATGATAACTGTGTATGTAAAATTGATACAATGTTAGCGCTTGTTTCTGGAACACGATTTTGTTTTTATAGTTATATTTAATACGAACGGATCCAGAATTTTTCGGAAGGACTATATATTGTTTGATAGATGATTGTTGATTCTTCTATTTTATCCAAACTTTTCTTTTGACATACAATATCCTGACTAAAGGAAAGGTTGGGATGGAGGTTCCAAGGTATGCGTTTTGCTTTGTTGAGCGGCAAAGTTACATACACACCAGTATCAGTTACATACAAAGTTTTCAGATTGGATTGTCTTTCCATAAGAGTATTCGATGTAATGTTAACTCCGTGGTAAATTTGCTTCCCCAACCTTTTAAACAATATGTTCTTAACAACATACGTTGTATATTCGTCACCAACTGATACATTTCGGCATAAGTTGTACAAAGGGCTAATTCAAATTCTACTTAACATGAAATCTCAGACTGACTCAGGTGTATGCCAAATCCTCCACAGGCACAGTAAACTAAGATGAACAGGCAAACAAAAAGAGGTCCCTATAATATCCGTGTGTTGATTTTGTTACTGTTACACACCACCACAAGGTTCTTTCATTCATATCACGACGGTAACTTCCTGGTATACAATCTCGTAAGTGTACCTCCGAAAGGACCCACCTGATGCCACGAGGGATCTCTGACATGACGACTTTTACCGTGACATGGGGCCTTGGTTTGCACAGTCTCATCAGGACAGATATGGCGGCAGAAAATGACAAATCACACAAGAGAGTTCAAAACTGATAGCTGCCAGATATGAAAGGCAGCGCATTACTGCTAGATGAGCTTGCCTCTCTCTCTTAACCCTTTCACACTTTTACTGCGGTACTGACGTTTTTCGTCGGCAAATGATAAATTCTACCGTCAAATTTTTGACGTCATGATAAAATACTGATTGCCCTGACGTCATTTTGTGGGAACAGTTATGATTTCGCCAATCAATACGTCAGCCACGCTGTAATAAATAGCGAAAGGTCTATAAAAAGTATGTGTTTCTGTTTTACAGGATTTTTGTATGATACGTTGGGAACTTACACCGTAGCCTTCGTTTGTGCTGGAAGTGTCTGTATTCTAAGTTCATTACTTATGTGTTTGGTGCGACCAACAAAAAAGGTAAAGTGATGTTCAACATAGAAGGATAGGTTCTAGAAAACATTGTCCTGTGGCAAAGTTGTATTTTGAGAAATCATAGCATATATGAACGACTATTATTTTATCGAATCAAGTAAAGGGTTAAACCGTTGTACTCATGGCGGGAGTCGAACCCGAGATTTCCGCTCACAAGCCGAGTACCTCATTCACCGAGCTACACGTGTTACATTTTTGTCATTTACTTTCACAAGAACGCACATTTCAGAGACAAGTTGTAACTTTGTCAGTTTTTCTTTTAAGACCACACAGTCGAAAATTCGATTGATTGATTATTGTTTTACGTCACTCCACGATTATTTCACGTATATGGTGACAGCATCTGCCTGATGCATCGCATAGTAATGTATACCTTTGCAACGGACCCAACCGAAGCAGTGAGGAATTTTACGTGCCACGCCTACTGCAACATGGGACCTCGGTTTTTCCTGTCTCATCCGAAAGACAGGACACCGGTGCACCCATGGCGGGAGTAGAGCATTATCCTTCCGGTCATGAGCGGAGTACCTTATTCAATGAGTTTTACCGGCTTCATTCTTTTTATTAACTTTGAATGTTACATAGACAACCTCTGATTTTGTTAGTTTCTTGGCTTTTGTCAAATTAGTTTGTTAGTTGTTGGCTTTTGTCAAATTAAATGACCGTCCTAAGTCGGTATCGTAATTGCACTACAATCAAATATTTTTGTAATGTGTTTTATGTTCTAGTATATTATTTATATTCATGATGGTGACTTCTGCCACGTAACTGAGCCAGTAACTCCTCTTTTTTCTTCTATATAAAGACCATGCGGTAAAAAATTTGAAAGAGCAAGATTTATATAAGTTGTTAACTTGTTTCTTAATCGTTGTAAAATAGATAAAGTTTAATTTTAATTCTAATTTAAAGAAGAGTGTATATACGCTTTTCTGTTTTCTTTTTCTTTTCTTTTTTTCTGAGGAAAACTGAAAGTTCTGTGCTGTATGATATAATTTTATTTTATAGGAATATGAATTTAACATGGAATTTAACAAGGATCCTAACCCGACTCAGTGAGTATGAATGTCAAAACTTCTCCGGAAGTTACATACAAATATGGATATTGCAACATGCTCTACTGATGATTTTTATATGTGCCTTAAAATTGTGTATTTTAATTTTAGACATTCAAAAATTAATAAAATATGATTGTTTTTAAATATTTCATATTGATAAAAATTGTTTATAATGCTATTAACTATGTACAAGCATTTTAATTGTAGACCCTCTGATCACAGATCTAAACAGGGAGAAGAAACTCAGAAAGAGAGCATAAGAGAGCGTTATTGACTTTTGAATAGCAATGAATATAAAAATTATATGGTTAATCCTGTCTTAACGATCACCCGTATTAAGAGGTCATCATCTGCTCATAATGATCATTTTCAAAATTTCTATTCCACTATTAAGACCTCCTTTAGATGGCCTTTATACTCAAGTGTCGCTATATTACGAACACTATATGTATATCAGAAGAAGGCAACAATCATATCTACTTTTCAATACCTTTCACTTATTCTTTACATTGTCCAATAATTTCTATACAAAAGATAAAACCACTCAAGGAACGAGGTGGCATCCTCGTAGGCGTTGTACATATATTAACTTACTATAAAATGTGGCTGTCCCTTTGAAAATTTTTGCTTTTCAGTTAGTTTTGCATCAATGTATGATTTGATTTATTATACATTTATTTAGTTATATTATATGTGTACATATTTCAACTTTTTCACATCTATAAAACTTTCCTGCATCAATAAATATTACTCTTTAATATTCTTTTCTTCTTTGTTTGAAAAAATATACTATATTGCAGTCCTTAAAACTGAATTGAACTCTACCACTACGTATGTTGAAACCCCATTATTGAAGGACAAGATCCTATCTGACCTATCTCATAAAACGATCTTTCAACCATGTCTTGGCTTCCTAAACCAAACAAAAGTCCATATTAATCACGTCTTTGCTCTACCACTGTGCTTTCTAAACTTATTACTTTCGCTATTACTCAACCGGCATGGCCTAGTGGTATTGCGCTGGACTCCTAATCGGGAGACTGGGATTCTATTCCCGCTCTGGTCATATCGGTGTCCTGTCTTTCGGATGAGACAGTAAAAACTGAGGCCCGTGTCGTGGTATGCATGGCACGTTAAAGATCCCTCACTGCTTCGGGTGGATCCGTTGCAAAGGTCAAAATTTGTATGCCCCGCATCAGGCAGATGCCGTCACCATATACGTGAAATATTCATGGTGTGACGTTAAACAAAAATCAATCAATCAATCAATCCACTCTTACTGTAGTTAAAGACCATGTTATCAAATATTGTAATGCCGTTTTTAACGATAGTAACGTCAATAACTTTTGGTCAATCAAAAATTCTAACGAATTCATTGAAAAATTCCGGTTTCAACAGAGAGTCTAAATCATACCTCTGTACTTCAATTACTTATGGATTTTTCTGGAAAAATATGTTTATTATAAATACTGAACTTGTACTGGGCTATGTAATGCCATCACATTGTTGACGGATAATATTTATGTAATATTTATGTAATATTTATATTTATGTAATGGTAATAGTTTTCAATAGATTATTTTTAAGGGGCAGGCGTGGTGTAGTGGTTAAGCGCTTGGCTTGCGGCGCCGACGACCCGGGTTCGATTCCCGGGTTGCGCCACTATGTTTAAGAGGTTGGTAACCTCCTGCTTCCATGTCGCGATATAACTGAAATATTGTTGAAAGCGACGTAAAACACCAATCAACCAACCAATAGATTATTGGGATTCTTATGGGCACTAACTGCGCTCCCCTTATAGCAGATTTATTTTCATATTGTTATGAGAGGGACTTCATGCATTCTATTCAAACCTCGTTCCGACCTTATTGATAAGTTCAATGACAGATATCTGTATAATAGTTTAGTAATAGATAACACTGCGTTTGAAAACTTTATTACTGATATTTATCCACCTGAACTTCATTTAAACAATGCCAATACTTCTAATAAGGAGACACCTTTCCTGGACTTGAAAATTGATAATTGTTAACTACAGTATCCATTCAAACATATATGATAAAGGTGACGACTGTGGATTTCCTTTTGTAAATTTCCTTTATTTAGATGGTGATGTCCCTAGACTCCAATCATATTCTATTTATGTTAATCAATTGGTTCGGTTTGCTGGATCCTGCACTAACGCTTTAGACTTTCACGCAAAACATATTCAGAAATCACTTTTAAACTCCTAACTTAGGGTTATAGATATCATACACTTCGGAAAATTTTGGTAGAGTTTACAGATCTTATTTAGACTTTTTATCTGAATTCGGAAATGTTACTTTTCAACAATACGTATTCAGCGGAATTTCTCATCCCAATTTCTACGGTGATCTAGTGTGCCAATTAAGCAATCGGAACACCATCGCCATTTTTTTTTTCACAAAAATAGACTCGGAAGCCCCACGGTGCAGCGATATATACCACATCGCTTCAATTCTTCGACTTTCCTCAGAGGAGCACAATGCGAAATGAGGCGAAAAAAAGTTCAAAGGATTATTTATGTAATTTAAGTTGTGTGAAGTTCAGTATGAAATGTTAGACCCGTTTTGATGAATATTATACAATCGTAACGGTAATTCAGTGATCGTAGCGAATTTCACATTATTTTTGTAAATGTTAGGACATTGGAAGCGAATCAGAGGAAACTCGAAGTGACATTTAACCAGTGCACGTGCGTAGACTGTGCCATGAAAAAATCATACTAGTTCACCTATTCAGACAAACAAATATAGACAAAAGCAGGTAATTGGCATAATTGTCTATTTTCGTTCAAACATGACAGGCATGCTTATCATGGCCATGTGTGTTTACATAACAACTGGAAGTAGTCCCAATGGCTGACTACTTAGTACGTACGAGTCGTATTTGAGTACGGAAATGGACGAGTTGTTACGATTGCAAATTATGAAGGGTCAAAGATTCCGATACATTCATATCGACGGGTTCTAAAATAATAAAACGCCATCGACATCGACATAATAACCCGAGATCATCGCAAAGACCATATATCTTGTATTGTACTCCTCCACAGTTTGCTGCAGACTTTTACTTGAAATGTTGGGCGGGAGGGGGGTCTATGACGGGCATTGTGCAAACCTTTTCAGAGGAGACAAGATCTGGAGCATTGTTAACTCTGACAGTTATTCGAGACGCCTTACAGATCAGAAATCTTAGCTCGCTTACAGACTGGCAGAGTACGGTTTATTTATTTAACATAATTTGATGCTATAATATTATGTTATACAACGTTTCGTATGGAATTTTTATGACCTTTCGTCTTGAGAAAAATGTTGATCCTTGTCCTCTACATGGAGGAATTCTGATTCCAAAAATAAATACACTGAAACAGCTGTCATTCAGATGTTGAACTTTCTTATCAATAACATATTTGTGGTGTTTGGAGGTAAGGTTTTTCAACAAATTGTCGGCATTCCAATGGGCACTAACTGTGCTCCGCTTCTGGCTGACATATTCCTTTATTCATACGAAGCTGAGTTCATTCAGTCTTTGCTTTCGCAAGGAAAAAAACAATTGGCTCTTGGCTTCAATTTTACTTACAGATATATAGATGACTTGCTTTCAATTAATAATCCTTCATTCGCGGATTACCTTAGCATCATCTATCCAAGTGAACTGGAGGTCAAAGAAACCACAGAAAGTAGTAATTCTACTTTGTATTTAGATATTATGTTGTCTTTCGACATTAATGGTCAATTGAACACCTCACTCTATGACAAACGTGACGATTTCAATTTCGCTATCACAAACTTTCCTTTCATAAGTAGCAACATTCCATCATCGCCCGCATACGGCGTATTCATATCTCAGTTAATACGTTATTCCAGAGCATGTTCAAATTACAATGACTTTGTTTTGAGGGCTAGGCGACTTTCAGTTAAGCTGCTCAACCAGGGTTATATATGTATAGAACATATATACTTTTTAATTTAGTGCTAGACTAGCATCGTCACTGAAGAAGTTCTACGGTCGTTACGAGACTCTTATTACTCCATATGATATCTCGTTATCCAGACTTTTAAATGATATTCTGGACTGAGACCGATTCCGATCACTTTACACAGATTTGACACCTTCTATACTAGAAGGTTACCTACTTCGACTTCTCCATATATAGATACATATGGAATTCACACGATTTGACTCTTTCTACGGGGTATATGTGACGGGTGTTGCTAGCAAGCAGGAGATGCTCACTCTCCCCGGGCACCTGATCTCACTCCATCACAGGGGTTCACATATGCTCTTCAAGTAGACATATTTTGTTATTTTCCATTTGTTTTTCATTTTCACTGATTTTGTATGTCCTATGGTTTCATGATTTTTGGACTTGTGGTTTGGATTTATCCATCATCTTTACATTATTTATAAATTCTTAAATGCGTGTCCTTTGCTTGTGCTACTTTTACGCTTAGTAGGAACGTGGGCGCCCGTAAACTGGTTAACCACAGCAATTGAGTGACGTTTGTTACTTTACTTGACCGTTCTAATTCTGTATCATAACTGCGGTACAATGGAATATTTTGGTAATGTTGTTTTCTCTTTTTATTGAACTTTTTATCAAGTTTTATTTGCATGTCATTGGTTATTTATGTCATACAGCTTGATCAAATTTCCTCTTTCTTCTCATTAATACGAAGCCGTTTTCGTTCCATTTTAAAAAAGAAAAAAAATATTCTTTCGAGATAGCATCATTCACAAGAAAATTACCGCGTTTGAATGATAAATTATCTCGTCCGAACGAGAAAAAAAAAATCTCGTTGGAGTGAGAAAAAAAAAATCTCGTTCGTATGAGAAACTGTCATATTATGAATAAAGGTGCTTGGTTATTTAAAAATAAGTGTGTTTGAAAATAATTAAAATTGATACGTACGGTGATGCATTTATATATGGAGAATTGCACATATTACAACTTAAAATTCATACAAATCTAGATTTACTTCACAGTGACAAACATAATGTACATATGCATGTTTATTCTAAACATACTACTTATCAATAGAAAGGAAGAAGAAAAAGAAGAAGAAGAAACACTTAAGAAAAAGTATACTGTTATTACACCTAGAAGAAGAAGAAGAAGAAGAAGAAGAAGAAGAAGAAGAAGAAGAAGAAGAAGAAAAAGATATATGCAATGGGAAAAAAGGGAGATGCTATGCCATCACTCTTCTCATTAGCTATTAATTATGATTCATAATTTTCAGAAATGAAATATATAGTGTATGGTACCTACTGGTATACAGTATAACACCCAAAATCATGCACTATAATTTCATTAAGGTGAGATTAATGAGCTAAGATAGGTTGATTCCTCTGACCTCTTACCTGAGAGGGGTAAATGGGGTTCCAAATCAGATGTAATAAACAAACTTTACATCTACAATATGTTATACTGATAGAAATAATCTGTGTAAAATATCTCGACCACATTCAGGCCAAGAACAGGATCACGGTAAAGTATAGCTCTTGTTTCAAGTAATTATATTAAAAACGATCAAACATCCGCTCCTACAGAAGTTATTGGAAAATGTTACAATATTTATTGATGTACGATATTCCATTTCTTTTTTTCGTGTAATAACACTTACACTGCCGAATATGTTGAATATTGTTGTTATTCATATCTGCCTGTCTTCTTCAGGAAGCGACTTAGTTCGAATCTTACTTTTGACGCGCATGCACATAACATTTGTAAACAGTAACTTCATCTGCCCCTTTTATCGAACCACAGGGCTTTCGGCTAGTTGGTCCCTTCCCCCAATCATACTAATATAGGAAGAAGGGATAGAACTTCATCACCGTAGACAATTTTATCAGGTTTAGTTTTTTTTTCTCACTAATTTTGATCTGGTAATTACGTGTAATTAAGTTAACTTATCACAGTTTTTTTTCGAAATTAACCAATCGGTTGCATTGTTTGTCTTTTTTAAAGCTTATTTCTGTACTGATTTCTTTTTCGTCTAGCCTGTCTTATGTCATTTGTGATCCAGGGTAATTAATCTATTTGGGATACATTCTTTTAAAGTTACAATTACTTCGTTTGTCCAGTATTTTACGCTTCCATTTAAGTTACTATTTTCGCGTATATGTTAGTTCCCAGGCAGAGGTTTAATCGTTTTTCGCATTCGTTCATAAATGCCTTCATCGTGAAAGAATATTGTTCTTTTACATTTATTTCCATAAAGCTTTACCCATTTGAAAAGGCAAATAAGAATAGGGATAGTGATAGTATATCTTAAATTCACATTTAAGAATGGCTGAAGTACTTTAAAGCTGTCAAGGCCAAAAGAGTTATATGTCTGTAGTAAATTTATTAATGTTTCTGATAACTCTGTGAACGAAGTAGGGGTTGCAATCAAATGGAAGAACCATTGATGAGCTGATATCAATTTAATTTCTGGTTGTGATAAACATAGTTGGTACTCGTTGAAATCTTCGGTAATTATATTATGAATATTTGTGTCATTAGCCACGTCAGTGGAGTGTTCGATTAAGTTCCATATAAGGATCGGATTGTTGGGTATTTATATTGTTCCTATTAGATAAATCTAACTCCAACTTAAATACATTCGAAGCTTTGTGGCTTTAGGACCTGTTAAGGAAGAGTTTTTTTTATACATATACTGCTACACTCCTGCCCAATTTTTAGTCAGGTATGTTCCATGTAATAGGTAGAGTGAATCCTGTCATATTTTGATAATTATTCCCTATAGCATTTTTAAAACCAGGTTTCAGTATCACATATGATGTCAATTTCGCTTAGTCTGCATCCATGGATATCAATTTTTGGTTTTCTGCTTTGAATATTGAGGTGAAGGAGAAATGTCAGAATACTGCAATGGAGAAAGAAGCAATGGTCTGAGACCGATCAGACAAAAGTGAGGTCAACGATATGTTTCTGTTGTCATATATTGTGAGCAGGTCCTTGGTGATTTGTGTAAGACATCTTTGCCAGATGTCTTTTGCTTTCTCTATTTGATGTACTAGTAAGTGTACTTGAAGATGAGTTATCTTGAGGGGCCACCTGGGTTCGTTTCAATATCACCGCACAACAGAGGTAAGATACGAAACATAAGGGAAAGAGGCATGGAACGTGTTGACATCGAAAATATTGCAGTGTAAAAAATCAAAAGAATTTGGCTGATTACGCAATTAATATTAAACATAAATTTCTTATTTTGTCCCTTTTCTTAGGTGCCTTAATAATAAACTAGTATATCCTAGCTCTATAAAGATCAATCTACAATTCATCAGGTTATAGCAGTGTCCTTCACATCAAATAACAGAGCCACAATAGGGATACCAATACAATACTAGGTATCATATTTTGTTCAAGTTGGAGACAATCAAGTACCGGAGTTGTGAAAGAGGAAGAAAAACATGGGAAACAATAAAAAGAAATGAACAAAGTGAATATGTTATACATACATGTATATTCCGGATAATCTGAAGATATGCATCGAGCTTGATGCATAGGTTTGACTATTGATCGGAATTTTACATGTTCATTTCAAATGAGGTTATACAAAGTTATATATGTTTGAAGTTTGTAATACTTTTAAATCGAAATAATACATATATATATATATATATATATATATATATATATATATATATATATATATATATATATATATATATATATATATATATATATATATATATTACCGGAGAGATGACACCGTGTAGGTGGAGAATGTTCAGGAGGAGTACCTCTAGGATTGTTGCCAGGTAGATGACACTGAGGCGTCTTTTCCTAAACCAAGTGCGCTAACGACATTCCACAAACTCGTCCAGTTGGACTGCGTGTTTCCCTTCTCTGTCATAAGAATTTTCAAGTCGCTTACAGCAGTGCTCTTCATTTTCTTATCACGAACGAGCTGGTGCACTTGATAGGCAATTTTAGGATGTAGGATGAGAGGCCAACGCGGACTGGTTACATGGACACACCCCTCCCGCGTTCTTCCCTCATCCTACACCTACTTCACATAAAAATGGCATCGAGAGGCGGATTCAAAATACCGCCGCCGAATTATCGTAAAGAAGGAAATAAGTATTTATTTCGACGCTGAGTGGGATATATGCATATACTTTTACGTGTTTGGGATAACTTTAGGAGGAAGGACTTGCCTGATGCTGTAGTTCGTATTTTGTTGTCCTGTAATCAGACCGTCGACCCATAGACGGGCTTTTGTCCGATCAGTGAATTTACGAGAAGATCACCATATTTGAGGTAGTGTATCTCCACTGTTACGGAAATACAAATCTGAAACTTGCTGAGATTATAGGAAATTTATTTATGTATTGAGTAATATAAGTCAAACTTAGGCGTCAACCGAATATAGTGTTTAATGACTGTTGATCGAACTTGGGTCGATTTTTACTATAGAGAGAGTTCAATTCCCTCAATTCCCTTTGTCCCTGTGGTCAGAATGTATGTGTATTTGGTGATATTCACATATTTGTAGCACTGAGATAATAGTTTTCAATCAATATGGAGACAGTCGTAACGTATCTAATTCATAGTCAGTCGACGCATGCGATGCGTCGTAAATAGAAACGTATCCTGATTTCCATCAACATTGCCCCAATAGACCAAGATTTATTTATTTATTTATTTTTGTTTTCGTCACTCCACAACTGTTTTATGTATATGATGGTGGCATGTGCGAGATGCACTTTATAGAAATTCATTCCTTTGCAACGGACCCACTCGAAGCAGTGAGGGATATTTCTGTGCCAAAACCATTAGTGAAAAAGGTCCTCGGTCTTCACTGTCTCATCTGAAAGACAGAACACTTGTGTTCCCAAGGCAAGAGACGAACCTAGGGCCGTTTAATCACGAGATAGGCACCTCATCCACTAAGCTACATCGACTCTATATTGATCAAGACTGCTCTACGATTGACTGATACTGCATCACGACTGACCAAGACTGCACTACGATTGTCCGATACTGCACAACGATTGACCAACACTGCCCTACGATGGACTGATACTGCACCACGAGTGACCAAGACTGCACTACGATTGTCCGATACTGCACAACGATTGACCAAGACTGCACTACGATTTTATGTATAACTACCCTAAAATTGATATAATAAATATAAAAGCATACATTTATGTAAATTGATTTAGTGCATCATATTACCATTCGACAACTTCTTTTCGGTGATGCTGAAACTGAAATCGAAACTGCAAATAGTTGAAAAGCAAACAGATTACCTTAGTGATATAAAGAAGTGTTTTGCCGGAAATGTTGAAGAACAAGGACGTTTATTTGATCATAACGATGATATTCTTTTCCATCGTAGAATGTAGTGGCCAGCGCGTAGTAGCAAATATTCAAATATACAACCAAAAAAAAATATTGTTTGTTTTTGACGTCACGCCACGATTATATCACGTATATGGTGACCATATCTGCCAGACGCATTGCATAGAAATTTGTAATGAGCCTACCTTAAGCAATGAGGGATCTTTTACGTACCACGCCTACCTTGATATGGGACCTCGGTTACTGCCGTCTCATCCAACAGTAATGACACTGGAGTGCCAACGGTAGTAGGGAAATCCCGGACTTTTTGATAACGAGCCGAGGACCTCATCCTCCGAGATTCACCGGCTTGATGTACAAAAATTAAAACTATAGACAGAACACCCCCACCCCCCCAAAAAAATAAACAAAAACGACATTTTCAAATACAAGTTTATAAGAGATAAGACATATATATCAAAAAAGAGAATATAGCAGTGGAAAGACAGATATGAATTATATGTATATAATATAGAAAAGGAAAACAGGAAAACATAAAAAGGAAAATGCAGGTTAAATATACTATACTATACATATACTACAATAATATAAAAGGGAAAATATATACTGAATATCAAATACATGCACATAAATAGAAGAACAGTGCCCTTTATGTAGAAAAAGGGAAAAGGCATACATTATCAAATATATATGATATGAAAAGGAATGACATGTAGGGAAACAGATTACCTTAGTGATATAAAGAAGTGTTTTGTCGGAAATGTTGAAGAACAAGGACGTTTATTTGATCATAACGATGATATTCTTTTCCATCGTAGAATGTAGTGGCCAGCGCGAAGTAACAAATATTCAAATATACAAAAAAAAAATATTCTTTGTTTGAGGTCACGCCACGATTAGATCACGTATATGGTGACCATATCTGCCAGACGCATTGCATAGAAATTTCTATCTTTGTAATGAGCCCACCTTAAGCAATGAGGGATCTTTTACGTGCCACGCCTACCTTGATATGGGACCTCGGTTACTGCAGTCTCATCCAACAGTAATGACACTGGAGTGCCAACGGTAGTAGGGGAATCTCGGACCTTTTGATGACGAGCCGAGGACCTCATCCTCCGAGATTCACCGGCTTGATGTACAAAAATTAAAACTATAGACACAACACCCCCCCCCCCCCCAAATAAACAAAAACGACATTTTCAAATACAAGTTTACAAGAGATAAAACATAGATATCAAAACAATGGAAAGGCAGATATGAATTATATGTATATAATATAGAAAAGGAAAACAGGAAAACATAAAAAGGAAAATGCAGGTTAAATATACTATACTATACATATACGATAATAATATAAAAGGGAAAACATATACTGAATATCAAATACATGTACATAAATAGAAAAACAGTGCCATGTATGTAGAAAAAGGAAAAAGGCATACATTATCAAATATATATGATATGAAAAGGAATGACATGTAGGCTTAAAAGAAGAATGTAATGTCAAATGTGCCATCCAATCGCTTACATTTAAAAATTGTTGTGTGAGTAAAGATGCTCACTCTCCCCGGGCACCTGATCTCACTCCATCAAAGGGGTTCACATATACTCTTCAACTAGACATTTTTCGTTGCTTTCTACTTAGTTTTCTTTTTCACTGATTTTGTATGACATTTGGTTTCATGATTTTCGGACTTATGGTTTCGATTTATCCATCATCTTTGCATTTTCAGTAGTCTCGAAACATGCATGTGTGGGATATATAAGATTCGAAGAAGAATTGTTGAAATAACATCAGTGTCTGGGCCCAAATATTAAAGTAGACACAACTTATTACATTATGCATGTCGTACATGTCCAGTGAGTTATTTTTAGTTAAGATATTTCTATAAAGAAGTAAAGTGTGTATTATTTGATGACTGTTTAAATTTATAGTTTGTTCGAGACTCGGCTGTATGAAGGAACAAATTGATGCCGTGGAAAAGTAGAATACTGTATGTTCATGAAGTTGTATATGTTCATGTATTGAGGAATCTCGTTTGGGGATGACAACTATACGATAACTGGGAAGTAGACATTTTACTGTTTTAAAATACTGAAATAATTTGTGTTGTTACTAAAGTTCTCAAGTGTAATCCTGCTCTTCCTTTATAAAGTACCATAAACTACATGCATATATATATATTAAATCAGAAAGTAACAATGTTATGTATATTTACACAATACGGATATCATACTTTTTCTACAGCAATATAATAAAAGATATAATAAAAGATGAGTAAATATAAGTAAATGTAATAAAACAGAAACAGATACATGGCAGAGTAATGAATTTTTTGAACCCTAACCCTATTTTACATAGCCCGACAATGTGTGGTATTCAGTATTCCTGTTTTATTATAATTATTGTGCCTCCATTTGGAAGATTAACAGTGTATCAGATCTGTAAGTAAATGTATTGTAACCTTCGGCAACAGTCCCCAGTATTATAAATTCCGTTGAAAATATCCATAGGAAATATAAGGTATTGTCTTCAGCATCCCGGTGTTACTTCTTTCTTATTGTGGTATGTTCTTCCTGTTTCCGTGCTGATTGTATTTATTCATTTAGTTTTGTTGACCTAATTTTGTTAACAAGCAATGGATAAATTTCATATAAAATTACAAGGAATCATCAAGGACGCTGTAACCGGATTGCAAAGCAGATAGTATCAACATTCAAACCCATAACACTCAAACAAAAAAAAATTAAGTCGAATGACAAGTTTGCAATAACAAGTATCATTAATTCTATGCAAAGATCACGGACAGACATACATTGCCAATTCATAATCCAGTCTTGCTCTGCAATCCGGTCAAAAATAAGCGGAATATTACTTTTTAAGATGTATTTTTACGAAAGGGATAATTTATGCCAAAAAAATCGAAATAGCAAATTTATAATTATATTATCTGTCGCAAATACTCATTAGAGAAAGTGGATGGCAAATTTGGATGAGATACATTATAATACACAAACAGGCATAACGTACTCAATTTATACAACATGAAAGAAAGGTGTATCCAAAATTAAATAAACATACCTGACTCAGGACCATCAGCATTTAATTGATATTTCTGCAAAATGGTATTTTTTTTTTAGAATTGGTGAAATATTTTATGCATACTGATCTGGTAATTATGCAAATAAATAAATCATTTGGTATATTGTCATAATCACAATACATTAAGATTTGTTTCTGTCAAAGCATCCTGCATGTGAAAAATTCGTTACTTCCTTCAGTTTTTGTAAGGAAACAAAGAGATTTGCAGATGATCACTAAGTAATTATTCCGCATTTTGACTGTTTTCTTAGAATTCACTGATGTAATATGTGTGAACATCGGTATCTATTACATTAATGAGCTATGTGACATTGAGTGTACTTTTTATTCTTTTAGATTTGTTTGTATTTGTTATGAATCTCATGAAAATAAGAGGAGAAATGTGTATCCAAAATCTATTCATTTATTACATTAATGAGCTATGTAATATTAATTGTACTCTTTTCTTTTATATCTAATTTGTTATTAATCTTATATTACTTTTGTACATGCAACTTAAATATTCGCCTAAGAATGTATTTTCAAATACATTTAAAATGTCCGTAAGTCAAAGTGTCATAGACAAAACACAATCAAATCATAGTTACACATGTATGTCACTAGGTTGTGTTTAGTCCCTGTCACTCCGTTACGAGTTCGGACAACGAGATTCGAGAGTTACAACTCGCCACAGCTGTATACTTGTTGCTTGATATTTTCACATATCCTTAAAATATTAAGTAATATCGTTAGAAATGGATTAAACCTCTGTGACACTATCAAGAGTTATGGATCGTCGATAACATATCTTTATATGTCCTAGAGATGTCTCTTTATACTGACAGTACTCGTCAGACAGCGGCGAGAATTTGAACCGACTGAAATCATTTTGTACCATATCTTCAAAAATATCATCATGTGGCTTCCCTCCTGAAGCATTCTTTATGAAGTCATGCATTTGTTGTGCTCTACTTGTAGGAAAATCGTCAAATTCGGTTCGTATACAGATTGTTAAATCCCGCTCCAAAAAGACAATAATACTCATCACTTTTCAATGTAGAAGAGAACTAGAGTCAAAAAAGGTTGGAAATAACTCGATTAGGAGTCGAATGAATATAACAACCATAGACTGTAGACAGCTTGCCAAGTTTTCGGTGAAACAGTTTCATTAAAGTTTTGTTCAACAGTGAAAAAAATTCAATCTTGAAAACCCTTGTTTTTAAACAGTTATTTCTAATGGAGGTTACAGGATCAAGATGTGGGACTACAACGGTCGAATGGTAAAACTATCTGGTCAGTCATAAATAGTATGAGATTCCTCTATCAAATACTATCAAAATTTACCTTCTTTACTGGTCGCATAGTGAATATCAAAAGTGAACCAAGGACAGATACACATCCTGCACCGACAAAACCTGGCGTATACGTTCCTAGTTTATCATACAGGAGCCCTGCAAATAAACCAATACATCTTCAGCATATATAGGTGTCGAGTAACAAAAAAAAAAAAAAATTAAACACTTTAGTGTATTTTCCGGGAATTTCTTGGTCAACTGCACATTAACACCAGTAAGCACACTCGGCTGTTCTCGAGTGCACCAGAAGGCCCCTCCCCAAACAACAATAAATAAATAAATACTAACATAATAAGCATTAATACCTGCAATCGGGGGGCCCAATGCAAGTGGTAGTGCGGCAGAACCATACACAATGCCTACTGCTCTAGGAGCTGATGAGGTTTCAACTAAATAAAAGACGATTATAGCTATCATTGCAAATATGCCACCTTTGCATACACCGACTATTGTCGTAACTGTCACCAATCCACCGTAACTTGGAATGAATGGTAAACAAATCAGAAATGCTCCATGAAGGAAAAAGATCGCTTGATTCAAGTAGATTCTATTCACACATCGCAAATCAGATATTTTGCCAAACATCGGTCTGGCTATTGCAGATCCTAATTCCAAAAATGTGAACAGGAGAAATTCATCCGCGTCGGGATATAAATCTTGTGCAAGTTTCACCTACAAAATAAGATTTATGAGTAGTATTACCTCTGATGATCATACGTTTTGAATCATTCTACGTATATTACCTTATTAGCCTCAAAATTCCTCAATCGAAATTTTTCAATGACTTCGTTAGAATTTTTGATAGACCAAAAGTACTTGACGTTACTGCAACAATTTCATTTACATGTGTAAAATCTCAAGTTTCATATCCCAGTATTTTTTATATTGTCCTTACACTTTCTGTAGTGTTTCTATTGGGAAGATTTCCCCCTTAAATTTTGAATGGAATTGTCTTTATCCACGTTACAACAATAATCAGAGATGTAGAGTACTTACAACATGGACTTCAATAACGGCACAACCACACAGGACCACATCTAAAGATAAAGTCCACACCATGAGTCGTCGATTTTTCAGGATGTCTCCATAAGATGCATTTTTACAGGGCAAACAATGTGAATTTTCTGAAATCTCGGTATTTTCCGGTTTACTGAGTACTGGTATCCACACCATAGCAGCTAAAGCCATCAGGATATACAAACCAGCCAATGAAATAAAAGTGAATTTTAAACTCACAGCATCTAATAATTTTGGTAATACAAGTGATAGGGCAAATGCATACAGTGAAGTACCACAAGCAGTGATACCACTCGCAAGTCCAATCCGATCTTTAAAGTAATGTCCTAGAATGACGATTGACGGTGCCATTATGCATGCTGCTCCAAATCCCACCACTAAGCCATATGTCAGATACAGTAGTTCAAGTTTAGTTACAAAAGCGCTCATCACAAAACCCAATGCACCCAAAATAGCACCAAAAACACCCGTCTGACGAATGCCAAATCGATCACAAAATATGCCTGAGAAAATGTGGGTGAAGAGCAAAACACACTGACTGAGGGATCCTATCCAAGCTGCAAAAGATTATAAAAAGTACATATTAAATATTTCCTTATGGACATTACGTAATACTTGTATTTGTTTTTTTAGATTTGATACCATATTTGACACGAACAACAACGTAACTGACGAAATGCAGACGTTTCTATGGATATTAATTTCTTCCATCTCAAAGTACTGGCTGCTACCAGATACTGTAAAACACTTTTAATCTACAACGATCTAACTTTGAATATATTCGAAAGACATAATAATATATTAATAATATATTTATATTTGAGTTAAAACGAAAGTGGCCGAAAAATTTAGCCAAGAGAAATGTAGTTTTATGTTTTAATTGCGCATTATTGATAATAATAATTATTCCTAAAGTTTGCTTCTTGCTGAAGCGACATGTCGGTATCATCCTCTTTACAGAAAAAAGGAAGAAAGAAAAGAAAGATGGAAATGGAAAAAAAGAGCACACGAAAGAAACAAAGACTGAAAAAAGAAAAAAAAAAACCCGGAGAGAATGAGGAACTAATCGTAGTGATGTTATGAGACATTGCTGAAAAATTTGGAATTTGGAACTCAGGAACTAATCGTAGTGATTTAATAAGACATTGGTGAAAATTTTATGCGAGTCATATAGGTCGCGATAACTAACGAATAGCGGGATGGCTAATTTATGACAATTAATATTAATAATTTAAAAACTAGAAAAATATTAACAGAAGAAAAAATACTATATTTTAGTGACTAATTATATGTTGATCATTAAAAAATGCAACTGATATACTTTAGACACACGCATGATATATTTGCTGCTTGGACAATATGTTGTGTTATCTAAAGTTTTAAAACTTGCTGTTTCGTGTCCGCGGTGCATAATAAAGACGGTTTCCTTTATAAGTTTTAATTATTGTCAGCGCAAAGTATTCCATTTGCACAGTATCTTTCACATTCTTGTGCTCAGAGATACTAAATGACATCTTAACAATATGCGTGAAGTCATGTAGCAGATTTTCTTTTTCTAAAATTGACATTTATAATCGTTTTGAAATACTCTGACAATAGTAACACTTCAAATAATTAATTATACCGTAGTATGATTTTATGCTATAAGAGGGAGGCAATAATGAACATATCTTATAATGATTTTATTCTTTAGTTTTTATAAAGATATTGATGTAAATATCTCTGATTTTTAGTATGATAATACATTCTAAAAATAATTTTAAATTCCTGTCTGACCTTAGGAGGGAGACCGGGATATGTATGGTTATACCCGCAAGTTGGAGTCATCCTTCCACTATGTGTTCCCTTTTCTTCATGATTGGTACACATAGGGGAATCTTAGATTTTCTGGCTAAACGCCTTCACTATACCTCATATTTCATTTCAGTGAGATCACAGACATAGAAAACAGACTGAGCAACGTGTAAACTTCTTAACCATGTAATTTTATGCTATATTTATTTATAAAGAGAAATGAATATTGAAAGTCACATATAGCAAACATGGTAACTAATTGTGGTCGGACCCGGCATTCGATTCTGATTTATAGGACAAATGGGGGGAGGGGGAGGAAGGTGTGAAAGAGTTATAGCCTGGATGGTAATAAAGTCTATCCGCGTAATAATAATAATAATAATTCATCATTGTTTTGAAATAATAAAATTGAAAAGAGCATTCTTAAATACTGACAGACTACTGGCTGTCCTAGTGTGGAGGGAGAAATTATTCCAAATCTGCACTCCTGTGTACTGGTGTACTGAGAGTTTCCTTTAAATAATTCATTATTATGGTTTAAAAGAGATACACAAATCACGATTATCAACCAACCTAATTTTACAAATACAGCTGAGATAGCGAGTCGGATGATTCATGTAACACGAGCGGCACATTTTTGAAGCTTGTGTATCCTGTGTGACTTTTGTGGGTCGTTACCGTAGAATGTAAGACAGTAAAGCCTATGGAGGGAAATATAATTTTCGATAGGGAAGTGGGAGATTTCTTTTTATTTTCCCCAAAAGAGCAATTTTGCTAGACAATACATCGACAGATAACGTCGATGTGTTTATTTAATTGTAAATCCGAGTCTACACACAAGCCTGTGATTTTTTTTTCATTTTTGAAGTTTTCTAGTGCACGATTACTGATATCTTCTTGGTAAGTTTGCTACTTTTCGAGCTGTACTTATCAATATACATTTGGATATTTGTTTAATTCATTTCCATATCGTTAGCTTTTCATTAGTTTCCAACATTGGAAATATCATCATTAAGGCTACCTTCAATGGTTGAGAACAACAACGCCGATTTGTGTAAGGTTGCATCGTTAGCAAAAAAGATCGAGTTTGGAGGATTTTATATGAAGTGGTAGGTCGTTGATATAATAAAAGTATGGACCCTAAGACAGAATCTTGCGGAACGCCACAAGAGACACTAGATTGCTGAGTATACGTAAGATGAGTAACTGCTACCAATTTGGTCAAGAATACAAGGCCGAAACCAGCTGATGGCTTTATTGTCAAAATTGTAGCACTTTTCTACTGTTAGCACGTAAAAGCTACTTTTAGCATACGAAGTACCAAAAACTCAGCAACGACAAAATGGAATTTCCCCCACGATGTAGCTTGTACCATTTACTATACTATTGTAAGAATGCAGTGATTGATAGAGGATAAATAGCAAATGAATAGTAAAGTATAGTTTATTCATCAGAAGAAATACGGCTTATATATGTGTGTATATATACTGTATAGTCTACCTGCTGCTTTTCTATAGGTTCTTGACTAAAACTTCTACATAAATGGACATTTGTCGTCACGTGAAAATTAAAAAGAAATAAGGCTTTGATGATTCACATATGTACTTCTTGCAAGTGTTCTTCTTTGTTGAATCCATAGATTTTGACCTTGTGGCCTTGACTGTGATCTTTGACTTACAGTTCAAAAACTTTAAAATCTAGGTGCATAAGTGATTCACAAATCATTTTTGTTAGGTATCATTACCACAATATGTGACACTATGTATATTCGCCTTCTCATTCTATTTAATTTATTTTATTTTTTATTTTTATTTATAATTATAACGACTACATATTTACTTCTTACCACTGGAGTGTACCAAATGTCCGGTTGTGCTTTAAAACATGACAATAAATTTGCAAGAGCTGGTAAGATTTTTTATACCTCACGTATAATCCTTACACTTATACTATATTTTTAACTTATACATGGACGTTGATGCATGTTGAATTTATAGATACTGAATGAATTAAAATCTCTAATCAGATTTTTCATTTTTAAAGATTATATAATACTTAAAGCATAGTTACATTAATTATTCATAATAGTACTATATATATATATATATATATATATATATATATATATATATATATATATATATATATATATATATATATATATATATATATATATATATATATATATATATATATATATATATTCCCTCATGCAATTTCAATAGACATGTCATATTTTATTAACATGACATGTAGATAGATATGTAGTCTCCTGCAGTTAATATCCCAGCATACCAGGCAAATTCTGAATGCTAAATGAATGAATACACCAATTAAGCGAATGACACTCTGAGATCATATTTTGGTTGAGTGGATTTTTTTCCAAATGTTGTCCAAGTGGATAACAGACAGGTAGAAATATGCCATCATGTGGTGAAGATAGTGAAAAATTTAAATCAAATACGTTTCTATTAAAACCAAATGTTCAATAATACCATCCACTGTGGTTCTATTTATTGGTAGTTTTTTGTTTTTGAAAGTTTGTTTTGTAGAGCTACGGTTGCAACTCCAGATAGCAAAGGACGGGGTTAACTCGAAATCCACGTTCGAAATACTGCAGTAACATCTATTTCAATGAATAATGACAGCGAATATATCAGGAGTTTGACATTAAAAAAATCTGTGCGCGCAGCATTTCAAACTAAATATTTTTTGAGAAATGTTCTTTATAAAACTATCGGACATGACTTTGTAAGTCAGCAAGCTTAAGAGAACATGAATGTTATTGATGAAGAAATCTGCAATGAAATGGTGTTTAATATAACAACAACAACAATAATAACAACAACAACAACAACAATACTAATAATAATAATAATAACAATAGTGATGATTATAATACAAATAATTCAGATTTCACCGAAAAACTGTAGCAATTAAATAAAAGTGAACGCATTATATGTTATACTTACAAGTCCGAAATGCCACAAGAGAGTTGTCTCCTACTAGCTCTGGCGATTTCAAAATAAAGGAGTATATGACTCCAAATGATATCAACACTCCAAACGAGGTTCCGTGTGCCATAAGTGACACAAAACAAACTATCCATCCCCATCCTCCATCCTGTTGTATCTTATTTTGGCATTTGGTTATTCGAGTGCCGTCAGAAATGACTGATATCCGAGTTTCTTTTGCATTTTCCATATCTGGGTCCCTTTACTGCTGAAATTATTGAATACAATAAATCGTTTTCTTTTTTTCATATTTACATAGTTAGAACTTAATCTTTAACAGCCCCCCCCCCCCCCCAAAAAAAAAACCCCACACAAAATAGAATTAATGTACGATTACGAACAGAGATAGTACATATTATAATAAACAACGAAGAAGTAACGATCAGTTATCCAGTGTCGAAGTTTAAAAGGGGAGGTTAAATTATAAGATAGTCCCATTTCAACTGTTGCAAACCCCGGAAAATACAACACGTCGGGTTGAGACCAGGTGCCCAGGGAGAGTGAACGTCTCCTGTTTGTATGAAACACCCGTGGCAACAGTTATACGTCACATACTGTAAAGGTCTCAATTCACACAGAAATGTACATAAATGGCGAAGGTGATGTCATAATAGGATTTTCCGAACAGTCATTTAATCACACTCAGAACGTCATGGATCTTTCTGCAAAGCGGTGCATCATATTCTCTTTGAGATCATCGTAGCGATTTTGAACATATCAAACTTATATATTATACGGGGTTTTACATTTACAGTGGGTGTAGCTAACGGAACAAGAGACCCTTACTCCCTTCTAGCGTTCAATTACCTGTATCATACAAGATGATCCAGTGGACTTCGTAAGTGAAGTGAGTCTTTTGGCAAATATAAATATTGTGGGATTGAAGATTTAATAACATGCACGAAGTTTTCATCAAATCTCTTTATAAACCCGAAGTGTGAGTTCAAGTGGGAACATGAACCTGGTTTGAACTAAGTGAACATACCGTCTGACTTTTGGAAACAAACCTATTCAATCCCTTTTGGAATTACGCATGATACTAAAATAAGATGGTTTCAATGATATATAGAATACCCTCCACAAATACATTGCTATTCTCCTTTAAAATAAGAGGTTCCTATCGATGCAATATTTGTAGAAAAGAATCAGAGACTATCGCACATTTACTTGTGTACTGTACACCTGTAAGATCTGTGTTGTCAGAATTTAAAAACTGGGTATGACTTAATACAGGTAATAACATTAACACACTCTAATATACTTTTTGGAATCCATCAAAACAGAAAAAAAGGTAATACTAATCTGATAAATACATTTTTCCGTAAAATTCTATACCTGGATTTAACAATAGAATTCCTATTAGTATATACCCAAACGAATAAATAATTGTATACATGTATAATACTTTAATGTATATATTCCTACAAACAGGTATTTTTTATCTACATGATCAGTATTTTTGTACAAAATGCTAATAATTATTGATATTTCATCCAACGATATACTGGTATAATCTTTATACCTCTTTGTATCTTTGTACATTATGTGAATAGTTGTTGTCATTTCAATTAATAATATACTGTCACCATTAATCTATACATATAAATTTATAAATGTATTATAATGGATAAGTGAATGAGTGAAAGAATAAAAGTTGTCTTGTGTACTGTCATATAATATATGTAGGTCTGTTGTTGTATATATTTCTTAAATTCGACCTTAGTGAGCAAATAAAAACAAAAAAACTTAGATTTTCAGAGGTTTTTGCCCGGACAAGGATATTTGTTATGTGTGAACTGTCACCTTGACCTTGAAGATACTACCATGTGTCAAGGTCAAGACACACCTGTAGGTCATGTACAACAATTGTAAGAAATATTAACCAGATTCGACAAGGGGGTAAGAAGTTATTGCCCGGACAAATGTAAAAAGAGAGATATACTGACAAACAGACAGACAGGGTGATTTATATACTTCCCAAAATTTGTTTGCGGGGCTATGATAATAATAATAATGATGATGATGATGATGATGATGAAGTACATAAATAGGTACATAAATAAAAACCGAAGTAAAAAGAAATAAAACAATCAAATTACAACCCCCCCCCCCCCCCAACAAAAAAAAAAAAAAATGAAACAAAGACACAGAGAGAGAAAAACGAAAAGAAAACGACAGAATAATCCTCTTACTGCCAGGTTGGATCATTATTCAAGATAATATTTCACACAATTGTTGTCCATTACCCAAGGATGTGTCATGATCTCGACCTAATATCCTATCTTTAAGGTTAAGGTCAAAGTGCATGCATAGTCAAAATCACTCTCCGGGCCATACGTCCTTACTGCTATTGTAGATATGGATAACATTTCACACATTTGTTATCCATGACCAAGGGTGTGATCTGACGTGGAGCGAAGTGGACCTCTTTAAGGTCAAAGTTACAGTACACACATAGCCGAATAACGTGTACGTGCTATAACATTTTACTTCCAGATTGGATTTAAATAATATTTAACACAATTGTTGTAAATGACCCAGGGGTGTGCCATGACCTTGACTCAAGATAATATCTCCAAGGTCAAGGTCACAGTGCACGCAAGATCCAAATCCTTATACAGGTCATATATGTAGCTCCTTACTGCTATGCAGGATCTGGATAATATTTCACATCATTGTTTTCCATGATCCAGAGATGTATCACATTGTACGGAGTGTGTTGTCCGTCTGTGTGCCTGTCCACTTGTTTGCCCATAAAACTTGTCCTTTTACTTTGGAGGGAGGTATAATTTTACATATATGTTGTTCATGTGCCAAGGGTGTGTCATAACCTTGAAGTAAGGTCATATCTACAAAGTCAGTGTCACAGTGCATACATAGCCAGAATTCTTGTCCGAGTCACAACTTCCTTCTTTCTGGAGGGAGATAATATTTTACACAATTGTACATGACCTAAGTGTATGTCATGGCCTTGAACCAGGGTAATATATACAAGGTCAAAGTCACACTGCACACTTAGCCAGACCTCTTGTCCGAGCCATAACTTCTTCCTGTTACGTTGCAGGAAGATAATATGTGTAATGAACTGGAAGCAAGATCATATCTAATGTCAAGGTCAGAGTGCACACAAACCAGGTTGATTTCATTGATTATACCTCAAAATGTGGAACATGCATTACACTTATACCAGTGATGTATCTTGGAATTAATTATTGTATGTTTCAATTTTGTTGCCGCGAGGAGTATTTGTCCCGTTAGGACAGCTATAGCCATTATTACTATTTTCCTTTACATTTGTTGCGTTATGATCACATACGGGGCCATACACTGAAAAATTATTTAAGTTATATTTGCAAATCCTTCTATTATCCGATCAATAAATAATGAGCTTCGCCATCCGTTATCATCCGTCAGACGGCGCTTGTGTACTACAAGTTAGAATCAACGTTGAATGTTAGCAACCTTATGACGTCATAAGAACGCTTCATTTTTACCTCCTCTTTGCGGGAATACGTTTTATTTCTCCCCTTAACATTAGGACCGCAGTTAATCGCGGCGTAGTCCACTGGGATTTGGTTTTTATTCTATACATAAATAGAAGTAAGCCATTTGAACATTCGACAATAGAATAAGTTGAAAAGAAGGAATTGTATTCAGTAATTTCTCAGTTTACATTTTGCACCATTCTGTGTTCACACGTACAATGTTTAACAGGCTAATTTAACAGATAAATATCAATGACCAAATAAAATACCCGTGTCATAGAGATGCATTCTATAAAATTTGATTTAAACCGAGCCATATTCTTCTTATAAAAAGCAATACAGTGGCGGATCCAGGATTTCAGTAATTTATTTCTAATATGTTTTATCCGTATGCTGAGTTTTCCATAACAACGAAGACCACGAGGGAGAATCGATTTCCAATCAGATAAGTTATTATTATGTTTTCTTTGAAAATTCATCACTTACAAAGGACAATTATTATCATGCAATACATGTAGTTGTTTCGGATGGATACCCTGATGACCCAAGAACAAAGTACTCCGTACATCTTAGAAGATCAAAGGAACTTTACGCCACAGAGGCCTTTTTGAAGGCACAACACCTTTCAGTCACAGAAAAAATAAAGATGTATTGCTGACCAATCAGAACAATAAGAGGAGATTTATCAACCTTCTTGGAAGAGTTAGAGCAGTCTGGTAATGATGTGGTCTATGCTGATGGTATCACAGATTTTGATATTGTCAAGCAGGCAGTCCGAGTTACTGAGCAAAATCATGTGACGGTAATTGGAACGGATACTGATATTCTTATTAAGTCACTCAAACAGAATTTGGCGACTTATAATTTTTGCACCGGGCTTTGGTTTTTTGTAATATGTCAGTGTTACTGACACATTATTCGTATAATTCAAGTTGGCTCTGACACTGGGCCAGGTGTAACTCTACGTCATTCTGCCGTGCCTTTAATGAAATAAATACCTGGACTTCTCGTGTGCGTGTAAGGTTCCTTTAATAATTTGAAGATGATTTGATATTTATGCAGTATTATTCGTTAAAATGTAGCAAGTTTGGTTTCAAAACGTGAAACTTAACCACTAAGAAGAACCTTGATGCTTTATTGTATTTCTTTTGCAGCGTGACTGCAGTTACGTATATAGATAAATGTGTGATGCTGCAGCGATATCACTTATTATCTTGTTATTCTTACTTTTTTAATAAAGCATGAAGAAATTAAAAAAATTACTATGTGATCAAATCAGAAATGCATATTCGTTTTCCTGTATTTGACTTTGCATATATCAAGGATTTATAGGTAAATTTATGCTAAAGCTGTTGCTTGCTATATATCACTTCATTTAACACAGAATGATTACTGACTGCAGTTACGTGTATACATCAAACACATTCCAGGACATCACAAAAAAGAGAATGCTACTTGAAAAAAAATAATGCAATTATAACTTTCTAATGTAGTTAGAAAAATATTACAATGTTTTATGTATATTAAAAGGGAGTCGACATTTTAACTGCATATAAGCATATATCCATTGTGAAGGCAATTTAAGTACATTTACTAACACACGTTTGCACACGAAAGCTTTAGAATTTTGTATGTTTCTAACTAACAATATATCACTGGTTTTCACATAAACGTTTCAAAATCAAATGAGAATGATTATGTTTTTGTTAATTTTTTTCCTCTTTTTTCAAATTCAAAATATCATATTTATATGAAAATCAGTGGAAAAATAAAATTATTAGAAATACAAGGACATTTAAATAATGTAAGAAAAACACACATATACATATTCTTCATAAACACAGTGACACGACACAGTCGTCAAGATCGGACATGGTGGAATGATGATAAAACAGACATTTGAACTTTTTATAATAACTAAGTTACGTGGATAATTACATACTCCTAATCAAGTAGTTAATGTCAGTTATCCTTTGAAGGTCTTGTTCGTGTTTATTATAATAAAAACAAACAACTTTGGTTTCAATAATTTATTTCAATTATAAATTAATCAAAGCATTCCATATTAATTGTATACTTTGCAATAAGAATGAATTTTAACGAAATTTTATGAAATATTATAAAATAAATACAAAACTTATATGTTTGATTTTCATAATTTGTTTTATTCATTAATAATATTATATAAGCAATAATTTTATCTAATAGGCATCATAAATAAACCATAATTCACGTACAAATTCTCATAATAATTTCCACATATAATATATACATATATAATATATATATAATAAAGGTCCCGAAACGACGTATAGCATATCCCGAAACGACGCATTCAAATCCATAAACGTCGTATATATTTGATCCCGAAACGTCGTGTTCCCGAAACGTCGTGCACCCGTTTGCACACACAGTCGTGAACAAATATATATGAATAGGTCCGTTGCAAAGATATGAAGTTTTTTGTCATACATCAGGCAGATGCCGTCATCAGATACGTGAAATATTCGTACACAATAAACACTTATCAGTCAGAAACAAGAAACCCTGTAGCTCAGTGGATAATGTCCTCGACTGGTGATCGAGAGGTCCCGGGTTCGACTTCCGCCGTGGACACACCGGTGTCGTGTTGTTTTTAGGACGAGACGGTGAAATTAGTGTCACTACGTAGATGCTGCATGTAAAAGATTCCTCACTGCTGTGTGCTGAGATGGAACCTATTTTCAGATCTGGTTTTATCGTTGAGGAACTAACACAATACAATCATTCTGAATCTCAAGTCTGCATCTTTATTTCAATGAATGAAATTCGTTTTTATAATGTTCCCACATTAGTGTCACTACGTAGATGCTGCAAGTAAAAAATTCCTCACTGCTGTGTCTCATGCAAAGGGCACATATTTCTATGCAATGCATTATACTGATGCCGTCATCACATACTTGAATTAATCTATAATCATTACGTTATGTTAAAGAAGAAGCAATAAATCAAAAAGCCATAATTGGAAATATGTTGTTTGCATTAAGAGAAATAGTAATTACAAACTGGACAGACAGATTTACGGAGATGGAACCTATTTTCAGATCTGGTTTTATCGTTGAGGAACTAACACAATACAATCATTCTGAATCTCAAGTCTGCATCTTTATTTCAATGAATGAAATTCGTTTTTATAATGTTCCCACATTAGTGTCACTACGTAGATGCTGCAAGTAAAAGATTCCTCACTGCTGTGTCTCATGCAAAGGGTACATATTTCTATGCAATGCATTATACTGATGCCGTCATCACATACTTGAATTAATCTATAATCATTACGTTACGTTAAAGAAGAAGCAATAAATCAAAAAGCCATAATTGAAAATATGTTGTTTGCATTAAGAGAAATAGTAATTACAAACTGGACAGACAGATTTACGGAGATGGAACCTATTTTCAGATCTGGTTTTATCGTTGAGGAACTAACACAATACAATCATTCTGAATCTCAAGTCTGCATCTTTATTTCTATGAATGAAATTCGTTTTTATAATGTTCCCACATTATATCACATCTGCGATTAAAATTAATACAGCTATCATATATGATATACTATAAGAAACTAAGTGATTTTTAACTTTTGAACCCTGTAAAATTATGCAGTTCTGAATAACACCGGCGGCAATATCGACCGAAAGAAAAAAAGTTGGTTTAGATATCATTTTATACAACATATACTACCCTGGCCATATCGCATTATATATTGTGTGGCAAACAGTCGTTAATTAGCGTTTGACAACTGCATAAAAATCATTGTTTCTCATTGTGGAAATTATTTATTCCCAAACAACGGTGTGCATACCGATCCAAACAATACAAATTTAGAACAGTTGAATTCCACTGGTATAACGATTGATTCATAAAAGGGCGTCTGGATTTTTCGTACCGATACCATTTTGTATTGAGAATGTCGATACCAGTAATACGGGACTTCCGAGATACGCGTACGTATTGGGATCATTCGTATTTAAAACTGGGATCATTCTTATCTCTAATTAACAGGTACCATTGATACTGATTTTAGCAGTACGAAATGGTATTTGTAGGAGAAAACCCGACGCCCCTTCCGGAGCCTACGTCGCTCCGAACTGCATCCACCCTTTGACAAATCTGGCCGATAAACAGCGTATTATGCATGATTGTGATTACTGGTTGACCGTTTTGACTGGTGATTTTATTATTACTATTCTTTTGTTCATCAGCCTTGGTAGGTGACAAAAATACAAAATATAAACGAAATAAGTATATATCAAACATGCTAAGTTTTTTGTCAAACATACACTTCTTTTATTATACTTTTCTGGAAACACTTGAGTTTCAAATTTCGATATTTAGCGATGTTGATGCTTACATCAGTAGGAAAAGCATTAATCTTGTTCAATAATGACACCCAACACTAGCTATTGTATAGAATTTCATCTTATTGAATATTTAATGCATACAAAACTGATATGTAGCAAATTTCGTATTATGTTATGCACAATACACAACATGGGTTTTTATTTTGAAACGAATTAATATACTAAACAAAGGGGGTTATGTTATAATCCCTCGTATACGTAGTTGGTGTCTTAAAAATGTCAATATTTATTTTGCAGGCACCATGGTCATAAATCCTACATGCATAAAATTTTTACGTGTGGAGTATGACAGCTATACGTTTCTCAACACAGTTGTATAAAAGAAACTCTAATTGCTAAAATGGCCTTTAAAGACAGTTACTTTTAGAATATTGATTTTCGAAACATGAATAGACCCTTCACTATTCTGCGATGCTGCGTTTTGGTTGGCAATGATAATATATCCCGTAATTCTTTTTAGGTTTGATTGTTTGTCTCTGATGTCATTTTGCGGGTACAGTTATGATTTTGACAAACAAAACATCTGTACTACAGTAAAAGTGATAGGGTTCATTGAAAATAAACAATAATCTACAACAGTACTCGAAGAATAATGATGTACCTACCTTGGAGATGTTACACCTCATGCATAACCAAGCAAATAATGTTATATAACATAATGTTTTAGGCAAATAAGGTGATGTAAAACTTCTGAGTCATGAAAAACACATTAAACAAGCTGTTTGTGAAACATCTATGCCCCCGCGCACAAAGTCCAAAAAGTTGTTTTTAGCGTCAAGGTTATTGTCAAGGTCAAAACGTCATCGACCTTTGTGTCATTTGAAAGAGTGTCATTAGTTGAGTATGCATGTCAAATATGAAGTCTCTATCACTCACGGCTCAAAAGTTATAGCGAAGGTTAAAGTTGACAACAGACAGACAAACAAACAAATGAACAAACAGACAGGACAAAACAATATGCCCCCGATCTATCGATCCGGGGGCATAAAATGAAAGTGATGTAGCCCCGGCACAATTTGAAGATACATTACAATATGCATATGTACAATGTGACCTTGACTCTGGTAATTTGACGTTGAGTTAAAGTAATGTGAAATCTATGGGTCATGATAGAAAACATTAAAAATATGAAAGTGATATGAAACACCGCTTAAGAAATATAGCCTGGACACGATTTGGAAATACATTTGCATTATCAAGATATATTAATATGATTCTGACCTTGGTCCTATGACTGTCAAAGTGATATGAAACATTTGGGTAACGAAGAACAACAAATTAAAATATGTATGTGATATGTCATACCGTTCAAGAGATAAAGCCCGGACACAATTCATTGTGACAGACGGGCAGACAGAATGCATC
Organism: Pteria penguin; assembly: GCA_035048485.1. Classification (NCBI taxonomy): domain Eukaryota; kingdom Metazoa; phylum Mollusca; class Bivalvia; order Pterioida; family Pteriidae; genus Pteria; species Pteria penguin. The sequence continues at coordinate 64,013,010 of CM068581.1, read as the reverse complement.
ACAGTGAAAAGAAGTATGCAGTGTATATTGAATTTTAACACCAGAAGTAGGTGATTTGTGTATGTTACCATTATCAGTTATTAGGATTGTTACTGATTGTCCATGTTAAAAAGAATTTAATGAAAACAATTTAGTAAATTAGATAACAACCTATGAAGCAATTATGATCGGCCAAAAAAGTATCCCCCCCGGTTCCTACAGCCATGGAATAAATCAACAAATACATGAAAATAATGACGGATAACAATGTCTGTATGGTCAAATAGATTTTAAAAATAAAACTGAGAACTATTGGTTTCATGTGTGAACTTTCTTTATCTTCTTGGGCGGTTTGGATCCTCAGTAAAACGGATCCCGGTGGAAAATTGGCTTCTACAAAGAATTATAAAAATTCTCGGGGAAAAATAATACATGAGCATCTAGGATACTTCATTTCGACGATGCTCAACAAAACTAGTGTTGATATTTTCACAGAAAAATTTGTTATAATTCACAATTACCCAGATAGCATTTACAATAACGACCAGCAGTGTTCCACCTTTACTTCAACTTGCAATTCAAGGAGCACACAAAAACCGAAAACCGACAGTCCTTATTTGTATTTCGAAACTGACGTATGGTTTGAACACTGGTCTTTTTACATAATTCCAATAGTATGTGGTTGCACTGTAGGAATTAACTTCTCTGTCCGGACTAATGCCTTTGTTTCTTTCATTTGAGCACTGAAATGTATAACTCTTTTACAAGTGCAGTTATATTTTGTTAAATAAATTGTGATGGAGTAAATTTAAGTTATTCTGAAATTTCAAATATAAAAAGTAAATCAACACGGACAACGCAATCACTGCCCAATAGCGTTAGATCTTTAATCCGCTTCCCTATATGTCCCATAGCAGCAAAGATCTAGCGAAACTCAATTAGGGGTCACCTTTTGCCCAGCCAATAGAACTGCGTTCTACAAAATTCACGCTATCATAAATGTGATATCGCCTTACATGACGCTTCATATCAACGTAGTTTTCATTTTGTTTTAATGTAGGAAAATGATGCCTGAAGCAATCAATTACATCAAAGTTATTAGACAGCATCTTAGACTGTTTCCTTACGCAATATGTATTGGTGTAATTGAAAGGGGAGGGGGGGGGGGGGGGCAGCGAGCCGAATGCCCTGTGGTTGTGGCATACAAATGACGAATATTTACATCACTGCAGGGTTCCATGTAGAATTTTTATGCCTACAATGATTTTTGATTTCATACGTCTCTGTGTGTTTTAGTATCTCCGAGCCTATGCAAGATTTGAGGTTTTCCAACTTGAAACTGAGAACTCTTTATCACGATCTCGCCCATTCGAAACTACCAAAAAAAAAAAAATCCACTCGGATGTCAATCGACTTGTTCGACAATGTTGAAAGTAGTGCATAGCTGTTAACGAAGTCAATTGATCCTGCATTTATAACATGCGGCAATCCCTGGTATATGTTTACACAGTTTTTTGGTCATACAACAATGTGTTGTAACTCAATAGTTTTTAAATTCCTGATATATCACAAAACACTAGATCTATTTTATTCTTCGCGTCGTAACACACCGTATCATTCAACTGAATAAATTTCTCATAGATTTTATGACATTATTGCGCCGATTGGCATCCCGGTCTATTTTCGAAGGTACAAGTAAAGGGCGAGGAGTTCCGAATGGATCTCATGCGTTAGCTATAGCACTCTTGCATTAACATCCGTCTACATTATAGGTAAGTCCACTTCTCATGACGTCATTATTTGCGCTCAATACTGACGTCAACAAAAGACTAATGGGATCTAACACAATGTTCCGGGAGGGAGAAAGAAATTTCAATCCTAGTTCCCATGCCTATAGGTATCCATGACGAAACTTGCAGTGTTTGAGGATTTTCCTGTCCGAATCGTGAGAAAACGTATTTCAATGTCTAAATGTCATACTGGTATTTGAAATCATTGAGTGGGGGAAAAACAATCAAAAACCAACATGACGGAAAGATGGTAAAATCTCAATCCTTGTCAAGGACTTTTTTATTTTGTACACTCGGGTTGAGATTGCCCAGTCCCTACCGCCAATTGCAAGGACTTATAAACAAGACGGATAGGCAACTCTGTATCCCTCATTGAAAACTATTGCTAAATCTCGCGTTTCACGAGATATGAGCGAGACGTAAACCTCGAGATAAAAAAAGTCGGTCCCTCGAGATAAAAAGTTGTTCCCCCGAGATAAAAAAAGTCGTTCCCTCGAGATAAAAAGTCGTTCTCTCGAGATAAAAAGTCGTTCCCTCGAGATAAAAAAAAAAAAAGAGTAGTGTATGTCACCTCTGTGCCACCGTACTCTACCCCAAATGTTAGCCATTTCTATTTGTACTCAACGCAATAATTTCAAATGAAAATAACTTCAGCATGACGTCATTATGACGTCGAACATAAATAAATTTGAAAATTATGTCATCATTTTTACTTCATTGTATATTGGTAATGAAATACTGGTAATGGGGAATTTTCACAAACGCTTAGATGATCCAGATTCGTGATTTGTTATGAGGTATACTCCTCGGGATTTATCTTCAATTTCTAAGTAAAATCTTATTTTTTAATCTTTTGTTTTACCATGATTATTATCTTAAATGAGAAAATAATGTAATATATATAATGTATGTATACTTCTTCATTGAATTCAAATGTGGATTTCAAAATATTTATAACAGGATTTGTAAAAAATTACTGAAAAATTGCATTATGGCCTGGGATAAAACCAAAGTCATACCCCCTCATGCATTCGGAATCTCTCCTGCCTTTACTCATAAAAGAATGCTGCAATATGTAAAACTCAAAACGGATACGTACAGTGAAATAGCCCCATTGCATTATGGCCTAGGATAAAACCAAAGTCATACCCCCTCATGCATTCGGAATCTATCCTGCCTTTACTCATAAAAGAATGCTGCAATATGTAAAACTCAAAACGGATTCGTACAGTGAAATAGCCCCATTAAACATTCATAAATTTGTTGGACTTGAGCATCGGCCCAATCGGCCCACTGGCAGTCAGGGAACGTTACAATCGGCCCAAATCGGCCCGCTGGCAGTCAGGGGGTTAACCATATCAAAATCCATACAGTGTCAGTTCAGTGGCTATCCATCGATCATTTCAAATGTTTTGCAGAGACATCTTTTTGTGAACTCAAAGATTTCTTTAAGAGAGGGCAGATCATGGAGATTATAATAAGTTAATAAATGCCAAATTGTCACGCGTACCGTACGTGCCAATGACTCCCCGGGGTAACCCTAGACCCCTATGCCGGCCCGAGAGGGACCAGCCACTCCCGCACTCCAGGCTTGGATGGAAGTCTACATCCTTGTCACACGTGCCTCTGGGTCCGCAACTGGCACACTTTACACAGTTTTAATATTTATTTTCCCTCTTCACGGATTATATCTTGATATGACTTTGGCAAGGACTTAGAAACAAATTTTTGGTTTCAAAATCTCATATGCTATTCTTATGCCGGCGCAGGACTTTATTAACTAATAGCATATGGAAAAAAAATCTACACAAACATTTCCCCCGTTTCCCTATTCTCGGCTAAAAAGTACTGAACAACTTCGTGTGCCCCTGTATACGCGGAACTTCGCTTTCAATTTCACATATATTTGAAATGAAATGTTAGCCTAGTCATTCAATATTCAGTAGCATGGTATAAATGTACATATATAATATGAATATACTGTGTAATTCACAATGTATATAACATATACCTGGTAACGGTAAAGTTTATTGGAGAACAATAGACCCGATAGAAAGGTGTGAAAAGACGGGCGCTTGGATGGAGCTTAAGGAAGTTACTCAAATTGCAAATTGTTAAATATGCAGGAAATGAAATTGATTCTTTTTTCCTGATACATTTTTACAAATCCCACACACATCAATGTTTAAAACTTAATTGATCAAAAGTTTTTACCAAGGAATTGATTTTGCAAAACACGCTCCATATTTCAATACAATTGTGGCAACCCCCCCCCCCCTTTTGTCAGGTAATCGAGGCTTTCTGTGAAGCTTTTCATACTTTTACATACATTTACTCTATTTTTCATTGTATCTTGGTATGTTTAGTCTCAGTGGTAACTGAGATTGATATTTTTTTTTGCCTTTTCTCACCTGGGATTAAATAAATCTCTCTCTCTCTCTCTGAGCAGTGAATGCCACTGCCTCCGTACAGTTATTATGCTGTTACAGAATTTTAGAAGTTGATATTAACATGGACTTATAAACAACTTGTTTATATGTCCTTGATATTACTACAATAAAAGATGTTATCTTTATTTTCAAGATGCAAGTTGTGCAGAGAATTTAGTATATAATTTATTTCAGTAGATGTTTCATACATCCATCAATGAGCAAGTAGGGAAAAATGCTCCCGCCTCGCTTTCCTATCGCCCTAATCCCTTGTTCATATCTATATACATGTATGTATAATATACATTCTTGAGAGTTTTTTTTATACTTTTAATCACAGGGCTTTTGGCTCGTTGCCCCCCCCCCCCCCTCAATTATACCAATATATACTGGTATAATTGAAGGGGGCAACAATTATACCAATATATATTGGTATAATTGAGGGGGGGGGGGGGGGGGGTAACGGGCCGAAAGCCCTGTGCTTTTAATATACACTGTATACTGAGTAAGTACTTTCTACCAGGTATTGACTTGACTTGATTTGGATCGAAATAAAAATCAGTCGAAATGAACATGCAAATACTGAGATGCCAGTTGAACTAGGAGTACATTTTTATTAAACAGTAGATCTATTAAACATTACTGACACAATAATATACACATTATTCTGACTTTTGTAGAAATATGTATGGGTAAATTTTGTTTTTTCATACTTTGAAAGAAAAAAGAGGAGTTACGGGCTCAGTTATGTGGCAGAAGTCACCATGAAGCTATACAATACATGAATATAAAAAATATACTAGAACATATAACACATTCCAAAAATATTTGATTGTAGTGCAATTACGATATCGACTTAGGACGGTCATTTAATTTGACAAAAGCCAAACAAATAATGTGGTTAACCGGTTTACGGGTCCACCTTCCCACTCACCGTAACAGCAGAACAATCAAAGGACGTACATTTAAAGATTTATAAATAATCCTCCATGTAAAGAACAAGGGTCAACAGGCATCGCATATTGAGAGGTCAAAAAAATTGTAAACACGTAAGGTATTGTAAAACACATAATGGTATAAAAATATATGCGACATCAACATGATAAACCGTGCTCTGCCAGTCTGAAAGCGAGCTAAGACCCTAGATCTGTAGGAGTCCCGACTAACAGTCAGAGGGGACGAGGTTCAGGACCATGTCTCCTCTGAAAGAGGTTTGGACAAGGCCCGTCATATAGTCCCCACCGCCCTGTTAGTCAGCGTGCAACGTTCAAGTAAAAGTCTGCATAAGGCTGTAGAGGGGCCAAATACAAGACCTATAGTCTTTTTGATGATCTGAATATCATATTGTCTATTTAGAAGACGTTTGACTATTTTATTACATGATAAAATAACGTTATCGGAGCCTTTTACTTTCTTTAGTTTATATACGAGATCACCGTAAAATTTAGGATGGGAAATACCATTGGATACATACTGTTGAAAAGAAATATTTCCAAATTTAGATAGAAGTTCTGAATAAGATCTGAAAAATTTGCCGAATGTTTTTCTTAGCTTGTGATATCTGTAACCCTGAGTTAAAAGTTTAGTAGTAATTTGTAAATTTCGTTTATGAAAGTCCAAAACATCGGTGCAGCCTCTGACAAATCGAACTAATTGAGATATATAGATACCATATGATGGGAGTCGAGGGACATTCCCATCCAAGTAAGGGAAATTTACAATAGGAAATCCAAAATCCTCACGTTTATCATAAATATTAGTATATATTAGGTGGTTGATAATTTTGATGTTTAAATCTAAGAAAGGTGTAGATTTATCTCAAGTATTAGCTTTATTCAATGTGAGCTCTGGTGGATATATTTCTGATATAAATTGTTCGAATTCAGGGTTGTCGATAACCAAAATGTCATCCAGATATCTGCAAGTATTATTAAATTTGTCAATGAGGTCAAAACGTTTTGATTTGTGAATAGAAACCATAAAATCCCTCTCATAATAAAGAATTAAATCTGCTATCAGAGGCGCGCAGTTAGTACCCATAGGAATCCCAACTATTTGTTGATATATCTTGCCATCAAATTGCACAAAAATATTATTCATGAGAAAGTCTAGTGCTTTACATAATTCCTTGCAATTCCAGTATTTATATGAAGTATATTGTTTGTTGGAAAAGAATCCGGAGTTATTGGAAGTACATATGCACGTTTTAGATTCTCTGTGAAAACACCATTGTATAAGAGACAGCAACTTGCTTTTAATCAAATCATGAGGCAGAGATGTATAAAGTGTAGAAAAATCAAATGTACAAATTTGAGTCGCTTTGAAATTTAGCGAAAGAAGTTTGTCTATAACTTCATGAGAATTATTAATCGACCAAAAGTAATTGATGTTGCTATTATGAAATGCGACATCACAATATTTGATAATATGATCTTTTATAGCAGTTAGAGCAGACGTAATATGCTTCGATAGTACCGTAGTAGAGTAGTGGCTAGAATTAGATATGAAACGTGATTTATATGGACTTTTATGTAGTTTTGGGAGCCAATATATGGTTGGTAGATCAGATTTATCAGTTGTAATTTTGAAGTCGGACATGCTCATGAGGTGATCGTGCAAGGTGCTTTCTTTTGAGGTAGGGCTTTCCACATATGTACGAGTGGAGTTTAATTCGTTTTTAAGTACTTCAATATAATATAGTTTTCAAACGACTGTTATGCTGTTACCTGCTTTATCAGCAGGAACAAAGACATATTTAGCATGTAAGTCAGCTATCTTCTTTTTAATAGAATTTGCCGTCAATGTATTAGGCTGTTGAAATAAATGCGGATTTTCCGTAAAGTTCTTAATACGGATATCGACAATTCTTAAAATCTCGTATTTCCAATCATTTAGAGCATTAACCTTTACCTGTTCTTTTTTACACCAACGTTTACAAGATGTAGTTAAAGCATCTTCTATAACGTCACGGCATTTATTGAAATCTATCCTGGACGGTAACCTATATCTAGGTCCTTTTCCAAAAAGGGTGCGCAATGTCTTGTCCGAAATAAGTTTAGGTCACCAGTAATAACATGACCTGCCGGTTTATAAACATATTTAGAATTTTCACAAGAACACGACGAAGGAATAGAGTCTGAAACATCAGGGTTAGATGTAACTTTATTATAATTTAAAATATGATTTCTTATAGGCTTTTTGTACTGGTAACAAATAAGTGGAGGTTCTAAATTCTCAAAATATTGGGGGATTTTAGATGTGACTCTATGATCACGGAAAATATTAGAAATGTTAAGTAGATCGAAGCCTTTATTAATAAATTTAATTTTGAGAAATGGCTGCTTGGGTGGAAGAGACGGAATACGAGGAAAAAGTTTATTATATGAAAATAAAATAATCAAATTGAGTTTATATCAATCAGAATTGCGTAAACTTCGAAGATCAGCTTCGCCCAGGATAGGTTTCAATTTATTTACCGGAATAGACGATAGTGCATGCAAAAGTTCATGACGGCCATTATTTTTTTTTTGCGATAAATAGAAGATCGTTTAATGACCTATTAAAACGATTACGTTTTCTGATGTTACGATTACGGCGACGCCATGTAACCTACGTTTTCTGATAGTTTTGTGTCTTAATGTAAAAATATTGATCTTATTCTGACGAGAAGAAATATTACCTTGTCGATATATTTGGTCGTTGAGACCAAGAGGGTATGGGGTTTGTAGTTGTTTAATCTAGTAGAGCTCGGTTTCCAAAAGTCGTTTTTTAACATCTGATTTCGTATCACCTGGTAATGTAAAGATATTTTCTACTGGAGTAATTTTCACATTGTTAATATTATGTTAGTATTTATTAAAGTGGTTATAAAGAAAATTCTGGTATTTACGTCGTGAATTATTACGAATTTTATAGGAATGATTCCGAAAACGTTGTTTCAAAGTTTGAGAAGTTTCCCCGACATATTGAGCCCCACACCCTCTAGCTTCTCAAGTGATGACATATATAACATTGGCAGTATTTCAATCTATGTCTTTGTCTAATTTGGTGTTAAATGTATTTCCATTAACCGAAGATTCAATATTGGACTTGCAGCTTAAATGATGGCAAGTAAGATATTTCTTGGCGTTGCACTTATTAATTTTAGAATACCCTCTGCGTATAAAATTTACAGCTCTGTAAGAATTTATAGCTGTGAATGTTTTTGAAAATGAGATAGATTAGAAAATGAGAATGATTAACGGTTTGGTACTTCTTCGATATTGATTTTAACCACTGTCCATGTATCTCTGCTGGTGGACAAATTGTTCCCGAGGATACTTGTCGGGCAGAAATTCACAATGAATGCCTGAAAGAAGAAGTAACATAGTGGCTGGCACGTCGCCCACCCACACTGCTATATCTATGGACACGGGTATGACAGGTAATACAGGTGTCCCACATGTTGTCCTACGGGACATTACCAAGAATACATACATTGTTAGCGATGACAACAAGATGTGGTATAAGAATGCAGACAATTATATAGCTATTAAAGCATGTAAAGTCGAAGTTGTAGATATTTTAAAGGATCACAATTTTGTCCCTACTGATTGTAATATATCCAAATGCGGAGACAGAAATTGTAAAACATGCCCGATCCTCATAACTGACAACACTTTTACGAGTAATCTTACAAAACGTTCTTTTTCTACTCGTACTTTTGAAAACCTAACTTGTAAGTCATCCAACTTGATATATGGTATGGAGTGTTCTTTATGCGGCATGATTTATGTCGGAGAGACTAAGGGTCAATTACGTACCAGGATGTCAGGGCACCGTTATCAAATAAACCACAGTGGTAACCAATTACTTTATAGACATTTTAATTATCCATACCATTCTATTTTGTCCCTGAAAGTCCGCATTTTAGAAAAAATATACCATTCTTCGAATAATCCTAACCTAATTACCCCCTTTCGCCGAAAAAGGGAAGATTATTGGATTAGAGAATTAGGTACCGCGGCAACTTATGGTTGCAATGACCACATTAATACTGTAGGAAACTTAACAAGCCCTGGGAACCAGTCGGTGAATGTTCTTCAATTGTTTGGCCATACATCAAGAAGGCGTAGAAGTTATGGAAAACGTAGGTATAATAAGCCCAATATCCATGATATATCCTTTGACGCTCTTTTACCATTTGTCAATCTACCATTAGGGCTTCATCATATTCGTACCAAGTTATATTCCCTTCCCTTGAAAAGGTTATATGAATTGTACGAATCGTCAATACCCTTACATTTTACCGACTCTAGTTCCCCACAATATCGACTACAGGGCATCATTATGGACATATCGTCTAGCAGACTTTTCAAGGCAGTTAAAACCGATATACCTATTGGTGATAACAATCGCCCCTTCCTTAAAATGAAATTTGCAAATAAGGGGATTGATGCTCTTAATTTGAGTAACATTTTGAACCATAGGTTAGTCAAGGATAAAATCCCTCCATATTTCAAACATCAGGAGTCGCCTTGTATTTCCTACAGCTATACATCTTCTGTGTCCTCTAAAATATTTAATTATGAACGTGTTTTACAGTGTCTTGATTCACACAATATTACAAAAGACGTTCCGTCCTGTACATGCTCCACATCAAGGTATCTTTACCCTTCATGCGGCCTTGTGGTAACTGGTGACCTCAATTTAGTACATAACAGGAAATTACGAGACCTCCTGAAGAAAGGTCCTAAATAAAGAGAGTCCCGTTCGTTCACATGACGTGAAAATTTCACAATTATTATGGATGCATGCGAGGAATATGCCAGGAGATGGTCAAAAAGGGAAGAAGTGGAGCCTGACACTCTCTCCGAGTGGATGAAATCCATCGGAGAACTACTCAAAAGAAGAATAGGGCGTCTCAGGCATTCAGTAAGAACCAAACACGAGTCTTTATTTAATGACCCTGATGTAGCCAGAGAACTATCTGAACTCCACGAACAATTTATTATTGTCCCAGCTGACAAAGCAGCAAACAATTATACCTTCGTTTGCAAAAGATTTTACATTAATTGTCTGTTAGAGGAACTTGGATTACACTCTGCACCTGGAAATCCAACATACACACAAACAAATTTATCTATTTCTGAAATACTTCAAAACCACAAATCTGTTCTCGAGTCTTTTGGAAATACCACAAGCAACTCTGACCTTGAATTACCTTATATTTATTGGATTCCAAAAATGCACAAAACCCCTTACAAACATCGTTTCATTGCTGGTTCTTCCAAGTGTACCACCAAACCTCTATTCATATTGCTAACGAAGATATTGACACACATCAAGCATGGTCTTCAAATTTACTGTGATACCGCATACTCCAGAAGCGGAATAAATCAGATGTGGATCCTCAAGAATTCTAAAGAACTTTTAGAGAATCTAAAATCTCCGAAATTTGATAAAATTTTCAGCATCAAATCTTTTGACTTCTCCACGCTATACACTACAATTCCGCATCAAAAGCTCAAAAACAGACTTGCTACAATTATTCGAAATTCTTTTTTCCATAAAAATGGAAATCGTAGATATAAATATCTTGTTATTGGGCGGGAAGATACATATTTTGTAAAAGAACACTCTGATGCAAAACACAAGTATACCGAAGATCAAATCATCAAAATGCTGGAATTTTTAATAGACAATATTTTCGTGGTGTTTGGAGGGAACATTTTTCAGCAAATCATTGGCATTCCCATGGGAACTAACTGCGCCCCTCTTCTTGCTGACATTTTCTTATATTCGTATGAGGCGGAATTTATTCAAAACATGCTCTCCACAGGCAGAAAAAGTCTTGCATCTCAGTTTAATTTTACGTATAGATATATAGACGACGTATTGTCAATCAATAATCCTAACTTTAAGGATTACATACATGAAATCTATCACCATGAACTTGAGATAAAAGAGACAACCGAGAGCAATAATTCCGCTTCGTATCTGGATATATTTTTAACTTTCGACAGTAATGGTCATTTGGACACCTCTCTGTATGACAAACGTGACGATTTTAACTTCCAAATAACTAACTTTCCGTTTCTTTGCAGCAATATCCCGTCCTCACCTGCCAATGGAGTTTTTATATCTCAATTTATAAGGTACGCAAGAGCCTGTTCTCTATACGACTGTTTTATTCCAAGGGCCAAACGACTGGCCACTAAGTTGCTCCTGCAGGGATATGTTAAACAACGTCTGAAATCGTCACTGAGGAAGTTCTACGGTCGCTATGGGGATCTTGTACGAAAATATGATGTGCCTCTTTCTAGAATGATTGATAATATTCTGGAATGCGACTAAATGACCTGTTCAGTGAACACCAAATATGACTTTGTATACCAGTTTTGTACGTTCGTATGTAAAATTAGGAAACCAAAACTCTTGATTTTGACATGTTTCTTAAGAACTGCTGTGACGGGTGATGCATGCAAACAGGAGACGCTTACTCTCCCCGGGCAGCTGGTCTCACCTCGGAATTTTTCAGTATTTCGGGGTTCACAACAGTTTCTTTTTGAAACTTACACGATTTTGTATCTGTCCTTGGACTTTGAGAATGATTAACGGTTTGGTACTTCTTCGATATTGATAGAACGTTTAATAGGGAAACTACTGGTGTGGAGAAATATGAACTTTAGTGGTGCCGAATAATTTTCTACAAGAAATACCAGGTATATGAAGAGTGGACACAGAGGGCAATCTAAGTGGTGTGATTATAACTTAAGGAGATTTGTATTTTAATTTTATTATATTTTAAGCCATTTTAAAGAAAGGGGGGGGGGGGGTAAGGATGTACAAACCCAGGGGAAAGCTCCCACACAACCAAGTCAGTAACTATTGGGTGAATAATAACACTTGAAACACCCAGAAACGGGGAACCTTTTTACAGGCTCCACACTGCATCTGAGAATAAGTGTAGATATGAAAGAAAAAAGAGGAGTTACTGGCTCAGTTATGTGGCAGAAGTCACCATGAAGCTATACAATACATGAATATAAATAATATACTAGAACATATAACACATTACAAAAATATTTGATTGTAGTGCAATTACGATACCGACTTAGGACGGTCATTTAATTTGACAAAAGCCAAACAAATGGTGTGGTTAACTGGTTTACAGGCCCACCTTCCCACTCACCGTAACAGCAGAACAATCAAAGGACGTACATTTAAAAATTTTACCTCCATGTAAAGAACAAGGGTCAACAGGTATCGCATATTGAGAGGTCATAAAAATATAAACACGTAAGGTATTGTAAAACACATAATGGTATAAAAATATATGCGACATCAACATGATAAACCGTGCTCTGCCAGTTTGAAAACGAGCTAAGACCCTAGATCTGTAGGAGTCCCGACTAACAGTCAGAGGGGACGAGGTTCAGGACCATGTCTCCTCTGAAAGAGGTTTGGACAAGGCCCGTCATATAGTCCCCACCGCCCTGTTAGTCAGCGTGCAACGTTCAAGTAAAAGTCTGCATAAGGCTGTAGAGGGGCCAAATACAAGACCTATAGTCTTTTGAAGTTCAGTTTGAATTTTCTCTGTCTATAGTCTGTTGGCACAACTACAGTACAGTACATGTATCAATTAGGCCTGTATAAATTAATGGCTTTGATACTAAACCTATTTACAAAAATGGCCTTTGTAATCAATATTAATTACGTTTAGTTTAAGTTCTTAGTTATCTTTATCAATATTACAATTAGGTTGCTCATCTAACTTGATTAATTTAGTATCATCATGTACCAAATCTAAGAGTAAGATATATAAATATATTTAAATTTGAAACAAAGATATAGTTTTGAAATAGATATACTGTATCCCATGTAAAGCCTAATTATAGGAAATGTCAAGATATTTAAAGAAGAACCTGTGAAGTATAATTATACATGCATTTCTAGCTTTCTAGCAACATATGTATTGATTTGCCTTATTTATCATAACTTGTCCATGAATGCATTTCAGTCATTTGCAGATAAGTTAATTTAAACCATTTTCTTTTAAATGAGAAATTGGTTAATTTATTTACTTAGACAGTAGAGTACATTCTGAATGTGATATTTAGGTTTTCAAGTTAAATATACAGAACAGAGCATTTACATGAAAATGCCTTTAAATGAGATAACATTTTTCAGATTATATGAGAAATGATTTTATCAAAATATCATAGGATTATATATACCCTTATGAACCAGTCTACCTCTAGTAAAACTAGATTATCATATATCTCATTCAACTTGAACAAATCAGGATGCATATTGTAGACTTTTGGGTTTAGAAAGAATGTGAAAAGCTATAATTTCTATCAGCTTTGTGTCTTTACATTTAATCAAAAATTGACAGTCATCTGTAGTCTGTTATACTTTGTTATTAAGCTTTATGACATTTCACTTCTCTCAGCATTTGTAAAAAGAACATACATATTATTGAAATGATTAAAAAATAAAAGTTGAATCTTAATTGACATAAAGTTTCTGTAGAACTCAGGTTGTTAAGTTTGGAATATTAGTTTCCATTAAGTTTTCGCCTTGCAGAAACCTGTAGAAGTGTTTGTGAGAAGTTTCGATTATGTAGAAACTTTGACTGTAAGTTTCCGCCAAGTTTCTATAAAACTGAAACCTGCGGAAATTTTACATGCAAGTTTCCTCAGGTTTCCGTTGCAGAAACCTTCCGGAAACTTGATGTCCAAGTGTACTCTCAGCATTTTTTAAGAAGACCATACACATATTATTGAAGTGATTGAAAAAGAAAGTTGAATCTTGACATAAATTTTCTGTAGAACTCAGGTTGTTAAGTTTTGAATATAAGTTTCCATTAAGTTTTTGCCTTGCGGACACCTGCGGAAACTTTTGTGAGAAGTTTCCGTCATGCGGAAACTTGCTGAAACTTTTGACTTAAAGTTTCCGCCAAGTTTCTGCAAAACTGAACGTTACGGAAACTTGATGTCCCAGTTTCCGCAAGGTTTCCGGAGTTGCGGAAACTTGGGGTTTTTTGCAGTGAAACGCAGTACAACGAATGATAAAATTAGAACCCTATACAAAAAAATGTGTTCATGCAGTTTGCTCCTTGGATTATTTATACATTGGATCTATTAAGATTTTGTCGAGACTGTGGGGAACGCCATGAACACTGTTTTACACTCTCTAGTCACATGATATGAAGGTTCTCTTAATTAGCAACATCGCAAAGAAAATGCATGTCAATTATCACATATTAAAGCACAGTTAATGGGTGTATAATACCAAGGAGACAGGCCAGTGTAGTTACATGGATGAAATACAATATTTTTCCATTCCCGAATGAAAAAAAGGAGAAACATAAATTTATTTACCATTTTACAGTTAGTAAAAGCACGTGACATTCAGGCAATTTCCAATTGTTCTATTATCACGTCATAAAATTCAACCCACTCACCCCCTTTTTTGACAATTCCTTTGATAAAGACTGTCCTTTATAGACAATACCTTGATGATGATGATGATGATGATGACGATGATGATGATAATAATCATGATGATGATGATGATTATATTGCAAATTTTGATGAAGTGAAATTGAGGAGCAATAGGTGTCAAATGCCGAACAATCATAAGAATGTTGTAAGTATATTTTGTATTTAAACATCCCTGATTTTCAAAGGCAACTTCCTGTTAAAATGTTGAGAACTGAAGAAGCAAGTTAAAGTACACCCTATACACATTTTCCCATCCCATCTATATCATTGATCAATCGAAACGTGTCAGAATGTAAAGACCCAACATGCATTGTTATTGCATTTTACTACTAATATCTGAAACTTTCAAGCTAAACTTGAGCATACATCTGAAAATAAAATACCCTATAGTGTTATTTATTTCGAGTGTACATGAAAAATGTAACTAGTGTAATATTGTCTATTTTCTTACACGTGTAAAACGAATGAAGATATTTAATAAAACAAGTTCAGATTTACAAATGCCAAAGATATATTTATTCCACTTAAAGTATTGAATTTCTTAATCCTAAAAATAAAATAAAAAATTGTTAGTTAAATACAGATCAACATATGAGGTCATATATCAGATCCTTTCATTTATTTAGCAACAATGATTCAGCGGAAACTTAAGATAGACTACCAGACAATGACGGGCCGATTTAAATTGACGCTTATTATAAACTTTATACAAAACTATTAGTTTTACAATCTGATTGTTTTAATAATGTTTAAACATATTAAATGTTTTAAATATTAGTGTAACACATTCAGTAATGCTCATGGCATAGATGCATGTAAATGAGGTGTCGTACGTTAATACCTTTACATCTTTACATTGTGTATGCTAGTATATACCCATATGTGTTCATGTTCAAAATGCATATTGTATATTCTTTATTATTTAAGCGTGCAACTGTGAATTTTTAAATTTACACAGGGCTTTTTGTCAAAAAAAAAAAAAAAAAAAGAAAAAGATGATAATAATGATTGGTGCATTTGTGTTACTCTAAGGTGATGAGCAATAATAAGATATGTATTGAGCAAATGATCAGAGA
This sequence comes from Pteria penguin, assembly GCA_035048485.1. Classification (NCBI taxonomy): domain Eukaryota; kingdom Metazoa; phylum Mollusca; class Bivalvia; order Pterioida; family Pteriidae; genus Pteria; species Pteria penguin. The sequence goes on along the minus strand of CM068581.1, from coordinate 63,997,246 downwards.
CATTGAAAGATTTTATTTTAGATACTACTTGTGTATTTGATAAGGGCAATTTTTGTGATCTGGATTTTATTGCTTATGTTAACACTGAACGATTTATGATATATTAAGTTTTATTTGCACTGTGTTTTTGATAAAATTGAATTTGTTGAATTTTGTTGAAAGTTGAATTATTGACCTTAGAGCATGACTGTAAATCTAAGCGAGAAAGCTTGAAAATTCGTAAGTAGACGGAATTTGTGAAAGTGCTTTTTCAAAATGACCTTCTAAATCATATCCTAGATATCTTTAATTGAACTGAGGTTCCAGCATCTGGGAGGACTAGGTAAGAGCTCAATTATTTCACATGCAAAGTATTGGTTAGTGGGGCTATCCGTGTGAGGATGAGGATTATCCTGAATTAAAATAAAGTCTGGACCCACTTCATCTTGCACGTGGTAGTACAAGAATCTTCTGAAATACCTTTCTGTTATTTAGGTACCGTTATCAACAATATGAAGGTCACTACTTTTCCCGTTGACACATTTCTTTCCATACCATGAAAGACCCTCTACCCTAACTGTCGTGCTCCGAGATGCAAGCAGGTGCAAAACGTTTTCTTTTTTTTTTTTTGAACTTCTCTACACTCTGTGAAATCTAAATAAACTCTTGAGTAAGCAATACACAGAACTGGGGTTTAATTGTGATGTCTCCATTGCATATGGTCTTGGACCTAACGTAGTTGATTTCTGTCGTGGCTATTCGTCACAGGAACACGAATGGCAGGACTCCTGTCATTCACACCAGTATTATAAATCATTTCCTTATTTTGGGGGTAGATATTCGTAGATGTGTTGCACGTCCTGGTTCAATAATTCAACTCGGATGACTGATTCATCGATTTTATCCAATAAACAAAACAAAGAAAACTTAAAGCTGTATACCCTATGTTCGCTAGTAGAATGCATATTATGGGTTGATTTATTCTTAATTGTTTTTAAAATATAAATAAGCCTAAACCATATTTAGGACCCTTGCAAATGTTGGGATCAAATTCGTCGTATTAAGTGAGATATGGCTGTCTAAAACATGATGTTTGTAAACAGAATATTTACAACCAACTTATCACATGATCTAATTCGGAGGCCGCCGCATCACGGACACTGGTGGAGGGCGAGGTAAATAAACTTGACGAGTAACTATAAAAATCTGTATTTAAGTCTGCTAAAGTAAGTATTTACTGAAATCGATTTCTTTTGGAGTCTCCCTTCATCGTATTTGTTTCAATTAAACTGCGCATGTGCGAAGTCATGTCATGGTTGTATTTATGGAATACCCACTTTATTTACGAAGTATTTTCTTTTTATTTTGATATCTCTGAGGGTTTGAAGCAACAAAAACTGTTATTAACGCAAAGTTAATAACTTCAGCCATACGAGTAAAATACAGTTTTTGTTTTACATGCGCTAATTTTTGAAATTATACTGAATTGTAGGGTATACAACTTTAATATATCATAAGCTGTACAGCGTTAACCTAAATATAAAGCTGCAGATTACAATGAACCTTATCAAATTTTGAGTAATACATAAAGTTAAGATCATTTTTCCACAGTCTTTTGTTTTCATCTGTATATCTTTTATTATTGTTCTACACCTCAGACTTGTACTATTGTACCAATCACTACTTTTTAATTTGTGCGTGTGTGTGTATAAATTGAGAAATTTAGAGTTGCATGCTACAGTAATAAAGAATATACGATATGCATTTTGTGCATGGACTCTATACAAGTATAATCTAGTGTAACCGGGTCAATCCATAAATAACAGACTCGGCGGGTTCGGGAACAGGGTTTTATTTTTTTCAATAGGGTGTAAGATAAACCCTGTAATATAATATAAACATAATAAATATTTACAAACAATATTCTACATAACATAAAAACACAATTCAACTTTATGAAATAGATATAACACATTACACAATTAATATTAAATTATGACATCATGTACCATAAATTTACTTTATCAAAAATATACTGAAATATAAGAGTTATCTCCCTTATCATATAAAGTTTATCAAAAAATCAATTTGCGCGAAATATTATACACATAACGCTTTCAAGAATCTAATATAAAAATATACAAGTACTATCAACCTAAATAAATATTATTTATTAATCAATACCAAATACAATATAGAAAAAGGTTTAAAAGTAACTCGTACCCGCTTATGGAGCGAAGGTTATAACATTCAATCACCCTTTTGTAAATCTTGCAAGTAGAAATCTCACATCGTGCAATGAATCTAAACAATAAAACAAAAATATTAACTAGTTACACATTCTAATACACAATGCACAATGACGTACATGTAATGAACTAGTAATACACATACACATAACGTAGAACTTTTGAAATTCAATAGAGCTCTTAATTACGTGTGTTATATTAAAAACTATATAATAAACTGAATAACTGTAATAGATCTAATACAGAAAATACAGACAAGATAGACAATGATTGAATGGGTTCGAATCAGTGATCTAAACAAATGAATGAAATATATGAAAATATCAATATGTGAACAATAATATACATGTATGTACTCTGCTAATATCTAACTACTTCAAAAAAGCGGCAAAAAGAAGAATTGAAGGCTAAATTGACCAATGAAATGACCGGATAAACATAATGAGTAAGTTAATTAAAGGCGGGAAATTCAAACTGGAAAAAGAATTAATAATTTAGAAAATAAAAATAAATTACACAGAACGATGTTTTAAGTTAATTTAAACTTTGGAATAATTAATACTGTTAAATTAATAATATAAAAACATCGTCGCTATCACACTAGCATACCGAATATAAAGCTGTAAAAGTATTCCGGATTCTTTTCCAACAAACAATATACTTCATATAAATATTGGACTTGCAAGGAATTATGTAAAGCACTAGATTTTCTCATGAATAATATTTTTGTTCAATTTGATGGCAAGATATATCAACAAATAGTTGGGATTCCTATGGGTACTAACTGCGCGCCTCTAATAGCAGATTTATTTCTTTATTGTTATGAGAGGGATTTTATGGTTTCAATTCAAAAATCAAAACGTTTTGACCTCATTGACAAATTTAATAATACTTGCAGATATCTGGATGACATTTTTGTTATCGACAACCCTGAATTCGAACAGTTTATATCAGAAATATATTCACCAGAGCTCACATTGAATAAAGCTAATACTTGAGATAAATCTACACCTTTCTTAGATTTAAACATCAAAATTATCAACAACCTAATATATACTAATATTTATGATAAACGTGAGCATTTTGGATTTCCTATTGTAAATTTCCCTTACTTGGATGGCGATGTTCCTCGACTCCCATCATATGGTATCTATATATCTCAATTAGTTCGATTTGTCAGAGGCTGCACCGATGTTTTGGACTTTCATAAACGAAATTTACAAATTACTTCTAAACTTTTAACTCAGGGTTACAGATATCACAAGCTAAGAAAAACATTCAGCAAATTCTTCAGATCTTATTCAGAACTTCTATCTAAGTTTGGAAATATTTCTTTTCAACAGTATGTATCCAATGGAATTTCCCATCATAATTTTACGGTGATCTCGTATATAAACTAAGGAAAGTAAAAGGCTCCGACGTTATTTTATCATGTAATAAAATAGTCAAACGTCTTCTAAATAGACAATATAATACTGAGATCATCAAAAAGAGTATAGGTCTTGTATTTGGCTCCTCTACAGCCTTATGCAGACTTTTACTTGAACGTTGCACGCTGACTAACAGGGCGGTGGGGACTATATGACGGGCCTTGTCCAAACCTCTTTCAGAGGAGACATGGTCCTGAACCTCGTCCCCTCTGACTGTTAGTCGGGACTCCTACAGATCTAGGGTCTTAGCTCGCTTTCAGACTGGCAGAGCACGGTTTATCATGTTGATGTCACATACATTTTTATACCATTATGTGTTTTACAATACCTTACGTGTTTATATTTTTATGACCTCTCAATATGCGATACCTGTTGACCCTTGTTCTTTACATGGAGGATTATTTATAAATTTTTAAATGTACGTCCTTTGATTGTTCTGCTGTTACGGTGAGTGGGAAGGTGGGCCCGTAAACCAGTTAACCACACCATTTGTTTGGCTTTTGTCAAATTAAATGACCGTCCTAAGTCGGTATCGTAATTGCACTACAATAAAATATTTTTGTAATGTGTTATATGTTCTAGTATATCATTTATATTCATGTATTGTATAGCTCCATGGTGACCTCTGCCACATAACTGAGCCAGTAACTCCTCTTTTTTCTTACATACGACACTGATTTACGTGCAGTTACTTAGGCCTTGAGTATCACTGAAAAGTTGTCGAAATGTGCATATGGTACACCTTAAAGCTGAGCTTTAGAATATATATATATATATATATATATATATATATATATATATATATATATATATATATATATATATATATATATATATATATATATATATATATATATATATATATATATATATATATATATATATATATATACATATATGTGTGTGTGTGTGTGTGTAGGTTATAGACATTCATAATTGTATCTTTAAAATCATCTCCAGATAAATGTTGTTTCTGTATGAATAAATGCAATAATAATATATATATAGTTTTTATATTCAGTAAGATTTCAGAAAAATTAAAGATTTTATAGATGCACACGCATAGACAAAATGATCTTTATCCCCTTTACATTATAATCAATTTAAACAAAAATATAAATGTATATAAAGATCAACACATCATATGATGATGATTAGTACCTCTTTTTTTCTGTTGCATTGGCATAATTGACTTGTACAATTACTACATGCTGTCGAACTTCACTACATGTTAGACATTTGCTACGTCTACTTCCATTTGTAGTGTCTTTTATTTATTGAAAAATTTCAAAATATTTAAATAAACAAATGTAATTCTTTTGCCATACACATGTACGAATTAATTAATTCAGATTTAGTGATACATGTTTATTTTGCGTTGTTTTATCGAACACTCCTTTTAAAAACCGGAAATGAAACATCGTGTATTGAATGAGTTGAGCATGGGAATAATACTGTTATAGTTTGATTGAAATACAGGACAAAGGACAAAATGTGTAAGTAATAAATTTACTCATACTGTCTCGTTAATCCTTCATTTCTTTGTTTTAGTGTAATACATTTACTATGAAAATGTCCTGTAAAGTTAAATTTATGTGGAATATGGGGGTATTTGATAGGAATGTAAACGAAAGATTTATCAGTTTTCTACATATATGGAACATTATGACTAATTGGATTTCTGTTCTTCGTTATTATACATATACACTGTGAAACATATTCGTTTGAATTATGTATGATTGATCAATTAATTCATGAAACATGTCCTTTATCAGCGAATTCGTATCCTGATTACTCTATTGAGTCTACTGTCTAACTGTCACGGTGTATGCACACCGATATTTCCTTATATACCCCCGATAACAGCAATGTGCATGGATATCTGGTCACTCGGCTCGGTTGATTTCATATAGCATTTGTGCAGCCAATCAGTGTGAGGGTTGTAGACCGTGGTGAAGTAATTACCTGAGGCTTTGAATTCAAAGGTGCAACTATTTGGGGGTCTGGTCAGGAACGTGGGCGCCCGTAAACTGGTTAACCACACCAATTGAGTGACGTTTGTTATTTTTATTGACCGTTCTAATTCTGTATCATAACTGCGGTACGATGGAATATTTTGGTAATGTTGTTTTCTCTTTTTATTGAACCATTTATCAAGTTTTATTTGCATGTCATTGGTTGTTTGTGTCATACAGCTTGATCAAATGTCTTCTTTCTTCTCAGTAATACGAAGCCGTTTTCGTTCCATTTTAGAAAAGAAAAAAAAAATTAATTTCTTTCGAGCATCATTCACAAGAAAATTACCGCGTTTGAACGATAAATCATCTCATCCGAGCGAGAAAAAAATCTCGTTGGATTGAGAAAAAAAATCTCGTTGGTATGAGAAACTATCATATTATGAATAAAGGTGTTTGGTTATTTAAAAATAAGTGTGTTTAAAAATAATTAAAATTGATACGTACAGTGATACATTTATATATAGAGAATTGCACATATTATAACTTAAAATTCATACAAATCTAGATTCACTTCACAGTGTCAAACATAATGTACATATGCATGTTTATTCTAAATATACTACTTATCAATAGAAAGGAAACACTTTAGATAAAGCATACTGTTATTACACCTAGAAGAAGAAGAAAAAGATACATGCAAAGGGAAAAAAGGGGGATGCTATGCCATCACTCTTTTCATTAGCTATTAATTATGATTCATAATTTTCAGAAATGAAATATATAGTGTATGGTACCTACTGGTATACAGTATAACACTCATAATCATGCATTATAATTTCATTAATGATTAATATTAAAAGGTGAGATTAATGAGCTAAGATAGGTTGATTCCTCTGACCTCTTACCTGAGAGGGGTGAATGGGGTTCCAAATCAGATGTAATAAACAAACTTTAGATCTACAATATGGTATACTGATAGACAGAAATAATCTGTGTAAAATATCTCGACCACATTCAAGCCAAGAACAGGATCACGGTAAATTATAGCTCTTGTTTCAAGGAATTATGTAAACGATCAAACAGAAGTTATTGGAAAATGTTACAATATTTATTGATGTACGATATTCCATTTCTTTTTATCGTGTAATAACACTTACACTGCCGAATATGTTGAATATTGTTGTCATTCATATCTGCCTGTCTTCTTCAGGAAGCGACTTAGTTTGAATCTTACTTTTGACGCGCATGCACATAACATTTGTAAACAGTAACTTCATCTGCCCCTTTTATCGAACCACAGGGCTTTCGGCTAGTTGGTCCCTTCCCCAAATCATACTAATATAGGAAGAAGGGATAGAACTTCATCGCCGTAGACAATTTTATCAGGTTCAGTTTTTTTCTCACTAATTTTGATATGGTAATTACGTGTAATTAAGTTAACTTATTACAGTTTTTTTTCGAAATTAACCAATCGGTTGCATTGTTTGTCTTTTTTTAAGCTTATTTCTGTACTGATTTCTTTTTCGTCTAGCCTGTCTTATGTCATATGTGATCCAGGGTAATTAATTTATTTGGGATGCATTCTTTTAAAGTTGCAATTACTTCGTTTGTCCAGTATTTTACGCTTCCATTTAAGTTACTATTTTCGCGTATATGTTCGTTCCCAGGCAGATGTTTAATCGTTTTGCGCATTCGTTCATAAATGCCTTTATCGTAAAAGAATATTGTTTTTTTACATTTATTTCCATAAAGCTTTACCCATTTGAAAAGGCAAATAAGAATAGGGATAGTGATAGTATATCTTAAATTCACATTTAAGAATGGCTGAAGTACTTTAAAGCTGTCAACGCCAAAAGAGTTATATGTCTGTAGTAAATGTATTAATGTTTCTGATAACTCTGTGAACGAAGTAGGGGTTGCAATGAAATGGAAGAACCATTAATGAGCTGATATCAATTTAATTTCTGGTTGTGATAAACATAGTTGGTACTCGTTGAAATCGTCGGTAATTATATTATGAATATTTGTGTCATTAGCCACGTCAGTGGAGTGTTCGATTAAGTTCCATATAAGGATCGGATTGTTGGGTATTTATATTGTTCCTATTAGATAAATCTAACTCCAACTTAAACACATTCGAAGCTTTGTCGCTTTAGGACCTGTTAAGGAAGAGTTTTTCTATACATATACTGCTACACTGCTGCCCAATTTCTAGTCAGGTATGTCACATCTAATAGGTAGAGTGAATCCTGTCATATTTTGATAATTATTCTCCATAGCATTTTTAAAACCAGGTTTCAGTATAATATATGATGTCAATTTCGCTTAGTCTGCATCCATGGATATCAATTTTTGGTTTTCTGCTTTGAATATTGAGGTGAAGGAGAAATGTCAGAGTATTGCAATGGAGAAAGAAGCAATGGTCTGAGACCGATCAGACAAAAGTGAGGTCATTGGTATGTTTCTGTTGTCATATTTTGTGAGCAGGTCCTTGGTGATTTGTGTCAGACATCTTTGCCAGATGTCTTTTGCTTTCTCTATTTGATGTACTAGTAAGTGTACTTGAAGATGAGTTATCTTGAGGGGCCACCTGGGTTCGTTTCAATATCACCGCATAACAGAGGTAAGATACGAAGCATAAGGGAAAGAGGCATGGAACTTGTTGACATCGAAGATATTGCAGTGTAAAAAATCAAAAGAAGTTGGCTGATTACGCAATTAATATTAAACATAAATTTCTTATTCTGTCCCTTTTCTAAGATGCCTTAATAATAATATAAACTATTATATCCTAGCTCTATAAAGATCAATCTACAATCCATCAGGTTATAGCAGTGTCCTTCACATCAAATAACAGAGGCACAATAGGGATATCAATACAATACTAGGTATCATATTTTGTTCAAGTTGGAGACAATCAAGTACCGGAGTTGTGAAAGAGGAAGAAAAACAGGGGAAACAATAAAAAGAAATGAACAAAGTGAGTATGTTATACATACATGTATATTCCGGATAATCTGAAGATATGCATCGAGCTTGATGTATAGGTTTGACTATTGATCGGAAATTTACATGTTCATTTCAAATGAGGTTATACAAAATTATATATGTTTCAAATGAGGTTATACAAAATTATACAAACTTATATAAGTTGGTAATACTTTTAAATCGAAATAATAAATATATGTAATACAGGAGAGATGACACCGTGTAGGTGGAGAATGTTCAGGAGGAGTACCTCTAGGATTGTTGCCAGGGAGATGACACTGAGGCGTCTTTTCCTATACCAAGTGCCCTAACGACATTCCACAAACTCGTCCAGTTGGACTGCGTGTTTCCCTTCTCTGTCATAAGAATTTTCAAGTCGCTTACAGCAGTGCTCTTCATTTTCTTTTCACGAACGAGCTGGTGCACTTGATAGGCAATTTTAGGATGTATGATGAGCGGCCAACGCGGATTGCTTACATGGACACACCCCCTCCCGCGTTCTTCCCTCATCCTACACCTACGTCACATAAAAATGGCATCGAGAGGCGGATTCAAAATACCGCCGCCGAATTATCGTAAAGAAGGAAATAAGTATTTATTTCGACGCTGAGTGGGATATGTGCATATACATTTACGTGTTTGGGATAACTTTAGGAGGAAGGACTTGCCTGATGCTGTAGTTCGCATTTTGTTGTCCTGTAATCAGACCGTCGACCCATGGACGGGCTTTTGTCCGAGCAGTGAATTTACGAGAAGATCACCATATTTGAAGTAGTGTATCTCCACTGTTACGGAGATGCAAATCTGAAACTTGCTGAGATTATAGAAAATTTATTTATGTATTGAGTAATATAAGTCAAACCTAGGCGTCAACCGAATATAGTGTTTAATGACTGTTGATCGAACTTGGGTCGATTTTTACTATAGAGAGAGTTCAATTCCCTCAATTCCCTTTGTCCCTGTGGTCAGAATGTATGTGTATTTGGTGATATTCACATATTTGTAGCACTGAGATAATAGTTTTCAATCAAGATGGAGACAGTCGTAACGTATCTAATTCATAGTCAGTCGACGCATGCGATGCGTCGTAAATAGAAACGTATCCTGATTTCCATCAACATTGCCCCAATAGACCAAGATTTATTTATTTATTTATTTTTGTTTTCGTCACTCCACAACTGTTTTATGTATATGGTGGTGGCATGTGCGAGATGCATTTTATAGAAATTCATTCCTTTGCAACGGATCCACTCGAAGCAGTGAGGGATAATTCTGTGCCAAAACCATTAGTGAAAAGGGTCCTCGGTCTTCACTGTCTCATCTGAAAGACAGAACACTTGTGTTCCCAAGGCAAGAGACGAAACTAAGGCCGTTTAATCACGAGATAGGCACGTCATCCACCAAGCTACATCGACTCTATATTGACCAAGACTGCTCTACGATTGACTGATGCTGCATCACGACTGACCAAGACTGCACTACGATTGTCCGATACTGCACAACGATTGACCAATACTGCGCTACGATTGACTGATACTGCACCACGAGTGACCAAGACTGCACTACGATTGTCCGATACTGCACAACGATTGACCAAGACTGCACTACGATTTTATGTATAACTACCCTAAAATTTATATAATAAATATAAGAGCATACATTTATGTAAATTGATTTAGTGCATCATATTACCATTCGACAACTTCTTTTCGGTGATGCTGAAACTGAAATCGAAACTGCAAATAGTTGAAAAACAAACAGATTACCTTAGTGATATAAAGAAGTGTTTTGCCGAAAATGTTGAAGAACAAGGACGTTTATTTGATCATAACGATGATATTCTTTTCCATCGTAGAATGTAGTGGCCAGCGCGTAGTAACAAATATTAAAAAAAAAAAATATTGTTTGTTTGAGGTCACGCCACGATTAGATCACGTATATGGTGACCATATCTGCCAGACGCATTGCATAGAAATTTCTATCTTTGTAATGAGCCCACCTTAAGCAATGAGGGATCTTTTACGTGCCACGCCTACCTTGATATGGGACCTCGGTTATTGCCGTCTCATCCAACAGTAATGACACTGGAGTGCCAACGGTAGTAGGGGAATCTCGGACCTTCTGATGACGAGCCGAGGACCTCATCCTCCGAGATTCACCGGCTTGATGTACAAAAATTAAAACTATAGACAGAACACCCCCACCCCCCCAAAAAAATAAACAAAAACGACATTTTCAAATACAAGTTTATAAGAGATAAGACATAGATATCAAAACAGAGAATATAACAGTGGAAAGGCAGATATGAATTATATGTATATAATATAGAAAAGGAAAACAGGAAAACATAAAAAGGAAAATGCAGGTTAAATATACTGTACTATACATATACTATAATAATATAAAAGGGAAAACATATACTGAATATCAAATACATGTACATAAATAGAAAAACAGTGCCATGTATATAGAAAAATGAAAAAGGCATACATTATCAAATATATATGATATGAAAAGGAATGACATGTAGGCTTAAAAGAAGAATGTAATGTCAAATGTGCAATCCAATCGCTTACATTTCAAAATTTTTGTGTGAGTAAAGATGCTCACTTTTCCCGGTCACCTGATCTCACTCCATCAAAGGGGTTCACATATACTCTTCAACTAGACATTTTTCGTTGCTTTCTACTTAGTTTTCATTTTCACTTATTTTGTATGACATTTGGTTTCATGATTTTCGGACTTATGGTTTCGATTTATCCATCATCTTTGCATTTTCGGTAGTCTCGAAACATGCATGTGTGATATATATAAGATTCGAAGAGGAATTGTTGAAATAACATCAGTGTCTGGGCCCAAATATTAAAGTAGACACAACTTATTACATTATGCATGTCGTACATGTCCAGTGAGATATTTTTAGTTAAGATATTTCTATAAAGAAGTAAAGTGTGTATTATTTGATGACTGTTTAAATTTATAGTTTGTTCGAGACTCGACTGTATGAAGGAACAAATTGATGCCGTGGAAAAAGTAGAATACTGTATGTTCATGAAGTTGTATATGTTCATGTATTGAGGAATCTCGTTTGGGGATGACAACTATACGATAACTGGGAAATAAACATTTTACTGTTGAAATAATTTGTGTTGTTACTACAGTTCCCAAGTGTAATCCTTCTCTTCCTTTATAAAGTACCATAAACTACATGCATATGTATTTCCATATATATATATTAAATCAGAAAGTAACAATGTTATGTATATTTACACAATACGGATATCATACTTTTTCTACAGCAATATAATAAAAGTTATAATAAAAGGTGAGTAAATATAAGTAAATGTAATAAAACAGAAACACTCAATATCAGAACATTTCGGCTTTTTGCCTTTATCGGGTGATCAAAACGATTTTTTATGCCAAAGGATACATGGCAGAGTAATGAATTTTAGGATTAGGGTTAACCCTAACCCATTTTTACATAGCCCGACAATGTGTGGTATTCAGTATTCCTGTTTTATTAAAATCATTGTGCCTCCATTTAGAAGATGAACAGTGTATCAGATCTATAAGTAAATGTATTGTAACCTTCGGCAACAGTCCCCAGTATTATAAATTCCGTTGAAAATCCCCATATGAAATATAAGGTATTGTCTTCAGCATCCCGGTGTTACTTCTTTCTTATTGTGGTATGTTCTTCCTGTTTCCGTACTGATTGTATTTATTCATTTATTTTCGTTGACCTAATTGTGTAAACAAGCAATGGACAAATTTCATATAAAATTACAAGGAATCATCAAGGAAGCTGTAACCGGATTGCAAAGCAGATATTATCAACATTAAAACCCATATCACTCAAACAGAAAATTAAGTCGAATGACAAGTATCATTAATTCTATGAAAAGATTCATAATCCAGTCTTGCTCTGCAATCCGGTCAAAAATAAGCGGGATATTACTTTTTAAGATGTATTTTTACGAAAGGGATAATTTATGCAAAAATAAAAAAAAAAAAAAATCGAAATAGCAAATTTATAATTATATTATATGTCGCAACACTCATTAGAGAAAGTGGATGGCAAATTTGGATGAGATACATTATAATACACAAACAGGCTTAACGTACTCAATTTGTACAACATGAAAGAAAGGTGTATCCAAAATTATATGAACATACCTGACTCAGGACCATCAGCATTTAATTGATATTTCTGCAAAATGGTATTTTTTTAGAATTGGTGAAATATTTTATGCATACTGATCTGGTAATTATGCAGATAAATAAATCATTTGGTATATTGTCATAATCACAATACGTTAAAATTTGTTTCTGTCAAAGCATCCTGCATGTGAAAAAAATTCGTTACTTCCTTAAGTTTTTATAAGGAAACAGAGAGATTTGCAGATGATCACTAAGTAATTATTTCGCATTTTGACTGTTTTCTTATATTTCACTGATGTAATATGTGTGAACATCGGTATCTATTACATTAATAGCTATGTGACATTGAGTGTACTTTTTATTCTTTTAAATTTGTTTATATTTGTTATGAATCTTATGAAAATAAGAGGAGAAATGTGTATCCAAAATCTATTCATTTATTACATTAATGAGCTATGTAATATTAATTTTTCTTTTATATCTAATTTGTTATTAATCTTATATTACTTTTGTACATGCAACTTAAATATTCGCCTAAGAATGTATTTGCAAATACATTTAAAATGTCCGTAAGTCAAAGTGTCATAGACAAAAAACAATCAAATCATAGTTACACATGCATGTCACTAGGTTGTGTTTAGTCCCTGTCACTCTGTCACGAGTTCGGACAACGAGATTCGAGAGTTACAACTCGCCACAGCTGTATACTTGTTGCTTGATACTTTCACATATCCTTAAAATATTAAGTAATATCGTTAGAAATGGTTTAAACCTCTGTGACACTATCAAGAGTTATGGATCGTCGATAACATATCTTTATATGTCCTAGAGATGTCTCTTTATACTGAAAGTACTCGTCAGACAGCGGCAAGAATTTGAAGCGACTGAAATCATTTTGTACGATATCTTCACTATTTTTATATATAAAAATATCATCCTGTGGCTTCCCTCCTGAAGTATTCTTTATGAAGTCATGCATTTGTTGTGCTCTACTTGTAGGAAAATCGTCAAATTCGGTTCGTATACAGATTGTTAAATCCCGCTCCAAAAAGATAATAATACTCATCACTTTTCAATGTAGAAGAGAACTAGAGTCAAAAAAGGTTGGAAATAACTCGATTAGGAGTCGAATGAATATAACAACCATAGACTGTTGACAGCTTGCCAAGTTTTCGGTGAAACAGTTTCATAAAGGTTTTATTCAACAGTGAAAAAAAAAATTCAATCTTGAAAACCCTTGTTTTTAAACAGTTATTTCTAATGGAGGTTACAGGATCAAGATGTGGGACTACAACGGTAGAATGGTAAAACTATCTGGTCAGTCATAAATAGTATGAGATTCCTCTATCAAATACTATCAAAATTTACCTTCTTTACTGGTCGCATAGTGAATATCAAAAGTGAACCAAGGACAGATACACATCCTGCACCGACAAAACCTGGCGTATACGTTCCTAGTTTATCATACAGGAGCCCTGCAAATAAACCAATACATCTTCAGCATATATAGATGTCGCGTAACCAAAAAAATAAAATTAAATACTTTAGTGTATTTTCCGGGAATTTCTTGGTCAACTGCACAATAACACCAGTAAGCACACTCGGCTGTTCTCGAGCGCACCAGAAGGCCCCTCCCCAAACAACAATAAATAAATAAATACTAACATAATAAGCATTAATATCTGCAATCGGGGGGCCCAATGCAAGTGGTAGTGCGGCAGAACCATACACAATGCCTACTGCTTTAGCAGCTGATGAGGTTTCAACTAAATAAAAGACGATTATAGCTATCATTGCAAATATGCCACCTTTGAATACACCGACTATTGTCGTAACTGTCACCAATCCACCGTAACTTGGAATGAATGGTAAACAAATCAGAAATCCTCATGAAGGAAAAAGATCGCTTGATTCAAGTAGATTCTATTCACACATCGCAAATCAGATATTTTGCCAAACATCGGTCTGGCTATTGCAGATCCTAATTCCAAAAATGTGAACAGGAGAAATTCATCCGCGTCGGGATATAAATCTTGTGCAAGTTTCACCTACAAAATAAGATTTATGAGTAGTATTACTTCTGATGATCATACGTTTTGAAGCATTCTACGTATATTACGTTATTAGCCTCAAAATTCCTCAATCGAAATTTTTCAATGACTTCGTTAGAATTTTTGATAGACCAAAAGTACTTGACGTTACTGCAACAAATTCATTTACATGTGTAAAATCTCAAGTTTCATATCCCAGTATTTTTTATATTGTCTTTACACTTTCTCTAGTGTTTCTATTGGGAAGATTTCCCCCTTAAATTTTGAATGGAATTGTCTTTATCCACGTTACAACAATAATCAGAGATGTAGAGTACTTACAACATGGACTTCAATAACGGCACAACCACACAGGACCACATCTAAAGATAAAGTCCACACCATGAGTCGTCGATTTTTCAGGATGTCTCCATAAGATGCATTTTTACAGGGCAAACAATGTGAATTTTCTGAAATCTCGGTATTTTCCGGTTTACTGAGTACTGGTATCCACACCATAGCAGCTAAAGCCATCAGGATATACAAACCAGCCAATGAAATAAAAGTGAATTTCAAACTCACAGCGTCTAATAATTTTGGTAATACAAGTGATAGGGCAAACGCATACAGTGAAGTACCACAAACAGTGATACCACTCGCAAGTCCAATCCGTTCTTTAAAGTAATGTCCCAGAATGACGATTGACGGTGCCATTATGCATCCTGCTCCAAATCCCACCACTAAGCCATATGTCAGATACAGTAGTTCAAGTTTAGTTACAAACGCGCTCATCAAAAAACCCAATGCACCCAAAATAGCACCAAAAACACCCGTCTGACGAATGCCAAATCGATCACAAAATATGCCTGAGAAAATGTGGGTGAAGAGCAAAACACACTGACTGAGGGATCCTATCCAAGCTGCAAAGGTTATAAAAAGTACATATTAAATATTTGCCTTATGTACATTACGTAATACTTGTATTTGTTTTTTTTTTTAGATTTGATACCATATTTGACCCGAACAACAACGTAACTGACGAAATGCAGACGTTTCTATGGATATTAGTTTCTTCCATCTCAAAGTACTGGCTGCTACCAGATACTGTAAAACACTTTTAATCTACAACAATCTAACTTTGAATATATTCGAAAGACATAGTTTTCACAAGACACAATGTACCTTTAATATTTACTGCTGGAATCAAGGAAAAGGGTATTATATTTTCGCATGGAGTAATACTCGGGAGTTGAAACGAATATAAAGCTCTCGCAAATTAAAAGTGATTAACAGTGAAATATTTTTAAACAGAAATGAAAAATCTCTGAGGTGAAATTGACGAAAACAAAATTATGAATTTAAAATTAAATATCATTTTCGAATTTTGGAATTTTAATAATATATTTATATTTGAGTTAAAACGAAAGTGGCCAAAAAATTTAGCCAAGAGAAATGTAGTTTTTGTGTTAATTGCGCATTATTGATAATAATAATTATTCCTAAAGTTTGCTTCTTGCTGAAGCGACATGTCGGTATCATCCTCTTTACAGAAAAAAGGAAGAAAGAAAAGAAAGATGGAAATGGAAAAAAGAGCACACGAAAGAAACAAAGACTGAAAAAAGAAAAAAAAAACGGAGAGAATGAGGAACTAATCGTAGTGATGTTATGAGACATTGCTGAAAAATTTGGAATTTGGAAATCAGGAACTAATCGTAGTGATTTAATAAGACATTGGTGAAAATTTTATGCGAGTCATATAGGTCGCGATAACTAAAGAATAGCGGGATGGCTAATTTATGACAATTAATATTAATAATTTAAAAACTAGAAAAATATTAACAGAAGAAAAAATACTATATTTTAGTGACTATTTATATGTTGATCATTAAAAAATGCAACTGATATACTTTAGACACACGCATGATATATTTGCTGCTTGGACAATATGTTGTGTTATCTAAAGTTTTAAAACTTGCTGTTTCGTGTCCGCGGGGCATAATAAAGACGGTTTCCTTTATAAGTTTTAATTATTGTCAGTGCAAAGTATTCCATTTGCACAGTATCTTTCACATTCTTGTGCTCAGAGATACTAAATGACATCTTAACAATATGCGTGAAGTCATGTAGCAGATTTTCTTTTTCTAAAATTGACATTTATAATCGTTTTGAAATACTCTGACAATAGTAACACTTCAAATAAAAAAGTTTTAATTATACCGTAGTATGATTTTATGCTATAAGAGGGAGGCAATAATGAACATATCTTATAATGATTTTATTCTTTAGTTTTTATAAAGATATTGATGTAAATATCTCTGATTTTTAGTATGATAATACATTCTAAAAATAATTTTAAATTCCTGTCTGACCTTAGGAGGGAGACCGGGATATGTATGGTTATACCCGCAAGTTGGAGTCATCCTTCCACTATGTGTTCCCTTTTCTTCATGATTGGTACACATATGGGAATCTTAGATTTCCTGGCTAAACGCCTTCACTATACCTCATATTTCATTTCAGTGAGATCACAGACATAGAAAACAGACTGAGCAACGTGTAAACTTCTTAACCATGTAATTTTATGCTATATTTATTTATAAAGAGAAATGAATATTGAAAGTCACATATAGCAAACATGGTAAATAATTGTGGTCGGACCCGGCATTCGATTCTGATTTATAGGACAAATGGGGGGAGGGGGAGGAAGGTGTGAAAGAGTTATAGCCTGAATGGTAATAAAGTCTATCCGCGTAATAATAATAATAATTCATCATCGTTTTGAAATAATAAAATTGAAAAGAGCATTCTTAAATACTGACAGACTACTGGCTGTCCTAGTGTGGAGGGAGAAATTATTCCAAATCTGCACTCCTGTGTACTGGTGTACTGAGAGTTTCCTTTAAATAATACATTATTATGGTTTAAAAGAGATACACAAATCACGATTATCAACCAACCTAATTTTACAAATACAGCTGAGATAGCGAGTCGGATGATTCATTTAACACGAGCGGCACATTTTTGAAGCTTGTGTATCCTGTGTGACTTTTGTGGGTCGTTACCGTAGAATGTAAGACAGTATAGCCTATGGAGGGAAATATAATTTTCGATAGGGAAGTGGGAGATTTCTTTTTATTTTCCCCAAAAGAGCAATTTTGCTAGACAATACATCGACAGATAACGTCGATGTGTTTATTTAATTGTAAATCCGAGTCTACACACAAGCCTGTGATTTTTTTTTTCATTTTTTAAGTTTTCTAGTGCACGATTACTGATATCTTCTTGGTAATTTTGCTACTTTTCGAGCTGTACTTATCAATATACATTTGGATATTTGTTTGAATCATTTCCAAATCGTTAGTTTTTCATTAGTTTCCAACATTGGAAATATCATCATTAAGGCTACCTTCAATGGTTGAGAACAACAACGCGGATTTGTGTAAGGTTGCATCGTTAGCAAAAAAGATCGAGTTTGGAGGATTTTATATGAAGTGGTAGGTCGTTGATATAATAAAAAGTATGGACCCTAAGACAGAATCTTGCGGAACGCCACAAGAGACACTTGAGTGCTGGAGTATACTAGAGTTTACGTAAGATGAGTAACTGCTACCAATTTGGTCAGGAATACAAGGCCGAAACCAGCTGATGGCTTTATTGTCAAAATTGTAGCACTTTTCTACTGTTAGCACGTAAAAGCTACTTTTAGCATACAAAGTACCAAAAACTCATCAACGACAAAATGGAATTTCCCCCACGATGTAGCTTGTACCATTTACTATACTATTGTAAGAATGCAGTGATTGATAGAGGATAAATAGCAAATGAATAGTAAAGTATAGTTTATTCATCAGAAGAAATACGGCTTATATATGTGTGTATATATACTGTATAGTCTACCTGCTGCTTTTCTATAGGTTCTTGACTAAAACTTCTACATAAATGGACATTTGTCGTCACGTAAAAATTAAAAAGAAATAAGGCTTTGATGATTCACATATGTACTTCTTGCAAGTGTTCTTCTTTGTTGAATCCATATATTTTGACCTTGTGGCCTTGACTGTGATCTTTGACTTACAGTTCAAAAACTTTAAAATCTAGGTGCATAAGTGATTCACAAATCATTTTTGTTAGGTATCATTACCACAATATGTGACACTATGTATATTCGCCTTCTCATTCTATTTAATTTATTTTATTTTTTATTTTTATTTATAATTATAACGACTACATATTTACTTCTTACCACTGGAGTGTACCAAATGTCCGGTTGTGCTTTAAAACATGACAATAAATTTGCAAGAGCTGGTAAGATTTTTTATACCTCACGTATAATCCTTACACTTATACTATATTTTTAACTTATACATGGACGTTGATGCATGTTGAATTTATAGATACTGAATGAATTAAAATCTCTAATAAGATTTTTCATTTTTAAAGATTATATAATACTTAAAGCATAGTTACATTAATTATTCATAATAGTACTATATATATATATATATATATATATATATATATATATATATATATATATATATATATATATATATATATATATATATATATATATATATATATATATATATATATATATATATATATATATATATATATATATATATATATATATATATATATATATATATATATATATATATATATATATATATATTCCCTCATGCAATTTCAATAGACATGTCATATTTTATTAACATGACATGTAGATAGATATGTAGTCTCCTGCAGCTAATATCCCAGCATACCAGGCAAATTCTGAATGCTTAATGAATGAATACACCAGTTAAGCGAATGGCACTCTGAGATCATATTTTGGTTGACTGGATTTTTTTCCAAATGTTGTCCAAGTGGATAACAGACAGGTAGAAATATGCCATCATGTGGTGAAGATAGTGAAAAATTTAAATCAAATACGTTTCTATTAAAACCAAATGTTCAATAATACCATCCACTGTGGTTCTATTTATTGGTAGTTTTTTGTTTTTTAAAGTTTGTTTTGTAGAGCTACGGTTGCAACTCCAGATAGAAAAGGTCGGGGTTAACTCGAAATCCACGTTCGAAATACTGCAGTAACATCTATTTCAATGAATAATGACAGCGAATATATCAGGAGTTTGACGTTGAAAAAAATCTGTGTGCGCAGCATTTCAAACTAAATATTTTTTGAGAAATGTTCTTTATAAAACTATCGGACATGACTTTGTAAGTCAGCAAGCTTAAGAGAACATGAATGTTATTGATGAAGAAATCTGCAATGAAATGGTGTTTAATATAACAACAACAACAACAATAATAACAGCAACAACAACAATACTACTACTAATAATAATAACAATAGTGATGATAATAATACAAATAATTCAGATTTCACCGAAAAACTGTGGCAATTAAATAAAAGTGAACGCATTAATGTTATACTTACAAGTCCGAAATGCCACAAGAGAGTTGGCTCCTACTAGCTCTGGCGATTTCAAAATAAAGGAGTATATGACTCCAAATGATATCAACACTCCAAACGAGGTTCCGTGTGCCATAAGTGACACAAAACAAACTATCCATCCCCATCCTCCAT
The DNA here is from genome assembly GCA_035048485.1 of Pteria penguin. Taxonomy (NCBI): domain Eukaryota; kingdom Metazoa; phylum Mollusca; class Bivalvia; order Pterioida; family Pteriidae; genus Pteria; species Pteria penguin. Next base: position 63,976,855 of record CM068581.1, on the reverse strand, counting down.
CCTGTTGTATCTTATTTTGGCATTTGGTTATTCGAGTGCCGTCAGAAATGACTGATATCCGAGTTTCTGTTGCATTTTCCATATCTGGGTCCCTTTACTGCTGAAATTATTGAATACAATAAATCGTTTTCTTTTTTTCATATTTACATAGTTAGAACTTAATCTTTAACAGCCCCCCCCCCCCCCCCCCCCCCAAAAAAAAAAACCCCAAATAGAATTAATGTATGATTGATTACGAACAGATATTATATTTACGAAGAAGTAACGATCAGTTATCCAGTGTCGAAGTTTAAAAGGGGAGGTTAAATTATAAGATAGTCCCATTTCAACTGTTGCAAACCCCGGAAAATACAACACGTCGGGTTGAGACCAGGTGCCCAGGGAGAGTGAACGTCTCCTGTTTGTATGAAACACCCGTGGCAACAGTTATACGTCACATACTGTAAAGGTCTCAATTCACACAGAAATGTACATAAATGGCGAAGGTGATGTCATAATAGGATTTTCCGAACAGTCATTTAATCACACTCAGAACGTCATGGATATTTCTGCAAAGCGGTGCATCATATTCGCTTTGAGATCATCGTAGCGATTTTGAACATATCAAACTTATATATTATACGGGGTTTTACATTTACAGTGGGTGTAGCTAACAGAACAAGAGACCCTTACTCCCCTCTAGTTCCTCGGGAGCGTTCCATTACCTGTATCATACAAGATGATCCAGTGGACTTTGTAAGTGAAGTGAGTCTTTTGGCCAATATAAATATTGTGAGATTGAAGATGTAAATACATGCACGAAGTTTTCATCAAATCTCTTTATAAACCCGAAGTGTGAGTTCAAGTGGGAACATGAACCTGGTTTGAACTAAGTGAACATACCGTCTGACTTTTGGAAACAAACCTATTCAATCCCTTTTGGAATTACGCATGATACTAAAATAAGATGGTTTCAATGATATATAGAATACCCTCCACAAATACATTGCTATTCTCCTTTAAAATAAGAGGTTCCTATCGATGCAATATTTGTAGAAAAGAATCAGAGACTATCACACATTTACTTGTGTTCTGTACACCTGTAAGATCTGTGTTGTCAGAATTTAATAACTGGGTAAGACTTAATACAGATAATAACATTTTCTTGACACCCTCTAATATACTTTTTGGAATCTATCAACACAGTTTCCATCCATTAAACTTAATTATTGTGTTGCTTAAATATTTCATTTATTCAAAATCAAGGCAAAGTGCCAATGTAAATTTCAATGGTTTTAGGATATAATTATCTAATTATTTTGATTGTGAAAAATATATGTACACGAGGAAAGGAAATCTGGAGAAATTTGACAGGCAATGGAATATTTGGAAAAAAAGTAATACTAATCTGATACATACATTTTTCTGTAAAATTCTCTACCTGGATTTAACAATAGAATTCTATTAGTATATACCCAAACGAATAAAGAATTGTATGCATGTATAATACTTTAATGTATATATTCCTACAAACAGGTATTTTTTATCTACATGATCAGTATTTTTGTACAAAATGCTAATAATTATTGATATTTCATCCAACGATATACTGGTATAATCTTTATACCTCTTTGTATCTTTGTACATTATGTGAATAGTTGTTGTCATTTCAATTAATAATATACTGTCACCATTAATATATACATATAAATTTATAAATGTATTATAATGGATAAGTGAATGAGTGAAAGAATAAAAGTTGTCTTGTGTACTGTCATATAATATATGTAGGTCTGTTGTTGTATATATTTCTTAAATTCGACCTTAGTGAGCAAATAAAAACAAAAAAAACTTAGATTTTCAGAGGATTATTCTGTCGTTTTCTTTTCTTTTTTCTCTCTCTGTCTTTGTTTCATTTTTTTTTTTGTTGGGGGGGGGGGGGTTGTAATTTGATTGTTTTATTTCTTTTTTCTTCGGTTTTTATTTATGTACCTATTTATGTACTTCATCATCATCATCATCATCATCATTATTATTATCATAGCCCCGCAAACAAATTTTGGGAAGTATATAAATCACCCTGTCTGTCTGTTTGTCAGTATATCTCTCTTTTTACATTTGTCCGGGCAATAACTTCTTACCCCCTTGTCGAATCTGGTTAATATTTCTTACAATTCTTGTACATGACCTACAGGTGTGTCTTGACCTTGACACATGGTAGTATCTTCAAGGTCAAGGTGACAGTTCACACATAACAAATATCCTTGTCCGGGCAAAAACCTCTTACTGCCAGGTTGGATCATTATTCAAGATAATATTTCACACAATTGTTGTCCATTACCCAAGGATGTGTCATGATCTCGACCTAATATCCTATCTTTAAGGTTAAGGTTAAAGTGCATGCATGGTCAAAATCACTCTCCGGGCCATAAGTCCTTACTGCTATTGTAGATATGGATAACATTTCACACATTTGTTATCCATGACCAAGGGTGTGATCTGACGTGGAGCGAAGTGGACCTCTTTAAGGTCAAAGTTACAGTACACACATAGCCGAATAACGTGTACGTGCTATAACATTTTACTTCCAGATTGGATTTAAATAATATTTAACACAATTGTTGTAAATGACCCAGGGTTGTGCCAAGACCTTGACTCAAGATAATATCTCCAAGGTCAAGGTCACAGTGCACGCAAGATCCAAATCCTTATACAGGTCATATATGTAGCTCCTTACTGCTATGCAGGATCTGGATAATATTTCACATCATTGTTTTCCATGATCCAGAGATGTATCACATTGTACGGAGTGTGTTGTCCGTCTGTGTGCCTGTCCACTTGTTTGCCCATAAAACTTGTCCTTTTACTTTGGAGGGGGGTATAATTTTACATAAATGTTGTTCATGTGCCAAGGGTGTGTCATAACCTTGAAGTAAGGTCATATCTACAAAGTCAGTGTCACAGTGCATACATAGCCAGAATTCTTGTCCGAGTCATAACTTCCTTCTTTCTGGAGGGAGATAATATTTTACACAATTGTACATGACTTAAGTGTATGTCATGGCCTTGAACCAGGGTAATATATACAAGGTCAAAGTCACACTGCACACTTAGCCAGACCTCTTGTCCGAGCCATAACTTCTTCCTGTTACGTTGCAGGAAGATAATATGTGTAATGAACTGGAAGCAAGATCGTATCTCATGTCAAGGTAAGAGTGCACACAAACCAGGTTGATTTCATTGATTATACCTCAAAATGTGGAACATGCATTACACTTATACCAGTGATATATCTTGGAATTAATTATTGTATGTTTCAATTTTGTTGCCGCGAGGAGTATTTGTCCCGTTAGGACAGCTATAGCCATTATTACTATTTTCCTTTACATTTGTTGCGTTATGATCACATACGGGGCCATACACTGAAAAATTATTTAAGTTATATTTGCAAATCCTTCTATTATCCGATCAATAAATAATGAGCTTCGCCATCCGTTATCATCCCACAGACGGCGCTTGTGTACTACGAGTTAGAATCAACGTTGAATGTTAGCAACCTTATGACGTCATAAGAACGCTTCATTTTTACCTCCTCTTTGCGGGAATACGTTTTATTTCTCCCCTTAACATTAGGACCGCAGTTAATCGCGGCGTAGTCCACTGGGATTTGGTTTTTATTCTATACATAAACTGAAGTAAGCCATTTGAACATTCGACAATAGAATAAGTTGAAAAGAAGGAATTGTATTCAGTAATTTCTCAGTTTACATTTTGCACCATTCTGTGTTCACACGTACAATGTTTAACAGGCTAATTTAACAGATAAATATCAATGACCAAATAAAATACCCGTGTCATAAAGATGCATTCTATAAAATTTGATTTAAACCGAGCCTCATTCTTCTTATAAAAAGCAATACAGTGGCGGATCCAGGATTTCAGTAATTTATTTCTAATATGTTTTATCCGTATGCTGAGTTTTCCATAACAACGAAGACCACGAGGGAGAATCGATTTCCAATCAGATAAGTTTTTATTATGTTTTATTTGAAAATTCATCACTTACAAAGGACAATTATTATCATGCAATACATGTAGTTGTTTCGGATGGATACCCTGATGACCCAAGAACAAAGTACCCCGTACATCTTAGAAGATCAAAGGAACTTTACGCCACAGAGGCCTTTTTGAAGGCACAACACCTTTCAGTCATAGAAAAAATAAAGATGTATTGCTGACCAATCAGAACAATAAGTGGAGATTTATCAACCTTCTTGGAAGAGTTAGAGCAGTCTGGTAATGATGTGGTCTATGCTGATGGTATCACAGATTATGATATTGTCAAGCAGGCAGTCCGAGTTACTGAGCAAAATCATGTGACGGTAATTGGAACGGATAGTGATATTCTTATTAAGTCACTCAAACAGAATTTGGCGACTTATAAGTTTTGCACCGGACTTTGGTTTTTTGTAATATGTCTGTGTTACTGACACAACATTCGTATAATTCAAGTTGGCTGACATTGTGCCAGGTGTAACTCTACGTCATTCTGCCGTGCCTTTAATGAAATAAATACCTGGACTTCTCGTGTGCGTATAAGATTCCTTTAATAATTTGAAGATGATTTGATATTTATGCAGTATCATTCGTTAAAATGTAGCAAGTTTGGTTTCAAAACGTGAAACTTAACCACTAAGAAGAACCTTGATGCTTTATTGTATTTCTTTTGCAGCGTGACTGCAGTTACGTATATAGATAAATGTGTGATGCTGCAGCGATATCACTTATTATCTTGTTATTCTTACTTTTTTAATAAAGCATGAAGAAATTAAAAAAATTTACTATGTGATTAAATCAGAAATGCATATTCGTTTTCCTGTATTTGACTTTGCATATATCAAGGATTTATAGGTAAATTTATGCTAAAGCTGTTGCTTGCTATTACTTCATTTAACACAGAATGATTACTGACTGCAGTTACATGTATACATCAAACACATTCCAGGACATCACAAAAAAAGAGAATGCTACTTGAAAAAAATAATGCAATTATAACTTTCTAATGTAGTTAGAAAAAATATTACAATGTTTTATGTATATTAAAAGGGAGTCGACATTTTAACTGCATATAAGCATACATCCATTGTGAAGGCAATTTCAGTACATTTACTAACACACGTTTGCACACGAAAGCTTTGAAATTTTGTATGTTTCTATCTAACAATATATCACTGGTTTTCACATAAACGTTTCAAAATCAAATGAGAATGATTATGTTTTTGTTAATTTTTTTTCCTCATTTTTCAAATTCAAAATATCATATTTATATGAAAATCAGTGGAAAAATAAAATTATTAGAAATACAAAGACATTTAAATAATGTAAGAAAAACACACATATACATATTCTTCATAAACACAGTGACACGACACAGTCGTCAAGATCGGACATGGTGGAATGATGAAAAAACAGACATTTGAACTTTTTATAATAACTAAGTTACGTGGATAATTACATACTCCTAATTAAGTAGTTAATGTCAGGTATCCTTTGAAGGTCTTGTTCGTGTTTATTATAATAAAAACAAATATATAATATATATATATAATAAAGGTCCCGAAACGACGTATAGCATATCCCGAAACGACGCATTCAAGTCCCTAAACGTCGTATATATTTGATCCCGAAACGTCGTGTTCCCGAAAGGTCGTGCACCCGTTTGCACACACAGTCGTGAACAATTATATATGAATGGGTCCGTTGCAAAGATATGAAGTTTTTTGTCATACATCAGGCAGATGCCGTCATCAGATACGTGAAATATTCGTACACAATAAACACTTACCAGTCAGAAACAATAAACCCTGTAGCTCAGTGGATGATGTCCTCGACTGGTGATCGAGAGGTCCCGGGTTCGACTTCCGCCGTGGACACACCGGTGTCGTGTTGTTTTTAGGACGAGACGGTAAAATTAGTGTCACTACGTAGATGCTGCACGTAAAAGATTCCTCACTGCTGTGTCTCATGCAAAGGGTACATATTTCTATGCAATGCATTATACTGATGCCGTCATCACATACTTGAAATAATCTATAATCGTTGATTTACGTTAAAGAAGAAGCAATAAATCCAAAAGCCATAATTGGAAATATGTAGTTTGCATTAAGAGAAATAGTAATTACAAACTGGACAGACAGATTTACTGAGATGGAACCTATTGTCAGATCTGGTTTTATCTGTAGGGAACTAACACAATACAATCATTCTGAATCTCAAGTCTGCATCTTTATTTCAATGAATGAAATTCGTTTTTATCATGTTCCCAAATTATATGACATCTGCGATTAAAATAAATACAGCTATCATATATGATTTTCTGTAAGAAACTAAGTGATTTTTAACTTTTGAACCCTGTAAAATTATGCAGTTCTGAATGACACCGGCGGCAATATCGACCGAAAGAAAAAAAGTGGGTTTAGATATCATTTTATACAACATATACTACCCTGGCCATCTCGCATTATATATTGTGTGGCAAACAGTCGTTAATTTAGCTTTTGACAACTGCATGAAAGTCAATGTTTCTCATTGTGGAAATTATTTATTCCCAAACAACGGTGTGCATACCGATCAAAACAATAAAAATTTAGAGCAGTTGAATTCCACTAGTATAACGATTGATTCATTAAAGGGCGTCTGGATTTTTCGTACCGATAGCATTTTTTACCGAGAATGTCGATACCAGTAATACGGGACTTCCGAGATGCGCTCACGCATTGGGATCATTCGTATTTAAAACTGGGATCATTCTTATCTCTAATTAACAGGTACCGATGATACTGATTTTAGCAGTTCGAAATGGTATTAGTAGGAGAAAGCCCGACGCCCCTTCCGGAGCCTACGTCGCTCTAAACTGCAACCACCCTTTGAAGGATCTGGCCGATAAACAACGTATTATACATGATTGTGATTACTGGTTGACCGTTTTGACTGGTGATATAATTATTACTAGTCTTTTGTTCATCAGACTTGGTAGGTGACAAAAATACAAAATATAAACGAAATAATCAAACATGCCAAGTTTTTTTGGCAAACATACACTTCTTTTATACCTTTCTGGAAACACTTGAGTTTCAAATTTCGACGTTTAGAGATGTTGATGCTTGCATCAGTAGGGAAAACATTAATCTTGTTCAATAATGACAGCCAACACTAGCTATTGTATAGAATTTCATCTTATTAAATATTTAATGTATACAAAACTGATATGTATATTATACAAAAAGTAGCAAATTTCGTATCATGTTATGCACAATATACAACATGGGTTTTTATTTTGAAACGAATCAATATACTAAACAAAGGGGTTTATGTTATAATCCCTCGTATACGTAGTTATTGTCTTAAAAATGACAATATTTATTTTGCAGGCACCATAGTCATGCATAAAATTCTTACGTGTGGGGTACGACAGCTATACATTTCTCAACACAGTTGTATAAAAGAAAATCTGATAGCTAAAATGGCCTTTAAAGACTGCTGTTTGAAATACAGTTACTTTTAGAATATTGATTTTCAAAACATGAATAGACCCTTCTACTATTCTGCGGTGCTGCGTTTTGGTTGGAAATGATAATGTATCCCGTAATTCTTTTTAGGTTTGATTGTTTGTCTCTGATGTCATTTTGCGGGTACAGTTATGATCTTGAAAAACAAAACATCTGTACTACAGTAAAAGCGAAAGGGTTCATTGAAAATGAACAATAATCTACAACACCACTCGAAGACTAATAATGTACCTACCTTGGAGATGTTACATCTCCTGCATAACCAAGCGAATAATGTTATATAACATAATGTTTTAAGCAATAAACGGAGCACAACGAATCATAAAATTAGAAACCTATACAAAAAAAAAAAAAAAAAAAAAAAACTGTGTTCATGCAGTTTGCTCCTTGGATTATTTATACATTGGATCTATTAAGACTTTGTCGAGACTGTGGGGAACGCCATGAAAACTCTCTATTCACATGATAGGAAGGTTCTCTTAATTAGCAACATCGCAAAGAAAATGCATGTTAATTACCACATATTAAAGCGCAGCTAATTGGTGCATAATACCAAGGAGACAAGCCACTATAGTTACATGGATGAAATACAATATTTTTCCATTCCAGAATAAAAAAGGAGAAAGATATAAATTTACTTACCATTTCACGGTTAGTAAAAGCATGTGACATTCAGGCAATTTCTAATTGTTCTATGTATCACGTCATAAAATTCAACCCCCCCCCCCTTTTTTTTGGACAATTCATTTGATAAATCATTTGACAATCAGAACAATAAGAGGAGATTTATCAACCTTCTTGGAAAAGAGTTAGAGCAGTCTGTGGTCTATGCTGATGGTATTACAGATTATGATATTGTCAAGCAGGCAGTCCGCCTTACTGAGCAAAATCATGTGGCCGTAATTGGAAGGGATAGTGATATTCTTATTAAGTCACTCAAACAGAATTTGGCGACTTATAGTTTTTGCACCGTGTCTTATCAAGTCGCCAAAAACGGTGTTTGGCAACATATTTTTTTGCATCGATTTTATTATTAAGTCGCCCAAACGAGGTTTGATTAATTAACGTTTTTGCACTGTTTCTTATTATTCTTCCTATTCTTTCCCCTCTTTTTCTCTCTTGCTATGAACTTGTCCTACCAAAATTCTCAGAAGCTATAAGAGTTAATCACTTCATACCCGATCTGATGTTAGATCTCTATCTTAAGATGTGTAATCAAGATTTTTGTCAAACAAGGCGTCCACCTGACCCTTGTGGATAGGCCCAAATGTAGGTGGGGTTTATATTTTACTGACACTTTGTGTTGGTTTTAATTTTCGTTGTTCAAGTGACTAAGAAGTTGCTTTGATTTTCCCTATATCGCCAATTTTCCTACTTTTAAATAAATTTCAAGTAAAATAAATTATTTGCATCATCAAATGAGACAACGTTTGGATTAAAAGCTTTCTTATATCGGTAAATATTCTTACTTAACTTAAAAATATGATTTGAAGGATATTTTCGCACAGAAAGAAAGTTTAAAATTGAGGTTTATTTTCCCGTATAATTTTTTTTTTATCAAAAAGACGTTTTAAATAGTTTCAAAATATCTAATTTATTTCATTTATTACCGAAAAATGCATATATATAAAAGAAAAAAGAAGAGTTACTTGCTCAGTTATGTGACAGAAGTCCCCATGGAGCTATACAATACATGAATATAAATAATATACTAGCACATATAACACATTACAAAAATATTTTATTGTAGTCCAATTACGACACCGACTTAGGACGGTCATTTAATTTGACAAAAGCCAAACAAAGTGTGTGGTTAACCGGTTTACGGCCCACCTTCCCACTCACCGTAACAGCAGAACAATCAAAGGACGTACATTTAAAAATTTATAAATAATCCTCCATGTGAAGAACAAGGGTCAACAGGTACCACATAACTGAGCCAGTAACTCCTCTTTTTTTTTCTTTCAATGTTACAGATGGGTGCAGTCCTAACATAACATGCACGTTAACGCAAAAAGCGGTCAGGATGACCGCTTTAGCACACGTGCTAGGACTGCTTGACCGGACGCGCGTGCGCTCCTCGCGTTAACGCGGGAGGGAATTCGCGTTAACGCGATTTATTCCCGCGTGTGCTCGGTCCAGTCGCACGTTCACATATCTTCATGTATATTTGTAATTCTCTATGCAATACGGATGGAGAAAATTATATGGATCTAATTAAATTACCGCAAATGTCGCCATAAAAACGTGTATTAAATGTAATGTTATAATGAAACCCTACATTAAGGATTTTATATGTAATACAACAAAGGAAATTATCGCGTAGAAATGCAATAAGGTATTTATGAAAAAAAAAATTCATCAGTTTATACTAGCATTATTAGATTTCATTTATTTACTTATTTTTAATTAGTTTATTTATGTTTTTATTTCTTATTTGGTTATTCATTTATAACTAATTTATTTATGTATTTACATGTATTTCTTATTTAGGTATTCATTATTATTATTTTTAATTAAGCTATTTTCTATAATATATGAAAATAATAAGTATCATTATTATTATTATATTTATTAACTTTTATTTCATTATTATTATTATTATTATTATTATTAGTAGTAGTAGTAGTAGTAGTAGTAGTAGTAGTAGTAGTAGTAGTAGTAGTAGTATCCTAAAATAAGAATAAATTTCATTCAAGTCAATGTTCGGAAATTGCATTCAATATCTTTAAAATTCATTCCTTAACTTGGAAGGGTTTTACTTAAATCTAAATATTTTACTTACACATTATTATGTTTTTTATATTTGAATATACAATGCATATATCGATTCTCCCTCAAAAATTTCTATATGAATATGTTGATACAAGTTTTAAGTTGTACGCAAGCGAACGTGGCTGTCAAACACGTTCACGCGGCAGTCAAGCGCGTTCACGCGGTCTCAAAATTAAGTTCACGTGGAAATCTGCGTTCACGCAAATTCGTGTGCTCAGCAGTCCTGAGCGCACGAGGAAAGCAAACTTTACGTTAACGCGACGTTAACATAATATTATGTTAGGACTGCACCTCACTGTATATCTTGTCCACATGAATAATGATGCTAAATCACATACAGCAGCGATCGGAATTTAGGGGTTTGTTGAGGGGAATCTAAATACATTCATTAATATTAATATCGCGCTGCGTTAATGAAACTTGTTCGAATGGTTTAAACTCTGAAATCTTATACATGCCTTTATTTATATGCCTTTTGTCAATAAAGGAAAAACTCTGTCTAGAAATTCAATAAAATTATTATTGTGAGGAAGGACATTGACTCTCTAAGCGGACGTTGGTTTTTTGTAATATGTTTGTATTACTGACACATTATTCGTATAATTCAAGTTCGCTATGACACTGGGCCAGGTGTAACTCTACGTCATTCTGCCGTGCCTTTAATGAAATAAATACCTGGACTTCTCTTGTGCGTGTAAGGTTCCTTAAATAAATTGAAGATGATTTCATAATCATGCAGTATTATTCGTTAAAATGTAGCAAGTTTGGTTTCAAAACGTGCAACTTAACCACTTAGAAGAACCTTGATGCCTTATTGTATTTCTTTTGCAGCGTGTTTGCAGTTACGTTTATAGATAAATGTGTGATGCTGCAGCGATATTACTTATTATCTTGTTATTCTTACTTTTTTTAATAAAGCATGAACAAATTAAAAAATTTACTATGTGATTAAATCAGAAATGCATATTCGTTTTCCTGTATTTGACTTTGCATGTATCAAGGATTTATAGGTAAATTTATGCTAAAGCTGTTGCTTGCTATCACTTCATTTAACACAGAATGATCACTGACTGCAGTTACATGTATACATCAAACACATTCCAGCACATCACAAAAAAAAAAAAAAAAAAAAAAAAAGAGAATGCTACTTGAAAAAAAAAAATAATGCGATTATAACTTTCTAATGTAGTTAGAAAAAATAATACAATGTTTATGTATATTAAAAGGGAGTTGACATTTTAACTGCATATAAGCATACATCCATTGTGAAGGCAATTTAAGTACATTTACTAAAACACGTTTGCACACATAGTCGTGAACAATTATATATGAATGTGTCCGTTGCAAAGATATGAAGTTTTTTGTCATACATCAGGCAGATGCCGTCATCAGATACGTGAAATAATCGTACACAATAAACACTTAGTAATCAGAAATAAGACACCCTGTGGCTCAGTGGATGATGTGCTCGACTGGTGATCGAGAGGTTCCGGGTTCGACTTCCGCCGTGGACACACCGCTGTCGTGTAGTTTTTAGGGCGAGACGGTGAAATTCGTGTCACTACATAGATGCTGCACGTAAAAGATTCCTCACTGCTTTGGCTGTGTCTCATGCAAAGGGTACATATTTCTATGCAATGCATTATACTGATGCCGTCATCACATACTTGAAATAATCTATATTCGTTGATTTACGTTAAAGAAGAAGCAATAAATCCAAAAGCCATAATTGGAAATATGTTGTTTGCATTAAGAGAAATAGTAATTACAAACTGGACAGACAGATTTACTGAGATGTAACCTATTGTCAGATCTGGTTTTTTCTGTAGGGAACTAACACAATACAATCATTCTGAATCTCAAGTCTGCATCTTTATTTCAATGAATGAAATTCGTTTTTATCATGTTCCCACATTATATGACATCTGCGATTAAAATGAATACAGCTATCATATATGATTTTCTGTAAGAAACTAAGTGATTTTAAACTTTTGAACCCTGTAAAATTATGCAGTTCTGAATAACACCGGCGGCAATATCGACCGAAAGAAAAAAAGTGGGTTTAGATATCATTTTATACAACATATACTACCCTGGCCATCTCGCATTATATATTGTGTGGCAAACAGTCGTTAATTTACCTTTTGACAACTGCATCAAAATCAATGTTTCTCATTGTGGAAATTATTTATTCCCAAACAACGGTGTGCATACCGATCAAAACAATACAAATTTAGAACAGCTGAATTCCACTAGTATAACGATTGATTCATAAAAGGGCGTCTGGATTTTTCGTACCGATAGCATTTTTTACCAAGAATGTCGATACCAGTAATACGGGACTTCCGAGATACGCGCACGCATTGGGATCATTCGTATTTAAAACTGGGATCATTCTTATCTCTAATTAACAGGTACCGATGATACTGATTTTAGCAGTTCGAAATGGTATTAGTAGGAGAAAGCCCGACGCCCCTTCCGGAGCCTACGTCGCTCTAACCTGCAACCACCCTTTGAAGGATCTGGCCGATAAACAACGTATTATACATGATTGTGATTACTGGTTGACCGTTTTGACTGGTGATATAATTATTACTAGTCTTTTGTTCATCAGACTTGGTAGGTGAACTTTACGTTAACGCGACGTTAACATAATATTATGTAAGGACTGCACCTCACTGTATATCTTGTCCACATGAATAATGATGCTAAATCACATACAGCAGCGATCGGAATTTAGGGGTTTGTTGAGGGGAATCTAAATACATTCATTTATATAAATATCGCGCTGCGTTAATGAAACTTGTTCGAATGGTTTCAATTCTGAAATCTTACTTTTTTTAATAAAGCATGAACAAATTAAAAAATTTACTATGTGATTAAATCAGAAATGCATATTCGTTTTCCTGTATTTGACTTTGCATGTATCAAGGATTTATAGGTAAATTTATGCTAAAGCTGTTGCTTGCTATCACTTCATTTAACACAGAATGATCACTGACTGCAGTTACATGTATACATCAAACACATTCCAGAACATCACAAAAAAAAAAAAAAAAAAAAAAAGAGAATGCTACTTGAAAAAAAAAAAATAATGCGATTATAACTTTCTAATGTAGTTAGAAAAAATAATACAATGCTTATGTATATTAAAAGGGAGTTGACATTTTAACTGCATATAAGCATACATCCATTGTGAAGGCAATTTAAGTACATTTACTAAAACACGTTTGCACCCATAGTCGTGAACAATTATATATGAATGTGTCCGTTGCAAAGATATGAAGTTTTTTGTCATACATCAGGCAGATGTCGTCATCAGATACGTGAAATAATCGTACACAATAAACACTTAGTAATCAGAAATAAGAAACACTGTGGCTCAGTGGATGATGTGCTCGACTGGTGATCTAGAGTTTCCGGGTTCGACATCCGCCGTGGACACACCGCTGTCGTGTAGTTTTTAGGGCGAGACGGTGAAATTCGTGTCACTACATAGATGCTGCACGTAAAAGATTCCTCACTGCTTTGGCTGTGTCTCATGCAAAGGGTATATATTTCTATGCAATGCATTATACTGATGCCGTCATCACATACTTGAAATAATCTATAATCGTTGATTTACGTTAAAGAAGAAGCAATAAATCCAAAAGCCATAATTGGAAATATGTTGTTTGCATTAAAAGAAATAGTAATTACAAACTGGACAGACAGATTTACTGAGATGGAACCTATTGTCAGATCTGGTTTTATCCGTAGGGAACTAACACAATACAATCATTCTGAATCTCAAGTCTGCATCTTTATTTCAATGAATGAAATTCGTTTTTATCATGTTCCCACATTATATGACATCTGCGATTAAAATTAATACAGCTATCATATATGATATTCTGTAAGAAACTAAGTGATTTTTAACTTTTGAACCCTGTAAAATTATGCAGTTCTGAATAACACCGGCGGCAATATCGACCGAAAGAAAAAAAGTTGGTTTAGATATCATTTTATACAACATATACTACCCTGGCCATCTCGCATTATATATTGTGTGGCAAACAGTCGTTAATTTAGCTTTTGACAACTGCATAAAAGTCAATGTTTCTCATTGTGGAAATTATTTATTCCCAAACAACGGTGTGCATACCGATCAAAACAATAAAAATTTAGAGCAGTTGAATTCCACTAGTATAACGATTGATTCATAAAAGGGCGTCTGGATTTTTCGTACCGATAGCATTTTTTACCGAAAATGTCGATACCAGTAATACGGGACTTCCGAGATACGCGCACGCATTGGGATCATTCGTATTTAAAACTGGGATCATTCTTATCTCTAATTAACAGGTACCGATGATACTGATTTTAGCAGTTCGAAATGGTATTAGTAGGAGAAAGCCCGACGCCCCTTCCGGAGCCTACGTCGCTCTAAACTGCAACCACCCTTTGAAGGATCTGGCCGATAAACAACGTATTATACATGATTGTGATTACTGGTTGACCGTTTTGACTGGTGATATAATTATTACTAGTCTTTTGTTCATCAGACTTGGTAGGTGACAAAAATACAAAATATAAACGAAATAATCAAACATGCCAAGTGTTTTTGGCAAACATACACTTCTTTTATACCTTTCTGGAGACACTTGAGTTTCAAATTTCGACGTTTAGAGATGTTGATGCTTGCATCAGTAGGGAAAACATTAATCTTGTTCAATAATGACAGCCAACACTAGCTATTGTATAGAATTTCATCTTATTAAATATTTAATGTATACAAAACTGATAGGAGAAAGATATAAATTTACTTACCATTTCACGGTTAGTAAAAGCATGTGACATTCAGGCAATTTCTAATTGTTCTATGTATCACGTCATAAAAATCAATCCCCCCCCCCTTTTTGACAATTCATTTGATAAAGACTGTCCTTTATAGACAATACCTTGATGATGATGATGATGATGATGATAATCATGATGATCATGATAGGGAGGCCCAAATTTCCCTAAAAACACATGAGATACACTTTTAGACACCTATAAATAATTTATTTGTATCACAATATACCGCAGTATAATACGTTACAAAGCTCGTGTTATAGTGAACAAACTCTGAAAATTTCAGTTTATCTTGAGTACTTTAGAAGATATGAGGATTTGAAAATGGACAATATTGCATTTTCACACCTTTTTCAAGCAAATGAAAATGCACAACCTCGCAATTTTATGAGTGTATAACTTAATCAGTTATGCATAAAATCGTTTGAATCATTAAACATTTCACTTATGATCTATTCAATGTGAAGACATAACCCCGATCAGAAGCCATTAGTTGTGATAGACCTCTGAAAACATTCACTTGGGTTTATGTAAAACATTTACACAACATTGAAGCACATGTCACCATTTTTGTTTATAGCACCATCAATGTTTATTGTAGTCATAGTGCTTTAATTTTCGTATGAAGTATCTGTAAATCATGAATAATTACCCGGCTGTATTTGAGGATCACGCCACATTTTTATCCTCACCGCTGAGAAACGACAACGGCAAGAAAAATTGTTAAAACAACAAAAATTAATGCCCTTTATATGACGAAACACACACGGGTGTGTTAAGAAAGGTTTCAGAAACATTTTATATCATTGAGTGTAGAAGACTTTATTCGTTATTTGATTTTAATCCAGTTTTATATACGCGGTAAATCTTCAATCGTTTTTAACAAGAAAACCGATACCATACCATATAGAACAAAATAATCATATAACCTGTCGATATATATATTGTTTTTATATTGAAAATCATTCTATAAACATCAAAGAAGTAATAGTTGTTATTTTAGTACGAACTGAAGCAGTTATAAACACGTAAGGGGACATCTTGCAATGCAAATTTTCTGTGGCCGGCGGGTCACCATTTTGTGTTTGTTGTTTGTTTGGATTTTTTTTTGCTTCTTTACAAAGTAAAGTTCACTTTATCAAGTGAAGTGTGCACAACAGGTACAGAAATTATTTTGTTTTATGATTTACCATCTGAACATTAAAATAAATATTAAATTGTTATTTACTACCTTCCTAGATGCATTGATTGCTCAGCCTTATAGATAAATATAAACAACTCCTATAAAATGGCAACAAGTGCTGTTTAGAAAATAAAATAATAAATAAATAAATAAAAATAATAAGTGCCGGGGGGGGGGGGGCACAGACACATTAACAAATTAAAGTTGCCATTTAAGTTAATTGAAGAAGTTATCAACACGTAATTGGACATATTGAAATGCGAAATTTCTTTAGCCGCCTGGATCGCCATTTTCTTTTTACTCCTTTATATAGGAGGAAGTAAAACAGCTCATACCACGTCAACAGTGCATATAAGATAAAACATTATTTTGTTTGCTATTTACCATCTGAATATTTAAATAAACATAACCAGAGACATATATATGTCTCTAACACAACATTGTTATTTACTGCCCATGAATGACAAAGACAGACGTTGGTGCTTCCTCTGGGGTGGTGAACAAACAGTAGTAAAGGCAGGGGCATTGATTGCATATATCAACAACTCGTAAATGGCAACAAAAGCTGTTTAAAATGAATACTTATATAAACAGAAATAATTGTTTTAAAAAAGCAGGAAATGAAGGCGTCTCATTGAAAATTTTGGTTTTAAAAATATTTTTATAATGATTAATGATACAAGTTTGTCTCGGTTTCGTTAGAAAGAAAAAGCAGAATATTATTTCTACACATCGATAAAATTAACAAAAATTATAAAAGAAAAAAAAAATAGGTGCCTGTAGAATTTGAACTGAGGTGCGTAAGCAGGTAAAGACCAACTGCGCTATACGTCCTCGGGCGATATCCGACATTTACAATCGGTGTACTGTAGAGCGCGGTCACCTCATTAGCATAACAAAAGGACGTGCATCATATGCCGGACGAAGCATCAAGTTTCCAGTCTCTGTGTTTATATGTCTCTGACTACATGTATTACTAAAAAAACATTTGTTGTAAGTCTTTATTATCTCCAATATAATCTCTTAAACTTGATGAAAAATGTTTTTTTTTTTACTTGACGAAGTCCAAATGTCCAAGGTCATTTTTATAAAACATATACAAGGATTCATAATAATGTAAAAATTTATTTAAAATGGTTACTTATAAGGATATTTGAAGGAATTTAGATTGTGACAAAAAAATAAGCTCTGTATAAGCAAAACCATTTTTACCTAAATCAGGGGCGGATACCTATTTAAAATAATGTGAAAAATATCACATACCTTTTAATTTATCATAGTATAGCTTAAATTTTTATATTAATCTACTTTATGTATTATATTCATTATTTTAAAAACATAAAAACTTTTATTAAAAGCAAAATAATCTCAAATATAAAAATCATAAATATAAAGTGTTGTAAGGTTTGGTTGATTTCAATTCCTGTTCTTTATGTCTCCTTCATGATAATCCTTCACAATAAACAGGAAACCTGATAATTAGTCCTTGTCCTTCATTAATAAGAATACCCAGTTTATTAAGATTGCTAATTAATAATAATTAAAGCTGTTAAAATGTATGAAATGAAGGTTGATATTTGCTGGGGCAAACAGCCGGTTGAGGTGATATTACGTAATAATTTAGCCGCACAGGAGACAGGTGATCACCCTAGACGACGTTACCCCGATATACCCTCGATATATTGAAAATATTGCAACTTGATTAGGAAGTCAACTATTAAAGATATTATAGAATTCGTCTTGGGACTGGCCATCTGATTGCACATGACGAAGTGTCAACGCTGTCGCTGGTGTTTTCATGCGAGCTGTACTGAAAAACACGTTTTCGAGTGCCAATTACAGGTATATGGGGGAATATTAAAATTAGAATTATTTTCTATAAAGTCTTCAATACACAGTTATCTGAATAAAAATTATAAATTTAAAACCCTTATTTCTTTTTTCCCGTGAATCTTAGGTCACGCGACGATTGGCGTTTCGTAGTACCTTAACATAACTTGTTCTCTCATTGTTATATACTTGTTCTCTCATTTTAATATCCACAGTGGCGGATTTATAAGGGTCGCTCCCCCTTTTTGCCACAATAATGAGTAAATTTTCAGATTTCGCACCTATATTGGCAGAGTATTTTGGTTTATATCGGACTTTCACTTGTGCGACCGCCCCCCCCCCCCCCTTTCGGAAATTCTGGATTCGTCACTGATATAAATACCAAAATTAATTAAAGAGGATTAAAACCAAATCATTTGAATCAAAATAGGCTCTTAGTCTTGTCATTTTGCTTTAACAAAAAAAAAAAAAATGTCTTCCTTAAATATAAATAAAGTAACACCCCCTACCCCACCCCCTCCCCTCCCCCCACCCTCTCACCTTCCTATTGCAGAGGTCTAGACTTATCTGCAATTCAAATGTAAGTCTGAAGTTGTAATCAGTGGGGTCAATTTAAACTAAATAATGAAATAATGTCTTATTTTATCGCACAATATATGTCTTGATATTTAATACATTTACATGTGTATTTCTGTACATAATTCTATTCGACAATACGTGGACGTCGCTCCGAGTCAGAGGAAACACGTGTAAAATCGTATTAATAAAGCTACAAAATTACAATAAACTATATGAAATCGTCAAATATTTAATTAATGTAAATACCAATAATTATCCATTCGAATGTAAAAATATGGTGAGTATTAACCAACGCGCCCACGCCGTGCTTTAAATTACATCATGAATGGTGAAATGAAACTTTTGAGAAATAAAACTTTGTAAATAATAGCTACGGGGAAATTTTTTTCACAAATAAGATCATCATAATTACTTCTATAGACATTGTTTTCGTTATGTGTTCTCTTATTTAAGAACTTTATAAACGATCGTTTAATATATATGTCGATGTAATCAAATGACTCGTGAAAACAATATGGCGGAGCGTTGTTTTGGCAAAGAGGAAGACGCTATCTTTTATTTTCAAATGTTTGTAGTCATTTCTTTGTATATTTTCATAAAATGGTATCAAATGAATCGGGTAAACATATTTATCGCATATTATGGGCCGGTAGAAATAAATTAAACCTGAAAATTATATATTTAAAAAACTTATGTAAGCCCGCATCGCCCATCGTTTTCGCTTCGGCGATCAGCTGTTTACAGGTAATGGACGGATCTACCTGAAAAACCTCACTTCACTGGATTTGAAACAACCATGACCCCGAACAACGCCAGTGAACATATCGCTTTTATGCTCATTGATTCTAAGCGCGTCGTCAATTATAAGGCAAAATAAACATCTCGCTGTACCGCCGCGGTATCGTTAGAAATTTTAATAATTTTAGCTATTTTCAAATTGCCCTAATTTCCTTATTTCTACTCCAAATGAAATGAAATTGAAGAAATGAGAAGAAAACAAAATGAATATTCTAATGATATGATTATGATTTACATGATAAAAATATTTCCCGATAAATTATAGATGCGAAAATTGCAAACAACGCAATTTGATTAATTCGAACTTAGTCATTTGCGATGGGCTTCACTAATCATGATGATGATGATTATATTGCAAATTTTGATGAAGTGAAATTGAGGAGCAATAGGTGTCAACTGCCGAACAATCATAAAAATGTTGTAAGTATATTTTGTATTTAAACATCCCTGATTGTCAAAGGCAACTTCTTGTTAAACTGTTGAAAACTGAAGAAGCAAGTTAAAGTACACCCTATACACATTTTCCCATCCCATCTATATCATCGATCAATCGAAACGTGTCATGAATGTAAAGACCCAACAGGCAATGTTATTGCATTTTATAACTAGTATCTGAAACTTTCAAGCTAAACTTTAGCATACATCTAAAAATAAATTACCCTAAAATGTTATTTATTTCGAGTATACATAAAAATGTAGCAAGTGTAATATTGCCCATTTTCTTACACGTGTAAAACGAATGAAGATATTTAATAAAACAAGTTATGATTTACAGATGCCATAGATATATTTATTCCACTAAAAGTATTGAATTTATTCATCCTGAAAAATATATTGTTAGTTACAGATCAACATATGAGGTCATATATCAGATCCTTTTATTTATTTAGCACCAATGATGCAGCGGAAACTTAAGATAGATTACTAGATAATGACGGGCTGATTTAAATTGACGCTTACTATAAACTTTAAACAAAACTATTAGTTTTGCTGCTTTTTATCTTTGAAAAAATATTAAAGCAGCGAGAACAAATTATGTTGTTTAAGAATATCAGATCGATAAATTTGTTATTGTTTTACGTCAAAGGCTGATCATTTTACATATCTGGTGAAGGAATCAGTCTGATGCATTCAGTAATGCTCATGGCCTAGATGCATGCAAATGAGGTGTCGTACGTTAATACCTTTACATCTTTATATTGTGTATGCTAGTGTATACCCATATGTGTTCATGCTCAAAATGCATATTGTATATTCTTTATTATTTTAGCATGCAACTGTGAATTTTTAAATTTACACAGAGTTTTTTTGCAAAAACAAAAAAAAAAAAAAAAAAAAAAAAAAAAAAAAAAAAAAAAAAAAAAAAAAAAAAAAAAAAGGAAAAAAAGATAATAATGATTGGTGCATTTTTGTCACTCTAAGGTGATGAAAAATAATAAGTAAGATATTGCGCAAATGATCGGAGACATTGAAAGATTTTATTTAGATACTTGTGTATTTTGTGATCTGGAATTTTATTGTTTATGTTAACACTGAACAATTTATGATATATTAATTTTTTTTGTACTGTGTATTTGGTAAAATCGATTAGGCATTTCAGTTGAATTATTTAACTTAGGGCATGACTATAAATCTAAGCGAGAAAGCTTGAAAATTCGTGAGTAGACGGAATTTGTAGAAGTGCTTTTTCAATATGACCCTCTAAATCATAAATATAGAACATATATACCTTTTAATTTTGTGCACAATATGCGCATTTCGACAAGTTATATCTCTTCAGTGATGCTCGAAGCCGAATGGTTGAAGTTCTCAAAATATATAAAAATATGAAGAGCAGTGTTGAAGCTAAAATGACCGAAAAGTGAACCAAAGAATCTATCTAAGGACAGAGCTATGTATGAGGGAGATACTACTTAGTTTTAGAGTGATTTACTTAATTTGATGACTGAAAATTTGGAGTATATATTTCAAGTCAGTACAAAAGCACTGAAAACTAGACTTATGATGCCCTCGGGAACTGTCAGTCCAACAGCAGTGACACCGGCCTAGTGGTTATAATAAATATAGAACATATATACCTTTTAATTTTGTGCACAATATGCGCATTTCGACAAGCTGTGTCTCTTCAGTGATGCTCGTAGCCGAAAGATTGGAGTTCTCAAAATATATAAAATATGAAGAGCAGATAAGAAGCTACAATGACCGAAAAGTGAACCAAAAAATCTATCTAAGGACAGAGCTATGCACGGTGGAGATACTCCTTAGTTTTAGTGTGATGTCCTAGATATCTTCAATTGAACTCGGGTTCCGGCATCTAGGAGGACTACGTAAGGGCTCAATCATTTCACGTGCAAAGTATTGGTTAGTGCGGCTATCCGTGTGTGGATAAGGATTATTATGAATTAAAATAAAGTCTGGACCCACTTCATCATGCACGTGGTTCTACAAGAATCTCGTGAAATACCTTTCTATTATTTAGGTAACGTTATCAACAATTTGAAGGTCACTTATTTTCCCGTTGACACATTTCTTTCCATACCATGACAGACCCTCTACCCTAACTGTCGTGCTCGGAGATGCAAGCAGGTGCAAAACGTTTATTTGGACTTTTGTACACTCTGTGAAATCTAGATAAACTCTTGAGTAAGCAATAAACAGAACCGGGGTTTAATAGTGATTTCTCCATTGCATATGGTCTTGGACCTAACGTAGTTGATTTCTGACGTGATTATTCGTCACACGAATGGCAGGACTCCTGGCATATACACCAGCATTATAAATCATTTTCTTACTTTTTGGTTAGATATCCGTACATGTGTTGTATGTCCTAGTTCAATAAATTAATTCGGATGACTAATGAATTGATTTTATCAAATAAACAAAACAAATAAATCTTAATATATCATAAGCTGTATGAGTTTCAGATTGCAATGAACCTTATCAAATTTTGAGTAGTACATTAAGTTAATTCTTCCACAGCCTGTTTTTTTCATTCGTATATTTTTATTATTATAAAGAATTATATTATATAGAATTCTATTATATAGAACATATATACCTTTTGATTTTGTGCACCATATACGCACTTCAGTGATGCTCGTGGCCGAATGATTGAAATTCTCAAAATTCTAAACCACAGATTTATATAATTGTACCAATCACTACGTTTTTATTTTGTGCGTGTGTGTATAAATTGGGAAATTTAGAGTTGCATGCCACAGTAATAAAGAATATACGATATGCATTTTGTGCATGGACTCTATTCAAGTATAAGGTAGCATACCTAATATAAAGCAATAAAGGTATTTATATATGACACTGATTTACATGCACTTACTTAGGACTTGAGATTCACTGAAGAGTTGTCGAAATGCGCATATGGTGCACCTTATATATATATATATATATATATATATATATATATATATATATATATATATATTTTAAATCAGAAAGTAACAATCAATGTTATGTATATTTGATAAATACGGATATCATACTTTTTCTACAGCAATATAATAAAAGATGAGTAAATATAAGTAAATGTAATTAAACAGAAACACTCAATATCAGAAAATTTCGGCTTTTTGCCTTTATCGGGTGATCAAAACGATTTTTATGTCAAAGGATACATGGCAGAGTAATGAATTTTAGGGTTAGGGTTAACCCTAACCCTATTTTAGATAGCCCGATAATGTGTGGCATTCAGTATTCCTGTTTTATTATAACCATTGTGCCTCCATTTGGAAGATTAACAGTGTATCAGATCTGTAAGTAAATGTATTGTAACCTTCGGCAACAGTCCCCAGTATTATAAATTCCGTTGAAAATCTCCATAGGAAATATAAGGTATTGTCTTCAGCATCCCGGTGTTACTTCTTTTTTATTGTGGTATGTTCTTCCTGTTTCCATACTGATTGTATATATTCATTTCTTTTTGTTGACCTAATTTTGTTAACAAGCAATGGATAAAATTTCATATAAAATTACAAGGAATCATCAAGGACGCTGTAACCGGATTGCAAAGCAGATAATATCAACATTAAAACCCATATCACTCAAACAAAAAATTAAGTCGAATGACAAGTTTGCAATAAGAAGTATCATTAATTCTATGCAAAGATCACGGACAGGCGTACATTGCCAATACATAATCCAGTCTTGCTCTGCAATCCGGTCAAAAATAAGCGAAATATTACTTTTTAAGATGTATTTTTACGAAAGGGATAATTTATGCAAAAAAATCGAAATAGCAAATTTATAACTGTATTATCTGTCGCAAACACTCATTAGAGAAAGTGGATGGCAACTTTAGATGAGACACATTATAATACACAAACAGGCATAACGTACTCAATTTGTACAACATGAAAAGAAAAGTGTATCCAAAATTAAATGAACATACCTGACTCAGGACCATCAGCATTTAATTTATATTTCTGCAAAATGATATTTTTTTTTTAGAATTGGTGAAATATTTTATGCATACTGATCTGGTAATTATGCAAATAAATAAATCACTTGGTATATTGTCATAATCACAATACATTAAAATTTGTTTCTGTCAAAGCATCCTGCATGTGAAACACACATTCGTTGCTTCCTTAAGTTTTTGTAAGGAAACAAAGAGATTTGCAGATGATCACTAAGTAATTATTCCGCATTTTGACTGTTTTCTTAGATTTCACTGATGTAATATGTGTGAACATCGGTATCTATTACATTAATGAGCTATGTAACATTGAGTGTACTTTTTATTCTTTTCAATTTGTTTATATTTGTTATTAATCTTATGAAAATAAGAGGAAAAATGTGTATCCAAAATTTACTTATCTATTACATTAATGAGCTATGTAATATTAATTGTACTTTTTTCTTTTATATCTAATTTTTTTTATTAATCTTATATTTCTTTTGTAACATTACTTTTTTACATGCAACTTAAATATTGGCATAAGAATGTATTTTCAAATACATTTAAAATGTCTTCAAGTCAAAGTGTCATAGACAAAAACAATCAAATCGTAGTTACACATGTATGTCGCTAGGTTGTGTTTATTCCCTGTCACACTGTCACGAGTTTCGACAACGAGATTCGAGAGTTACAACTCGCCACAGCTGTATACTTGTTGCTTGATGTTTTCACATATCCTTAAAATATTAAGTAATAGAATTTTAAATGGTTTAAACCCCTGTGACACTATCAAGAGTTATGGATCGTCGATAAGATATCTTTAAATGTCCTAGAGATTACTCATTATACTGAAAGTAATCGTCAGACAGCGGCGAGAATTTCAACCGGCTGAAATCATTTTGTACCATATCTTCACTGTTCAAATATATATAAAAATATCATCATGTGGCTAAGCTCCTTAAGTATTCTTTATGAAATCATGCATTTGTTGTGCTCTACGTGTAGGAAAATCGTCAAATTCGGTTCGTATACAGATTGTTAAATCCCGCTCCAAAAAGACAATAACACTCCTCACTTATCAACGTAGAAGAGAACCAGAATCAAAAAAGGTTGGAAATAACTAGAATGAATGTAACAACCATAGACTGTAGACAGCTTGTCAAGTTTTCGGTGAAACAGTTTCATAAAAGCTTTGTTCAACAGTGAAAAAATAATTCAATCTTGAAAACCCTTGTTTTTAAACAGTTATTTCTAATGGAGGTTACAGGATCAAGATGCGGGACTACAACGGTAAAATGGTAAAACTATCTGGTCAGTCATAAAGAGTATGAGGTTCCTCTATCAAATACTATCAAAATTTACCTTCTTAACTGGTCGCATAGTGAATATCAAAAGTGAACCAAGGACAGATACACATCCTGCACCGACAAAACCTGGCGTATACGTTCCTAGTTTATCATACAGGAACCCTGCAAATAAACCAATACATCTTCAGCATATATAGGTGTCGCGTAACCAAAAACATTTAAATATTTTAGTGTATTTTGCGGGAATATATTGGTCCACAACACCAGAAGGCCCCTCCCCAAACAACAATGAATAAATGAATAAATACTAACATAATAAGCATTAATACCTGCAATCGGGGGGCCCAATGCAAGTGGTAGTGCGGCAGAACCATACACAATGCCTACTGCTCTAGCAGCTGATGAGGTTTCAACTAAATAAAAGACGATTATAGCTATCATTGCAATTATTCCACCTTTGAATACACCGACTATTGTCGTAACTGTCACCAATCCACCGTAACTTGGAATGAATGGTAAACAAATCAGAAATGCTCCATGAAGGAAAAAGATCGCTTGATTCAAGTAGATTGGATTCACACATCGCAAATCAGATATTTTGCCAAACATCGGTCTGGCTATTGCAGATCCTAATTCCAAAAATGTGAACAGAAGGAATTCATCCGCGTCGGGATATAAATCTTGTGCAAGTTTCACCTACAAAGTAAGATTTATGAGTAGTATTACTTTTGATGATCATACGTTTTGAAGCATTCTATGTATATTATATACGTATATTTAAACATTATACATACACGTTATTTTGTATTTCACTGTTCTATAATGGACCTCAGTACTTTTTATTTAATCCTGCAACATCAGTTTAGAATTTTTCGACTCTATGGTTCTGACACTTTGTAAATATTAAGTTGCCTATACGATGTTTAAACATATAGTTATTGCGTGTGTGTGGTGTTGGTATATTTTGGGCTATAATATATATCATCATGTACTATATGTATATGTTGATATGTAATATAATTTCAGGTTCCTACATACTTACTCTGAGAAGAGTTTAATCTGTTTTATAATAAAGTATAAAACGAAGTACCAAAGGGTAAAGCATATCTCATAGTCCTTGGAATAAAATAGAAAACAGAAGACATTTGGCAAAGCTCTATGACACAAATCACCAAGGCAAAAAATGACATTACAAAAATATTCGATTATGCTACGGTTAAGATACCGACTAAGGACGGTCAATTGAAGTAACAAACATCACTTAGTTGGTGTGGTTAACCAGTTTACGGGCGCCCACCTTCCCGCTCACCGCAAAAGCAGCACAATCAAAGGACACACATTAAAAATTTTTATAAATAATCCTCCACAAAGAGAACAAGGATCAACAGGTTTCTCAAGAAGAGAGGTCATAAAAATTTATTACACACTAAACAATTATAGAATAATATGTTGCTATCAAAAATATGTAAGGAGACATCAACATAAGTAAACCGTACTCTGCCCAACTGTAAGCTCAGATCCTTGATCAATAGGAGTACCGACTAACAGTCAGAGGGGACGAGGATCAGGACCTTGTCTCCTCTGAAAATGTTTGGACAAGGCCCGTCATAGAGTCCCCACCGCCCTGTTAGTCAGCGTGCAACGCTCAAGTAAAAGTCTGCAATGGGGGATGTAGAGGGACCCAATACAAGATCTATGGTCTTAGCGATGATCTCGGGGTCATACTATCGATGTCGAAGGGGTTTAATACTTTTAGAACCAACCGATATGAAATTATCGGAACCTTTGACCCCCCTTAGTGTGTACACTTGAAATTGGGATGGGAAATTCCTCTGGATACTTATTGTTGAATAGAAACATTTCCGAATTTAGATAAAATGTCTGAATAAGATTTTTGAAATTTACCAAATGTTTTTCTAAGTTTATGATATCTATAACCCTGAGTAAGAAGTTTAAAAGTAATCTGAGAATTCTTTTCGTGAAAATCCAAAACGCTAGAGCAGGCTCTAGCAAACCGAACCAATTGACTAATATAAATACCATATGATGGGAGTCTGGGGACATCACCGTCTAGATAAGGGAAATTTACAATATGAAATTCAAAGTTATCACGTTTATCATATATGTTGGTATGAATGTTGTTCTTAATAATTTTAATATTTTAGTCCAAAAAGGTGTTTCCTGGTCGGAAGTATTGGTTTTGTTTAATTGAAGTTCAGATGGATAAATGTCAGATATATAGTTTTCAAACTCAGGGTTATCGATTACTAAAATATCATCAAGATATCTAGAGGTGTCATTGAACTTATCAATATGGTCGAAACGTTTAGAAGTTTGAACAGAATGCATAAAGTCTCTCCCATAACAGTATCAAAATAAATCTGCTATAAGGGGAGCGTAGCTAGTGCCAATAGGAATCCCAATAATTTGTTGATAAGTCTTGCCATTAAAAAGTACGTAAATATTATCCATCAAAAATGTGATGGCATTACATGACTCAGTACAAGTCGAATATTTATAATTATCATATTGTTTATTACAGAAAAATCCAGATATAACTGAAGTACAGAGGTATGACTCTGTGTTGAAACACTAGCGTATGGGGACAGCAATTTGGTTTTGAATAAGTCATGAGGTAAAGAGGTATATAGTGTCGAAAAATCAAATGTAGAAACGTTATAAGCCTAAAAATTCCTCAAACGGAATTTTTCAATGACTTTGTTAGAACTTTTGATAGACCAAAAGTAATTGACGTTACTGTTGTTAAAGAAAAAAGGACAATATCGTGTATAGTGTCATATTCAGACAAATGCAAATCCCAAAAGTTTTGCAACATTTTCATTTACAGTCCTACAACAAATTCATTTATATGTGTAAAATCTCAAGTTTTATATCCCAGTATTTTTATATTTTCTTTACACTTTCTCTAGTGTTTCTATTGGGAAGATTTCCCCCTTAAATTTTGAATGGAATTGTCTTTATTCACGTTACAACAATAATCAGAGGTGTAGAGTACTTACAATATGGACTTCAATAACGGCACAACCACACAGGGCCACGTCTAAAGATAAAGTCCACATCATGAGTCGTCGATTTTTCAAGATGTCTCCATTAAATGCATTTGTACAGGGCAAACAATGTGAATTTTCTGAAATCTCGGTATGATCCGGTTTACTGAGAACTGGTATCCACACCATAGCAGCTAAAGCCATCAGGATATACAAACCAGCCAATGAAATAAAAGTGAATTTTAAATTCACAGCATCTAATAATTTTGGTAATACAAGTGATAGGGCAAACGCATACAGTGAAGTACCACAAACAGTGATACCACTCGCAAGTCCAATCCGTTCTTTAAAGTAATGTCCCAGAATGACGATTGACGGTGCCATTATGCATCCTGCTCCAAATCCCACCACTAAGCCATATGTCAGATACAGTAGTTCAAGTTTAGTTACAAACGCGCTCATCAAAAAACCCAATGCACCCAAAATAGCACCAAAAACACCCGTCTGACGAATGCCAAATCGATCACAAAATATGCCTGAGATGATGTGGGTGAAGAGCAAAACACACTGACTGAGGGATCCTATCCAAGCTGCAAAAGATTATAAAAAGTACATATTAAATATGTGCCTTATGGACATTACGTGATATTTGTAGGGTTTTTTTAGATTTGATACCATATTTGACACTAACAGATAAAGCTTAACAATCGCTTATGATAGTTTATAAAAATTTCTTACAATAAATTACCCAATTTGTTATTTTTTTAAATGGTTAAAACTTTTACATCAATCTCGATGAAAAGTGGGGCTTTGGATGATATTGTAATGTAGAATTGTTACAACGATACGGTGTTGCGTTTGGGTGGGAATTAGAATATCTCACGAAACCACTGACATTCGGTAGGTACACTAAAATGCAAAATACAAAAGTAACTGGAGTCACCTGACAATGGCACGAACAACTGACGAAATGCAGACGTTTCTATGGATATTACTTTCTTCTATCTTAAAGTATGCTATCAGATACTGTAAAATACTCTTACTCTACAACAATCTAACTTTGAATATATTCGAAAGACATAGTTTTCACAAGACACAATGTACCTGTAATATTTACAGGTGGAATCAAGGAAAAAAGGGTATTTTATTTTCGCATGGAGTAATACTCGGGAGTTGAAACGAATATAAAGCTCTCGCAAATTAAAAGTGATTAACAGTGAAATATTTTCAAAAAGAAATGAAAAATCTCTGATGTGAAATTGACGAAAACAAAATTATGAATTTAACATTAATTATCATTTTCGAATTTTGGAATTTAAATAATATATTAATATTTGAGTTAAAACGAAAGTGGCCGATAATTTTAGTCAAGAGAAATGACTTCCAAAATGTAGTTTTATGTGTTAATTGCGCATTATTAATAATAATAATTATTCCTAAAGTTTGCTTGTTGCTGAAGCGACATGTCGGTATCATCCTCTTAACAGACAAAAAGGAAGAAAGAAAAGAAAGATGGAAATGGATAAAGGGCACACGAAAGAAACAAAAAATGAAAAAAGAAAAAAATAAACCTCGGAGACATTGCTGAAAAATTTGGAATTTGGAAATAAGAAACTAATCGTAGTGATTTAGTAAGACATTGCTGAAAAATTTGTCATATAGGTCGTGATAACTAACGAATAGCGGGATGGCTAATTCGTGACAATTAATGTTAATAATTTAAAAACTAAAAAAAAATAATAGAAGAAAAATAATGTATTTTATTGACTGATTATATGTTGATCATTCAAAAACGCAAATGATATACTTTAGACACACGCATGATATATTTACTGCTTGGACAATATGTTGTGTTATTTAAAGTTTTAAAACTTGCTGTTTCATGTCCGCGGTGCATAATAAAGACGGTTTCCTTTATAAGTTTTAATCATTGTCAGCGCAAAGTATTCCATTTGCACAGCATCTTTCACAATCTTGTGCTCAGAGATACTAATCTACATTTTAACCATATGCGTGAAATCATGTAGCAGATTTTCTTTTTCTAAAATTGACATTTAAAATCGTTTTGTAATACTCTGACAATAGTAACACTTCAAATAAAAAAGTTATGTTTATACCGTGGTATGATTTTATGCTATAAGAGGGCGCCGATAATGAACATATCTTATAATAATTTTATTCTTTAGTTTTTATAAAGATATTCATGTAAATATTTCTGATTTTTAGTATGATAATAATTCCTGTCTGACCTTAGGAGGGAGGGGGATATGTATGATTATACCCCCAAGTTGGAGTCATCCTTCCACTATGTGTTCCCTTTTCTTCACGATTGGTACACATAGGGAAATCTTAGATTTTCTGGCTAAACGCCGTCACTATACCTCATATTTCATTTCAGTGAGATCACAGACATAGAAAACAGACTGAGCAACGTGTAAACTTCTTAACCATGTATTTTTATGCTATATTTATTTATAAAGAAAAATGAATATTGGTTCCCCTTCACATGAAAGTCACATATAGCAGACATAGTAAATAATTGTGGTCGGACCTGTGGTCATTTAACACGAGCGGCACACTTTTGAATCTTGTGTATCCTGTGTGACTTTTAGGGGTCGTTACCGTAGACTGTAAGGCAGTATAACCTATGGAAAAAAAATATAGTTTTCGATAGGGAAGTGGGGAATTTCTTTTTATTTTCCCGAAAAGAGCAAGTTTGCTAGACATACATCGACAGATAACGTCGATGTGTTTATTTAACTGTAAATCCGAGTCTATACACAAGTCTGGGAGTTTTTCATTTTTGAAGTTTTCTAGTGCACGATTACTGATCTCTTTTTGGCAATTTTGCTACTTTTTGAGCTGTACCTATCAATTTGCGGAACGCCACAAGAGACACTAGAGTGCTGAGTATACATAAGATGAGTAACTGCTACCAATGTGGTCAAGAATACAAGGCCGAAACCAGGAGCAGGCGTGGTGTAGTGGTTAAGCGCTT
Organism: Pteria penguin; assembly: GCA_035048485.1. Classification (NCBI taxonomy): domain Eukaryota; kingdom Metazoa; phylum Mollusca; class Bivalvia; order Pterioida; family Pteriidae; genus Pteria; species Pteria penguin. The sequence continues at coordinate 63,945,580 of CM068581.1, read as the reverse complement.
GGCTTGCGGCGCCGACGATCCAGGTTCGATTCCCGGGTTGCGCCACTATGCTTAAGAGGTTGGTAACCTCCTGCTTCCATGTCGCGATATAACTGAAATATTGTTGAAAGCGACGTAAAACACCAATCAACCAACCAACCAACAAGGCCGAAACCAGCTGATGGCTTTATTGCCAAAATTGTAGCACTTTTCTACTGTTAGCACGTAAAAGCTACTTTTAGCATACAAAGTACCAAAACTCATCAACGACAAAATGGAATTTCCCCTACGATGTAGCTTGTACCATTAACTATACTCTTGTAAGAATGCACTGATTGATAGAGGATAAATAGCAAACAGTATAGTTTATTCATCAGAAGAAATACGGCTTAACCTACTGTTTGTCTATAGGTTCTTGACTAAACTTCTGCAAAAATGGACATTTGTGGTCACGTGAAAATTAAAAAAGAAATACGGCTTTGATGATTCACATCTTTACTTCTTGCAAGTGTTCTTTGTTGAATTCATAAATTTTGACCTTGTGGCCTTGACTGTGATCTTTGACTTACAGTTCAAAAACTTTAATCTCTAGGTGCATAAGTGATTCACAAACCATTTTTGTTAAATATGATTACCACAATATGTGACTCTATGTATATTCGCCTTCTCATTCTATTTAATTTATTTTATTCCTTATTTTTGATTATAACGACTACATATTTACTTATTACCATTGGAGTGTACCAAATGTGCGGTTGTGCTGAGGTGAGATTTTTTTATACCTCACTTATAATCCTTACACTTATACTATATTTCCAACTTATACATGGACGTTGATGCATGTTGTAGTTATAGATACTGAATGAATTAAAATATCTAACCAGATTTTTCATTTTTAAAGTTTATATAATAGTTAAAGCATAGTTACATTAATTATTCATAATAGTACCATATATATATATATATATATATATATATATATATATATATATATATATATATATATATATATATATATATATATATATATATATATATATATATATATATATATATATATATATATATTCCCTCATTCAATTTCAATAGGCATGTCACACTTTATTAACATGACATGTAAATAGATATGTAGTCTCCTGCAGTTAATATTCCAGCATACCAGGCAAATTCTAAATGCTAAATGAATTGAATACACCAATTAAGACAAACAACACTCTGAGATCATATTTTGGTTGAGTGGATTTTTTTCCAAATGTTGTGTAAGTGGATAAGAGACAGGTAGAAATATGCCATCATGTGGTGAAGATACTGAAAAATTTAAATCAGATACGTTTCTATTAAAGCGCAATGTTAAATAATACCATCCACTGTGGTTCTATTTATTCGTAGTTTTTTGTTTTTTAAATTTTGTTTTGTAGAGCTACGGTTTCAACTCCAGATAGAAAAGGTCGGAGTTAACTCGAAATTCACGTTCGAAATACTGCAGTAACAATTATTTCAATGAATAATGACAGCGAATATATCAGGAGTTTGAAATTAAAAAAATCTGTGCGCGCAGCATTTCAAACTAAATATTTTTTGAGAAATGTTCTTTATAAAACTATCGGACATGACTTTGTAAGTCAGCAAGCTTAAGAGATCATGAATGTTATTGATGAAGAAATCTGCAATGAAATGGTGTTTAATATAACAACAACAACAACAACAACAACAACAACAACAATAATAATAATAATAATAATTCAGATTTCACCGAAAGCAATTAAATAAAAGTGAACGCATCATATGTTATACTTACAAGTCCGAAATGCCACAAGAGAGTTGTTTCCTACTAGCTCTGGCGATTTCAAAATAAAGGAGTATATGACTCCAAATGATATCAACACTCCAAACGAGGTTCCGTGTGCCATAAGTGACACTAAACAAACTATCCATCCCCATCCTCCATCCTGTTGTATCTTATTTTGGTATTTGGTCATTCGAGTGCCGTCAGAAATGACTGATATCCTAGTTTCTTTTGCATTTTCCATGTCTGGGTCCCTTTACTGCTGAAATTGTTGAATACAATAAATCGTTTTCTTTTTTCATATTTACATAGTTAGAACTTAATCTTTAACATCCCCCATCCCCCCCCCCCACACACACACACAAATAGAATTAATGTACGACTACGAACAGAGATAGTACATATTATAATAAACAAAGAAGCAGTACCGATCAGTTATCCAGTGTCGAAGTCTAAAAGAGGAGGTTAAATTATAAAATAGTCCCATTTCAACTGTTGCAAACCTTGGAAAATACAACACTTCGGGTTGAGACCAGGTGCTAGGGAGAGTGAACGTCTCCTGTTTGCATGCAACACCCGTCGCAACAGTTCTATGTCAAATTCTGTGAAGGTCTCAATTCACACAGAAATGTACATAAATGGAGAAGGTGATGTCATAATAGGATTTTCCGAACAGTCATATAATCACACTCAGAACGTCATGGATCTTTCTGCAAAGCGGTGCATCATATTCTGTTTGAGATCATCGTAGCGATTGTGAACATATGAAACTTATATATTATACGGGGTTAATCATTGCAAGGTTTTACATTTACAGCGGTTGTAGCTAACGGAACAACAGACCCTTACTCCCTTCTAGTTCCTCGGGAGCGTTCCATTACCTGGATCGTACAAGATGATGCAGTGGACTTTGTATGTGAAGTGAGTCTTTTGACCAATATCAATATTGTGGGATTGAAGATGTAAATACATGCACGAAGCTTTCACCAAATCTCTTTATAAAACTCCAAGCGTGAGTTCAAGTGGTAAAATGAACCTGGTGTGAACTTAGTGAACATACCGTCTGACTTTTGGAAACAAACCTATTCACTCCCTTTTGGAATTACGCATGATACTAAACTGAGATGGTTTCATTAATATACAGAACACTCTCCACAAATACATTGCTATTCACCTTTATAATAAGAGATTCCTATCTATGCAACATTTGTAGAAAAGAATCAGAGACTATCACACATTTATTGGTGAACTGTACATCTGTAAGATCTGTGTTGTCAGAATTTAATCACTTGGTAAGACTTAATGGAGCATGGTCCGATTAAAGTCAGGAAAAGTATGAAAAATGTAAACGGATTTCTTAAACGGCAATCGATTGTTAATATATTATCTTAGATGTGTAAAAAGTATCGGAACCAAAGTCGATGTTGTTAACGAGATATGCCCGTTTTAAATTTGCAACATAACTAGGCCAACTCCTTGAATATTGATGAGGTCGGTCAGTGGAAATCACGTGACAATGAAACTCGAGCTTTACCCGATTCTAACATTTGTTCCACTTTTCGTTTTTGGCCTCTGAGTCTGTGTATAGTTATTTTCTACCACACTTTTTCTTTTCTCGTGCTCCTCTCGTATTCCTCCATGTGAACCATTGTGGTTGTTTTCTACAGTGAATATCCGCGCAAGCGCGTGATTATGGGCGGAGCATCGCCTTATTTGGGGAATTGATACCAACCGAATTTTATTCGACTCAATTACTTTTATTCTACGAAAACATTGAGGGATTTTAATTTTAAAATTTGCAATTAACGCAAAGTTTATAATTTATGAAATACAGGAAAAATAATACATTGTCATAATTTATCCTTTTCATGCTAAAATTTTCCAGTCTCGGACTTTGTCCCTTTAATACAGATACTAGCATTTTCTTGACACCCTCTAATATACTTTTTTGAATCCATCAACACAGTTTCAATACATTAAACTTAATTATTGTGTTGCTTAAATATTTCATTTATTCAAAATCAAGGCAAAGTGCCAATATAAATTTCAATGGTTTTAGGACATGATTATCTAATTATTCTGACTGTGAAAAATATATGTACATGAGGAAAGAAAATCTGGAGAAATTTGACAGGCAATGGAATATTTGGAAAAAAAAAAACTAATACTAATCTGATACATACATTTTTCCGTAAAATTCTATACCTGTATTTAACAATACAATTTCTATTATTATATACCCGAATGAATAAAGGATTGTATACATGTATAATACTTTAATGTATATATTCCTACAAACAGGTATTTTTTATCTACATTCTCACTATTTTTGTACAAAATGCTAATAATTATTGATATTTCATTCAACGATATACTGGTATAATCTTTATACCTCTTTGTATCTTTGTACATTATGTGAATAGTTGTTGTCACTATCAATCTATACATATAAATGTATGAATACATTACAATGGATAAGTGAATGAGTGAAAGAATAAAAGTTGTCTTGTGTACTGTCATATAATATATGTATGTCTGTTGTTGTATATATTTATCTATCTAAGTTTGTATGTTTGTCTATTATTGTTTATATATAGAAATTAAAAAATATATATTGCCGGATTTTATCGTTTTGTAATCCAAAAATTTGAATTGCGGCTAAATTGACATGAAGTCATTTTTAACTCGACTTTATCATTTTTAGCATTATGGAAATTTAAATTCGACCTTAGTGAGCAAATAAAAACCAAAAACTTAGATTTTCAGAGGATTATTCTGTCCTTTTCTTTTCTTTTCTTTTTTTTCTCTCTCTCTCTCTCTCTCTCTCTCTCTGTGTGTCTTTGTTTCATTTTTTTTTGGGGGGTGGGTGTTATAATTTGATTGTTTTTTCTTTTTTTCTTCGGTTTTTATTTATGTACCTATTTATGTTCATCATCATCATCATCATCATTATCATTACCATTATCATCATCATTATTATTATCATACCCCCGCAAACAAACCCTGTCTGTCAGTCAGTCAGTCTATCCATTTGTTTACATTTGTCCGGGGAATAACTTCTTAATCCCTTGTCGAATCTGGTTAATATTTCTTACAATTGTTGTACATGACCTAAGGGTGTGTCATGACCTAACACACGGTAGTATCTTCAATGTCAAGGTGACAGTTCATAACAAATATCCTTGTCCGGGCCAAAACCTCTTACTACCAGGTTGGATTATTATCCAAGATAATATTTCACACAATTGTTGTCCATGACTCAAGGGTGTGTCATTATCTCGACCAAATATCCTATCTCCAAGGTCAAGGTCAAAGTGCATGCATGGTCAAAATCCCTCTTCATGCCATAAGTCCTTACTGCTATGTTGGATCTGGATAACATTTCACACAATCGTTGTCCATGACCAAGGGTGTGACATGAAGTCGAAAAAAGGTCATAACTTTCAGGTCAAGGTCACAGTGCACACATAGCCGAATACCGTGTACGTGCTATAACATTTTACTTCCAGATTGGATCTGGATAATATTTCACACAATTGTTGTCCATGACCCAGAGGTGTGTCATGGCCTGACTAAAGATCATATCTCTTAAATCAAGGTCACAGTGCACGCAAGATCAAAATCCTTGTACAGATCATATATGTAGCTCCTTACTGCTATGTAGGAACTGGATAATATTTCACATAATTTTTTTCCATGATCCAGAGATGTATAACATTTTACGGAGTGTGTTGTCCTCCTGTGTGCCTGTCCACCTGTTTGCCCATAAAACTTGTCCTTTTACTTTGGAGGGAGATATTATTTTGCATAAATGTTGTTCATGTTCCAAGGGTGTGTCATAACCTTGAAGTAAGGTCATATCTACAAAGTCAGTATCCCAGTGCATACATAGCCAGAATTCTTGTCCGAGTTATAACTTCCTTCTTTCTGGAGGGAGATAATATTTTACACAATTGTTGTACATGACCCTGAACCAAGGCAATATCTACAAGGTCAAAGTAACACTGCACACTTATGCAGACCTCTTGTCCGAGCCATAACGTCTTCCTGTTACGTTGCAGGAAGATAATATGTGTAATGAACTTGAACCAAGATCATATCTCATGTCAAGGTCAGAGTGCACACAAACCAGGTTGTTTTCATTGATTATAGCTCAAAATGTGGAACATCCATTACACTTATACCAGTGATGTATCTTAGAATAAATTATTGTATGTTTCAATTTTGTTGCCGCGAGGCGTATTTGTCCCGTTAGGACAGCTCTAGCTATTATTATTATTTTCCTTTGCATTTGTTGCTCCATGATCACATACGGGGCCATACACTGAAAAAATATTTAAGTTATGTTTGCAAATCCTTCTGTTATCCGATGAATAAATAATGAGCTTCGCCATCCATTATCATCATGCGCTTGTGTACTACGAGTTAGAAACGACGTTGAACGTTAGCAAATTTATGACGTCATAAGGACGCTTCATTTTTGATCACCTCTGCCGGAATTCGTTTTATTTCTTCTCTTAACATTAGGATCGCAGTTAATCGCGGCGAAGTCCATTGGGATTTGGATTTTATTCTATACATAAATAGAAGTGAGTCATTTGAACATTCGACAATAGAATAAGTTAAAAAGAAGGAAATGTCTCCAGTAATTTCTCAGTTTACATTCTGCACTATTCTGTGTTCACACGTACAATATTTAACAGGCTAATGTACCAGATAAACATCAATGACCAAATAAAATTACCCGTGTCATAAAGTTGCATTCAATAAAATTTGATTCATACCAAGCCATTTTCTTCTTATAAAAAGCAATACAGTGGCGGATCCAGAATTTCCGAAAAGGGGGGCCCACATTTGTATTATCCAAACTGATCAGCCATTTTTGGTGCTAAATCTTGATTTTTAGTAATAAATGTGTGGGGAAAAGGGGGTCCGCCCTCTAAATCAGCCACTGCACTATAAAACGTTTCTCTTTTTAAACTTATTTTTCATGTATGGGGCGCCATGTGGAACACAATAAACAAACGTTTTCGTTTTCCTGTGTTCGTGTAATTTATTTCTGATATGTTTTATCATTATGCTGAGTTTTCCATAACAACGAAGACCGCGAGGGAGAATCAATTTCCAATCAGATAATTTTTCCCTAAGTTTTTATTAGGACTTATTTGACAATTCATCGCTTACAAAGAACATTTATGATCATGCAATTCATGTAGTTGTTACGGATAGATAATCTGATGACCCAAGTACAAAGGACTCCGTACATCTTAGAAGACACACAGGACTTTTTGAAAACACAGCACCTTTTAGTAGCAGAAAAAATAAAGATGTTTTCCTGACCAATCAGAACAATAAGAGGAGATTTCTCAACCTTCTTGGAAAAGAGCTAGAACAGTCTGGTAATGATGAGGTCTATGCTGATGGTGTCACAGATTATGATATTGTCAAGCAGGTAGTCCGCCTTACTGAGCAAAATCATGTGACGGTAATTGGAACGGATAGTGATATTCTTATTAAGTCGCTCAAACAGAATTTGGCGACTTATAGTTTTTGCACCGTGTCTTATCAAGTCGCCAAAACGGAGATCTCTATCCTAAGATGTGCAATCAAGATTTTTTCCAACAAGGCGCCCACCTGACCCTTAAGGAGAGCCCCAACTGTAGGTAGGGTTTATATTTTATTGACACTTTATGTTGGTTTTAATTTTCGTTGTTCAAGTGACTAAGAAGTTGCTTTGATTTTTCCTATAACGCGAATTTTCCTACATTTAAATAAATTTTAAGTAAAATAAATTATCGGTCAATATACTTACTTAACTTAAAAATATGATTTGAAGGACATTTTCGCACTGATAAACTGAGGTTTATTTTCCCCGTATAATTTGATTTTTTTAATCCAAAAGACGTTTTAAATAGTTTCAAAATATCTAATTTTCACGCTTCATTTATTACCGGAAAATGCATATATATAAAAGATAATCATTAACTATTTGGAAAAGCGTATTGCTATCGATATATGGAATATAATAGAAGTTTCCCTTTTCATTGATTTTTCCTTTAAAATGACTTTAAACCCAATATATCATATTTAAATTATTCTATTTTGCTATCCTGAGACATGTGTCAAAAAACTTCCCAATGTTGTTCAATGTTATACCTTGCTCACATGAATAATGATGCTAAATCATATAAAACAGCGATCGGAATTTAGGCGCTTGTTGAGGGGAATCTATATACATTCAGTAATATTCATATCGCGCTGGCGTTAATGAAACTTGTTCGAATGGTTTCAACTCTGAAATTTTATACATGTCTTTATTTATATGTTTTCTGACAATATAGGAAAAAACTCTGTCTAGAAATTCAATAAAATTATTATTGTGAGGAAGGATATTGACTCTTTAAGCGGATTTTTGTTTTTTGTAATATGTTTGTATGACTGACACATCATTCGTATTCAAGATGGCTATGACACTGCACCAGGTGAAACTCTAAGTCGTTCTGCCGTGCCTTTAATGAAATAAATACCTAGACTTCTCGTGTGCGTGTAAGGTTCCTTTAATAATTTGAAGATGATTTGATATTCATGCAGTATTATTCGTTAAAATGAAGCAAGTTTGGTTACAAAACGTGAAACTTAACCACTCAGAAGAACCTTGATGCTTTATTGTATTTCTTTTGCAGCGTGACTGCAGTTACATATATAAATAAATGTGTGATGCTGCAGCGATATCACTTATTAGCTTGTTATTCTTACTTTCTAATAAAGCATGAACAAATTTTAAAATTTACTATATGATTAAATCAGAAATTTATATTCGTTTTCCTGCATTTGACTTTGCATGTATCAAGGATTTATAGGTAATTTTATGCTAAAGCTGTTGCTTCCTATCACTACATTTAACACAGAATGATCACTGACTGCAGTTACATGTATACATCAAACACATTCCAGCACATCACAAAAAAAAAAAAAAATTGCTACTTGAAAAATTAATGCGATTATAACTTTCTAATGTAGTTAGAAAAACATTACATTGTTTTATGTATATTAAAAGGGAGTCAACATTTTTAACGGCACATAAGCATCCATACGTGAATTAATCGTACACAATAAACACTAATCAGTCAGAAATAAGAAACCCTGTAGCCCAGCGGATGATGTGCTCGACTGGTGATCGAGAGGTCCCGGGTTCGACTTCCGCAGTGGACACACCGGTGTCGTGTTGTTTTTAGGACGAGACGGTGAAATTCCTGTCACTACGTAGATGCTGCACGTAAAAGATTCCTTACATTTTGGCTGTGTCTCATGCAAAGGGTACATATTTCTATGCAATGCATTATAGTGATGCCGTCATCACATACTTGAAATAATCTATAATCGTTACGTTACGTTAAAGAAGAAGCAATAAATCAAAAAGCCATAATTAGAAATATGTTGTTTGCATTAAGAGAAATAGTAATTACAAACTGGACAGACAGATTTACGGAGATGGAACCTATTGTCAGATCTGGTTTTATCGGTAGGGAACTAACACAATACAACCATTCTGAATCTGAAGTCTGCATCTATATTTCAATGAATGAAATTCGTTTTTATAATGTTCCCACATTATATGACATCTGCGATTAAATCAATACAGCTATCATATATGATTTTCTGTAAGAAACTAAGTGATTTTTAACTTTTGAACCCTGTAAAATTATGCAGTTCTGAATAACACCGGCGGCAATATCGACCGAAAGAAAAAAAAAGTGGGTTTAGATATCATTTTATACAACATATATTACCCTAGCTATATCGCATTATATATTGTGTGGCAAACAGTGGTTAATTAGCTTTGACAACTGCCTAAAAGTCATTGTTGTTTCTCATTGTGGAAATTATTTATTTCCAAACAACGGTGTGCATACCGATCAAAACAATACAAATTTAGAGCAGTTGAATTCCACTGGTATAACGATTGATTCATTAAGGGTCGTCTGGATTTTTCGTACCGATACCATTTTGTACTGAGAATGTCGATACCAGTAATACGGGACTTCCGAGATACGCGCACGTATTGGGATCATTCGTATTTAAAACTGGGATCATTCTTATCTCTAATTAACAGGTACCAATGATACTGATTTTAGCAGTATGAAATGGTATTAGTAGGAGAAAGCCCGACGCCCCTTCCGGAGCCTACTTCGCTCCGAACTGCATCCACCCTTTGACGGATCTGACCGATAAACAGCGTATTATGCACGATTGTGATAACAGAATGACCGTTTTGACTGGTGATTTTATTATTACTATTCTTTTGTTCATCAGACTTGCTAGGTGACAAAAATACAAAATATAAACGAAATAAGTATATATCAAACATGCCAAGTTTTTTTTTTTTTTGGTCAAACACACACTTTTTTATACCTTTCTGGAAACACTTGAATTTCAAATTTCGACGTTTAGCGATGTTGATGCTTGCATCAGTAGGGAAAACATTAATCTTGTTCAATAATGACACCCAACACTAGCTATTGCATAGAATTTCATCTTACCGAATATCTAATGCATACAAAACTGATATGTATATTATACAAAAAGTAGCAATTTTCGTATGATGTTATGCACAATACACAACATGGGTTTTTATTATTGTATAGCTCCATGGTGACTTCTGCCACATTACTGAGCCAGTAACTCCTCTTTTTTTTTTTGAAACGAATTAATATACTAAACAAAGGGGTTTATGTTAGAATCCCTCGTATACGTAGTTGGAAGTCATCAATAACATTCGTGTCTTAAAAATGTCAATATTTGTTTTGCAGGCACCATGGTCATAAATCCTACATGCATAAAATTCTTACGTGTGGAGTACGACAGCTATAAGTTTCGCAACACAGTTGTATAAAAGAAAATCTAATAGCTAAAATGGCCTTTAAAGACTGGCTGTTTTATATACAGTTACTTTTAGAATATTGCTTTTCAAAACATGAATAGAACATTTCCACTATTCTGCGGTGCTGCGGTTTGCTTGGCAATGGTAATGTATCCCGTAATTTTTTTGAGGTTTCTGACGTCATTTTGCGTGTACAGTTATGATTTTGAAATACAAAACATCTGTACTACAGTAAAAGTGAAAGGGTTCATTGAAAATGAACAATAATCTTCAACACTACTCGAAGAATAATAAAGTACCTACCTTGCAGATGTTACACCTCCTGCATAACCAAGCGAATAATGTTATATATACATAATGTTTTAAGCAATAAACGGAGCACAACGAATGATAAAATTAGAACCCTATACCAAAAAAAAAAAAAAAAAAAAAAAAAAAAATGTGTTCATGCAGTTTGCTCCTTGGATTATTTATACATTGGATCTATTAAAACTTTGTCGAGACTGTGGGAAACGCCATGAAAACTTTGTTTTACACTCTCTAGTCACATGATAGGAAGGTTCTCTTAATTAGCAACATCGCAAAGAAAATACATAAGTCAATTACCACATATTAAAGCGCAGCTAATGGGTGTATTATACCAAGGAGTCTAGTCACTATACATGTAGTTACCTGGATGAAATACAATATTTTTTCATTCTCGAATGAAAAAAATAACCCAAAAGGAGAAAGATATAAATTTATTTACCGTTTTACGGGTAGTAAAAGCACGTGACATTCAGGCAATTTCCAATTATTCTATGTATCACGTCATAAAATTCAACCCCAGCCCCCTTTTGACAATTTATTTGATAAACTGTCCTTTATAGACAATACCTTGATGATGATGATGATGATGATGATGATGATGATGATGATGATGATGATGATGATGACGACGATGATGATGATAAGCATGATGATCATGATGATTATATTGCAAATTTTAATGAAGTGAAATTGAGGAGCAATAGGTGTCAACTGCCGAACAATCATAAGAATGTTGTAAGTATATTTTGTATTTAAACATCCCTGATTTTCAAAGGCAACTTCCTGTTAATATGTTGAGAACTGAAGAAGCAAGTTAATGTACACCATATACACATTTTCGCATCCCATCTATATCATCGATCAATCGAAACGTGTCATGAATGTAAAGACCCAACAGGCAATGTTATTGCATTTTACTACTAGTATCTGAAAATTTCAAGCTAAACTAGAGCATACATCTAAAAATTAATTTACCCTAAAATGTTATTTATTTCGAGTATACATGAAAAATGTAGCAAGTGTAATATTGTCCATTTTCTTATACGTATAAAACCAATGAAGATGTTTAATAAAACAAGTTTTGATTTACAAGTGCCATAGGTATATTTATTCCACTTAAAGTATTGCATTTCTTCATCCTAAAATATATATTGTTAGTTAAATACAGATCAACATATGAGGTCATATATCAGATCCTTTCATTTATTTAGCAACAATGATGCAGCGGAAAGTTAACATAGACTACCAGATAGTGACGGGCTGATTTAAATTGACGCTTATTATAAACTTTATACAAAAGTATTAGTTTAACTGCTTTTTTATCTTTGAAAAAATATTAAAGCAGCGAGAATGAAATTATCTTGTTTAAGAATATCAGATTGATAGATTTGTTATTGTTTTACGTCAAAGGCAGATCACTTCACATATCTGATGCAGGCATCAATCTGATGAATTCAGTAATGTTCATGGCCTAGATGCATGTAAATGAGGTGTCGTACGTTAATACCTTTACATCTTTATATTGTGTATGCTAGTATATGCCCATATGTGTTCATGCTCAAAATGCATATTGTATATTCTTTATTATTTTAGCGTGCAACTGTGAATTTTAAAATTTACACAGGGCTTTTTGCTAAAAAAAAAAAAAAAAAAAAAAAAAAAAAAAAAAAAAAAGAAAGAAAGAAAAGAAAAAGATGATTATAATGATTGGTGCATTTGAACTACTCTAAGGTGATGAACAATAATAAGATATATATTGAGCAAATGATCGGATACATTGAAAGATTTTACTTTAGATACTGCTTGTGTATTTGATAAGGGCCATTTTTGTGATCTAGATTTTTATTGTTTATGTTAACACTGAACAATTTATGATATATTAAGTTTTATTTGTACTGTGTACTTGATCAAATCGATTAGTCATTTAAGTTGAATTATTGAACTTAGGGCATGACTGTAAATCTAAGCGAGAAAGCCTGAAAATTCGTAAGTAGACGGAATTTGTAAAAGTGCTTTTTCATTATGACCCTCTAAATCATGTCCTAGATATCTTCAATTGAACTGAGGTTCCGGCATCTGGGAGGACTAGGTAAGCGCTCAATTATTTCACGTGCAAAGTATTGGTTAGTGCGGCTATCCGTGTGTGGATGAGGATTATCCTGAATTAAAATAAAGTCAGGACCCACTTCATCCTGTACCGTGGTAGTACAAGAATCTCGTGAAATACCTTTCTGTTATTTAGGTACCGTTATCAACAATATGAAGGTCACTACTTTTCCCGTTGACACATTGTCATTTCCATGACAGACCCTCTACCCTAACTGTCGTGCTCCGAGATTCAAGCAGGTGCAAAGCGTTTATTTGGACTTCTGTACACTCTGTGAAATCTAGATAAACTCTTGAGTAAGCAATAAACAGAACTGGGGTTTAATTGTGATGTCTCCATTGCATATGGTCTTGGACCTAACGTAGTTGATTTCTGACGTGATTATTCGTCACACGAATGGCAGGACTCCTGGCATATACACCAGCATTATAAATCATTTTCTTACTTTTTGGTTAGATATCCGTACATGTGTTACATGTCCTAGTTCAATAATTCAATTCCGATGACTACTAAATTGATTTTATCAAATAAGCAAAACAAATAAAACTTAATATATTCTTAGCGGTACAGCGTTAACCTAAAAATAAAGTTTCAGATTACAATGAACATTATGAAATTTTGAGTAGTACATAAAGTTAAGTTAATTCTTCCACAGTCTGTTTTTTTTTTCATTTGTATATTTTTTATTATTGTTCTAGACCGCAAATTTATACTATTTTACCAATCACGTTTTAATTTGTGCGTGTGTGTATAAATTGAGAAATTTAGAGTTGCATGCTACAGTAATAAAGGATTTACGATATGCATTTTATATATCTTTTAAAATCATCTCCAGATAAATATTGTTTCTGAACGAATAAATGCAATAAAAATATATATATTCAGTAAGATCTGCATAAAAACAATTGAAGATTTTATAGATGCACACTCATAGACAATAGGATCTTAATTCCCTTTACATTATAATCAATTTAAACAAAAATATAAATGTATATAAAGATCAACGCATGATATGATGATGATTAGTACCTCTTTTTCTCTGTTGCATTGGCAAAATTGACTGTCGAACTACAATACATTTTAGACATTTGCCACGTCTACTTCCATTTATAGTGTCTTTTATTTATTGATAAACTTCAAAATATTTAAATAAACAAATGCAATTTTTTTGCCATACACGTGTATGAATTATTTTAATTCAGATTTAGTGATACATGATTATTTTGCTTTGTTTTATCGAACACTCCTTTTAAAGACCGGAAATGAAACATCGTGTATTGAATGAGATGAGAATGGGAATAATACTGTTATAGTTTGATTGACATACAGGACAAAAGACAAAATGTGTAAGTAATAAATTTACTCATACTGTCTCATTAATCCTTCATTTCTTTGTTTTAGTGTAATACATTTATTATGAAAATGTCCTGTAAAGTTAAATTTATCTGGAATATGGGAATATTTGATAGGAATGTAAACGAAAGATTTATCAGCTTTCTACAAATATGGAACATTATGACTAAATTGGATTTCTGTTCTTCGTTATTATACATTTACACTGTGAAACATATTCGTTTGAATTATGTAAGATTTATCAATTAATTCATGAAACATATCCTCTATCAGCGATTTCGTATCTCGATTATTCTATCGAGTCTACTGTCTGTCATGGTGTATGCACACCGATATTTCCTTATATACCCCCAATAACAGCGATGTACATGGATATCTGGTCAATCGGTTGGTTGACCATACGTACGTCACCATATCTCTATAGTTTATATTTAGTTGGGAATGGAGATTGCCAGATCTATTTTAGGCAATTTCCGTTCCCCAAAAAGTTTTATTTCGACACCATGCTTTAATAATCAGAGCTCAGCTTTTATATATACACGTATATCTGTTTTAATATTTATTATTCAGATTTTGCGTTGTATTGTATGAAAGAAATAATGGCCATAGGGATTAAGGAGTCTGACTGTTGTATGAAGATATTTGAGTTATTGTATTTCATCTGGAGAGGAGCATGCGCTTGGAAAATGCCAAGGGAAAGGCGAGAAAAAGAAATACATCTTAAAAGAATGTTATTCAATACGAAAACGTTGTAGATGCATGAATTATTTTATTACGCTTGCCATCTAAAGTATAAGAGAAAAGAGAAGCTGTATGACACAAATCATCAAGGACGGTCAATTGAAGGAACAAACGTCATTCAATTGGTGTGGTTAACCGGTTTACTTCCCACGCCCTACTTCCCACGCACTACAAATGCAATACAATCAAAAGACACACATTTAAAAATTTATGAATAATAATGTATTTCATGAAGAAATACATTACTTTAACAGTGATAAATATATCTATGGCACTTGTAAATGAGAGCTTTACTAAATATCTGTATAGTTTTTGTTTAACACGTGAGAAAATTAACTATACCAAACATGCTACATTTATCAAGTATATTAGAAATAAATAACATTCTAGGATAATTATTTACAGGTATATGCATAAGTTTCCTTTTGTTTAGTTTATTTTGCTCCTTAGTTCTACATTTTTAGTAGAAATTCCCTTAAAATATCACGGATGTTTAAATACAAAATTAATTCTAATGATTGTGTGGCACTTTAAAACTATTTTGCGCTTCTCATTTTCACTGCATAAAAATTATATCATCATCAAGGTACTGTCTACAGCGGTCTTTGTCACGGGATGAATAAAAAGATCCTGTGAAATTGTTGTACATGAAAAGAATGAAATATAAACCTCCTCTATTGGCTTACTATGAATTAAATAGCGTGAACACAGTCTGTGGTAACGAGCGAGAAGCATCATTCTCTCGTCTCAATTCACCCTTACACAAAACGCAATGTTTTATTGTGATAACGTCTTTTGAGGTCTGACAAATAACTCATTTGTTTATGACACCATAAATAGAACAATTGAAAATCGTCACATTCTTTTACGAACCGTGGAAAGGTAAATAAAGTTAGCCATTGTTTTCTGGTATTGGGGGTTTTCGTTACAAGCGGAAATGGGGAAAAAACCCCTAGCACTTGCTAATTCAAAAGGAAGTAAGCGAGGATATAACTTGTTTATCATGCAATCGGAACTCCTCGGGTGTCTCGCACTCTGCACAGCGACCTCGGATGTAAAGCATGAGTGTTTTATGAGTGAAATCGATACCTTATTATTCGGTCGTAATTGAAACCTTGTAACGCAGTGAAAAATTAGATACAATGCACACCTCAAAAAGATATTAGCTTTACTTTTATTTGTTATAGAAACAGTGTAGTCGCCTAACTGGCGTTCGTAATAGATGCATTCGAGTCACAATCGAGGTAGTTGTTTAGTGTGTGAGGAGATCAGACTGTCGTATGACGTGAGTCTGTAAAAATAGAGCTTTTATGGCCTACCAGACGAACTCGAAACATTCCTTATAGATAAGAATTATACACGATAAAACTTTGTGGATGCAATTTTTTTTTTTTTTGGTCTTTTTTTTTCTTTTCTTTGGGGGGGGGGGGTTCATACTTTATCATCCGTTTTGCTCCATTTATTCTTTAACGCACTATTTAAATAACACATTTACCTATATGGTTATGCATAAGGTGTAACATCTCCAAGGTAAGTACATTACTATTCTTTGAGTGGTGTTGCAGATCGTGTAAATTTTCATTCTTTTCTTTTCCTTTTCTTTTTTCCCGAGGGGCTATAGTTTGGTTCTTAATTTATCATTCATTATACTCCATTTATTCTTTAAAACATTATATGAATAACACCTTTATCTGTATGGTTATGCATAAGGTGTAACATTTCCAAGGTAGGCACATTACTATTCTCCGAGTGGTGTTTCAGATAGTATATTTTTTTCTTTAATATTGTATCTGTAGATTTTCAATGAACCTTTTCACTATTACAGCCGTACATATGTTCTGGCTGGCTTAACCAAAACTGTTCCCGCAAAATGACGTCAGAGACAATCAATTTTTTATTATGACGTCACTTAAGGTGATACATTTTTCATCCACCCTTCATTAAAACGCTTTTTTTATCGTGATGATGTAATCTGAGGTCCTTGAGAATTCCGATTAATACCAGATTTGTTTATGATGTCATGATCAGAACAATTAAAAATCGTGTGAATGTCAAGTTGTTTTTCGAGGCACGGAAGGGTGAATGTGTTAACCAAATGTCAGTCCCACTGTAATAGTGAAAAAGGTATATTTATGTTCTGAAAATCAATATTATAAAAGTAACTGTAGATTATTTCAGACAGGACCCATTTAACCTTTCAGAATTTATCTTATATAAAACAGTTTTATGAAACATATACTTATCGTTCTCCACAGGTAAGGACGTGATGCGGGTAGATTTTAAGACAATGGTGCCTGCACGAATATTTATTCGTACTCCTGTAGTGCAGGGAATATTGGCATAAACCCTTTTGCTCCGAGTATTACTATGTTGTTGTGCATTGAGCGTAACATCATACGAAGTTTACTACTTCTTGTATGATATATATTAGTTATATATACATCATAATATGAAATATCAGAAAGGTTGATAAAATAACGAGTGTTGGATGTCATTGTTGAAAAATATAAACGTTTTCCCTTACTGGTGCAAGCATTAATATTGCTAAACGTCGGTAGAGTTCAAGAGTTTCTAGAAAGATAAATAAGGAAGTGTATTGGGTATAGTGCCAAACATATGCCTAATTAAAGATGTAATATGTAACGTATACGTATTATGTAGTATTATAAACTTGTTAACCATACACCAACTGATTGACAATAATCGTATCAAATGACCTTCCTAAGTCAAAATTTTCAGTCATGAAATTTTGTAAATCACTAAGGAGTATCTCCCTTATGCATAGATCTGTCCTTAGATTTTTTTTTTTTTTTTTTTTTTTTTTGCCTCTCTTTTTCGGGCACTTTAGTTTGAAATCTGCTCTTCAAATTTTTATATACAGTCGAACTTCGATAACTCGAACCTCGGAAACTGGAAGCCACCCGACGGTCCCGGGAACATATCGAATATTTTAACGTTATTTGCCTTCTCAAACTCAAACTTCTAAAACTCGAATACCCCCGAAAACTCGAAGTAATTTTCAATTCCCAATGACAAATTTGTACTTAATTTCACTTTCGAAAACTCGAAGCATTTTATCATTGGAAACTCGAAGCAAATAACAGGATAGAAAGCAATTGGCTTGTTTACGCAGCGTTTGTGTGCGTCCATGCTTGACGGATCAACGTGTGGGATCGTATATTACGAGTTTCATCCATATTAGTAATTAAACAATCAGTGTATCATCGGTATTATCTAGAGATGATTTATTTTAATTTGAACTGCCGAAAGAAGGTTATTAAAAACTGCTAATGGTGAAAATCGTCTTGAATTATGCAAGCTGTAAATGTTGAACAGTAACTTCATCTAAGATCCATGAAGTATAACGCTCAACTTTTTAGTACACTTCGTATTGGAAGAAGAAGAAGAAGAAGAAGAAGAAGAAGAAGAAGAAGAAGATAATGAACTAAGCCCCCGACATCGTTGAACACTGTCAAAGCCGATAGAATGGCTTTATAAGGGCAGATCTCCATGTTATGCATTATATATTACATGATTGATTGATTTTTGTTTTACGTCACACCACGAATATTTCACGTATATCGTGACGGCATCTGCCTGATGCAGGGCATACAAATTTTGACCTTTTCAACGGACCCACCCGAAGCAGTGAGGGATCTTTAACGTGCCATGCATACCACGACACGGGGCCTCGGTTTTTACTGTCTCGTCCGAAAGACATGACACCGGCATGACCAGAGCGGGACTCGAACCCCGGCCTCCCGATCAGGAGTCCGATGCGATACCACTAGGCCACGCCGGCTTATATTTATTACATATAGTTTTATTAAATACATCGATGATATTGTACATGATATACATTCAAATTAAATATATTGAGAATATTAATATCGTCTTTATGCTATTTTTAGTAGTACAAAATTTACGTAGGTAATAATGTTCGATCTTTCCCGTTCTAATTTCCCGCGAATTACCACAACTTCCAAAACTCGAACCTACCGAAACTCGAAGTGATTTCGTAGGTCCCGAGCAATTCCAAATATCGAAGTTCGACTGTATTATTAGAATTCCTTTCATTCGGCCATGATCATCACTAAAGAGACGAAGTGTCGAAATGCGTATGTTGTGCTCAAAATTATAAGCCATATTTGTTCTAATATTTATAGTTATCACCGTTTATCGGGGAAATCTGTCTAGGAGTGAATCAAGAGCGGAGCGACGTAGGCAACAGAAGGTTTCCTCCTTTGACAAACTTCTTCTCCAGAGCGACTGCATAATTCAGTAAACTAAATGCAGCAAATTGATTTAGAAGGGTTTCATTCTGAAAATCTTAATCTCTTTTCTGTATGTTTAATATTTTGGTAAACAAGATAATAGATTTTGCTTCAACCACAAACTTAACCAAAATGTTGACAGACAGATAGACGGACGAACATCGCCCAGCCATTGACCTGAATTACTTTAAAATCCGGTAAAATATATTTTGCTTTAACCAGAAACTTCACCAAAATGTTGACGGACAGGCAGACGGACGGAATTTCCCGATCCACAAATTTTTTTACCTGGCTAAAAGTATTAAGTATTCTTATAATAATAAAAAAAAATGAATAGATGTCTTTACAGAAAAGGGGACGTTTGTTATAGGAGGGGAAGGCGGTATAAGGAGAATTCTTTACTAAACACCAGTAACGACGACTGATGATCAATGAATATGAAACATACAGTTTCTATCTTATACTTGATCGCTGACAGCAAAATCAGAAAAATGTAAATACCGACGGGTATTGATGTCCTTCCATTCATATGTATTTCATTCTGTAGTCTATGGGAAGATGCAAAACTCGTTGCAAATGACACAATATATAGGTTTTATTCCATTTAAAAATGATAATGAATGTGATCGAATTCGATCCGCTATAACAAGGGAAAAAAGCTATTATGTGGCGTGCTTTTCAGAAATAAATCATTCTATTACATTATACTGCTGCATAATTCATCTATCCGTGAATTAATAAATCTTAAGAACCTCGAAGTTATAATGCGAGACGGCCAGTGTCGTCTATGTTGTATAAACATGATATCTTAACAACTTGAATTTCATTCAAACAAGAATAAGAAGTGACATCGCCGCAGCAGTTATGGAACCTTACACCCTGTGTATTTCATACTATATAAAGGAAATATTACGAATATATATCAGATAATGGGACACAGCTTTCAAGCACTCGCAAGAACTCCTGGTATTTATTTCATTAAGGACATGTATGAATGACGTAGATTGAAACCTGACGCAGTGTCATAGTCAACCTGAATTATATGAACCTATATGCATTGTAATGGGGTGTTTAAGTCATACATACATACTACAAGACAGACTGGCTTAAATGTTTGACAACGTCTGTCTTGGCATACCATGAATGTGATCCAGGAGATCATACTCGAAATGTAGGTCAATTAAGTAATTAAATGCTCTGCAAATGTTAATATACTTTTTTTTGCCTTTCGTTACAGTAAAGAGACATGATTTGAAAATACCAATAGTGCAATACACCCTTACGACGTTTTTCACGTTCTTTTTGTTAGTAGTTTTGGTTTCTTTTTTCGGAAGATACCGCGGCATGTGTTATTAATACTTGCATGAGTTTATAAGCTTCGTAAGTTGAAAGTCTTTTATTTTCGTACAGGAAACCATACCTGATAAACAATGATGTTGTTGTTTTAATCGCAGATGTCATAATTTGGGTACATTGCAACTATTTCTATTTCATAAGACATCTCAGTTTCCAGGTTCTTTGAAGTAGGGTTGTATGTTGGTCAATAAATTTTGATCCAGTATGTCATCTCTACATGCTAATAAAGCTGTGTTATGTAGCCTTGTAAGTAGAATTCATCCAGTGTATTCTAATTTATTTCTTATTAAAACCAAAACTGATCTTAAAGTAAGAAATGTAAAACAACGACGGTTAGACGCCAGAATTCAGATTTTTTTTATATCAATTTCGATCTAATAAAATGGAATTTCTTTTGTTTTGTTTTGTTTATTTTTTGTTTTTGTTTTTGTTTTGTTTTTTTTTTGGGGGGGGGGGGTTGTCCACAAGGGACAAACTTTAAATTTACACCATGTTGAAGGCGTGTTAAAAATGAAGTCGTCTTAAAAATGACTTTGTTGAAATCTCCTTCAGAGGAGACATGTTCCTGAACCTAATCCCTTCTGACTGTTAGTCGGGACTCCTAAAGATCAAGGGACTGAGCTCGCCGCCAGACCGGCAGAGCACTGTTTCCTTATTTTGATGTAGCTTTATATATTTTCGATATTTTAATTTTTCTCTGCATTACTGTACGTGTTTATATCTTTTTATGACCTCTCAACCTCTTGACCTTCGATCTCTATATGGAGAAATATTTACATTTTAAATGTGTGTTTTATTATTCTGCTGTTGTGCTGAGTGGGACGGAGGGGGGTGGGTGGGGTGTTTCCGTAGACCGGTTAACCACACCAATTAATTGACTATTGTCATATCAAATGACTGTCTTATGTCGGTTTCTTAATTGCACTATAATCGAATATTTTTGTGATATCCTTATGTGTTTTGTCATATCACTATATACGGTATATTTCCGTGCTGACTTCTGTCATGCGGCTAAGTTAATAACTTTTCTTTCTTCCGTCATGTCAATCTAACCGTAACCCAAATGTTTGAACTACAACATGATAAAATCCCGCAATATTGATATTGGCCACAATATTCAGATAGGTTAATGACTTACAGAATCGACTGGATCATCTGGGTAATGGAACACTCCCGCAGTACCAAAAAGGAGTAAGAGTCTCTTGTTCTCTTAGCTACACCTGCTATAAATACCAAAACTTATAGTGATGAACCCCGTATAATATGATATGTACTATCCCTGTGCGTAATCGTACATTCATTTAACTTTTATGTCTTTTAGTGGGAGGGGGTTAAAAACTAAGTTCTAACTGAAAAAAGAAGACGATTCTATTTATTAAATTCACAATTTCAGCAGTAAAGTGATCCAGATATGGAAAATGCAAAAGAAACTCAGATATCAGTCATTTCTGACGAGAATCGAATGACGAAAATCCAAAATAAGATACAACAGGATGGAGGATGGGGATGGATCGTTTGTTTAGTGTCACTTATGGCACACGGAACCTCGTTTGGAGTTTTGATATCATTTGGAGTCATATACTCCTTTATTTTGAAATCGCCAGAGCTAGTAGGAGACAACTCTCTTGTGGCATTTCGGACTTGTAAGTATTCTGTTCCTATATTTTGTGTTCATAATTATTTAATCACGAGGGTCTTCGGGTGAAATTGGGATAATTTCATTATTATTATTATTATTATTATTATTATTATTATTATTATTATTATTATCATTATTATAGAAAGTTATCAAACCTTACTTAACGTTGCAATTACAAAGGAAACCGGCTGTATTATGGACTGCGTACACGAAGCAATAAGTTTTAAAACTCGTAATACACAGCAAATTGCACAGCACAGCAAACAGGAAATATATCAAGTGTGTGTTTAAAGGATATCAACTGTTTTTAGGAATGGGCAATATATACTCTATAAAAATTATTTAACTTCCTTATGCTAATATTTAGCTTTGGTAGGTGGGGTGGGGTAGGTGTTTTACATCACTGGGATGAGTTCCGAATTCTTTATTTTTTCTTTCCGTTTATCTTTCTTTCTATCAGTTTTTCTGTTAAGAGGTCAACACCCCATGTCGCCTCAGCAACAGGTAATATTTTTCAATAATATGCAATTAATACTTAAAACTACATTTTTAAAGGAGACGACATCTGATCAGGCTGCATGCCACAAATTACCAGGAAATGCACAAAACATATGGTTATAGTAAATTTAACACAGAAAACGACATTTAAAAATATTCAATTGAACTGCAGTTATGATACCGACTTAGGACCTTCAATTAAATTAACAAACATTACTGAATTGGTGTGGTTAACCGGTTTACGGGCCCACCTTCCCACTCACCACAAAAGCAGCACAATCAAAGGACACACATTTAAAAATTTACAAATAATCCTCCATGCAGAGAACAAGGATCAATAGATTTCTCTTGAAGTGAGGTCATAAAAATTATCACACGAAACGTTTATAAAATAATATGCTAGTATCAAAAATATGTAAAGCTACATGAATAGAAGTTACATGTGTCTGTAAGCAACCTAAGATCCTTGATCGGTTGGAGTCCCCGACCAACAATCAAAGGGAACTAGACTCAGGACTTTTTCGTTCCTGGAAAAGATTTTGACAATGCAGTAAAAGCAGTAAAAGGGCTGTAGTGGGACCCAATACAAGACGTATGGTCTAAGTGATAATCTCGTGATCATATATGCTGTTGCGGTGATGGGAAGTGGACCCGTAAATCGGTTAACTACACCAACTGATTGACTATTGTCAAATGAAGTCGGTATCATAACTGCACTATATGATGACGTGATGTCCTTATGTGTTTTTTTTCATATCATTACATTATATCGCATATTTCCGTAGTGACTTCTATCATACGGCTAAGGCAGTGACACTCCTTTCTTCCTGTAAAATTTACCAAAAACTTTTCGAAATTAATGATATCTATAAACTTGAGTTGGAGGTTCAAAGGTAATCTGAGCGTGGTTTTGGGTGAAAATCGAAAACGTCAGTGCAGGCTCTAGCAAACCGAACTAATTGACTAATATAAATACCATATGATGGGGGTTTAGATATGGGTAATATACAGTAGGATATTACAAAGTTGCCACGTTTATTATGTATTTTTGTATAGATAGTTTTGTTAATAATTCTAATATTCAACCCATGAAAGTTGTTTCCTGGCTTTCTTTAATGTTATATTCAAAAGTGATTGTGTGTTAGTGAATGTCTCATCAGAAATATTTCGTTTACTGTTAATCATATTTCATTGTTAATAACTACATTTGCAAGGACTTTACTTTCGCCGTTACCAGCTTATGTGAATCCGGAAATAAAGTACTCTTTTCCCTTGACTAGACTAGTAAATATCACGGTTATATTGCCCTCGTGAAAACGCTGTTTTGCGTATATATCAAAAATAAGATCTTCCCAAAACAAGTTACTCAAAATAGTAGAAGTGTTTACAGTAAATGGAAGCAGCCAGTGCATTGTCGCAGAAGAAATATAGAAACGTCTGAATTTAGGGAGGCATATTGGTGAATTTCTCTACTTTGCTCTACCTGGAATCAAATTAAAATGTTTAACAAGCGTATCAGTGGTTTCCAGATATATTCTAGTATGCGCCAAAATCCAACACTTGGCGCCACTCTTCCGTTGTAACTCGAGTATGACATTACAATCTAAGACACCACTATTCATATTCATATTGTGTAATTTACTATATTTCATGTATAGATTATCTTTATCAGTATATGTCAAATGTTATCCCAAATTTAAGAAAATACACATATTACAAAACATCCACGAGGAATAGATTTAATATGTACTTTTTATTATATTTTGCAGCTTGGATAGGATCCCTGGGTCAATGTGTTTTGTTCTTCACTAGCATCTGTTCAGGCATATTTTGTGATCGATTTGGCATTCGTCAGACTGGTGTGTTTGGTGCTCTTTTTGGTACATTGGGTCTTTTGATGAGCGCTTTTGTAACCAAACTTGAACTACTCTATCTGACATATGGTTTAGTGGTGGGATTTGGTGCAGGATGCCTTGTGGCACCGTCAATAGCGATTCTGGGACATTATTTTAAAGAACGGATTGGACTTGTGAGTGGTATCGTTTCTTGTGGTACTTCAGTATATACGTTTGCCCTGTCACTGACATTACCGATATTATTAGATGCTGTGAATTTAAAATTCACTTTTATTACATTGGCTGGTTTGTATATCCTGATGGCTTTAGCAGCTATGGTGTGGATACCAGTACTCAATATACCGGAAAACACAGAGATACCAGAGAATTCACATTGCTTGCCATGTAAAAACATCTTGAGGAATCGACGACTTATGCTGTGGATCTTATCTTTAGATATGGTGTTGTGTGGTATTACTGTGATCGAAGTCCATGTTGTAAGTATAATAAAACTCTGAATAAAGACAATGTCCTTTAACATTTGACATGTTTCCATGCTTATAACTGTAAGGACTGGTGTTTCATGCAAACAGGAGACGCTCACTCTCCCCAGGCACCTGGTCTAATCCCGGAAAATTGTATTTTCCGGGGTTGGCAACGGTCTGTATGGGACATTTTCGAACTTAAACATCGCTTTTTAGACTTCGACACTAAAAAACTGATTGTAACTTCTTCCTTGTTTATTAATACGTCACAAAATCTCTTCCCACTACAAGAACAGGAGAAAGTGTAAAGAAAATATGTCAAATGCCGGGATACAAATCATGAGATTTTACATACCTAAATGAATGTATTATCAGAGACATAAATACACAGAGACTGGAAACTCCCATTGAAAGCTAAATAGCTCTCTCACATAAGTAACATTTACCGACAGGCATCCTAATAAACCGGATGTCCGCCATATTGTACTCAGCGTTGGTTCACTTGAAACTTTTAAACTCGTAAAGAAGGGAATATAGCAGCGAAGGTAGTTCAGTTAAGTAAAAAAGGCAATATACAAACCACCTGAATCATGAAACAAATCATTTATGGTCCATTCAACGTGAAACCATGAAGCCGATCAGAAGCCATTTGATGGTGATAGACCTGTGAAAACATTCACTCAGTAACAGTCAAATAATATACAAAATATTAAAGCATATGCGACCATCTTTCGTTTATAGCACCTTTAATGTTAAAACAAAAACAATAATATTCTTTGCGTGATTAAGTTCATTTGTTTTTGTGTTTTGTGTTTTAATCCAATTTTACGTGGACGGTAAATCTTCTATCTTCTATCTAACCAGAAAACCGAAAGCATACTATAAGTATAAAAAAACTCGTATTACCTGTCGATATATTACCTGTTTATTATTTGGAAGTCATTTTATAAACATTAGAGAAATTAAAGTTGCCATTTTAGTACGAATTGAAGAAGTTATCAAAGATAGAATTAAACATATTGCACTGCGAATTTTCTTTAGCTGCCCGGAGCGCAATTTTTTTTACTCCTTTACATAAAAGAGATTAAAACAGTTCATATCACGTCAAGTGTGTACATAAGATAAAACATTATTTTGTTTGTTTTTTTTTTTTTTATTTGCTATCTGAATGATCTAGATAAACGCTAAATTGTTATTTACTGCCCATGAATGACAATGACAGACGCTGGTGCTTTCCTTGGGGTGATAATGCTGATTAGTAAAACAGTAGTTAAGGCAGGTGAATTGATTGCATATATCAACAATTCGTAAATGGCAACAAACGCCGTTAAATGAATTAATATATAAAGAGAAATAAATGTTAATCAAAAAAGAAAAAAAAAAAAAAATAGCAGGATATGAAGACGTATGACTAAACATCTTGCTTTTAAAAATATTCTTATAATGATTAAGGAGAATATTATTTCTACACATCGAGGTCAAGGAAAAAAGGTAATATGTGATTGTAGAATCTGAACCGAGATGCGTCGGCAGGAAAAGACTAACTTCACTACACGTCCCTGTGCGATATCCGACCGGTTAAAATGTGTGTATTGTAGAGCGCGGTCACCTATATTGCAGAACAAAGGGACGTGCATCATACTCCGGACGAAGCGGAGAGTTTCAAGTCTGTGTATATATGACTCTGTTATTAGTAAACAAATTAAAAGTCTTCTTAAAATAAGTTTATAAGTATTTGTTAATTGCAACATAAAGTACACGGGTGATGTCTCATAAAGCCTAAATATCACTCTAAAACTAAGGAGTATCTCCCTCATGCATAGCTCTGTCCTTAGGTCCATTCTTTGGTTCACATTTTCGGTCATTTTGGTGTTTCAATACTGCTCTTCAAATATTTATATAATATGAGAATTCCAACCATTCAGCCTCGAGCATCACTGAGGAGACATAAGTTGTTGAAATGCGCATCTGGTGCACATAATTAAAAGGTATATGTGTTCTATATTTATTATTAGCACCGCACATACATGTATGTGATAATTATATGTGTAAACATTGTACAAGAAGGTATTAATCACAAAAGATCTGGACAATGATTTTGATTGGGAAACATGATGTTGTCAGATAAAAAATGTTTTGAAGTTGAAATTCCATAATAGGACAGTAAAATTTTGTATCAACAATTTTGACTTAAGGTTATCCATCCCTAAGAAAATTCTAGTGAAATGTGTGCTTTTTAAAATATTCTTATTTAGGGAAGAAGAAACAAGTGAATTGGTGGCGTTAAACATTATCTACCCATATTAGTTTTCGTTTGAGTAAGATGTCAAAATTATGGAGTCTTGACATGCTTCATTCATATTTGGGTAATTTTATGCTCCCTGAAAACTTAAGGGAGAGCAAGGATATAGTCGCTGTCGTGTCTGTCCGTCGTCTGAGCTCATATCTCCTATACCTTTCATCAGAATTTTATCAAACTTCAACAAAACATTATTTAGGTTAAGGGGTTTGGGACAAAGGTCACTCAAGTTCATATTTGAAAGGTCAATGTCACTTATTAAGTATGACTTAAGATGTAATGAAGTACTTATATCTCTTACACCTTTCATCAGAATTTGTACATATTTCACCAAAATGTTATATAGGTTAAGAGCATTTGGACAAAGTTCAAGGCCATTTCTGAATGTTCAAGGTCACTTATTAATTATGACTTAAAACCATGAAGTACGTATATCTCCTACACATTATAATTTTATCGTATTTCACAAAAATGTTATTAAGGTTATCGCTTTTGGACAAAGGTCACTCAAGATCATTTCTAAAAGGTCAAGGATATATGATAGAAAAAAGAAACTGTTTTGCATCCACGGTTGCTAAAATTATCCCCCGTACATATGCATCAAATTCTTATATTTAGAGTGTTGATAATGTAAAAATATGTACAAATCTTATTTTCTTGCTTTATTTTCAATCTACAATACCATATGTACTTAATAAACAAAAGAATTATGTGTATATCCAGGTTAGATTTCGTTCAAAATAAGATTTTATTACCATACCCTTTTATTTTGTCCCTAAATCATTGTAAAAACAATGAGAGGGCAGCTTTTATAGAGAAGATATGTGTGGTTCATAAGTTTACACTGCACTCTTTCTACAATATCAGTTGTTTCTATGAACATATATATTTTATATGACCATGCGAAATTTAAAGATAAGGAAAATAAAAGAACACCAACCTTTTATTTTGACAGAAAATTGATGCCAATAATCTATATAATTTAGTAGCCGAAGTTATAATAAATCAGAAATATGTTTAAGACCTATAGTTTTACATTCGTTTTTTTTTTTACCTACTATGATATTCATGCTAATTTTTCAAAGACAAATCAACAAAGTTTTATTTCCCTCATCCCCTCCTTCTGACGGAACATTAATGACTTAACCCAAGAATCGGGAACCCTTAAATGTACGTATGTAAACTTAAGGAACGTATTGATATAAATATAGAACATATATACCTTATAATTTAGTGCATCATATGCACATTTCGACAACTTAAGTCTCTTCAGTGATGCTCGTGGCCAAATGATCTGAATTCTCAAAATATATAAATATTTGAAGAGCAGTGTTGAAACCAAACTGACCGAAAAGTGAACCAAAGAATCTATCTAAGCACAGAACTCTGATATGACAATTGCAGAATGCTTTTAAACGTGTGATCATCAGAAGCAAGACTACTCTTCAATTTTATCTTTTAGGTAAAACTTGCACAAGATTTATATCCTGACGCGGATGAATTTCTCCTGTTCACATTTTTGGAATTGGGATCTGCAATAGCCAGACCGACGTTCGGCAAAATATCTGATTTGCGATGTGTGAATCGAATCTACTTGAATCAAGCGATCTTTTTCCTTCATGGAACATTTCTGCTATGTGTACCATTCGTTCCCAGTTACGCTGGATTGGTGACAATAACGACAATAGTCGGTGTATTCAAAGGTGGAATATTTGCAATGATAGCTATAATGGTCTTTTATTTAGTCGAAACCTCATCAACTGCTAGAGCAGTAGGCATTGTGTATGGTTCTGCCGCACTGCCAATCACAATAGGCGCCCCCATTGCAGGTACTCATGTTTAGTATGCTATTTCAGTAGTTTACACTTTATGCCTCTCCAGGATTTTGTACGGTGTTTCTAGGATACCCTCTACTTTATTCGCATTTCATTTCATTTTGTTTTTGTTTTGGGGTTTTTTTCTTATTTTGGTATTCTGGTGCTCTGGTGTGCACGCACTATTGTTAATGTACACCCGAATCATGCGTCTACCTGTTTTGGCCATGTCAATGTACTCGACGTCTTCGCTTTTTACCTGGGTCACATTTGTAAATGACTCTTCTCATATTCTCATACTATAAAAAATAAAATATACTTTGGCCGGATTACTGACCAAAACTCGCCTGCTGTAGACCGAAGAACCGTTACCGCCGATACACACTAATGACGTTAAAGTAACGCTAAGAATTCGGTGCGCTGACGTTAGTGACGTCACAATAGTACAGACTGTTTAAGTTGTGAACTTTGCGTTGTGGTTTGGATGTTTTTCGGATTTGCTGAATTTTACAAAGAATATGTTCATCACCCCGATGAAGGATTCGGCCGAAACGTTGGCAAGAGCATTGAATTACAGCCAAAAAAAAAAAAATGTTTCAAAATCAAGATTTTTGGTTAAGCGACACCCATATGTTAACACGGGTCGAAGATGTAATATGCACTGTCGAAAGATCACTATCTGCTTGCACTTTTACCTTTTTTATTATAAGTTACCAAAAAAAGAAAGAAAGGGAAAAATACCCATTCCCTTGCCAAACATATAACATGATAAAGATATGTATTTGAAGAGCTAGATTCTACGAAATCGTTTTTGTGCCATTTTAAAGAAGAAAACATTTTTATGTTAAAAAATCTCATTCGATCGAGAAATAATTTCGTTCGAACGAGAAAATTATCTCTTTCGAACGAGAAAAAAATCTCGTTAGAACGAAAAACTATTATATATGAATTAAGGTGTTTGGTTATTTAGATAAGTATGATTAGGAAATATTTTAATTGATACATAGAATGATACATTTATATATGCATAATTACATATATTTCAACTACACACTTACAAACACAATGTACATATGCATGTTTATTCTAAAACACACAACTTTTCAATAGAAAGGAAACACTTAATTTAAAGTATAATTTATTATATTGCGAAGAAGAAGATGGATGCGTGGGGGAAAAAGGGGGGTATTATGCCATCAGAGATACTCTTCTCTCCTCTTGTAATTAAAGGTATTATAATAGTTGTTAATTATGATTAATTTCTCATGAATAATATTTTTGTGCAATTTGATGGCAAGATATATCAACAAATAGTTGGGATCCCTATGGGTACTAACTGCGCGCCTCTGATAGCAGATTTAATACTTTATTATGAGAGGGATTTGCAGATATCTGGATGACATTTTGGTTATCGACAACCCTGAATTCGAACAATTAATATCAGAAATATATCCACCAGAGCTCACATTGAATAAAGCTAATACTTGAGATAAATCTACACCTTTCTTAGATTTAAACATCACAATTATCAACCACCTAATATATACTAATATTTATGATAAACGTGAGGATTTTGGATTTCCTATTGTAAATTTCCCTTACTTGGATGGCGATGTCCCTCGACTCCCATCATATGGTATCTATATATCTCAATTAGTTCGATTTGTCAGAGGCTGCACCGATGTTTTGGACTTTCATAAACGAAATTTACAAATTACTACTAAACTTTTAACTCAGGGTTACAGATATGACAAGCTAAGAAAAACATTCGGCAAATTCTTCAGATCTTATTCACAACTTCTATCTAAATTTGGAAATATTTCTTTTCAACAGTATGTATCCAATGGAATTTCTCATCCTAATTTTTACGGTGATCTCGTATATAAACTAAGGAAAGTAAAAGGCTCCGATAACGTTATTTTATCATGTAATAAAATAGTCAAACGTCTCCTAAATAGACAATATGATATTGAGATCATCCAAAAGACTATAGGTCTTGTATTTGGCCCCTCTACAGCCTTATGCAGACTTTTACTTGAACGTTGCACGCTGACTAACAGGGCGGTGGGGACTATATGACGGGCCTTGTCCAAACCTCTTTCAGAGGAGACATGGTCCTGAACCTCGTCCCCTCTGACTGTTAGTCGGGACTCCTACAGATCTAGGGTCTTAGCTCGCTTTCAGACTGGCAGAGCACGGTTTATCATGTTGATGTCGCATATATTTTTATACCATTATACCATGTTTTTTACAATACCTTACGTGTTTATATTTTTATGACCTCTCAATATGCGATACCTGTTGACCCTTGTTCTTTACATGGAGGATTATTTATAAATTTTTAAATGTACGTCTTTTGATTGTTCTGCTGTTACGGTGAGTGGGAAGGTGGGCCCGTAAACCGGTTAACCACACCATTTGTTTGGCTTTTGTCAAATTAAATGACCGTCCTAAGTCGGTATCGTAATTGCACTACAATCAAATATTTTTGTACTGTGTTAAATGTTCTATTTTATTATTTATATTCATGTATTGTATAGCTCCATGGTGACTTCTGCCACATAACTGAGCCGGTAACTCCTCTTTTTTCTGATACATTTCAGAATTGAAATATAAACTGAATGGTACTTACTGATATACAGTAAAACACTGGTAATTTTGCATTATTATTTCATTAATGATTAATATTAATTGGTGAGGTCACTCAGCCAAGTTAGTTTGATCCCAGTGGCTTAAATCATAAATATAAAAGAGAGGAGATGAGGCTCCAAATCAAATGTTACAAACATACTTTAGATCTGCCATTTGAAAGACTGAAATAATACGTATAATGTATTTCAGCTAAATTCAGGCCAAACACGGCCAAATGTACCTCTTGCCTATGTAATTATTTAAACATCCGCTACTAAAGAAATTGTTAGAAAATATCAAAAGATTTATTGGTGGGCGATATTCCATTTATTTCTATCGGTTAATGACACTTATCACTGTAGACAATGGTGCATGTATATGATATTAGTTTCTCGTTCGAAAGAGATAATTTCTCGTTCGAAGGATATAACTTTCTCCTTCGAAGGAGATAACTTCTCGTTCGAACGAGAGTTTTTGTCGTTTGAACGAGATAAAAAAAATTTTTTTTTTCTTTGTTAAAATGGCACGAAAACGGCTTCGTAAGATTCCTTCTTGGCAATAATAATTGTATTAAATTTCTAGACTTGAAATTTTGTTGTGATTTGATAGATGATATAAAAATAAAAACAAAGTAAATTTCGGATTACAAACGCAACCGTTTGTCAAGATCTAACCGTTCGAAAAACCTTCATTTACGCTAGCCCGGTATGAATATAAATGAAAAGATATACATTCCCCTTATTGGGCCCTAAATTTCGATCGCCGTTCTCTGTGGTATGTATCATAGTTATTCATGCGGATAGGACGTAACATGGAATGAAAACCAGGAGTCTTTTATAATGTCAATACATAAATTGAAATGTTTATCTTTTACTTTTCCAGTTCTAATACATATTGATTATGCGCTGTACTATTACATTACATACTACCTATCCAGAAGAAAACCTGCTATCTCTTGGTGGAGTTTTAGACCTTGTTCAGATTTCAGAGAATTTCTTCTGTATATGTGGTCTTAATGTACACCTTTGCGCTCGTCATTTCAAGCTCATAATCAGTGGGACTGTTTTCTCTCCCTAGCCTATCGGTGGGAACCTCTCTATCCGACATATTGCCTTGCTTATATGTATCTTAGTTTGCGCATAGGTTAGTGGATAGAACTTTTCGTATATGGGTACTTGAAGCTGGTCATTTAACATTCCTTTTACTTAACTAATTTATTACATTATTTTGGGAAGGATTGAGTAGAAAATTCAAGTATTGTTCACGGATTTTTCAGAACTACTAAAACCCAAGAAAAATCAAGATTAACGCCTTTGTTTTTTATCTGCAAAGTATATTCCGTCGTAAGTCACTGGCTCTTAAAATAAAGGTATATGTTTAACAAGGAATGACAAAAGACAGCTGTATTAAAGGATTTATTACGTACATGCATAGCAAACAAGAATAAGCACATAAAATACATAACAACACATGTAATTGTAATGCAGTTTTAATGACTTTGAGCGATCAGAGAAAGTGACAATCGCTGTTCAATACACCGATCCACTTTTGTCAAATGTTACGTACTTTCGCGCAAAATACGACTATGATGACGTCACGCAAGGTTGGACAAGTCGGACATTTGATTATGACGTCATAACCATAATAACCAAAAGTCCGCCAAGTATCGCTTTCTATGCTGTAAAGTGGATCGGTGTATTGGTTTCATTAACCGATTTATGGCTCCACCTTCCCAATACAAACAAAACCCTGTGAAAAAGGATTACAGACTTTGAACGATCAGAGAAAGTTGTTCAATTCTGATTTGACATAATACGTATATATATACAGAAATTTGTTCACAAGCGTTTCCGACACCGCATTTCTTGCCTTGAATGGGAAAATTTGACTTCGTGTTCTTGTCTCCTTCGTGTCTGTATGTTTAAGTATTTACTTCCTCGACTTGATAGGTTGTTGCAGGAATTTTGCCACGGGCGTTGCATGCAATCAGGGAACGTTTACTCCTCCCGGGCAGTTGGTCTCACCTCAGATTAATTGGGGTTCGCATTTGTCTGAATATGACACTATATCCGATATTGTCATTTTATGGACTATGAGATATGGTTTACCTTTCGATTCCTTTTTCGTTTTTTACTTTCATTAATCGAAACTTCCACCTTCCCGATACCAAAAAAAAAAAAAAAAATAAAATAAAAAAAAAAAAATAACCTGTGGAAAAAAGGATTACAGATAATTCAACATATACAGAACAAGGACCACAGGTTTCTCTAATTGATACTTTGATACACAAATAATACAATGGAATAAAATGTGAATATCAGAAATGTAAAGTGATATCAACAGTGCTCTGTCCATCTCGAAGCGAGCCAATATCTCTGGATGTGAAGAGCCCTGTCAAAGGGGACATGAAACATGACCTGTTGTGATCAGACAGCAACAGAAACTCAAAGTGTTGGAGAGGGACCAAAAGAAGACATTTATCACAGGTTGATATTGTCATTGTCGAAAATATTAACCACTTTTGGAGTCAAGGAGACGAAATTATTGAGACTTTTGAATCTCCTTAGTTTGAATCTTAGATCATGATATAAATTAAGACAACAAAATATTGGCATGAGAGTATATTGTACTTCTGTATATCTGACCGTTTGGTTTTAAAATGACCTGTATGTTTATCAGATTATGATTTAATGTCTCAAGCACTTAATTTAAAAGTCTCATTAAAATGTATCCTGATTTTGAATAAAATCATCAGAATTTTGATTATTTACTTCAGAGAATTTGCCATTATCATCCGTTTGTTTTATTTATTAGTTGTTACAATCCACCCTTGTTTTTAAATAAAATGGCGGGGAAAATAGAAAAATTCTATATTATAAAAAAATACTGTCTTATGTCAAGTAAACCAATACATTCTTTTACTTTTACTGCTAGGCATTCAAACTCGGACTTCACACAAGAGCCACACACTTCCATTACGGGACTGCTTCAGCCCGCTTATCTGTCGAAATGAAATTGTTTTAGTTCAATTCAATTTTAAAATATATGGAAATTATAAGAGGTACTCCGAAGGGAAGTGTGGATTAAATAAATAACAAAAGTTTATGCACTGGGCTTAACCAGCAGATATGGATTTAACGTAGAGATATTTTTATGTCCTGGCTTCATTTCCTATTTGATTAAGTAGCTATATGGCTTTACCACCGAAAACGAAATGTTTCTATGAAGCATGTGTGACGGGTAAAGCATGATAACAGAATTTCCTTACGCATGTTCTCATCCTATCCGGGACTCACAATTCACCTTGCTGAAATTATCACCACCGAATTGGTAGTCTTTTTTAATCGTTTTTTAATCTTCGGTAGTTATTGCTTTATCCAGCAAAACAACGAGACTTCCTGGCTATTTTTCTTAGAAGTAAAATGAGTAGAATGCGACTCATGTACACATTCGATTATTTTAGTACTTATATATAAACATGGATTTGTTTATTTGCAGGGTTATTATATGATAAACTAGGAACGTATACACCAGGTTTTATCGGTGCAGGATGTCTATCTATCCTTGGTTCCCTCATGCTATTCACTGTGCAACCGATTAAGAAAGTAATTTTATACTATTTGATAGAGGAATCTCACAATATTTATAATTGAGTAGCGTAATTCTATAGTGAAAAGGTCCCATATTTTGATCATGTGACCTCAGTTAAAAATAATTGTTTAAAAATGAAGAATCATTCATTCACTGTTAAATACAGCCGTTCTCAAACTGTTTCACCGAAAACTTCACAAGCTGTTTCCAGCTTATAATTACTATATACCTGCGAATTCTGCTTGAAGTTTTTTCCAACTTTTCTTTTTCATCATTTTGTAGAAATATCAATTAAAGACTGAGGGTCCTGATTCAGGTATGTGCAATTCATTTCCCTAACACATTTCTTATGTTAGAAAATTAATTAATTCTTACATTGTTAAGTGAATTGGTTCTTATTTAAAATTGGTGTACGTTATATGTGTTTGAGTTTCGTTATATTATAGTATCCACTATTTCTAATGATTGTATATGTCTTAGTGCCATGATCACAGATTAAGGATGTGGAATTTGCATAAATCTTTCTTCTTTTAAATGTATTATCTGAAAAAAAAGTGATTCCGCT
This sequence comes from Pteria penguin, assembly GCA_035048485.1. Taxonomy (NCBI): domain Eukaryota; kingdom Metazoa; phylum Mollusca; class Bivalvia; order Pterioida; family Pteriidae; genus Pteria; species Pteria penguin. Next base: position 63,909,437 of record CM068581.1, on the reverse strand, counting down.
TTTTTATTTCTTTTTTCATCAATTGATTTATTTTCTGCTTTTATTTATTTATTATCAGCTTGTTTATTTATTTATTTAGGTTTTTTATTTTTGGATATTTTTGCAAAGCAAGTCTGGATTATGTATTGGCGATGTACGTCTGTCTGACCGTTTACCCGTCTGGCGTCGAAAATTTGTGTTTTCCTTATCTCTTGCATAGTGTTAATGGTACTTTCAGACTAATGCAAAACTTGGTATTATTGAAATTATTTTTTTTTTTTGCCCTAGTGATACGAGTGTAAATGCTAATAATTTCTGCCTTGCACTCTGGTTATGAGAACTTTCAGGTTTTCTTGTAATTTTAGATGCCTTTATCTTTTGCTTGTTAACAAAATTAGGTCTACGAAGATGAATGATTAAATGCTATTAATATGGAATCAGGAAAAGAAATTATACCAATAAGAAGGAAGTGACACCGAGATGCCGAAGAACAATACCTAATATCGTCCATGAAGAGTGTCAACTGAATATATAATATTACGTATTACGTATTGTTTTCAAATGTAACAATTCATTTACTTATAGAATTTATGTACAGAAATACTCTGCATCACTAACTGTTGGCCTCTTGGCCTCAGCAAGTGAGTAAAACGATGCAAATCTATCACTATGCCATGTATGCTCGGTTTATAAGGCTAAGAGACTGAAACATTGTCATATAGAGTGTTAATATATCATATTTACTTATATTTACCCAACCTTAATTATATTACTGTAGTGAAAATATGATACGTTTGTAGCTCAAGTATACGCAGCATTGTTTCTTTCTGATTTAGAGTGTATATATGGGAAAGAACATATATGTATTTGTTTATAAATTTTATTTTTTAAAATATATCATGAAATAGTTAACATGCGATCCATCTTTTAAAAAGTGCTTTTATTTGCAATGCAACAGACAACATGTATGTTTGTCAGAACCTTCGTGGAGTATGATATTTTCTTTCTTACATCAACAAAGAAACGATTGAAAACAGCAGTGAAACTGCAAGAATTAATGCAGAAGCTACTGAATTATTGAGCTTATTTCAAGTCAATATCAAGTTAAACGCTTTGGCTGTGAGCGGTAATAATATTACATCATAGAAGTGACGTTTGACCACTTCAGTTTCCCAGACAGATCTCCTGTGATGACACCTACAAGTACTCGAAAAGAAATTTGAGAGGTTCCCTTGCTTAAAGCTTACATTCAATAGAATACAAGGTTTCTAACTCCTTCGTCGCCTCGTAATTTAGAACCTCAAATTCTCTATATATATCCTTTTAAGCATACAATTCCATGATTCCATGTATGTTATCATGTATAAGAGAGAAAACTGAAGACATCTGACAAAGCTGTATGACAAAAACCACCAAGGACATGCACACAAAACACGATAAAAATAGAATTTACACGAAAAAACATTTCAAAAATATTCGATTGTGCTGCCGTTACGATACCGACTTAGGACGGTCAATTGAAGTAACTTAAGTCATTCAACTGGTGTGGTTAACTGGTTTATGGGTGCTCACCTTCCCTCTCACTGCAAAAAGCAGCACAATCAAAGGATACACATTTAAAAATTTATAAATAATCACATACGAAACATTTATAGAATAATATGTTACTATCAAAAATATGTAAAGCTACATCAACATAAGTAAACCGTGCTCTGCCTGTCCGTAAGCCGAGCTCAGATCCTTGATCAATATGAGTCCCGACTAACAGTCAGAGGGGACCAGGACCTTGTCTCCTCTGAAAAGATTTGGACAAGGCCCGCCATATGGTCCCTATCGCCCTGTTAGTCAGTGTGCAACGCTCAAGCAAAAGTCTGCATCGGGTTTTAGAGGAACCCAATACAAGAACTAATGGTCTTAGCAATGATCTCGGGATCATACTGTCGATGTCGAAGGCGGTTAATAATTTTAGAAACCACCGATATGAAATTATCGGAACCTTTGACACTCTTAAGTTTCTACCGTAGATCACCGTAGGAATTAGGATGGGATATTCCGCTGGATATATATTGTTGAAAACTCACATTTTCAAATTTAGGTAAAATGTCTGAATAAGATCTGTGACATTTACCAAAACTTTTTCGTAGTTAATGATATCTATAGCCCTGAGTAAGATGTTTAAATGTAATCTGAGATTTTTTGCCTGAAAATCCAAAACGTTAGTGCAGGATCTAAGAAACCGAACTAATTGACTAATATAAATACCATATAATGGAAGTCTGGGGACATTACTATCTAGATAAGGAAAATTAACCATAGGAAATCCAAAGTCGTCACGTTTATCAAATATGTTGGTTTGAATATTGTTGTTAACAATTTTAGTATTTTAGTCCAAAAAAGGTGTTTCCTGGGCGGAAGTATTGGCTTTGTTTAATTTCAGATGGATAAATGTCAGTAATATAGTTTTCAAATTCAGGGTTATCGATAACTAAAATATCATCGAGATATGAGCATCATTATTAATGTATGAGTATTATCATTTTTCAATAAATTTACACATAGCTCCACCCTCCATTACACACGAACTGATTTTAACACAATCAGCGGAATGTTGACGGACCTAAACAGACTACACGCTTGCGCTGTCCGTACCACACAATCATAAACCTCATCAAGTATAAGAAAGCGTCATAATCCTTATTAAACCTCTCAAAACGGATGAATTGCAAAGTAATGCATTGATGTGCATTAAGAAGGGGCATTCATGTAGTTTAGTTCTATACGGTCAAGTACGTTCGGTGAAATCTTATGTTTTATAAGAGGTCCGTCTGTGTCTGATTTCCTTGCAGAGTTATAATATGGACAAAATGTTCCAATATATCCATATAATTCATTTGGAACAGGGGCAGCTGGTAAAAGTCACCAGATAATACAATCTGCAGTGATATGGATTGATGTTATCACCGTCTATGTGGTGATTGCTATATTTTCTCTTTTTTACATAGATTAGTAACTGCCTCTAAATTAGCACTGTTAGTTTCAAGTTTGCTACCTTTCTTCTTTAAATGATCTTCCTGCCTTTTTATCCTTTTTATTTATTTATTTATTTATTTTTTTTTTTTTTTGATACAGTGAGATCTTCCTTTATACTGTCAATGTTTCCTGATAATGTTTCTATTCGTTTCTTTCCGGTGTTGCCATTTCTTTCAGTTTTCCAATCATATGTTTTATGTCATGATTTTTTTTACTTAAATGATTGATTTTCAGCAGTTAGTTCCACTGAGATATCCATAGCAGTTTCCACGACATCATATGAACTTGACAACACCTGATTATACTCAGGCATCTTCTTTAGGGCTGTATTTCTCGTTCTGGTAACTTGAAATCCGCGAAGCAAAAATGTAAACAATACGGTATGAAGATGTTTTTAATCAAGCTAGCCATTATGAATAATACATGTATAATTACATTTAATATCCCTGAAAAAATTTTTAATTTATATCTAAATACAATAATACATTTTACTAATCCATAGGGAATTTGTAAAATTGTCTATTACACAACTAGTCGTCATTATATTATATCTATCATTATTTATATGGCGAATAGTCAGATTTGATTATCAAGCATAGTAAGCAAAACAGTTTTACAGTTATATATATATTAATATATACAAGTACATGTACTGTATACCATCTTCTTTGTTAGAGTTGTTACCTCTCTGGGCTCTGTAATTAGATAAGACATAGGTGGAATTAATGTGTTATATTTCATGAAATCTATGAAAGAGTTAATGAGGAAGTCAATCCGAACTGGAATACGTTGGATGGCATGCCAATTTGCATGTTATTCTAGCATTACTTCTTTCACAATATATACAAGATGGTGTGCATTCAATTCATGCACAAATAATACAACTAAAATAACACAGTGGCAAAAAATATATGTCCAATGCATAATGTGAACCAATGACTGGCTTCTTGCATATGTGACCCTCCCTCTTTCGGCACGGAGAGATAACCAGTCACGGAAAAATGGGCATCTATCGTAAACTGGAAAAATGGGAGTGAAAACTTGGAACCAGAGCAGACTCTAGTGTTTGGTCTGAACACTTTGTTGACAAATGTCCTACTTTTGAAAATCCATACCCAACTCTGAAATTAGGTTATACTCTATTTAAACCAGTCAAATCAAGACCCCTGCCTAAATATAGCTCTGTCACTATGCCCCCGTCAAGTTAGAAGAAAAAACTTGTTTTCCAGGATTTAATCTCTGAAAATGATGGTGGTCAAACCCAAAATCCAGTCTTAGAGTGCACAATTGACAAAATAAGTGATGTAAATGCCAGTTATGTCGACATGGAATGTACCAGTGCACAATTAAATATGACCTTGGAAGCAATATTGCAAGTCTATAAGAAAAAGTCAAACAGCTTCAGATTGATTTGTCAAAAAAGATTTCAGGGAAACTGCATCTCTGTTGAGAGTTACACAAATCCTAAAGTCTGATTCTAAAATCAAAATCTACACGGGAATTCCTACTGTTGCTACATTTCTTGTTATTTATCAAAGCATGTCCCCCTTCATTTAGCAAAGTGCGTTACGTGATAAGTACAAGAAGAGTGATCTGCAACCCCCTAAAACCAAAACACCAATTAAACAAACATGCGTAAGTTAACTTCGAAGGAAGAAATGATAATGTGCTATATGAAACCAAGATTAGGATTATTCAATGAGGATCTGGCTGATTTGGTGTGTCTCCTACTCATGTTACAAATGTTATAACAACATGGTTTAAATTGCTATTCACAGTATTTGGGATACTGCTATTCAATCCCAGCAAAGAAGTCGTAAAAAGTAACTTGCCTCCTTCTTTTAAAGCTCCATACCGTGATGTACGCCATATCATTGACTATACAGAGGTTTTTATTGAAAAACCAAACAACTTGACAATTTCCTGTCAGACATGGAATGACTATAAACATCACCACACTGCCAAAATCTTGGTCAGTATTACATCGGCTGGTATGATAAATTATGTGTCTGATGCATGGGGCAGTCGTACCAATGATAAATACATAACTCAACATTGTGGAATTTTATACATCATAGAATCATGCGACAGAGTCATGGCTGATCGAGAATTCCCTATTCAAGAAGAGCATGTGATGCTACATACTGAGCTGCTTATCCCCTCTCCCTCGAGGTATAGGTGGTGTGTCACAAATGTCACGTGGTGTGTCAACAAATGATGTCAATAAACAAAACAAATACCTAATCGAGCAATATACATTGAGCAGGCCATTCGTAGAATTAAATGTTTAAGATTATTGAAATATGGAATGCCAATTTCAGTACTTCAACATTTAGACGACAATGTAAGAATAGCTGCTTGCATTTGTAACATGTACCCTACTCTGCCACGATATGCATGGATTAGTATGCACAAAGCAAAAAGGAAATCTCATTCATTATTGAATTTAAAATTAATTGATGTTTTTAATTTACAAATTCTTTGTATTTCATACACCACTGGGCCATATTGTGCCAAGCACTATCAATAATTCGCAGTGTTTATTTTCAGTGTTTAGAATGTAGTCATGTCCCCTTGAACTGCGAAAATGTTCATATTATATAATTTTCAAGTAGGAAAAATACAAAAATTACATTACATAGTTTGTTATATATACTGATATAGAAAAATATCTAACAAGACCAATATCAATTTAAATAATGATAATTTAACATTTATAACTTTTGCGAAGAATACATGACTTTACTAGAAAATATATAACAATTAAGAATTGGATACTTGTACTTCGGAAAAATACATACTATTTTGCATTGGTATTGGGTCCTTATAACAGACACAAAATAGCTTGAAGATAAACACTGATTCAGGTACAACCGTATTTTTGGAACAAATACAGATTGTGAAAAATATAATGCATTCTGACATAAATATGACAATGTATCTTCCAATACACAGTAACTTAATGACTGCACAACTAATAATATTCTTTTACAACACATATATACATATTATACATTGAGTAAACTCTAATTCATGCTCTTTTCTCATATGTTTGAGTGTACAAAACTTTCGCCAGTGGTTCAGATTCTCTGCCATACTTCATGGATTTGATATTTGAGTTTGAATTTGCTTCTCCCATGACTAATTTTATAACATTCTTCAAATCAGAATCAGGATTTGGTTGATATGTATTGATTCTGGTGAAGACCGCAGGACAGTTTGAGGCTGTTATCCTCCCTCTTCGCAGTCTGTACCACTCAGGGTTGTTGTTTTGGCCAATGGTTTGCTGTTGAATACTTTCAGTTTGATCTGGAATCACAGATGGTTGGCGATGCATGAAATCTTTGATTGATGTGGAACACCTTGCAACATCTTCAAGCAATAAACATGACAATCCTATGTCACTAGAAGTTTCACAACCTGAAATTATATGATTACTTAGAATATAGAGTTAGGTGCAGTCCTAACCTTATACAAAGTGCACTTCAAGTTAACTTTATGACTGCTTTTTAAGTTTACTTGGCAACAACAGAGTAAACTTGGAATCACAGTAAAATTGATATCATTTAATATAAAAACATAAAAACTTTGAAATCATTTTTAAGCCATGGCAAAATGAATTGTGATTTGTTAGATCTATTATGCTTATCATAACTCTCCAAACGTTTTTCAGATATGCAGTAACGGTAAGGCACTCCACGACTATATTAAAAACCGCATAAGAAGTAGAATAAAGACAATAATAATAATTTCTGCAAAAATGGTTAAAATGCAAACTGTTTAACAAGTTTAATTTTTCACACATTTAAATTTCATCCCTAGTTGTTTGTAATCACGTGACTGCTATATGTAGCACATGTAGTATTAACAACTTACATTCAACAAGTGCAAGGGCATATTGCCCAATTTGGTAATATAATTTTGTTGTAAATAATAAAAGGAAACCTATCAATAATATTTAAAGCTGTGCCCAACTTACAAGAGGCGTAATTGCGTATAAATACTGCGATGGAATTGTTGAATGGTGTAGTCGTATAAGATATTGTCTAATTAAATTGAAATGCTGTTGATATTTTATAATCTAAATGTTAGGCGCATCAAGACGCATTTCAATTAGATATAGAACAGTCTTTATGTGAAATTACGCAACAGAGTTAGCGTTTTTCTTGGCATGCTGATTTTTGCAGTGTCTCCCGCTTCGTATACTGCACTGGGCCATAGTAACGTCACGATGACGTCATGTTCTGTTTTGGCGGGTTTTCTACAACATTATATAATTGTGTATTGCCTGAATACAACTGCATATATGGTGGCAAGTTCTAACAATTTTATTGTGTAACAATCAGGTTCCCTTGCCACAGACAGCTAAGGGTCTTTAACGCACCAAGTCTACAGCCACACAGGTATAAGCATTATAGTAAGGATTACTATATTTTATGAAGAACAATTACCTTGAGTAACACCTTCAATATCAGTGATAATTTGACTTCAACAATATTCCCTTGTATATTCTTAACTTCGGTCCCTTATCAATTATTATTTATGTGTAAATAGCAAAGTCAATGCAAAATTCTTGTAAAACATGTAAAGTAAAAATCCTATTTTATTTCAATATAAGTAAATTCAATATACTCATTCCCAAATTTACCTAGAGCAGCATGCCTTGCAACTTGATATGGAGTCGTTACTTCTGTTACACCATCCAGAACTTTTGTCCCAAAATTTTTGTCAAAATAAAATCATAGTGTAAGATCCTTGATTCATATAGGGTCTGAAAAGTCATAGGTTGCATTTAAGACGTTAGTTAGTTTACAAGGATTTGAATCATCATTACGAAATGTAAAATACATATAAATATATTTAAGTAATCTTTTATATATGGTACAATTTATTGTGAACAGCAATATAGAGTAATTGTATAATAATAAGTGTTTTAAGATTATTTATGCAGTAATGGTTCCATCATTTTTTCTTTGATTTTTAATACTTGTACAATAATGATTATAATCTATGACAAAGTGAGAGAGGGGTGTTTGCTGTCATGTTTAGATATCATTATTGTTTTGTATTTATATGCAATTATCTAAGCGTTTGTTTGTCCTTATGTGTGCACATTAAATAAAAACAAAACAAAAAAAAAAAAAAAAAAAAAAAACCAAAAAAAAAAAAAACAAAAAAAAAAAAAAAAAAAAAAAAAAAAAAACAAACACAAAACACAAAAAGCTTTTTCAAAATATTGTTGTCTGACTTGTATTTAAAGAAAGTAACTAATTTTCCAGCAATATGATACTATATCTGTATACTCACCGACACCTAGTCTTTTTTAAGACATTTTTTATGAGATAGATCTTTTATATTGGCCGGGAGTTTGGTTATTTTTGATGCTATAATCCAGTGACGAGGGGTGGAGGTTCATGATGATAGTCCCATTCAATTTACAGCCTCAGTTCGAAATAGCAATGCAGCTACATGGTTGCAAGTCTGACCAAGCCTGAAATGTACATTGTTATAATTGTATATATATATATATATATATATATATATATATATATATATATATATATATATATATATATATATATATATATATATATATATATATATATATATATATATATATATTATTATTATTATTATGATTATTATTATTATTATTATTATTGTTATTATTATATAATAGTAAAATAGTAAATACCGTAAGCTGACATGATTTCCCCAGACTCTTTTTTTGCCATAACCCATCGGGTATCCTCCGCATCTCTCAGTCGCTGGCTTGGGGTGCATTTTGCTCTCACAAAACATATCTTAGACGGAACTGATATGGGCTGATAGAATATCTCCTTTATGAAGCTTGACTGTAAATATTCATATGCCTTCCCCACTTTATGTTCGTTCAGATATTCCTTTATGTTCTCATTGTTACCTTTATCAATGAGGAAGCTGACACTAAATTGCAGGGGAATTGGCTGCTTTTGTCATCAAATATAAGTCGATTTTGGTATTGACCACGAAGAGACGAATGGTATTCTGCATCTGTCACTTTGATTGGCAAATTTAGGGAATTTGCAGAAAACCAAAGAGCCGCAAGTTCTGCTTTGTTTCCCGATGTTGTTAATCCCCTCTTCGATAAAAAAAAAAAAACTCCTTCAACGCCCCGACTTTCCATGTATTAAACGTGTCTAAAGATAAATTTTGATCTCCAGGATCCATTGAAAAATATTATAAATATTCTGCACCACAGTACTGTAATATAAATATAGATTTGTAAATACAACCTCCAAAAGTCCGATTATGAGAAAATCACCGATCGATTTAGTGCAGCTGTTTCGGCGCCGACGCCAAGTTGTTTTCATTAGAAACCCGGTCAAGTTTATTGCCGGTTGGACCCCAACGAGGGCCGCGTACATCAAAGATAAACTGTTGATGGGTGTATTAATGATAGTGTAAATACTTTAACTTACTGTTGATTTATCATTACAGAGAGGAATGTGAACTTTCAGTTGCAGTTGCTGTTGACACCATGATAATAAAGATGATGAGGATGAAGATGATGACAATTTTAAGGATATTTCGTGTTTAATAAAATAGCCATCAGACAAAGATAATGAAAATTCAAATACAGAATTACAATTTCTTGAAGAACTAAATAATGTATTTAACATACTAGGTAGAAGGAAACAATGTTGCCATTGCAGTTTTCGTATTGTTAAGCAATTTTCATGGATACACCTTTACAATACGGAATAAAGAATTTTGTAGAAATTATTAAGAAGAATTACTTGCTGCACTTCTTTTCTAGACGAACACAAAATATTAAGGAGCTCTACGCAGTTCTGATTTCTCACATTTCTGATTGAATGAAAAAACAGAGGAATTTTTGAGAAGTTTTCATAGCAGTGAAATGTACAGAAATTCTGTTCATCAACTTTTAAACACTTACAAAATTTTTGAAATAAATGCAGAATATCAGTTCATAACTGATGGGTTAATTCATACTGTAAATAAGTGCATGTGTCGTATACCGTAACATTCATATATAAATTCAATTAACAAATTTGACATTGATGAACCATTATGAGTTCCAGAAAAAAGAAAATTCGCTATATTGCTGGATATGTAATAGTTTTAAAAGTGAAGAATCACAAGTAAATTGAAAAATTCATTGTCAGCTAAAAAGATTCTAATGAAAAACTGATTAAAAGAATGAATTTGCTAAATAAATTGTATATATTATATGAAGAACTGAAAGAAGCGAAGACAGCAAAATCCGGTAACGCATTGCAAAATAAAATATAGTACACATTTGAAAAAAAATATAGCTTAAATTTTATATGCTATAGAAACAGTGCAGTCGCCTAGATGCTGCGCAAATAAAACAACAAATACAGTAATTTACTTTTGCTGGCGTTGCTAGAAACGTCGACACCATTTTCGAAATTCTACATAATATAAGCTTTCGAATAAAATCCGAGGTAGTTGTTGAATGTGCGAGATACTCAAAGAATTGCGATTAACCTATCACGTTACAAAATGTGCAAAAACAGTCTTTTTACGGCGTTCCAGACAACTCGAAATAGTCCTTATGAATATGAATTAACCAAGGACAAAACTGTATGGTACGGTGGCTGTAAGCGGACATGTGTGAAAAAAAAATTAAATCGTGGCCACAATTTAGTAAATCGTTCCCACAGTTTAGCTAAATCGTGGTCACAGTGTATTAAATCGTGGCCACAGTTTACTAAATCGTGACCACAGTTTACTAAATCGTGGCCACAGTTTGGCTAAATCGTGGCCACAGTTTACTAAATCGTTCCCACAGTTTATTAAATCGTGGCCACAGTTTAGCTGAATCGTGGCCACAGTTCACTAAATCCTGCGCACAGTTTACTAAATCCTGCGCATAGTTTAGCTATATCATCATCGATAAGAAACCAATAATCATGTGCGACGTCAATGAAAGAGATATTTTCATTAAAAATAGGTTTCAGTTTGGGTTGACGCAAAGAGAAATTTGTCAGTTTTTAGAAAGCATAGGTATTAACATATCTGAAAGTCACATAAGGCGTATATCGCAGAGATTAAATCTACGAAGGAGAGGAAACTTTACGGACTGTGTAACCGTTATAACTTTTATTCATAACCAACTACAATCCTCTGGAAAACTGCATGGGTACAGGTGGATGCATGAGAAATGTCTGATGAATGGATTGCGTGTTAGACGGGAAGACGTGCGTGTTGCTATGTCTTCGATGGATCCGGAAGGCTGTCTCTTCAGATATATACCAAGCTACTTTCAATATCAAAAATTATTATAATCCTTGCAAACACAGTTTTGGGGGTATAAATGAATCACCATTTCCGTCCCGATTCATGTCCAGGCCATATCTTTTTATTGGGTGGATGGATTTAGATAGTAATTCACAGGATTGTTGCCCATGACCCAAGGGTGTGTGTCGACCTTGACCCAAGGTCAAAGGTCAAGGTCACTGTGTTTATATATACATATAAACATGTATACTGCATACGTTTAATGACATTATACGCATTATGGTATGACGCTGCCCGTCCGTAGACCTGTTTATCCCAACAACATTGTGGGCAGGATACAGACTAAACTTTTCAGTCAAGCATATTAAAATTTTCGATGGGGATTACCCATGAGTAGACAAGAAACCTTATTGATTTACATTGACCTTTCTCTGCAAGGACATATCATTATAAACATTTGTGTGAAATATGATCAAATTCTGATGTAGGGTAAGGATATATGAGATCGGATAAACGAAATGACAGACGGACACGGCATCAACTATATGCTACCCCGAAATTTTTTCGGGGAACATAATAGAATATACCATAGGCATAGGAAGACTGAATATTCGCAAGATCCATCCATTCAAACTGTACACTCTTGAGACGCCACGCGGGCCAGATAGGTAGCCCAACAGTAGATCTAAATCGTGGCCACAGTTTGGTGAACTGTGGCCACGATTTAATAAACTGTGGGAACGATTTAGATAAACTATGGCCACGATTTAATAAACTGTGGGAACGATTTAATAAACTGTGGCCACAATTTAGCTAAACTGTGGCCATGATTTAATAAACTGTGCGCACAGTTCACTAAACTGTGGCCACGATTTAATATTTTATCACACATGTCCGCTTACAACCACCGTAGTATGGACTCACTTTTTGTTATTTTTTCTTGGTATATGGGTTATCATTTCATCATTCGTTGTGCTCCACTTATTCTTTAAAGCATTATATATATCTCACCTTTTCCTGCATGGTTATATATGAGGTGTAACATCCTTCAGCTAGGTACATTATAATTACACAATGACTGGTCTTGTGGATCTTGTAAATTTTCTTCTTTAAAAATTGTATTTGTAAATTGTCAATAAACCCTTTCACTTTTACTACTGGAGAGGATTGGTTGAAAAAATCAAAACGGTTCCCGCAAAATTATGTCATAGACTATCATACTTTTTTGTGACTTGGAAAATTTTACGAGATACGTTATCATTCATCCTTTAAAAATCGTTTGAATGTCACGTTGCTTTACGAGCAATGGAAGTGTGAATTTGTCAACTAAAACGTCAGTCTCGCACGGAGTCGAAAGGTCTCTTTATGTTCTGAACATCAGTATTATAGAAGTTACTGCATTTCAACAGCACCTATTTATTAAATGTCATTTTAGATATTAGATATTATTTTATATACAACCGTTTTAAGAAACATATAGCTATACATGTAATACTTCGCAGGTAAGGACATTATGCAGGCAGGTTTTATGAAAATGTTGCCTGCATTATAGGTAATAACATTTTAAAGGCACGAATATTATTGACACTGTTGTAGTACGGGGCGTTTTGGCATAAACCCGTTTGTTTGGTGTTTTACTTTGTTTCGAGATATAAACCCATATTGTTGTGTATTGTGCATAACATAATACGAAATTTACTACTTTTTGTATGATGTATATCAATTATATATACATCATAATATGAAATATCAGAAAGGTTGATACAATAATGAGTGTTGGATGTCATTATTGAAAAAGATAAAAGTTTCCTCTACTGATGCAAGCATTAACTTTGCTAAACGTCAAAATTTGACACGCAAGTATTCAAAGTTCAAGCGTTCTAGATAAAAAAGAACTGTCAAGCAATTATACTCAATTGCCATATCCTTCAATTATTATGAAGTTATATAATCACCCTAAATTCATTCTTAATCTCATATAGAACTTTGATTCATAAAGCCTAATAGTTACACAAGCATACTGATTTTGAAATCATTTGAGTGATCTTAAGATTTATGTGAATGATTGGGAATTTATTATTGTACTTACGCACACCCGTTTCCATGTCCAAATGAATGTCCCACAGGACGTTTACGTTTAGTCCTTTGATTAAAAAAATATATAAAAAAGAATCATTTAGATGTGATGCAATTAACCGTCTGTAAACTTTTAACATCTTCATGATTTTTTTTCAAATTTTTAAAGTTCTTTATGAAGGGATGGGGAATTAATATTGGTATGAAGTACTAAGCTTTATTGCTTTTCTTCATTACTTAACGACATAGTTTAATGAAACTTTGTACATTTGAAATATCTAGTTTTTAGTGCTTTTGTACTGACGTGAAATATAAAGTTTAAATATTCAGTCATGAAAATGAGTAAATCCCTTATATACAACTCTGTCCTAGATTCTTTGCCTCATAGTTTTGGGGCACTGTTTTAACTCTGCTCTTAAAATATTTATATATTATTATAATTCCCATTATTCCACCATGAACATCACTGAAGAGAGATAAGTTGTCGAAATGAGAATCTGGTGCACAAAATAATAACACATATATGTTCTAATATTTATACAAGTGTCTCTATTTATCGGACAGATCCGTCAAGGGGTGGATCCAGGGCGGAGCGACGTAGGCTTCGGAAGGTTCCCTCCTTTGGCAAACGCAAACATCTCCTATCTGGCCGCATAGATCAATAAACTTAATGCACCAGAGTGATTTAGAAGGGTGTTTTAAAAAGTGTTGCTTTTGATTTCATTCTGAAAATCTCTTTTCTGCATGTTTAATATTTTGGTAAACAAGATAATAAATTTTGCTTCAACCAGAAACATTACCAAAATGTTGACGGACAGATGGACGGACGGACATCACCAATATATAGACTGGAATTACTTTGCAATATGGCCAAATAAATATTGCTTCAACCAGAATGTTAACCACAATGTTGACGGACAGAGAAACGGACGGATATCTCCCGACCCGCAGATTTTTAACCAGTGCGGATATATGCCTGACTGAAAAGTATAAAGTGCTCTTATAATAAAAAGAAATTAAACGATGCCTTTACCGAAAAGGGGACACTTGTAAAAGTAGGAGGCAGAGGGGAATAAGGAAAATTCTTTACTAAAACACCAGCACTGACGAAGGACACTCAATGGATATGAAATATACAATTTCAATGGGAGAATCTTAAATTTTATCGTTGACAGCCAAATCAGAAAAATATGAATACCGATGAGGATGAATGTCTTTCAAACTCGTTGCCTATATATTTATTTCTATATTACAAGTTGCGTGCTTTAAAAATTGATAAATCATTCTATTACATAATAATGCTGCGCAATTCATTTATCTGTGTGTTAATGAATTGATGTTTAGAACGTCCAAGTTACAATGCAATATGGCCAGGGTCGTGTTTCTTGTATGAAAACGATATCTAAACTTAATTTCTTTTTTGCAGATTATAAACTCGAATTGTATTCATTAAAATAAAGACGCAGGCTTAAATTTCTGAATGATTGTATTTTTCAGTCCCAAACCGTTAAAACGAGATGGGAGAATAGCTATAGGTTTCATCTCTGTCTTTCAGTTTGTCTCCCCGGCTTGTAATTGTAAGTTTTCGTAGAGCAGAGGGCATTTTTCAATTCAATCCTCTTCTCATTGATTGATTTATTAGTATTAACTGCATAAGCATAGATTATTTCACGTATAAAGGGGCGGCATCCGTCTTTTCACTGCACATAATTTTACACCTTTCCATTGGACACAACCAAAGTAATGAGTGATCTTTCACGTGTCATGCCTACTGTTTGCCACGGCTTTCATTGTGTGACACCGATGTGTCCACGGCGGAGTCAAACAAGGGAATTTTCGACCACGAGTCGAACACATCATCCACCATACAACAGTGATTACCATTTCCGATTAATTAATTATTTTACGTCGCTCCACCATTATTTGACTTATATGATGACAGCATCTGCCTGTTGCAGAATAAAATAGACCCATCCATATATATCGTATCTTTCATATATAGGAAATATATGATATACATGGATGTGTGTGTGTTTGTGTGTGTGTGTTTGTGTGTGTGTGTGTGTGTGTGTGTGTGTGTGTGTGTGTGTGTGTGTGTGTGTGTGTGTGTGTGTGTGTGTGTGTGTGTGTGTGTGTGTCTGAAGGTGCGTTTGAATCAGTGAAGGTGTGTTTGAAGAGTTAACTTGAAATTTCCTTAGCATTGGATATACACTTATAGGTAGCTGTCAATTCCTTTTTAGTATCAAATAAACATAAAAAGCAAGTATACATTATATTTTTCTATACACATAAATTTTATCTTACACAAACACCTTTAAATCGTATAATTATCTGTTAGGTCCTAGGATTTGTTTGATGTATACATGTACATGTAACTGCATTTAGTGATTAGTCTTTTTGTTAAATGAAATGATAGCAAGCAACAGCTTTACCATGAATTTACCTTCACATTCAACGATACATTCAAAGTGAACATATAGATCAAACGCAGGAACAAGGAATATGTATTTCTGATATATTCATACAGTGAACATAAGATTTTCTCCATTCTACATACGAAAATAAGAATAATAAGTGATATCGCTGCAGAAATTAAGAAACCTTATACTGCGCATAATATGCTATGTAAAGCAAACAAACAACATGACTATACATCAAATAATGGGGCGTAGCTTTTTAGCATTCGCAAGAACTACGACTATTTATTTCTTTAAGGGCACGAATGAATGACGTAGAGTGAAACCTGACGCAATGTCATAGTCACCCTGAATTATATGAATCTATATGCATTGTAATGGTGCGTAAGTGATACACACATACTGTAAGACATTTCGTCTGACTGAACGATTTGACGTCTGGACGGGCAGATGATAAACAGATTAAAAGACACCTGATTATGCAGATCATACTCTAATTCGTTGATGTAGGTCAATTTAGTAATTTTAAAATGCTCTGTAAATATTGATATACTTTTTTGCCTTTATCAACACTAAAAGAGACATGGGTTCAATGTGCAATGAACTTTAACCTGGTTTTTGTATTTGTTTTTTTTTTCTATTGGTTTTTGTTTACTATTATTATTATTATTATTATTATTATTATTATTATTATTATTATTAGTATTATTATTATCATTATTATTATTATTTTATTTTATTTATTCATTTTTATTATTTTTTAAAGAACTATTTACTTATTATTATTAGTATTATTATCATTAATAATAATAATAATAATAATAATAATTATTATTATTATTATTATTATTATTATTATTATTATTATTATTTTATTTTATTTATTCATTTTTATTATTTTTTAAAGAACTATTTACTTATAGGAAACATATTTGAGTCACTTTGTTGTTGTGTTAATCGCATGTTATATAATGTTCACACTTTGCAACTTTTTCTATTTCATGTTTTATATATGACACTTCAGTATTCACATTCTTTGAGGTAGGGATACCTGTTGGTCAACGAATCTTGATCAAGTTTGTATTATCGCTGGTATAAATATAACAAAAGAAAAGTATTCAATTTATTACATCCTACGATTTCAGCCGTAAATACAAATCCAAATATGGAAAATGCGAAAGAAATTCAAGTATGAGTCATTTCTAACGACACTCGAATCACGAAAATCCAAACTAAAATACAACGAGATGGAGGATGGGGATGGGTAGTTTGTTTGGTGTCACTAATGGCGCAAGGAACGTCCTTCGGAGTGTTGATATCATTTGGAATCATATATTCCTTTATTTTGAAATCGCCAGAGCTAGTAGGAGACAATTCTCTTGTGGCATTTCGGACTTGTAAGTATTTCTTTTCCTAGATTCTGCGTTCATTATTTATTAATTACTAGGGTCTTCCGGTAAAATTTGACATTATTATTATTAATGATATTATCAATAAACACCATCAATAACCTTCATTTTCTCTCGTTTATTTTCAAAGCCAATACTAATAGTTTCATAAAGAAGATTTTGAAAAACTGGGGTAACAATATTTAGTTTAAAATTCTTGCATGTACATGTTTTATTGGGTTTATTTCTTATGTTAGACGCGTTTTTAGTTTAATTGTTGACGTACCTATAACGTAATATAAACAACATGCTTTCTTTTAAATGTTACTATTGCCAAAATATTACAAACATTTTTAATTATCAATTTTACAACAGGAAAGTTTATCTTAATATTATAAAATCATTTCAGCGAGAAACCTAAGATATAGATAAAATATAATGTCATTTGCGTTTTGGAGTGTACCAATGTTAGCGAAAAATCCACAGATCACAACCATTAAACAAAGCTTTGATCAATTAACCACACTAGTTGAGTAACTAGAGTTATTTCAGTAGACCGTCCGAAGTCGGTGCCTAAACTGCAGTACAACTGATTTTTTGTGATATCTTTCTATGTCTTTATTGTTTGCTTTTTGTCTGTGATGGCATTTGCCATACGGTTGAGTACTTCGCACAACTTCCCGATAATATGACACCATGCATAGGGTTTACATATCAGTTACTATCTCTGATCATAAGAATGTTAAAGAAATAGCACGGATGGAATACTTTTTACTTATTAAAATTAACAATTATAAAGAATACCGTCTATATCATGCACTACGTATACAAAACAGCAAGATTTAAACTTCTACAATTTTAAATGTGTGTCCTTTGATTGTGCTGCTTTTACGGTGAATGGGAACGTGTTAAAAAGCGGGGTATTGCACTACCTATGGATACGCTACCTATGGATCATATGCTACCAATGGAGCGTCGTTGCTTAAGGAACGCCACCCATGGATCCACTCATTGATCTACCGAAAGCTGTGTACCTGTAGTGGTCAGTGTGACTGAATGACTCTATTAATTAACTTTGATGTGAACTCTTAACCATCTAAAGGTCAATAGACTCTATTATGTTAGACTGTAGTAAACACTTACTAGTTGTATTATTTGTCGATAATTCTTGATATATAAACATTTGTTGCACCAAGTGGCTTCGTGGACTATGACAGTAATAATAGTAGGATTTGACATATGGGGACTCTAGGTATACTTGTACATCGGGAAATCGAATTAGCCTTAGACTTGATTTCGATCATCGTAAATGCTGTATCTCCGTCTTCATATCACACGTAGCCACCACTGAATTTCTGCTGTGTAGATTTCATTAAACAATAAAAACGTTTCACTGATTTGTCTATTTTGCCGCATACAACAACGCACCTAAAGAAACCAACCAACGCAAAGTGCTGCCCTACACAGTTCCTGATTTATGTGGGCGCCCATAAACGCGTTAACCGCACCAATTGAGTGACGTCTGTTACTACAATTGACCGTCCTAAGTCGGTATCGTAACTACAGTACAATCGAGTATTTTTGTTATGTTGTTTTCTGTGTTTTACCATTATCATATGTATATGCATGTCCTTGATGATTTGTGTCATACAGCTTGGCCAGAAGTCCTCTGTGGTCTCTTCTAATACACAATATACTGCCCAAGCAAAAAATATCTAATGCGTATGTCTAAGGTATATCAGTTGTGTTTTTGAATTATTAGTATATTATCAGTCTATAAAATATTTTATTTTTCCCTCTGTTACTGGGTTTTGAATTATTTTTACTAGGATTATGCCGTTTGTGCATCGGTCATAAATCTTTCATATCTTTATAACAGTGAAAAAAATATTATTGATTAAAAGAAAGATCTAAATACGAAACCCTTGAAAGTACGATTTATTTTTAAAAGTTAATAAACAATTTAAAATTTAGCGCACATTAATGTGTACCAAGTGATTGCCCATGGTAGCTGCCCAATTTACACACCATGTGCATGTTCTCAGTCATGTCAGCTGACTAGCATTACTTCAAAAGTCAAGAAGCGTAATTATTGATCTGGAGAGAATGTACAGTTTGTGAAAAAGTGAATCGATTACCGCATTATTCACGTCGATGGCAGTAGCTCGTACAGAGTGCACAGTGTACATTTTATATCAGGAAAAACAGTCCTAAA
Source organism: Pteria penguin (assembly GCA_035048485.1). Lineage (NCBI taxonomy): Eukaryota > Metazoa > Mollusca > Bivalvia > Pterioida > Pteriidae > Pteria > Pteria penguin. Next base: position 63,890,064 of record CM068581.1, on the reverse strand, counting down.
AATGGAAATAGCACTACTGCAATGATATTTATTAATACACAAAAGTAGTTCCAGTAATAGTGGACGTCACCCCATAGGAACGTTATATAGAATTCTAACATGACTTGAGAATTTTCCCCTATATGTCCCATAGAGTTCCACTGTGCACTATTCTCCGATATATTCACGGTTAGAATCACCACGCCTTACTAGCAGTCACGACGATTAAAAGCCCCGCCCATCGGTATTTCGACCGTGTCAATAAAATCAATATGTAGATTTCCAGAAAACCAATTTAGGTCATGCCATTTAAGTTTTCAGAAAATCAAATTCTTGATTTTTACATCACATGCACCCCTGTTGTCTGCATGGTCAAAATTTATTGTTGTTGACATAAGATAATAATATTTACGGTAAGTACTTATCTAGCTCATGTCAGAATAGAAATAATGACGTCCTAATCGTTATCTTATGTCCAGTAACCGCCCCTCGTCGCATTAACCAATCAGTTTGATTGATTAATGCGACTCAGGGCTGTTACTGGATATTAAATAACGATTAGGACGTCATTATTTCTTAAGTAACGTCAATTTTATAACCAATAAAGCCGTCGGTACAGTTGAAATTAGATTATTAATATTAATTTGCCATGACTTGGTCATTCCACTGTTCGTAAACTGTCGTAAATTTAATGATGTGCAATGCACAAAATTCTCAGCCATATCACATTACATCTACACTATAAGTTCTTAATTCGTCCATTTTTGTTCTTTCTTTTTTTTTTCTTCCTTTCTCCATTAAGAAGATACCACCATATCGCTTCAGCAGCAGGTTAGCTTTAGTTATAGCCATTTGTATCATTTTTACCAATAATGTGCAATTAATACATAAAACTACATTTTAAAAGTTATTTCTTAAATTGAAAATGATATTCAATGTTAACGCCGAAAGTAATTGTAAGTAAATGTCACATTTATTGTAAATCACTTTTCATCACTGATGACCTTAAATTTACTAGAGCTTTCATTTCGTTTTAACTCGAGAGTATCACTCCAAGCGAAAGTAAAATACTCGGTACGTGTGATGTTACCGGTCCGAATTTGTGTGACCGTGTCGGGTTTTGGGGTTTAGTTTTCCTTTTTGTGAAATGTGTTACTGTGAATCTGGCCTCCCAAAGGAAGAAGTTTTATTTATATATGTATATTTTGTATCACAAATAAGTCAGTTAATTGATGCATCAGGGATTTTTTGGTAAATTTTCTTTTTCTATGCAAATTTTATGATTTTATTTGTGACCTACTTTCACTTTTATTGTCGTTTGATTCTGTGTGATAAAAATAGATTGCACATATTTATGTTTATCAATTATAAAGTTTTATATATTATTGTGTAGCTGAGTTATAGGTTTTGGTCAGTGTTTTATTTTTTTACAAGAAACATTTGATTTGTAAGTGGTAACATCTGATGAATATATTTTTATGTTCTTCCCTTTATTCATTAAATTTAAGGCTTAAATGTGTTTTTCATTTGAGTGTAGGTTTGGTCAATCACTATCTTGTATTTTATTTGATATCATAAATATTCATTCATTCATTCATTCATTCTGTAATTGCGAAAGCTGTGATTGTAAACATTATGGTAATTGTTTGTTTTGTTTAATTTGCAGTTTTCACCCTTCTTGCAAGGCATTTGGAGCCTACATAATAAATTCCAAAGTTATTGGAATTTGGCTCATCATTTCTACAGTGCGACAAATAAATATTACAGATATATTGCGTATCATGAAAACGTTGTCTTGTCTATGTATCCAAATTAAGTTCCTCGCAAACGAAATTATCCAAAATAGTGTTTTAAAAAGTTATTATGCAAGAAGTGTTTTACAGTAAATGGTAGCAGAAAGTAATTTGTGTCGGAAGAAAATATAATATCCATAGAAACGTCTGACTTGGCAGGCACATTGGTGGGTTTCTCTACTTAACCCTGTTTGGAATGGATTAAAGGTGTTATGCAAGTGTTTCAGTGGTGTAGTGAGATAATCTGCTAAACGCAACACCTGGCGCAACCCTATCGTTGTAATAATTCTACTGTCATTTAAAACACCAATGTTCATGGAGTTTAATATCGTAAAATATTGAACTTAAAAATGTATATTAACGAATTATTCAATTTATTGTGTTTAAACTTGTATAAAATAGTATAGATGATTGTAAAGCTTTGTCAGCAAATATCGAATATGGTCTCGGATCTAAGAAAATGCAAAAATCTCAAAATATCGATCAGGCATGTATTTAATATATACTCTTTTACAATCTTTTGCAGCTTGGATAGGATCCCTCGGTCTCTGTGTTGTGTTCTCAACCAACTTCTTTTCGGGGATATTTTGTGATCGATTTGGCATTCGTCAGACTGGTGTTTTTGGTGCTCTTTTCGGTGCGTTGGGTCTTTTGATGAGCGCTTTTGTAACTAAACTTGAACTGCTATATCTGACATATAGTTTAGTGGTGGGATTTGGTGCAGGATGCCTTGTGGCACCGTCTATAGCGATACTAGGACATTACTTCAAAGAACGGATTGGATTTGTGAGTGGTATAGTTTCTTGTGGTACTTCATTATATACGTTTATCTTATCATTTGCATTACCCAAATTATTAGATGCTGTGAATTTGAAATTCACTTTTATTACATTGGCTGGTTTGTATATCCTAATGACTTTAGGAGCTATGGTGTGGATACCAGTGCTCAGTAAACCAGAAAACACCAATATACCAGAATGTTCACATTGCTTGCCTTGTGAAAATGCATTAATAAGAGACATATTGAAGAAACGACGACTCATGCTTTGGACTTTATCTTTAGATGTGGTCCTGTTAGGCTGTAATGTGATTGAAGTCCATGTTGTAAGTATTCTACATCTCTTACTATTGTTATAACGTGGATAAAGACAATTCCACTTAATTTCTAACGAAAACATCTTCCCGGTAGAAAAAGGTAGGAGATAGGAGAGCGTGTATAGAAAATGGAATATGAAGTTTCACATTATACAAAGGTACATGAATTTATCATGAAACAAATTAAAAATCTTCTAAGAATAAGTATTTCGCATATACGTATACGCAATATAAAATAGACATAAAACCGCAGATATGCGATAACTATATGTATTTATACTATACAAGAATGTAATAATCACAAAACGTCAGGAGAATAAAGTCTTAATAATATTTTAAAATGAAGTAAAATGTACTGAAATTGAAATTCTATTATAGGACAATGAAAATTTTGTATCAACTCTTTTTATATACGTTTTTAAAATTAAAGCTATTCAATATAAGACATTTTAGAATGCTTCAAAACGGGTTGTCATCAGAAGCAATACTACTCATCAGTTTTTTTTGTAGGTGAAATATGCACAAGATTTATATCCTGACGCGGATGAATTTCTCCTTTTCACATTTTTGGAATTGGGATCTGCAATAGCCAGACCAATGTTTGGCAAAATATCTGATATGCAATGTGTGAATCGAATCTACTTGAATCAAGCGATCTTTTTCCTTCATGGAGCATTTCTGATATCTTTACCATTCGTTCCCAGTTACGCTGGATTGGTGACAGTTACGACAATAGTCGGTGTATTCAAAGGTGGAACATTTGCAATGATAGCTATAATGGTCTTTTATTTAATTGAAGCCTCATCAGCTGCTAGAGCAGTGGGCTTTGTGTTTGGTTCTGCTGCACTGCCAATGACAATAGGCTCCCCGATTGCAGGTACTTATGTTTATCATGTTATTTCAGTAGTTCAGACATTTTATATTGATATCTTGGGTCTAAGACTAATATTTACTACCTACTTTTTTCGTATAATATATATACGTATATATTGACTTTTGTTGACATTCTGGTGCGCTCGATAACAGCCTATTGGTCGCACCGGTATACATGTACACCCGAATGCCGCCTGTACCTGCCTCTTGACCGTGTCAATCCACTCGACGTCTTTGCTTGGTACCTGCGTAAACAATGCTTCTCTTATTCTCTTTTTTTTTCTTTATAATATATGAAATGGACCAATGAATTCCCGCACAGTACTCTAAAATATATAAAATCGAAACAATAATAGCAACGAGTATGTGTAAAAGGTGTTTGAAAGTATTTCGTTAAGAGACACATACTTTTACATGGACCCAAGAGGTAGTAGGCACTGTCGAAAGACAACTAACTATCTGGGGTACTTTTAAGTTTTATTACAGTAAGTTACCGAAAGCATAAAAATGCGATTAACCCTATTCCTTCGGCACACAAATACTACTATAAATATATGTATTTAAAAAGCAAGTGTCCGAAATCGAAATTCTAATTTTATAAACATTCTAGACCTAGTATTGTGTGTATATTAATATATGTATTACCGATGAAGACATGTACAAAGTTTCTCAGTTGAAACGCATTCGGTGCAGGGAATACCACCGTTGGAATAATGAACTTCATTAACGGTAACACGGTATGAATGTCAATGAATAGATATGCCTTCCCATTAGCAAAGCTCTCAATTTCGACCGTCGTTTTGTGTATTATTGTGATCGTTATTCAAGGGGGCAGGCCATAACATGGCATGAAAACCAAGAGTCACTATATTTTTTTTTAATTTGCATAAACGAATTACTCGTCCAATTCTTACACATATTGATTATATGCTTTAGACTTACATTGCAGTTTTCATATAAAGCAGAGAGCCTGCTACCTCATGGAGGACTTTTAGACATAGTTCTGATTTTAGGGAGATCCATCTGTCTATGTGGTCCCATTTATACACCTTTGCTTTTGTCATTTTATGCTCACGTCTTCTCTTTTTTCTATCCGCTTCAGAATTGGTGTGCTCTCCCTAGTTTCTACTTGAAACCTACATGTACCTATATCCGACATGTTGGTTTATGGTAGTTTGCTTATGTACCAGTGTGCAGGATTTCCCGTAAATGGATAATCAAATCTGCACATTCAAAATGCCTTTTGTTTTAAGCTTTTATAACGTTGTTTTGGGAGGGTTTGACTTTGAAATAGAAATATTCACGGATTCCTCAGAACTTGAGAAAAAACGAAGTACAGTGAGGTGCAGTCCTAACATAACATTATGTTAACGTCGCGTTAACGTGAAGTTTGCTTTCCTCGTGCGCTCAGGACTGCTGAACACACGCGTTTGCGTTAACGCAGATTTCCACGTGAACTTCATTTCGAGACCGCGTGAACGCGCTTGACTGCCGCGTTAACGCGCTTGACTGCCGCGTGAACGTGCTTGACAGCCACGTTCGCTTGCTTACAACTTAAAACTTGTATTAACATGTTCATATAGAAGGATTTGAAGGAGAATCGATATATACATTGTATATTTAAATATAAAAACTTATTAATGTGTAAGTAAAATATTTATAATGAAATAAAACCCTTCCGAGTTAAGGGATGAATTTGAGAAATATTGAACGCAATTTCCGAACATTGACTTTAATGAAATTTATTCTTATTTTAGGATAATAATAATAATAATAATAATAATAATAATAATAAAAATAATAATAATAATAATAATAATAATTATTATTATTATTATTATTATTATTATTATTATTATAATAACTATTATAATAATAATTATAATGACATAAAAATTAATAAAGAAAATAATAACGATGATATTGTATTCATAGAAAATAACTTAATTAATAATAATTAAAATAAATACATAAATACATGTAAATACAAAAATTATTAATGAATAAACAAATAACAAATAAATATATAAATAAACTAATTAGAAATAAATAAATAAATGAAATTAGAAAGTAATCATGCTAGTATAAACTGACGAAGTTTTTTCATACATACCTTATTGCGTGTGTACACGATAATTTCCTTTGTTATATTACATATGAAATCCTTAATGCAGGGTGTCATTTTAACATTTCATTAAATACAAATTTTTAAGGCGACATTCGCGGTTATTTAATCTGATCCCTTTTATTTTCTCCATCCATACTGCATAGAGAATTAGAAATATAGACATGTGAACGTGCGACTGGACCGAGCGCACGCGGGAATAAATCGCGTTAACGCGAATTCCCTACCGCGTTAACGCGAGGAGCGCACGTGCGTCCGGTCGTACAGTCCTAGCCTGTGTGCTAGAGCAGTCCTCGCGACCGCTTTTTGCGTTAACGTGTATGTTATGTTAGGACTGCACCCATCTGTAAACGATTGGAGAATAAAGTTGAAAAAACCTTAGTGAAAAAAGACATCTGCTTAAGATAAATCGCTATGCTGATGCATAGCACATTTAAATAAGCACATAAAAGACATCACAAAATTCTAATGTAGTTACTATACTGATTTTGAACGGTCAATGGAAGTGACCATCGTCATCCATTTGATCTTGGCCAACTGGTGTACGGCTCCACCTTCCAATTAAAATCAAAACGTGATAAAATACCATATTATAGAGATAGATAGATAGATAGATAGGTAGATAGATAGATAGATAGATATTGGATCAACAGGTTTCTCGGCGTGAGAGCCTATTCGAATAAAGCAAATAGTACTATGGAATAAAATGTGAATATCAGAAATTTAAGGTGGCATCAATAGTGCTCTGCCTATTTGACAGCGAATCGAGGTCCCTGATTTGTAAATGTTCTGAGTAACAGTCAAATGGGACATGTTCTATGCTGAAAAAAAGCTTAAGACAAGAGCCATCATAAGGTCCCCATCGCTGTGAAAGCAACGCTCAAGGAAATATGTTGTAGAGGGGCCCAATACAAGACTTTGATATTAGGGTCGCTGTCGAAAGCGTATACTTTTTTTGAAGTCGAAGGGACGAAATTATCGAGACTTTGGAATCTCCTTTGTTTGCATTTGAGATCAAGGTATACATTAGGACATCAAAATATAGGCATGGGACTATGTGAATACTTCTGTACCTCTGGCAGTTAAGGTTTAAAATGTCCCGTATTTTTACGAGATGTTTATTAGAGACGGTTTAATGTCTCAAGCACCTTTACCTTAGGAAGATTCATTCTCTTAATTTTGAAGTCTCATTTCGGATATTTGCACTTTATCGTCTACTTTATTATTTATTTAGTTATTACATTCCACTCTTATTTTCAAATATAATGGCAAGAAAATTTGGCTGGGGAGAAAATTCTCTATCATATAAAAGAGAAAATTGAAGACATCTGAGAAAGCTGTATGACACAAATCACCAAGGACATGCGCACAGAACATGATAATAGTAGAGTATACACGGAAGACGAAAACGTCCAATCAGCAAATTATCTTACTTTTACAGTTCGGCATTCGAGGTCTGAATTATCGTACATGTTGAACACGTCCATTGCGGCGCTTTCTGGACTGTCGAAATGCAAATTGTTTACTTCAAATCAAGATCTATGTATTTTAAACTATATTGAAATCATAAGAAATCCTCCAAAGGAAAGTGTGAATCAAATAAATAACTAGAAACAATCAGAATTCAAAAGATTTGTGCTAAATTGATTTAATTAGCAGATATTGATTTTACTTAAAGGCTGTGTTATTTTTTGTTTTCACTTGATAAACGTAAATTGGTCGAAAATTTGTGAACATTCAAAGTTTCTTGTTATTTATTTGCATTGATATCAATATTTCTTTACCCTTACGGGCATCCGTTAGAAAAGCTCACAAAACAAATCAAACAAACAAAACAAAAATACTTATACAGGCTGAAAAATTGAACAAATAAAATCGTCGCTAATCTTAGGAAGTTCAATGGTCGATATACGGATATTGTTAGAGAGTATGAAGTTCCTCTTTCAAGAATGGTATATGATATTCTAGAACACAAACATACATAGAATACTATATCATATTCTGGGACACAATCATACACAGCGACGTTCTGTTACCTAAGTGGTAAATTTCCGAAATCGTTTTACCATCAAACAAGAGAGGTTTCTGTGGAGCATTAGTGACGGGTAAAGCATGCTAGCAGAAAACCCTTACTGCATTCGGACACCTCCTCTCATGCCATTTGGGATTTGCAATTGTTCTGTCTGAAACCATCAAAGAATTCGCTGTCTTTTAAATGATTTTTAAATCCAGAATTGGTAGCTTTATCCTGCAAAAGCACAAGCAACGAGACTTTATTGTTTCTTAGGAGTCACCATCTTGACCGAGCAGTAGAATGCGACAAATGAATCCATTTGCTTATTCCAATATTAATATTTTCTAAAACATGCATTTGTTTCTTTGCAGGGTTACTGTATGATAAACTAGGAACATATACACCAAGTTTTATCGGTGCAGGATGTGTATCTGTCCTTGGTTCAATTTTGCTATTTACTCTGCGACCCACAAAGAAGGTAAATTTTGATGAGAAGAATCTCATAATCTTTATGACTGACCAACATATTTCTACAATGAAGAAATCTCACGTCTTTGTCATGTTACCTCTATTATAAATAATTGTTAAAATAAATAAGGATGTTCAAGATGGAATTATTGATTCACTGTTGAAAAGGCATCTCTCAAACTCTTTCACCGAAAATTTCACAAGCTGTTTACGGTTTGTAATTGTCACATTCATTCTGATCTTGCTTGAGTTTTTTCCAACATTTTTTAAAACTCTAGTTATCATCCACATTGATACGCGAGCAGTGCTATCATCTATTTGGAACGAGATTAAACAAAATACGAATCGAACTTCAAGATTTTACAATAAGTCGGTTGCAAAACAAAGTACAGTCAAACCTTGTTATCTCGAAGTCGGAGGGACCGTGAAAAATACTTCGAGATATCCATAGTTCGAGATATCCAAATTTCGAGTTTAGGATTACAAATCTTGCAGTTGTTAATGTACGCCGATTCATTTGACATTTGTGATTGTTATAGTAGATGTATTTATCAATAAATACGCAAGAAGATGTGCATATTGTATGGTTCCTTAATAATTAATCTGAATCTCATCATACCTTTTATATTTTATGAATATATAGAGAATATACTCCAAAACTGAAAACATCATGTTTCCTTTTCAGTAACATCGTAATTTAAATCCAATACTGGATATAACTGTCTTATACTATACCTAAAACCGAGGACGGGCTAACACGTAAGACAAAATAAAGACACACGTCATAATTTGATTTAATTACTATTAATTTGCATAAAATACAGAAATACACACGGATTGGAAAAAGTAATAATTAATGAATAGTGTAAAGGAATTTCTTTAAACGCAGGCATGAAAAAGCACTAATTACAGTTAATGTTAATTATCTAATTTTGTGTCGAGTTTAATAAGCTATGATCATTTATTAATATTTGGTATAAATAACAGGGTACGCACGGACGCAATCGATTATTTAATTACTGCGGCTTTGTATACCGACACGGTCAATTGATCACACCACGCGAGCGACCTGTCATTTAGGGTAAACGCCGCGGGGAATATTGTTAATAAGAAGCCAACTTTGAGATAAACCGGGTAAATAAGAACTTCGGGACTTGAAAATGTATTCGAGATAAGCATGGTATTCGACATATCAGTGTTCTTCACATCCGGGGTGAATTCAATCATAATATGAAGGATTTTTTTCGGGACCGACGTTCGACTTCGAGATATCCCGGGTATTCGAGATATCAGTGTTCGAGATATCGAAGTTTGACTGTATAGTGTATTGTGATTATGGCAATATGGCACATGATTTACTGGGCACTAATTGCGCACAAAATAGGTATTTAGTACAATTTAAGATTTCTCTTTCAAGAATGTTAACTGATATTTTGGGACCTGATCATATAATCTAACCATTTTAACGTTTTTAGTATTACAGGCATTTGTTCACGTGCATTTCCGATGCCGGAATTTCAGTTTAACAACATCTCATGCTTTGAATAGGAAAACCTGACCTCGTGTTCTTGTCTCCTTCATATGTTCATACGCGTCTATTTGTGTATTTACTTCCTAGACTTGAAAAGTTTTCGCAGGTCTTACGATACGGGTGTTGAATGCAACCAGGGGACGCTTACTCCTCCAGGGCACCTGGTCTCACCTCGATTTTATTGGGGTTCGCATTTGTCTGAATATGACACTATATACGATATTGTTTTTTTTTATTCCATGGACTATGAGATATGGTTTATCCTTCGGTACGTCTTCGTTTTCTTTTTTTTTTTTCTTTTTTGTTTGTTTGATTTTACTTATTTGCGTATTTACCACTTGAGTATGCATAAAATATTTCACGAATACAGAAATAAAATCATTTTTCAGAAATAGCAATTGGAAACTGATGATCCTGATTCAGGTATGTAAATTTTATTACGCATACACATTTCTTATCAAGTTATAAGATTTATTAGTTCTTTAATTTATTAATGAAAACGTTTTAACCTAAAATTGAACTTAATTTTTGGCCTCAGTGATACGGGTCTTAATGTGAATTATAACATCCTTGACGGCACCTTTTAATTCTTTATGCTTTTATCTTTTGCTTGTTAACCAAATTAGGTCTGCAAAAAAGCATGAATAAATACATGTACAAAAAACAGGAAAAGAACATACCCCAATAAGAAAGAAGTAACACTGCGATGCTGAAGAACAATACCTGATATTTTCCCTGAAGATTATCAACGATATTTATAATAGTAGGTACTATTGTGAAAGTATACAATTCATTTGCTTGTAGAATCTATACTCTCTTTGATTTCTAAAGAGAAGCGCAATGGTTATAATAAAAACAAAAGTACTCAAATTTTTAGCTAATTATGGCCGTTATCAAGTGATCAAAAAGATACGAAAGGAGAGCTATGTAACATCTATCGCTTTGTCATCTATGCTTCATCATGAAAATTGTTTTGATCACATGATAAAGGCCAATAGACGAAACATTTGTAATATTGAGTTTCTGTTTTATCATATTTACTTATATTTCCTCAACCTTTAATGTATTGCTGTTGAGAAAAATATAATACCTGTATTATCGAATCTATTGTATTGTTATTTCTGATTTAAAATGTACATATAGGAAAGAACATATATGTATTTGTTTATTAATTTTTCTTTATTATGCGTTTAGTGTTTTGAGAAGTGAGTTATCGGTAATGAAATATTATCGAGTATGATTGTCAGATCCATCATGGAGTATGACATCATATTGGACACTTCTTTCATACAACGAAGAAACACCTGACAACAACAATAAAACTGCAAGAATTTTCGCAGGATCTATTGAATTAGTTAGTTTAATTGTACATGTGACACCAGTTACTTTCGTTTCATATAAACAATGACTTGATTACGGTTGAGAAAAGACGCAACAATACAAATTAATTCACTATTTCAAAATAGAAAACTATCTGTATTCACCCTATATCCGCAAACGTGATTCCGCACCCTGTAATCACATATTTTCTTTTTTCTCATGACAAGACAAATTCTATGGTAAAAGTCGAGGATTCCAGGGTCATTCCCACCCACCCTTATTTCAGATTTCTTCAAGTATTGCAAGAATAGTTCTGATCCCCATCCCATAATCATATATTTGTTTATTCCCCATGACAAGATAAGTTCTATGGTAAATGTCGTGGATCACCAGAGTCATTCCCATCCCACTCATTACAGAAATATTCAATCTAATCACGCTTACTGTGCCACGGGACCTCGATATTCAATGTCTCATCCAAAAGACAGAACACCGGTGTGCCCAGGGAGGGAGTTGAACCCGGGACCTCTCAATTCTCTATAGCAATGTCAAAATATCATTAACTTTATCATAATAAATAGTGTCACGTATGATAACTACGACGAAGCTTAATGGATAGATATTTGAAAATGCAGTCATTTGCACGTAACCTCTACTACTTAGCATTTTATATGTTGTTTCTTACACTGCAGCGTAGATCTACATTGTCCTTTATAATGATTAGATATTCAATGAATGGTATGTTCTCGGGAGTTATAAGATAATTCATTCAATTTATATTAATTAACCCCCTCCCTTAATTTAGCGTATCAAATAACAAACTTGACGCTAAGTATGCGTATACTGGTCGGGAAGGTAAACCCGGGTGCGAGATAAATCTGGATGGTTCGGTAAAATCATATTAATGAACAAATTTTAAAATTGTTCATTGGCATACAGTTTTCAAAATGTTGTTATTTCAAACTGTGCAGTTAAATTTACTTAACAAAAGCAGCGATTGTCCTGATGTACCGTGCGTCCGACTTTACCGTCCCGACGAGTAATGCAATCAATTATAGCCTATATGTGTGGCACTAGCAAGGAATTCATTTATATTATACTCCTGCATAGGTCGTTTTCATGCCTAAAAGGTTCGGGCATTTAGTATTTTGGATCGTCTATCTGTCTGTATGTATGTCTGGTTGTTCTTAATTCAGTGCCGCTTAATGCATTCGGGATCGAGCCTAACAGATTTCCCGCAGGTGTCCTGTCATTCGGATGAGACAGTTTAAACTGAGGCCCCGTATCACGGTAGGCAATTTATGTAAAATATTCGTCATTGCCTAGGGCGGGTCCGTTGAAAAGATTCATATTATAAATTTGTGAACATTGCATCAGGTAACTGCCATCATGATGTATGTGAAGAGTTTGTGCAGTGACAAAAGAAGAATCAAACTAAAACAGAAAATAAAATAAAACAATAATAGCAGCAAGAATATAATCAATATGTTTATTAATGTCATGCTTGAATAAGTCATATAGTTCACTGAAAAGGTATTGTTTGTACTAAAAACGAAGAAAATTCACTACGATACATAATTCTTATAAGGTTTTGGTTGATTATTATTATTATTATTATTATATATATATATATATATATATATATATATATATATATATATATATATATATATATATATATATATATATATATATATATATATATATATATATATATATATATATATATATATATATATATATATATATATATATATACAGTGAGGTGCAGTCCTAAAATAACATTATGTTCAGATCGCGTTAACGTGAAGTTTGCTTTCCTCGTGCGCTCAGGACTGCTGAGCACACGCGTTTGCGTTAACGCAGATTTCCACGTGAACTTAATTTCGAGACCGCGTGAACGCGCTTGACTGCCGCGTTAACGCGCTTGACTGCCGCGTGAACGTGCTTGACAGCCACGTTCGCTTGCTTACAACTTATACAAATGTAACAAATAATAATAATAATAATAATAATAATAATAATAATAATAATAATAATGATAATAATCATGAAATTAAAATCAATAAAGATAATATTAATGATGATAAGTACTATATTTATAAATAAGAAAATAGCTTTATCAAAATTAATAATAATAAATACATAAATAAGAAACACTTGTAAATACATAAATTAGTTATAAATGAATCAACAAATAAAAAATAGATACATAAATAAAGTAATTAAAAATAAATAAATAAATGAAATTAGAAAGTAATCATGCTAGTATAAACTGCTATATTACATATGAAATCCTTAATGCAGGGTGTCATTTTAAAATAACATTTAATACACGTTTCTACGGCAACATTCGCGGTAATTTAATTAGATCCATTTTATTTTCTCCGTCCGCACTGCATAGAGAATTACAAATATAGACATGTGAACGTCCGACGGACCGAGCGCACGCGGGAATAAATCGTGTTAACGCGAATTCCCTCCCGCGTTAACGCGGGGAGCGCACGCGCGTCCGGTCGAGCAGTCCTGGCACGTGTGCTAAAGCAGTCCTCGTGACTGCTTTTCGCGTTAACGTGAATGTTATGTTAGGACTGCACCCATCTGTATATATATATATAATATATCCAATGATGGAGTGAGATCAGGTGCCTGGTGAGAGTGAGCATCTCCTGCTTGCTAGCAACATCCGTCACATATACCCAGTAGAGTCAAATCGTGTAAATTCCATATATAATTATATAGAGAGAAGTCAAAGTAGGTAACCTTCTAGTATAGAAGGTGTCAAATCTGTGTAAAATGATCGGAATCGGTCTCAGTCCAGAATATCATTTAAAAGTCTGGATAATGAGATATCATATAGAGTAATAAGAGTCTCGTTACCACCGTAGAACTTCTTCAGTGACGTTGCTAGTCTAGCACATATATAACCCTGGTTGAGTAACTTATCTGAAATAGCCTAGCCCTCAGAACAACGTCATTGTAATTTGAACATGCTCTGGAATGACGTTTTAACTGAGATATGAATATGCCGGCGATGATGGAATGTTGCTACTTATGAAAGGAAAGTTTGTCATAGAGTGAGGTGTTCAATTGGCCATTAATGTCGAAAGACAACATAATATCTAAATACGAAGTAGAATTACTATTTTCTGTGGTTTCTCTGACCTCCAGTTCACTTGGATAGATGATGCTAAGGTAATCCGCGAATAATAATATAAATGGCTTTTCGTCGATACAATTTTCAAATTAAAGTTGTTTTAATGTCATATCCTACTTATTCAGTTTTAGGACAGATTTGCGTCAAAACTGAACCAGTTTTTTTCTTAAAGTCTTTCATAGAAACTCATAGTGGCATCTGATGTGGTTCCCAAATGAAAATTTTGAGTTTGTGCTTTAATGTCCTTGTTTGACTGACATTTTTTATTGCCATGTTTAAGCAAAAACAAATTACTCAATATCTTACTGATTTTTTTTTTCAAGTTTGAAATAAAATATATTGGATACATAATCACCTGAAAGCAAAGACATGGAAACCTTTCCATGTAAATACATATATGAAAAGACAATTTTCCTTGCAATGCAAATAAGCACCTCTGCCACAAAAAAAAAAAAAAAAGAAATAAAAACAAAGAAAATCTGTATATGCAATTTCCTTTGCTATGCTGCAGCTTTATTCAAATCTAAATTAGAATTGTCTCTCTTGTCAACAATGCAGAGATATAAAGGTTTTGCAATCTATGTTCTTAAAAAGTTGTAAATATTGAAACAATTGAAACACTTTTGAAAAAAAAATTAGTTTACATTTGATTATTATTATCCCTTATTCACATCTTACTTTTTACTTTGTGTTTTAAATTTTCGATCAAAAGCATTTTTTTCATAGAATTAGACATATGCAAACACGTATAAGATTTATATTAATAAGATTGATCTACAGATAGTCATATTTTCTTACTTAAATGTACCATATAAAGCAGCACGTGGCAATGTTGATCAATACAGTTATTCTATTGATATCTACAACATAAAATTAAGAAAGTAAATATCAGTAAATGAGTTATTCAACTTGGGAAAAGTTTCCAATATCTTAGGTTTCATTGATAATCTCCATAGGAAATATTGCCTTTTTTCCTTCTACAGCATATGTTTGTTATATCTTCGCCTGTTGAGGTTAGTCCCTATTTACTGCATTTCTTTATTCAACTGTTTACCTACAAGTACTCACAAAATAAGTAGGATGCTATGTTTTGAGATGTACATGTAGCAAAATATCAATAATGCAAAAATGTATATCTTATATCAAGAATTATCAAAATATTTGTCACATATATATTTTAGAAAAGTGAATGATATCGCTTTTGATGAGACATACTACAAAATCAAACACACACCATTTAAAAAATTAAATTATTTATTTATCAATTTCTTTCTTTATTCATTTTACTTAATATTCAAAAACGTTCTTACCTGAATTCATATTTCTGCAAAATTATTTCAAGCTGTAAAAATAGTCTGTGAATAATCATTGCTCATATTGTCATAACCATAACAGTTAATGTGTATATGCCAAAGTGCCATGCAGGTTGAGAAAGAAAACCTTTTTTTATTTACCTAGTTTTGAGGAAACATTGAAATTTGATGAAAATGGCTAAATATCTTCGTGACTAAGATATTTGTTTCCGTCAGATTTCCCTGTAGTATTGTTTACTCTCAACAAACTCAGTGTATGTTGTATAAACATTTCTGTTTAAATATCATGAAGATGTTATTAAAGAGAAAACAGAAAACATCTGACAAAGCTGTATGACACAAATCACAAAGGACATGCACACAAAGACTGACAACAGCATAATATACACGGAACAACATTACAAAAATATTCGATTGTGCTGCGGTTACGATACCGACTAAGGCGTTCAATTGAAGTAACAAACGTCACTCAATTGGTGTGGTTAACCGGTTTACGGGTGTCCAACTTCCCACTCACCGCAAAAGCAGCACAATCAAAGGACACATATTTAAAAATTAATAAATAATTCTCCATATAGAGAACAAGGATCAACAGGTTTCTCACGGAGAGGTCATAAAAATTTATAACACACAAAACAATTATAGAATAATATGTTGCTATCAAAAATATGTAAGGAGACATCAACATAAGTAAACCGTGCTCTGCCCGTCTATAAGCGAGCTCAGAGTTTTGACCAATAGGAGTCCAGACTAACAGTCATAGGGGACGAGGATCAGCACCTTGTCTCCTCTGAAAAAAAATTGAACAACGCCTACCATTGAGTCTCCACCGTCCTGTTAGTCAGCGTGCAACGCTCAAGTAAAAGTCTGCATTGGGTTGTAGAGGGACCCAATACAAGACCTATGGTCTTAGCGATGATCTCGGGGTCATACTGTTGATGTTTGATACTTGATACTTGGTAGATTTTGATACTGATACTTGGTCAAAAGGCGTTTAATAATTTCAGAATCAGCCGATATGCAATTATCGGAACCTTTGACCGTCCTTAGGTTGTATACTAGATCACCGTAGAAATTGGGATGGGAAATTCCTCTGGATACATATTGTTGAAAAGTAACATTTCCGAATTTAGATAAAATGTCTGAATAAGATCTATAAAATTTACCAAAAGTTTTCCGAAGTTTATATCTATAACCCTGAGTAAGAAATTTAAAAGTAATCTTAGAATTTTTTTTTCGTGAAAATCCAAAGCGCTAGTACAGGCTCCAGCAAACCGAACCAACTGACTAATATAAATACCATATGATGGGAGTTTGGGGACATCACCATCTAGATAAAGGAACTTTACGATAGGAAACCCAAAGTCCTCAAGTTTATCATATATGTTGGTATGAATATTGTTGTTAATAATTTTAATATTTAAGTCCAAAAAAGGTGTTTCCTGGTGGAAAGTATTGGCTTTGTTTAATAGAAGTTCAGATGGATAAATATCAGATATATAGTTTTCAAACTCATGGTTATCAATTACTAAAATATCATCAAGATATCTAGAGGTGTCATTGATAAAACCATTTACGCATAGAGTTAAAATTTGATAGAAACAAAACACCCATTAAACAATTATTTCTCTTGTAGGTCGCAAAATTCATGGTTGACACTTTATCACTACAGAGCTTCACTGGTGAATCTTATAATTTGTATGATTCCTACAGTACTATAAAACTTTTGTACATTGCTTGAAATTATAAATTGCTTGATAAAGGTCGTGAGGCCGAAAATTTGTAATATAGAGTGTTTGTGTTCCTTTACATTTTATGTACCGGACTTTCCTTTGGAGGACTTCTTCGAATCTTTAAATTCGTATATGGTGTACGAAATTAACATCCATACATATTTTCTTATATTTATTATTACCACTGTGTCGGTACCGTTGCTGGTGGTTTGTAAGTTCCCGAGGGTAATCACAAGCTCAGTACTGACCTCAACTATATCAAACTTCACTGTGAGAAAGCAAATCGGCCCTTAGAAGGGTTCTTGCCTCTTACATAAATATCATTCTATTATTGCTTTCCTTTGCAAATATGCATATTTTGGATTTTAATGAAAAGATATAAAATTTGAAATGCAAATATGGTGCACTAAACTGTTATACGTATTTATATATCATAATAATTACATGTTTTATTGGTCGCATAGTAAACAGCGTTAGCGAACCGAGGACAAATAAACATCCTGCACCAACTAAACCTGGTGTTTACGTTCCCAGTTTATCGGAAACAAGACCTGCAAGTATAAAAATCCATGTTAATACTTTAATTCTATCTACAGTGATCAAATGAAAACACGCATACTACATAGTCTTTTAGCTTGCGGCGCCGACGATCCGGGTTCGATTCCCGGGTTGCGCCACTATGTTTTAGAGGTTATTTACTTCCTGCTTCCATGTCGCAATATAACTGAAAAATTGTTGAAAGCGACGTAAAACACCAATCAACCAACATAGTCTTTTATATTCCAACGAGGATGTGATCTGTGCATATGTCGTTAAAGTAGCGCTGTGAAGGAAACATGAATTTCTTTAAAGAATAAATCTATTTTTTAGTATTTATCTATTTATTTATTATTGTTAGTATTATTATTATTATAATTTTTTTTTTTTTGGTTGGATGGAGATATGCCACGAAAATGTTTTCTTCTTTATTTTTCGTGGTATACTTCCATCCAATGAAAAACGAATTAGATTAATTCTTTATCATTTAACTCGTATATATTATATTCCCAGAAATTGGTACGTTTTGTATGTACTATTTCTCAACATCTCTAAATTTCTGCCGCGGTGGCGTGAATATTGAAGTTACAGTTAAGAAAACGCCGGAAATTACGTCGTCAGAGAAAAAATTTCGCGCATGAGATATACCTCAAGTTTTTAAACCAATCAAAATGCGTGTTACATGTAAAATTAAGCGATAATGACAATCTGAGTTGGAATGCCGATCTAAAAGTGCTAAAACTGGGATTGCTTATACCTATATACTTGACACGAGGCAGTAATTTTTGTCGAATACTTATTTTCATCTACACCAAAACTCTGACCATTAGATCAACAGAAAACAAAATAGTGTATGTACTGACCCGAAATACATACTTAAAATTTACTGTTACAGAAGTTTGTAAATTATTCTCAAACTTAAGAGTATCTCCATCATTCATAGGTTTATCTTTAAATGAGTTCTTTGGGTCTTACTTTTAGATCAAATCGGATATGGTGTACCAAATTAATACACGTATGTATGTAGTGATACCGTATAACAAGAAAATTTCGGGAGATACTAATTTTCGCTATTTTTGCAAAACACGAAAAATAAGTTTCCGTAAAAAATTGTACCCAAAATAAATGTTCAGCTGCATAGTGTCGGACCTTGTTTTACTGATTTAAATACCTGAATGAATGTGCTGATTACATGTTCAATTCAGAATAAAATGTCAAAAAGAAAAATTCTGGGTATTGTTTATTAATGTTATACTCAGATTCCTTTGTGTTCATATCACACAGACGTTTGAATGAAGATGGCAATATTGAGATATCTCCAGAGCAAAACAAAGGGAAAAGATGAATGAAATGGGCCTGATTTCGGCATAGCGAAAGAGATTATCAATGGCTATTTAAAGATTATACATATTCGTTTATTAATTGAAGGTATTTTTGCTGGATCAATGGACGGAGTGTTCCTTTCAATTTCATCTCGAAAAATTGTACTCGTTAAAATAAAGAGACCTATTACTGAAGCTGAAGCGCGAGATTTGACACTAGCGACCAATTCTGGTTACACGGTATTTACAGGGTATTTAACAAAAAAATAAGAATTATTATTTACAAACGTTACTCAGGCAAACAAGCTAGGCAGTCGAGGGTATTGTCAAGGGGCAAGTGGGCATGCCAGTTAGGTGTGTTAATGATGTGTATGTGAATATCTGTACGTGTCCTCAGTAGACCCTCAAACGCAGTAGAATAGTATGAATTAACAGGTAATAATTCAATTGTCGCCGTATAAAGTCTATTTAACTGCATAATCAGAGTTCTTTTTCTGAGTCAATGGAAATAAAAACAAGTCATATGACAAACTGGCCAAGCACATTGTTCGACGTTTACATAATATCAATGCGCCAAATTCAAAATATTTGTTTTCTTTTAAACACATTTTGCAAGTTTCATCAAAACGTTTTGTTTCTTTTTAACAAAGAAGTAAATTAAATGATGATCTATGGAGGTATAAAAGTTAAGCCAACTTACAAATTCTGTACAATCCGTGAAGCGGATTATATAATGTATGATTAGGTTTTATTTCTATACCTCCATAGAAAACTACATTATTAATATCATTACTTAAATGTTAAGACGGCAACTAATGGTATTCTATTTCTTCCCTCAATCTGATTAAAACCATATCTTTGTTCCGCTTTTCTATTTGCGGATTAAGATCTGGCGAAACCTGATAAGGAATCATGTTCTGGTGAACAGCCAGTTTTCAGCCAGTTAGTGGATCGGCTACAAATGAACTTAACATTCTCAGTGTGCGTGACCTACAAGGTAGTTTTTGAAGTGTTTGTTACTTATTGCGTCACTTATACTTGCCTAGTCGAGTCATTGATTGGTTATGGGCAATAACGGTTTCGGTGACAGAAACGTCATCAGAGTTCCTCAGAACAAGACCCCTAACGAGGTTTCGCCAGATCTTTTTCCGCAATGGGACAAATGAAGAAGCGGAATAAAGATATGGTTTCAATCAGATTGCTTCTTCGATATGAAAATTACGAAGGTAATCGGTAGTGTTTAGCACGCACAGTAACACACCAAGGTAGATAATCACATACAGAATACATAAACGTACCTGCAATGGGGCAGCCTATTGTTATTGGCATACAAAAAGCATACAAAAACCCACTGCTCTAGCTGCTGATGAGGTTTCTACTAAATAAAAGATGATTCCAGGTATCATTGCAAACGTTGCGCCTTTGAAAAAACCAACAAGACCCGTTATTGCTAACAAACCGGCGTAGCTGGGAAGGAATGGTAAACATATCAGAAACGCTCCATGAAAGAAAAAGACCGCTTGATTCAAGTATATTTTATTCACTCACGACATATCTGATATTTTGCCGATTATCGGTCTGGATATTGCGGATTCCAATGACAATACATGATTACACATGTTTATAAATTCCTGTGCAGATCTTCAAATATCTATTCGCGCAGCGATGACAAGCAAGAGCAGGTAACTTCAGTTTATGAGCACTGTGTATACATATCTATATATAGCACCGCAACGATGATGATGTCATAATTTGCTGTTGATATAATACGTAAATAAATAATATTTTTACTTTTAATAATATCTAATATATATTCTAATTAACTTTTAGAAAAAGACACATTTATAAACATGCATAATCATTCTGAAATGAGTTGTAATCCCGCAGAAACTCAGTGTCGCTTTCTTAAACCTTTACAATATACGAATCGCCTCCTCGCAGACCGTAAAGAAACACCGAAAATAAGCGATGTTTTACACTCTTAAAACATTTCTGCTTGAAGACCAGATGTAGCAGAGTACATGCATTACTTACATATGGGTGGGAGAAATTCTTAACATCTTCTATAACTTCACGAGTTTGGACTAAGAGATTAACGAATCAGTACCCCATTCTAAAGTTCTGTGCAGGACTAGAACTAATGCCGTTACTTGTGGAAGAAATGTTTATTCATATGGCTTGTACTCTCAAAGCGGTCACAATGATAAACAGTTTAAGCCGCGTCAAACTATCAAGTCTTTATCAAAAGTTGTACTACCAAGAGTAGACAGAGGACACCTGGCCAAGCTGTCTGACACAAATCACCAAGGACATGCTGATAAACCATGATAATAATTAAATAAAAAGAAAATGACATTAAAAATATACGATTGTAATACATGCACGATGCCGATATATGAAGGTTAACTAAAGTAACAAACGTCACTCCATTGGTGTAATTAACCGGTTAACGGCGGCCACCTTTCCCTTCTAAGCAAAAGCAGCACATTTACAATTTATAAATAATCCCTCATATTGAAAACAAGGACCAACAGCTTTCTCAAGACGATAGGTCATAAAAAGCGCATAAAGGTTATACAAGATTTCTCCAGACAAGTAGTCAAAACATTCTCCAAGTTGTAAAATGTGGCATTATTATGATTTATAACAAATAGGATATCTCTGGAAAAATAGTTCTGGGATAAGACCTTACTTGTATTAATCTTCTCAAATTGAATTTTGCCTCAACCTCAAATCTACTTGTGGATTCACTCAGCTGAATATTACTCAAAATTATCTTTCTGGAAATTTCCTAATACCATTTGAAGTGTTCCTCAGCTGAGGAAAATATTTAAGGAAAGCGCTTATCGTAACCATGGTCACTGATCAACCTATTTAGAAAGTGAATGTAGGAGTGGACGTGCTGTTAATTAACCCTTTGCTGCCACAGACAAATCCCCTCCAATGCCAGTTATTTGGACCGTTAAAATCATAATACCACATAACAATCGCATGACGTCACAAATAGTTATAGACAACTGGGAGAGGGGGTTAAGGGCTTTGGCGACGCGATAATATTGTCATTCCTGTGGTCAGAAATTGTTTTTATAATTTACACTTTTTCATATTTTGATGTTACGGAATGTAGGATCATATATACGAAGGAATGAAAAGAGTGTGTCACTTGGTCTAAATGTATGTCAAATTCCTTTTCTTCGCCGCAACCTATCTAGAAATCTCCTTATTCTTGCCATTTCGATGTAATCCTCAATATCTTCGTCACTTTGAGGTAGGTTTGGACCTCCCTCAAATATCTGAAGAAAAGTTCAGTTTAGGTAGAAGGAAATCCCAAACAGTTTCTTCGTATAAGATAAACTTAAGGAGAAACACAACTCCGACGAAAAACATCCACATTGAAGAATTTCTGAAGTTGAGGAATTTCGTACAAGTTAAATTAAGGAATCCCTCAAATATTTGAGAAGACACTCAAATTTGAGGAAAAACTCGATTTAAAACTTCATTTTCAAAATTAGTTCTAACATTCATTTCTTACTACAATTATTCGTATAATGGTAATGAGCAGCCAGAAGTTTGTGGTGAAATAATGCATGATGTCGGAATAATGGAGCTTTAAATAGAATTCAACTGTGGCATTGATTGTAAGAAATCTTTCATTGTAAAACTTTAATTGTGTGTTTAAATGCGGTTTCGAATAACAGAAAATAAAAGTCTACCATAGTGTCGATACACATTTATTAATTTCTTTTTGTTATTCATGAATAGTTTGATTATTTTTGCAGCCTGGATAGGATCCCTCAGCCTCTGTGTTTTGTTCTTCACCAAAATCTTTTCGGGCATATTTTGTGATCAATTTGGCATTAGTCAGACTGGTATTTTTGGTGCTCTTTTAGGTACATTTCGTTTTTTAGACAGCGCTTTTGTAACTAAACTTGAATTACTCTACCTGACATATAGTTTAATGGTGGGGTTTGGTGCAGGATGCCTTGTAGCACCGTCAATAGCAATTCTAGGACATTACTTTAAAGTCCGGATTGGACTTGTGAGTGGTATTTCTTCTTGTGGTACTGCACTTTACACATTTGCCCTATCGTTTGCGTTACCAACATTATTGGATGCTGTAAATTTGAAATTCACTTTTATTACCTTTGTTGGATTATATATTCTGATGGCTTTTAGAGCTAAGTTGTGGAAACCAATGCTCGGTAAACTAGAAAATACCGAGATACCAGAGAGTTCACATTGCATGTCTTGTCAAAATGTATTAGTAGGGGACATCTTAAAGAATAGACAATTCATAATATGGACTTTATCTTTAGATGTGGTGATACTGAGGTCGAAGTCCGTGTTGTAAGTACCATACTTTTTCTGATTAACGATAAAAACGTGGGTCACATTTTTTCTTTATATTATACTTCTGATTAACGATAAAAACGTGGGTAACATTTTTCTTTATATTCAACGAAAGCCGATGTGGAAGAGGTACTCGACTCGTGACCAAAATGTCCCAGGTTCGAATCCTGCTATGGATACACCAGTGTTCTGTCTTTTGGGTGAAACCCAATGTACTGCATATATGGGATAACTACGCATACAATATCATGCAAATCAGAAAACGTAAGAACATTAATTTCATTATGAGCGGATAAGATGATATTGTTACATGTACATAAACTAAAATATGAAATTCCATACTCCCATTATAAGATAATTGGATTTTGTATCATCTTCTTTCACTTAAAACGCAAGATCTTTGATAGGAAGCTGTTGTTTTATCCAACTGTTGAAAAAAGCATATGTATAGACTTATTGAATAATATATTTTTAATAAGTATAGAATGCTTCAAAACACATCGTCGTCAATATATGGAAATAATACTCATAAGTTTTCTCTTGTAGATGAAACTCGCAGAAGATTTATATCCTAATGCGGATGAATTTCTCCTGTTTACAGTATTTTCATTGGGATCCGCAATATCCAGACCGATAATCGGCAAAATAACAGATTTGTCGTGTGTGAATAAAATATACTTGAATCAAGCGGTCCTTTTCTTCCATGGAGCATTTCCGATAAGCCGGTTTGTTGACAATAACGGGTCTTGTTGGTTTTTTTTCCAGGGCGCAACGTTTGCAATAATACCTGTAATAATGTTTTATTTAGTTGACACCTCATTAACAGCTAAAACAGTGGGCTTTTTGTATGCTTCTGCCGCACTGCCAATAACAATAGGCTCCCCTATTCAAGGTACGTTTATGTATTCTGTATGTTACAGTCTACATATGTGTCTTACTGTGGGTGTTAAAGTGCTACCGATTACCTTCGTATTTTTCATACCGAAGAAGCACTCTGCTTAAAGCGATATTTTTATTCCGCTTCATAAACCACTCCTCAAAACATTAAACGCATAATCACATATTTTATTAAAGTTAAATTGATAAACAAATACATATATGTTCTTTCCTATATATACATTTTAAATCAGAAATAAAATTACTGCGTGTATTTGGTAATACAGGTATCATATTTTTATCAATAGCAATACATTGAAGGGTGAGGAAATATAAGGAAATATGATAAAAGAGAAACACTGAACTTAATATTACAAATGTTTGGGCTATTGGCCTTTATCATGTGATCAAAACAATTTTCATGATGAAGCATATAAACAAAGTGATAGATTTTGCATAGCTCTCCTTTCGTATCTTTTTGATCACTTGATAACGGCCATAATTAGCTAAAAATTTGAGTACTTTTGTTTTTATTATAACCATTAGAAACCATTATAACCCTTTAGAAATCAAAGAGAGTATAGATTCTACAAGTAAATGAATTGTATACTTTGACAATAGTCCCTAATATTATAAATAACGTTGATAATCTTCAGGGAATATATCAGGTATTGTTCCTCAGCATCCCAGTGTTACTTCTCTCTTATTGGGATATGTTCTTTTCCTGTTTATTGTACATGTATTTATTCATTCTTCATTGCAGACCTAATTTGGTTAAAAAGCAAAAGATAAACGCATAAAGAATTAAAAGGTGCTGTCAAGGATGTTATAATTCACATTAAAACCCGTATCACGGAGGTAAAAAGTTAAGTTCAATGACAGTTTTTCATTAGTCGGGATGTGTCATTAATGTTATGCAAAATATAAAGCTATACGCAAATTTTGATGACAGACGGAATAACGGTTATATATATATATATATATATATATATTTCGAGGCGATCTGCCCTTACTTCAGGACAAAACAAAACAAAAAATCAAAGGCTTGAAGAGCCACAAAGGCGTCGAGCAAAATTTGATTTAAAGCTGTCAAAAGTAGCAGAAACTGACCAGTTGTGTTCATCGTTTTTGTTGAATTCCGATAATTTTGGAATAGAGTGAAAATAAAAGCCACTGTGTAGCATCACGTGACTAAAGTTGGTGAATCCACGAATTAAAAATGGAAGCAAAAAGCTCGCTTCGAAGAGTACAAAGAGGTATTTTGATAATTGTACTGACGTAATTATATTTATTCTTAGCCCATGTCCTTGTACAAACCTATACTGATGTAATTGTCAACTTTTCAGTCAAAAGATCATTATAGTTTTTACAAATATTGTGACAAAAGTCACGCACAAGCGAAATCTGTGTATGTAACGTTATGGTAGTTTCCACGATTTATGAAAATATACTTATTTCTTAGCTTTGCTGGAATATTCATAGTCAAAAGTGACATTGCATGTTATTTGCTAATCTGCATATTCTACTTACCTAAAAACTATTCGTCTAAATATGTATTTAAAACTATTTCTTACTATTTTCGGACATTGATGGGTTCCACGATAAATATTGTCAACAAGCAAAAGTGATGAGTTTCCACGTAAATAAGTAAGAAATTAGAAATACCTTGCCATCATGTAACTTACAGCTTTGCTAATGTTATTTTTTTTTAAATATTTCTTGGGTTTTTCATTTATTTTCTATTCTTTTTTGTTTTTGTAATAATCCACAATGAGATCTAAAACAAAGTTGTCCAAACATATGACACAAAGGAAATACAAATGAATACACTTACCATGGGTTGCCGCTAGAGAGATAAATTTTGTATCGCTAAACGCTTAAGAAAAAATTATACCGCCAAAATTGAAAGAAAAAGATATGAAAAAAGAAAAGCAAAACGCCATCTAGCAAAATAAAACATTCAAGAAAGAGGATGTAAAAGCGTTGCAATCTGCGAGATCTTTATTTCTGAATGACTCAATGGTCAATGATGAAGAACTTGATTTTGATAAAATTTCATTTGAAGATAATTAAAATTATCATGACGTTAAAGTTGATACATTGACTTCTAAACAAGGTTAGGGATGTCATTATGATTTGCTTTATTAAATCTGTGCACTTTTATCAAAAACAAAACATTAAAATTGACTTCCGATGAGAAAACAGTGTAACGGTTCTAAATTTATCAAACATTCGGTAAATTGATTTAAGCAGCCATTGTCAAGAAATTAATGTTTGGATTGATTCTTGTAACACGTCACTACACGATTATTGCACAATTTGGTGACGGCATCCGACTGATGCATTGCATACAAATTCATACATTTGTAATGGACCAACCCGAGGCAGTGATGGATCTTTTTCGTGCCACACCAACAGCAGGGTTCTCAATAAGTTTAGAAGTAGCAGGTGAATTTAAAGAAAGTAGGAGGCGACATATGCGAGCGCCGAAGGCACGAGCCCTGCTAAGGGGGTCCGGGGGCATGCCCCCCCCCGAATATTTTGAAATTTGGAAGGCACTAGGAGGCTTATGGGCACTAAAATATGACATTAGAATCCTAGCGGGTTCATATCCTACTCTTGCTAGATAGTAACCCCTCCAGTCCAATCGTCATAACCATTAATGTACTTTATTTTGCTTTCAAAATGCAGGGTTGTTCTATTTCTGCATATTTCAAGCACGCCATACGATCACGATTCGCGTTCATGTATAAACCATGTTAGTACATTCAACTCAACTGGTATTAGTTTTATAACAGTAATTAATTTAAATTAAAGTCAACCTGTATTAGTTGTATAACTGTAATTAATTTAACTAGATGCATCTTTCCACAAATAAGACACGTATTCTGACTTACCAAGCCTTGGTCGCTTGGCAAAGTATCCTGTTATTTTCTTCATTATTATTATTTCTACTTTCGTTTTTAAAACACGCACGTGTTAATCGGGATTAAACGTAAATAAGGTTCGTGACATGGGGGCCCAGTGACGTGTGGTGTAATTTCGGCTGTAACTCGCTGAATATATTTCTCCGACCGTGGCATCTGTGTTTCATTAAAAAGTTGACAATTATATCAGTATCAGTTTGTACACGGACATGGGCTATAGATATATATAAATACGTCAGTACAATTATCAGAATACCTGTTTGTACTCTTCGAAGCGAGCTTTTTGCCTCCATTTTGAATTCGAGGATTCCCCAACTTTAGTCACGTGATGCTACACATTGAAAGCTTTAAGGACCAACAGCCATATATCATATAATATCAAAATGTGAATGAAAGTTGTCAGTGAGCAACATAGCCCTTCGGTGGGGCTTTGTCATAAACTTATAAGTGTTATTGATTATGACATCATCATAACATTTTATTGTTCTTTACGTCATTCTTGCAGAAATATGTCAAATGTCTTATCACAAAGAATGTACACACTCTAGTTATTTTTCGGTCGTTTATTGTTTTGCACGTGCAAGGGCTACAGCGCCATGCCGTTCGCCGTAATGACGCAAGCTGATTGTGAATCACAATCGCACTTTATCAGCTAATTTGGAATAAAATCTTCACATGTGAGTTCTATTTAATTTATTTTTTCATGCATTCAATCTAAAATTCTGTCGAAATCCATGCTATCATCCTTTACATCCGCATTAAATTTTGTAGGCGATTTGAAAAGTTCCTCGGCTGCCATTTCTTATGCCGTCGTGGGAACTTTTCCAATTATACGGAAGACCGTGTGATATATACACATGCTACTTTCCTAATAAGGCAAAAATGAGGCGTGGCTTCAAAAAATTTAGCGGGAAAATTCACAACTGCGCAAATAAAGATGGTTTAAAAAACGAGTTATTCCTATTTACATAAAGCTATTTGGCTTTGTGACCAACATTTTGAACTTCTAATGCTATTAAAATCAATATCTGATGGTTAAATCAATCTTGTGTAAAACTTTTGAAGATGGATTGTTTCGTGTTTATTATTTGATTCACACTTTCCTTCGGAGAACTACTTATGAGTTCAATATAGTTTAAAATACATAGATTTTGAATTCAAGTAAACGATTTGCATCTCGACAGTCAAAAAAGCGCCGCAATGTATGTGCCATTATATATGAAAATAAGACTGGAATGTAAGAACTAAAAAAAAAAAAAAAACAAACAAACAAACAAACAAACAGGTGGTAAAGGCAAATGTCCGAAGTATATATTTATATTTTATCATTTTTTACTTAAGATCTGGAGACAATGTAATGAAACTTCAAAATCAATTGCATCACTCTTCCTACGGTAAAGGGGCTTGATACATTAGACCGCCTCTAATAAGCATCTGACAAAACACGGGTTATTAAACTAAGGAGTATCTCCCTCATGCATAGCTCTGTCCTTAGATAATTATATTCTTTGGTTCACTTTTCGGTCATTGTGGCTTCAACTCTGCTCTTCATATTTTTTTTTATATATGTTTTGAGAATTCCAATCATTCGGCCACGAGCATCACTGAAGAGACATAACTTGTCGAAATGCGCATATGGGTGCACTAAATTAAAAGGTACATATCTTCTATATCTATTATTCATTAAGGTTTTTATTTCAACTTTATTTCAAGATCGAGTATTCTTCTCTGATCGTTTACCTCGAATTTTCTTAACTTCTGGGGAATCCGTGAATATTTAAATTTAAAGTCAAACCCTCCCAAAAAGCGTTATAAATCGTTAAAACAAAAGGAATTTTGAATGCGCAGTTTTAATTATCCATTTACGGAAAATCCTGCCCATTGGCACATAAGCAAACTACCATAAACCATCATGTCGGATAGAGGGAAGTTTCAATAAGAAAAAAGGGAGAACATGCCCATTCCGAAGCGAAGAGAAGAAAGAAAAGCCTTGAGCATAAAATGACAAAAGCAAAGGTATATATTGGGGACCACATAGACAGACGAATCTCCCTAAAATCAGAACTAGGTCTAAAAGTCTTCCATGAGGTAGCAGGATCTCTGCTTGATAGGAAAAATTAAATGCAAGTTTAAAGAGTATAATTAATATGTGTAAGAAATGGACGAGTAATTCTTTTATACAAATTAAAAAAAAAAAAACAAAGAAGTGACTCTTGGTTTCCATGTCATGTTATGGCTTGTCCCCTTGAATAACGATGACAAAAAGAACAGACAACGAGGGTCGAAATTGAGAGCCCCACTAGTGGGAAGTTATATCTATTCATTGATATTCATACCGTGTTACCGTTAATGAAGTTAATTTGAACGGTGATATCCCCAGCATCGACTGCATTTCAACTTAAAAACTGTGTACATGTTTTCATTTGTAATACATATATCAATATACAAACAATCGTAAGTCTAGAAATTCTATAAAATTAGAATTTCGAGTGTGGACACTTGCTCTTTAAATACATATATTTATAGTAGTATCCGTGTGCCGAAGGAATATGGTTAATTGCATTTTTATGCTTTTGTAAACTTACTGTAATAAAAATTAAAAGTTCCCCAAGATAGTTGTCTATCGACAGTGCCTACTACTTCTTGGGCCCATGATAAAATATAGGTGACGCTTAACGAAATACTTTCAAACACCTTTAACACCTACTTGTTGTCTTTGTTGTTTTTGTTTAGATTTTATATTTTAGAGTACTGTGCGGGAATTCATTGGTCCATTTCATATTTTATAAAGAAACAAAAAAGAGAGTTAGAGAAACATTGTTTATGCAGGTAACAAGCAAAGACGTCGAAAGGATTGACACAGTCCAGAGGTAGGTAAACGCGGCATTCGGGTGTACATGAATACCGGTGCATCCACACGGCTGTTGTCGATATATATATATATATATATATATATATATATATATATATATATATATATATATATATATATATATATATATATATATATATATATATATATATATATATATATATATATATATATATATATATATATATATATATATATATATATATATATACGAATAAAGTCTTGGATCCAAAATTTACATAACAAAATGACCGAGCTACTAAAATAACATGATAAACGTAAGTACCTGCAATCGGAGAGCCTATTATCATTGGCAGTGCAACAGAACCAAACACAAAGCCCACTGCTGTAGCAGCTGATGAGGTTTCAGTTAAATGAAAGACCATTATAGCTATCATTGCAAATATTCCACCTTTGAATACACCAACTATTGTGGTAACTGTCATCATTCCAGCGTTACTTGGAACGAATGGTAAAGATATCAGAAAGGCTCCATGAAGGAAAAAGATCGCTTGATTCAAGTAGATTCCATTCACACATTGCATATCAGATACTTTGCCAAATATCGTTCTGGCTATTCCAGATCCCAATTCCAAAAATGTAAAGAGGAGAAATTCATCCGCATCAGGATATAAATCTTGCGCATATTTCACCTACAAAATAAAATTGATGAGTAGTATTGCTTCTGATGACAACCCGTTTTGAAGCATTCTAAAATTTCATACATTTAATGGCTTTAAGTTTATATGCGTATATAAAGTCAAAAGAGTTGATACAAAATTTTATATTGTCTTATAATGGAATTTCAATTTCAGTACGTTTTATTTCATTTTAAAATATCATTTTCATTTTAAAAGACTTTATTATCTGGACGTTTCGTGATTATTTCATTCTTGTACAGTATTAATACATATAGTTATCGCAAATATGAGGTGTTGTGTCTACTTTAAAATGCCAATAAGTACATGCGAAATACCTGTTTTTGGAAGACTTTTAATATTGTTTCATAATAAATTCATGTACCTCTGTATAATCTAAATCATATTCCAGAATTTTATACATTTTCTATACAGGTTCTCTTACCTTTTCTTACCGGGAAGATGTTTTTGTTAAAAATTAAATGGAATTGTCTTTATCCACGTTACAACAAAAGTAAGAGATGTAGAATACTTACAGCATGGACTTCAATCACATTACAGCCTATCAGGACCACATCTAAAGATAAGGTCCACAGCATGAGTTGTCGGTTCCTCAAGATGTCTCTTATTAATGCATTTTTACTAGGTAAGCAATGTGAACTCTCTGGTTTCTTGGTATTTTCTGGTTTACTAAGCACTGGTATCCACACCATAGCTCCTAAAGCCATTAGGATATACAAACCAGCCAATGTTATAAAAGTGAATTTTAAATTCACGGCATCTAATAATTTGGGTAATGTAAGTGATAAAGTAAACGTATATAATGAAGTACCACAAGTAACTATACCACTCACAAATCCAATCCGTTCTTTGAAGTAATGTCCTAGGATAGCTATAGACGGTGCCACAAGGCATCCTGCACCAAATCCCACCACTAAACTATATGTCAGATAGAGCAGTTCAAGTTTAGTTACAAAAGCGCTCATCAAAAGACCCAATGCACTGAGAAGAGCACCAAAAACACCAGTCTGACGAATGCCAAATCGATCACAAAATATCCCTGAAAAGAAGTTGGTGGAGAACGAAACACAGAGACCGAGGGATCCTATCCAAGCTGCAAAAGATTATAAAAGAGTATATATTAAATACATGCCTTATCGATGTTTTTCCTTAGAATTGAGACCATATTCAATACTTGCAGATAAAGCTTTACAATCAGCTATACCATTTTATATAAGGTTTAAACACAATAAATTGCATAATTTGTTAATATATTTTATGTTCAAAGTTTTACGACATTGAACACCATAAACATTGGTGGTTTTATTGACAATAGAATTATTACAACGATAGAGTTGTGCAAGGTGTTGCGTTTAGCAGATACCAGATTATCTTACCACACCACTGAAACACTTGCATAACATTTTAAATAGATTCCAGACAGGGTAAATTACGGAAACGCACCAATGTGCCTGCCGAGAGTCAGGCGTTTCTATGGATATTACATTTTCTTACGACACAAATAACTGACTGCTACCATTTACTGTAAAACACATTTTTGCATAACTTTTCAAAACACTACTTTGAATAAATTCGTTTGCGAGGAACTTAATTTGGATACATAGACAAGACAGTTTTCCTGAGGCGCAATGTATCTGTAATATTTAGCAGTCGCATCGAGGAAAGATAGTATTTTACTTTCGCTTGGAGTGATACTCGTGAGTTAAAACGAAATGAAACTCTTATACATTTAAGGTCATCAATAATGAAAAGTGATTTACAATGAATGAAATATATCTGATGTGATTTTAACTTACAATTACTTACGACGTAAACATTGAATATCGTTTTCAATTTAAAAAATAATTTTTAAAATGTAGTTCTATGTATTAATTGCACATTATTGAAAAAAAAAATGATACAAATGGCTATAAATATAATCTGAAGCGATATGGGAAAATCTTCTTCTTAGTGGAGAAAGGAAGAAAAAAAAAAAAAAACAAGAAAGAACAAAAATGGAAGAATTAAGAGCTCATTTTGGAGATGTAATTTGATATGGCTGAAAATTTTGTGCATTGCACATAATAAAAATCACGATAGTTTACGAACAGTGGAATGACTAAGTAATGGCAAATTAATATTAATAATTTATTTTCAACGGTATCGACGGTTTTATTGGTTATTGGTTATAAAATTGACGTTATTTCTATGTAACGAACTTTCCTATGGAGGACGTCCACTGTTACTTATGGGATTTCCAACTTTTAAGACTTTTTTTATTTTCTGAGATAAAATGTACACGGTGCACTCTGTAGGAGCTACTGCCATCGATGTGAATAATGCGGTAATCTAGCTTCCACACATCAATAATTACGCTTTGACTTCTGAAGTACTGTTCGTCAGCTGACATGACTGTGAACATGTACATTGTGTGTGTAGTCGGTAGCGGCCATGTGCAATCACCTGGTACACATTAGTTTTAAATTGCTTATTAACTTTAAAAAATAAATCGTACTTTCAAGGGTTTGGTATTTAGATATTTCCTGTAGTCAATAATATTTTTTTTTTACTTTTAAAAACGTTTTTATTGTTTAATGAAATCTACACAGCAGAAATACAGTGGTGGCTTCCTGTGCTATAAAGGGGACGACACGGCATTTACGATGATCGAAATCAAACCCTATGCATGGTGTCATATTATCTGAAAGTTGTGGGAAGTACTCAGTCGTATGACAAATGCCATCACAGACAAAAACAAACAACAAAGACATAGAAATATATCACAAAAATCAGTTGTAATGCAGTTTAGGCACCGACCGAGGACGGTCTACTGAAATAACTCTAGTTACTCAACTAGTGTGGTTAATTGATCATAGCTGTGTTTAATGGTTGTGATCTGTGAATATTTTTCGCTGATATTGGTACACTCAAACGTTACAAATACTCGAATATGTAAACCCTTCTCAGTCCCTGTTTTGCAAAATAGTTTTATTATGATGAACAATTGACAACTAAGAGCAAAAACGCTAATGACATGATGTTTTAACTATATCTTAAGTTTCTCACGGCAATAATTTTATTATATTGAGATAAACCTTCCTGTTACTAAAATTGATAATTAACATTGTTTGTAATATTTTGGCAATAGTAACATTTAAAATAAAGCAGGTTGTTTATATTACGTTATACGTACGTCAACATTTAAACTGAAAACTCGTCTAAACTATAAACGGCGTCTAACATAAAAAATAAACCCAATAAAACATTTACATGCAAGAATTTCAAACTATTGTTAGAAGAACCCCAGTTTTCAAAATTTTCTTTACGAATATTGTTATTAATATTGGCTTTCAAAATCAACGAGAGAAAATGATTATTGATGGTGTCTATAATAATAATAATAATAATAATTATTATTATTATTATTATTATAAGACATCTGACAAAACTGTTTGACACAAATTACCAAGGATCTGCACACAATAACTGACAATAGCATAATATACACGGAACGACATTACAAAAATATTCGATTGTGCTGCGGTTACGATACCGCCTTAGGATGGTCAATGGAAGTAACAAACGTCACTCCAGCGGTGTGGTTAACCAAAAGCAGCACAATCAAAGGACACACATTTAAAAATTTATAAATAATTTATAAATAATAATAATAATAATAATAATAATAATAATAATAATAATAATAATAATAATAATAATAATAATAGTGATAATAATAATAATAATGTCAGATTTTACTGGTAGACCCTAGTAATTAATTATTAATGAACCCAGTATATAGGAAACGGAATACTTACAAGTTCGAAATGCCACAAGAGAGTTGTCTCCTACTAGCTGTGGCGATTTCAAAATAAAGGAATATATTATTCCAAATGATATCAACACTCCAACGACGTTCCTTGCGCCATAAGTGACACTAAACAAACTATCCATCCCCATCCTCCATCTCGTTGTATTTTAGCTTGGATTTTCGTGACTCTGGTGTCGTTAGATATGACTGGTACCTGAATTTCTTTTGCATTTTCCATATTTGGATTTCGATTTAGTACTGAAATTGTTGAATGTAAGAAATTGAATCCTTTTTATTTGTAATATTAACACCGCATTCAGAGATAAAACAAACTTGATCAAGATTCATTGAACCAACAGATACCCCTACCTCAAAGATTCTGAATACTGAATCAGAAGTAGTTGCAAAGTGTCAACATTACAAAACATCTTCGATTAACACAACAACAAAATATGTTTTCCTATAAGTAAATAAGCATTTCTTAATAACGCTATCGATAACACCCCAACAAAAAGAAATAAATAATAAATTAATAACACCCCCCCCCCAAAAAAAAAGAAATAGAAATGAATAAATAAAATAATAATAATAACAAATATAAACGAAAAAAAAAACAAATACAAAAATCCGTTAGGGTTCATTGCACTGCTCAGTTTTATTGAGAACCCATGTATCTTTTAATGTTGCTAAAGGCCAAAAACTGTATTAATGTTTATAGTGCATTTGTTTGCTAAATAGACCTACATCAATCAATTAGAGTATGATCTGCAGGATCATGTGTCTTTTAATCTGTTTTTCATTTGCTCGTCCAGACGTCAAACATTATGTCTTACAGTATGTATGTATCACTGACACATCATTGCAATTCATATAGATTCATATAATTCAGGGTGACTATGACATTGTGTCAGTTTTACTCTACGTCATTCACACCTGTCCTTAATGAAATGAATACCTGAAGTTCTTGCGAGTGCTGTAAAGCTGTGTCCCATTATCTGCTATATATTCATAATATTTGCTTTATATATGATATGTATGATATACACAGGGTGTGTGAGGTTTCATATCGCTGGAGCTGTATCACTTACTATTCTTCTTTGAATTTGAGTTTAAAATGTGCAAAAACAAATTTTGTTAAGATATCATGTTCATACAACATACACGACACTGGCCATTTCGCATTATAACCTCGAGGTTCTAAAGATTAATTGATTCACGAATAGATGAATTATTCAGCAGTATAATGTAATAGGGTGATTTATTTCTGAAAAGCACGCCACATAATAGCTTTTTACCCTTGTTATAGCGCATCGAATTCGATCAACTTCATTATCATTTTTAAATGGAATAAAACCTACATATATTGCCATATGCAACGAGTTTTTGCGTCTTCCCATAAACTAAAAAATGATATACATTTGAATGGAAGGACATTAATACTCGTCGGTATTTACATTTTTCTGATTTTGCTGTCAGCGATCAAGTATAAAATAGAAACTATATGTTTCATATTCATTGATCATCCGTCGTGGTTACTGGTGTTTTAGTAAAGAATTCTCCT
This sequence comes from Pteria penguin, assembly GCA_035048485.1. Lineage (NCBI taxonomy): Eukaryota > Metazoa > Mollusca > Bivalvia > Pterioida > Pteriidae > Pteria > Pteria penguin. Next base: position 63,853,769 of record CM068581.1, on the reverse strand, counting down.
TATACTGCCTTCCCCTCCTATAACAAACGTCCCCTTTTCGGTAAAGACACCTTTTCATTTCTTTTTAATATAAGAATACGTAATACTTTTAGCCAGGTAAAAACCCGCACTAGCAAAAAATTGTGGATTGGGAAATTCCGTCCGTCCGTCTGCCTGTCAGTCAACATGTTGGTGAAGTTTCTGGTTGAAGCAAAATCTATTTTGCCGGATTTTAAACTAATTCTGGTCAATAGCTTGGTGATGTCCGCCCGTCCATTCGTCCGTCTGCCTGTCAACATTTTGGTTAAATTTGTGGTTGATGCAAAATCTGTTATCTTGTTTACCAAAATATTAATCATACAGAAAAAACACCAAACATTTTCAGAATGAAACCAAACACAGCACTTCTTAAAACACTCTTCTAAGTGAATTTGATGCATTCAGTTTTTCTGATCTATCCAGCCGGTGTGGAGAAGTTTGCCAAAGGAGGAAACCCTCTGTGGCCTACGTCGCTCCGCCCTTGATCCACTCCTCGACAGCTCTGGCTGATACACAACCACTATTTTTATTATAAATATTAAAAAAAAATATGAGTTATAATTTTAAGCACAAGATAAGCACTTCGACACTATGTTTCTTCAGTGAGGCTTATGGTCAAATGATAGGAATTCTAATAATAAATATTTGACGAGCAGAGTTAAAACCAAGGTGACCAAAAAAGTAAGGTAAAGAAAAATCTAAGGACAGATCTATGCATAAGGGAAATACTCCTTAGTGATTTACAGAATTTCATGACTGAAAATTTTAAGTATATATTTCACGTCAGTACAAAAGCACATAACAACTAGACATTTCAAATGCACACAGCTTTGTTTTAAAGTTTTAAAGAAGTGTAGTAAGGCTAATTACTTCGTACCAATATCATATCACCCTCCCCGTTTTCAAACTTAAAAAATCCTGAAAATATGAAGTTTACAGACGGCCAATTGCATCAGATCTAAGCGATCTTTATTATTTATTTATTATTATTTTTGTTTTTTTTTTAATCAAAAGCCTAAACATCCCGAGTTACATTCATTTAGACATGTGTAAGTACGATAATAAATTCAGAATTATTTTAGGTAATTATTTAGATCAATCAAATAATTTCAATGTAAAATACGAAAGTAACTGGTGTCACATGACTATGGAACTAACAACAATGTACCACAGTGGAAACCATTTACATGTATAACTATTAATCTTTATAAATCAAAGTTCTAGATGAAACGTGGAATGAATTTAGGATGGTTATATAACTTCAGGCTAATTGAAGGTTAGGATATTTTATGTGTCAATGTATATGATTTTTACATAATAATATTGTTTTTCAAATATGAATATTGTTCAAGATAATAGTTTTAGTACAAATGTTTGACAGATCATGAAGTTATGGTTTGGGTATATTCTCTATATCCAATTTGTTTGTAGTGAAAAACCGTGAAATAATAGTAGTATATGATAGAAACAGAAAAACACAATATCGCAATTTTTCATCTTCTCTGCCATTATCAAGTGATCATAACTATTCACACATGTAAATGGAGTTATTTAGAATTCATCACTATGCAATGTATACTTCGATATAAATACAAATCCATAAATTATGATGACATATATGACATAGTGATGAATTTTACACGTATTGTCGTATAGAATTATGTATAGAAAAACACCTTTCAATGTAATAAATACCAAGACATATATTGTGCGATGAAATCTTTTGTGGTGAGCGTAAATTTGGGCGTCGTAAAACGATTAATTACACCATCTGAGTGACATTTGGTACTTTAACTGACCGTCCTTATTCGTTAAAGTAACTGCAATACAATCAAATATTTTTGTAATGTCGTTTCCGGTGCTTAATTCAATAGCATCATGTTGGATGTGGATGCCCTCGTGATTTGTGTCATTCAGCTTGGTCAGATGTCTTCTCGTTTAGAGGAGTTTTGATGACATTATCCAGAAAAATGGAAAGACTGACTTTAAAAAAACCTATAATTTCCAACATGTTGACAGATAAAAGAATAAAACATGCAGCCATTATGAGTTTTATATCTGCTTTTCGCTAATTAAAGACATTCTTCTTTGTAATGTTCAAAAAGATTTTGTTCATTATACAACGTAGCATTTCATTGGAACTTGGCCGACTGCATTTTGATATAATTTTCTGGTTCTTAATTCTTAACAGACACTTCGCCTTATACATACATGTATATCAATTTACTCTGTCGTATAAAACGATACAATGTTATTGAAACTACAAAATATGATACCTCAAATCATTTATTCCCTGCTGACACACCCAAAGCCAACAGAATATCGTACAGAACATAATGTTTAAATGATACAATTCATGATCATATATGCCTTTCTCCATTCTTGCTATGTTTTATACCTAACATGTAAAATGTTACAGTATTAATGATTTTCTTTCAGGACGCTGTAGTGCGTCATAATGATCAACTTCATTGTCATTTTAATGAATTTTGGGATAATGTAATTTCGTATGCAAAATGTATTTTACAAACTTCATCTATATTTTCTTTAGAAGCAGCATTACTGAAACGTTTCAGTTTAACTGCCTAAACTTACTTTATTTGACATAATATGTATATATACAGACATTTGTTCACGTGCATATCCGACATTTCATGCCGTGAGTAGGATAATTTGACTTCGTGTTATTGTCTCCTCTTGTTATTCGTAAGTGTATATTAATGTATTTACTTCCTCGACTTGAAAAGTTGTTGAAGGAATTTTGCGACGGGTGTTGAATGTAAGCAGGGGACGCTTACTCCTCCCGGGCACCTGGTTTCACCTGGATTTTATTGGGGTTCGCATTTGTCTGAATATGACATTATACACTATACTGTCCTTTTATTCCTTGAACTATGATTTACCCTTCAGTACTTCGATTTACTTTATTAGTAATCATCATTTAAGATTCGCCCGAAGATAAAAGAAAAGCAAAGAGGGCAAGGTCCCACTGCGGATGAATATCTGGCGAAACCTCGTTGGGGATCATGTGCTGATAAACTGATGTGCTGATGACGTTTCAGTCACCGAGACTCTTATTTTCCATAGCCAAACAAATGACTTGGCTAAGCACGTGCAAGTGACACAATATGTAACAAACATTGGTCAAAACTACTTTGTAGGTCACGCACGCTGGGGATGTTCTTTTCATTCCTAGGAATTTGTAGCCGATCCATTGACTGGCTCAAAATCAGAGTTCACCAAAACATGACCCCTTATGATGTTTCGCCAGATCTTTATACGCAATGGGACAAATAGAGAAGCGGAATAAAGATATGGTTTTAATCAGATTGGTATGTAACTGTTTTTGTTTACGTAAGTTTTGAAAGATTATTATCTCTTTTCTTACTTTGGAAGTTGGGTTTTTATTTATTTATTTATTTTTTTTTTTTTTTATTTTTTTTTTATTTGTTTATTTATTTATTTCATTTTTTTTTTTTTGGCTTTTTTTTATTTTGGTGTTTTTTGGTGGTTTGTTTGGGTTTTTGTTTTATCTATTTATTTGTTTTGTTTGGGGGGGGTTTCTTGTGGATTTTTTTTTATTTATTTTTATTATTATAAGAAACAATTTAAATGACAAAAAGTTTTAGAAATTACTATAAGTTCTTGAAGATGACAAATGCGGATGTCAAAACTTAAATGTGAAAAGAAAAAAAAAATGTTTTGTGAAAACTTTCTCGCCGAGAAGTGATAAAAGAACGCATCTCTACTGACACTTGGGACTTACGCAGCCTCTATGTATATAGCTGATATATTTAATGTTATGAAAATAATAAAGATTACAAACGCATAGATTAGAAAGAGTGCGATTCGATATCCGGTATTGAAATTTCAGTAAGACCAATCCAAATTCAGGGGTGTCGATTTTAGAGAGAATTGCGTTTTTGGACAAGTACAAAGTTCTTACTCTTGTTAATATTCTCTCTTAATTTGATATGGGGATTAATAGAAAGTAAAAAAAAACCATAATAACAATAATCGCCAACAAAATGTCGAATTCACACAGGTGTGGCTTTAGCAAAGCCAACTGACATGAATATTAAGATGATAAGGGTATTATCCAAGTGGATAAGGTGCTCGGCTTGTGACCGAGAGGTCTCGGGTTCTACTCCCGTCTTGGGCGCACCGGTCTTCTGTCTTTCCGATGGAACAGTTAAAACCGAGTATCCGTGTCATGGTAGGCCTAGTACGTAAAAGATCCCTCACTGCTTCGGGTGGGTCTTCTGCAAACATGTAAATTTCCATGCAATGCATCAGGCAGATGCCGTCACCATATACGTTAACCAATCGTGGATTTTCGAAAATATTGTATATTGTTTTCTTTTAAACAGGCTTTGTTGATTTTTTATGTATAATATTTGAGGCTTTTAATGTGCATGTCTTGTGCGTGTTTTGTTTTGTTTTATTTTTTGTTTTGTTTTGTTTTTTTTTTTTTGGGGGGGGGGGAGGGTTGTTGTTTGTTTCAGCTGGTTTAACTCAATTGTTTAGGTGTTTAAGCGAGGGTTCGTATGTCCAGAATAACAGTGAAATATGTTGTGTCACGGTATACATGGCATGTAAAATATCTCGCACTGCTTCGGATAGGCCCGCTGCAAAAATTTAAAAAATTTCTTTGCATTGTATCAGATCGATGTGGCCATTATATAAGTACAATTATTTTGGTGTGATTAAAACAGTTTTTGTTTTGTTTTGTTTTGTTATTTTTTTAGAGGGGGGGGGGGGTATTAATTAAGACACATCCATACAAACGACACACTATCAAAAGACCTTTTTTTCTAATCAGACATTGTGTAAGGGACAATAGCGGACAAATTTGTGTCATATTATTGTGACGTAACAGTCCAACAAAACGTCATAATGAAAATGACAAAAATGGTTTGTCCGGTGTAAAGACTCTTACGCCATTTGAGGTAGTAGAAACGATCTAAGGGACGTAATTCTGGAAAGGGTTTAAAACGTTTACATGTATGGCGTTTTTCAAGCATGTTTCACCTATCAAACGTCAGCAATGATTTTATCTAATAAATATACAACATATATACCTTTTAATTTTGTGCACCATATGTGCATTTCGACAAATTATGTCTTTAGTGATGCTCGAGGTCGAATGATTGGAATTCTCAAAATATATAAAAATATGAAGAGCAGTGTTGAAGCTAAAATGACCGAAAAGTGAACCAAAGAATCTATCTAAGGACAGAGCTATGCATGAGGGAGATACTCCTTAGTTTTAGAGTGATTTACTTAATTTGATGACTGAAAATTTTAAGTATATATTTCATGTCAGTACAAAAGCACTGAAAACTAGACTACTGATGCCCTCGGGAACTATCAGTCCACCATCAGTGACACCGGTCTAGTGGCTATAATAAATGATATCATATACGCATAAGCACGTTTTTCAAGTATTCTTTTAGATAAAGATGTAAAGGTGATGGATAAATTTAAACCATAAGTCTAAATATCATGAAACTAGAGGACATACAAAACCAGTGAAAATGAAAAACAAGTGGAAAATAACAAAACATGTCTACTTGAAGAGCATATGTGAACCACTGTGATGGAGTGAGATCAGGTGTCCGGGGAGAGTGAGCGTCTCCTGCTTGTTAGCAACACCCGTCACATATACCCAGTAGAAAGAGTCAAATCGTGTAAATTCCATATGTACTTATATATGGAGAAGTTAAAGTAGGTAACCTTCTAATATAGAAGATATACGATATTTGTAAACGTAACAGACGATCATTTCTCCCATATTCGTAGTGTTATCCTCATTATTTGTCCAAAAGGTCAGCCTCTCTTCCACAAGGGAGTGAAAGATAATAAGCGACACGCGCTTTACCGGAAATGACGCTGACCCAGTTACTGGCACCTAATTGACATCATTGTGTATTGAATGTGAAGTAAAGCATTTATAGCGTTGTAGATTTTATGATGGTTGATTATGTACGGTGAGGTACAACGTCAGTATTTTCAAATATATATGTGTTCAGCAAATTTATGTGCTTGATATTTATATAAGTTGTTTCTTGTCGGCAGCTTTGTGAATAAATCTAGCGGTAGGTTGCCTCTTCTGTGAAATTGGCAAAGGTATTGTTCCGCATGGAAACCCATCAGAAAACCACACAAAAAGGCACATGTCAATGTTTGCAAACAAACCTATGTAATTACGCAGACTCATAGTTCACAGTCAGGATCACAAGATAATTCCACCGTAATAGGTCAGAAAGGATTTCATAAATGAAGTACACATACCATAATCGTATCTAGAAATTTTTGAAAAAGGGGGGGGGGGGATACAGTCACCCATGACGAATGTTTTGCAGTTTTCGGTCCGAAAGGGGGTTGCAGCTATAAAATTGTCAAAAATGACTTTTGTTTTCGAAAAATATTTTAAACCTTGCAACTCCCCTTTAAATCCGCACTGCATATCAAACGTGTGTCTTTTATAATTCATAAGTAATGGGCAAGGTAAAAGTTGTTTTTAACATTAAGGTCAAAGTCACAAGGTCATTAACTTTGGTGTCATTTTAAAGGGTTTTATTAGTAGGGTACACCTCTCAGATTGAAGTCTCTATCTTTTATGTTTGACAAAATGTGGGCAAAGTTAATTTTAGCTAATTCTAGCGTATGGTTAAGGTCAAGGTGACAAGGTCATTGACTTCACGATCATTTGTTGAATAGGGCTTCATAGGTGAAGTACACAAGCCATATATGATGTCTTCTACTTTTATAGTTCAAATGTTATGGATATGGTCGATGTGGTAGACTGATACTTGAAACACAGATAGGGCAAAAGTAATATACATGGACCCCCCAATACTACGTAATTCGATGGTGTGGGGTGGGGGAGGGGGCATACAAAGGAAATGTCATACACAAATCGTTGTATTGTATAGATATTCAATATTTCAAACATTTTCTGAAAAGAAAAATGTTTTAGGATGTTGTTTATGAAGTAATTACCATACATATCACATATGGGCATTTGAGCCTAGCAAAAGAAATGAGGGAGTGGGTAATTCAACTCTGATTAACTTGGCAACCTGAGGTTGATTTTTCTTTAAACTGATATAGAAGAAAGATGTTAGATTGAAAAAGTATTCAGAGTTTTTTTTTTTTGAAAATATCAAACAATAGATTTTTTTTACAACTGAATAGAATTAATCTTATGAGGCACTCAGAAATTATTATTTTTTACTTCACCAATCAGGAAATAAGTTCATTTTACAAGAACTAAGCAAGGAATAAATATGATAAAGCATTATAATCATTGCATATATCCTTCAAAACCATTGAGAGGTTTTATATACTCATCTAACCCGTTGTTATCAGTTTCCATGAACATTTGAAATATCTTGAAATCAATTCAAAGCATGACAGAATGGTTGAAAATGCCTCATTCTGTGCTGTTGTCAAAACAATACTCATTATTCAATTCAGTCCAAACTGTGTCATAATGTGAATCTATATAAAGGCTAACTACTGTGCGATTTTCAGCGAAATTGTTTGATAGGAAAAATTTTGATACCTCGAGGCTACTACCGTAAATGTAAAAAAGGTCTATGATAAAATAATGGATAGGCTGTACAGAAGACAGGGGTTGGCTTATTGCTAGACATTACATTAAATTATACTTACGCTTTAGTGTTTTGAACCAGTTAATTTTCTTGTGAAAAAATGAAATCTGGCTGCTGTATCGTCATAGAATGTTTACATATATGACAGACAAATCCTAGCTATGGATCTTTTATATACCTATGCCTAGCATGCATTAGGACTAGGTTTACACATTTTTTATTCAAATGTAAAATTCGAAAGTAACTGGTGTCACATGACTATGGCACTAACACCAATGTACCACAGTGGACATTCAAGGACCCGTGAAATTCAGAGGTGAGACCAGGTGCCCGGGAAGAGTAAACATTTTCTGTCCAGCTTGCCACACCGGCAGCGAATGTCATTACTTACAGACGAAATAAATTCAGCACTGTATATATGCATGAATGTGAACAATCACTGTGTAGAAACTGTCACTACCGCATAACATCAGAGGGAGTGTATAATAACACTTCAATGAAAGTAAAAATACGTCAGTATCTAGATATTACATATATATAATTTCATGCTCCATTTCTCAACGAAGTGACAAAGACATGCAGCCTTACATTTTTGAATTGAACTTAACACAGTATATAGATATCCTATTACGTTATGGTAGGAAGATATACGTTACAATATACATCATTAGCCTGAAATAATGCTTTATCAGAATTTATACATTTCAAAGGAATTCTATCCCTGGACAAGCAAGTTCTTCTCTGAAATTATTTTGATTTCTCTATAGTGTCTTTTCTCTTACGATCTGTGGGAACCTTAGGGTATTTGAGTATTTTTCACGATTTTCACACATAATATATTTTACCTTATACTATGAACACCTATTACCATCGAAAAAGCGTAAAGGCAACAGCGAAAGGAAGTCTGCATGGTTTTTGAAAGGTAAATGCTACATGTGTGTGTAATTTCCGTGGGAAAAAACTAAAATGGTATATATGCTACAATACCAGGATGCTATTTTTGTTGTAAGTTACTCAATTGGCCGTCCTAGGTCGGTATCGCATCTGTTGTACAACCCAATATTTTAATGTCAGTTCATGTATTTCATTAATTGTTTAAGCCGGTGTGGCCTAGTGGATAAGGTGCTCGGCTCCTGATCGAGAGGTCGCGGGTTCGACTCCCGCCCGGGGCACACCGGTGTTCTGTCTTTCGGATGAGACAGTAAAAACCGAGGTCCCGTGTCACGGTAGGCGTGGCACGTAAAAGATCCCTCACTGCTTCGGGTGGGTCCGTTGCAAAGGTCTAAATTTGTATGCAATGCATCAGGCAGATGCCGTCACCATATACGTGAAATAATCGTGAAGTGACGTAAAACAATAATCAAACAAACAAAAAACTCAATTGGCCGTCCTAAGTCGGTATCGCATCTGTTGTACAACCAATATTTTAATGTCAGTTCATGTATTTCATTAATTGTTTAAGCCGGTGTGGACTGGTGGATGAGGTGCCCAGCTCGTGACCTAGAGGTTCCGGGTTCAATTCCCGCCCTGGCCACACCGGTGTTCTATCTTTCAGATGAGACAATATAAACCGAGGTCCCTTTTCACGATAGGTGTGGCACATAAAATATCTTTCAGTGCTTCGGATGGGCCCGTTCATGTTGTCATTAATTAATATATAATAAAAAGAAAACAGGATCACTGTTGTCTTTCCATATCATATATACAGCTTGTTATGTTGTTCTATAGGTTTGATATTTCCTATAAGGAAAATCGTGGTCGTGTCATTGCCACATTGAAAGGTTGGGAAAAGTTTTCAGCAATACCGTTTAGATATCCCACAGATATCTTAATTTCTTCAGTTCAAGATAGAACAAATAAATAATCATTTATAGTAAAATATTAAGAAAAAAAGAAGAAATACATCAAAAATCCCCAACCGTCATTATCTAGAAAAATATCGACAATCTATTACACTATCGTTATTGTAAACTTATTATGATATACTTTCATAAAGTTCTTACCTGTGCAGATATTTATGTGTCTTTCGGAATAGTTGTTTAAAATAAACTATAATGACGTAGAAGAGCATAAAAAGCTGCTGCCGGAATATATATTACAGTGTGGTAAACACACCATCCACTCATTTCTATTAGTTTTGACATATGAACGTAATAGGTACAAATGAAATTGAAAATATGACGAAAACATGCGCAATGAATAATAATGTGCCTACCCCAAGGGCACCTGGTATTTCTTTTCGAAATGCATCACCAAACTTTTTGAATTTCATATCTTAAATAGTATCTTAAGCAGAACATACGATAAGCAGTAAACAAGTATACGAAAACACACAAACAAACAAATCCTAGGTATAGTTTTATCCATTAGATTGGTTTAAGTCATGTACATGTACAAGGAGATAAGCCGGTGTGGCCTAGTGGATAAAGTGCTCGGTTTGTGACCGAGAGGTCTCGGGTTCGACTCCCGCCTTGGGCGCACCGGTCTTCTCTCTTTCGGATGGGACAGTTAAGACCGAAGTCCCGTGTCACGGTTTGCCTGGCACATAAAAGATACGTTCCTGCTTCGGGTGGGTCCGCTGCAAAGGTCTAAATTTCCATGCAGTGCATCAGGCAGATGCCGTCACTATATACGTGAACTAATCGTGGAGTGACGAAAAACAGTACTCAATGTACAAGGAGGCAAATCTTTTGGATTTCCACAGTTTCGGACTGATGATGAAGTGACATAACTTTTTATAAATAATTATAAGAAGAAATAGATTTAAAGCTTTTACAATCTGTTTCATAAAAATGTTCGAAAATAGTGTATATTGGTTTTTTTTTTAAACAGGCTTTTTTTAATTTTTAAGTATAATATTTGAGGCTTTTAACGTGCATGTTTAGGTGTTTGAGCGAGGAGGGTTCGCATGTTCGGACTGACAGTGAGATATGTGGTGTCAATGCATACATGGCATGTAAACTATTTCGCACTAATGCACTAATTCGGAAAGTCCCGCGGCAAATTTGTTAAAATTTTCTTTGCATAGTATCAGATCGATGTGGTCATCATATAAGTACAATTACAAAAGGGACTCATAAAGAATTTGTTTACAATACTGTGCCAATATTATACTTTGATCATAATGTTATCACAACAAAGTGAAGTACATGTATATATAACAATTTAGTTAAAACTATAATAAATTGTAATTTACCCATTGAAGGAACCAGAAAAAAGGGAATAGTGTTTTTGGCTTTAGCCCCCCCCCCCCCCCCCCCCCAGTTCCACTTCTGTTTCAATAAATCTAAATGTTTCTAAAATATAATCATCTTATTTGTAACAGTTATAGTTATTAATAGTACATTGTAGTAGATTCTGATTCACAAATTTATTTGCCTTGAAGACAACTTGATGACAACATTTACTAGCATGTCCAATTCAATACTCTCCCTCCCCTCCCCCCTCTTTTTTTTCTTTCTCCAACAATTTCATTATTCTTATCCATAACTTTCAAACTGTTTTGAATATATAATGCTAAAGGAAATAAGATGTTTTCTGATGTTACCTTGAAAAACACCAATTCAACCTCCACATATCATTTAATTTTGAGAGAATATAATTTTATTGGAAAATATCTCATCATTTCTGTAGCTCTACATAAAGTTATGTAAAAGTAAAATTTGAATGCAGCCCTTCATAATGCTGTCTTTTACGAAAAGTGTCTTTATGTACGATAAAAGTGGGTCATAGGCAAATTGATGGAGAACTTTTAAAACAGACCCCTCTCCTTTTCTGATAATATCTGAGATGTGACAATGTGTTCCAGTGACAAGTGACATTGAAGCTAAGGACTGCATTTGCTGAGCATCATCTCACCGTGTTTATTACTAAAGACAATTAAACATGTTACAAGTGTCAGTATTATACTTTACTTATAAATGTGTATTTTATTTCTATTTGATAATATCTGTATTATCATAATACTTATAAATATACATATAACCCAGTGACAAAATCGGCTACAGTCCTGCTTGAAACACACTATAGCTTTTAACCATATCAAATCCAGGTTTGATCCCAGATCAAGGCAGATAGGAATGAAGATATTTAAACTTATTTATAATGTAATACAAATTTTCATTAATATAGGATAGCAGTATAGCAGATTACAGACTTACTTTGTACCTATGGAAGATAAAAGATACTGAGCAGTCATAGTAAAACAGGGAAACAAAGTGGTTCAGGTCATTTAGCAAGCCAAGAAAGTGTTAAAATAATGGCATAAATTAATTAATCAAGAGGCCATGGATTGAGAAGGAATAAAAGAAATATAGGAATGTTTTCAAAGCTGCTGAAAGAAAGGAATGCAAGATTAGAGGTACAATGGCTAATATGATATATATGACCTTGACCTCTTATATGCTAAACTACAGAATTTAAAAGAAAAGATCAAGGGCATCACATTTGAAAGTTTATTTACATTGCATATTATATATGTTATTTACTATAAATTCTTGCAAAAGATTACAAAACATTAATAATGAAAGCCTTTGAAAATTACTTATCATGTTTATTTCATTAACTGCATGTCTACTTGTAATTGCATATTAATGTATTGATAATTTTGCAGAAATGACAGCAGATGGAAAAAGGAAGTTTCTATAGCCCTCATGAAAGATGTATCAAATATTAACATATCAAGCACACAACGGTCATGATGGAGACCTACACCCATGTCCAGAACTTTATTAGTCTGCCAGGCAGAAACTGCTAGCTGTCAGAATTGTTCTAAAACTTTCATATCCATTGTATATATATTATTTCATAATGATTCATCCTTGTTGCATAGGTAAATCTATTGTGTTATGCATGTTATACACAAAATGAAAGGTTGGATTTTGATGCCATTGGGTAAAGAGAAAGTACTCATGATTCCATACACTAAAGTTGTTTTGACTGACCAACTCTCAATGTGATGAGCTGCAGAGGTAATAAAGGGCAATATTGTACCCTTCTTCGGAAACCTTTTCAGAAGGCCTTGCTCTACCTGACATGTAGATCTTTAGAACTTATTTAGATTAATCTTTCCAAAGTAATATAAACAGAAATCTGAAGACATGGCTTATCTGTGTTTTAATTTCACCCAATACAAGTCATACTGAAATATGGTAACAGGAGGTTACCCCTTTAACCTCAAACATAATAGCATTGTCTAGGCTAAAGCTGGTATTACTCATATTAATTGCATGGTAAATCATTTACACAAGTATCTATGGTCCCTTTCGACATTAATGGTCAATTGAACACCTCACTCTATGACAAACGTGACGATTTCAATTTCGCTATCACAAACTTTCCTTTCATAAGTAGCAACATTCCATCATCGCCCGCATACGGCGTATTCATATCTCAGTTAATACGTTATTCCAGAGCATGTTCAAATTACAGTGACTTTGTTCTGAGGGCTAGGCGACTTTCAGTTAAGCTGCTCAACCAGGGTTATATATTTGCTAGACTAGTATCGTCACTGAGGAAATTCTATGGTCGTTACGAGACTCTTATTACTCCATATAATATCTCGTTATCCAGACTTTTAAATGATATTCTGGACTGAGACCAATTCCGATCATTTTACACAGATTTGACACCTTCTATACTAGAAGGTTACCTACTTCGACTTCTCCATATATAAATGCATATGGAATTTACACGATCTGACTCTTTCTATTGGGTATATGTGACGGGTGTTGCTAGCAAGCAGGAGATGCTCACTCTCCCCGGGCACCTGATCTCACTCCATCACAGGGGTTCACATATGCTCTTCAAGTAGACATATTTTGTTATTTTCCATTTGTTTTTCATTTTCACTGATTTTGTATGCCCTCTGGTTTTATGATTTTTGGACTTGTGCTTTGGATTTATCCATCATCTTTACATGTAAATATAAAAGAAAAAGTTATATATATCTTTAGTGTTTAAATGATGTAATACAAATTTACATGTATTCATTTACACAGGTATATACATATTCATATATAGATGCCTTTATACAATTATGAAATATTTTGTAATACAAATGTGTGTAATTATTGTGTTCAAGTGATTGTGTTCATGATCATGACTGAAATATTAACAGCTATCATAGAGTCAGATTTTATGATTTTAATTCATATACAAAATTGTACATCTACTTATATCATTTATATATATATATATATATATATATATATATATATATATATTTATTGTATAGCTCCATGGTGACTTCTGCCACATAACTGAGCCAGTAACTCCTGTTTTTTTTTTTTTTTTTTTTTTTTTTTTTTTAAATGCTTCAATTTTCACAATGACCTGTGTTCTTTTATAAGAAGTAAAAAATAAAATTACACTTTTTCAGCACATGTTACTTTTTCTTAATAATTCTGGTATTTGACAATTTGGAAGAACATCTGAAGAGGTTAAAGTTTTGGTTATGCACTGTGACTTTTCAGGTACTTATTTAGCTCAGTAGTCCAGATATCAAAGCAAAGAGGCTAGTTTCTCTCTATTTATCAAATACACTGAAGCTGTGTTCCAGATACACCTAGAATGTGTACTTTATCCATTTGGGCATGTAATGCAACTTTTTTCTTGACTACTATCCACTTTTAGCCTATAATCTTTGTTTTATAAAGCTGGGGGTTTTTGAAAGTCAGATAATTATAAAATTGAATATGAAATGTATACATGTAATTCATTTCATTACATCTGCTATCATTAGTGGTATCTAAATTATACATGTTAAATTTCTATTAATAAATTGCTAACAGTATAACTAAATTAACTAAAAGCGTGGGTCAGTGAAAGCAAAATTTGTCACTATAATGACTGATTTCCATATATACATTTACTGGTACTCAATTTAATTAGTTTATGTTAGACCAGTATGGGAACTGTTTTATGTATAAGTAGAACTAGAAAAGTTCTTGTAGAAAACAAAAACACATGGGTATGGGCTTACTGGGAATTTGACCTTGCAAATATAGCCTTGGTTCTAGGTTATAACACACCCTTGTGTCACAGGTAAAAATTGACAGAAGTATGAAACAGATTTAGAATTATGAATTATGTTATGTCTTAGTGTGTCAGTGTACCTGGACCTTGGAGTAATATGACCTTGATTCAAGTCAGAACACATTATCGCATCATGTGTAACACTTGTATGAAGTATCAACCACATCAAAAGCATAGAGATTTTATGATCTGGACAAACATGGATGGACAGATATAAGGATAGAATGATTCCTATATACATGTACCCACAAAATTCTGTTAGTTGGAGCTGTAATAAAGTATCATTAATACTCACCAGTTTAACGTCAGATTCCGTATCATAATCTGTACTATGTCAAGAACTGAATTGTTTCAATGATGCTTGATATTATCGACATAGTCAGATCTGCACAAAAATAGAAAAACTTTCTATAAGATTATTCAATCACATTCCTATGGGAAAGTTATCAATACAATTCAATGCACATAGTATTATATTCCTTCAAAACAAAATACCAATTTGCACATAATTGAAGAAATCATATTTGATATGAACAAGCTTACAAGGGAGTTAACCCATGCGGTTATATGATATCATATAATTATAACTAAGACATGTATTTCAAAAGGCACCATTTATAATATAAAATGTAATAAAATACATACGTAATTTTTTGAAAGTAAATTGTTTAAATTACCTGAACAATGCATGATGCTTTCGATTCCTATTAACAAACAATGAATCATATACAGAGATGGCTGTCTGAATCAATGACTCATCTTCTTTAAGTTCTTTTGGATATTAACATTAATGATGTTATTTGTGGTGCCCTCCCTGAAATAACAAATACATGTCTATATGTGAAAAGAAAACCCCAAGAATCCTCCTTGGCTCAATCATACCACAATTCTACAAGATATTATTTTTATTTTTTTTATTTAGTGTACACCCTTTATACAATTCACCATCAAATTAGTTTCATTGATACCTAACAAATTGAACATTTTACATTATAAATATTAAACTTGTATACTACTGATAGAGTCAATCCTAGGTACATTGAAGCCATGGGACCTAAGTTTGAATCCAAGAATGTCTAATACATTTGAACTTGCCTATTAACTGAAGTTCAACCATTTCTCATCAGTAAACAAAATATCTTTGTTTTGAGGTGGATTTGAGTATGTGAGGTTTTCAATTAATTGTTGGCATGGGAGGAATACATGTCTATACAGATATATCTATCCAAGATAATTGTTCATTGTTGCAGTTAAAATCCCACACAGTCAATTTAATTTTCACCATAAATCATTATCAAATTTGAAGGATATGATGACAGAAACATGCATGCAAGAGTGTGCATACAATGATACATTATGCATCTATAAATATATAGATCTATATTATTCATGTACAAACCCAACAGGCCCTAGCTGTTAGGTGTGCAAAATTTATTTTAAAGATAATGGGAAAAAAAAGCCTACAAGATTAATGTTTTAAGCATGCTAAACTGTTGAACTTAAGTGTCCTGGCTTCGAGTACACACACACACACACACACACACACACACACACACACACACACACACACACACACACACACACATATATATATATATATATATATATATATATATATATATATATATATATATATATATATATATATATATATATATATATATATATATATATATATATATATATATATATATATATATATATATATAGTTACATGGTCCCTTTTTGGAGCCCCAGCTTGCATTTTCCCTATATATACAACTTACAAGATGCATATATTTCCATTATGCCTTCCGCTTTGCACATTATCATGAACAATTAGATATCAGAGACTACCTTATATAATGACTAATTATTGAACCGTTTTCATAATGCAAAGACGTAAGTAATCAATGCAAAGGCATTTCCACGTGGTGTGGAAAAATGCATACACTCATCAAGTATTTTCTACAATTTGACAACTCTCACAGCTTCCCATCACTCCAATGCAACTCCTATGTTATCCTTGTTTTGAACAATGTTTCGTCCCAGTCTTTTTCATCCCAGATGCCCTCGAATTCTATCTTTAATGGGGGACGTACGTCGACGTCTCATCTTCGATAACTCTATGTACGTCACCATTGTTGCTGTTATTATTGAAAGTATCCTGATCTCGCGTTAGTTGGCTAGGTCATTGATACACTGGGCATGCCAGGTGAAGAAACAATTACCAACTTTGTGCGGGTAGGTCGTAAGTATTTGATAAGGAATAACAGTGATATCTGTTAATCCAATTTAATGCGAGTAAAATAGTGAGAGTTACCTCCCGTGGTCCCTTTAAGTAACATAAATGCCGCGATATATACACTGTTGTTTGATTGGTGTTTGCGGGCCCGTAAACCGGTTAACCACACCATTTGTTTGGCTTTTGTCAAATTAAATGACCGCCCTAAGTCGGTATCGTAATTGCACTACAATCAAATATTTTTGTAATGTGATATATGTTCTAGTATATTATTTATATTCATGTATTGTATAGCTCTATGGTGACTTCTGCCACATAACTGAGCCAGTAACTCCTCTTTTTTCTTTGTGAAACAATGATAAGTGACGACATTTAATTTCGACATTTTTTCTGTAACAAGAACTATACAGCTAAAACACCAACAACAACAACAAAAATTCGTTAGTGTTTGCCATGGGAAAACCACCCCAAGGAACTCCTGCTCGTGCTACTGGTTCCAGGAAAGGACGCCACCCGGCCAAATTTTCAGAAACAGCCGAGGAACCAAAAATCCACCGTCGGTCTCTGAAATCTAGGACTTCGGGACTGACTAATCTGCCCACACAGGGATCCGCAACGCAATCTGTCTCGAACCCCCCTCCCTTGGACTACCCCCTTCCTACATTGGAGACTATGGCCGCCTCCAACCACACCCCAGGAACGCTAAATATGTGTAACCCTTCTTCAAACTGCCAGATGCCATCATCCGGACAACCTCTACCAATTGACTTTGCAACCATGCCAGTGGCGCCACCAGTTCACGAAGGTAATAATTCTTTCTTCCCGTTATTGCATGTGCAATCAAACCATCAATTGCAGTCGGACCACGCTACCTAGCATCTTCGACAAAGTGGGTGATCATGTTCCTGTAAAGTTTAGGAGCAGGTTTGGGAAGGGAGATTCGTGGATATCTCCATTCTCCTAAAATCCGCACTTGACTTAAATTTTGAAGGGGAGTTGAGTGGGGAGATTATCATGAAGGATGGGAAACTCACCATACAAAAACAAAACCTAACTAAGCCACTGTACAACATCCACACGTGGACCTCTGCCTTTATGGTTTATATGGGCATTTTTCTTGAGAAACACCAAGCACACATCCAGGAGATGTTAAAATATATGCGCGACATAAGACTTGCCGCAGGTAGGGCACCTTCCCTATCCGCATGGGTGAAATATGACGAACAATTTCGTCTTAAAAGAGCTAACTATCCCCATACATCTTGGGGAATAGTGGATACGGAGCTCTGGTTGCTTTACATGACTAGCTTTCGAGGCGAAGCTAAATCAAATCCCTCATCAAATTCAAGGGAAGAATTTCATGCAAAAGGGTTCGAGTCTTACAGCAAAACTTGCTGGGGTTTCAATAGCGGAAAATGTACATGTCCTAGATGCGCCTTCCCGCACAAATGTAGCAAATACGGATCAAATCTCCCAGAATTCAAATGCAATAATACCAAACCGTAATGCAATACATCAGGACTACGCCTTTAAAATCGGGTTTTCCCCTACAGTATTCAAAATTTCCTCGGCATTACTTTCTGATTACACTGACTGTCACACTGCTGATTTACTCTTGAACGGATTCAGATTCGGGTTTTCCTTACAGTATTGCGGCCCACGCATTCGATTTTTCTCAAAAATTTAAAGAGTATCTATAGGTCACCAGAAATTACGCGCCAAAAAATTAAGAAAGAAGTAAGGGCAGATCCAGTAGCCGGTCCATTTAACGAATTACCAATGCCTACACTCCGGGTATCCCCCTTGGGCCTAGTATCAAAAAAGGGAAGGGATTTCAGGCTAATCCATCACCTGTCGTGCCTTGAAAACTCGTGAACTACTTTATACCTGAAAAGTATTGCACAGTACATTACGCTAGCATCGATGAAGCAGTTGCAATGATTCAGAACCTGAGACCGGGGGGGTGGGGGCGCTGCTGAGGAAAGCAGATATTAATCCATTAAGGATCTGGGGCAAACATTTAGCCAAAAAAAAGTATTGTTTCACATCGGCAATGCCGCAGCTGTTCAAATATTAAACAAAAAACCTTCTAAAGATTAACAGGTTATGCGCCTACTTCGGCGCCTTGTGATTTGTACACTGATTCAAAACAGTATTATCCGCGCAGAACATATCCCGGGTACCCATAATGATATAGCTGATTCTATCTCTCGTTGTCAGTGTCAGAGATTTCGCCAATTAGCAGCAGCTGCAGATCAACACCCCACACCCATCCCTCAGGAAATATGGACTTTTTAACCGCAAGAGCATCACACCTCCTGCAAAATTCAATGACTTCGAAAATGTGGCATACATATCAGGCTGCTCTTTCCCTTTTCAATAAATTTCTAGAACAGTACAAGCTCAAAATTACATGGCCCATCAGCGTGGAGCATTTCTGAACATATCTTTCAATAAGATAACTCTCCGTGTCCACGATTACAACCTATTTGTGTGCATTAAGTTACTTCCATAAACTACGCAGATTCCCGGAAAACACAAAAGCGTCATTGCTGCGAAAGTACTTGAAGGTATCAAAAGAGCGGGGGGTGGGGGGGGGGGGTATGACACGCGATGTCAGATCGCCAATCACCCTACCTACCTTTGATAAATTAATTTCAACGCTCCATGTTATTTACTCGTCTGCATATGAAGCGTCGCTTTTAACAACAGCATTTTCTTTGGCATTTTTTTTTTTTTTTGAGTTTTAAGAGTAAGCGAATTTTCAGCCCCTTGCGCTAATTCCAATTCTGATCGACCGTTACAACTATGAGATAATCAAGTTAACGTTTCTAAATCGCTAATAATACGTATCAGAAAATCAAAAACCGACCAACACGGGAAGTCGGTAACATTGCTAATTAAAGCGTCTCGCCCTTCCCCCTCCTGCCCATATTTCACAATGTGTCATTATCTAAGCATTCGGCCACACTCATAGAACAAACAACTCGTCCATTTTGACGGCAAATCCCCGACTATGTATCACTTTAGATATATCCCGCGGAAAGCAATTACCCTTTGTAACCTTAGTATTGACTGCTATAAATCTCAGTTTCCGGATAGGCGCGGCAACCGAAGCTTCGAGAAGAGGTTTCTCAGATGAAACGATTAGGGCATAGGACAAATGGTCTTCTGGTGCTTTTTCTCGTACATTCGCATTCCTCTTAATGGATTTTAATTTAATTCAGTTTAGGTTTTTCAGTTGACTTTGTGTATGCGTGTACTTAGATAGATACCAATGATGTATATTTCTTTATGCTCTTACATTTCACAAGTTATTATTTTAGGTCAGCAGATCATCTCGATAATTGGGTGTTCGATTATCCGTTGGGCTAGTATTCATGCTCGGTCACAGCCAGGCGGTCTATCCCTCGGTCTCCAACACCTTGGCGCAAGCATTTCCTGATTTGGTTATGCGGGTATGATATGGGCAGAATCTGATGAAAAAATTAACTCTCTACTTCGCACATGCCCACCTCCTAATGTTCTAATGATCCACCTAGGATCAAACGATTTAACATCAAAGAAATCACTTGATCTACTTAATGACAAGTAGGTTAAATCGTATTCACGTGCTGTTACCTAATTTAACTCTCGTGTGGTCAACGATGCTACCCAGATGCTATTTGCATGGCTCAAAAATGCCAACAATGATAAAAAAAAATCCAGGAAACAAATTAATTCAAAGGTCAAAATATTAATTTTAAATTTGCAAGGAAGAGTGCTACGTCATCCAAAAATAGTCGAAAGACAGTTCCACTTATACCGCCACGACGGCACACATCTATCAGATGTAGGGAACTCGATTTTCCTCCAAGCAATCAAATGTGGATTAGAATTTTTCTTACTTCGAATCAAACGATATATACATCCTATTTCATAAATGATGGGTGAGCGGGTAGAGACTCGCTCATGTGGCGTGATTCTGGGAAACCGACATAGATCTATAGGCCCATCCAGCCCAGTTTATTAATAGGGACCTACCTGCCGTGCAGTAGGAAGTCCAGGACGGTGCCAATAAAAGGCTGGATATAATACATTGTTGCCATGTCGTCCTCTGTGTGCCAGAGGGGACAAACTCCTCAGTCCGTGCAGATTGGGAGTGGCTGACCTCATCCGTCTGTTACAGCAGTTATCGGGCAGTTAAGGGTAGGCGTTGTGATCTCACCTTTTCATTCTGCATGATCGGCGTTTTGTATCCTTCGTGTCCCGGAGGGACACCTGGCCTGCCCATGAGTTGTATACTTGGCGGTCAGTTTTTCGGTCTCCCAGTATCATTATCTGTGGCCGTTAACTTCCAAACCATGTGATGTAAAGTGTTGACTCGTCAAAATATTGTGTAATTGTGTAATAAATATACTCAAACTTAACTATATTATGTCATTTTATCTCGTATTAATTGCATTTTAATTATTTTTCCAATGCTTATCGAACGAATATAACAATGCAATTTCGTATAAAGGGCTAACTTCAGGAGAGAGTCCAGGGTTAAAAATTACAGCATTGGTTTTTAATACGGAAAACGACAGCTAGTGCAACTTTAACTTTCATAAGGTACATAATTTATCTTGTCTATTAATGTTATTTTATGTATCTTTTACTTTCAGCAGCAAGCTTATTCTTACTTAATCAAACATTTGAAATTCATTACACATACACATGAATTTCTATCCTAAAGGTAAATGACAGATGTCAGTATTTATAACATTGAGAGGAGAAGATTTTAAAAAGTACCTCTCTCTATGTATCAATCAAACTTAAAAACAGGTTTGCATTGATAAGACACTGTTATCATTGACGTGTTTTGATATCGGATGCGTAATAACAATTCCTTAATTCACGCCATAGTTGATAAGTATTTTGAATATATGACGTATAAACTATTTATAAGTATACCTGTTGTGACCAAAAATACCATATTAGCAAACAACAATATTACGTTATTTTGATAACGTTTAAGATATGACTTTGATTTCTGTCCTTACCCATGTTTATTATAAAGATTTAGAGTGGTCGGTTTCTACAGTTTATAGATATAAATTAACAATCTGAAATATCGGTAAATAATATGGTTCTATTATGAATGCCATTTGAATGTTCATATCGTTTGCCATGCTTATTCATCAAACAAGAATCTAGAGGGGTTTATGATAAAAAGATAATGATTTGAAGTCTACCATTTTTACAAAGCATATTACTTGTTTGTCTTTTATTTTCATTATAATTATTCTTTTATAAATAAATTTATATACATTGTGTGTATTATACTTATGCATAGGCCGTAAACAGTTTTTATTCCTAGAATGTCCGGGCATCTAGTATTTTCGATCATCTGTCTGTCTGTCTGTATGCATGTCTGTTTTACTTAATTCAGCTCCGCTTACTGTAAAACTGAACCAGTTTCTTCTTATGGTCTATCACAGAATCTCCGTAGTGGCATCTGTTGTGGTTATTAAGTGAAAGTTTTTAGTTTGTGTTTTAATGCCATTGATTGACTGATTCAGACATTTCTCAACGCCATGTATAAACAAGAGAAAACTCACCCCAAAAGCCGCACAATGAAAGGACACACATTTAAAAATTTATAAATAATCCTCAATACAACAAGAGAACAAGAATCAACAGGTTTCTCAAGAAGAGAGGTCATACAAATTTTTTCATTACACACGAAAATTTATAGAATAATATGTTGCTATTAAAAATATATATGAGGCGACATCAACATAAGTAAACCGTGCTATGCCCATCTGTAAGACGAGCTCGGATCCTCGATCAAGAATAGTCCCGACTAATAGTCAGAAAGGACGAAGTTCATTACCTCATCTCCTCTGAAAAGGTTTGGACAAGGAGTCATAGAGTCTTTACCGCCCTGTTAGTCAGCGTGCAATGGTCAAGCAAAAGTCTGTGTTGGGTTGTAGAGGGACCCAATACAAGAACTATGGTCTTAGCGATGATCTCATTGTCATATCATCGATGTCGAAGGCGTTTAATAATTTTAGAACCCGCCGATATGAAATTATCGGAACCTTTGACCCTCCTTAGTTTGTACACTAGATCACCGTAGAAATTGGGATACGATATTCTGCTGGATACGTATTGTTGAAAAGTCACATTTCCAAATTTAGATAAAATGTCTTAATTAAGAATTAAGATTAGATGTGACTGCATTGTAATGTTTTGTACTGATAGCAAATCAGGGGTGATTTAAGAGTCTCGAAATACTGAGGAATTTTAGATTTAACTCTGTGATCATGAAAAATATTAGAAATATTAAGCAGATCTAAACCTTTATTTACAAACTTTATCTTAATCAATTGCGATTTAGGAGGAAGCGATGGTATACGTGGGTAAAGTTTGTTATATGAAAATGCTATTATCATTTTTAGTCTTAATCAATCCGTGTAACGTAAAGTTCTGAAATCAGCCTCATCCAGGATAGGTTTTAATCTGATGAACGGAATAGATGATAATGCTTGTAAAAGTTCGTGACGACCGGTATTTCTGGCTATCCGCAGTAGATCGTCCAATGACCTATTTAAACTGCCATGTCTTCTGTGGTTGCCATTACGACGACGAACGTGGGCCTGTGCTTCCTCTTAACGTCTGGTCAAAGTGAAAATATATTGATAGTGTTATGGTAAGAGGAAATGTTACCTTGTTGAAAAATTTGGTCATTGAGGCCAAGGTGGTATGGGGCTTGTAGATGTTTAATCCAATAAAGTTCAGCGACTAAACATCGTTTTTTTTTCATTTAAGGTTAGATAGTTTTGTAATGTTTTCAATAGGGGTAATAATAACGTGATCAATATTGTGATTATATTTGATGAAGTGATTGTAAAGAAAGTTCCTGTATTTACGGTTAGAGTTATGTCTGATTTTATATGAATGAATACGAAAACGGCTTTTCAATGTTTGGGAAGTTTCACCTACATACTGAGTCCCACACCCCCTTGCTACTCGGGTTATAACGTATATTAAATTGGCGGTATTTCAATTGATTCGTTTATTTTGATATAATAAGTCTTTCCATTAACAGTGGATTTAATTTCATGGTGGACTTGCAAGAGATGTCATGGCAAGTAAGACATCTCTTAGCGTTGCAAACAGAAATCTTAGAATAACCGCTATGTTTAGATTCAATGGATTCCGAAATTATTTTGGATTGATTGTAAGGATAGTTATATTTAAGAGGAGAAATATTAACTTTAGTAATACTGAACAACCTTTTACAAGAACTGCGAGGAAGATGAATAGTAGACACAGAGGGCAATCTAAGAGGAGTTAGTAAAAGTTTGGGTGATTTTTTCTTTATTTCTAATATATTACAAGTCATGTTATAGTGGAGTATAATATATAAAGTATGTATAATCCTAGGGGGGAAACTCCCACACAACCAAGTCAAACACCTAAGGGAAGAATACTAACTCTTGAAACAGCCGGCTGCGAGAAATCTTTACAAACTTCACACTGCAACCGAGAATAAGTATAGATATAAAAGAGAAAACTGAATACATCTGACAAAGCTGTATTACAAAATCACCAAGAACATACACACAAAAGATGATAAAAATAGAATTTATACTGAAAAAGGACATTACAAAAATAGTCGATTTTGCTGCGATTACGATACCGACTTAAGACGGTCAGTTGGAGTAACAAACGTCATTCAAATGGAGTGGTTAACCGGTTTACGGGCGCCCACCTTCCCACTCACCGCAAAAGCCGCACAATCAAAGGACACACATTTAAAAATTCATAAATAATCCTCCATATAGAGAACAAGGATCAATAGGTTTCTCAGGAAGATAGGTCATGAAACTGTTTTTGAAACCGGCAGGTCATGTTATTACTGGTGACCTAAACTGTATTTCGGACAAGAAATTGCTCGCCCTTTTTCGAAAAGGACCTAAATATAGGTTACCGTCCAGGATAGATTTCAATAAATGCCGTGACGTTATAGAAGATGCTTTAACTACATATTGTAAACGTTGGTGTAAAAAAGAACAGGTAAAGGTTCATGCTTTTAATGATTGGAAATACGAGATTTTAAGAATTGTCGATATCCGTATTAAGAACTTTACGGAAAATCCGCATTTATTTCAACAGCCTAATACATTGACGGCAAATTCTATTAAAAAGAAGATAGCTGACTTACATGCTAAATATGTCTTTGTTCCTGCTGATAAAGCAGGTAATAACATAATAGTTGTTTGAAAACTATATTATATTGAAGTACTTAAAAACGAATTAAACTCCACTCATACATATGTGGAAAGCCCTACCTCAAAAGACAGCACCTTGCACGATCAGCTCATGACCATGTCCGACTTCAAAATTAAAACTGATAAATCTGATCTACCAACCATATATTGGCTCCCAAAACTACATAAAAGTCCATATAAATCACGTTTCATATCTAATTCTAGCCACTGCTCTACTACGGTACTATCGAAGCATATTACGTCTGCTCTAACTGCTATAAAAGATCATATTATCAAATATTGTGATGTCGCATTTCATAATAGTAACATCAATTACTTTTGGTCGATTAAAAATTCTCATGAAGTTATAGACAAACTTCTTTCGCTAAATTTCAAAGCGACTCAAATTTCTACATTTGATTTTTTTACACTTTATACATCTCTGCCTCATGATTTGATTAAAAGCAAGTTGCTGTCTCTTATACAATGGTGTTTTCACAGAGAATCTAAAACGTACATATGTACTTCCAATAACTCCGGATTCTTTTCCAACTAACAATATACTTCATATAAATACTGGACTTGCAAGGAATTATGTAAAACACTAGATTTTCTCATGAATAATATTTTTGTGCAATTTGATGGCAAGATATATCAACAAATAGTTGGGATTCCTATGGGTACTAACTGCGCGCCTCTGATAGCAGATCTATTTCTTTATTGTTATGAGAGGGATGTTATGGTTTCTCTTCAAAAATCAAAACGTTTTGACCTCATTGACAAATTCAATAATACTTGTAGATATCTGGATGATATTTTGGTTATCGACAACCCTGAATTCGAACAATTTATATCAGAAATTTATCCACCAGAGCTCACATTGAATAAAGCTAATACTTGAGATAAATCTACACCTTTCTTAGATTTAAACATCAAAATTATCAACCACCTAATATATACTAATATTTATGATAAACGTAAAGATTTTGGATTTCCTATTGTAAATTTCCCTTACTTGGATGGCGATGTTCCTCGACTCCCATCATATGGTATCTATATATCTCAATTAGTTCGATTTGTCAGAGGCTGCACCGATGTTTTGGACTTTCATAAATGAAATTTACAAATTACTACTAAACTTTTAACTCAGGGTTACAGATATCACAAGCTAAGAAAAACATTCGGCAAATTCCTCAGATCTTATTCAGAACTTCTATCTAAATTTGGAAATATTTCTTTTCAACAGTATGTATCCAATGGAATTTCCCATCCTTATTTTTACGGTGATCTCGTATATAAACTAAGGAAAGTAAAAGGCTCCGATAACGTTATTTTATCATGTAATAAAATAATCAAACGTCTTATAAATAGACAATATGATATTGAAATCATCAAAAAGACTATAGGTCTTGTATTTGGCCCCTCTACAGCCTTATGCAGACTTTTACTTGAACGTTGCACGCTGACTAACAGGGCGGTGGGGACTATATGACGGGCCTTGTCCAAACCTCTTTCAGAGGAGACATGGTCCTGAACCTCGTCCCCTCTGACTGTAAGTCGGGACTCCTACAGATCTAGGGTCTTAGCTCGCTTTCAGACTGGCAGAGCACGGTTTATCATGTTGATGTCGCATATATTTTTATACCATTATGTATTTTACAATACCTTACGTGTTTATATTTTTATGACCTCTCAATATGCGATACCTGTTGACCCTTGTTCTTTACATGGAGGATTATTTATAAATTTTTAAATGTACGTCCTTTGATTGTTCTGCTGTTACGATGAGTGGGAAGGTGGGCCCGTAAACCGGTTAACCACACCATTTGTTTGGCTTTTGTCAAATTAAATGACCGTCCTAAGTCGGTATCGTAATTGCACTACAATCAAATATTTTTGTAATGTGATATATGTTCTAGTATATTATTTATATTCATATATTGTATAGCTCTATGGTGACTTCTGCCACATAACTGAGCCAGTAACTCCTCTTTTTCTTTAAAAACATTACTCGTTATCTTCTTTTTTTTTTTTCTTTTTGACCGATATTCTCTTCATATTTGAAATGAAATATATTGGATACATAATCACCTGAAGCAAAGATATGGAAAGCTTTCCATGTAAACTTGTATATGAAAAGGCAATTTCCCTTGCAATTTTGCAGCTTTATTCTCTCTTGTCAACAGGGCAGAAATATAAAAGTTTTGCAATCCGACTATGTTTTTAAATAAGTTGTAAATATTGAAACACTGGATGCACTTTTGAAATAATTTGTTTATATATTATTATTATTATCCCTCATTCACGTCATACTTTTTACTTTGCGTGTCCCATTTTCGATCAAAGGCATTTTTTTCATAGAATTACACATATGCAAACACGTATTTATTAAGATTTATTTAAAAATATAATCTACATATAGTAATATGTTCTTATTTAAATGTACTATATAAAGCAGCATATGGCTATATTGATAAATGCAGGTATTTCATCTATATCCACAACGTAAAATGAAAAGAGTAAATATCGGTAAATGAATTATACAATTTGGTATAAGTTCCCAGTATCTTAGGTTCCGTTGATAATGTCAATAGGAAATACTGACTTTTTCCTTTTACAGCATATCGTTGTTATTTCTTTGCCTGTTGAGGTTAATCCCTACTTATTGCATTTCTTCTCTTTCTATATTCAACTGTTTACCTAAAATTATTAACAAAATTAAGTAGGATGTTTCCCTTTTGAGATAGTTATGTAGCAAAATATTAATAATGCAGAAATCTATATCCTTGATCAAGGATTATCGAAATATTTGTCACATAAACTTATTTTAAAACTGTGAATGATAACACTTTTGATGAGACATACAACAAAATTACATACATACCATTTTAATGTAATAGAAATTATCTATTTATCAATTTCCTTTTTATTATTATTATTCATTTTACTTAATAATCAAAACGATCTTACCTGAATAAAGATAATCGTCCTTAAATTCATATTTCTGCAAAATGATTTTATGTTGTAAAAATATTCTTTGAATAATCGTTGTGCATATTGTCATAATCACAACAGTTAATGTGTATATGCCAAAGTACCATGCGGTTGAAAATAAAATATTTAATGTTACTAACTTATTTGCGAGGAAACAGTGAAATTCATGAAAATAATTAAGTGAATAAGATTTTTTTGTCAGGTTTCCATTCAGTTTTGTGTGAAAACTAATATTTTCTTTCATCAAATTGATCCAGTGTATGTTGCATAAACATCCCTGTTCAAAAATCCTGCAGATGTTATTAAAATCATTTACCCATATAGTTAAAATTCCATAGAAACAAAAACATCTATTTCTCTTGAAGGTCACACAGTCCAAAGATGACACTTTGTCACTGTGGAGCTTTCCTGGTGAATATTATAATTTGTAGGAATCCTACAGTACTATAAAACAATCGTATATAGTGCACGAAATTAACATCCATACATGTGTTCTTCTATTTATTATTACCACTGGGTCGATACCGCTGTTGATGGACTGTAAGGGCCCGAGGGCACCACAAGCCCAATACTGACCCGCACTATAGCCAAGTTCACTGTGAGAAAGCAAATCTGCCCCTAGATGGGTTCATGCCTCTTACCTAAAGATCAATCAGTTATTGTTTTGCTTTGCAAATATTCATACACTGTATTTTGGATTTTACTGGAGACATGAATTTTGAAATGCAAATATAGTGCACTAAAATGTTATACGTATTTATGTATCATATCAATTACCTGTTTTATTGGTCGCATAGTAAACAGCATTATCGAACCGAGGACAGATAAACATCCTGCACCAACTAAACCTGGTGTATAGGTTCCCAGTTTATCGTAAAGAAGACCTGCAAGTATAACAATCCATGTTAATATTTTAATTCTATCTACAGTGATCAAGTGAAAACAAGCATATTACATACTCTTTTATATGTGACCCAAACGAGACAGACAGACAGACTTCGAACGAGGATGTGATCTATGCATATGTCGTTAAAGCAGCGCTGTGCATACATCTTTTATTATTATTTTTTAAAATTGTTTTGGTGGATGGAAATATACCACGAAAAAATATTTCTTTTTTTTTTGTCGTGGTATACTTCCATCCAATGAAACCGAATTAGAATAAAAGGTATATACGTTCTATATCTATTCATTCTTTATCATTCAATTCGTATATATTATATTCCCAGAAATTGGTACGTTTTGTATGCACTATTACTCAACATCTCTAACTTTCTGCCGCGGTGGCGTGAATATTGACGTTACAGTTAAGAAAACGCGGGAAATTACGTGTTCAGAGAAAAAATATCGCGCATGCGACATACCACAAATTATTAAACCAATCAAAATGCGTGTTACATGTAAAATTTAGAGATTATGTCAATCTGAGTTGAAACGCCGGTCTGAAAGTGCCAAAACTGGGATTGCTTATACCTATATACTTGACACGAGACGGTAATTTTTGTCAAATACTTATCTTCATCTACCCCAAAACTCACCATTATATCAATATAAAACAATATATATATATATGTACTGACCCGAAATACATACTTCAAATTTACTGTTACAAAAGTTCGTAAATTCTTCTCAAACTACAGAGTATCTCCTCCATTCATAGGTTTATCTTTAAATGAGTTCTTTGGATCTTACTTTTAGATCAAATCGGATACGGGGTACCAAATAAATACACGTATGTAACAAGAAAATTTTGTGAGATACTAATTTTTGCTATTTTTGCAAGTAACTTGAAAACTCGGAAATAAGTTTCTCTGAAAAATTATACAGAAAATAAATGTTCAGCTGCATAGTTTCCGTTATCATACCTTGTTTCACTGATTTAAATACCTGAATGAATGTAGTGATTACATGTTCAATTCAGAATAGAATGTCAAAAGGAAACATAACGGGTATTTCTTATTAATGATATACTCAGATCGCTTTGTGTCTATTATCCATTTCACTTATAAGTTTGAATGAAGATGGCAACATTGAGGTATCTCCAAAGCAAAACAAAGAAAAAAAAATGAATGTGCGGGGCCTAATTTCGGCATATTAATTGAAAGTATTTTTGCTAGTTCAATGGACGGAGTGTTCCTTTCCTAAGTCGGTATCGTAATTGCACCACAATCAAATATTTTTGTAATGTATTAAATGTGCTAGTATATTATTTATATTCATGTATTGTATAGCTCCATGGTGACTTCTGCCACATAACTGAGCAGGTAACTCTTTTTTCTCTCAGTGCAGCTCATCTTTAAAAATTGTACTTGCTAAAATAAAGATACATTTTTCTGAAGCTGAAGCGCGAAAATTGACACTAGCGACAAATTCTGGTTACACAGTATTTAATGTAACAGAACAAAGAAGTTAGAAGTATTATTTCCTAATGTTACTCATGCAAACAAACTAGGCAGTCGAGGGTATTGTCAAGAGGCAAGTGGGCATGAAAGTCAGGTGTGTTAATATTGTGTATGTGAATATCTATTTGTGTCCTCGGTAGACCCTCAAACGCAGTAGAAAAGTATGAATTAACAGGTAATAATTCAATTTTCGCCATATAAAGTGTATCTAACTGCATTATCAGGGGTGTTCTTCTGTGAGTCAATAAAAATAAAAACAAGTCATATGACAAATTGGCCACGCCCATAGTTCGACGTTTACATTTAACAAAGAATTAAATTAAAAGATGATCTATGGAGGCATAGTAGTAAAGCCGACTTACAAAATTTTTATATTCCGCGAAGCTGATTTTAAAGTGTATAAATAGGTTTTACTTCTATACCTCTATAGAAAACTACATTATTGATATGATTCCTTAAATGTTAGGACGGCAACCAACTGTAGTCTACTTCTTTGGCCAATCTGATTAAAACCATATCTTTATTCCGCTTCCCTATTTGCGGAAAAAGATCTGACGAAATCCCATAAGGAGTCATGTTCTGGTGAACTCTGGTTTTCAGCCAGATAGTAGATCGGCTACACATTCCTAGGAATGAATTAACATTCTCAGTGCGCGTGACATACATGGAAGTTTTTGAAGTGTTTGTTACATATTGCGTCACTTGTACGTGCCGAGTCACTGATTGGTTATGGGCAATAGTGGTTTCGCTGACAGAAACGTCATCAGAGTTCATCAGAACATGACCCTTTACGGGGTTTCGCCAGATATTTCTCCGCTATGGGACAAAGAGAGAAGTGGAATACAAATATGGTTTTAATCAAATTGCTTCTTCGATATGAAAAATACGAAGGTAATCGGTAGTGGTTTAGCACCCACAACACCAAGGTAGATAGTCACATACACAATACAGAAACGTACTTGCAATAGGGCAGCCTATTGTTATTGGCAGCGCGGCAGAACCATACACAAAGCCCACTGCTCTGGCTGCTGATAAGGTTTCAACTAAATAAAAGATGATTACAGGTATCATTGCAAACGTTGCGCCTTTGAAAAAACCAACAAGACCTGTTATTGTTAACAAACCGGCGTAGCTGGGAACGAATGGTAAACATATCAGAACTGCTCCATGAAAGAAAAAGACCGCTTGATTTAAGTATATTTTATTTACACACGACAAATCTGATATTTTGCCGATTATCGGTCTGGATATTGCGGAACCCAATGAAAATACTGTGAACAAGAGAAATTCATCCGTATCAGGATATAAATCTTCTGCGAGTTTCATCTACAAGAGAAAACTTATGAGTGTTATTTCTATTGACGACGATGTGGTTGAAGCGTTAAATGTTTTTAATATTCAATAAGTCTATACAAATGCATTTTTGAACTGTTCGATAAAACAACAGATTCCTATCAAAGATTTTGCAATTTAAGTCATAGGAGATGATATAAAATCCCCTTATCTTATAATGGAAATACGGACTTTCACATTTTAGGATATCTAACAATATTATCTTATCCGCTCATAATGAAATTAATGTTCTAACGGTTTTTTTTTTTTTTATTTACATGATATTATATGCTTTTTATTTACATGATATCATATGCGTAGTTATCATATATGCAGTGTTGAAAATGTTTGAGTAGAAACATTATTTACTCATTAATATTGTATGTAACTATATTTACTGGTGCCTATTGAATATTCACTAATCGATGTTTACTTAATCGTGTAAACTAATACTCCATATCCCATCATTCTCTACAATCACTCCTTTGACACTGTGAAGAAGAATATTTTGTGGAATATAATTGATGGATGTTTGTTTTACGTAACTCTTCTATTATTTCACATATATGATGAAGATATCTGCCTGATGCATTGCGTAGAAATTACCTTTGCAACGGACCCACTCAAAGCAGTGAGGAGTGTTTTACGCACTACAAACAGCGTGACACGGGACATTGGGTTTTACTATCTCATCTAACAGACAGAACACCGGTGTTACCATGGCAGGATTCGAACCTGGGACATTTTAATCACGAGACGAGTACCTCTTCCACATCGGCTTTCGTTGAATATAAAATATGAAAGTAACTGGTGTCACATGACTATGGCACTACCAACAATGTACCACAGTTGACATTCACGGACCCCTGAAATTCAGAGGTGAGACCAGGTGCCCGGGAGGAGTAAGCGTCTCCGGTTACCCACGTTTTTATCGTGAATCAGAAAAATACTTACAACATGGACTTCGACCACAGTAACACCACACATCACCACATCTAAAGATAAAGTCCAGACTATTAATTGTCTATTCTTGAAAATGTCTCCTACTAATACATTTTTACAAGACATGCAATGTGAATTCTCTGGTATCTCGTTATTTTCTGGTTTACCGAGCACTGGTTTCCACACCATAGTTCCTAAAGCCATGAGGATATACAATCCAGCCAAAGTAATAAAAGTGAATTTCAAGTTTACAGCATCCAATAATGTTGGTAACGCAAACGATAGGGCAAATGTGTAAAGTGCAGTACCACAAGAAGCGACACCACTCACAAGTCCAATCCGGACTTTAAAGTAATGTCCTAGAATCGCTATTAACGGTGCTACAAGGCATCCAGCACCAAATCCCACCACTAAACTATATGTCAGATAGAGTAATTCAAGTTTTGTTACAAAAGCGCTGACCAAAAATCCAAATGCACCTAAAAAAAGCACCAAAAACACCAGTCTGACGAATGCCAAATCGGTCACAAAATCTGCCTGAAAAGATGTTGGTGAAGAACAAGACACAGAGGCTGAGGGATCCTATCCAGGCTGCAAAAATAGTCATAGCATTCATGAATAATAAAAAAAAAAAATTAAAATTGCGTATCGACATCATGGTAGACTTTTATTTACTGTTATTCGAAACAGTATTTAAACACACAATTAGAATTTTACAATGAAAGTTTTTTTTACAATAAATGACATAGTTGAATTCTATCTATAGCTTAATTATTCCGACATTATGCATCATTTCACCACAAAGTTCTGGCTGCTTGCATTTAAATGAAATATTTCTGATGTAGGAATAACACAACTGCTAACATATAATTCGTTTCATATCGGACAATTAAGCTTATCACCATTATACGAATAACTGTAGTAAAAGATGAATGTGAGAACAAATTTTAAAAATGAAGTTACTAATAACATTTAATATTTACAATGCTAGTCTAATTCCTTCGATGAACCATGCTAAAGAGACTCGGTTCATCAGCCCATTAACTTGGGTCATGGAAGCAGTACCCGGCGTATGGCAAATCTCATGCGTAGTAATATAAAATGAGGCGGGGCTTACTCAAGTTCCAGGCCGATGTTCTATTATTGTTTTTAACTTGCATGAATGAGTGCGATTCCTTTAGAGCAATTAAAGAAATTACCTGGACAAATACCTGGATTTTTTAGCATTCTAAACACGCACTATATTGCGTGGCGGAAGTACTTTTCCACTTCAGGAAAAAATCGGTCCTTGCCAGTTTGATTACGGGGAATTTGATATTTGTTTTCAAAAAAGAACCTTTTAAAATGCATTGTAAATATAAGGAATGACTGTCTTTTTTATAGGTTCATGGGGAATGAACTTGGGTGAGAAACAAACAAGTCATTCGAGAACCGCTTCGATGTTCACGTGATTTGTTTGTTTCTCACCCAAGTTCATTCCCCATGAACCTAGAAAAAAGGACAGTCATTCCTTAAGTTTATATGTGACACCTTTCACAATAGATTTAATTGGTCACAACTCCCATGGTGCCAAGCCTCCCCGACTGATTTCTGGGAAGACAAACAGCATATGGTTTTATAATCAAAGGCTACAATAAACACTTTTTCACTATGGCTTCTGCCACTGAAAAACTATGCAGAAACCATGACTTGCCAAAATTATATCAGAAAATAAAAAGGTATTAATTTTTTACGTCTTTAAATACTGACTTTCATTTCTTTTCCCCACTGTGAATAATTACACCTTTGATGTTAGACGGCAAAATATTTTTTAATACATTTTCATTGTTTATGCAAACTTAGTTTCAAGAACGTGATTTCACTCTACAAGAGAGATAACATGTAAAAGAACTTTGTCTGTCTGTCTCTATGTCTCTCCGTCTGTCTTCCCTTCCTTCTTTCTTCTTTCTTTCTCTCTGTACTATTTTATTTATCTATTGAGTGAGAAAGTGATTTTTTTTATTTATTTATTTATCTATTTATTCATATTTATCTATTTTCAACTGAACTGATCTCATATATAATTATATGTATTTAACCGGTAATCTACTGTTAATTCCCCAACTCCGTTTTATTTTGGTCAAAAAGAAACCATTCAGAACTCGTACGGAAATCACTAAATCTTGGTTTTTCTTTAGCAAAAAACACATTTCGGGTGTATTGCACATATTGGACACAGATTACATACATATAGAATGACAAAGATCAGAGACATATATACGTTTATATTTATGTATGTTTTTGCTGAGATGTATAAACATTATTGCTGACATGGGTTGGTTTATTGGTCAAGATAATTTATCGAAGTGTCAAGTATACACTAAGAAAGTTGATTTTATCTATAAAGTAAATAAACAATAAATGATAAATTACACAGTATATAGGAAGCAAATGAATACTTATCATTAATAATTATTAACTTATTAATAATATTTCTGGTGATTTCAAAATAAAGGAATAGATGATTCCAAATGATGTCAACACACCAAACGAGGCTCCATGTGCCATAAGTGACACTAAACAAACTATCCATCCCCATCCTCCATCCTGTTGTATCTTATTTTGGCATTTCTTCGTTCGAGTGTCAACAGAAATGACCGATATCTGAGTTTCCTTTGAGTTTTCCATATCTGGATCTGCATTGAAATGCTTAAATTAAAACAACAGGTCATGTTTGAAATTATTATAATTAATTTGAAGTTTGAATTAATTTTTTCATAGAAATTAGTAAGTTATTGCAAGAAAGTTAACAGTAAATCAAGATAATACAAATTGTTTTGATACAACCACTTTAAAACCTTTTGTTTAAGATTCAAAAGGTATAATAGATAAAAAAATCCCCATAATTTTTTAAACTTTAATTGTAAAATTTAAAGTCAAACTTTTATTCATTAGTTTAATTTTATTGTAATATAATTAATTTGGATTCAGTCGATAATATTCATAGTTATATTGAATTTAAAAGTTATATTAAAAGCATTTTAATGAACAGATTTTATAATCGATACAAAATAAAGATTGGTGAACAATTATTCCAATGTTGTTTTTTTTTTCATTTCTAAAGTCTTATTTTAAAATTAAAAGTTAAACCAGCACAAAGAAATATAATATATTTTTTTACAAAGACTGCAGTAGCTTAGGTTTATTAATTTGATATAACAATATTGATAGTCCTATTGATTTGTTTTTCAATTTTTGGATTAATTACAAATTTGCTTTGAATATAAGTTGAATTGTACTTGAGCCCAGCATAATTTGTTTACATTGACTTGCAGTCCAGCTTTGTAAGTTTTGACTTGTGGTTTGGATTTATCCATCATCTTTACATTTGTAAGTTTTGACAACATTTTTTATTTCAATGGATGACCAACAATCTTGCATGTTAGTCAAATGTTTAGGTTTTTTCTATTGTTTAATATATGTGTTTTCAGAAATAAAAGTTTTTCATCTGATCAGTATATCATTTCTATTTACATTCAAGGATCAATAAGAAATTTAGAATACAGCAATGGACTTTCAACATACTTGGTTTGTTACACTTGCCCTAGTAAACATATAGTAACTTTCATCATTACATAATATGTTTTTCAATCAAAGTCTTAAATCCTTGGCATAAAATGGCTGAACACATTGTATTGACTTACTTATAGTTTTAATGTTGTTTCTTGACGGCATTTTAGGATTCCTTTTTTCAATATGAATGACATTATCCTTTCAAATAAAATTCAGTCATAACAACAAATATCACTCCTATAATTAAGCAGTTTTCAAATTACAGTATTATTTCTAACACACATTGGTATTTAAACAACTGTACGCTAAAGGTAGGTGAAACCTAAAGTAATGCCAATATTAGTCAAAGAACAGTCAATTGGTTACGGCTCGAAATTTGACGCTTGCGTCAATAGATTTTCTTGTAATACACTGCACATGTTCATGGAAACGAAACTATAAGAGTAATGATTATATACGTGTTTGAGGTACTCAATAATATTTGAAAATCTAAATGTAACTTTGGAATGGAATTTTGTTTATAATACAGTACTTTGTACTTGATCTATTCTTTTTTTAATCTTAAACACGAATTACTTGTAGGACTTTTTCATAGGAAGTTTTAAATTTTGATAAGATGTAATTCATAAAATTGAATTCAGATCATACACATATGAAACTGCATAATTTTGATGAGGTGATTTGAGCTGTATTTGGTCTAGCAAATATCTCTTTTCCCACGTCCCATATTTCCAAACTGTGACATATGAATAGAGACGACGTTCCCACTTTACTTGATATTACACCGTTTACATACATTAATGAGATTTAGTTTATTATATAAACTTATAATAACCTTTTATGAGTGTACTCCTTCGTAATGTTGGTATATTTAACGTAATTATCTTTTATTACACTTTTCCTTCACATCGTGAAAACTGGGTAAATACCTTTTACATTTATAACCTAACTGAAGTGTCCACTAAAACAGTAATTCAAATAAATATGTTTATAATCCTGATTTCTGCGTTCCTGGAGGTATCGTCAACAGCTGTTCAATAAACGTGTCGATTTATTCTAGGCTTTATATGTTACAAATCCTACAGTTTGATGTTGTTATTAATTGTGTGAAACTACTGATGAATGTGCATTTTACTGCAAAGTGCAAATTCTATAATCAATAAAACAAATTTGCTAACCCGTCCTTCATGTTTTACATTAGCTGATTTGATATACAGTGTCTCTCTTGCAAAACAAAAAATGTAACATTAAATTATAATTTCTTATATAACATCCGAATGCTTATGATTTCACACGGTTGCCTTTACTTCAGACATTGTGAAAGGTATCACCCTATGTAGTGTCATGTCGACATTCAGCCCTCCTTGATATAGTTACTTCATTTTACGTTAGTGCATGAGGAGTACACCACATTACCTGAGGTGTATTTATTGTGTCTGATGTATAATAATCTTCAAAGAGCGGAAAATTTGTTGAATGTTTTGTAAATGATGCCCTTACTGTGGTATTTCCATTGGCATTTAGGAAAAGGGAACTAATATGACTTCCTAATTCCCATACACATTATTGTTTGTGAAGGATTACTAACAATTAAGTGCCTAT
Organism: Pteria penguin; assembly: GCA_035048485.1. NCBI lineage: Eukaryota > Metazoa > Mollusca > Bivalvia > Pterioida > Pteriidae > Pteria > Pteria penguin. The sequence goes on along the minus strand of CM068581.1, from coordinate 63,815,809 downwards.
AATTCTCAGCTTTTGAAGAGACATCAAAACTAATTTATTTTGAAGTAATAAAATTCTTTGTCAAAATGGATAATTTGCTTTAATGTAATAATCTGTGTGACATGTTCGTACTTGCCATAAAAGGAAAGAACTTGGTTTTCCTTGTGTCTAGAAATAAACCCTTCGCATATATTTATTTTCAATGTAAATTAAGTGAATGCAAAATAGGAAAGTAAATGCTGTAAAGAGAGTATGGTACTAACAACTATGTACCACATCGGGAGTTCACGGAATTCAGGTGGGACCAGGTGCCCGGGAAGAGTAAGCGTCTCCTAAGTGGTAGCCACACCCGCCATGAATGCCCTTATTAGAAACAATGTAACTCAGCACTGTAGACATAAATGAATGGGTACCAACACTGTAGAAAGTTTCATTGTCACATAACATGACGTAAAAAGTATAATAACACTCCATGGGGAACTTTGCTACGAGGTCTACACTGCAAATGAAATAAGGGTGACATTAATGCAAAATACGAAAGTATCTGGAAGGAACATTTTGATAAAAAAGAAAAAAGAGGAGTTACTGGCTCAGGTATGTGGCAGAAGGCACCATGGAGCTATACAATACATGAATATGAATAAAGTACTAGCACATATAACACATTACAAAAATATTTGATTGTGGTGCAATTACAATACCAACTTAGGTTGGTCATTTATTTTGACAAAAGCCAAACAAATGGTGTGGTTAACCGGTTTACGGGCCCACCTTCCCACTCACCGTAACAGCAGAACAATCAAAGGACGTACATTTAAAAATTTATAAATAATCCTCCATGTAAAGAACAAGGGTCAACAGGTATCACATACTGAGAGGTCATAAAAATTAAAAAACACGTAAGGTAATGTAAAACACATAATGATATAAAAATATATGCGACATCAACATAATAACCGTGCTCTGCTAGTATAATTATACATCAGAAATACAATTTGTTTGTCCTTGATTTTACTGATTAATTGTGATATTTAATTATATACAAAAGATATATGTAGTTCTATCATTACTGTAAATGTAAATTTGATTCTATTAAAAGAAGTTGCGGAATAAATCACATTGAAGGAGGTTTTAATCAAATGTTAGGGTTTTGATTTTAAAATTTCATTTGAATCCTGTATACACGGTACCGTGTATTTATAAGGAAACCATGATTTATAATGGTTTTAATCTTGACCTTGAATTATCTCAAAATGCATATATTGAATGAAGCTGTGTCAGAAATATGTATTTTCCATGTTCACACTTGTATTCAAAATATTAGAAAAAATACTTCTTTTGTCTTGTACACATTTTATAATGTTGTATGTTGTATGTGCCAGGTATGCTACGAATGCTGTTATTGGCCTTACCTTACCATTGTATACTTATGTGCGGCATCAATTTATGCTTTGATAAAAGAAATCTTGCAACAATAAATTGGTTTCCTACATTACACAAAACTTCATATCAATCACGTTTATATCTAATTCTAGTTATTATTCAACAAATGTGCTTTCTAAACATATCACTTCCGCTTTTACTATGCTCAAGCACCATGTTATTAAATATTGTAATGATGTTTTTTGACAATAAAAATGTCAATTACTTCTGGTCAATCAAAATTTCTAGCAAAGTTATTGGAAAATTCCGTTTGAGACTTTTTGAAGCTAAACAAGACAATCCTTTTTATTTTACAACACTATATAGCTCTCTAATGAAAGCCATGTTGTTTTCTCTCGTACGCTGGTATTCCAACAGAGACCTCATCTGGAATTTCCTCAAACAAATAATATGATAATTATAAATATTGGAGTTATTTTTGGTTGTGTAATGCCCTTGCATTTTCGAAGGGTAATACTTATGTGCAATATATTGGCAAAACTGAACAACATATTTTTGGTATTGCTATGGACACTGACTGCGCTCCCCTTATAGCAGATTTATTTTAATGTTGATATTAGAGGTAATTCATGCAATCTATTCAAACCACTAAACAGTTCGACAATAATGAAGATAACTGACTTAAATATTGAAATTATTAACAACTATATCCATAAAACATACATGATAAACGTAACAACCTTGGATTTCCTATTGTTAATTTCACTTATTTAGATGGTAATATCCCTAGACTTCCATCATAAGTATTTATATTACTCAGTTGGTTCAGTTTGCCAGAGCCTGTCCTAACGTTTTGAATTTCACGCAAAAACAAAAACAAAAATAAAAAATAAAAAATAAATCAATCAATCAATAAAAACAAATAAATAAAACTTTCCAACTTCTGACTCACGGTTATAGATACCATTAACTTTGAAAAACTTGGTAAAAATTTTATAGATCTTATTTAGAAATTATATCTAAATTCGGAAATATGACTTTTCAGCAATACATATCCAACGGAGTTTCGCATCCCAAATTTTACGATTATTTAGTGTACAAAATAAGGAAGGTCAAAGGTTCCAATAATTTCATATGGACGGGTTCTAAAATAAATAAACACCTTTTATATCGACAACATGATCCCGAGATCATCGCAAAGGCCATACGTCTTGTATTGAGCCCCTCTACAGGATTATACAAACTTTAACATGAGTGTTGCGCGCTGATTAATGTGGTGGTGGTGACAGACTTTGACGGTCCTTGTCCAAAACTTTTCAGATGAAACAAAGTCCTGATTCTGGCCCTCTCTGTTTATTAGTGGGGACTCTGCAGATCAAGGTTCTGAGCTCACTGATAGACGGGAAGAGCACGGTTTACTTCTGTTGATGTCGTATAAAAGATCTTTGATTCTAGGATATTATTCCATAAAACTTTTCGTGTGAAAAAAATGACCTGTTGCACCTTGTTCTCTATATGGAGGCTTATTTATTATAAAGTTATTTTTGAATGTGTGCCTATGATTGTGCTGTCTTTGTAGTGAGCGGGATTGCTGGCGTCGTAAACCGATGCTTGATTCACTATTATCATGTTTTATGTGGATGTCCTTCGTGATTCGTGTCACACAGCTTGGTCAGATGTTTACTGTCTTCTCTTTAGAGGAGTTTTGATGGCATTATCCTGACAAATGGAAAGACTGACATTTAAAAGAAATCTATAATTTCCTCCTTTTTGACGGATAAAAGACTAAAACATGCAGTAATTAAGAGTTTTATATCTGCTTTTCGGTAATAAGCGACAAAAAGATTTTGTTCATTATGCAGCATAGTATTTTATTAGAACTTGACCGACTGTATTTCATTATATTTTCCTGGTTCTTAATTCTTAACAGACACTTCGCCTTATACTTATATCAACTTATTGTGTCGTATATTGTTATTGAAACTACAAGATATCATACCTCAAATCATTTATTCCCTGCTGACCGGTCACACCAAAAGCGAACAGAATATCGTACAGAACATAATGTTTAAAGGATACAATTCTTGATCAGATATGCTTTACTCCATTCTTGCGATGTTTTATACGTATAAAATGTTAAAGTATCAATGCCGTTCTTTTTGAATGCTCTAGTGCGTCAGAATAATCGACTTCATTATCATTTTAATGATTTTGGGGATTAAGTAATTTCGTATGCAAAATGTATTTTACAAACTTTATCTATATTTTCGTTAGAAGCAGCATTACTGAAACGTTTCAGTTTAACTGCCTAAACTTACTCCTCCCGGGCACCTGGTCTCACCTCGATTTTATTGGGATTCGCAAATGTCTGAATATGACATTATACACTATATTGTCCTTTTATTCCATGAACTACGAAATATGGTTTATCCTTTAGTACTTCGTTTTTACTTTATAAGTAATCATCATTTAAGAACCACTAGAAGATAAAAAGAATTGCAGAGAGGCCGAGGGGGATCATTCGCACTCGTTCATGCAGGCTTCCCCGTTTCTGATACATTCCATTCTGCGTGAATACAACCAAAATTTGTATTTTGATAGGAATGTAACCAATCGGATTAAAACCTTATCTTTATTACTCTTCTTTTTTGTCCCATTTCGGATAAAGATTAACACCTTATCTTTATTCCGCTACTCTATTTGTCCCATTGTGGATAAAGATCTGGGAAAACCCCGAAAGGGGTCATGTTCTGATGAACTCTAATGACGTTTCAATCACCGAAATTTTTATTTCCATTAGCCAATCAAATGACTTCTATACATGTAGGCACGTGCAAGTGACACAATATGTAACAAACACTGTTCAAAAACTACCTTGTAGGTCAAGCACGCTGGGGATGTTCATTTCATTCCTAGGAATTTGTAGCCGATCCACTGATTGACTGATAATCAGAGTTCACCATAACATGACCCCTAACGGGGTTTCGCCAGATCTTTATCCGCAATGGGACAAATAGAGAAGCGGAATAAATTTATGGTTTAAATCAGATTGGAATGGAATTATTTTGTTTACATAAGTTTTAAAACGTTGACTCTATCCTCACTTACTGTGGAAGTATTTTGTTTTTCTTTTGGTTTTGTTTTATTTTTGATTGTATATCTCCATGGTGACCTCTGCCACATAACTGAGCCAGTAACTCCTCTTTTTTTCTTAATATGTTTTTTTTTTTTTTTTTTTTTTTTTTTTTTTTGGTTTTGTTTTGTTTTGATTTTTGGTGGTGGTGGTGGGGGGGGGGGGGGGGTTATTATAACAAAAAACCTAAAAGTCAAAAAGTTTAAAGAATTAACTATAAGTTCTTTAGGATGACAAATGCGAATGTCAAAGCTTAAATGTGAAAAGAAACAAAGATGTTAAAACTTTCCCGCCGAGAAGATATAAAAAAAAACTCATCGCTACTGACACTTAGGTCGTCCTAAGTCGGAATCGCATCTGTTGTACAGTCAATATTTTTCAATGTCATTTCATTACTTGTTTAAGCAGGGGTGGACTGGTGGATGAGGTACCCTGCTCATAACCTAAAGGTCTCGGTTTTGATTCCCGCCCTGGGCAAACTGGTGTTCTGTCTTTCGGATGAGACAGTAAAAACTGAGGTCCTTTGTCACGGTAGGTGTGGCACATAAAATAATCCTCACTGCTTCGGGTGGGTCCGTTCATGTTGTCATTAATTCATATTTGATAAAAAGATAACAGGGTCACTGTTGTCTTTCCATATCATATATACAGCTTGTCATGTCGTTCTATAGGTTGACATTTCCTATAAGGCAAATTGTGGTTGTGTCATTGCCACATTGAAAGGTTGGGAAAGGTTGTCTGCAATACTGTTCGGATTTGCCACAGATATCTTAATTTCTTCAGTTCAAGATAGAACAAATAAATAATAATTTATAGTAAAATATAAAGAAAGATAGATAGATAGATAAATTATTGTTTTGCGTCGCGCCGGGAATATTCCATCCATATGGCGACGATTATAAAGAAAGAAAGAAGAAAATACATCAACATACCCCAAATGTCATTATCTAGAAAAACGTCTGTAATATATTATACAATCATTATTGTAAACTTGTTATAATATACGTGCATAAAGTTCTTACCTGTGCAGATATTTATGTGTCTTTAGGAACAGTTGTTTAAAATAAACTTTAATGATTTAGAAGAACATCAAAAGCTGCTGTCGGAATATATATTACAGCGTGTTTTACACAACATACACTCATTTCTATTAGTTTTTTTTATATATATAAACATATATAAAAGAAATTGAACATATGACGAAAAAATGCGAAATGGGTAATAATGTGCCTACCTGCAGGATACCTGGTATTTCTTTTCAAAATGCATCAACAAGTATTTAATTTCCATATCTTTATGAGTGTCTTAAGCAGATAATACGATAACAAGTAAACAAATATACGAAAAACACTCAAACAAACATTTTATCAATTAGATTGGTTTCAGTCATGTGCAATGAAATAAGCCGGTGTGGCCTATTGAATAAGGTGCTCAGCTTGTGACCGAGAGGCGCCTTGGGCCTACCGGTCTTCTATCTTTCAGATGAGACAGTAAAACCGAGGTCCCGTGTCACGTTAGGCCTGGCACGTAAAAGAACAATCAGTTGAAATAATCGCGGAGTGACGTAAAACAATATTCAATGTACAAGGAGGTAAATGTTATGGCTTTCCATAGTTTTGGACTGATGATGACGTGACATAGGTTTTTATAAATAAGTATAAGAAAAAATAAATTTAAAGCATTTACAATCTGGTGTTTTTTGGGGTGTTTTTTTTTTTTTGGTTTAGCTAGTTGCTAAATTATTTAGGTGTTTGAGCGAGGGTTTGCATGTTCGGACTGACATTGAAATACGTGGTGTCACGGTATACATGGCATGTAAAATATTTCGCACTAATTCGGATAGGCCTGCTGCAAAATTTCTAAAAATTTCTGTGCATTATATCAGATCGATGTGGTCATCATATAAGTACAATCCTTTTGGTGTGATGTAAAATAAGAATCGAAACAACCAATTTTTTTTCCAGTCAGGCTTGATGTAAGAGACAACAGCGGAAAGATTTGTGTCATATTATTGTGACGTCACAATCCAAGCAAAAACATCATAATGAAAATGACAAAAAGTGATTTGTCTTTTATAAAGACTCTTACACCATTTAAATTTGGGAAAGGTCTATTATAAAATAATAGATAGGTTGTGCAGAGGACAGGAATTGGCTTATTAATTAGACATTACATCAAATTTTACTTACGCTTTTAGTGTTTTGAATCAGCTAGTTTACTTGTGAATAAATCAAATCTAGCTGATGTATCTTCATAGAATGTTTACATATATGACAGACAAATCCTAGTTATGGACCTTTTATGCACCTATCCCTAGCATACATTACGACTACGTTTACACATTTTTTATTCAAATGTAAAATACGAAAGTAATTGGTGTCACATGACTATGGCACTATTAGCAATTTACCACAGTGGACATTCACGGACCCCTGAAATTCAGAGGTGAAACCAGGTGCCTGGGAGGAGTGAGCATCTTCTGCCTAGCTTGCCACATCCGCTGCGAATGTCCTTAAATACAGACGAAATAAATACATATATAATTCAGCAATGCATATATGCATGAATTCCAATGTAACAATTCAAATAGTCGTCCACTCGCTCCTTTCCTTACCTTAATTAACCATTAGAAAAACACAATTCTTGATTCATTTTTAGATAGATTATGTCATTTATATAGATTAAACAAAAGGACTGCTTAACAAAAGGATTTCAGAACATCGATTTGAAAGTAATCGTGGCGGTAGTCAGCTATTTAATAGACATTTTAATTCTGACGACCATTCAATCTTGTCCTTTAGGGTCCGTATTATTGAAAAAATATATCACCATACTAATAGTCCTCCATTCAGTACCCCTTTCCGTAGACAACGCGAAGAATACTGGATAAGACAGCTAGGCACTGCATTTCCATATGGTTGCAATGATGATAATAATAGTTTAGGTAATTTATCTAGTCCAAGGTGTAGCAATATCAATGTCATGGGTAAAGTTCAATTACACCAGTAGACGTAAACGTAGTCATGGACATCGCTCTTACTAAAAGCCAGATATTCATAACGTATCTTTTTTTACGATTTTACCACATGCCAATAAACAGTTAGGTGTACATCACATTCGTAGTAAACTTTATTCTGTTCCTCTATGTATACTTCATAAGCTGTAGGAGGAAGCCAGAGAAAATATATATATTGACTCCTCTACACCAGAATGCAGACTGAGCTTTCTTATTATAGACGTTGCCAAATTGCGGTTGTTCAATCCAGTTCGTCATACGGAGGACATGTCTTCTAGTTCACATCGCTTTTTCTTAAAGCTGAAGTTTGCCAATAAAGTCATAGACGCATTGAACATCGGCAATATCCTCAACCATAAGAAAGTTCAGTCTTGCATTCCACCATACTTTAAATATAAAGAAACACCATGTATATCCTACAGCCATACACCTACCATTGCTTCTTAACTGTTTAATTACAAACAAACTTTGAAGTACCTATATATCAAACATCTTACACAAAACCATACCGCGTGTTCATGCTCCTTATCCAAATTTATATATAGTCCTGTTGGTCACGTTATCACTGGCGATGTCAACATTGTGGACAATATGATTCTTCGTCAGTTAATTATCCGAGGTCCAAAATCTAGAGAGCCTAAACATTTCATTGGCGAACCAACTTCCGTACTGTTATGGATTCGGTAGAGGACTTCGCTCGTAGATGGGCCAAACGTGAAGAAGTTGAGCTAGATACGTTGTCAGAATGGGTTAAAAGTGTAAGAGGGTTGATACTCACACGTATTTGTAATTTAAAAAAGGAACATGAAGACCAGTCACCCGTCCGCAAGTACTAAAGATAGTGAGTTCGAGTTAACCTAATTATATTGGATTCTTAAATTACAGAAAGATCCAGTAAGTGCTCCACCAAACCTATATCAGCCCTCCTTACCGAAATGGTATCTGCAATTAAGGAGAAGCTTCAGACGTACTCCGACGTGATTTACTCTCGAAGTGGTGTTAATCAGTTTTGGATCCTGAAAAAACTCCAAAGAACTATTAAAAAAACATACAATCTCAAAATCTGACAACTATTAAATGCATTAAGACTTGTGATTTGTCTACACTTTATACCACCATATCTCATGATAAGTTGAAAAACAGGCTCTTCAGAATTATTGATAACTGTTTCTTTACCAAAAATGGTTCACTCAGATATAAATTTATTGTTTTAGGATATTAAGATACATATTTTGTGAAAAACCACTCTGAATCTAAATATAAGTACTCTGAAGATCACATTAAAACATGTGGACTTTCTGATTGACAATATATATGTTGTGTTCGGTGACCATGTCTTCCAGCAAACTATCGGAATTCCTATGGAGACTAACTGTGCTCCTTTACTAGCGGATTTGTTCTTTTTTGTTGTACGAAATTGACTTCATGCCAAATCTTGTAAGTCAAAATAAGAAGCAATTGGCATTGTCCTTTAATTTTACATTCAAATATATTGATGATGTACTATCTTTAAAAAACAAAAACTTTGATACATACGTACATACAATATATCCCAAGGAACTTAAAATTAAGGACACTACAATATCCAGTTCATGTGCTCCATATTTAGATCTGCTCATTGATATCGACCGAGATGGTAAACTTACTACTTCAATTTATAACAAACGTGATGACTTTAGTTTCCCCATAGTTAACTTTCCATATACTAGTAGCAACATTTATTTATCACCTGCGTACGATGTTTATGTATCCCAATTGATTCGATATGCCCGAGCTGAGGATTGCTCTTTTATTTATCGAAGTCAACTACTAGGAGAAAAGGTTACTCAAACAAAGATATGAGATATGACGTGTTATGTCAACATTCCACAAATTTTACGGTCGTTATAAAGACCGTATTTCCTCATATGATGTATCCTTGTCTGACATGTTGACTTCCTTATTTCACAGTAACTAAACCATTTGTATTACCTACACTATACAGCAGTATTTGTACTGCTTATGACATATAACTATTTTGACTACGGCTGTGCCGTTTTGTAATTCTGTGACAGCGAATAATACTTATATGTATGGCATCACGACGGGTGTGACCGGTCGGCAGGGGATGCTCCATGGCGCCTGATCCAACCTCTGTTTTGATTGCTAATATTTTATTTACATATGTATTGTCGTGTTTCTTCGACTTCGAGTTGTGAATATCGGATCAATATCTTTGATTTGTACTTGTAATTACATTGCAAAAGACACTAATATATAGTGCATAACCTGCCTATAAATTAATAACCACAAAGGATATTGAATAATGTGTCACTTTGATCTACCATATAATAACATCAAACTTCAACCAAATCTGTTTGTGAGAATGATAGTCCCCCACTCCTCTTTTGGAAAAAAATTCTGTAAAACGGTAAGAGATTTTCTTGCCCCAAAGAAAATACATATTAAGAAATATGAAAGCCCTTTCACCATTGAAAAATTATATGTTGGTGATTAAGGATTCTATTTCTTTTTTTTCAATTAACAGTAGATCAAAACCCACAATCTAAGTCAAACTGACTCTAAATTTGACCTTGAAAAAGTCTTTCCACATCGAATTCACATTTGAAATATAAACCTTTTTTCTTATCATTCAAACGTTATGGCACAGATCTACTTCTTGCAGAGAAATAGAAAAACAGCTGACCGCGACTATCATATTTAAACTAATGCATATCCCACCATTCGAAATTTGGTGCATAAAAAGTTAAAATGTTTACAGATTGTTGACAGCAGGACCACATATAATCACTTTGACAGTAGCTCACTTGGTCTTCCCTTATAGTGAACAAAACGCAAATTCCATTCTGTTTATAATGCAGTCCCCTCCTGACAAGGAAATAATTCATTCAAAAGTATGTTAACCATATCAGATTCCAGCTTAATCTGTAACTACCCACATCATTGTAGCATGACATGAAATAAAACATTGCAAATACTTTTAATAAAATCCAAGAAAAATGATTTTTATATATCTTTAATAACTTCCCTTATTCAGTAACTTGGTCCCAATCTCCTAAAGTTATCTAAATAAGAGTTATAAAAACAAAGTTAAAGAAATTGATAAAAAGTACACATCCTCAACTACAGAGATTCAGGGCAAAACAACAAGCAAACACCTTTGAAACTCAGAATCTGAACATAAATCCCTCAGAATGTGAAAAATGTCACAAACTACTGCTGCTCTGAATATACAACAAATATACATACTCACTATAATTACTTCATTGATTATTACTTCCTGAAAGTTTTGATATACATGCAATTTTAAGCAGCCTGGGCAATCATCAGGGAAAAAATAAAGGAATAAAAAGGACAGCCAATCACAGACATTGTCCTCTTGGCAGCTATCTTGGTTGATGAAGGGGTAAAACACACAACACGTTATAGGTAGTGCAGGGACTATTATGTTGACACATCAGAATATAATTGAAAATGTGAAGGTCAACAGTCACAAAACTGTGAATATATCTCACTCATGAAGCCTTGGATGTGTGTAAGAAAAACTTCAAATATGTTGGTATACTAAGAATGCCTTCTCCAGCATTATAAAAATCAAGCACATGTAATAAAATATTTCAATGCAATTACAAATATTTCTGAAATCAGATCATGTTATAATTTATATTAATCATGAGACATCTTATTAAAATGCAAAATAATTAACGGTTTAAATACTAAATGACAACTTTACCTTAATGTTGCCTATTTATTTATACCAAATGCACCAGTAGATCTCTTTTCCAGTTGGAAAAACTACATTCTGAATTTGTGCACTTCATATGCAATATGCTTCCAGGTCATATTTCAATAAAAATTTAAAAGAATGGATGATAATACCTCATTTTCAAAATTTGATGCTTGATCTGTATTGACAAGAAGATTCTTCCATTACATACGAAGTGTACTATATATGTTACATTGTAATTGATTAATACTTATATTAGCTGATTATTATATAAGTGTTATGTAATAACAATGCCTTCCTTAAAACACAAACTACAGTATAGTCATGACATTTCATAATTATTTTCAACTGAGGAACAAATAAACAGGCATTCTCTACCCAGAACTCTGGTAGAGAAAGATAAACAGGGTGGTTAAACACCTCCTCCTGTTTGATAATATTTACAACATAGAATTTTAGTTGAATTAATTGTTTCTTACGAACCTTAATATATTTCATATTTTCTCACTTAATACAGTATTATCATAAATTATAAACAGAACTACTGATTACTTGTACATAAATACATGATTCACTATACATATACATGGCCATGGGTTTGAAATACGACTGCCGTGGCGGATTTGGAGGGGGCGTGGGCCCGTCTTCCCCCCCCCCCTCCTTTTTCGCCACACATTTACATGTAAAAATTCAGATTTGGCACCAAAAATGACCGGGTAGTTTGGCTAATACACATGTGCTCCCACAACTTTTCGAAAATTCGGGATCTGCCACTGGATTTTTTACCTCTGCTTGCGTACTGTATCCGATAAATTTAGACGAGTAACACAAACAGCATTTACGTATCATCAGTATGTTGAGCTAAAAAACCATACCTCAACAATTCTTCTTCCTGTAATCCAACATAAATCTCCATCAGCATCGTTCAACTACTCTCCTAGTACTGTACTCGGGTACACGTGTGCAGGTTGGTTTCCGTACAGTACGCTATTTTAACTTTCAATATTCGCCTCAATCGTGTCTTCTGTTTTCCTAGCGTTTTGTATCGAATGTAAACAATCTTACGTCATTTTTATCAACCGACGCATTCCGAACGGTGCATTAGTTGTAGTATGTAGATATCCAATTATGTTATGGTAGGATGATATACGTAACAATATACATCATTAGCCTGAAATAATGCTTTATCAGAATTTATACATTTCAAAGGAATTCTATCCCTGTACAAGCAAGTTCTTCTCTGAAATAATTTTGATTTCTCTGTGGTATCTTTTCTCGTACGATCTGGTGGGAACGTTAGGTTTGGATTTTTACCAGTTAAATGTGGCTCGCCTCTAACTTGAAAGACGAGTTACAAAAAAATATGCAAAACATTCTTCTTGGTACAGGTAGCACAAAGAACTGTTAATTGCTGAATCTAGGTCATTATGACGTTTTACAACATAGGCATCATTTATCTCTATTATTTTCGGGATACATATTCTTGATTTCTGAAGACTTAAAATGATGTTTCATATATGTTTATCCACCGTCGTATGTTCATTTAAGCATGTCTCCACCAATGCAATCCCACAATTGGTTAATTTTATTCCATTCTGTATCCTGAACTCAGTGACCCATTCCATCCATTGGGAAGAATCGAAACAAATATCATCACATTCTTTTGCCCATAACATTCGTATTGCTTGACCATCTACATGTAGTTCAATGTTGATTTTTTCCATTGATCTATTCACACTTAAAATTCTAAATTCTACTAATAGCACAAGATCAAAGTTAGATATCATTTACCAAGGATCCCTTCCAATCTCGTACAATTGAAAGAGAACTGATTACACCACACACAGTGTTTGTGCAATTGTCTGACGCAATAGTATGGCGTAGAAAGTTAACTGTTAATGTACTTCAACAAAACTTGTTCTCAGGGTTACCCGTTGGCAACAATATTATTTTTGTTGATAGTCAACAAAAACAATTATTGAAAAGAACATTTAATGATGGTTTACGAGATAAAGGACCGTCAAACGGACTAACGGTCCCATGATGTGGTACATATTTTTCAGTAAGATGACTCAAACGATTATGACACCAATAAACACGCCAATAACGTGGGTTTTAATTTCAGATATAGATATGATGACTTTATAATTTTCAATTGATTGGAGGACAACATTCTTGAATTAGTAATACGTGCCATCAACATTTGAACTTGGCATTAGAATAAATCAGTGAATTCTCTTGATTCAACAGTGCACTGGGTATTCTGAAGGTGAAGTAGACCCAGTCATCTTACAAACAACCTCAACCGATAAAAACTCAGTTTGAACAACTATAAATCTCATTGTACATTGCGCCTTCTTTAGGTAATGCTAACTAAATACAAGCCTTGCCTCAAAGGAATTAGAAACGAATTTTGAAATATTAGAAACGGATGCAATCAGAGAAAAATTGTGCAATACATTGCAACAGCGTTTAATTACTTTGGGACAAAAAAATTTTTAAGATTCTTTTTCTAAATGTGCTTTATAGAATATACATTAGTGCAACAAAAATAAGTATTACACTATATACAATGTAACATTTCTTTACATGATGGATCATTTCCCATTTGCATTACTAGTATTATATTGTTCACCAGAAATATAAACAGGATTGGTCACATTGTTTTGCTTATAACAAAGTGTTTGAAAAAACCTAGAAACTTTAAAATCGTGAACATTGTTTATTTGACACTCATTTCATATTTGAGTATTACGGAACCAATGGTTATGCCTATAGTATTTCTTAAAGATTTTTTTCTATTATCATTATAGTTATCAAAACAAAGTGAATATCATCCTCAAAGTCCTAAAATTCCAAAAGGTACATAATATGACTTGTCTGTTAATATTAGTTTATGTATCTTCTACTTTCAGCAGCAAGCTTATTCTTACTTAATCGAACATTTGAAATTAATTACACATGCGCATCAGGAATTCCTATTCTAAAGGTAAATGATAGAGAAAATGCATTAGTCAGATGTCATTATTTATAACATTGAGAAGAGAAGTTTTAAAAAAGTACCTTTCTCTATGTATCAATCAAACTTAAAAAAAAAAGATTTTCATTTACAAATCGTATGTTATGTACACAGATAATGCAGAATTATCGTGGATATGTTTTGATATTGGATCCAGAATAACAAATCCTTAATCCAGATACAGATATATATTAATAGCGGTAAATGATATGGTTCTATTACGAATGTCATTTGAATTTTCATATCGTTTGCCATGCTTAGTAGAAAACAGAAAGGGTGAGAATCCATCGACAACAAATAAGGAGCCACACTACAGGAAAATTCCCCTCCGTAAACATTTAGATAAGTGTTCTGGGGGACTCTTTAAAATATTTCCGTTTTATAAACATTAACTAAATGTTGAGTGTGAAATTAAACGGGAACTAAAGGAAAAATATTTTCATCCAAAAATTTAAACCGAAGCTCAACTCTAATTATTCATTTTTCATTATAAAACGAAAAAAAAAAAATCAATCGGATTTTTACTATTAAACTCCCTTTTATTATCGATATATATATATTGCTCACATTACTGCTCATTAAGCAACGGTGTCGGTGAATTCCAACGGGAGATGCTGTTTCAACCAAGGCGTCTTAGTATTAGTACTTACGATGCATTGAAGTAGTGTTGTTGAAATTTGTTGTCCAAACAGGTATGGAAAATCTCACTCGATATGGGTGCTTTTTGGTATTGGTTACACAGTGGGTATTGCAAGCCGGAAGAAAATGCTGATTCAACTACCATATTCAATATCGTCATCATTTAATTTGACGGTCGTTGTTTCGACATCACTGCCTTAGTGTAAGTGTTACTATTGTACTAAGTATGAATGTTGCATTGTTCAAACCTGTTGTCCGTAAAGGATTGGTCATTTTTGGACTGGATCTTTGTAGCATGCTAGAAGATTTTCCGTGCATTTAAATATATGTGAGTACATCTTTGATGGAAAGCAAATATAATAAAAAAAACTCGTTGAGGTGTATTCACAATCAAATGACGTATGATGCATCGATTAATTGACTTCTTTGGCAAATTCTTGTGTAATGCAAACAAGAGTGGTGCATTAAACAAACATGTACAAGCAATAGATATGACCTTGATCTCAAGTATTTTAATACTGATTTAGATGAACTGTGATGAATGCTTTGGCATATTTGTATTTAGGTCTTCAAAATTGGCATTGAAAATTAAAGAGCCTTACTTCCTCAGGCGGTCCCTTTGCATGAGTAGTAATTATCACACAGTACATTGTACAGGTGTCTGTAGGAAAAAAGTGGACCTATCCTGCACTCGGAAACACTCAATTAAACAATCAATCAATTGCTCACTCCAGAAAGCAAGCAATATATAAAAATATTTGTTATAATTTTGCCATAAATATGTACCATATTGAACTAAATACCTTAATAGATGAATTAAGTGTAATATGCTATACAAACATATATATATATATATATATATATATATATATATATATATATATATATATATATATATATATATATTATATATATATATATATATATATATATATATATATATATATATATATATATATATATATATATATATATATCTTAATTTTATACAACTGATCTTAAAAGTAACCCAAAAGCACACAAAATTAGTATCATTTATATGAAGACGGCACAAGCTTTATTAAGAGTTGCTAAGTAACGGTTTACCTTTGCAACGTACACGATACAAATCGGCATGATCATTACTATTTCTTGTTCATTAATGAAGTAATTATTACTGCTTAAGTATATATATCCTTGCTCTCTATATAAATTTTTGTAATAATTTTTGTAATGCGCGTGCTGCTTTTGTAGTGAGTGGTAAGACGAGCGCCCGTTAAGCGGTTCAACACCCAAATCAGTGAAGAGATGTTTGTTACTTACAATTGCCAGTCCTAAGTCGGTATCGTAACCGTAATTTTTGTAACGTTTTTATTTGACTATTATCATATCTTATATGCATGTTCCTGGTAATAGGTGTCATACAGCTTAGTTAGATTTCTCTGTTTGCTCTCTTGTTATCATAAAAAAGTGGTCAACTTCTCATGTGAGTATTAAAGATAAATGACACCATATCTAATTGATACATTGACGGTTTGAACAAGTACAGAGAAATGGTGTTCTGTTTGTTAAACGTTTAAGCTACACAAAGATTATATTTGTGTAATACGACGGCACAAGATCATATATAGCTCTAAAGAGAGAGAGAGAGAGAGAGAGAGAGAGAGAGAGAGAAAGGACTCGAACGTTGACAACCAAGTCAGAAAACATGTGCGTTAACACTTGACAATTACGTCCATTAGAGAGTTACGAAGAACACAGATTGTATTTATGTTCTAATCGTTTGGTTTAAGCAATATAATATAAAACAGAATAGTACTTTATTTAGTAATAGATTGAAACAGCATAAAAAGATATCAGACTTTGTCAATTTTTCATCCTCATAAATACCGGTCAATCAATATATGTATTTATTATAAAGGTACAGATGGGTGCAGTCCTAACATAACATTCACGTTAACGCGAAAAGCAGTCGCGAGGACTGTTTTAGCACACGTGCCAGGACTGCTCGACCGGACACGCGTGCGCTCCCCGCGTTAACGCGGGAGGGAATTAGCGTTAACGCGATTTATTCCCGCGTGCGCTCGGTCCGTCGCACGTTCACATGTCTATATTTGTAATTCTCTATGCAGTGCAGTGCGGACGGAGAAAATAAAATGGATCTAATTAAATTACCGCGAATATTGCCGTAAAAACGTGTATTAAATGTTATTTTAAAATGACACCGTGCATTAAGGATTTCATATGTAATATAGCAAAGGAAATTATCGCGTAGACATGCAATAATGTATTTATCAAAAAAAAAACTTCGTCAGTTTATACTAGCATGATTACTTTCTAATTTCATTTATTTATTTATTTTTAACTAATTTAATTATGTATCTATTTCTTATTTGTTGATTCATTTATAACTAATTTATGTATTTACACGTGTTTCTTATTTATGTATTTATTATTATTAATTTTGATAAAGCTATTTTCTTATTTATAAATATAGTAGTTATCATCATTATTATTATCTTTATTGATTTTAATTTCATAATTATTATTATTATTATTATTATTATTATTATTGTCATTAATATTATTATTTTTTTCCTAAAGTAAGAATTTAATTAAAGTCATTGTTCGGAAATTCTGTTCAATGTTTTTAAAAATATCCCTTAACTCGGAAGGGTTTTATTTAATTCTAAATATTTTATTTGTATGTTTTAATATTTATATACACAATATATATATATATATATAAATATATATATATATATATATATATATATATATATATATATATATATATATATATATATATATATATATATATATATATACATTTATATATAGATATAGATATATATTTTTTTTTCCTTCAAATTCTTCTATATGAACATGTTAATACAAGTTATAAGTTGTAAGCAAGCGAACGTGGCTGTCAAGCACGTTCACGCGGTCTCGAAATTAAGTTCACGTGGAAATCTGCGTTAACGCAGACGCGTGTGCTCAGCAATCCTGAGCGCACGAGGAAAGCAAACTTCACGTTAACGCGACGTGAACATAATGTTATGTTAGGACTGCACCTCACTGTATATATCTAGAGCATGACATGAAAGAGTTATTATTTTTCGATTAAAATTAATATAGAACATATACCTTTTAGTTTTGTGCACCATATGCGAGTTTCGACAAGTGTAATATTTTTTTCAAAACAAAAGTGTAATATTTTTCAAAGTCAAAAAATGTAAATCACTCTAAAACTAAGGAGTATCTTCCTCATGCATAGCTCTGTCCTTAGACTAGTTCTTTTCTTCATATTCTGTCCTTTTGGTTTCAAATATCTATATATTATGAGAGTTCCAATTATTCGGCCACGAGCATCACTGAAGAGATATAAGTTGTAGAAATGCGCATCTGGTGCACAAAATTAAAATGTATGTATGTTCTATATCTATTTGTTTATTTTTACGTTTTCCTACCTCAACTTCCTGGTACAAAAAAGTTTTATCCAGATATAGCCTCAATTAGATGCTTTTTATGTACACAACGAAGGAGTACTGATCAGATATTCATTGTCAAATTCTATAAGGAGGAGAATAAATTATGATTTGTCCCATACAAACCATTGCGAACCACAAAAATGCAACATCCCGGGGTCAGACCAGGTGTCCGCGGAGAATGAACGTCTCCTGTTTCCATAAACATAGTGATAGCCAAGCGTACCAACAGTTTCTGTATTGGAATGTTATAATATTACAGTAAACATAAATCCGTTAATTTACAGAACACGTTAACTGCATATTAATGCAAGTAAATCGAACACGATTATCTGCAAATCATCAAGTGGCTGTACGATTTGAAAATTGTCTGTGTAGGCATCACCTATTGAACCATGTATTTCCTTTTACGGTATGGCATGAAATACGCTGGGTTCCATCTTTGCTCTTCAGTATAACTACGGGCACAAAGTCATGTCCTTTAATTGAGCAAGTATTAAAAAGTGTAATATAAATTAATATTTTCATATTTATATAATTGTGTACTGATTTAGATAAAATATGATTTCATCCCGTAGAATTACATATAAAATAGCAATTATGGTCATTGCATTTCATGGTTATCTCAATTAACGAGACAGTTGGTGATAAGGACATATCTCTTGGTCTGATAAAACATACGGAGGGTACAGTGCGTGACTGGTTTGATTTTATCTTATTATTTCAGTGAGAGAGACTGTTACGTCAAGGATTGGTTGGTTGATTGGTGTTTTACGTCGCTTTCAACAATATTTCAGTTATATCGCGACATGGAAGCAGGAGGTTACCAACCTCTTAAACATAGTGACGCAAATTACGTCAAGGAACCGTATGGAAGTTCTCGAATTAAGGAATATGACTGTTTGTACGGCACATTGACAAACATTTAAAACGTACTGGCGTACACTAATGAGTAAATAAAACTCTTCAACGGAAAGTGTTTAGTTAATAAGTGTATATTTTAGGTCAAAAACAATAGATATACAAGAACGTTTGATTACAAGGATCTCTTCTATAGGGCTTATTTTGTGTGTAAAATAAATTATTAAATAATTATTCACAATTCATCGTGTGACAGAATAGGGTATAGTGTATAATGATATATTATGAATGGTGGAAAGAACATATAGTGTATATATAGCAATAGTATATAGATAGAACAAACCCATCATCAAAATGTCAAATCATATGGACTTCTTTACACTGATATTTAGTATGGGATTGACCACCAGGTATATGTTTTACACAGCCGGTAAGTCTTTTCATTTTTTATTCTAATACTTTTAATGTACCAAGTAAGTAATATATATATATATATATACTACAGCACAAGTAAACATCACTTGGGTACACCTATACTTTGCACCTCTTTTGGGAATTTACAAATTGTTCCCTGAAAATAAATTAAAGAATGTATAAAATAACCATGATATATTTTTTTAATTGTTATCCACGACCTTTCTCATTTCGCCACAACATCAGACGAAAACATGAATACCTCTCAATCCTCATGTAAAATGTTTCGAAACGCGATCTTTTTTCCGGAAAATTCTCATAGTTAAACTATAAATAGAAGAACACGTGAAACTTCTGCGTCAGCGAAGGAGCAATGCAACCTCTTAAAACAAACGCAGTTTGGAAAGGGTAAAAGTGTGGATAATAACTAACTTAAGACTATACTATCAAGACTATACTATCCTGGGCCTTTTTTTTTTTTATCAATTAAGGAACAATGCGTATGCATTCATATTCTGACATTTCAATCCGTGTAAGATACTCATCATATACCCGCTATCCGCCTTGTAACGTGGATGTGTCACGGTAAACGGACACACTGTTTACCTGAACTATGACGTTGCATTCTAAACCCATTCAATGAATTTTTCACCGGAGTCATTTCCACCTGTTAAGTTAAGTAAGTTAAATCTAAGTGAATCCTATATAACATCGTATAAAAACCTGATTTAATAGTTAAAATAACAGTTAACGGGCTTGTTAAAATGTTTTCACTGTAATTAATCGAATGAAAATATACATAAACATGTTATAAACATCAGATGTTTGTTACTGTGATTTAAAACTAATGAAACAGTTAAGAGTATTCATCATATCGATAAAGTAAAACTTAGAAAACTTCAATCTAATGAAATGGTAAAATATTCGTAAACCTTAATTAAATATTAAACATACTATGAGAGCACAGTACCCACAAAAACAGGCATTAATATGTTTAGTGCAGCACATGACCTTAATTGCAGCATAATTAAATGTATTATGGAGATACCATAGTGTATATTACTCCAACAGCACATTTTCTACATGCACAGCCTGCTTGTGGTCGTCTGTTTACAACTATGCGGCGCCACCTATAAACCTCGCCGAGGGACGTAACTCTGTCGAGCAAAAAGCAATAGTGCCCAGACCGGGCACTATCACGTCATAGTCCCGGAGTGGTTAACCAATGAATTTTCAAGGATTTATCATGTGATGCACTAAATATATATATAGTCCCTGGGCGAGGTTTATAGGTGGCGCTGCGTAGTTGTAAACAGACGACCGCAAGCAGGCTGTGCATGTAGAAAATGTGCTGTTGGAGTAAAATACCCTATGATATCTCCATAAGACATTTAATTATGCTGCAATTAAGGTCATGTGATGCACTAAACCTATCAATGCCTGTTTTTGTCGGTACTATGCTCTCATAGTGTTGCTTTGGGAAGGCAAAAAGTGCCCTCGTTATCGCTCGGGCACTATTCCTTCCCAAAGCAACATTATGAGAGCATAGTACCCACAAAAACAGACATTAATATGTAAATACATATATATATATATATATATATATATATATATATATATATATATATATATATATATATATATATATATATATATATATATATATATATATATATATATATATATATATATATATATATATATATGTATGTATAAGCACAGGTAAGCGATAACGATTCTAAAACAATTAAAAAATTGCCAAATTTTCGAAGCAATCTGCTTCTTCTTCAGGACACACACAAACACTCACACAAATATAAAGACACGAAAAGAACGATAGAAAATATATACAAAGCACTAGTCTAATAAAAACTGGTTTCTTCAATTGGCTACATATTGAGCGATTTGGCAATTTTTTAATTGTTTTAGTATCGTTATCGCTTACCTGTGCTTTTATTTTGACCCCTTTTTCTCGAGCGATTTGCATTAACCTTCATTGAGGTTGATCCGATACTTATGAATAGTGAATGTTGTCACAATTTCCTTTTTTTTTTGCTTTTATATATATATATATATATATATATATATATATATATATATATATATATATATATATATATATATATATATATATATATCAGAAACTATGACATACTGTAGGTAGAAAGAAAACAAAAATGTTTGTTACTGTGGTGTGATTTAAAACTAATTAAAAGTATTCATGATACTGACGAATTAAATAAAACCACTTGAAAAGCACTATTCAATCTAGAGCTTCGTAGAACTTGTAAATCTTAAAAATATAAATATAAAAGATATGACATACTGTAGGTAGAGGTAAAATAGTAAAAGTCCATAGGCATCCATATTACAAATGTATTAAAAATGTAAAACGAATAAAAACCCTAAAATATACTATGAAATTGCATAAAACTTAAAAAAAAAACTGTCGAAATAATTTTCATTGACATTCTGATATGCGTATAATTGAAATCGCAATGTCAGTGACTAAAACTCACATTCATCAGAGTGGTAATTTATTTATGAACCTAAAGGACATGATAATGGTGTTTTGAAATCTATCCACACGACATTTGATCAATCAAATCAATATCGAAGAAGTACCAAACCGTTTATCGTTCTCAAAGTCCAAAGACAGATACAAAATCGTGTAAGTGTCAAAAAGGAACTGTTGTGAACCCCGAAATACTGAAAAATTTCTAGGTGACACCAGGTGAATAGGAGAAGGAATAATAGCTGACATTTCTAAACAACACAATTAAAAAGTACGTATTGATACTTAGTTATGAATATATAAATTTTATATACTCATATAAAGCAAGATGAAATACTGATAAAGGGAAAAACAATTCTGATCAGATATATGATTCAATAAAATATAAGTTTCAAATCAACATTTTTCTTTGGACATTCTATAATACATGTAAAATAAATTCGGAGCGAAACGTCTCAAGGCAAATGGTCTTTCAGAGCGAAACGTCCCGGGGCGGAACACGCATTTGGTGCGAAACATCCCGTCACCCATCTATACCATCAAAGCAAATATTGTTAAAAGCAACCATATTTCATAGGGCACCTGATCTCACTCCATCACAGGGGTTCACATATGCTCTTCAAGTAGACATATTTTGTTATTTTCCATTTGTTTTTCATTTTCACTGATTTTGTATGTCCTATGGTTTCATGAGTTTTGGACTTGTGGTTTGGATTTTTACATCATCTTTACATTAAAATTTGATGAATATATTAATCAGTTATCAATAAACAAGTGATTTATTAATAAGCACATCTAGTGCAAATAATAATAATTAAATTGCCTGCCTCGTTCATTCCATGAGGGTACATCACACTAAGTACATGAATAGCACTATTTATAAAATGTATTATAACCAATAGGGAAAAAATTAATTGATTTATTTTTGTTTAGCGTCACACCACGAATATTTCACGTATATTGTGACGGCATCTGGTTGATGCGGGGCATACAAATTTTGACCTTTGCAACGGACCAACACGAAGCAGTGAGGGATCTTTAACGTGCGAGGCCAGTTGTAATATGTACTATTATAAGTGTTATACCATGACAATATCAATTACATGTCTTCACATTATTATAAATAACGAATTCGTTTACATTTATTTTGCAACCAGAGGACGCTTACTCCTTCCGGGCACCTGGTCTCACCTCGATTTTATTAGGGTTGGCATTTGTCTGAATATGACACTAAACACGATATTGTCCCCTTTATGCCATGGACTATGAGATATGGTTTACCCTTCGGTACTTGTTTGTTTTTCACTTGAAGACGTATATTGTAATAGAACATTTGGTGGAGTAATGTGTTAACCTCCTGTAAAAGCAGGGACAGTTGTACAACAGTTTGTCCTAACTAGGTCAACAACTTCTATACTAAAGGTAATACGAGATAAATGATCAGTACATAGCATACATTTTATGTAATAATATCACTATCTCATTCAACTTATGATTAAAGCATTTAAATGTCATAGAAATTTAGACCAAACAAAAGCTCAAACCCGAGGGAATGAGTCATCTTTTCCCAGTTAAGGTCAGTCTTCGAACAGAATCTCGGTTTGTACTATCTCACTCCAGGACGGGACACAGACGAGCCAGCACTATGATTCGAATCCGAGACTTGTCGATTTGGAGATTAACACGTACACTAGCATTCACAATAGCCGCTAGGAAATGTCAAAGACCGATACTCCATTCACCGGAATTTGTGATATTTGACAATATAATAAAATCATGCAGAGGACACATTTGAACATGACACCCCAATCATGTTCACGTGTCAATATCGGCTCAAATAAAAAATAATGGGTTGTAAGGTGGCATCTGCAAGAATCAATGATGATGATAGTTATATGTATGAATGCCAATTTGGCATGACTGTTAAAAAGATATAATAATCAACCGTGCACGTTTGGGGAGGGTTGTCGAAAAAGAATATATTTTCTAATTCTGTTGAGAAGAGGTGTTGGAAGTTGTCGGAGATTTTAATGGTAACCTACTAGCTTGTGGAAAAGCTTATACGTAGTATTTGGTTTATTTGAAGTATGCATAGGAATGCACACGACGATTAGAAAGCTGAAACGAGAAAATCGATCAAAATGCGTGCAAAAGTATATAATTCGTTTCAAAAATATTTCTTTTTAGGTGCTTAAAATTTTATAGCAGGTAATTCATCTCAGTAAAATACATATAGCCATATATTCTAAATATTCATGCAACGATATAATGTTTCGATACATTGTTTCTTAAAGAAAAATGCGTAGTACTGGTTTCTTAAGTATAACTGTAATAAAGTTATAATATATATAATAATAATTGAGTTAATCCAATATTATCACAAAGATTTAAATAGTACATGTTTTTAATTCTTCTATTTTATAAAAAAAAATTATCGCAATTTACTGATGGCCTTGTCTGAGTAGCAGCATACCATCCTCTTCCGCATATGACATCGACATTTCGCTACTTAAACGCTTTTCCACGGCATGCTCTAAATACGAAAATTGCGTCCTGAGATCGAGGCTTCTTGCCTCGAAACTACTCTCACAAGGATATATTGAGAAACGTTTAAAATTGTCATTTAGGAAGTTCTATGCTCGATATAGGGATCTAGTGCAATTTCACAGTCCTCTTTCAAGAATGTTAACCAATATTTTGGGACCTACTAATACAAATAAACCATCTTAACTTTTTGACTATACTTGATTTGACATAATATGTATATATACAAATATTTGTTCACGTGCATTTCCGACGCCGGAATTTCAGTTAAACAACATTTTATGCCTTGAATAGGAAAATTTGACTTCGTGTTCTTTTCTCCTTCATGTGCCCATACGTGTATATTTATGTTTTACTTCCTCGACTTGGAAAGTTGTTGCAGGACTTTTGCGATGGGTGTTGCATGCAGCCAGGGGACGTTTACTCCTCCCGGACTCCTGATCTCACCTCGATCTTTTTGGGGTTCGCATTTGTCTGAATATGACACTATACATGATATTGCACTTTTATTCCATGGACTGTGAAATGTGGTGGTTTTTTGTTTTGTTTTTTGGGGGTTTTTTTGTTATTATCTTTTGCTTGGTCTTTTGATTACCTGTATATACTGGATGTTTTAAAGCAATGGCCAATCGCAAATGCATGCCTGGTATGTCAACCCAAACACATCGAAGACTTGGAAAAACTACAGTGCAGAGGTGAAAAGCCAAAAGAGCTCATTTACGCACTCATATCATTTGTCTTCCAGTATCTGATATTTGTAAATGTTATCAGCTTTTTTGAAAGTAAAGTCAGAATAATGGTAGACGAAAATGAGTAAAAGAACATAACCTGTAATTTATACGAATGGAAATTTGATCACTTCATGATCTACTTACCCAGACTTATGAAAAAGGAACATGATTGAATTATAGGGCATAGTCTTACTGAACCCTGATGTAATTCTAGTCCCTCACTTCATTGTTGGTCTGATTTCCGGCCATTAAAATCAAATTATGAAAAACATTCCGCTTGAATGGTGAATTGGACTTCATCGTAGTAATTAACAAGGAAATTTATCCATAAAAAGAAACCCCCACAGCAAAAAATAATGATATATAAATGATATATAAAAATAATGTGAATAACATCCGAAAATAAACAGAAGATAAAAAAATCACTTAAGAAAAGCCCTAGTCTACTGCCGGTAAGAACTCGAGTCTCCAGATCTGAAGTCAAGTGTGGTTGATACAAATGATACTCTTGTCAGGAGATACATACTTGTTGACAGAATATCGTCAAAATTCGTGTAGGGTATCGATATTACACCAAGATTTCATACCGCTCTACGGTTAAATTCTCCGTGATGTTTCAAAAATCAACGGACGAATTTTAGAACTACGAAAAAACTATAAGTTGTAGTTTATTGCTTTTCATACAGTATTAAAATATTTGGTAGTTATCTGCATGACTATCAATGTGTAGAATGTGTTTTGAGTATGGGGAAAGAACGGATAATATTTTCGTAGTACTAACAAATAATTTTCGGTTCCACACAAGACACAAACGACAGAGTTAAAAATAAACATCTGCTATTCCAATATTTATTTATGCCTCGTTCCCCTGGACAAAGAGTAAAACAAATTCTAATTTGATTTAAATTTGTTTTGTATTCAAACAAATAAAAATCTGCAAACTAGATTCGTTTTAACATCTTGACACATGTATATGGCAGACATGCCCCTAAATATATAGTCTTTACGATAAATATTTGACAAAAATAGATTATATTGATACATTATGGATGTTGTGTAGTTTTATAAGATTCCGATGACGTCACAATGGCGCCATTCTTTAACTTCGTCCAATACGAGATATTTTCAAAATTCAACAAAATATATTCTTTTTATTGAATGTTATTTCACTGGATATTCAGATAAACGATTTGGGTTGTGTTAGGTCATGCAAAAACTGTGACAAGTAGATGTACAATATGACATTAATCATATCTGTTAATGTGAGAAAGAAAAAAATTCTGTCATCACCTTAATAGGGTTCATTTCCATACTCTAGACATTTATATTAAGTTCAGGGAAAACGAAAGAGCAAAACGATACATATCAATCAGATAACAGTAATATGTTCGATTAATTATAGGTATGAGGTCATTATCAGATCATTAAACCCTGCCCGATAACAATGTGTCGGGTTTGTAAGTGGTGCGGTAGGTTCAACAGACCGCAGTGTAACACTTATAGTTTGGTTTTATATCATATAGAATTATTACATTGTAAGCACAAATTCGAAATAGTATCGCTTTTTGGGCATCTAATCTAAGATCAAACTGAGGGAGATGGATCATTTTTCTCCCGCTTCCTGTTTACTTTTCCTAATGTCGAGCTAGTCAAACAAATGGAGACACCAATGTTTATGTGACGTCATGGACTACGCCCAATCGCTCACAATTCGTCCGGATTTACAGTCCATAGTTCATGGAATAAAGGGGATAATATCGTGTTTAGTGTCATATTCAGACAAATGCGAACCCCAATAAAATCGAGGTGAAACCAGGTGCCCGGGAGGAGTAAGCGTCCCCTGGTTCCATGCAACACCCGTCGCAAAAGTCTTACAATAACCTTTTAAATCAAGGAGGTAAATACATACATATACACGCATAAACATAGGAAGGAGAGAGGAACAGGAAGTCAAATTTCCCATTCAAGGCAAGAATTGCCGCCTGCCTGAAATGGTGTCGGAAACGCAGGTGAACAAATATCTGTATATACATGTATACACGTATTATGTCAAATCAAGTATCGTCAAAAAGTTAATGGGTTATTTATTGTATAGCTCCATGGTGACTTCTGCCACATAACTGAGCCGGTAACTCCTCTTTTTTCTTTTATATCTACACTTATTCTCAGATGCAGTGTGGAGCCTGTAAAAAGGTTCCCCGTGTCTGGGTGTTTCAAGTGTTATTATTCACCCAATAGTTACTGACTTGGTTGTGTGGGAGTTTTCCCCAGGGTTTGTACATCCTTATATTCATGTATTGTATAGCTCCATGGTGACTTCTGCCACATAACTGAGCCGGTAACTCCTCTTTTTTCTTTAGTATGGTCACGTCCCAAAATATCGGCTAACATTCTTGAAAGAGGAATCTGAAATTGCAATAGATCCCTATAACGACCATAGAACTTCCTCAGTGACAATTTCAAACGTTCTTCAATATATCCTTGTGAGAGTAGTTTCGTGGCAAGAAGCCTCGCTCTCAGGACGAAATTTTTGTATTTAGAGCATGCCCTGGCATAGCGTATAAGTTGTGAAATGAAGACGCCATATGCGGAAGTGGTCAATCAATTATAGCTTATATGTGTGGCACTAGCAAGGAATTCATATATTATGCATAGGTCGTAAAGAGTGTTTATTAAATGTATGGGCATCTAGTATTTTGGATCGTCCGTCTGCCTGTGTGTCTGTCTATTTGTCCTTAATTCAGTTCTGCTTAATGCAAAACTGAACCAGTTCCTTCTTAAGGTCTATCATAGAAACTCCATAGTGGCATCTGATGTGGTTACGAAATGAAAGTTTTTAGTGTGTGTTTTAATGCCCTTGATCGACTGATTGCGACATTTTTCAATGCCATGCTTAAAATACATTACTCAATATCTTTTTTTTTTCTGGCTGATATTTTCTATTCATATTTGAAATAAAATATTTTGGATACATAATCACCTGAAAGCAAAGACATGGAAACCTTTCCATATAAACACATATATAAAAAGACAATTTTCCTTGCAATGCTGCAGCTTTATTCAAAGCAAAATCCGACTATGTTCTTAAATAAGTTGTGAAAATTGAATACACTTTTGAAAAGATTTCATTATTATTATCCCGCATTCACATCATACTTTATACTTTGCGCATTCGATTTTCGATCAATGGCATTTTTTTTTTATATAGAATTAGACATATGCAAACATGCGTACACGCATAAGATTCATTTAAATAAGATCAACATACAAATAGCAATATCTTCTTATCCTAATGTACTATATAAAGCGGCCTATGGTTATATTGATAAATACAGGTAATTCATTTATATCTAAAACGCTGAATTAAAAAAGTAACATCGATTAATGAATTATACAATTTGGTGAAAGTTCCCAGTATGTTAGGTTCCTTTGATTATCTCCATAGGAAATATTGCCTTTTTCCTTTTACAGCATATCGTTGTTTCTTTGCCTTTTGAGGTAAATCGCTACTTATTGCATTTCGTGCCTTTCTATATTCAACTGTTTACCTAAAATTTTTAACAAAAATAAGTACGATATTACCTTTTGAGATGTTTATGTAGCAAAATATCAATAATGCAAAAATCTACATCCTTGATCAAGGATCAAAATATTTGTCACAAAATTCTTTTAGGAATGTGAATGATAACACTTTTGATGAGACATACTTCAAAATTACACACATAACTTGTAAAGATAATAAAAATTACCTATTTATCAACTGCTTTTATTATTATTATTATGTTATTATTATTATTATTATTATTATTATTATTATTATTATTATTATTATTATTCAATTTACTTAATAATCAAAACGCTCTTACCTGAATCAGGGTAATCCTTCTTAAATTCATATTTCTGCAAAATGATTTTACGTTGTAAAAATATTCTTTGAATCGCCGTTGCGCATATTGTCATAATCACAACAGTTTAAAATGTGTATATGCCAAAGTACCGTGCAGGTTGAAAATGAAAATTTTGAGGAAAATGATTTCTTGAATAAGATTGTTTATCAGGTTTCCCTTTAGTTATATGTGAAAACTAATATTTACTCTCATCAAAATTGATTCAGTGTATGTTGCATAAACATCTCTGTTCAAATATCCTGAGGATGTTATTAAAGCCATTTACCCATAGAGTTAAAATTTCATAGAAACAAAAACACCTAATTCTCTTGGAGGGCACAGATTTCAAAGGTGACATTTTGTCACTGTGGAGCTTTACTGCTTTACAAATTAAAATTTGTAGGATTTCACAGTACTATAAACATGTGTATACGGTGCACGAAACTAACGTCCATACATGTCCATATGTTCTTATATTTATTATTTCCACTGTGTCGAAGCCGCTGCCAGTGGACTGTAGGTACCCGAGGGTATCACAAGCCTAGTACTGACCCGCACTATAGCCAAGTTCACTGTGAGAAAGCAAATCTGCCCCTAGATAGGTTCTTGCCTCTTATATAAAGATCAATTATTTATTGCTTTGTTTTGCAAATATTCATATATGGGATTTTACTGAAGAAACATGGATTTTGAAATGCAAATATGGTGCACATAACTGTTACACGTATTTATGTATCATATCAATCACCTGTTTTAGTGGTCGCATAGTAAACAGCATTAGCGAACCGAGAACAAATAAACATCCTGCACCAACAAAACCTGGTGTATAGGTTCCTAGTTTATCGTACAGAAGACCTGCAAGGATAACAGTACATGTTAATACTTCAATTCTAGAGTCATCAAATGAAAACACGCATACTACATACTCTTTTATATGTGACTCAAACGAGACAGACAGACGTCGAACGAAGTGAATATGCATACATATACATATATTTATATATATTCATTGGATAGAGATATACCACGACGCGCAATGATGCATTTTGCCGTCTTTTTTATTTTTTTTTTTTTTTTTTTTTTATTTATTTTTTTTTTTTTCGTAATATACCTCCATCCAATGAAAAACAAATTAGATTCATTCCTTATAATTTAATTTCTATATATTATATTCTCAGAAATTGGTACGTTATGTCTGTACAATTTCTCAACATCTCTAAATGTCTGTCGCGGTGGCGTGAATAATGACGTTAGAGTTAAGAAAACGCGGGAGATTACGTCGTCAGAGAAAAACTTTCACGGATGAAATATACCACAAATTGTTAAACCAGTCAAAATGCGTGTTACATGTAAAATTAAATGAAGTTGTTAATCTGAGTTGGAATGCCGATCTAATAGTGTTAAAACTGGGATTGCTAATACATATATGCTTGGCAGGAGGCGGCAATTTTTGTCGACTACACCCCAGAATCTCACACTTATACCAACATAAAACAGTATCTTATATGTCCTAAGCCAAAATACATAATTCAGATTTACTGTTACAAAGTTAAATTATTCTCAAATTAAAGAGTATCTCCTCCATGCATAGGTTTATCTTTAAATAAACCTTTAAATGAGTTCTCGAGATCGAATCGGATATAGTGTACCAAATGAATACACGTATGTATGTAGTGATAACCAGAAATTTTCCTGAGATACTAATTTTCGCAAGTAATTTGAAAACACGAAAATAAGTTTCCGTTGAAAATTGTACCAAATGTTCAGCTGCATATTTTCCGTTATCGCACCTTGCTTCACTGATTTAAATACCTAAATGAATGTAAAGATCACATGTACTATTCAGAAAAGAATGTCCAAAGGGAAAGTACCAGGTATTTCTTAGTAATGATATACTGAGATCGCTTTGTGCCTATCATCCATTTCACTTAGAAGTTTGAATGATGATGGCCATATTGAGATATCTCCAGAGCAAAACAAAGGGAAAAGATGAATGTGAGGGGTCTGATTTCAGTTTAGCAAAAGAGATTTTAATGACGATTTATATATATTTATTTGATTAAAGGTACTTTCTCTGAGTTACTGGACGGAATGTTACTTTTAATGCAGCTCATCGAGAAAAATTGTACTCTCTAATATTAAGATACCCTTTTCTGAACCTGAATCGTGAAATTTGATGTTGTGTACGTGTCCTCAGTAGGCTCTCAAAGGCAGTAGAACAGTATGAATTAACATGTAATAATTTAATTTTCGTCGTATAAAGTCTTTTTAACTGCATTTCTGCATAGTTCTTTTTCTATGAGTCAATAGAAATGAAAACATCTGGGATTGAAAATTGGAAACACCCATCGTTCGACGTTTACATAATATCAATGCGCCAAATTCAAAACGTTCGTTTTCTTTTCAATGCATTTTGCAAGTTTTATCACAATTTTTGTCTGTTTAACAAAGAATTAAATTAAAGGATGAGCTATGGAGGTATAGAAGTAAAGCCGACATACAAACTTTGTATAATCCGCGAAGCGGATTATATAGTGTAAAAAGTTTTTACCTCTACACCTCCATATAAGAAATACATAAAATGTCATTCCTTAAATGTTAGGACGGCAACCAACTGTGTTCTACTTCTTCGGTCAATCTGATTAAAAAATCTGGCGAAATCCCATATCCCATTGCGGATAAAGATCTGACGAACTTCAATAAGGAGTCATGTTCTGGTGAACTCTGATTTTCAGCCAGTTAGTGGATCACCTAGGAATGAAATTAACATCCCCAGTGTGCGTGACCTACAACGTACTTTTTGAACAGTGTTTGTTACTCATTGCGTAAGCCTAGATGAGTCATTGATTGGTTATGGGCATTAACGGTTTCAGTGACAGAAACATTATCAGAGTTCATCAGAACATGACCTTTTACAGGGTTTCGGTTTATCCGCAATGGGACAAATAGAGAAGCAGAATAAAGATAAGGTTTTAATCAGATTGCTTCTTTGGTATGAGAAATACGAAGGTAATCAGTGGTATTTTAGCACCATAGTAACATACCACGGTAGACAGTCACACAGAATACATAAACGTACCTGCAATAGGGGAGCCTATTGTTATTGGCAATGCGGCAGAAGCATACACAAAGCCCACTGCTCTAGCTGCTGATGAGGTTTCAACTAAATAAAAGATGATTACAGGTATCATTGCAAACGTTGCGCCTTTGAAAAAACCAACAAGACCTGTTATTGTTAACAAACCGGCGTAGCTGGGAACGAATGGTAAACATATCAGAAATGCTCCATGAAGGAAAAAGACCGCTTGATTTAAGTAGATTTTATTTACACACGACAAATCTGATATTTTGCCGATTGTCGGTCTAGATATTGCGGATCCCAATTCCAATACTGTGAACAGGAGAAATTCATCCGCATCGGGATATAAATCTTCAGCAAGCTTCACCTACAAGATAAGATTTGTGAGTGTTTTATCTATTGATGGCGATGTGTTTTGAAGCATTCTATACTTATTTAGCATTTTTGATATTCAATAAATCCATACGTGTGTATTTTCCAACAGTTAGATAAAACAACAGCTTCCTGTCAAAGATCTTGTTTGATGTCATAAAAGATGATTCTGAATCCCCTTATTTTATAATGGAAGTATGGACTTTCACATTTTAGGTTATCTAACAATATTATCCTATCCGCTCGTAATGAAATTAATTTTCTAACGTTTGCTGATTTATATGATATTATATGCGTAGTTATCCCATATTTACAGCGTTGAAAATCTATGAGTAGAAAAATTATTTACTCGATAAGATTGTATGTAACAACATTTACCGGTGAATATTTATTAATCGAAGTTTAATTGTTTGTATAAACCAATGTTCCATATCCCATCATTTTCTACAATTTCCCACACAATCTCTCCTTTTACACTGCGAGGAAGAATATTTTGTGGAACATAATAGATTTATTGATTGTTTTACCTCACTCCACGATTATTTCACGTATATAAGTATGACACCTGCCTGATGCATTGCATAGAAATGTATACCTTTGCAACGGATCCACTCGAAGAAGCGAGGGATCCCTTGCGTACTACGAATAGCGTAACACGGGACACTAGGTTCGGTACTTCTCCGTTTTTCACTTCACTCATTCATCCAATATACAGAACACCGGTGTACCCATGGAAGGATTCGAAAATGGACATTTTGATTACGAGTCAAGCACCTCATCCACATCTGCTTTCGTTAAATATAAAAAATAAATTGTTACCCACGTTATTATCGTTAATCAGAAAACAGTATGGTACTTACAACATGGACTTCGATCACAGTAACACCACACATCACCAAATCTAAAGATAAACTCCATATTATAAATTGTCTGTTCTTGAAGATGTCTCCTACCAATACATTTTTACAAGTCACGCAATGTGATTTCTCTGGAATCTCGGTATTTTCTGGTTTACTGAGCACTGGTATCCACACCATAGCTCCTAAAGCCATCAGGATATACAAACCAGTCAATGTAATGAAAGTGAATTTTAAATTTACAGCATCCAACAGTTTTGGTAATGCAAACGATAGGGCAAGTGTGTATAGTGCAGTACCACAAGAAGCAATACCACTCACAAGTCCAATCCGGACTTTAAAGTAATGTCCTAAAATCGTTATTGATGGTGCTACAAGGCATCCTGCACCAAACCCCACAACTAAGCTATATGTCAGATATAGTAATTCAAGTTTCGTTACAAAAGCGCTGACCAAAAAACCAAATGCACCTAAAAGAGCACCAAAAACACCAGTCTGACGAATGCCAAATCGATCACAAAATATGCCTGAAAAGATGTTGGTGAAAAACAAAACACAGAGGCTGAGGGATCCTATCCATGCTGAAAAAGTAATCAAAGCAATCATGAATAATATGAAAAAAATTGCGTATCGATACTATGATAGACTTTTATTTTCTATTATTAGAAACTCCCTTTAAACACACAGTTAAAACTTTACAATTATGTATCTTGACAGAAAGGTTTCTTATATTGTTTCGTCTGTATGTCAGGGCATTCACAGCAGGTATGGCTAGCCAAACAGGAAACGCTCACTCATCCCGGCCACCTGGTCTCACCTCTGAATTACAGGGGTCCGTGAATGTCCACTGTGGTATATTGTTGTTAGTGCCACAGTCAGGTTGCACCAGTTATTTTCAGATTTTACAATAAATGACAGTTACATTTTATTTATAGCTCCATTATTCCGGCATCACATATTATTTCTCCAGAAACTTCTGGCTGTTTCTATTTAAAAGAAATAATTCAGAGATAGGAATAACACAGTTGCTAAGATATATTTCCTTCCATATTAAACAGTTAATCTCATAACCATTTTACGATAATTGTAGAAAGAAATGCGAACTAATTTTAATAATGAAGTTACTAATAACATATATCAAAGAACAAAGTACACAGTATATAGGAAACAACAGAATACTTACAAGTTCGAAATGACACAAGAGAGCTGTCTCCTACTAGCTCTGGTGATTTCAAAATAAAGGAATAGATGATTCCAAATGACGTCAACACTCCAAACGAGGCTCCATGCGCCATAAGTGACACAAAACAAACTATCCATCCCCATCCTCCATCCTGTTGTATCTTATTTTGGCATTTCTTCATTCGAGTGTCGGCAGAAATGACAGATATCTGAGTTTCCTTTAAGTTTTCCATGTCTGGATCTGCATTTAAATGCTTAAATTGATTTTCTATTTCATTTAAATACAATTTTAAACATGAATGCGCCCCGATGTGACTGGTTAGCAAGACATTTATCAGGTCACTTATCTATGAGACCTGATCCCTTATATGTTTGCTTATCGATTATTAAAATCATGATCATACCTTGGGAATGTATGCATTACTTATTGATATACCCCTATCATATTTTACGTCTTGAGAAACTTTTTAATACCTTAATGAATTTTCTATGATCTCTCGTCTTGGGAAACCTGTTGATACATGTTATCTTTAAGGAGGATTTTACTTTGCAGTGAGTATGAAGGTGGGCGCTCGTACACCGGTTAATCACACCAACTGGAAGACGTTTGTTACTTTAATTGACTGTCCTAAATCGATATCGTAAGTGCAGTACAATCGAATATATTTGTAATGCCGTTTTCTATGTTGCTTTCGTGGGTTTTCTCCGGGTACTCCGCGGTATCCTGCAACACAAACGACACCTTTACTCTAAGGTCCGTGCCAACGAGCAAGATTTATAGAAATTGTTAACTTGTTTACTAATAGTTGTAAAATGAATAAAGTTGAAAAAATGCTCTTCTGTTACTTGACTGTTATCATGTTCTATGTGCATGTCCTTGGTTAATTGTGTCATACCACTTGGTCAATTGTCGTCTTTCTTCTCTTGGAAGTACGAATTTTAACTTGCGATAACTTTTATTAGCTATGTGGCTTAATCTGTTTATCAATCTGGCCGCTTTGCGGGTACAGGGGATATGAATGAACATTTCCTCGACAAGTAACGGTATTATTTCGAGCCCTGCACGACAAATCTCGTAGACGAATCTCGTAACAGTTATAGGAGATCTTAAGAATTCCACCAACAGTGTCTTATTTTGTGTTTTCATGCAGGAATGAATTACAATGGCTGATGCATTTATTAGATCCAAAGCGCGTTAGAGCATTATATCTCATGAATGCATCAAACATTGTAAATCATCGTAAACTGTCAAAAAATGATATAACATTAATCCAGAGTCACTGAATCAGAACGCACTCATATCAAACTGCATAATTCTAATGAGTTGAACTAAGTTGAAATTGGTCTTCCAAATATCTCTTTAACCAGGTCCCATATCAATATAAATAGAGTCGATGTTCCCACGTGATTTAATATTTGCCATTACAATAACATTTTACATTCGATAATTAGATTTGCTTTCATATAAGTATGTATAAAGGCGATCTTAACTAGCAATAACATCTTATGAAAGTACTCCTTAATAATATTTCGTACTTTAAAAGTATATATTTTTATTGCACTTTTAATTTTCTTCATGAAAACAGGGTTAATGTGTTCAAAACTTATATGCTAGACTACACTACATGTACCCATTAAAACAGTAATTTACATTGTAAATACAGTTAATTCAAAATTGAAGTTACTACTTTGTAACACTTTTCTTTGTCTGTAATTCTGCTTTATATGTTCGTGGAGGTACTGTCAAAAAGCTGTTCAAATCTATAACCGTGTCGATTTATTCTAGGCTTTAGAACATATAAATGCTCTCTCTTAATAAAATGATACTAATCCTACAGTTTGAAGTTATTATTTACATGATTTTTATTCTTTATTTGCATAATGTGAATAATGATTTTTATTTGCATAATTGCAATATTAAGAAAACTCATGAAGAATATATACATCCAACCTCTTTAATTGGTATTAATTTTCTTTGAAATTACTGAATGTAAAGTATACTGTAAAGTGCAATATGTTATTGCAAAGTTCTTAATCATTTTATGATTAATGAATTAGATTTGCCAAACCCTCCCTCATGTTTTAAAGTAATTGTTTTAATATACAGTGTCTTATTTGCAAAAAAGTAACGCAAAGTTATAATTTCTTATACATCATTCGAACGCCCATGATTTCATACAGTTGCCTTTATCTATGACAATATGTAAGGAATCACCCTATATAGCATTATGTCGATGTTCTGCCCTTCGTGATCTAGTTACTTTATATTACTTTAGTGTCTGAAGGGTATACCACATTACCTGAGGTGTATAGATTGTGTGTGATGTAACATAATCTTCAAAATGCGGAAAATTTGCTTCACGTTTTGTAAATGATGCCCTTATCCATGCCTTATTTGTGTTAGCATTCAGTATAATGTAACTAACTTTGTCTCGTAATTCTTATACACGATCTTTTTGAAACATTAAAGTTAATGTAGTTCAAGCTATAGAATTATCTGTCATTTTGGATAATTTATTGTTGTATTTAGTCGCCATAAAAGGATATAAATTGGTTTTTCTGGTGTCTAGAGTCTAGAAAGGAGACGTTTTAAATACTTTTAATGTAAATATTTGATCATATCGCCCCAAATCAAATTAAGAAACATTTTGATTAGCAGAATACACTGATCCACTTTTCAGCACAGGCAGCGATGTTTAGCGGACTTTTGATTGTTATGCTTATGACGTCATAATCAACTGTCCGACTTGTCCAACCTAGCGTGAGTCATCATAGACGTATTTTGCGCTAAAGGCTTGACAATCGACGAAAGTGGATCGGTGTATTATACAACAGAAGTACGATGTGTTTTAACTGGATCTTACAGATCAATTGCGATTCCTGTAACTGACATACAGTCGTTTTACCAGTTCCGAACAGGTTTCTGATTTTTTGTTTTCGTTGTAGAAAGGGAGAATATATGAATTTATGTGGAATCAATTAGTTAAGTGTAGTCTAATGAATGAATTTATCAACCACATTAGTAAAAGTCGTACTATACATCATAGTAGTATGGGATATTTCAGCAGTGGTAATTTTCCTAGTTCCGCATAACGTTTCCGGTTCCGAACTGGTATCACAAAGGGGCCTCAAATGGGATAAACAGTGATATATTTCTATTGTCAACAGTCAATTATAAAATGTGAGATTGAAAATTTCATTTCTTTTCACTCAAATTTGAGATTTTTGCTGTTAAAACAATGAAAATCGGTTATAGATTTATGTGTGTCTACATGACAGTTAAGAAAATGGAAAAGAATTGAGGACAAATAGATATAAGTATGATACATTAATCGCCGACTTTCTGATAATGGATTCCATACCTTCAACTTTAAAGATTAATTTAAAGATGACATCTATAACAGTATTTAATCCTTCTTACATATATAGGTGTGTACGAATATAATTTTTTTTTTCAGCATTTACATGCACTTTTCAAAGGTGACGTAGAATATGTGACATTGCTTCGAACTTCACAGTTCCATGTGAGTATTTTAAAAAGATAAGTTTAAATTGTGCATTGATATTCAGATGTGCACGTTTTAGCTAAGACATTGTGTGTATGTGTGTGGATTAGGATTTGATAAGGAAATGCGGAAATAGATAGGAATGGAACCTCTGAATGAAACAGAGATGTGATGAGAGTCGAATTAAGTTTCCTTTTCTTTTTAGCCACAAATGGTTATATATGTACAATACCACACAAAAGAAAGAAAGAAAACCAAAAAACAAGTAAACAAACAAAACAAAAAAACCCCAAATAAACAAATATAGAAAAATCAAAAACAACAACTACAAAATAAAACCCCCAACAACAACAAAAATTCTCCCCCCTCCCCCAAATCCCTTTTATTCTGCTTCAAACCAATCTTTTTAATTTTTAAAGAGCTCGTAATTTCCCTGTATTGCCCTTTCCTTAATTTCTTTCTGCTTGCTGGTATTCCCGTCTCCCTTTTCTCATGAAAGAAGTGCAGAGTTTCAATTTCCTTCCCCTAAATTTGCCAGTCTCCTTATCCTCTCTCTTCTCAATACAACACCCGCCTTTGTTTCCTTCCTTTTATCCTGTATGCCCCTTGTCTTTTCATGCACATACAAATTTTGTGTACCAACGCTTTTCCCCCTTTAGCACGTATTTTAGGGGCAAACTCATGGTTGGTTTAAAAAGTGGAACAAAATTTTGAAACAATATTAAACAAACTTCAACTGTAAATTCATTTCAGGGCTATCCAAACTTCAGAGGCATCATGTGATTATGGTGGGCGGGG
The DNA here is from genome assembly GCA_035048485.1 of Pteria penguin. NCBI lineage: Eukaryota > Metazoa > Mollusca > Bivalvia > Pterioida > Pteriidae > Pteria > Pteria penguin. Next base: position 63,776,700 of record CM068581.1, on the reverse strand, counting down.
TCAGTCTTTAACATTGTAAATTTTACCTCTCGTAACGCAGCCTGGGGACATTGAATCATAAATTGATGTTTCAAAAATAAAGTTGAATTGGTGTGGCTGAAAAATGTCAAACTCTGCCCCCTTTCCAATTTAAAATGTCTAGATCCGCCTATACCGGTAAATAAGAGGGAGGTTGAAGGGAAGGGCGTGAGAACATGGAGAAGAAACGTATACCAGATTGGAGGAAAGTAGAGTTTGAGATGGGAGAGAGGAAAGAAAATTGCGCTCGCGAATCGTGTGCTGCTCAAAGGAAAGGGGTGGAAGATTGTAATTAGTTTTATTTCTATGCAACGTTGATTAGTGACAACTTTCTGTCCACTCCGTGTCCTGACGAAGAAAATATATATATACATAAAGATGATCTAGGGGAATGTATATAAACCTTACATACATACATGACCTAAAATGTTATTATAATAATGATGTAATGTTAATCTGTTCTTTACAAAGTTGGAGTCTCTAATTTGATTTACTCAAAATAGTTTGCGGCCGCGAAACTTAAGTAACTTGGAGTATGATCCCGTTGTCTTTCAAAGTTGAAATACACAGTGAACGCAGGAACAACTTGGACTTTGTGTAACGTAAATCTGTCGTCTTTCCCCTCAGGTATTTTGCATCTGCCGCATAGAATACCCAACTCTCGCATTCGCTGTTTAGAATACCCTACGCCTGGTTTTATTGATTGGTTGATTTTTGTTTTACGTCTCACCACGAATATTTCACGTATATGGTGACGGCATCTGCCTGATGCGGGGCATACAAATTTTGACATTTGCAACGGACCCACCCGAAGCAGTGAGGGATCTTTAACGTGCCATGCATACCACAACACGGGGCCTCGGTTTTTACTGTCTCATCCGAAAGACATCACACCGGCATGACCAGAGCGGGACTCGAACCCGGGTCTCCCGATCAGGAGTCCGACGCAATACCACTAGGATTATCACATTAATTACAAGAGGTAAAATAGACTCAAAAATGGAAGCTTCACGCGAAGCTGTCTTGACACTTGTTTTGTTTTATGGGTTTTTTTTTTTTATTATTATTATTTAAATTTTTATAATAATAATTATTATTATTTTCCTTTTGAAATTTCACTTACAAAATGAGCATTTATCATTTTATAATGTGTTTAGAATCCAGCAGCTTCGTGTCTCAATGAAGCCTTGGGTTTCAATTGTGCACCCCCTTCCCAACCGGCATTGACTTTTCTGTATCCACCTCTGTACTGTCCGTTAAATCTGTATAACACATCTGCTCAGCATGCAAATTCATTCATTTTTTTGTACACGTCAATTTATCATTACATTGTTCTCCCCGTATGTAGCCTCATTAAACATGGCCGCACGCACTTGCCTTGCGCATAGCGTCATTATGTCACAGCAGACGAATGTAGCTCTAGTTTGTCATGATATGTTGTTTGTTTATATCGGAAAATAAGTTAGAAATATGCCGCATTTGTGACTACGATGGTTTTGTAAAACTGATAGATCTAGTGTTTATTTGTTAGATGACCTTATGACAATAAGGTTCAAATTCCGCGAAAAAATGCATGTTCCAATCACACGGATTTCAGCTGTTCGGAACTAGGAAAATGTCAATAAACATTCAGATGCATGGTATTGGACTGCTGTGCCACTAAATTGTAATAAACAGGGTGGAATATATAATCGGAAACTTAGTTTTAATAACGATAAGGCATAGAATTATTTGCCATTATATTAGTCTAATAGGAAATCAAAAAACGAATCAATTTCGAGTAACAAAATGGCAGAATGAACAATTTCGCCGATACCAACTAGATTCAAAGTGTTGTATCTTGAGACCCTTTTTCACTTTCAAAGAAAATTCTTATAATTTTTAATACTTTTATGAATTGTCTTTATGAAATAAAACGTTTTGTATGATATGCTCTGTCTGTAGAGAGCTGGTGGGCTACACTTTTTAAATTATTCGGAACTGGAAAATATTCGGAACTGGGAAAACGACTGTATATACAAAAGATGTATAGAGTTCTATGGTTTACTGTTATTGTATGTTTGATTCCATTAAAACAATTTGCGGAATACATCACATAAAAGCAGGTTTTAATCTTCTGGTGTTAAGATTTTGAGGGACAATAAAGATACCATGTTTTTACAATATTTCATTTTTAAGTGAAAATGATGTGAGACTGAACCTTAACTTTTGACTTTAAAAGCGATACGATTTTTTGTTTGAACATAATTTAATATATTCAAATTTTATTTGAATCTTATGTACATTGTATGCCGAGTTACCAATCTGAAAACCATGATTTGCAATGATTTTGATGTTAGGTTAGATTTTTTGACCTTAACTTTTTATCTCAAAATAAATATCATGAATGAATCCGTAGAAGTTGTGGTGACAAGCTATGTCAGAGTAAAGTATTTATTTTCCATGTTGACACTCGTGTTTAAAATATTCAAAAACCAAAAATAATAATAACTTCTCTTCTCTTGTGCGTATTCTATAATGTATGTTGTATGTGTCAGGTATGGTAAGAGTGCATTTATTGGTTTTACCTGACCATTGTAGAGCTATGTGCGATTTTAATCAAATCATTGATAAAAATGATCTTCCAACCATGCAATGGTTTCCTAAATTACACAAAAGCCCATATAAATCACGTTTTATGTCAAATTCTAGGCATTACTCTGCAGTTAAAGACCATGTAATTAAACAGTGTATGTTGTTTTTAACAATAGTAATGTCAATTACTTATGGTCAATCAAATATTCTAGCAAAGTAAAAAAAACCCCGAAACAAAAAAACAAAAAACAAAAAAAAAAAAAAAAACATGTCTCATAGTTTTTGGAACAAAGGGGACAATATCGTGTTTAGCGTCATATTCAGACAAATGCGAACCCCAGTAAAATCGAGGTGAGACCAGGTGCCCGTGAAGAGTAAGCGTCCCCTGGTTAATGCAACACCGTCGCAAAAGTCCTGCAACAACCTTTCACGTTGAGGAGGTAAATACATAAATACACACAATTGAACATACGAAGGAAACAGGAACACGGGGTCAAATTTCCCATTCCGATGTCGGAAACACAAATGAACAAAAATCTGTATATACATGTATACATATATTATGTGTATTATTAAAGTTAAGTTGTATGGTCAGGTCCCCAAAATCGGTTAACATTCTTGAAAGAGGAATCTGAAATTGCAATAGATCCCTATAACGACCACACAACTTCCTCAGTGACAATTTCAAACGTTTTTGGATATATCCTTGTGAAAGTAATTTCGTGACGAGAAGCCTCGCTCTCAGGACGAAATTTTGGTATTTAGAGCATGTCCTGGCATAGCGTTTAAGTTGTGAAATGAAGACGCCATATGCGGGAGAGGAAGGTATGTTGCTACTCAGAAAAGAGAAGTTGGTAATAACGAAATTGAAATCGTCATGTTTGTCATAGAGAGAGGTTACTAATGACCCAGGGTCACTAATTGATGGCAGTATATGGAGGTATAAAGCAAAAGATGCGCCATCTGTAGTATCCTTTATCTCGAGTTCCTTTAATCATTTAAAAACTCCGTTTGAGAAATTTGGATTTTTGGACACTATTTTCCTCTATTACTCACGACTTAATCATAGCCAAGTTTCTATCTCTCATACGCTGGTGTTTCAACAATGAGTATAAATCGTACCTCTGTACTCAAGTTCATTTGGATTTTTCTCAAACAACATGATAATGTACTGATCTATGTACTGCCATGACATTTTTGATGGATAATACTTATGTGCAATTTAATGGCAAACTTTATCAACAGATTATTGGGAATCCTATGTGTACTTATAGCAGATTCATTTTTGTATTTTAATAAGAGGAACTTCATGCATCCTATTCAAACCACGAAACGTTTCAACCTTATTGATAAGTTCAGTGACACCTGTATATATCGTGATGATATTTTAGTAAACGATAACCCCGAGTTTGAAAAAAAATATCACTCCCATTTGTCCGCCTGAATTTCAGTAAAACAAAATCAAAGGTTCTGATAAGGAAACACCGACTGTATTCCTTTATAGTTTCCTGGTTATTTATCCATAAGAGAAAATTTGCTTTATACATATGACATATAATTGAGGCGTAGAACTATCTAATAAAATGAATCATTGTTATTGAACTACAAGACATGATACCTCACATTTTTCATGATTCCAGGTATTTTAAGATACCGAGGGTATCTAATAAGGAAATTCCACTTTACGGGACAGAATAAAGATATTGGATATTACAGACCTTAGAAGAACCAGGGATGAGATAAGGTGTCATGGATGAGTAAGCATCCCTTGCTGACCAGTCACATCCACCGCGAACCATACACAAAAACATATTTCAAGGATACATCCTTTAATCATATATGCATTGCTGCTGGGATGTATTTTACTAAACATATTAAATGGTATAGTATTAATGAATTTCTTTCTCATGTTGTAGTGCGTCATAATGATCAGCTTCATTATCCTTATTAGATAATAAATACGATGAATGATGTTATTTAGTATGTACGATATATTTTACAAACTTCATATATCAATGCATTAGCAGTAACATTATTATAAACTTTTCATTTAACTGCCTTAACTTACGTTATTCGAAACCATCATTTAAGAATATTCAGTATCGATCCATTCAAAGATAAAAGAAGGGGGAGGGGCATGAGCACTTTCACTGTTTTACCCTGCTATATATTCCGTTTCCTATTTCTGATACATTTTGCGTAAATACAACGAAAAATTGGTATTTTGATAAAAATACGACTAAATGTGTTTATGCATGTTTTAAAAATTTTATTCTATCATTTTTGGAAGGTGATGTATTCATGATTACTAAGTCCCCGCCCATCCCAAATTGGACACCGATGTTACCTAAGTGTTCTTCCGCCCTTAACAGTAACAAAAATATAGTCCCCAAACTAATCATATGATACTTAAGTAAATTTCAATTTTAGCAACTAAAGTTAAAGAATTTGAAATTAGATAGATTTATATTTAGATAATTAATACATAGATTTAGTGTACTCTTATTTATGAGATACAATTATATGAAAAATACTCCTGTGCTACAGTATGTCGGCCAGAAGGTACAAGTTTATTCCTTTACCATGGCTACTTTTCGCTTAAGGATAGAGCGATCGTTTTGTTTTGTTTTTAATGTGTTTGATACATATGCACATTTTCACTTGTCCGCATGACCTCGTTTGTTTATTCGACTAAACATCTTCTATATTGTACATAGTCTGTTGCAATGTTTACTTATATAATTAATCAGAGGTTCCAAGGCGTTCGGACTAAGTATAAAGGATTACAGATGTTTCGATACAAGGACATTTCGGTACATTGTCGTTTCGGTACTGATATAAGACGTTTCGGTACAAGTAGAAAATATTTTGAACCTCGAAATGGTCGTTGTGGTGTTAAACCATTCTAATTTATACATTTGGTTCAGGATATACTGAAACCTATATGCATTAAAATGAAGAATTAATGTTACAAACACATAATATTGATACACATATGCTTTGAAACATCGTACTGAAACCTTGTTAGTGCATGATGTATGTCAACATAAAGGATTCTTTCACACAGTGACACTGTCAAAGTAAACATATAGAGAAGATCAAATGCATTTCATATACAAAATATTCATAACGAACTTGCATTTCTAGTCACTGTGAATAATTTAACAGTATTTCTACTGTTTGTAAGTCGGGCGCGTTTGAGTTCTTAGTACATGTATATAAACCAGCTTTGAAAATTTGTAAGGAAGCTACCCTACAAATTACTATGAGGGTGACCGGAATTTCCGAAAAGACAAGTAGAATATCGTTATTTTTTGTTTAAGCACACATTTATACATTGCTATATCGCTTTTATACATATAAAAATATGCGAGTTTCATCTACGTGTATTTAGTTAGATCTATTTTTTTTTTTTTGGGTTATTTTTAAGATCTTTTGTGGTGTCACGGAAGACCTTACTATTCCTCTGTTACTCTGAAAATCCTTCCTAAGTCTTCTTCTTTTCTAGACGCTAATTTTAATCCCTAATATATCTCGCTAATTTGTACATCGATATCTTTATTTTTATTATTATTTCGAAGATTTAGATATATAGCTTTTCACAGCTTGTTGTAAAAATGGCATTAATCTACATGGGGTATTAAATTATATTTCATTGAACATATCTGTCCAGACAAAGGATCTCTAACAGCGACTGGCATAATCAGATACAGTTCAAAGACGCTACAGAGTCTTTCAATTTTCTTACATATACTGTATTTCAATTTTTCTCGGGGAAGCCCCCTGAAACCAACACCCCAACCACCCAATCGACCTTTTCGGCCTTGCAGACTTTCCCACTCGAGAGATGTACATCCCCCCCCTTAAAGCTGTTGAAGTTCTGGATCTACCCCAAAGTCTCTTTGTAATCCAAATATCCATATCTGCAAATCAAGTCATTTACTCCCAATGATAGTACGAATATACACCAAATCCATCAATTTAACATTATTTTTGACACTACACATACAACCCCTCAATGACCTCATGTAAAGACATATATACAATATTCATAAATATATAAATGTATGAAAGATGAAGTAATGGCTTTTATCTAATACTTTTATCTCGATATTAATGTAGGGACATATCCTACCCAACCCTCAGTTAAGAAATCTTTAATTATTTGATGAGGTATGTATATTAGACATATAAGTCCCTGCTGAAATTGTCAGCTGGGGAAGGGCTGGGGCTGAAGTAAAGATGGATTTTGATCTAGAAAAATCATATACACGCTTGAGGATACTTCTTAATACTGTCCTGGGAATAACTCCATTTTCCCGGTTGAAATTGAATACCCTATTAGTTCATTATGATTAATTATGACAATATCCTACTTAGCGCTTCACGGTCAAGGTCACAATGTATATGATGGGTTAATCAGTCTGTGCCATACCTTTCTATCCCTTGTATAGATTAAAGTAATATTTCACAAAATTGTTGCCTAGAATCAAAGAGTGTATTGTGACCTTGAGCCAAAGTTATATCTGCAAGGTCAAGGTCACAATGCATATGATGGGTAAATCTTTGATTGGGTCATAATTTTTTACCCCTTGCATAGATCTGAGTATACGTGATATTTCACGGAATTGTTGCCCAGGACACATTGGTGTTTCTTGACTTTGAAACAAAGTTATATATGCAAGGTCAATGTCAAATTGTATATGATGGATAAATCTTTGTCTAGTGCATAACTTTTTATTATAATAAATGACGGAGTAGACAAGAAATTTTAAATAATAAAAATAAGTTCTTGAAGATGACACTGCGGATCTCAAAGTTTACTATTAAGAAGAAACAAAGATTTGTCAGAACTTTATCATCGGAAATTGATTAAAGGCCAAAAAAAAAATGATAATAATAATTAATAAGATAAAGTAACCCCCCCCCCCCCCCAAAGAAAAAACACAGACAAACAAAACAAAAACAAAATAAAACAACAAAAAAGAACCTCATTCCTGCTGACAGTTTGGTAGTAAATCATTACAGAAGTCGAAATTCGAAAGAGCATCCTTCACTATCCGGTATTCAAAGTTCAGTGAAATCACGGAAACTTCAGAGGTGTTCGTTTCAACGAGAAGAATCCCAAATGGGATCAGTCCAGGTGTCCAGATGAAGTGAGCGCCTCCTGCTAGTATGTTTCAATCGTCACAACTATTCTATAGAAACCTCTCGTATGAAAGTCATATACAATGCAGGTAGATTGTCAAATTGGTAAAAGGACATTATATAACATCCTGGAAAAGGTAACTTCATGGTATCCAACAACATAATTTTGCATCGATTTTTTTCAGTTATATCGCGACACCAAAACATGAAGTCAACAATATCTTCGAAAAAGTGACCAAATCTGGGATGGACTGCACCAAACCAAGACTACATTTATTTACTCCGACTCTTTATTTGCTTAAAATAGCATATTATCTGAGCGTTTTTGGACAAGTACAAGGTTTCTATTCTTGTTAATATTCTTTAGCTTTAAAAGGGGATTTAAAAAAGTCAAACAAAATCGCCAACCAAATGTGGAATATTAATTTATATATACGTAAAAACGTACATTGCGTTTTATTATAGCAGACAACAGACATTATTAGAGTTATTAAGTTGACAAAAATATCTGAACATGTGAAAAAAAAACCGTAAAGGCAACATTGGAAAGGAGATTTACATGGCTTTTGGAAGGGATATTCTACACTTGTGTGGTTTTCCATGGGAAAACCTAAAAGATGTATCTATGCTACAATATCAACTTTAGATTTTTATTGTGGTAGTTGATTTATCACTATTGTTATAAAATATTTATCATGCTATCCCATAGTGCATAATGCCGAGATGTAATTTTATAGTTTAACACTTATGCAAGGTTTAACATTCACTCAGACTAATAAAACAATTATATTTCTTCAATTTCCCGTATTGACTATAACATCTGTATTATGATACATTAAGTTACATTTCATGTTGGCATTAATTCATATCTGATAAAAAGATAACAGAACACTAGTCTTTCCATATTATATTGTTCTTATATTCTATTGCTTTGACAATCGCAGTCCAAAATATATATCATTGCCACATTGAAAGGTTGGAAAATGTTGTCTGCAATACTATTAGATTTGCCGTAGATATAATAATTTCTTAGTGAAAGACATAACAAATAGATGCATACAAAATTAATAATACAATATGAATAAACAAGCGTGCAGTCAGTGTTGCATGCAACACTCGTCCCCTGCCACAACCTGTGACTAATACCTTATTAGAAACATGAAACAATTATGTGAACTTGGTAACCTTTTGCATGATTTAATTAGAAATAAAATTGAATTCTGTGAAGTTTATATCAAGTTCTAGTGAAACTGACAGCAAATATATAGCATTGTTTTATTTATATCTGGCATCAGTATCTATATTCATCATCTGGAAAGTAAAGCAGCGATGAATCACTATTTCTGTCCCCCGTTTTTCGCGAAAGCGTGGGGACATTCAATCTCATTCGTCTGTCTGTCACAAAAACTTTAACCTTGGTCATAAACGTTTAAGCGTAAGATATAGGGCCTCCATATTTAGTATGTGTGTCCCTAATTGCATTACCTTTCCGCTGGTACCAGATATTTATCATGTGTGTCTGTAGACATGCACAACTATAGCAATATGTCACAGATCACTGTACTCTTACTGATAGAACCCCCAAAGCGGGGGCCCCAATTCTCTGAATTTGCATGTTAGTAATAAGTCTACAACTAAATAATGCTGATGTCTGTATTTCGTAAGAGTGACCCTTAAAGTTGACCTTTTGACCCCAAAATCTATCCTAACCTAGACCGTAAACAAGAGCTAGCATTGCTTGGACTTTAAAAGAAATCAATTATTCTTAAGTTATTATCTGGCAATCAAAATGCAGTGATAAATGTCTATTTTTAGTAAGAGTGACCCTTTGAGTTGTCCTTTTGACCCCAAAATCAATCCCACATTAGATCTTTATAAAAGCTAATATTGTATGAAGTTTGAAGCATATTGGTTTTTCCTCGCTGAAATTATCTGGAAACCATCCGGACAGACAGACGGACGGACAACGACAAACACTATAATCCCCTCCAGTTTCACTGGCAGAAGACTAATAAAGAAGAAAATACACCAAAAATACCCAATCCGGCATTATCTAGAAAATGTCAATATCTTTTACACAATCTCTATAGTAAAAATATTATAACATAGTGTATAGAGGTTTTACCTTTATGAACAATTGCTTTAAATAAACGTTTAAGACTTTAAAGAGCATCAAACGCTGCTAACATATATTACAGTGTGTTTAACACAACTTGTACTCAATTCTATTAGTTTTTGATATATGCGCTGAATATGTACAAAGCTAAGCATCAATCTCGCACGCATTTTTAAATTTATTGTTCATAAAGGGTTGGTCCTGTTATTGAACCGTATCTTGGTTGACTGTCGAAATAGTTAGGAGAATGGCAATCTTATGTATCCGTGTACCGATCGGGTATCCTTTTGTTACCGTATCTCGTGACATGAATATTTGCATATGTATCGTTTAGCATTTCGAACAAAATCGCCAACGCAATGTGGATTATAAATTTATATGTGGTTTTCCATGTATTCATTCCAGTAACCATGTAAATTGTTTTTAACACCGCAGTCAACTGACATAATTCGAGTTAAGCTAATTATAAAAATAGCGGAATATTTTTTGGGTTTTCAATCGTATTTTGTTAGCCTGTCCTATCAAAATCTAGTACCTGAGGAAAAAAAACCCGTAAACGCAAGAGGGGAAAGAATTTGTATTCTTCTTGGGAAGGGAGATCTACACTTCTGTGATTTTCAGTGGGAAATTCTAAAAGGTGTATCTATGCTACAATACCAACTTGGGATTTTTGTTGATTCTTTACCATAAATTTATTGATTTATCATTATTATTATAAAATATTTATCATCAAGAAATATGTAATCCCATAGTGCATTATGCCGAAATGTAATTTCATATTTTAGCCTTTATGTAAGATCTAACATTCACTCAGACTAATAAAACACATAAGATTTCTTCATTTTCCCGTATTTATATACAATTGACTACCATGCCTGTATTATAGGGATTCACGATCCTTGGATGACGTCATATATGTTCCGTCAGAAGGAGGGGTGGGGGAAATAAAACTCTGTTGATTTATCTTCGTAAAAATGGCATATATATTATAATCAATCTTATTAAAACGCAACTTGTATTTCGCTCCTCTACGATGCTCTCCATGTACAAGATCTTACAACTGCCGATTCGAGGTCATCTCAGGATGACCTGTCAGAACAGCCAATCAGAATTGGAGTTATAGATCTTTCGGTGTTATATTACAAACAATACCGAAAGATCTCTAACTCGAATCGGCAGATGTAAGATCTTGTACATGGAGAGTAGCGTAGAGGAACGAAGTACAAGTCGCGTTTCAATAAGATTGATATTATAGTAGTAGCAAAATAATGTCAAACTATAGGTCTTTTACATATTTCTGATTTATTATAACGAACCAAATCACATAAGTTGTTTGCATAAATTTTGTGCCAAAATAAGAGGATGGTGTTCCGTTATTGTGTTTATTTTAGAATTTAACATTGGTATATAAAAGATACTTATGTTCAAAGAAACATCTGGTAAGGTACTGTAAAAAGAAAATAAATCAAGAAAATGAGATCTGTACATATTCTTACATTATCAGCACTCTCAATATCACATTTTGATGCATATGTACGGGGGATAATTTTAGCAATCAGTGATGCAAGACAGCCTTTTTCCCGCATTATATATATAAGTTACTCTAAAATTGATACTGAACCATGATGGAAAGATATTATATTACAAATAAAAAGAGTGTATAATCTGCTGATTTACATAGATTTGGCCGTGCAATGAAAACTAATAGATGATATGTTTGACTTAACAATTACCAAAATATGAATTAAGCATGTTAAGACTCCATAATTTTAAATTCTTGCTCAAACGAAAATATGGGTAGTTAATGTTTTAACACGACCACTTTATTTGTGTCTTATATGTCCCTAAAGTCCAAAAAAAAAAAAAGAATTTTTGAAAAACAAGTTTTTTTTTCACAAGAGTTTTCTTAGAGATGGATAACCCTTAAGTTATATTTCATGTTAGCATCAATTCATAGTTGATAAAACGATAACAGATCAATATTTTCTTTCCATATTATACCTATTCATATATTCTATTGCTTTGACAATCGTGGTCCAAAACATATCAATGCCACATTGAAAAGTTGGAAAATAATTTCTGCAATACTATTAGATTTGTCATAGATATTATGATTCCTTCAGCGCGGGCTAAGTGTAGTGGGTTAGCGCTTGGCTTACGACGCCGACGATTCAGGTTCGATTCCCAGATTGCGCTATTACTTTTAAGACGTTGGTTACCTCCTGCTTCCATGTCACGATATAACTCACAAATTGTTGAAAGCAACGTAAACTGCCAATCAACCAACCAGCCAACAGTGCAAGACACATAAATAGATAGATAAAAACTTACGATACAAAATGAATAAATTAAGAAGAAAATAAATGAAAAATACCACAACCGACTTAATTATGAAAAATGTCAATATCTATTATACAATCGCTATTGTAAAGATATTATAATATACTTGCATAAAGGTCTTACCTGCTCAGATATTTATGTGGCTTTAGGAACAGTTGTTTAAAATAAATGTTTAAGACTTCAAAGAACATCAAACACTGCTGTTGGAATACATATTACAGTGTGTTTAATATAACTCAGTTATATGGTTACAAAATATAGGTCTCTACAGTTTTGTCCATTAAAATGGTTGCAGTCTTGTGCAAGGAGGTATATGTTTTGGAATGAGTGATCTTTGAAGCGACATCATTGTTTTCCGAAATAAATATATCGTCTTAAAGCTATTACAAGTTCTTTAACAAATTTATTCGAAAAAAATATATATTAAAACGTTAAAATAGGCTCGTTGAATTTTCATATATTATATCTGAGTTTTCAACGTGCAAATATTACACCTGCACCACCATCTACAGGACTTCTAATAGGACAAGAATTGGAATTGGTCTACAGGTTGGTTTTTTCTCTCTCTTTTCTTTCTTTCTTTTTTATATTCTTTTGGATTTTTATTTTTTGGTTTTGGCTTTTTTGTTTTTGTTTTTTCATCCGTTGTGTTTGATAAAGGGACTAGACAGTAGAATATGCGCTGTCACGGTATGGTATATATGGCATGTAAAATGTTTTTCTAATTCGGGTAGGCCGGCTGCATGTTTTGGGGGGGGTTAATTTTTTTTTTTTTTTTTTTTTTTTTGCGTTGTATCAAATAGATATCATCGAATAATTATTTTGGTGTGAGGTAAAACAAGAATGAAAACAAAATTTATTTCTCCTTTTTTGTATTAAGGAACAACTATGCAGTGGACACATATTCTGAAATTGTTAAATAGTATAAAGTTTGTTCAAAGGACATGAATTGGCGCATTTTTAGTCGCTTCAAATTTTACTGTAATGTAGACAAAAGCTTTTACTGTGTAATATCAGTTTAATTATGAATAAATGGTTTCTGACTGATGTATCCTCTAATAATGTAAAATACGAAAGTAACTGGTGTCACATTACTTAACACTAAAAACAATAGTAATAAAACACAAATACTCGATTTCACAAATTTTCAGCTACCTGGCTTATATCGAGTGCGTGCAGAATAGCTACTTTTTCTCACAGAGCTATGTGAAATCCATATTTAATCATAACAAAAACACAAGCTTGTCTGGAAACTTGTATAACTAAGTGTTTGTTTTTATTACTTATATTGGAATTCCCTTCGAAGGACTTTGAAGATTCTATTGTTATTCTTATAATTTTATCATATATCAGGGACAAATCCTAGTTATGGATATTTTATGCATCAATGTCTACCATTTTTTAAACAAGATTTAAACTCTTATTTATTGAAAGTACAAAAAGGTTAGTAGCTAGATATATAACATGTATGTAAATTCATGTTGCATTCAGCAACCAAGTGACACAGAACTTCGACACATAAGAAAATAATAAATATTAGAACATATATACAGGGTGTCCCATAATACCTGTTACTACTTTCAATGTTTATTATGCGTATTTATGAAATCAGTATTCATACTGAAAAGCATCACATAAAAGGTAAGTTTTATGGAGTATATATAAAATAAAAAAAAAGCATTGCACACATCGAGACATATTACGTCCTTTTTAAAACATGTTCCACGTGACGTCTTTTTTGTGTGATAACGGCGTCACAGCTTGATTGAAAATTGTCAATAACAGCTTTGCAAGTTTCAGTGGTGATACATTAGATTTCTCTTGTCATATTCATTTTAAGTTCACATATACATGTAAATGCAGAACATGGGTTGTGAACTTTGTCTTTCAAGTATCCCCACAAATAAAGTTTAATGGAATCAAATCGGGTGAGTGTGGCGGCCATGCGTGCTGTGTCTTTAGAGAAACAAATCGGTCTCCGAGTGTCTCCTGGAGCCACTTGAGCACTAACCCAGAGGTGTGTGGTTCTGCGCCATCTTGTTGAAACCAAATGTGATGAGGATCGAACCCGTTCCTGCGTAAGGCTGCAATAAATTTCTGTTTCAAAATCTTCAGATGACGTTCACTAATGGCTGTTTCTTTTCGTACGTCTGTGTCTTCAAAGAAGAATGGATCTATGGTGCCACACTTGCTAAGTGCTGCCCAAATTGTGACTTACTCACTATGCAGAGGTTTTACCAAATGATAGTCTGGTTTTTCGCTTGCCCAATTGCGACAGTTTTTTTCTTGTTTAACACCTCATTTCTCATTTCTCGAATAACCACAGTACGAGATTTTCTTGAGTAATACAACTTTACAATTTCAGCATTTAAACTATTGAACGACGCCACCTTGAGTAACGGTTTCATTGCTTGTTGAATGGCGTCATAAATTTCACCGTACAATTTTATCATAAATTTGGTATAAATATAATAAAAATCAATCAAGAAATGACTAAACGACAAAGCTTTAAAGTAGTAATAAATAAAGTGGGACACCCTGCACGATATCATTTTGTGCGCCAGACGTGCATTTCGACTACTTTTGTCAATGCTCGTGGCCTGGCCGAATGATTGGAATTCTAATAATATATAAATATTTGAAGAGCAGAGTGAAATCCTAAGTAACCGAAAAGAATCATTCTAAGGACAGCTATGCACGAGGGAGAAACTTCTTAGTTTTGGAGTGATTTACAAATTTCCTGACTGAAAATTTTGAGTATACATTTCACTTCAGTTCAAAAGCACTGACAACTAAACTTGTGATGCCCTCTACTACGAACAGTTTCAACAACAAGCTTATTCTCACGAAGTTCTGAAATAAATTTCAAATATACATCTAAAAGTAGAAACTGCATCAGTCAGATATATATATCTATGACATTGAGAAATAAAGTAAAATCTAATACTTCTTTCATGCAAATATGTATCAATCAATCTCTGAAAAAGGGTTTCCATTTACAAGTTATATGTTATCGATACTGATATGAAATACATGATTATTACTGACGTGTATTGATGGCAGATCCGGCATAGAACATCCTTAATTCACGCCATTGTTAAAAACTATTCTAAATGAATGACGTAATAACTATGGATATTACATCTGTTATGGAAAAAGTGCCATATTAGCAAACAATCATTTAACGTTATTCTGTCAACATTTTAATTATGACCTTGCTTTTTGTCCTTATCCATGTTTATTATCCGATCTAAAGTGGTCGATTTCTATGGCTTATCGATAAAAATTAACAATCTGCAATATCAGTTAATGATATGGTTTTATTACGAGTGTCCTTTAAATTTTCATGTCGCCAGCCATCATACAGTCATGTTTATTCGTCAGACAATAATCTCGTAGGGTTATGATAAAAAGTTTATGATTTGAAGTCTACATTTCTACAATGTTATTTCGTCACCACACATTATTATTTTTCAAATTCATCATTTATTTTCATGTACATGATTATGAGTTGTATACAGTTGTTTTATTCTGAAAATTGTCTGACAAACTATATATATGACTTTACACCGAACACGAGACAGTTCTGTGTAACATTTGCGACGGATGAAGCATGATAGCAGGAGACGCTAATTCCTTCAGATCACCTAGTTTCATTTCATTTGAGATTCGCAATCATTCTCGCTGAAGATATAACCACAAAATTTAATTGACATTTAAATACCGAACATGGATTCTTACTCAATGCTATTAGTTTTAATATATGAACTGAATATGTACAAAGCTAAACATCAATGTCGCACGCATTTTTTCAACTTATTGAGCGTAAAGGATTGGTCTTGTTGTTGAACCGGATCTTGGTAGACTTTTCATGTCAAGATAGTTAGAAGTATGGCATTCAATTTATCCGTGTACCATTCGGGTATCCTATTGTCCCCATATCTCGTAACATGAATATTTGCATGTGTATCGTTTAGCATTTCTGCTTATACATGCAGTGAAATTTAGTGGCTATCCCGCATCGTAAGATTTACATATCTTCCATCATGTGTAAACCGTTTCTAATACTGTTAAATGTTTTGCTTTGTATTTGTAAGTGCGTCATATTGGAAGATTGTATATATATGACTTGAATGAAAAGCAAATTACAAATAAAAATACAAAGTGTTGAGGTCTCTTAAAAATCAAATGACGTATGAGGCATTGATCAATTGACTCCTTTGGCAAATGTTTACGTTATGCAAACACAAGGGCTGCATTAAAAACATATGTACAAGCATTAGGAGTGACCTTGATCTTAAGTATTTTGATACCGATCTAGACGATAAATTTGTGATAGTTCTTTGGCATATTTGTATTTAGATTTTCAAATCGCATGGAAAATTGAAAGTCCTCACTTCCTCAGGTGATCACGTTGCATGAATAGAAATTATCAAACATTGTACAAGTCCCTGTAGGGAAAAGGTGGACTAATCCTGCAGTCTGAAACACTCAATTCAACAAGCAATTAATTAATTACTCCAGCAAGCTAGCAGAATATCTAACTGGGAACTATTTATTGGAATTTTGACATAAATTTGTACCATACTGAGCTAAATAGATGAATACGTGTAATATGTTATACAGACATGTATATCTAAAATTTAATACAACTGATATTAAAAGTAATCCAAAAGCACACAATGCGCACCATCACAATTAGTTTCATTTATATAGAGACCATCACAATTAGTTTCATTTATATAGAGACGGTACAACCTTTATTAAGAGTTGCTAAGTAACTGTTTACCTTTGCAACGTACACGATACAAATCAGTAATATCATTACTATTTCTTGTTCATAAGTGAAGTAATTATTATTGCTAAAGTATATGTATCCTTGCTCTCTGTATAAAATTTTGTTATAACTTTTGTAATGTACGTTCTGCTTTGACATTGAGTGGTAATACGAGAGCCGGTAAACACCCAAATGAGTGAAGAGATGTCTGTTACTCGGTATCCTAACTGTAATTTTTGTAATGTTTTCTGTGTTCATTTGACTTTAATCATGTATTATGTGCATGTCCCTGGTGATATGTGTCATACAGCTCAGTCAGATTTCTTTTCCTCTCTTATTATCATAAAAAGTGGTCAATTGCTCATATTGAAGATAAATGACGCCATATCGAACATTGCCGGTTAGAAGAAGTAGAGTGAAATGCAAATGTGTTTGTTAAACGTTTAAGCTACAAAAAGATTATATCTGTGTAATACGATGGCACAAGATCATGTAGAGCTCTAAGGAAAATAGAAACCGGACTCGAATATTGGCAACCAAGTCAGAAATCATGTGTGCTATCACATGACCGAGTTATGAAAAACACAGATTGTATTTATGTTCTAATCGTTTAAAGTAATATAGTATAAAACAGAATAGTATTTTATATATCAATATATCGAAACAGCATAAAAAGACACCAGACTGTGTAATTTTGTCATCCTTATATATACTGGTCAATCAATATACGGATTTATCCTGAAGGTATAAAACTATTTTATGGATATAATATCATTTAGTGCATCACATGCGAGAATTATTATGTTTCGATTAAAACAAGTGTAATATTTATTCCAGGAAATGTTGAACCAATCAGAATCTATTTAGTGATCGTGTGTTTGTTTCATGTGACCTCATTAATAATTAATTAGCACTATGTAAAATAAATTATTTGACACACAAACACATGGATGGACTCCCTCTTGGAAATTTCATTGGGGTGGACCCCCTCTCGACAAAATTTATAGATCGGCGTCTGAATTACATTGATAGAAAGGTGGTTTCTTTATTTTATTTATGATTATTATTATTTATTGGATTTATTTATTATTATTTATTTGGGGAGTTTTTTCCTTATCTGGAGCCAAACGAAACTAAACTAACTGAAGATTATCACCATCCAGATTTATTCATTTGGGTGCTTATTCCAAAAAGTGTTTTGCTTTTTTTGAACAATAGAATCTATTACTGAATTCTTATCGCAATCTTGTATACATGTACTTAATGATATGTGTCATACAGATTGCTCAGATGGCTTCTCTTTTGCATACAAACCACAATAGGTAACAATAAGCAAAAACAGACGTTTAGGGAAAATTCAGATTTGGGATCAAGTGTTATGGAGATGTAAGCATTCCCTGCACGTGGGTCACTCTCGCCGTGAACTCGTAGTGACCATCATGTTAACCGTAGTTAATATTCATATTCATCATAAACGACTATATAACAGAAATAAAAATTAGGCGTGTATTCATTATGTAGTAGAACTCTAAACAAAAATTAATGTTTCTTTGGCCTATTTGTTGGATTTATAGTAGATAAATCGACCGGTATGAATACTCAGTAGATCTCATGTCTGTTGTTGATATGAACTTAAATGCAGCTCTTTAAATTATGTCATTGGTTAACCCTTATCAATTTCACTGTTTCTGTTGTTAACTGATTCTACAGAGAAATGATCTAAGGATGTTAAATAAAACATACTTTTTGTTTTCTTAAATAAAGGCGGAGAAGATCCACTCTTCTGTTACTTAGCCACTTCGCATCTCACTACTGGATATACTTATGTATGTGCAGAAATAAGTGCCTTGTTGACATTATCTAAGCTACACATGTACATTCTATGATAAAAATAGCATCCTCTGTCTCAAGATATGTTGACATGAATCTATACACATGTATTATTTCCTATTGTTATTTGCACGTTCGTGTTCTGCAAGCATATGTTGAATTCACAGAGCTAGGTATAAGTATTTATAAGTCTATTTTTATTCAAAGGTACATGCGCGTTGTGATATCACTAGTTTGTAATGCATATGTGAGAAGTATTAGAAGCATTAATTTACTGACAATCAGTTACCTTAGTTTCTATGCGTTAGTGTGAAGGTAAGAAACATCTTAATCTATTTTTATTTCATCAAAGATTTATATGTATTATAGACGATTTATGTGTGTTGTACGGTTTTATTGATTACGAAAAAAAAATGTAATATATGTATTTTCAGAAACTCGGGTCTTGAGCAAACAGAAAGTAAACAAACTATTTCGTTTTATTACTGTGCAGTGTATAATGATCATTATATATATATATATATATATATATATATATATATATATATATATATATATATATATATATATATATATATATATATATATATATATATATATATATATATATATATATATATATATATATATATATATATATGTATGTATGTATGTATATATATTCTTTCCTGTCCTACATTTGTTTATTCTTACGTTATGCTATCTCAACTTCCTGATACAAAAAGCTTTAACCAGATATCGCCTCGATTAGATACTTTTTATGTGAACAACGAAGAAGCACCGATCAGTTATTCATTGTCGAAATTTATAAGGGGAGGCTAGATTGTGAAATTGTCCCATACAAACCATTGCAAAATGCTTAAAGTACACTATTTCGGGGTAAGACCAGGTGTCCGGGGAGAGTGAGCGTCTCCTGTATTTAAGGTATGGCATGAAATACGCTGGGGTCCATCTGTTCTCTTCAGTATAACTCCTGTCACTAGGTTATCAGTTGGGACTACGAATTACTGCAATAAGCGAGTTATAACCAGCTGAAAATTTCATGATCTGTTCGCAAGATATTCATTCAACTGCTCAAGTTCTTTTTTCACATCGCGCTGTCTTCATTAAAAGGCAAGCATTCCGATAATCGTCCTGTTGGAAAGATTTTAAACAGATTAGGTAAGAATTGTGTAAGATATGTTCTTTCAGCCACTGAAACTCAAGGCCTGCCCACGAGTTTATTTGAGTTACTGTCGAATGTAACATGAGCTGTGATGAATGAACTACGAATAATATACCACTGATGGCGACTTGTCTCAGGGTATAAAGACCTGAAAAATGTATGCATTACATATTTGAGTTCCAGGTGTTATCCAATAAACATGTATTTCACATTGTATCCGACACAAAACATCGCAAGACAGTTCCAAACCGTTTATATTTCTCACTTATGCCTGAGGAATGCTGTCGATATGAAAAAAAAAATAAAAAGGTGCGACGAGTTACAATATTGCGAAATATATCAAATATGCTTGGTAAACAGATATGTAAAAACGTTGGATTTATAAAAAGTGCAGTTTTTGACATGCCAGAAACATATTCTGTGTAATATATGTCGTGTTGTGGTTGACAGCGCAAAAAATAAAAATAAATACGCTGAGTTTCAGCACAATGCGTATAAAGTATACAGGATTCAAGCCGGCGGCAGATATCAAATAACATTATTATTATGATATATATCGAAAATGTTGAACAATGCCAAGTTCTTAATTGATATTGATATCCCTTGTATGTACAATTCAAACTATGTAACTAAATCTTCCTTTCGATTAAAGGCGGGAATTCGCCCCAGGGAACATTTCTCGAATTATTTAGTTTTCTCTGTATTTATGAGCATTTCCTTTTCCTCCCTTCCAGAAGAGTACCAACCACTTTGTAATTGTATAAATCCATCGTGACATGAATATAATTATTATTATTATTATTATTATTATTATTATTATTATTATTATTATTATTATTATTATTATTATTATTATTATTATTACCATTATTATTATTATTATTATTATTATTATTATTATTATTGTTATTATTACTATTATTATTATTATTATTATTATTATTATTATTATTATTATTATTATTATTATTATTATTATTATTATCAAGTTTCAGCTACAGGCAACAGTACAATCAAATAAAATAAAAAATGGCATTGTATTGGTTAAGTTTAATGTAAAAAGTATTTCTGGTATTAAAAATACATTCGCTTTCGTAATGTGAGTTTATCTTACTTTTTAGGGTACGTAAGATCTTTAATGAATTACATTGAACGATGTTGTTGATTTAAGTTCTTTTAATGCATACTTGTAAACATAAATAAGATATACAATGTTGTAGCACAATTGGAAAGATGTTTACGTGATAGAGCTGATAGAAAACATCCGGCATCAAATATTATGTTTGTCAAATGTATCCAGACTTACACTGATAAAATGTCAGTTTAGATATTGAATATACATATACGCAATATTTATTGTATTGTTTTCCACCGTCTCTCATTGTGTAGTTCATAGTACTACTACAACAGCCACATATGTCGTTTAATTGATCAAGTATTGAAAAAAGTTTAATATAACTTAATATTTTCATATTTATCAGATTTTGTAGTGATTTAGATAACATATTTTTTTCATCGCGTAACACGACGAGATATTAACAAAGGAGGGACATCTCCTATTTAATCATACAACTACGTAGTAAAAAAAAACAACTTGTATATCAGAAACACTTCAAATTAACCTATTTTTCATCAGCATTTCACAACATAAAACTATAACCCAACAACTTTCATCCATCATTGATTATCCCGCGGAATTCCCTTATAATAAAGCAGTAGACGAATCTGTTCATGTAGAATCACAGATTAAATAGCAATTATGGCCACTGCATTTCATGGCTATCTCAATTAACGAAACAGTTGGTGATAAGGATGGATGTATCTCTTGGTCTGATAAAACATACGGATGGTACATTGCGTGATTGATTTGATTTTCTATTATTATTTCAGTGAGAGACTGTTATGTCATGGAACCGTATGGAAGTTCTCAAATAACCAATATGACTGTTTGAAGGGCACATTGACAGACATTTAAAACGGCGTACATTAATGAGGATATAAAAATTTTTCATCGGAAAGTGTTTAATTAGTAAGTGCATATTTTAGGACGAAAACAAAGATATACAGGAACATTTGATTACGAGGATCTCTTCAATCGGGCTTAGTTTCTGTGTAAAACAGATTATTATGTAATTTTTTACAATATATCGTGAGACAGAATGGGGAATAATGTATAGTGACATATTATGAATGGCGGAAGGGACATCTGGTGTATATAAAGCAATAGTATATAGATAGAACAAACACATCATCAAAAATGTCAAATCATATGGACTTCTTTACACTGATGTTTAGTATGGGATTGACCATCAGGATTGTATACGGTGGCGGATGTTTTACAGAGCCGGTGAGTATTCATTTTTTTTTTATTCTATTGATTTTGATGCACCAAGTAAATAAATATACTACAGCACAGGAAAACATCGTTTGGGTATACGTATACCTTGTACCGACATTTGTTTGGTTTTGGTTTTTTTTTTTTTTTTTTTTTTTTTTTGGGTTTTTGTTTTTGTTTTTGTTTTTGTTTTTGTTTTTGTTTGTTTGTTTGGTTTTTTTTTGTTTGTTTGTTTCGTTTTAAGATTTGCATGTACGACTCCGATCTTCCCGAAACAAGGTGCCACTTACAAATTCTTTGATTTTTACTTAGCCCTGTGTCAGATTACAAGAACATTTACAGAATCAGATGCACCTATATCTAGTTGTTGAAAACGTTTTCGATTTTCATCGCTATTACGACCTTCACTTTTGTCACTTTAAATGTCCCATCCTACCTCAATGATAGTGTACCTTCATCATTTTTATCGTTTCTTTTCATATGAGCGTAAAGCAATGATGAGTTTTAAAGTTATCACCCACACTTATACCGACATTGGGAATTTACAAACTGCACCTTGAAAACAAAGATTATAGGATGACAATACACTTTGCTGTCTGAAATCCGTTCTTTTTTTTTTTTTTTTTGCACCAAGTAAAAAATTAATATACTACTGCACAAGAAAACGTCGTTTGGGTATACGTATACCTTGTACCGACATTTGTTTGGGTTTTTTTTTTTTTTTTCTTTTTTTTTTTGGGGGGGGTTTTTGTTTTTGTTTTGGTTTTTGGTTTTGTTTTTGTTTGTTTGTTTGGGGTTTTTTTTGTTTGTTTGTTTCGTTTTAAGATTTGCATGTACGACTCCGATCTTCCCGAAACAAGGTGCCACTTACAAATTCTTTGATTTTTACTTAGCCCTGTGTCAGATTAAAAGAACATTTACAGAATCAGATGCACCTATATCTAGTTGTTGAAAACGTTTTCGATTTTCATCGCTATTACGACCTTCACTTTTGTCACTTTAATTGTCCCATCCTACCTCAATGATAGTGTACCTTCATCATTTTTATCGTTTCTTTTCATATGAGCGTAAAGCAATGATGAGTTTTAAAGTTATCACCCACACTTATAATCTACAACTAGTCACTGTTAGTGTGAAGTGTGATGAGAATAAGGGATCATTATAATAAACCAACTAAAGAAGCAACTATTTAAGACAATGATCTTCATAATTTGAACTTAAAGTATTCATTATGGAAGGTTTGATCTTATGATTTGGATGCGGTATGGTATATCCATCTTATGGATATAGTTTTGAAATTTAAAGGGTAGCCTTTAACGCTTAAGGCATCATTCATGCAGGCATGCAAGCTAAACAGGAGATGTTTTCTTCATCTGACAATTTGTGATTTCCAAAGGACTTCGAAATACATAGCCATGTGCTGTAAATCACACACACTATGAGGAAATTGGCATGCATTTGATACCATCTCCAACGGAGATACCTACTTAAAGAAGGTGTAAAATAACCATGGAATTTTTTCGTAATTGTGATCCACTAACTTTCTCATTTCGCTACAACATCAGACGAAAACATGAATACCTCTCAGTCCTCATAACAATCGTCTCGACACGTGACATTTTCTTTTTCAGAAAATCTTCATAGTTAAACTATCAATAGAAGACCAAGTGAAACTTCTTGCGTCAGCGAAAAAACAATGCAACCTCTTAAAACAGATGGAATTTGGAAAGGACAAACGTATGTAATATAACTATCGTTTTGTTGTACTTTCATGTTGTTTTGTAATAATTTCAGAAACAATCTGTATGCATTCATATTTGGATATTTGAATCCCTCTGTACTATCAAATCAAATATTGTTAAAAGCAAAGACATTTCATAGAATAATTCTTTTCAGCACAATCAGGATTTGATAAATATATTGATCAGTTATCAATAAACAAGCAATTTATTAATAAACACATCTAGTCTAAATAATTATCAAATTACCTGTCTCGTTACTTCCGTGAGGGTATATCACATTAAGTACATGAATAGCAATATTTATATATTTTAACCAATAGAAGAAAAAAAAAATAAAAATTAATGATGAAAATATATACCTTTATTTATATATTCTAAAGGGGCAGACTTGTTGTAGTGGTTAAGCGCTTGGTTTGCGGTGCCGACGATCCGGGTTCGATTCCCGGGTTGCGCCACTACGTTTAAGAGGTTGGTTACCTCCTGCTTCCATGTCGCGATATAACTGAAAAATTGTTGAAAGCGACGTAAAACACCAATCAACCAATAATATATTCTAAAAGTGATAGTTGTCCTTTTTTTCTCTTATTAATTTATTACATGATGAATTAGAGAAAACAAATGATTCAATAGTTATTGGCGTTGACAAATATTTATGAAATGTTGTAATATGTACTATTATAAGTATTATAACATAATATTATATCTTCATATAATTATGAATAACGAATTCTTTTGCATTTGTTTTGAAGACGTATACTGTAATAGAACATTTGATGGCATAATGTGTTGGCCTCCTGCAGAAGCAGGGACAGTTGTACAACAGCCTTGTCCAAACTACGTGAACAACTTCTATACTAAAGGTAATGCGAGATAAATCCTAAATGATCAGTACATAGCATACATTTTATGTAATAATATAATTATTCTATTAAACTTATGATAAAGGCATTTTAATTTCATGGAAATTTAGACCAAACAAAAGCTCGAACCCGAGGGAATGAGTGATCCTTTCCGAGCTGATAGACAAAAAATCTCGGTTTGTACTATCTCACGCCAAAAACAGAACACGGACCAGCCAGCGCTAGAATTCGAATCCGAGACCTGCTGGTTTGGAGATTAGCACGTACACCAATGAAACTGGAATATCCTTTTTAATGTGGATTTTTCTCTGTGCGACTATTATCTAAGCTATATCTGTGAAAGGGGACTTAAATATGGTCGCTATGTAATCACCATGTGAAGTTAGGGTGAGGCATAGCCAACATAACATTGATTTAAAATACAGAAGTAATTGATGCAATGTATTGTAGACTGATAACTATTTTTTCATTATTAGGTTTCACAAGTTTCACTTGTGAAACCTTTTATTATTCTACTGTCTTTTCTTATTATTATTATTATTATTATTCTTCATCCGTTTTTTTTTTTGTGACAGCTCAGAAATCACTCATTATTAAAGATATTACTATTCTGTTTTCAGTGTTCGATTCGAAATTAAATTTTCAAGATTTGAATTTTTTAATTTTCTAAATTACCGCCTATAAGCGCGCTGCGCCACCTACGACGCCAAAATTTTGAATCGCTATATCTTCCTTATTATTTGTCCGATTGGAATGAAATTTTCAGCATTCGATTCAGAAAAGGAGATGCAAGATTTTATGTCACTGCGTCAATTTCGTAGCTCTACCCCGAAAAAGTTGACCTTGACCCGATTGTTTTCATTTCAAAAAAAATATTTCAATCTTAGATTTTAGACAGTAGGATGAAAGATTTTAATGGTCTGATTTGGAATATGAAAAATTTTTGAAATCGGACCATAAATAAAGTCACAATGAGCGTGGGAAAATTCGCTATGACGTCATCAAAGCTAATTAAATATTCATACGTTAATATCTCTCTTATTAAATGAGATATCGGCATGAAATTTTATATCTAAACATGCTTCCACATTCTTAATCTACCTCTAGAATGAAAATGGCATGCTGCCAATATTTTTGAAATTATTGAAAATTTTCGAATCAAATCTTTGGCAAGGTCTAGCGACTTTATTTGCAGTCGGATTTTGATCGGGTTTCTTCCATTCGATAGAGCGTTCAAATACCTACCAGTAAAGTGTTCTCAGATTTTCGCTAACTCTTACGGTTCTCGAGTTATTTGCGTTTGAACACGACAACCCCCTTTAAAGTGATGTTTGTGACGTCATCAACACTCATTAATTATTCATGAAATGTTTTCGCCTATAGCTCGCTTATTGAGGAAGATAGAGGTGTGAAATTTGGTAGCATGATAGAGATTGAGAATATCTACCGACTGACAAGAGGAATTTGGCATGGAGCCAAATTCCTGAAAATGACGTCATACTTTGTAAATGACGTCATATCTCCCTTATTTTTCATCGGATCGAGGCGGGGACGGTTGGAATCGATTCTGTGTGAAAAAGTAAAATGGTAAATATCAGCAACAGAATTTCGATATCTCTTACCGTTTTCGAGATATTTGCGGTCAAAGTTCAGTGTTTGGCCTTTCCTGAAAATACAATTTAAAACTTCAGGTACCTGTGTCTCGCTTATTGATAAAGCTAGAGGTATGAAATTTGGTAGCATAAAAGAGAATGCAAATATCTACCGACTGACAAAAGGGAATTGGCAAGGTGCCAAATTCCGGAAAATGACGTCATACTTTTCTAAATGACGTCATAACTCCCTTATTTTTCATCGTATCGAATCGGGGATTGTTGCAATCGATTCTGCGTGAAAAAGTAGTTAAAGGAGCAATGTCTGGTCTCAGATTTTCGATATCTCTTACCGTTTTCGAGATATTTGCGGTCAAAGTTCAGTGTTTGGCCTCTCCTGAAAATACAATTTAAAACTTCAGGTACCTGTGTCTCGCTTATTGATAAAGCTAGAGGTATGAAATTTGGTAGCATAAAAGAGAATGCAAATATCTACCGACTGACAAAAGGGAATTGGCATGGTACCAAATTCCTGAAAATGACGTCATACTTTGTAAATGACGTCATATCTCCCTTATTTTTCATCGGATCGAGGCGGGGACGGTTGGAATCGATTCTGCGTGAAAAAGTAAAATGGTAAATACCAGCAACAGAATTTCGATATCTCTTACCGTTTTCGAGATATTTGCTGTCAAAGTTCAGTGTTTGGCCTTTCCTGAAAATACAATTTAAAACTTCAGGTACCTGTGTCTCGCTTATTGATAAAGCTAGAGGTATGAAATTTGGTAGCATAAAAGAAAATGCAAATATCTACCGACTGACAAAAGGGAATTGGCATGGTACCAAATTCCTGAAAATGACGTCATACTTTGTAAATGACGTCATAACTCCATTAATTTTCATCTTATCGAATCGGGGATTGTTGCAATCGATTCTGCGCGAAAATTTATATGCATAACATTGCCATCAAATTTTCGCTAACTCTTACCGTTTTCGAGTTATTTAGGTTTAAACACGACAACCCCCTTTAAAGTGATGCTTTCAACGTCACATAAAGTTCATTAATGTTTAATGAAATGGTTTCAGCTAAAGCTCGCTTATTAAAGAAGGTAGAGATGTGAAAATTGGTAGCATGATAGGGAATGAGGGTATCTACCGACTCTTTACTTTGAAATTTCATCTTTCGGCTATTCATTCTCACAGACACATACTCCCGTTTAATGAAAAAATTTTTCGAAATATACGACGTTTGAAGAGAATTACGTAAGATTTAATATTTTTCGATTTTCGCGTATGTAGCTTTTAGTTTTAATGGTAGATCTCTCAAATTTTCACTGTTATGTTCTCTAGGTTCATATCTTTAGAACTTTCATCGGCCGATATTATCTATCTCTTTTAGTTTGGCCTCTATTTCAATTTAAAGTTTTTTAAAAATTACGTAATGTTCAAAACTGTCTTATTTTTAGTCTTTTAGTTTCCAAAACATTACGAAACGATTTTCCGTAACGATTTTACTATGAAACATGTTTCCCGGTATTTGAAAGTGAGCAATTTAAAGATTTTTTTATAAAAATATCTTACTTGCGTAACTTTCAAGTATTTTTTATTCGTCGTATGAACAAATTATAAAAACAAAAGTTTGAGAAAGCATTTTGATTTCGATTTCTTAAACAAAAATCAAATTTTGGGCACTCTACTGATGAACAACGCAATAAACATATCTTCAGAAGCGCGGTCAATTTGCCTTGCTTAATACCTTGCACGACACCGCTGTGATATAGGACTTCTTCCATGGACAAGGCGCAGTAACTCGCGATTAATTCAATCGCGATTTAAAGTGCTTTCTATAAAATAGAGTTTGAGAAAGTATTATGCATTCGAATTCTTAAACAAAAAAAAAAAACCAAAAAAAAAAAAAACCAACCCCCCCCCCCCCCCAAAAAAAAAAAAAAAAAAAAAAAAAAAAAAGAAAAAAAAAAGCAAATTTACATTCTACGAGCTACTGCTGAACAAGGCTATAAAGAAATCTTCTCCGAGCGTCGGCATTACACATTAGAGAAGCGCGGTGAATTTGCCTTGCTTAATACCTCGCACTGCGCCGCTGTTATACAGGACTTCAAACGTGTGTGAATTAATCGCCAGTTACAGTGCTTTACCTGTGGAATACGAGACATTGTCAAGTCTTTCTTTTGTATATTGGGGAAAGTGGCATTACTAAAGGCCATCGCGAGGAGAATTGTTTATTCCAGCAGAGTGGCGATTCAAGGTCAAACATCTGTACACGCGAAATAACTTGCGTAAGTTCATCGCGAGGAGAATTCTTTATTCCAGCAGAGAAGCGATTCAAGGTCAAACATCTGTACACGCGAAATACCTTGCGTAAGTTAATAAATAAACAACATAAAGCGGGCAGTAAGGACTGAAGATCTAGGTTACACGTGCAGATTGTACTAAGTGTGATTGTCCTACATGTTTCTTGTTTCAAATATATGGTCAAGAGTAGTCGATATTGTGCGATGTAGGCTTCAGTATAGAGTTTGCCCATGTGATGTCACACTACTAGCATTAGCAGCCATGTTGGAGTACAACTCTCGGACTTTTTCTATCTCTTCCATGTAAACTTCATTAAATTTCTGAGAATTTAACTATTTATCAGGGTAGATTTCGGGACTTCAGTCTTAATTAATCAGTAAATATACTCAATGAGTTGAAAATTTTCTGTAAAACATTTAGATATGCAATGCGATTATTACATAAAATTAAGTTAAATTAAGCAGTTTTATATGAGCATTGATGGATAAAGCCCGAGAGTTGTACTCCAATGAGGGAGATAACTCTAGCTAATTTGAGGAAAACAGGGCTGTGTGGGAACACTCTATAATGTGTATAATGTAAGTCGCCGTTACCTACAATTTCTGCAAGTAGATTGCGCAATGTGGATACCATCACTAAAGATCAGATATCTGGATCGTGAAAAAGAATTTTGTATTAGAGTAGGAGATCTCAGCTTCGCTGCTTCGACTTTAACTTGTGAAACCTACTCGTTGCTTTAGCAACGAGCTCGTTTCTAGTTATTATTATTATTATTATTATTATTATTATTATTATTATCATCATCATCATCATCATCATCATCATTATTATTATTATTATTATTATTATTATTATTATTATTATTATTATTATCATTATTATTATTATTATTATTATTATTATTATTATTATTATTATCATTATTATTATTATTATTTTGATTGCTCTTTTGATTACCTATATATTAATACTTGATGTTTTAAAGCAATGGCCAGTCGCAAATGCATGTCAACAGCAGACTGGTATGTCAACCCAAACACATCAAAGACTTGGACGAACTACAGTGCATGTATGGTACAACCTCCAACAGAGAGACCACACATTATGTTGGTATGTGTGTTATGACAATTACACTGGCATAGAATATAATTAGTCCAGAAATGTGTGATCTATCAGTCATGCATCTACCAAACATACATCGAACGCAATGGTGGTTTATTCGTATTACTTTCAGTTTGCCTTTCAATATAGAAATATATATTTCGTGTAAAGGTTTATCTCTAGTAGACAAATATCAACATTTTCGAAAATATACCCAGTGGCGCCTTTGGCCACATATTTACTAGTAAAAATCCAGAAAGCCGGCGTAGCCTAATGGTATCGCGTCGGACTCCTGATCGGGAGGCCGGGGTTCGAGTCCCGCTCTGGTCATGCCGGTGTTCTGTCTTTCGGATGAGACAGTAAAAACCGAGGCCCCGTGTCATGGTATGCATGGCACGTTAAAGATCTCTCACTGTTTCGGGTGGGTCCGTTGCAAAGGTCAAAATTTGTATGTCCCGCATCAGGCAGACGCCGTCACCATATACGTGAAATATTCGTGAATCAATCAATCAATAAAAAAAACCTAAAAATCCAGATTTTGCACCAAAAATGGCTAAGTAGTTTGACTAATATACATGTGGGACCCCCTTTTCGGAAATCCTGGATCCGCCACTGATACCAATACAAATTAAGTTGATATTGTTACATTGAGAGTTATATTCTTATGTCTGCTTTTCTCTGTGTGGTGAAAGCTAGGTCTAACCGTCAAAGCTGATATGTAAGAGGTGTACTACGAACATTGGTATTAAAGTATCTGTTTATTTTTAAGGGGAGGAGGGGATGAAAAATCCTATTTGAAAGTTTATTTCAATATATATATATATATAATACGTTAAAATGAACATCTAATTATAATATATTTATATTTCTTTATTCCTTTTATTGCGTCGACATGCCACTTTTGTCATACAAATAGTACAGTATATTCAGCATGTCACTGACACACATCTGCACAATATGCATGTCATTGCGCCCACAACATAAAATATAGCATCGCTTGACTAAAACAGTCTGCAATTGTGCTATTAGCATAAGTTCTAGAGGTGAAAAGCCAAAAGAGCTCATTTACGCGATCATATCATTTGACTTGCAGTATCTGATTTCTGTAGATAATATCAGTAATTTTGAAAAAGAAGTCAGAATAATGGTAGACGTAGAATGAGTAATAGAACATAACCTGTAGTTCATACGAATGGCAATTTGATCACTTTATGATTTTCCGTGTCATCTCTACGTATCTAGACTCATGAAATAGGAAGATGATTGGATTACAGAGCATAGTTTCAGTGAACCCTAATGTTATTCGAGTCGCTCACTTTAATGTTGCTCGGATTTTCGACCATTGAAATTAAATTATGAAAAACATTCCGCTTGAAAGGTAAATTTGGCTTTATTATAAATGAGGAAATCTAACCACAAAAAGAAACCATTAATGAAATATATATATAAAACCTCCGAAAATAAACAAAACAAACTCTATCCTTAAAAACTAAATCAAATAAAAACAAAAAAGAAAACAAAACAAAACAAAAACAAAAAAAAAACATCATATAATTGAAGAGAGGACATCATCGACAAGAACAAATATTCGATTACTATGAAAATGTAAAATACGAAAGTAACTGGTGTCACATGTCTATGGCACTAATAAAAATGTACCATAGTGGACATTCACGGACACCTGAAATTCAGATTTGAAACCTGGTGCCGGGAGGAGTGAGCGTCTCCTATGGGCTAGTGACATCCACATACAGACGAAACAATACAATTCAGCAGTGTATATATACATCAATGTGAACAAACACTGTGTAGAAAGTGTCACAGTCACATAGCATCAGGAAAATGGGTATAATAACACTTAAGTCAAACAAGAAAATCAACTGAAGTCATACACAAACATGTTCCACTTTGTTATTCAAAATGCATTATTTCAATCTGATAATTATATGCTATATTTTATATTAACATTTCTGTATTTATATCATCAAAAAATGGCATATAAAATATGTGCTCTTTAATATAAAGGCTAGATATTTTTATTTTTTGCTGTTTGTTTTTGTCAATGCCATATTATACACGTGACTGAGGTTTGTGATCTCTGAGTACTTTACACTGTATGTATTCAGGTTGATCACCATTATCACATTTGCATTGGTACCCTTCAATGTCATCACATGATAAAGATCTCCCGTGTCCTGATCCAATCCGTTGAAAACTGATCCCCCATACACGTGTCTGAAATATCCTGAAAATAATTTATTTAATATTAAAAACTTATGGTTATTATTAATTCAAAACATAAATGTTATTATCTACTTTTTATTTGAATTTTCTTTAACCTGGCATTGTATTCATTCATTTTGTAATTCTTTTCAACGGGATGACTGCGAAGCAATGAACCGTCTATTGTGGTTTAGATAGGGATGTTGGGCTGATAGTGTCTACCTTGAAATCTACGCAGAGATATAGATCAGGGAACATGGTTCAAGTTGAGTAGTTGTCGCTAAATCACATATAGTAAACATTCATTCATGGAAATTTCGTAACGATATATGCATGTATACTCATTACGTACATCGGATAAGGTTTTTATTCCTATGATTCACAGTAGTGAAATTGCATAGCAATGTCTGATTCTATGTCATACGCTGTGCTTGAATTATCCACTAGGAAAACGTCATTTCAAATTACAGTATATCATAATTTCAGGCTAACGGACATTCATTTTACATTGAAATAAAAAAAAAAACATATTTGTTACAAATCTTCATATCTTGTATTACGAAGTTTGTATCTCGAAAATTTCATTATATACTTGTAAGTGAAAACACAAGCTTACACGAGCGATAATTTTTTCAAGAAAGCGTGAAAAACATAATTTCACTAGGTGTTGTATGCTCATTTCAATATTTTTTTTTAATATTTCGTCTGCCTGTTTGCTCAATAGATATGATAATATGTAAAATAAAATTCAGTAGAGCATGAACTTGATGTTTGCAATAGACACACACAAAACAAAAATACTGGTAAAATGGCCCTGTTGGTATGTACTTTATATTTTGATTTTTTTTTTCATTTGCATTTAAAAATATATAACTAAAATCATATCAGCATCTTAATTCATATTTCTTGAAACATTTAAAAGAGTTACATACCTGCAGTAGGTATTTCGAAAATCTTTGTAACATTGCCTGTCATTGGGTCAATGTGCACAAGACTCCAATGATCTTGTAGCCATCTTCCTGGAGACATTGCATACAACAAACCTGAATATATAGAAAAACGATCCTATTAGTGTTAGTTTCATTTACAAATTGGTAAATATGTCTCTCTCTCCTTGTGTGAGTGTACGAGTGTGTGTATGTGTGTGTTTTTTTCTTTTTCTGTATATGTTGTGCCGCATACTGTATAATTACTCACAAAACCAACATATCCAACACTTTATGCATGACTATTAAAATTAGTTCTGCAGGTTTCCGACTTTATTCCGTGGTTTTCGTACATTCCCAGTACTATTTGCAAAATATTGAGATATTAGATAGGCAATCTATTTATAGTATATACACTATATATTTTTTCACAATGTTCGACCTTCAAAATTGAATTGAGTGAATAGTAAGTGTAGATATTTATCATAATACGGTTCAGAAAATATATTTCTCATATAATAGTAAGTGTAGATATCTATCATAATAAGATTAGAAAACATATTAAGAGATCTCACTTATATAATGATATTTTATATCATTATCTATGATACTGAATTTGGCTACAAACCTGTCTTTTCGTAATAATGAAAGTTCATAAAAGTGAAGTCTATCACGTCAACCTCAGCAAATTTTAGAAATGACCTATAAATAAATTAAAGAAGATATTGAATGTATGTGTCTTATTTGATTTCATAACTTCAGTTAAATAATTTATATGCACTACCAATGCAAGGGATAAATATTCTTTTTAAGGTATATATCTGTAGATATTTGAGTAATTTTAGGACTACGTTTGATGCAGATAAATGTATCTGCTTTGCTTCCTGGCTGCAAAATGAACACATTTAAAAAAAGAAAATGAGTTGAATTTACTCTATACCGCCGAACGAGATGGCTACATAATCCTTATACTATCCGAAACATGTTTACAGTAAGAAATGATAAATTAATTTCTGAAAAAAAATCAGCACTTAATTACTTTATTATATTTCCTACAATCATATAAGAGGAAAATAAAACTAACATGTTTCTTAAGTCGAATGTATAAATGCCCGCTTGCAGTCCATCTGGTGTCATCTCGTTTCCCATCAGTACCATCAACAGCTGTCTTTTCTGGTCCAATTCCAGCCATTGATAGTTGACATATGTCAGTTCTGGGGTCAAACGAAACAACTCTGTGTATATATAGGGTAGCATATTTTTTTCTATATGAAGCTGACCAACCACAAAGAAATATCCTACAATACATAATATCCAAAAGTCATATGTACATTATATAGTATGAAGGTGAGAAAAAGAAAACAATGAAATACTTAAGAGTTTTGATTAACATATAACGTTCAACACTCAAAAACTAATTTTACCACTGTTATCGAAGTATATCTATAAGAAAATACAACGAAGGACTTTGAAAGATAGTTAAACACCTTTGACCTCCAAAGTAACTGTTGTCACGTGACCATAAATCTTATATTGTCTACATCTCTATGCAGACTTTTCCTTGAGCGTTGCATTCTGAGATTGTTCACGCTATGACAATCTATATCTTAACTTTTTTCAAAGGAGAAAGGTCCTGAACCTGGTCCCATATGCCTTTTAGTTGGAGCTCCTACCAATCAGGGACGATAACTCACATTCAAAACTCAGCACTGGTTTCTTATGTTGATGTCAAAATATAAGTTTTCATATTACAGTGTATTCGTTTTCATATTTTAATGACCTATCAGAATAACCTGTTTTTGTTTGGGTGTTTTCTGTTGTATATATGGAAGATTGTTTTACACATGTTATATTGGGTACTTTTAATGTGTTTTCTCTAATACACCGATCCACTTTCGTCGAATGTTAAGCATTTTAGCGCAAAATACGACTATGATGACGTCACTCAAGGTTGGACTAGTCGGATATTTGACTATGACGTCATAAGTACAACAATCAAAAGTCCACTAAATATCGCTTTCTATGCTAAAAAGTGGATCGGTGTATTGCATGTCATCCAATATTTTGTGGTGTTTAATGAGCATAGGTTTTTAATGAGCATATGCTTGTTTGTTTGTATGGTTTTTCTTTTTTTTTTTTTTAAATTAGTGGCGACTTAGGTCATACAGTTGAGTATATATCTTTTCCCTCTTTTCTTTTTAATTATTTGAAGCCATACAAGTAATGTCTTTAAAATATATTAAAATAAGCTGACGGAAAACCTTTGGATATTTTAAACCTATAAATATCAATACATTTACCTTTGCTTCCATTTGACTGTAGTGAAAATGTATTGTAATAGCCATGCTCCTCATTGTAAATGATTCCGCTAAACGGATATCCATCGAATTCCCCAATCCAACTGGTATATAGAACTTTTCCTGTAGTTGTATCAAATTCTACGACACCTGTCGGCGGTTGGTCCATTCCTCCCTCGTGATACATCCCGAATATATTATTTGCCGAATTTACAGTTAATACCGAGTCGAGTAAATAGGGTCCAATCAGTGAATCTGTGCTGTATACGTTTCGTATAGAATTCAATGAAGAGTGTTCTTTCGATGATGATTGTACCTTGAAATTTAAACCCATCTCAATTTCCCCAAATGGTATGACCTGGCCATCCATGGTAACATTTACTATATACAAAATATTAGGACTGAAGGGAGAATAGGAAAATCCCTTCAGAGTAAAATTTGAAGTTAATGTGGAAGATTTTTGCTGAAATGACTGTATATTTTTCAGAATAGTTTTATGCTCTTGGTGCTTTATATTTACAGCATTAATATCATTTCGGAGAATTGTTGGTTTAGTTTGTTTCACCGAGATGTCTGCACATTGGTAAAATGTTGTTTCGAGTGGTTTGTGGGAGTTATATCTAGCTCTGATTATACAATGTTGGCAGTCCTTGTAAGGTAAAGTCTAAAAATACAAAAGAAATATGACAATATCTTATTATATAGTATATTATACAAGGTAGACTTCTGTTCCATGTATAATCAATCATGCCCTACTTACAATGAGAGGAAAGACAAACAATAATTTAACATACTGATACTTTATTTTTATGTATTGATATTGCAAAAATATATGTCACCATCAATCCTTGCTTTTTGTCTCACTGAAGAGTGTACAAGATTTTTATGTATTTATCAATAACTGGAGAGATAAAAACTCCAGAAAAAATCTCCAATATTAAGCATCCATATGTGAAGCCAGAAAATATAATGTAAAACATTATTGCACTTATATGACGACGGTATCTGATTGATGCATTGCATAGAAATATAGACCTGTGCAATTGAACACCTACTAGCTACTGACTAATTTCCAATCTGTCTGTCACTAGAAAAGGAATCTAAATGATAAAGCTACATGTACACCGGTTCTAATGTAAAGATGAAACGTAATATAGTCTATAACTAATGGGGGAACCTAGTACCTATCAATATACATTGCAATATCATATTAAAATTATTTCATTTTCATCTACCACAATAGCTGTGTAGTTGCGTCGGTAATCTTGTGCGTGGACGTACTCATCTGGGATGAATGCTAATGTCTGCCATTTGTCAGATCCGTTTCTTGCAATCGATATGTCCATGTAACCTGTTGACATTTATTTAAAAGTAAAATACGAAAATAACTGGAGTCACATGACTATGGCACTAATAACAATGTACCACAATGGACATTCACGGACCATAAAATTCAGAGGTGAGACCAGGTGCCCCGAAAGATTGAGCGTCTCCTGTTTGGCTAGACAAACCCGCCGTGAATGCCATGACATACAGACGAAACAATAGCACTGTATATATACATGAATGTGAACGAACACTGTGTAGAAAGTGTCACAGCAACATAACATCAGGAAAAAGGGTATAACAACACTTAATTCAAACCCTCCGCGGGGAACTTTTTACGAGCTCCAAACTGCAAAGGGAATAAAGTACAATAGTATTCTTAATCAACTATATTACATTTAACATAGCCAAATTGAAATTGATATAGCTTTTGAAATTATCAAGATTATTGAAATGAATATTTACTTGATATCTCAAATACATGTACCGTCCTTCAATAACATTTAAATAGATTTATGATAACTCATTTAAGAAATGTTTTCAATGGTTTTGACCTTAGTTATTTACCGGGATATCCAACGGTGTAATGGTTAGCATTTTGTTGCCATTTGATGAATGTTTGTCTGCCACCATACATGACAGGATATGGTCCCTCTCTGGCTTTCTTTCCTCCACAAGGAGGACTTATCCGGTAACAATATTCACTTCCAGACTGAAGCCATAAATTAATTAGAGATGATGAATGTTATAAAGGTGTAATTTTTTGAAGGAAAGATTATTGTTTATATTGTTAGTTATTTAAGGATGTAAAATTCCGATGCCTTTATTTGGAATAGCTCTGTCTTTTATGTGTAGTTTGTGAAAAAGTAAAAACAAATTAAAGGAATTCCCCGGCCGAAACAGTCCAAATAAGGCAAATTTTGAAATGTTTGAGATATCAAAGGTTACGGTCAAGGTCATTAGATCAATGAAAGGGCTCCGCTAGTAGAGTATACATGCCAAATATGAAGTCTCTCTTTTTAAGGTTTCAAAAATTATGGCGAAGGTTAAAGTTGACAACAGACAGACACACAGATCAAAAACAATATGCCCCGATCGATGTAAGGGCATAAAACCGGTTTTACATTTTTGTATATAACATGTAATAAGGGTGTATCTAGTTGAGTGTCATTACTTATGATATGATGTAAGTTAATCGAAAGCAATACCACACTTCACAGTCCTTATCCTTAAATGTATCCTTAAATTTGACCTAAATGCATATTGCGCTACTATATAGTTAACACCACTAAACATATCACATATAATTCGAGTTGTTAATAGAATGCAAAACAGTTATGGTTAATTCAACTTACAGTTCTAACATCTATGTGTCCTCTCTGATGAGGATGCAATAGGCAAATGTGAGATTTCACATATTCAAGCACGGCTGGAAGTAGCAATAAAGAAATTATACAATTGTTCCACATCGCCATCATGTCCTTGATAATTTTAAATATCTTACTCAATGTAACACCATTTCACTCATACCTATATAGACTGATAACTGTATTATTGTATGTTTATCAATGTTATCGACATTGTCAACATTCAATGAAGATTGAACCTCAACGTGAATTTGTAATGTGATGGAGTCAGCTCTCTTTAATTTTTTTAATATGCATCTTGATATTCACAGACCTTATACACATAAAAATATTTGCTACTACCAGCTACTACCAGCATCACTGTACATTGAATTATTACATAAATATATATTTGCACGTGGAAGTTACTCCTTACCCTCTGGGACCTAACTGTCAACTATCAGTGATGTTGACCCAGTGGTTCTGTTGTTTTGGGTACTCATTATGGATTTTTAACTCTTTTTTAAAAGATTATAGCAATATCCTATTTGAAAAGTAATACAATGAATGACAAAATTTGGTGATAGAATGTTAAAAATCATTTGGTTCAGGACTTATATCGGACTTTGTGATATGAAGGCATTATAATTTGGCTGTAGACGAGTGAATGGCAAATCAAATCGTGAGTAATAGAAAGGTTTTAATTTTGCCGTCGATTCTCTCTATGGGAGGAATTCAGAACCAAGTATCATCGTCGAGTCCGACATTTCGGACAAATCATGGATGTATTTAGCTTAACAGGATACATTCTTCCAGTTCACATGTTTTTTGTTTTTGTTTTTGTCTTTTTTTTTTTTTTTTTGTTTTTTTATTATTTATTTATTTTATTATTATTATTATTATTATTATTATTATTATTATTATTATTATTATTATTATTATTATGTTATTTAATATGAGTGTTACAGTCACATGGCACATGTACCGTCGAAATGTTTATTCCAGCAGAACATTGGATGCGAAATGTCTCTTTACTTGACACATCCTGACTAGATCTCGTATTGGAGTATAAGGAACAGCGGTATTGCTCTTAGCTCGGAAATTTGTCCTTTTATTCAATTTCCTCTACTACTGAATAATACTCCCCACTAGTAATACGATTGTAAAAACTGATATTCTTCAAAGGATCCATCTCTGTAATCTGCGCAGTTACATTAAAAGATCGATATTGAATCATACAGGTATTTACGGTTATCTTTTTTTTTCAAATATTTCTATTGCGATCTTTTTGTTCGCTGTGATACGAGTCACGTCTCTGCCGTTTAGAAGGATGTTGCTTATCGTGATATGTCGGAGTTTATTGTGATTATTATTTGACGACAGTTACCGTTTTATTGCAGGAATGTAATGAAAGCATAATGAACATCATACATCGACTCTCTTGTAATTAATACAAGACTGAGTCATGTCATATGGAAATCAGAACTCAGCATCTTGAAACATTTTGTGTGGTAATAGATTATGCTTTTTTTCCGTCTTGCATCATATCCATGGGGTTTATTAGTTCGAGGTTGACGTTGGTATGCCCACTCACATTGCTTTCAGTGGCAGGTTAACTAGTTCTAGTCAGATGATGTGTAGAGAAAGAAAGGATTTAATACAATTGGCTTCAATGAAAACAAACGATGTTCATGATATTCTCATTTGTTTTAATATTTCAAAAACCCCTCGCGAGACAAATAAGATCTTAATTTCAGGAAAAATATATATTCTGTGCGTGATAAAGAACATCGGGGTTTTTCAAATGTGTTAAAATGTGTTTCTTGTCAATGCTAAGTTATGTACAAATCTTAAATTTGTAAATTGCGAAAATGTAGCAGACTCGTTTTCAATATCAACCATAGCGATAACGTCAGATCCGGTGTCTGGCATATGTAACACGTGATAAAGAATGCCTTTCGATTGGTCTATTCCGTTAAAAACTGCTCCGCCGTAGTAGCATGTGAAATCCCCTATAATGCACAATTAAATACAATATAAATAATTAAGTATGAATAAGTAGTCCTCCAAAGGGAAGTAAAATACACTAAAAGAAACAACACAAACACTCTTTGCCGCAAATTTTCGGCCTCCTGGCCTTTATCAAGCAATTGTTAGAAAAGTACAGAAGAACTATGTAACATCCATCTTTACATGTCTAATATAAACAAGCTTGTTTATATTAGACATGTAAAGATGGATGTTACATAGTTCTTCTGTACTTTTCTAACAATTGCTTGATAAAGGCCAGGAGGCCGAAAATTTGCGGCAAAGAGTGTTTGTGTTGTTTCTTTTAATTAAGTATGTATATTAATAAGTATGTAGTGCAATATTTAAGAATATGCACTCATCCATCCATACTTATATACACACACATACATACATACATACATACATACATACATACATACATACATACATACATACATACACACACATACATACATACATACATACATACATACTTGAGTATACATATATATATATATGACAAAATGTTTGTTTGTATACAGAGTATATTTTCGACAATAAAGAAAATCCAACAATTAAGGATTTTTCATTTTTATCACTATCGCTTTCATGTCTGATGACAATCTTCAGGTGATAAAGTAAAATGAACAAAATATATATTTAAATATATATATATATATATATATATATATATATATATATATATATAATATATATATAATATATATATATATATATATATATATATATATAAAGCACAAAGACACTACAGCTAACAAGGCACCCTAAAGTTCACGTATATTCGTTCCCCGTCTGGGACTCGAACCCAAGACCTATGGTACCCAATTACCTAGCCGTCATGCATCCGACCCTCTAACCGACTGAGCTCAACTATTTGTGCTTTATATATATATAGAGATGGAGAATAGAACAATACTAAACATAGACAAAATAAACCTAAACACTATATTACTTTTCTAGTCCATTTTAAGGTTCTTGTAATATCATGGGCAGAATCTATGTATAATCTATTTATATGTTAGTAAATAAATGATCTATGGTTGTTGATTTGCGATAGTGACAACTGTAACATCCACAAATACCAAGAATAACAATGTCTTATTACCGTCGATTTTTGTGTTTTGCGTATATATACTGACTTCTTATTGCTTTATGTCACTCCACGAGTACTTCACGTATGTGGAGATTGCATCTGCCTGATGCATCGCATAGAAGTTATAGCTTTGCAATGGAGTCTCCCGAAAAAAATTAGGGATCTTTTACATGCCACGTCTACCATGACACGGGACCTAGGATTTTACTGTCTTATCCAAAAGACAGGACACCGGCGCACGCATTGTGGGAGTCGAACTCGGCCTTCCGGTCTGGCGCCGAGCACCTCATTCATTAGCCTACCCGGATTAAAGTATATTGAAAATACCAAATATAAAAGCATATATGTGAATTATTTTATTGTACTGCATGTGCATTTTGCCAGTAAATGTTTCTTCGTTTCTTTCGTGTTGCTCGAGACCGATATGGTGGACATTCAAAGTACAAGTTTTTGAAAAGCAAATTAATTACGAAAATACCTTATAATATAATTTATAAACAAAAGGCAAAGTACTCATCTAAAGAAAAGAGTTATGCATAAGGATACATAAGGGTAGATATTCTTTGATTGTAAAATAATAGATATGCTCACCGGGTTTACTGAGTGTGAATACTGGAGTTACTGCCCCTGTGGATGGATCTATCTCCAATAATGTAAAGTCGCATTTTGGTGCCGGGTAGTACGAATTCAGAAGATATAGTCCCGGGGATAGTGTATAAAGTTTACCTGCAAATATAACATAGATTTGGGACTTTGTTTGAATTACAGAACATCCTCGAAAGCATGCTTAGGATAAGAATGTAAGATTGTTGAGAATAAGAATTAAGCATGTTGAGGATAAGAATGGTGAGAATAAGAATTAACAAGAATTAAGCATGTTGAAGATAAGAATGGTGAGAATAAGAATTAAGCATGCTGAGGATAAGAATGTTGACAATAAGAATAAAGCATGTTGAGGATAAGAATGTTGAGAATAAGTATTAAGCATGTCGAGGATCAGGATGCTGAGATAAGAATTAAGTATGTTGAAGATAAGAATGGTGAGAATAAGAATTAAGCATGTTGAAGGATAAGAATGTTGAGAATAAGAAATGAGCATGCTGAGGATAAGAATGCTGAGAAAATGAATTAAGCATGACGTTGTTGAGGATAAGAATGCTGAGAATAAGAATTAAGCATGTTGAGGATAAGAATGCTGAGACTAAGAATTAAGCATGCTGAGGATAAGAATGCTGAGACTAACAATTAAGCATGTTGAGGATAAGATTGTAAGCATGTTGGGGATAAGAATCTAATTACCAGTCTTTTTGTAGAGCCTTATGTCCATAAAACCATACTGGGAAACATCTAATTCAGCCATGTGTGAGAGTTTTCTTTAAAAGAAAGCAAAAATTACATGTCTATGGACTTGATAAAGTGATATCACAAACTATGAACAATCAGAATTTTGAAATAACTTTTGATGCGTACAAAAAGTAACATGTAGATATTCTCTTTTTCTGTAATATCGTATTGCATGAAGTACAAGCAGTCTGAGAGAAATGTAAAATTTTATTCAGAAGTAGTAATATCTATAATTTCTTAAAAATTAATACTAATATTGATTGTTTACAAAAAGCAATATCGATAAGTAATCAGTAATTATATAAGTAATAATAGTGCTACGTTTCAACATTTTACGAAAATGATGTATGTATTGTTCAACTGTGCATTATTGGGACATGCTTTATACTTCGTGAAAGGTGTCCATGAAAAATTACTTACCTTTGACCGATATCGAAAGTATATATCCTAGCTTTTAGACGAGCTGGGCTGTTTTCATTTCCCATTAAAACATAAATGAGCTTCTTTTCAATGTCAATTTCTGCCCATTGGAAATTAACATACAGAGGTTCTGGTTCTGTCTGGATAACTTTTTCATATGTAATGAAGAGTGTACCATTTTTTGGACTTACTTTTCCAACAATGAAATCATACCCTACAAGAACAAAAAGCTAACTGTTAGTTGTAAATGATTAAAAGGCTACATGTATGTGTGAAAAGGAAGACCAAAACGAATAATAAAGGTATAAAACATAAATTATACAAACCGTTGTCAGCAACCGCATTTGGCACCACACTGAATGTGTAATACACACCAGCTTCCGCTGCCATGATAGCACTGACAGGCATCCCATTCAGGTTGTTGATTTCACTGCTATAAAGCATCGTGCCATACTGGGAATCAAACTCAACAAGTTTCCCTGCAGGAACATCCATGTAACCATCGTCATGATAAAGCGTCACAATATTGTTCTGTAGATTTATCGTGGTGACGGAATCGAGAATAAACATCATATGAGCGGGGTCTTGACCTTTTCTTGCTGACTGCTCTAAAAGTTCTCGTCTGCCGACAGAAAGTTTAGCATCAAGTCGAGATTTGTATTTCACTTTGAAATCTACACCGAAACTGAATTTGCTGAAAGCTTTAACCATTCCATCGAAGGTAACATTGACTAGATAGGTGGCATCTTCTTGTAGAGGAGAATATCCAAAGCCTCGTAATGAAAGTTCTGACGATGACGACATATCCTGATCCGACTGATGGAAAGATTTAAATTTTTGCATGGCCGTTTTGTATTCTTTGTGCTTCAGGTTTTTCGGGTTCGGTGTGAAAACCATGTCTCTGGTTTCAGGGGGCATGTACTTGATTGTAATGTCGGCACACTGATAAAAAGTTCCCTCTCCTGGTTTATGACTGGCATAGCGGGCTCTCAAGACACAATGTGGACAGTCTATGTTAGGGATTACCTAAAATAGTCAATTACTTAATTAACAGATTAATTAATTTTATATCCAGTAGCGATACTGCATTAGAGAAAGTAAATTAATGTAAGTAACATAAGAGGGATTTCTATTACACCAGTCACAATAGATTTCTATACATAGTACTGTGTGTGTATATTGCATTTAAGCCGACGTAGTTTTGTTCAAGGACGACCGGAAACTGGTATATGTCTTGGGTTTTATTTATTTATTTTTTTTTATGAATGCCAAACGATACATATCCTACATGCCTTAGTAATTTTTTTTTCTTATTCATATATGTCGGATCATTGAATCTCAAAACCTCATTTAAGTTTTTAATCTAATTAATATGCAGTATCATTATAGAAGTATGATTTTAGTAGATAGCAAATACATAGAAAAAG
The DNA here is from genome assembly GCA_035048485.1 of Pteria penguin. Taxonomy (NCBI): domain Eukaryota; kingdom Metazoa; phylum Mollusca; class Bivalvia; order Pterioida; family Pteriidae; genus Pteria; species Pteria penguin. Next base: position 63,732,356 of record CM068581.1, on the reverse strand, counting down.
GAAGAGAATGCATTTGGAACTTACTACAAATGTTGTATAATTACGTAGATAATCCTGGGCATACACGTATACGTCTGGAGTGAATGCCAGCGTCTGCCAGTCTGAACTGTTAATAGGGGCAATACTAATGTCCATATAACCTACAAGTAAAATTCATTTATGTTAGCCGCAAGTAGTGGCCCTAAATGAATGATAGGGCCACAATTCCTTACGTTGCGTAAACTTGCATTTTTGATAAACGGAATGGCCGCCACGATTCTATGCATTTCGGCATCAAATGGAGCAAATATCTAACATATATAAATATAAAGCAAACGATCGGCAACGTTAACTTACCCCCGATCTGTCGTCTGAAGGCTCTACACACATTTTTTCCCAACCTGTTTCAAATTTGCCGGTTTCTGTGTCAGCCATTCGGTCTCGCGAGATCTCGTTAACAGAAACCTCACAAAAAGAGGTGGAGCTGACGAAAAACACGTGGTCATAGGTGCATAGTCATTGTTATTTTTATGTCATTTCTCTGTTTACATTTTATTTATCGGCTGGTTACCGCATTTCTGGTCATTTCAATTTAGTTTTCTTCTTCATAAATGACTAGCCGATGAATAAAATGTAAACAGAGAAATGACATAAAAATAACAATGACCACGTGTTTAGATATTTGCTCCATTTGATGCCGAAATGCATAGAATCGTGCCGGCCATTCCGTTTATCAAAAATGCAAGTTTACGCAACATAAGGAATTGTGGCCCTATCATTCATTTAGGGCCACTACTTGCGGCTACATTTATGTGTGTGTATCTATCAATGGAAGTTATACTGAATTCTATAGATAGCCATCCACAGTGGAACAATACGGAAACAGAATTAGGTCAATTTTTGTTTTGAAGCCGGCGTGGCCTAGTGGTATCGCGCTCTCCTCCAGATCGGGAGGCCGGGGTTCGAGTCTTGCTTTAGCCATGCCGGTGTCTTTCGGATGAGACAGTAAAAACCGAGGCCCCATGTCGTGGTATGCATGGCTCGTTAAAGATCCCTTACTGCTTCGGGTGGGTTCGTTGCAAAGGTCAAAATTTTTATGCCCCGCATCAGGGAGATGCCGTCACCATATACGTGAAATAGTCATGGTGTGACGTTAAACAAAAAGCAATCAATCAATCAATTGTTGTTTGACTGGGTTCCCTGGACCTTCCTTTATGTGTCATAATAAATATATATCGTTTTATGTATTTTAGTTAAGAATGCCCTCGCGAATATCAGATTATATATACATTTAGTACAATATCTATTTTTACTATGTGGAAAATTTGAGGGATGCTTTCAAGAATATGATAAATGAATTCGAAGAAAAAATTTGATGATTATTAAATTATATGAAATACATTTACCCGGATAACCTATTTCATAATGATTGAAATTCTGCTGCCATTTGACGAACGTCTGTTGACCTCCTTGCCATGTCTCGTAAGGTCCATCACTAGGGGGAGCCATTCCACCACATGGCGCAACTTGTCGAAAACATGCATTGGAGCCAGGCTGAAAAAGAAATTTTGAATATATTTATTTAAAATTATTCATAATTGAAATATATATTTACTGCCATATGTTCAGTTCGTACTTAATAAAGTAAAATAAGAAATAGTCTGTTCGCAAGAAAAGTACTAGTCTATAAACGAAAACAAAAGAAACCTAAAATGTGTACGCATTAAATAACGAACGTACATGTAAATAAACGCATTTGTCTAATAATGAAATAACATGTCGCACAAGTAATCGAATATGAATTCAAACGCGTCCTGACTTCACACAAACAAATACGTAAACTTTGTTTTAAAAGTAAACAGTTATTTTACACTGTACCAGATACATAGCATAAATTTCATACTTGCTGTTCCACTTACACTGTTTACGTCATAAAATCCTCCACCTCTCTGTCCAGGGGAGATAATACACAGGTGACCGGTGGCAGAGGCTACAAAACTTAGTAGCACAAGTATCAGAATTCTGAACATCCTTATTGTATTGTGTGAGTTCACTACCCCATCAATGTAGGGTTATAGACAGGTATATGTATCTTGCCTTTGTTGATTTAAATCATTATAAGTATGATAATTCAAGATAAAGTCATAAATCCACTGTGCAATATTTATATTCTCGTTTATCGGTTATCTTCAGATATTTTATCCCAGTGGCTATGTATATATGTAAATGAAAGAGCCCGGGGTCTGGCGCCATAAACTGAGAATATACTTAAGTCAAAAATTCATATTCTTTTGTCCATCAATGAAATAATGACTAGGATTTTGATTTTATTTAGTTCTATTCTATTGTTAAATAGAATTAAACCATTCTGCATGATAATTTATTTGAACATTTGATAATGGATCAAATCAAAATGAAATATTTGAATTAAGTATATTCTCAGTTTATGGCGCCGGACTCGGGTTGTTAGATGGTTACAGCATCGAGTGAGACTGAGTGAAGCACCCTGATCCTCTTAGCTATAGGTTCAACTGCTCAACGGGCCGAGAGAGTCCGATTACCCCGTGTAGTAAGATAAATTATACTCAGTACAAATGCATAAATATTTATTGTTCTTTCCTTCTCTTTATATTGAAGGAAAATATCTCGAAGATCCAGTTTATGTACCGGATTGGATACAGTGCATCCCTGGCGTCTCTCGTGATAGCCATTTTTCTTATGATATGGTTTAGGTAAGTCTGGTACATTCAGTACAGTTATTTCACCTTTACTCATATGAAATAGCAAAATTACATTAAAGGTGCAAGGAATACACTGTTCCTTCTTTTACTCCTTCTTTTTTTTTTTCTTCTTCTTCTTCTCCTTCTTCTTCTTCTCCTTCTTAATATCATTATTATCATTATTATTATTATCATTATTATTATTATTATTATTATTATTATTATTATTATTATTATTATTATTATTATTATTATTATTAAATTTGAGGGTCGTATTTCTAACTTGCTGCAGCAATAACTATATAACCAAGGCTTATTAGGTTTGAGGGTCGCTGCAGATTAGTATCTTTTTATAAGTAAAATAAGGTAGGAATATATTTTATTGTACCTCTGATTTTATAAAATTAGACATTATGTATCTTTAAAACAAAAGACAAAGAAACAAACCTCTCTCCTTATAAATGTCACAACCGCTTAGAGCTAGAGGTCAGAAAAACAACATCAAAAATAGACCCCCCCCCTTCCACCCCCCCCAAACAAAAAAACAAAAACAAACAAACGAAAATACAAAAAAAAAAAACCCCACGCCCCCAAAAAGCAAACAAGCAAACCAAAAATACAAAAACACCTCCTCTCCCTCTACCTCACAACAAATAAAACAATCAAACAACAAAACAACCAAAACCAAAAACAAAAAAACAAAAACAAAAAAACAAAATAAAAAAAATAAAAAAAAACACAAAGAAACAAAACAAAACAAAACAAAAAACCACAAACAAAACAAAACAACTACAAATTGTATATACTGTCATTACCTTAAATCACATTTTTACCTTTTTTTCTATTACAGAAACAGATCTATTGTGTCATTTCAGAAAGTTGCATTGTCATAGGAACACTATTCACATCAATCTGTTCTTATCGTTCGCCTTGAGAGCTGTGGTTATTTTTATTAAGGATGCCTACGTATTACCAGATGGTTTGGCCTCTTTTCAGAACGAGACAGCCACCATCAATGCTTCAGGATCGGTTAGTCATGTGATGTTCTTTTGAAAACAAAATTTAAGTGTATTTTATGCATAATAATGTTACAAAGAGAGCTATCGTCGGTGTCATTATTGAAAATATTGAAGAAGGCAAAAATAAGAGAGTGTACATGTGTGTGTATGTGTAGGTGTATGTGTGTGTGCTTGTGTGTGTGTGTGTGTTTGTGTGTGTAAAAAGGGGGAGGGAGTTTTTCTGTCCCAAATATATGATCTAAAATACAATGCGCAATAATAACATTTCTAATGAAATAGCGATTATTTCTTGAATTTTAATATGCAGAAGTAATTATCTCATTAGAAATTATCTCATTTAATATTATCTCATTAGAAATTATCTCATTTTAATATTATCTCATTAGAAATTATCTCATTTTAATATTATCTTATTAGAAATTCAAATTATATTATATCTTATATGTAAAACAAAGTTCTGTAAATTTGATACAGGTTTACATAATTATATTTCTTTATTTAGAATTGGCACTGTAAGTTGGTCATCTCAGTGTTCAACTATTTGCTAGTAGCCAACTACATGTGGATTTTCAATGAAGGACTATATCTACATACAGTGATATTGGTCGCCACATTCAAGCCAACCAAGATATTTAATTTCTGTCTACTTTTCGGCTGGCGTAAGTATTACCTTGTGATTGATCGAAGTATTTAGATCTAGTGGATGCTGCTATCCAAACAGGAGATGTTTACTCTTCCCGAATGCCTGGTCTCACTCGCGTTTTCAAGGAATGCATGAGTGAGTGTTGCAATGGCAATGCACCAATGATTACATTTATATATGTATACGAAAACATATTGTCAAAGGCGGAAATTTCTCTATTCCTAAATGGCATTGTTTTCATCGCTTGAATTCATGTATGGAAATAATTCTTCTAACAATCCAGAAATATATGACCTTATATAAACGATGGTTTATGTATATATAATATCTCGTCAAGATTTACATATAGGTATAGCTACAATTACATATATATATTTCTACAATATAAAATGTAGATATACATGATTAAATATAAGAATACAAAATACCTGTGTATCGATTTTTCATAGTACAAACAAGCAAAACCATGTCTAGATATCGCAATATCCTCTAATCCCCCTGCCCGCAAGACAGTATCACCACTATTAGTTGTTATACCATGGGTCTTAGTGCGAAGATACAAGAAACAAGTGTGCTCGTTTTATGTACGATCCCACTATTTTCTTACAGTATCACCACTATTAGTTGTTATACCATGGGTCTTGGTGCGGAGATACCTCGAGGATACACTGTAAGTGAAAGTTACATGGCTATATAAACCATAGCTTAGTATGACATTACAATAAGAAATGTATAAAACTTATCTGGATATAAAACTTTAAAAATGAAGTGTGTCTATAGAGGTGGTGGTACAGTGGTAAAATACATAAAATACATTCCTCTATGGCCACTTTAATGCGTAATACTAGTCGCAGTTCTATTTAGCTAATAAAAAAATACAAATCCCGTTATCTTCTAAATGTCACAACAGCAAGTGCAGTGCTTATTTTAATAGAAAATATTTCGCTGAGTCTATCTTCTCCAGGCTAAGTTGTAAGTGATTTTTGCATATTCAAAATCACTGGCTACTGATAAAGAGTCGTCTGTCGGATGATAATACAACGATTTGAATGACTTGTAAGACAAATGAGTGTGGGTGCGTGTTCGTGTGTGCGTGCATATTTGTGTATGTGCGTGCGTGTTTAAGTGTGTATGTGTATGAATGTGCTCGCGCATATATGTGCGTATGTATGTGTGTGAGGGTGTGTGTGTGTGCTTGTGTGAGTGTATGTATGCGTGTCTGTGACTATGTGTGCGTGTATGTGTGTGAATTTCTGTATTCAATGTTAATTCTTCGTTGTAGATGTTGAAGTACTTTATATAGCGTGTTTAAGTGTGTGTGCATGGGTGTATGTGCGTATGTGTTTAACTGTGTGTGCGTGTGTGTGTGTTTCTGTATTCAATGTTGATTCTTTATTGTAGATGTTGGAGTACATACAATCCAGATTTAAAATTTCACTGGATCATCCGTGGACCGATTGTCGTATCCATCGCGGTAAGTTTCTCCAGACAAGGACTAATTTGTATTATTCTTTTTAAAACTGTAAACTAGATAATAGTACTGAATCGTTTTATGCAATGGTGATATAACCTATAGTGTTAAATGAATAAAATGTAGTTTGGACTACACTTTCAGATTACATGTCAAGCTTTTTTTCCCTTCTTTTCAAACGATATTACCCGTTTCTCCGATCCTGGATAACTCACTGTACTATAATACTACAATAAATACGGCATTGCATCGTGCATTTTCCTATAAAATCCTATTTATAGCTGCTGTGACGTCATCTCAGAAAAACTTCACATTTTACATAGAATGCTAACAAGAAAGACATAAAAAACCACTGCAATGTACTTTACATACCCCATTCAAAATATATATCATATTATGCTTTCTTTTATCTTTTTGTTTTCTTTTCCAGATAAATTTTCTATTTTTCATCAATATCATACGGGTTTTATTTACAAAGCTGACGGCTAGCCAGTCCACAGATCCACATCGATACAGGTGAGTCACTGAACATGCTTTTGCAGATAATTATTACAATTATACAATAATTTTCAGTGATTCACACAGTAATGAATAGAGGAGTTAACAGTCTCTGTCAGTTTGTGGCACCCGTCCTTTTAATTTAAAAGATAAAATGCTAATTCTTGCCATTGCAAATATGACAGAATAATGAATGAAATAGAAATATATATGAAAAGTTTTTGTCATCTCCTCTGAGTATGTTCCCATTGGCCGGTGTATTTTATACTACAAGTAATATCATACCGCGTACCGTAGATCACTTAACATGCGAGGATTTTATTTTTATGTAAATTGGTGATAATGACCTCATATGAAAATAAAATTCTCGTTTCTAATATTTTGACTATTAAAATGTTGCAAGTATATTGTTTACCCGGATTGACTTATTAATTATTGTTAGGAGTCAATCCGTGATGTCTCTTCCGAAAGATAGGACATTGGTGTTCCCTCTGTGGGTGTCGATCGTAGACCTCTCGATCATGAACCGAACACTATATCCACTAAGCTACGCCGGGTATGCATCTCGAAAAAATCATGTCTCTCCAGTATATTTAAAACAGAACTTCGCGAAGATATTCACACGAAATATGTATATTTCATGGTGTTTACATCTACATGTAAATATCCATTGATTGAATATCTGTCATGATCAGTTTATCAGAAGAATATACAAATGTGTATATTCCCAAGTTTTCTCTTCTTCATAACACTATATTCTTCATTTCAAAGACTCGCCCCGACGAATCATCATGGACATTACATATATGTTAATGTGTTTAGAATCGAAAATAAAGCATATCAAAATAATATAATTTTTTATGAAACAAGAAATTTGATTGGGTGTTGAAAGCATATTATAGCTTCACAAATTGGTTTGGTCGGTTGCTAGGAGCAACCAGCTATTTGGATATTTTCCTCGGCTCTTGTTGTTACATTTTCATTTGCAGTTCTAAAAAGAATCTAATGTTGATAATTCAAATTATTCTAGTCTTTAATTAAATTATAAGGATTAACTTTAACAATTTTGCAATTTATTGAGATATGATATGGTTTGAGGCGGTGCACACCTTTTTTATAATCCGCGAAATGGATTATAAAGTGTGCACCGCCTCAAACCATATTATATCTCAATAAATTGCAAAATTGTCAAAGTTAATCCTTAAATAATAGGTACGATACAGCTAGGTACTTAAGTAAATATATAATAATGGTAGATGATAAGATAAAATGCCAAAATGAAAGTAAAAGTGAAAGTAAGTTATCATGGTAAAAAAAAACTGTGTTTCTTCTTATTGTATTTTTCTCTGTGAACTATTTAACAATTTTAAATAATCTGTTTCAGACGTTTAGCTAGGTCGACGCTCGTCCTTATTCCCTTATTTGGAGTTCATTACATGTTGACAATCGCTATGCCAGATTGTATGGAACAAAAAATTGAAGTTGTCTGGCTTTATTTGGAAAGCGGAATCAACTCATTTCAGGTAAATATTAATATAAAAGCAAAGTTAAATGTAATGGTTCAGTTAAGAACATAATCAAAACTAAGAAATCGAATGAAATATTTAGATTCTTCCCCTCCCAATTCCACAGTAAGCAAACTTCCATGTGCCAACATGGACTCACAGGAGCAGTATAAATTTATACTGAATTTTAATACATGAATATTCCCATTTTCAACATATTTCTCTGAATGAACTATACAGAGGATGGTCGAGTTTATTTTCCATGAATGCTACTATGGCACGCACATACTAATGACGTACGTAATTAATGGGCGGAGCTAATACATGAAGCTTTAAAAATGAGGTTACTTACATACTTATTTTACTGTCTTACCCAAAAACAGAGCACCGATGAGGCGCAGGCTGAATTCGAACCCTGAACCTCTATCTAGATCCCGAACAGGAGACAAAATGATATTTATAGCCAGCACATTAACGTCACAATGATTGCAGATACACGTTAGTACATGCCAGTATGTAAGAATCGTTTACACGAGAGTATGCTGACATAGTGACATGGCATAACTTAGTAGTTTTCTATGTATTTCAGGGATTGTTGATTGCTATTTTGTTCTGCTTCCTAAATGGTGAGGTAAGTAAATCAGTTTATAATTGATGATCCATTTTAAAGCCAACATTTATTCCACTTCGCAAATATATTAAGGGCTTCATTCTCTTTCGGGGTCAAAGATTATTCCTTTTCTATCGACCTATAACATAAATAAAACTTTGATTCGATCAACAATGTATCACTTATCTGAAGTATACAAAAGCGTTTCGTTGTTGCCGACTAGTTTAATTGATTTCAACATAGATATTAATTTGATGTTAGTCTTCTGTGGCAGAAATTGTCAAGTTACATTGAAAATAAAACAGTAATAAAAATATTGACAAAATATAGACTACATGTACTTGTAGCTCAAATTTAATACACCGATCCACATTCGTCGAATGTCAAGCACTTTAACGCAAAATACGTCTATGATGACGTCACGCAAGGTTGGACAAATCGGACATTTGATTTTGACGTCATAAGCATAACAATTAAAAGTCCGCCAAACATCGGTTTCTGTGCTGAAAAGTGGATCGGTGTATTCTCCACGGGGGCATAGTACATTGGGGTTTAACACACTAACTCACACATACACACGCACACACATACCTACACACACATTTTCGATGCATATTTACATTTGAATATGAATATATAATTTTTTTGTTCATAAAGTCTTTTTTATACGCACGTCATTAGACGGGACGTATTATGTTATGGCGGTGTCTGTCCGTCCGTCCATGCCTCTGTCCGTCCGGGGTCATGTTTTCCGGACTTTTTTTAGCCGTCTTTCAAGATATTGAGTTGAAATTTGGTATGTAGCTTTATTTCAAGCGGCGTCACTCCGTCAGTACCAGTTCGAGTTTTGTTACGATTGACCTACTTTTGACGGATTTATGGCCCTTTGACATATAAATTTTAAGATTTTTTTTAGAAATTCATTAAAAATCTCTTTTTTGTCAAAACATTATGAAATTTAGCATGAAACAAGTAAAATGTACCAACTATTACATATTTTACAGGTATTGATATCTTTTTCTTTATTTTTGAAAAATTTACAATTTTAGGAGGGGGTGTTAGGGGGATGTTGGGGGGCTTGGACTAAAACATTTCAAGATTTTTTTTTCGCAGAATAAGTTCGAAGATGGGTTTGATAGAACCATTTCTGCAGGAGTTATTGCCCTTGGACTTATTCCTATGATAAAATGCTATGAAACACAATTAACTTTAGTAAACGTCAGATGTTTTTTATGAAACTCATGCCAAATGCGAATTGATCCCGTCCGAATTAAGCGACGGGCGTATTATGCCACGCTAGGCGTTGCTCTTGTTTTCAAATGGGATCAAGTTTTGTACCTCTACTTCTCAAGACTCAGTTACCTCACTATATGTGTAAATGTACTTACTTATATAATTACCTTTTTCATTCGTCCTTGTCAAACTTTTAAATAATCAAATCTCTTCAAACAGGTAAAAACAGAAATTTCAAAGCGCTGGACTCGCCATGTGATGCAACGACTTTCTTGTATGCCAGGGAAAATGGCGAAAACATTAATAGTAGGTTCGTCTGTCTCCATGAAAGAGAAAATATCTCCTAATTCATTATGTATGGACAATATGATGAAGGAACAATGTATGCCATTGAATGGTCATAGTATAACACTAAAAGACTCAAATGCCCGGAATAAAAATAAATTTATGGAAAGAATAAATGGCAATCCTACTGCTGACAAGGAGCAACATTTCATTATTACAACCACAATATGACAATATTGAAACTATGACATGACAATCCGTGCATTTTATTATTGCAATCACGACATAACAATTCATGCATTTCATTACTACAACCAATGCATGACAATTCATTTATTTCATTATTACAAAAAAATGCATGACAGTTCATGCATTTCATTATTACAACCCATGCATGGCAATTCATGCATTTCATTATTACAACCAATGCATGCAATCTATGTATTTCATTATTACAACCACAGCCTGACAATTCATGTGCTTAATTTTCACAACCACAGCATGACCATTCATGCACTTAATTTTCTCAACCACAATATGACCATTCATGCACTTCATTTTCACAACCATAGTATGACAATTAATCCATTTCAGTATTACAACAGCGACATTACAATTTATGCATTTAGCATAATAGCCACAAATAAAATATTTATAATTATATTTGTAATTACAAAACGAATAATCATGTATTTTTACCACATCTATGATCATTATGTTTTATAAACAGCAACACGACTTGAAATTTATTTATTAATAATGATAAATATGACCTGAAACTTTAAACATTCAATTCGCATTGAAATCCGTGCAACAATTCATAATATGAAAACCTGCAAATTCATATCATCGGTATATGTGAATTATAAAAATACTGTGCTGCGAATATAAAATCATGTTTTTGTTTTGTTTAATACTTCGTAATAATATTGTTGGATAAAATGAAATAAAGGTACGACTGATAATGTATACTGTTGCTTTTATATTCGACATTGATAATTAATTAAGAAATATATGATTGAAAAAATTGCCAAATAGAACAATCAGAATATCTTGTCAATAGAATATGTGTGCGGATGATTATTTGGACCCTTGTTGAATGAAGACTTGTGCACATTGCGAACATTTTATTTTTATTTTTATTTTTATTTTTATTATTTTTTATTTTTTGCATCAACAATAAGGGCAGAGTGAAAAAAATAAGGTGATATAGCTCTTGCATTATTGGAAATCTTCATGGTCAGGGAGATAATAATTACGAAATTGTTAATATGCAATGCTCTGCAACTCTCCAAACTGTTCCGCAGGGCAAAGAAAGGGGGGACTAAAATTTCATTTCATAAATATAAGTTTTCGTGATTTTCTGGTGTACCGGAAGTTGGGAGGATTTGTGACCAGTTATCCGGATATTTTCTGGTGTACCGGGAAGTAGGATGTGGAAAGCTTTGGCACCATGTATCAGGATATTTTTTGGTGTACCGGTTAGTGGAAGGGTTTGAAACTAGTTATTCGGATATTTTCTGGTGTACCGGGAAGTGGGAGGATTTAAACCAGTGATCGGTTATTTTCTGGTGTACCGGGGAGTAGGAGGGTTTGACACCAGTTATCCGGATATATTAATTTATGGTGTACCGGGAAGTGTGAGGGTTTGGCACCGAATATCCGGATAGCCATGGCATATGCATTTGGTGAAGTATGATCAAATTATGATGAAAGGTTTAAGAGATATAAGTACTTCATGGTATCTGAAGTCTTAGTTAATAAGTGATCTTGACCTTTCAGAAATGACATTGAGTGACATTTGACCAAAATTCCTTAACTTAAAGAACATTTTAGTGAAGTAAAATCAAATTCTAATGAAAGGTGTAGGAGATATAAGTACTACAAGTTACTTTAAGTCATAGTTAATAAGTGACCTTGACCTTTAAGAAATGACCTTCACTGCCCTTTGTCCAAAAGCAACTAAACTAAAGAACCTTTTGGTGAAGTATGATCAAATTCTGATGAAAGGTGTAGGAGATATAAGTACTTCAAATTACTTTAAGTCATAGGTAATAAGTGACCTTGACCTTTCAGAAAGACCTTCGCTACCCTTTGTCCAAAAGCACTTAACCTAAAGAACATTTTGGTGAAGTATGATCAAATTCTGTTGAAAGGTATAGGAGATATATGTACTTCAATGTAGTGTTAGTCATAGTTAATGAGTGACCTTGACCTTTCAGAAATGATCTTGAGTGACATTTGTCCAAAAGCTCTTAACCTAAATAATATTTTGGTGAAGTATTATCAAATTCTGATGAAAGGCGTAGGAGATATACGTACTTCGTGGTATTTTCGGGGAGCATAAAAATTGAAAATGCCATCTTTTTGAATTACTGTGGTGTCAAAACTGTTTCAAAACCCAAAAAATCTTTATAGTAAAGAAATAACCTTATTGTTGTCTGCACTATTTTTTATATGAAGAGAAGAAATTGAGTGTCCAAATACCATTAAAATTTTCTTTAATAATGTACCATTTTTGGCGTTTTGCAATAATGTCAAACGGTGTACTTAATCAAAAGTTATCTTTCCTTATTTATACAAATTATCTCCCTCTTTATAGAATGTATTTTGAGAATTTAGAATAGATGTACCATTATAAGTATTGATATTACAATTCCTTTTATTAATAACAAATTTATGAGAAGTTGAAATTTAGCCTTTTTATGTAAAATTATTGCCCAGATTGTGTGTAGTTTAAATGCAAGAGTCATCTACCTTATATGAGCCAATAGGTAAGAGTAAACAAAAAAAATATATATAGTTTAGTAGAAATTCACTTGGCATAAGTATATTTCAGATTGAGTATTATGAAAATCTATGACAACTCATGAATTGCTCACTGCCTGATTCTGTCGTAGACTCTGTTAAGAGTATTGTTCTGATATTACAATAACTATTTTGTTAAAATAAATATTTTACCAGAACATTACTGCAAAAAGAAAGGGGGGCGACCCCAAGCCCCCGGTTTCTACGCTTATGCCGACGATCCGGATTCGATTCCAGGGTTGTACCACGATGTTTAAGAGGTTGGTCACCTCCTGCTTCCATGTCGCGATATAACTGAAAAATTGTTGAAAGCGACGTAAAACACCAATCAACCAACCAAACAACCTACGCTTATATTCCCTAATTTTTTGGTCTCATGGAATAAAACCACACGCATACAACGAGCAAGTATACATTCCCGAGAGTCCACAACAGTAACTGAAATTATAACATAATTGGAGATCTAAAGTGCTGAAGTTTATTTCTGTTTCAAAAAGCTTTTATTGTACTAACCATGATGTAGAAATCTCCATGGAAATTACAATATTTACAATATTTGATGACGGAAGATATCGCCATTGTAGAGTCAATTATAGTGTTAGGTAACATCCATTTAAACTGCGTGATCAAATATGAAAACGACATTAATGAACTCCATTTTCTTCCCTGAGTGTTTACATTTGTTTCTGATAATTAATGCATTTTATCGTATATGTTTCTGGTAACAAGTCTTAATAACAAAATTCATAACAACAAATTCAAATTATTTGATATAAAGCACATTTATACGGTAGCTTCGAAAAAAGCATCCCCCTTTACATAATTCGTAATTCATGTCACCGGTTTTGTTTCAGAATCATGCAATAATGATTCAGTCTTAAACTAACCATTTTTACGAATTTGTTAACAACAATATCAAACATCTTAAATGTCCTTCGAAGGTATGTAACATAATACAAAGAACAATAAACTCAGCATTCACTATATATCGGTCTCCTGACCTTTTTCCAGTGAATTTATTGGAATTCCAATAAATTCACAGGAAGAAGGTCAAGAGACCGATATATAGTGAATGCTGAGTTTATTGTACTTTGTGTAACAACAAAATCACTTATGAATTGCTAGAAACAAAAAATCACTCGGTTTCATTGCTGATTTTGTAAAATTTAAACCGTCAACTAAATGGCTGTAATATCAACAAAACAGTTTCCGGTCCTATGTTCGATTTTATTATCATTCTTCAGCTATCGGTATCAGAGTTGTTACGCTTTAGTGGTCATTTTGTATGACCACCAAAATGGGTTTGTGGAAATGACATCACACAATTAGACATGCTGAAATATATAAACATTAATGCATGGAATGAATTATTTCTTAGAGGGACCTGGTCCGAGACTGGAAAATTATAGCAAGAAAATGATAAATTACGACAATATCTTATTTTTCCTGTATTGCATAAATTATAAACTGTAAAGGAACCCAAACACTCTGTATGTCCGGACTTCTCTTTGGAGGAATTCTTCGAATCTTTATAAACTTTGTGTTGATTGGTTTTTTTTTTTCATGAAAATTGCATATAATTTATAGTGTTCAAGGAAAAGTTTTATTAAATCAGGAGTCCATAATTTATGCTTTGCCATAAGAGCTTTAGTAAATCGGGCCACAAAACCTTAATTTGAAACACAAATGTACCACAATAAATTTTACTTTTCCAACAATGAGGTGGCTAGTTCCCTATATGCATATCAGCTGCAATAGTTTGACCTAGATTCAGTTAACAGAAAAATGGTAGAGCGCTCGCTTAGCATGCGAGAGGTACCGGGATCGATACCCGGATTCTCCAGAGGAATGTCTTTATTTTTATCAATGAAATACATAAAGATAACACATTTTATGTTCTAATAAATTCTACATTCAAACGAACATTAATAGTTTATAATATAAACATAAGAACTCATTAAGAATGAAGCGCTCTATCGAGTGCGTTTAACGACATTTTTACATCATTCTAGTATTTCAAAACTTCGAGAATTATCATTAATTGATCTGAAATTACAAACATACATTAAATCAACATATCATTACAATAGTATCAACATTGTATCTCTAATATTTTTTTTTAAATGTAATATAATATATTTTTATATTCACCCAAAGACAAAGTGTTTCTTCATTAAAATTGTATAATGATAATAATAGTGTAAAGACTATAATTTATTGAATACAAGATTACTAAAAAAAAAAAACAAAAACAAAGGGCATATGGGTGGGAAAACATATACAAGTGTGCACATCGAGTAAGTGCTTTAGAACGACTACTTGCACACTCGTTTCACTAGCGACAGACGGTATGGCCGGATTGCAAAGTAAATTCGAAACAAGGTCAAAGTCACAAGGTCAAAAGTCATAGTATCAATTGAAAGCAATCATTGTAAAAAAATTATGTATGAAATATCAAAGTCCTATTCCTATTGATTCAAAAGATACAGCCAAAGATCAAGTTTTTAAAAAGTAGGCCAAAGTCCAAAGTCAAGGCTCGAAGCTATACTTACAAGATCGAAGTTCTTGTAAAACTGGGGAGAACCCATTTAATGGTATAATAGATTTTAAACATATATTAACCTTTAAATAGAAAGGCTTTTACACTTTGAACACAATGTAAGTTAATTATACCGTTAAATGCGATTTTTCACACTTTTAGAAGAAACTTGTAAAAAAAAAATTTGGAGCCGATAACAGAGGTGGAAATCAGAGAGTAACGTAGCGCCCCCCCCCTCTCTCTCTCTCTCTCTCTCTCTCTCTCTCTCTCTCTCTATATATATATATATATATATATATATATATACACATATATATATGTATATATATATATATATATATATATATATATATATATATATATATATATATATATATATGTTTATATAATCGATATACTGGATGAATATGGAATTGTTCAATTTGTTAGTGAATAGTGTCAGGTGAACAGTTATTTATAGAAACTATTATATACTATTATTACTGGTTAGTGAAGTCTTGTACGAAATGATGTGCTTAGTAGTTATTGTGAGTTATGTTTAAGGTCATTCAAGCTTTATTCACAGAGCAGATCAGATTTCATTTTTAGATTATATTTTTTATTTCAGTTTTTATAATACTGTCGATTCACTAAACTGTATACATGTGGCTATAATCGAGATGGCGTATTTTCTGTTCTTCGTATTCATAAAAATTTGTGGTAAATTTTTATCTGGTCTTTCTGATAGAATGCACCTTCCAGAAGTGTTGTGTTTTGTTCATTATTATTTTGTGTATCGTTTGAACTTAAAGAATTGAACGGGATACCATAAGAAGAGAGTGGATGCGAAAAACCCTATCACTTCGATATTTGAAAGTTTAAAAACAATACTGGAGAATTCGGGTATCAATCCCGGTACCTCTCGCATGCTAAGCGAGCGCTCTACCATTTGAGCTAATTCCCCTATAATTTCAGCACTTTTTTTGTGAGTAAATGAGTAAATACCATATGGTCACTATATTTTGTTTTCATATACATTTCCATGCATAAAATTTGTGTACGAAAAAATCCCCGCATTTGTTTATACATATACATCAAATCATTTGAGAAACATGACAATAATGCAATAAAATTGCAGTTTTAAAATAAAATGAATAATTAAGAATAAATAATATATCAAGAAATTATAAACACGATATTATAAGTCCTTGAATATATCAATATAAAAATATAAACAAATAAATAAATACACATATGATTCATAAATAGATACAGAAAACGTTTTTCGAAAGTGACTCGCACATTCATCTAAGGTAGACAGAAAAGAACGGAAGTAATAATATATGCAAAATCCAATAAATCTATTTTGCAACATGGTGAAATGAAACCGGTACAGCTGAGTCGACAGCGTGTTCGAAACCGCAAGTTCCCGGAAGTGAATCGTCATGTCTTCAGTAGGATTCGTGTTACGTGTAGGTATCGACTTGACCCTTCACAGTGTTGAGTTGGTCGTTGTCTGCATCGGTCAAAATTTTGTACAATGCTTCAGACAGATACTATCATATCACAGTACTCATAATTTGGAAGGGAGGTGAATGAAAGTATAATAACACAAGTTACTTATCCTTACCACGGAATGGCGTTGTTATACTCAACACATAACTAAAATAATCTTAGAGTGAACTGAATAATTATGATTTAAAAATCGATAAAGGAAAATAAATACCAGACTAATACATCCATAATGGAGAATCCGGGCATCGATCCCGGCACCTCTGGTATACTAGGCAAGCGCTCCACCATTTGAGCTAATTTCCCGCTTATACGTGTTTTGAGACCCGTTTTAGTCCATTTTCCTAAAATTAGGTGAACTATCAGTCATTCCAAATAACATCGGTCCGTCGGTAATGACCGACACATTTACGTATGGACCGATGTCCCAGACCCACTGTTACGTGGCCGGTCCGAATGACCGATGGGTCCGGCAGAGTGTCGTTTATTTATATTCCCTCAAATTAAAGTGTTTTGGTGACCATGATGAAGAAAACCGTAACGTAAACGTTTTGCAAAACCGGGTTTATCGAAAGCTTTTACAAGAGCGTGATTCACTGGAACTTCAACAACTGTTGCGCAGCCGTTTCCGATTTGATTTTTTACTTTGGATTTGGTTGTCAATGTGTTTTCAAGCAAAGACGGAGAAGAGAAAGCGAAAAATGTTGAATGTCCGCAGTTTTGGATTTGAAAACAAGCATAGAAAAATAAGGCTGGGTTTTGCTACGTAGCAGCTAGACGAGCAGAGTGTTCAGTTACCGAGCGCAGCTAGCTGCTACGTGGCCGCTACGATTCTGAGCGCACCCCAGGTAACCCAGCTAAAATTTCCGGAAGTAACGCATGCATGTTCGCGTTTGTGACGTCATAATGTATATGACGTCATCCTATTGTTTATCTGCCAAAACCGTCACAAGAATGAATATGACAGGTTACAGAAACGTGTATTTGAAACCAAAATAAGTACACATATCTTTCATGAGAGCTTATTACAGCTATTAGAAAGAGGAGATAATGCCGGGTAGAAGGACTTATGGAACCAAGAAAACGTAAGTAACAAAACGTTCATTCTAGTTGAACCCAGAAAAAAGAGGTCCGGTTATTTTAACCCAAAAATCTCATCTGGAATGGGGGAAAGGGGGGGGGGGGTTAATGTGTGAAGGTGGAACTTCGTTCATCCCCTTTACTTGGCAAAGTTTTGCCACCACTGGATGAATTAAAGTTTGACATGTTCCTCAAAAGGCGACCAAGTAATATATACCCAATGGGGTTCGCCAACATTTGCAGCAGTCCTAGCTTAAAGGCAGGAAATAGATCGTTTTCCCTTAAAGTGACGTCAAGAACAATACAACTTTACTATGGCGTCCTAATTGATTACCCTAATAACCCTTAAATTCCTCATAATCAAGGTTACAACGGCGAACCCTACCTTAAGATCTATGGAATCCCCCCCTCTTTCCCTTCTGGCAAATGATAACGTTTCCCGTAAAGACTTCATAATAAAAAAAATATTGTCTCTGACTAGACTGCCAGTCTAGTCTCTGACGTCATTTTGCGGGATCAGTTATCATTTTGCCAGTCAAAATCTTAGTTCCGTAGTAACAGTGAAAGGGTTTATTGTGAAACTTTTATTATGCATACTTTCAGGTGAATTCAGAAATTTAAAGAGTTACTTGAAAGGATCTTCCAAGCCACAATGCCCTATCGGGTTGTAGCCGTAGTACGACACATAATTGATTAGCGTTCGGACAAATCCTGAACACCTCGTCCTTTACTTACATCACTTTTACGTACAAAGGGCGAGATATTTCCAAATGCAATCGCTTCAAAAACATTTTCCCAGTTGATTTACCAAATACATCCAAGTGCAATCGTAAACAACAAACGAACAAAGTCTTTCCCTCCTATGAGACTGGGTTTTGTTCACAATTATTTTCACAAGAAACAATGATCTCGACGCCCGCATTTATAGGTTGATGTCTCTGGATATATCTAATTGAAGCCGGTGTGTGACCGAAAGGTTCCGGGTTCGATTCCCGCCGTGGGAAGAGCGATGTTCTGTCTTTCGGATGAGACAGTAAAACCCGAGGTCCCGTGTCGTAGTAGGCGTGGCACGTAAAAGATCTCTCACTGCTTCGGGTGGGTCCGTTGCAAAGGTAAAAAAATTGTATGCGATGCATCAAGCAGATGCCTTCACCATATATGTGAAATAATCGTGGAGCGACGTAATAAATAATCAATGAAATTAAATCATGTTTAATTGCGCGGACTTGCATTTGGACCCACTACGCACGAAAAACGTTTGCAATTACCTGATATTAACTCATGTAAGTTAAGCCCAATTTACACGATATGTTTTAGCACATCTTCACTGTGACGATATGCTAAAACAGATCGTGTAAATTGGGTTTGTGCTAAGCATATATGCTAGCAGACGAAATAGAATTGGTTCTATTCCGTATGCTGTGAAGATGTGCTAACATACGCCGTCGACCAATCAGATGAACGCATCGAGATAAGACGTTATATAAATAGAAATTCCAAGAAACAAAAATAAAAACAAAAAAAAAAATAAAAAAATAAAAAGTCGCTACATTAAAGAGGTCAGTCTGAAAGTAGTATGCTTGTCTTGGTATCAAGAGATATGTGGTTACTAGTTGGAGTAAATCTAAAGCCCAATTTACACGATATGTTTTAGCCCTTCTTTTTCGTTTGTTTCTTCGATATTGACGATAAGCGCCAGCCATAATAATTAATGGAATAGGAGCTAAAATCTCTAATTCGTCCATTGTGAGAGATGGTGGGAAAACGGATGCAAATTAGGGAAAAACATATGTGCACAACATATCGTGTAAACGCGCCGTCTTCACTACATACATGTTGTGAAGATAATATTATGCTAAAGCATATCGTGTAAACTGGGTTTTACACTACTTTAATCATGTCGTTGCATTAATATATAATTTATCGTCTTATCATCGGTATTTCTCTTTTACTGTGAAGTGATTTTGTATGAATTACAGATACCTTCGTTCAGATAAAAACAAGGATTTTATAACATGTCAAGATGTGAAAATAGACAGCAATCAAGAACATGAATTGAATGAGAGAAAGAATAGCACACAAATCGAAACACATGAAAAAAAGGAAAAAACGCCCAGTTATTCGAATCAGTCTTCTACGAACACTGTCCAAACAGACAATGAAAAGCCAACCTCAGAAGATAGTAAACGACCCTCACACGTCAAGCAGAAAAAACGCATTCCCAAATGGAAACGTAGAGAATTGATGGCAATCGAAAGAAAACAGCGCGCGAAATACGAACTATGGAAATTATTGTTCTCTGATCCACTTCATTTAACATAAGCATCGTATTCGGTTGCTAAAAGGTTGAAAATAACAGATAAAAAAAACTATTCAAAGCAAGCGAATAACACAAGTTATAAACAACTAAATAGACACTAAGAATAGCATACAAGGAAATGTACTAGATGGTGCATGTGTGTGTATTGTTCAATTGTTCAATGATTTGATTTCATTGACGATTGGCTTTCTTTTTATTTCTTTCTTTCTTTTTTTTTTTTTATTTGTTTTTATGTGATGTGATGTGGGGATGGGTAGGTTATGAAACGCAAGAGTTTTAACTTTGAAAACTAAATGAATATTATTTTATGAGAAGAATTATATATATTCATATATATATATATATATTCTTTCATATATATATATATATATATATATATTATATATATATATATATATATATATATATATATATATATATATATATATATATATATATATATATATATATATATATATATTCTTTCCTTATGTATCTAAATTTATGAAATTTCATTTCACAAGACAGCTTCCAGCATCCCAATAGCACGCGAACGATCATTTTCAATCATGCTAGGCATCTCTCAATCAAAATTTTATTCCCAAAACCAATATTTTCTGTTGCAATACATTGAATACTGTCAATGAATGCAAGAAATTCTAATTGATTACTAACCACGTGTCACTTAGACTCGAAACTCCAGAAAAGCGCGCTTTGGTCATCAAGGCGATTCGAACGCGATATTTAAGAAGTTGAGCAGTGGCGGATCCAGGATTTCCGAAAAAAGAGGGGGGCATGGGTATTAGCCAAACTTCTCAGTAATTTGTGGTGCAAAATCTGGAGTTTTACTGGTAAATATGTGACCAAAAGGGGGCGGGGCCCGCCCCGCCCCCTCTAAATCCGCCACTGTTGAGTACTGAAAGTTGAGTACTGAAACATGCGTTTAATATATTAAAAACTATGCCTTTTCAAAATATAGAGCGATCAAAAAATACTTTTCATGATTTTATTTAACTTCTTATTATACACATTTTTCCCACTATACAGCCGATTCTTTTTAAGTACCTTTAATCGGACACACTATTTAGTGACACCCATGACGATTAGTGCTGCCTACAGGGCCATACTAAGCACTTAAATAGTGAAAGCGTTGGGAGCTTGAATGTAAATTTCGTTTCCTAACGTCGTAAAAAATTTATCCATGTTCGATCACAAAAAAATGGGGAGGGGGGGGGGCGGTTCCTCCGGGCCTGGCTTAAATTTTGTCGTTTTCGAATTAGCCTTTGTAGCAATTATTGCAAAGTATGTGGCCATATTGAAATTCTAAATAGAGCATCCAAATATAGATATGTAGTACACAGTGTATCTATTAAAACGCATGTCTCATTCGTTTAATCTTGTAACTTCGCGGTTTGCACATTTTAGTTTTCACTCATTTTCATCCATGTTACTATTATATTTCGTTACTTTCTCAAGGCATCTATATTTCGTTTTAAGTATGTAGTTCTGGGATCTTCAATCTTATCTGTAGCATATCTTTATTTTTCACGTGTCGCTGATAAAAATCAATAAAATTGCATGTCCTAAAATTGACCCTTGGGGTACTCTAAAACATACTTTCATAAATTTATAGAACTTTAGGCTTTTCCGCTGTTTACAATTATTTATTTCTTTCTCGTAAGATACATGTAATTAATTTTGTATCACGTTAATGATAATATTGATTCCATGTCAATTGTGTTTAAAAGATGAGTACCAAGAAATCAAAATAAGAATAAAGTTTTTGTTTGAGTACTGAATGAATAGTAAGAAGGAAGTGATATATGAAATATATATTATCAAATAAATAAACAAAGAAATGAAAAATAATCATTTACTTTGTAACGTTTTGCTTTTCTGTTCCTTGAAAAGGGTCCACAAGTATTTTGCCTCCAGTATACATGATGCTTACTTTATATACTGAAAAATTTGGAGAATCCGGGTATCGATCCCGGTACCTCTCGCATGCTAAGCGAGCGCTCTCCCATTTGAGCTAATTCCCCGAATACATGCGTCGTTGCCGAGACATTATATCATTTTGTATTTCAAGAAGGAAAGCGGTGTCATGCAGGTATACAATACAATCTCTTGTTATAAATAAACTTCTTTCGCTCTGGTCCAAACCACTTACGTATTATCGCATCTATCTGCAAAATATTTCAAGCGGAAAGGACAACAGTGCCATCATTGTGCATACGTGCCTTTCTTGTAGATAGTTTTGAGAAATACTCTGACTTTATTCAGTCAATGTAATTAAGATTAAATATATACACTTGTATATACTTAATACGGCGATACACTTATAATTAATCATATATGACTGTATATAATTATATTTGGAAGGGATGTCTCTTTGTCATATAATTTTATATTTTATTTTATCTTATTTCGGGGAGAAAGGGTGTTTTTGACGTCATTTAAGGATAATTACACCATCTCGGTGACCTATGAAACCATGCAGACCCTCCATAGTTTAAGCTGAACATTGTCGGACTGTCTCTTTGGCTCCAGACAAGATTACATGTAATTCCAACACAACACGTTTGCTTAAGGCGCTTTCTAATGCAAATATGACATATTTTTAAAGTTGAACTGATTTCCTCTTCAATGTTTTGATGTTCAATTATGCTTCATAGTAGTAGCCTATTGTACATTTTTACAGTATTAGATATGATACATAATTAAAATTTTGGCTAAAAGACATAGTTTGTGTAAATTTTCAAAAATACCGAGAATTATCTATTAGCTTCTTTTATATCTTATTGGCATCTCTCTCTTCCCAAGAGAATAATAGAGAGCATGTGGATCTTTTATTTTGGAATTCACTCTCTTTATTTATGAAAAATGCAATTTTCAGTTTTAGCGAGCATTTCCTCTGTCATATTGTTCTCAAATCCGTTCAATGAGCTCTAACACTGTAATTGAAACTTTCTAAAATTACATCATGATCCGCAATGTATTAACATATATATCATTATTTCCGATACCTCTCTCATGCTTGCAATGTCTAATATTTAAAATTTCCGGGAAACATTATCGATGAAATACGTTATATATATAATTCGTTTTCTTCTGGCTATAAATGAATGGTCAGAATATTTCAAGTCGCTCTAGATCTGAAGGACAATGTAATAAGAGCAACTACGCTATTCAGGTACATATCCATTTATTGGTTTTGGGGGGGGGGGGTTTGTTTTTTTTTTTTTTTTTTTTTTTGGGTTTTTTTTTTTTTTTTTTTTTTTTTTTTTGTTTTTTTTTTGGGGGGGGGGGTCTTTTTTTTTCTTTTGTTGTTGTCTTTTTTTTTAATTATAGAAACACCCTGAACATATTAGATCAGTATTCAAGTATAAGATTGAAAAATATTTATTTATTGATTAATTGGGAGCGGAGCGGGTAGAGTTAAGGGTTGGACTATTTTCTACTTTTAAAAAAGGTAGGGTGAAAGGGTGGCCGAAAATTTTATGGAAATTAAGTGCTTCTTGTTATTTATGTCACGGATTCCCCTTTTTGGTGGATTTTAATATACTTTCTAATTCCAGATAGTATTTTACTTCTTGGTCCCTGTGTCATAACATTGCTGTATTAAAATTATAACTCCTTTTCTCTCTCTGATTTCATTTTTTTTCTGTTTCTTTTTCTTTACTTTTTTCTGTCTTTTTTGTTCTTTTTTTTTAATTCTATATTATCATTTATTTCTTTATTTTGCGGGGTTTTTTTTTTGTCATCTCCCCCTCCCCAAAGGAATAAGTATCCTGGCGTTGATTATCTAGAGAACTCGGCATATGCATCTGTACTGATGAAAATAAAAACAACTCTGGAGAATCCGGGTATCGATCCCGGTACCTCTCGCATGCTAAGCGAGCGCTCTCCCATTTGAGCTAATTCCCCTTTCATGTATCGGAGACCTACGCGTTACACTATTTCATATTTCTAGAAGGAAAATTCACATTTTAATTGTATAACTGGACGGTATAATGCACCTTCTGGCTATAAATGAACTGTCAGAATATTTCAAGTCGCTCTCACCTAACAAGAGTAACACCATTACATGCATCCTTATTGTTAAAAGAATGAAAAATACTCCTTTGTATACATCTACTAAGTGTTCATCAATAGATTTTATTTGTTTTTGGGGTTTTTTCATCGACTATTTTCAAATTTTACTCTGTGCTGATTTAACCAATAGACATTGATTTTATTATTCAGAGATTTTGCAATTTTTATTTCGACTGCACAGATTCAAGTGTTTGCTATTACAGTTTACATTTATTTATTTTTTCATTTTTCGTAAAAATGCAAAAAAAAAAAAAATTGAATAAATAAAAAAGAAAGAAAAAAAACCAAACAAACAAACAGAAAAAACAACCAAAAATAAAAAAAAAAACCCTGATAAATGAAAAAAAAAATCCAAGCAAAAACAAAACGTAACCCCCCCCCCCCCCAAAAAAAACCCACAAAAACAAAAACTAAAAACAAACATTTTCAGTTTTTAATACGATAACTTTCACATTCATTCACTTCTGTTATTCTTTACATTCCATATATTTTATCCAGCATGCATTAGGTTATTTGAAATATACCGTGCATGTACCGTGGACATTGGATTTGGGCGTGTAAAGCCGCGGACACGCGTGGACACTGTCCCTGTATATCGGCCATATTGACCGCGTATATAGGTGGTCATTTACCTGTGTCCGCGCCGTCAGACGGTCAAACGTGGACACGAAATATGTCCCGGTAAATGGGTATGATAGTGCTAAAAAGGCAGCGACCTTATGATGATGCGTATTGTGTTTGTTCAGTGAAGCATGAAAAATAACGAAATTAGACTTAAAGATATCTTGATTAATAATCATTTAACATCTTTTTAAATCTCCTCTGCTTGACTACACAATGAACGTTTGAAATGTATCTTAAGGTATTCTGCTGTTCTAAATATTTTTAAAACTAGAACGCATTTTTTATATAAAAATTGAAAATATAGTGCGCACCTGGAGCACGGACGTATATAATGTTTTAGATATATACGTCCCTGTTTGGACGTATAACTACGTTCTTTATACCCGTATATCTACTTGTAGTAAAAGTGCATCAATGGTATTTGAATGAAATCGGTAAAGACAAGCTGATTGGTTATTGTGCAGATACGTGTATAAGTGTGATTTAAAAGAGAAAACTGAAGACATCTGACAAAGCTGTATGACAAAAGTCACCAAGGACATGCACACAAAAAAATGATTTATTATTCCGAGAGTGTGCCGAGTTTCTTTGTAATACCTATTTCGGACTCTTAATTAAAGAAGGCAACGATCCGAATTGAAGAGCGCAATTACTACTTTTGGGGTCAGTTCAGTAAAGCCGACTTTAAAATCAAATAAATTCATATTATATGTGATATGATATTCATTATTGATTGTTCTGATAAACATATTCAGATTTTGAAATATTACATGCGATTACGATGAAATACACGATTGATTAATTCTGGTAAATATTAATACATATGGACATTGATCTTCATTCTATTTTATTCATTATTATTTTCTTTGGTCGGGTTTCCTCTTTTTTATGTATTCTTTTATCTTCCTGGTGAAGTGCAGGCAAACTTTTGAAAAATATTTATAATCTCAGAACAAAAGATAAAGCATGCGCACTGGAGTCGCAAGGGAAACTAGAGTGTCGGTCGTTTTCTTACCTAAACAGGAAAGAAAAGTATCTTTCAGAAACACCCCCCCCCCTCCCTTTAAATTTCTTAGCTTCTTACATATTCCTGCCAGATATAGGGCCGTATGTATCTTATGATTTCATCGGATACGATCGTCTAATTCCGTGTATTAATCAGTGTCATAAGTCAAACCCTTATTCGCTACCAGTGTGAAGTAGAACAATAGACTTCACACAACACGCGTGCTCCAGTCGTAAGGTTACCTGGACTAAGTGCCGTTTGACCTAAACAGAGAGGACCCCCCCTTTTTTTATTGTTTTGTCTCGTTACATATTCTTTCCCAATACGATCGTATCTATTTTTGTATTAATTTCACGGATACGATCATGCAATTATATATAAAAGATGATGACCCGACTGAACACTGAATCTTGCATGTTTTACATTAATACATACACAAATATATATTTTGGTTGTATTGAAAAAGTTTAAAATACGTTTGCAAACGATATCTCGTGCACAGCAGAGAGAGAGAGAAGGGGGGGGGGGGGGGGGTTGACGTGTCGTTACTTTAAGTCGGTCGTTAGGTGGCGTCGATCTTTCACTTAAATTTTTTGCCCTGTAGGCTTACAGCACAATGATTAGACTTGCAATAGGAAAATCGCCCATTGTATTGGCGAATAAGATATTTGACTGAAACATCGTACAATTCTTCATTATCAACAAGTACAAATAAAAGAAGGGGGGGGGGGCATTCATTTTTGGGTTTTCTCCCTTTGCCGGAGATATGGTTCTTAGATTTTGCTGTTGAGGGGGAGTAATAAATCACAAGAAATCTGAAAATAATTAATTTTCAAATATAAAATAGTAATGCTAGTACACAATTTATTAATACACACCCACATATAACGATAGAATACATGTATATGTATTGGTATGTACATGTATGACAGTCTTCACACTTGAGATTTTCACACCTCTGTGGCTCAAATTAAAAAAAGTTGGTTCACACATGAATGATCATATTGCATATGCAACATTGCATATCTGCAGTTTTGTACAGTATCGTATCATTTATTCCCCGAATACGGCCATGTGTATACAATATTTATAATTATTTTATGACAAACACAGGCCCGTAAGAACCTTGGACACTTTAATGAAGAATATTGAAGTTTTAAGAGTTTTATTTTCGCAGCATCATTTCTGAAAAATTGCCTGGTGCGTACTTGCAAAGTGTCGTCACACAAAAACCGTACAAGAAAATGTGAAGATTGCTTAAGCGTCCTGCGTCTACGAAGCATGTTGACAACTTTGAATGAAGTGTGGAGTTTTGTAAATATCATTTTATTATAACTTCTTTAATTAGGAGTACGTCTCACTTCTTTTGATCTCGCTCTTTAAGAGTTACCGGTACTTGAAAGAAGTCTTTAGCGACACTTAATTGTAAAAACATACTTTAACAGGTATTTTATAATGATTTTAATTAACCTTTCATGCAATGATTAAGATCATTACTTTTGCTTAAAATAGCTAATTACTTAATCAGAACACAAAAGAATTTCTTTGAAATTTTTTACGCGGAAATAAATAATCACGTAGTCAACAAATATTAAACAGTATTTCAATTTATTATGAATATTATGAACCTTTATTCAAATGATAACATTATTTAATAAAGATCGGTAGATTGGTTCTATTTGATAAGGCATTTATATTTTTAAAACCACATTTATTTGTCCTTAATATGAATATAATGAATTACTTTGAATATAATAAGAGTGTAAATCGTGTGAGTAATTTGCATTTCTTTAACTTCAGATAGATTCTTCTAAATTCGTCTGTTAAATGAAGAATTACATGCATGTGGAAAAAACTTAACAGGCAAACATGTTACTTTTTCGGTTGACTGAACAAATACAATAAAACAACTCAAACAACGTAAAGGCTATTATCAGTGCCGTATGTAGTTCAACTCTGAAACCGGTCTTGTCTCAATCTGAAGCTATTTACTGGCGTGGTCATTGAAAAACGGTCATTTTTTCTTTCCTTTTGTATTATTTAACGAAATATTTCATGATACATTTGCAAAATACCGGCCCATCTATGTAATATCCCTTACGTCCAGTGGGGGACAGGTTAATTAAAAGGTGTGAAAACCTTGTCCGTTTTGACCAACAGAGGACAAATACAGGTAAAAGGTGTGAAAAACTTGTCCGTTTTTGACCTCGCGAGGACAAGTACAGGTAGGTGGCAAATTGTATTAGAAAGCATTAACGTGGACAGAAAAGTGGCCTCGCGAGGTGTCCACGGAGGACAGACGTGGACAGCCCACCGTGGCAACGAGGATTTTCCAACTTCCACGCTACATGTACGGTACATTGGTATAATAAATAGGTGCACACGAAAAGCTATGTATATCACAATTTAATGCAATAAAAAGTAGCCACAAGACATGACCCTATTATGATGGTAGGGCTACTTGCGTAGGACCAGTCACCAGTCACCAGTTACCGGCTACTACGTTATTCAGGGTATTCAAAACGTGAATTGACGAAATTTTCATATGTAAAATTTAGTATCCTACGCAGACAATCACGTGAAAAATTCTAATAAATTCACGTTTCAAAAGCCGAAATGACGTAGCAGTCGGTAACTGGTCTTAGTCGGTGACTGATACACTACCAGTACAGTTCCTTTCGTTACGAAAACTTGAAAGTTTTACAAACGGAGTGATCGGCACGATTCTTCGCATTTTGGCATCAAATGGAACAACACACATAAACATCAATAAAACGATCGCTAAATAAAAATTTACGTACGATCCTTCGTCTAAAGGCTTTACACACATTTTTTCTCTCCAAAGCTGTATCAAATTTGCCTGTTCATTCATATATTGTCCGAATCATTCACAGGTTTGATTCTGCCCACAAGATGCCATAAATCTAACGTAGATGAGTATAGTCCTATTTCAACAAAATAAGGCCACGACTTCCAGCTAAATACAAAGAACATAATAGACAAAATAGTATTTGTAAGTTTATGGTGTACCCTAGACAAATTAAGGTAATATCTTACTTATTCAGTTTTAGGATAGATTTGTCTCAAAACTGAACCAGATTCTTCTTATGGTGTATTATAGAGACTCATATATAGTGACGTCTGATGTGATTACCAAATGAAAATTTGTAGTTTTTTCAACCTCCTTGATTGACTGATTCAAACATTTTTCATTGCCATGTATAGGCAAAAATAAACATTACTCAATGTTTTTTTTTATGGCCGACAGTTTCTTTCTATATCTGAAATTAAATATATTGGATACAGAATCCCTCGAATGAAGCAAAGAAATTGAAACCTTTCCGGTTAAAAGACAGAGAAAATCTGTATTTGCAATATTAATGACAACCCTGGAACTTTATTCATGACTAAATTAGAGTTATCTTTCTTGTCAACAACTGTATTTGATATGGGGAACTCTTTAGTAGAAAGATATAAAAGTTTTGCAAGCCGGGTACGTCCTTAAAATCTGGAATGACTAAAGGTCGATCATCGCGTTTGAATCTCTTGTTCAATTATAGGATTAACGAAAACAAAAGGGATGTTTTTGGAGAATCCGGGTATCGATCCCGGTACCTCTCGCATGCTAAGCGAGCGCTCTACCATTTGAGCTAATTCCCCTTCCTATGTGACGCTGATGTGTAGGTCACTGAAGATGCTCTACATGTATGTAAATCCCTTTGATGTAATGGTTACGGAATATACACGTGCATGTACTTCGTTGTAACAGATTGCTGTTCCCACAATCCAATATTATAGGTATACTATTTGCCCGTGTTTTCTGTCTTATGCTTAACGTCAGATCAATTATAATCGTTATGTTCACCATAAGAACAAAGCACGGTAACAGATGTCGACCGAGGTGGCTATTGATGTTGGTCATAAATTGTTAAAAGGAAAACTTTACCTTAAGCATCTAAAGCATAGGAAGTAATAAGTCGCAGAAAACAAGAGTTTTCAAAGGACAACAGAGCTCTCTGGTGGCAACTAAATTCAATTAGCTTAAGTTCTTTGTAAGTAGGTCAATCTTCAAGGTCAAGATCAAAACGTAAAAAACTTTTCATACGTAATCTCATCACAAAAATATATACATGATATATTTGAGCACCAACTCTTACTGTTCATAAGTTTTGACCAAGATCAAGGTTTTTTTAAGTAGGTCAAACTACAAGGTCAAGGTTACAATGTCAAAAACTGTAGTACCCAATGAAAAGTCTTGGTACAAGGAATACACAAGTGAAATATTAAAGCCCTGTCTTGAACGGTTCTATATTATGATCCAGGTTAAAGATTTTGTTTACAGCAACGATGACGACGCGGGGGGGGGGGGGGGGGGGGGGGGGGGGGAGGTTATGACAATAGCTCTCCACACATTCAGCTACAAAAAAGAGAGGTGGGGACTTCAAGGAGCTTGACAAATTTCCATAAGATGTTGTTACAGAGAGTGGACTTCTGCTCTTACCACCAAAATAAATAGTATAAACAGCTTTTGTAACTGCCCCCTCCCCTCCTTATTTATTTTTTAACCCTCTGTATAATAATACTCTAAAACTATACAAATTATATTGTTATTGTTTATGCCACTTAAAGATTATTGCACTTCTATTGCGGTGGCATCTGCCTAGTACACTGCGTTATAATTTTGTTGTGAGACACCCGATGTATTGAGACACTATTTAGGTACCAGTAGTGTGCATTTGTACTGCGACACGGGGTCTGCCTCACATTTTACTTTTTTTATCTTATTAGTTACAATGTCGTTTATTGGATAAAACCGTGAAAAATTGAGGTATTAGAAATCTAAATCAATGGTTGGTTGGTTGATTGGTGTTTTACGTCGCTTTCAACAATATTTCAGTTATATTGCGACATGGAAGCAGGAGGTTACCAACCTCTTAAACATAGTGGCGCAACCCGGGAATCGAACCCGGATCGTCTGTGCCGCAAGTAAAGCCCTCAACCACTACACCAAGTCTGCCCCTCTAAATCAATGGTATGATATTGAGCAGTAGGTACTTTAGGGACAAACTACAGTATTTGATTTGTTCCGACAGGGACAGGCGTAGCCACCTTATACAGGTACCAGTAAAAAGGAGCTTTCCTGAGGACACGTTTTTTGGAGCCGGGAAAACCGTGTTTTACAAGAAGAATTCCTACACTGTTGTTGTGGGCGGCATATCATAGTTATCTATGCTTGACTGCTTCCGTCTCGCGTCTCAGTTTATGAAAATGATGAATTAAAAAATATTTTATTAAAATTTAGATTAATCTGTATAGCTCATGTAGTTGATATATATTTTTTTGTTTTTCTTGATATCTTGTATTCTATCACCGTATATTGTAGGGTAAGGTTAAATATGAATATTTCTTTTCTATAAAATCAAGCACACGTGTTGTAAATATCTTGTCATCAACAAAATGATTGAAGATTGAAATCTTATAAATATCAAAACGTTTGCAGAGAGAGAGAGAGAGAGAGAGAGAGAGAGAGAGAGAGAGAGAGAGAGAGAGAGAGAGAATCAGACACTCAAAATAAAGAGTATATATATATTAAAACCTAAAAGGTAAACGTAATTGATACTTTTCTCAATAACATTTTAGTTTGGGGGTTTTTGTTTAGCTTTCTTTGTTTTCATTTCTTAATCTTTTGATTATGAAAACCATGATAACATCTGAATTATCATTCTTATATCTTCATCTGCTTTTCATAAAAAGTGATTAGTCTGCCCCTAATACGCATATCACAGGCGGTCTATAAAAGTGATTGATATTTCATTAACCATACCTCACTCAGTGGCGGATTTAGAAGGGGGCCCAGGGGTGCCCGGAACCCCCCCCCCCTTTTGGTCACATATTTACTAGTAAAAATCCAGATTTTGCACCAAAAATGGCTGAGAATTTGGCTAAAACCCAGTGCCGCCCCCCCCCCCTTTCGGAAATTCTGGATCCGTCACTGTCACTATCATAAAAATGAGAAAAGTAAACGGAATGAACAGTCGAATATTGTACAGCTTTTATACCACCCCTGTGCCACTTCCGCGGACTATCTAATAAAGAAGGGTAAATAACCCACCTTGTTAGAATAGCACAAAGTAACACCTCCTTTATCATGGTCTTAAAGTTCTATCATAATTCGACTACATATCGAAACGAAAGTCAATACCTTGCATTTATTACATTTAAATTACACAAAAATACACAAATTCATTGAAATTACATGAAAATAGTCACATATAACAAAGTTCAACATGACGTTAAAAAGTCCAAAATACAACAACACTTCGTAAAAAAAAACCCCATTGGGATGACTGTGATACATTCAGTTAGATGATCCATGCAGTGAGTCTGAAGAAGAAGTTTGTCAAAGGAAGGTACCATCTTATTACCCGGATGTAGAGATCTATTTAGGCATTGAATCTTGGATCCGTCTTAAATATATCTACCGACATTGTATGTTGCCCGCCCTGGATCCACATCTTGACGCGTTTGGCTGAAAAACAACAGCACTTGCAATAAACTTTTAATGTTTCATCCTTATGTTTGATAAAAAAAACAAACGTTTACGGACAACAGACAGACAGACGAACGGACAGCACACTATGATAATAGTTCATTTGAGAATTTAATCAGTACTCGGTACTAGGGTCGAGCTTTGATCGGAGAATTTTTAATCCCATCAACTGGTCGACCTTAAGCAAGTCACTTACTTCCTTGTCCATTAGAGTTTAACTAGATACACTCTTATGTAAATATAGACATCTTTGTTCACACAGGAAGGGACACTTCTACTCTCATTATATGTCTGTCACTTGGCTTTACTTGTCACTTGAATGTAATGACAACTTAAGAAAACACTTGAGCAACTTGATAAATGCAAATACTAACTCCACAGTTAAGCGGATTTGGTTGATGATAAAGCAATTTTCTGAAACTTAAGTTTCGTTTTTCAAAACTACATAAGGAAATTATTCATATCTAATAACCTCGACAGCTCGATCTCGAAATTATTCTTTAAATTAAGTAATGTTGGTGTCCGGTATTTCAAATTATTATGTTGTCTTAGTTGCATATATTTTTAAAACATTTTAAAGATAATCATACAAACTTTCGTAACTTACTTTTATCTTTTTTTTTCTTTCTCCCCCCCATTTTTTTTTAGTTCTTTGTTTTGTTTTGTTTTGTTTTGTTTTTGTTTTGTTTTTTTTTTAATAGATGTAACAAAATATATCTTCTATTTGAAAGTCTCTATTCACTTGAATGAATTATGATTTTGTCCTATTTAAGTAACTTTCCAACTTTTTGTTTATCGATCTAAAAAGTTTGAAGATTTTATTGTAACATGTTTTCATATTTAGACTCGCTTGTACAGCTTCCAGGTATCAAGTCAATGTAAAATGTCTTGATTTCTACAGATCAAATGGACACTGTTTGTATATTCAAGAAAAGTAGAGGAGAAGATAATAAAAATGATTATAATACAAAAAGGATATAAATAAAAAGAACCAACAAATATTAATAAAGAATAGAATATTGTTGCCCATACTGCAAATAAAAATAACAAATAAATACATATTCGTACATGTATATTGCTCAGATGAAATGTGTTACTTATAGAAAATGTGTTTCTGCTATAATTCTTTGGTCAGCTTATAATCCGACTGATTTCTGGTTCTGTCGTCCTTACTGCATGTGTTAAGGACATCTTGTTTTCATGCTCTAGGAATTGTGTGGGAGTCGCTCTTGACATCATCAGATGATTATCAATTGTCACTAGATGTTTGGACCCTTCATACCACGACATCCCCTGATTGGCAGGTCCGCAGTTGCGAAAATCCCACTGCGTGTCTTTCTGCGACTTCCATTCTTTCACCTTTCGCATCTACCAGAACCAGCTGGAAATTCTCTCTGCCTCTTCTAGCTTTCGTAGTGCCGTCTCTCTGGTTCTATCACGTTGTCCCATATCCATAAATAGTTTCCAAATGGGATTCACTTGGAACTCAGTGCATCTGACCTCTACTGAAACAAGCAAAACTCTCCATTACTTTGTGTTACATTCATATTTCAAACCCCAGTGTTTCCCTTTTTTCTATCATGGGTTTCGTCACAGGCCTGTTCCCATGTGATAGTCAGCTACACAATACCGTCTGCCAGAACAATGGTCGGAGAATCGTCTGAACTACCGGTATGTCGGCAAACACGATTATCGTGTTCTTTTTCTAGCCTAATCTCCGCCTGGACCGGATCTCTTTGCAATCTGCCCTCTTCCACTCTAAATGATGATGATCTGATACCCTGTTGCTCTTTACAGATGTTTCAAATTATGTCTTTGGTGACAAGCGCTTCCTTTGTCTTCTTAAAAACTTGCTCGGCCCTCAGTTTCCTCCCTGTCCCGGTAAGTGTTACGGCCTGGATAACCTTTGCTGTCCTTGGATTCCCGGTCAATAACAGTCTGCATTTAGCAACCTTGTATTCTTCAATAAGCATGCACTGCTAATGTAGGGCAGCACCTCAAGTTGTTTGGTTAAAGAAGGAGCGTTTGCGACGAATATTAACAACTCCGTGAATGTTTTAACTTTAATTAAACCTTCAAAGCAGCAAGGCAGCGATGGCTTCGTGTTCTTGAGAAGGAGGAGACCCGGCAATAACGCTGATTTATGAAGTCTAAATCAAGTCGTATTCTGGTCCTATTCGAGATCTCATTTAATTATGTTTCCTAACATGCTTATATACTACAGTAGTGCCCCCCCCCCCTTTTTGGTCACATATTTACAAGTAAAAATCCAGATTTTGCACAAAAAATGGCTGAGAAATTTGGCTAATACCCATTTGGGCTCCCCTTTTCCGAAATTCTGGATCCGCCACTGTAAAGTACCATCATTTCTAATAGATCATACTACTAAGCTAGTCATAAAATTGATCACCCGTATTATGTGCCCCACGAAGCTATCGTTTATGACAATCTTAAAGCAATAAAATCTGTGATTCAATTACATGATGATGCATGAGCTTAAATTATATATTATCAACAAAGTCCACTAAATCAGCAATACAAATAGTTCAGTCAAATATATCAACAGTAAACAAGTTCACTAATCCTGGACACCTGGACATTAATGTTATCACGTGCGCGGTCTACGGCGAATTCTCAGGTATTCCATGGCGGATCCAAGTCATGGTATTCATCGGCGGATCCAGGGGTGGTGATCCTTGTGTAGCGATCCATATGTAGCGTGGTACGCCGATTACCTTACACTTATGTACAGCCCTATGGAAATGAAGCCTGGTGATACCCCTAACCATCTCCTGAGATAAAGGTTGGCCTTCCTCTCCATGAAAAAATTGCAAAATTGAACTCATCCCATCAAAAAGATACATGCACAGCAAAATCAAATAATCGGGAAAGGAGAACCAAGTCCAATGTGCAGGTCGCTAGGTAAAAACAATAACGCTAAATGAAAGCTTGTGTCAGGCGGAGTTTATGTTTGAACAATCAGAGCCTTGTCGTTTCGATTTCAAAAGACATTGCCCAGGTTTAAGTTTTTGAAAAGTGGATCAAGCCCAAAATCAAGGTCACTAGGTCAAAGTCATGAATGCTCATGTTGGGAAAAATTAATATTTGAAATATAAATGCCTTGAGGTTTAAAAGAAACTGCCCAAGTTAAAATTTTTAAAAGTAGGTTAAAGTCCATGGTCAATATCACTATGTCAAATGAAAGTTCTGTTCATTAGGAATTTATGTGTGAAATATCAAAGCTCTACCCACTAGGGTTCGAAAGACAAAGCCCAGATTAAAGTTTTTTAAAAGTAGGTCAAAGTCCAAGGCCAAGGTCAACTGGTCTGAAATCATGGTGCATGTACCCAATGACAGCTCTGATAAAAAGAAATCTGTATGTGAAATGTCAAAGGACTTTCCATTGCAGTTGAATAGCCCAGATTAACTTTTTGTCCACGGACGACGACAACAACGAAAGAACGATGGCGTATGGCATTAGCCAGTGGCGGATTCAGAAAGGAGGGGGGGGGGGCTGGGCGAGTAGATATACGATTATTGAATTCATACTAGTCAGTGGCGTAGACAGTGACAGCCCCCCCCCCTCTCACTCCCCCTCTCTCTCTGTGACCAAGTTAAAGTTTTAAAAAGTAGGTCAAGGTCCAAGGCGAAGTTCACTGGGTCAGAAGTCATGGTACTAATTGTAAACCATGCTCATAAGGAATCCATATGTGGAATATCAAAGCTGTACCTTTTCCGGTTCAAAAGAACTGCCCGAGGTTCAAGTTTAAAATAGTAAATCAAAGTCAAAGGTTAAGGTCACTGGGTCAAAAATCATGGCATCAATGAAAGTCTTATCGTTTGTTGAATGTCAAAACTGTACCTTTTCCATTTCAAAAGATATAGGCCAATTAAAGTTGTCTACGGATGCCGCCGACAACGACCACGGGAACGATGACAACGCCGGGGATATGACTTTAGCTCTACGAACTTTCGTCCCGGCGAGCTAATAAGACAAAGAAAAGCAAAGAAATATGTTTATATAAACTACATTGCAGCGTACAGCTTTACCTTGGCAGTTAAACCTTCCTTTGTTGTAATTAACAAAAGAATATGAGTAATTAATCTTAACTTTATTAAACTTCATAGATTTTCATTAGCAGAGACGGACACGGTCACGCATAGGTAACTGTGATATGTCGTCCTCAAACCACCTGAACCGTGTAACTACGACCATGTTTTCTCACTTGAGTATAGTCTATTTCTGAAATTAATTACAGATCTACAAATAGTTAAATATGTACTATAACTATAGTAACATTCAAATATGGCGCGTTGTCATTCTGCATAGCAATTGGGAAATCGGAGGTAATATCAAAGTTTGAAACGACATTCGGTCTTTTTGTTACACAATGTTACATACCATTTGGTACGGTATCTTATATGAAGTAATTGAGTGATAGTCAAATGCCCGACATCACACACTTTGGCACACTTGTTCATTATGACGTCATAAATAAATGGCCCGTCAAACATGAATTTAACTATGACGTCACAATTGAACTACGACATGGGCGGGGTTAAAGTTGGATCTGGCGATCCCTCAATTGTTGCGTCATGAAATCTTAACCGATCTAAAATTTAGGGAACTGATGATCCACAATTGTCGTTTTCATAGGAAATTTATGGAGTCATATGACCTTAGACACCGTCCCAAATGGGATCGAAAACCCGTTAAAATGGCTATTTGCATTTACAAACGTACATAGAAATAGGACCATGGCATTATTAGGAAAATATATTTCATGCAATAGAAAGAAATTGTAAAAGTAGAAGTAACATTGTAGGTCATGTTAATAATGAATTAACTCTATAGATATTTTGTTATAACCTACAATGTATTTTCGGTATAAGCATCTGCGAAGAAAATTTATTTATTTGTAGTTGATCGGTTAGTTGATTGAATAGGTGCTTTACGTCTCTTTCAACAATTTGCAGAAGGTAAACATAGGGGCGAAATCCGGATCGTCGGCGCTTAACCTCTGTATTTACCCATTACACAATAACAGAAGTGTAAGTCAACTGCAGGATGTGAAGCGACTTTAGGATGTCTTCACTAAATGTAATTGACCGTAGAATATACTTTAATTTCTAAAAATAATAATAATAACAAAATAAAATAAAAGAATAATAAAAAAAAAGAAGAAAAGAAAGAAAAAGAAAAGAACAGTACCAAGCGGTGAAACCCTGACCCATCAGAAGATCGGGAAGTTTCAATGCTTTCCTTATGATTTGTTTTCTGACTAAAACCCATCCTCTTTTTGTCCAAATTGTCCTCTACGAAAACATCTACATGTATCAGTATAAGCTAAAATTAGTCATTTACGGGCCAAATGTCTGTAGATGCATTTCAAATGTATAAAATACTCTTATGTGTTCAAAATTTTGTTGTTGTTGTTGTGTGTTTGTCATTTCTTTTCTTTTTTCTTTTAACCGAACTACATGAAAAAATTAACTGCAAGAAAGTAAAAAAAAAATTAAAGTTTTCCAAATTTCCTTAAGTCGCAATGATACAATAAATATGTGATATGAATACAACAAAATATGAAGAACCCAGAAATTTTCTTATACGATTTTTTTAATATAAAGTTCTGACTAATGATATGTTCTGTTATTTGAACTTCCTATTAATGACATGATCTGAAATTCTACCTTGAAAACCATTGGCGGATTTAGAGGGGGGCGTGGGGGGGGGGGTCCTAAACCCCCCCCCCCCCCTAAACCTAAAAAAGAGAGAGAGAGAGAGAGAGAGAGAGAGGAAAAGAGAAAGAGGGAGTGTGAAAAGAGAGAAAGATTCTGTGTGTCATCTAAACCTCTCCGGATCTTTCATATCGAATACTATTTTAGTATTTACATAGCATTTCCCGGTACCCGGTGGCTGTGTAAGCGGGCGCGGGCTTAATATGTAATTATCCACAACAATGACATCACAACTTCAAATGAAGCGTAGAAAAATGCAGGGTCGATTGGACCTTTTTTTCAACCCAACAAGAAGGTACGTAGGATTGTAAAACTTATAACCATACTGGCACTGTACCAGTTTTCGGCTAGTACCAGTTTCCGGCTATTTCGTGATTTCAATCATTTAAACGCGATTTTTCGAGATTTTGATTACCTGTCGTCTGCAAGCACAGCAAATGAATGTAAAATGCCCTTAAATATTTGCTTTAACTGCTGTAAGTAATACATCACAGCCAATTTTATGATGTACTCTTCTCAAGTGTACATTTCACGTGCAGGGGAAGTGACGTCACATGGATAAAAATAGAATTCAACCTCTTTTCATAAGAGTTCATGACCCTGTCTACGTAATTTGTTGGGGCTCACTGAAGGAAATTTACTTCAATGCATGCGAATTTGAATACAAAATGTGATAAGAAAGAAAATGATAAAATTGATGAAAAGGGGTCAAAAAACATTTTAGTATGATGATGTATGATATCA
Source organism: Pteria penguin (assembly GCA_035048485.1). NCBI lineage: Eukaryota > Metazoa > Mollusca > Bivalvia > Pterioida > Pteriidae > Pteria > Pteria penguin. Next base: position 63,693,418 of record CM068581.1, on the reverse strand, counting down.
ATGAAAAAGAAAAGAAAGAAATTGACAAAATTAATAAAAAGTGGCAAACAAACATCTGTAATATGACATGATGATGCATCATGATCATATCGGTGTAGTAGATTTACCAGCCCTAACTATATTAACTATGCCATAAAACCATGAATTGTTTAAAGAGAAAGAGACGACTGAGAATATTTTATAAATCATTGACCAAAAGACTGAAGAATAAAACTAAGGAACAGACCTCTAATCACACAAAATTAAATGGTATGCAGTGGCGGATGTAGAGAGGGGGTGCCAATTTTTGCAGCAAATTTACAAGGCATATATATAGACGATAAGGCTGAAAACACTTGAGTAAAATGAAAACTCCAGATTTGGCACCCTAGATGACTGAGCACTCTGGCTTATACTAGACTTTCACATGTGCTCCATAACCCCCCCCCCCCTTTTTTTTCGGAAATTCTAGATCCGCCACTGGTATTTTCCACCTTATACCATAAAAACAAAGAACAATAAATAGATCTACCCGGAACCCGTAACTTCGACGGTCATTTACAAGAACTATAAATGATGCGGTTGTCCAGAATAGGCGTACCAGAGCATTAACACACTCCAACAAACAAGAAAGGGGGATGGTATTATAAATGAAGACCCGCATAGTAGAATTTCAGATTTGTCATTTCAGTTTATGATTTGTAGAATATGTTAAAGAGAAAAAGAGAACCATATGCAGACAGGTCTTTGCAGCTTGCTGTGGGAGATGTGAAGGCAAACCGCCTCAACTGTTACAAGGCTGCCTTGGAATACAATGTCCCAAGATCAACGATATATGATCATGTAAAAGGGAAGTTTGTTAATTCAAAAACAGGTCCACAGCGGATGTTGACTGACTTGGAAGAAACTTCCCTAGTCAGTTATATGAAATATGTAGGAGACAGAGGGTTTCCCATATCGAGGAAAATGCTTAAGGTGAACTTCACATGACAGTAATACCATTTACTGTACTTCAATTCAATATATAACAATTAAAGAACATTATTATTCCTTATATAAATGATATGACAAATAAAGAAATACGATTGGTGTAGAGAAATCAGGTGGGAGGGAGACAAAACTTCGTGTCTCACGGTCGTGTCGCACGGTTCGACATCGTGTCTCCCCCACCCCAATCGGAATGGTATTTTCCTTTTGTTTTAATATGAAACATGTTAATGTTAATAATAGATCGTTGAAAGAACGTTGTTTTTCTCAATGTCGTGTTGACTAGGTTATACTTTGTCTAGTGTCTGTCTCACTGTGTATGTCTGTTTGTCTGATAGTCCTGAATCACACTTTTTAAAACTTTCCAAGCTACTGAAGGCAACATATGTTTTCTTGATAAAAGTATTTCGTAAGGTAACACTTTGTGAAGTATTTCGTTATCAATTGCAAGAGAAACATGACGATTTCACGTCAACTGCTGGTTGATAACAATTTTCCCGAAATCTGTCTGTATGGTTCTCTACCTGGTGTCAAAGTATTATTACAGCTAGCTACGGCAGGCTACATGAAAACAAGTTTTCAAGAATGGCCTTAGTATTTCTTCAGCTTTCGGTATAATAAACAATTTATTGCCCAGTTTGGAGAAGACATGAAAAATCTGTTCAACCCAGAAAAACCATGTCTCCCTACGGCGACGATTTTTCTGTATTGAACAAACCTTCATGTCTCCCTCCCAGCTGGGCAATAAACGTAATGCTCATAAATCTTTTCATTGTTACTGTAAAAGCCATTTTAATTGTTTTCAAATTTGTAGATAGGCATTAGTATATCTCATCCATGTATTATTCTTCAACGATGTAATTTTCGTCGTTTTCGTTATTGTGATGTCAATGTTGACACTTCAACGGAAATTTGTGAAATAGTGTAAACATGACGTATCATAACCATATTATACGTACATGTTTGAAAGGAAAAGAATGAAGACAAAATATGCAAACAAACACGGGAAAAAATATAAACAAAACCAGAAATAGAAAGTAAACAAACCTAACAAAAAAGAAGAAAATGTTTGTTGGTGTTTTACGTCGTTTTCAGCAATTTTTCAGTTATATCGCGTCATGAATGCGTAAATGGCCAACCTCTTGAATACAGTGGTGCAATCCGGGAGTCCATCCTCGGACCGTCGACCCCGCAAGCCAAGCGTTAACCACTACACCAAGCCAGATCATAAGAATGAAAGGTAGGAAAACTAAATTATCATGCGCAAATTGGATTCATTAAAAACCCCTTCATATATTTATTGTTTTGATGCTTGATAGAACATGTACAAGTATTAGTCTGTTTTCATCATTTCCGATTTAAGTCCTTTGTGATAGCCATTGTAAAGGAATCAGGGAGAGACACATTGTTTAATATGGAAAAGGGACCAAGTGATAAGTGGTGTAGGTCATTCCTGGAAAGACACCCTGACCTTAAAGAAAAGACGCCAGAAGCACAAGATAAAGCAAGGGCAAAAATGTCAAATTGGACAGTTATGAATCAATACTTCAACTTATTAGAAAAAACAGTGAACGAGTTGGGATTGACAGCAAAACCATCACAGATTTTTAATTGTGATGAGAGCGGATTTAGCGGTACTTCTTTCTTTTCAAGATACATAATCTACAATTTGAATTATATTTATTATTTTTATGTCCCCGGATCGAAAGACCGATGGCATATTGTCTTTGTCTTGTCTGTTTATCTGTTTGTCTGTCTGTTGTCAATTTTAGTCCTGGCTATAACTTTTGAACTGTGAGGGATAGAGACATCATATTTGACATTCGTACTCAACTAATAAAGCCCTTTCAAATGACACCAAGGTCGATGACCTTTCGACCCTGACAATGACCTTCACGCTAAAAATAACTCTTTGGACTTTGGTGCCACCAGGGCATTAGTGTTTCACAAGCACAACTCATTTTCCTTTTGTGCATGTTTGTGTGTGTTCTGCTCAAAAGGTGAAGTTTGCCTTAATTACATATCTAAGTTCATTTTGATATCAGAACAAAGAATCTATATGTATACATAAAATTAGCGACGTGCTTTAACCTATCTTGGGGATATGAATTTCGCAATGAACGCATGCACGACCATACAAAAATGTAAACAAGATAATGAAATTAATTTTAACTTTTTTCTTCGTCCTTCCGTCCGTTTTTCCGTCAGTCACAAACATTTCAAACCTGACTATATCTTTTGAACAATGAGAAATAGGGTTCTCATATATCTTTTGTGTATTCATTACAGGTAAGGAGAGGAGTCGCCAAAAAGTTATTGTCACCAAAAATACCCATGCTTATCAGCAGTCGAATCTAACAAATTCTCACATTACGGTAAATTGCCCTTTGTAATGCAATTTTAAAAATACGAAAGAACTAAGAAGATGTGTGAATATACAACATATAGTTAAAATAATATCTAGCAAAGCCATTAAAGTACACAGACTGAGAAAAAAAAAAACTTGTGCTTTAAAATAATGCAAATTCATTTAATTTTATATATTTTTATGTGATAGGTACACTTATGCATTGGTGCAGATGGGAGAGTTTTGCCTGCCTATGTTATATTTGAAGGAAGCCTCCCTCACAGATCTTTCACAGATGGCGTTCCCACAGATTGGCTATATGGAACCTCTGAGAGTGGATACATGGACTTTGAACTGTTTGAATCGTGGTTTGAAAAAGTGTTTTTGCAGTTTTGTGGAAGCAGACGTCCAGTACTGCTCATTTTTGATAACCACGATTCTCACATTTCATTGCCCCTGCTTAAAAAGGCCAGAGAAATGATATCCACATACTGGGACTACCACCTCATACCACTCATATTACTCCAGCCTCTAGATGTTGCCATTTTTGGGCCTTTGAAGGAGAAAGTGGCTTCTTTGGCTACATCGCTAGGATTTTTAAACGCAAACTTACTAATCGGGAAGGCTAAATTTCCAGCTATCCTAAGGTGACAGAATATGACAATATTCAAGTTATAGCACGAATGAATAGAAAATGAATGAACTGAATAAGAAAAAAATAAAAATAGATTTTTAAAGTGTGAATTTGTGTCATAAATGTTTTTTTTATTAATTTCATTTAAAGCTGAACAATCATAACATACATACATAAGGAGTAGTACATTCATTTTATGTTCCATCGTTTGCGAGACAGCGCGAAAACATTAATTCTCATTCGTCCAGTCGTCTGTCTGTAAGAAACTGAACTTAAGCCTTTTCTAAAACTACTGCACCATTACAGATAGGGTTCATATATTTCATATACATGTATTTCACATGTATAATTAAATATGATGAATTTTGCTTTATATACATGTACATGAAAACAAGACATACACATTGCGTAGGACCAATAATCTCAGAATCTGCTTGTTTACCAGAAAGTCTGTTTGAATTGTAGTTCTTGCCATTGACCATATATGTTCCCCAGCAAAGATCAAGTACGGATTTTCAAAATGCGGGATGTACCCGGTAGACATCAATGCCATTGATAAGACACAAGTTAGACCACTTGATGACCATAGAAAACAAGATAAAGAATCAAATAATGATACAGGTAAATGATTTCTAAAAATAGTGACAGTGAATGAACATATTCATGCATGCACAATATTACCATACATACTAGAGGAAAAAAGAAACTGTGTACTTTTAATAGTAATTTCATTTATAGATTTATATATACAAAATATTATTTTGCATTATGTATATCATTATTTAATTGATTGATTGATTGATTGATTATTGTTTTACGTCACTCCACGATTATTTCACGTATTATTTAATATGATGCATTATCTTCAATTCAAACATCAAATTACGAAATATGTTTATTATGACACATGCGAGCAGCCGCTGACATTAAGGGAGGAAGGGGGGGGGGTGTGCAAAAAAGTTTGACAAATTTGATAGTGTGTATGAAGATCATTTGCACCTACGACGCATTGAACGAATCAGTTTATGCAGAAATGCCTGGAAATGTTCTGTCATATAGAGCGATGAAATGCGTCCAACGTAAAAAGATTTGCCTCTTTGATGATTGTCTTGTCTGTCTTACATCTATTCAGGAGGATTAATGGTAGGAATTCCTTTATTCTTTTGAATTTCCCTTCTTTTATTTAAGGCACGTTCACCTCATCCATTTTATACTACTTGTATAACTTTGTATAACTTTTCATTTTAGAGAAGATTATATCCAGTGATGTGGCAAATGTTCTGTGCCACAATTGTGGCACTTCCATTGATGTTTGTGTAGAAGACTTTGCACCTGTAAACCCCTTGGTGGCAAACGGTTTAATACCCGAGAACCTCGCAAAAATCTTGGTGCCACCATCTACTGTCAATGGAGGGCAAAAGAAAAAAAGTGCAAAACTAGTTACCGAGGCAAGGGTTCTGACAGGTATGTGATACAATGATACTATTTTCCAAACAAAATGTTGTCATCTGTCAGATATTAAAGAAATATATGGATTTAGTAGATGAGTCATTAACTCCTTATCTGAAAGTGGTATCTAAATGAAATATTCATGAACACAAGACATATATTTTTTATTTCTAATCAATACATTTCTTTTATATTCATTTCAGGAGAAGACATGATAAGGAGATTAGAGGAAAAGGAGGAGAATGCGAGAAAAGCAGAAGAAGAGAAAGAGAATAGGAAAATAGAAAGAATTAAGAAGAGGGAAGAAAAGGAGAGGGCAACAGAGGAAAAGAGAGAAGCAATGGAAGAAAGGAAAAAGGAAAGGGAGAGAAAAAGAAAGGAAAAAGAACAAGAGAAAAAACAGAAAAAAGTCACAAAAGAAAGAAAGAGGATGAGAAGAGATGATGCACTAAATCTGTGTATTATGTGTTATGAAGCTGACCCGGAAGGCGGTATCCATAGCAACATGGACATACTCTGGTATCAGTGTTCAGTTTGCGACGGTTGGGCCCATCAACTCTGTACAAGTGTTCGACTTGGAGAAGAGGAAAATTATGTTTGTGATGAATGTGTTTTTGCTTTGGAAGAATAGACCATAATCAACTTTTCTTGTGATAACTAATTGTGATAGTAGGACATTAAAACCTGTGATACATTAATTTCTTGTATTAATATAATCTACTTTTGAATGGAACTGACAGAAAATCATTCAAACTGTAATGAAGTACAAAACAATTTATTATTTGTATTATCATGTAAGTAAAGGTGTGTACATACATTTCCTTTTTCAGCTAAAGTAAATATATCTGTAATTTTCTCATTTTAACTCTCTGGGACGAAGGTCCAGAAAAACTATTGTTATCACCCTGGTGTACATTTTTAACCTTGACTTTTATATCATTTGTACCAGGGATAGAATTTTGAATTTCTCATGACCGGAGTTTTCATTTGATACCAGGGTCCGACGCCATAAACTGAGAATATACTGAAGTCTAATATTTCATTTTAATTTATTCCATTGTCAAACGTTCAAATAAATTCTCTTGCAGAATAGTTTAATTCTATTTATCAATAGAATAAAACTAAATGAAATCCAAATCCCAGTTGTTAATTCATTGATGAACAGAAAAAATATGAAATTTTGACTTAAGTATATTCCCACTTTATGGCGCCGGACCCAGGAGTTTTCATTTGATACCATGACTTTCGAGCTACTGACCTACTTTTCAAAACCTTAACTTTGGCTATATCATGAAATGTAAATTAACAGGTAGATCTATACACACACACACACACACACACACACACACACACACACACACACACACACACACACACACACACACATATATATATATATATATATATATATATATATATATATATATATATATATATATATATAAAGATTAAAGCTGTAACAAAAGTAACATTTTCATTTTAAGATACCCCCCTTCTCTTTCTTTGTTTCTCTTCTTCTTCTTCCAATGAAAAGTGTACTAAAAGTTGAGCGTTATACTTCTCTCTCTCTCTTATTTATTTATCATTATTTAGTTTTATATATTTTCTTTTCTTTATTCATTTATTTTATTTTTTTATTATTTTTTTTATTTATTTACTTATATTTTATTTATTTATTGTTATTATTATTATTATTTTTTTTTTTTTGCTTTTTTTTTGAGGGGGGGGGGGGGTTGTTCTTTCTTCTTTTTTGCTTTTTACCATTTGTTTTTATTTTCTCTCAATATATTTCTAACCCCCTCTCTCTTTCTCTCTGTCTCCACTTTTCCACATTTCTATTTCTATAACAGTTAATTGAACCCGCGCGGAGCCCCAAATTCCGGAAAAATGACGTAGCCGGAAACTGGTACAGTACATAAACAGAAATGGCGGCGTACATGGTTGTATCGATCTCTTTAAAATACTAATTTTCCTCCGAAATATTTAGATAGAAATTACCAATATATGAAGACGTAGAAGTAACCTATATCTTCTGTAAATATTATTTCTGTGAATGCCTTATTAAACGAACAATTTAGGAAAAACCGCGAATTTTAGCCGAAAACTGGTACAGTGCCAGTACAGTTACAATATATGCAATAACATGCATGCATGCATAGCCTACGCGGACACGGTAGATTGTTTACATATCAGCCTTTAGTCTAAACTTTTAATGTTTTAGCGAAGCTTAGCATATTGATGACGGAATGAACTCTTCTCGGTGAACGTACTGTCTAAACTTTTAGTGATATGTCTATTTCGTTTAGTTTCTAAAGTACAAGGTTCCCGCAATTAAAGTTAAGCTATGTAGAAATCACCTTATTCGTTCTCTGTATCTTAAAATGTCAAGGGACTCGTGCAGAATTTACAGAAAATGTGTGTACAAAGAAGCTTACTGAGCGATATTACAGTCACAGGTAGTACTAGTATTTTACGAATAGCTGGTTATACAGAGGAAACTGAAAAACTGAAATGAAAATTGGGATACAAACACGTTACAAAATTGTCTTTTTACCATTTCGGATGATTATATGGAACGGCACCTAGGGTTCAACTGGTGTAGCTAACCTGGTTTATAGACCCGTAATTACAACGAAAGTCAATCATTCAATAACTCAATTAACACACATTTCAAAATTTTGAAATAACTTAGATATATGTTATAAAATATGCATAAAACGTTGTATAGAGTCTTCGCGCTAACCACAAAAAGGGTTAATTTCTGAAAGGGTTTTGGGGGTTTTAAAACTCTTAAAACCATTTTCCGTCGGGGGGCTTCGCCCCCCTGAACCCCCCTACCGGGGCTCTGCCCCGGACCCGCTGGGGGCCTTCGCGGCCCCCCGACCCCTCGCGTTTTTGTTGATAATCACGCCCCCCCTAACTACAATTCCTGCATCCGCCCCTGAAAACGTAGAAGTCTTATGTATTAAATCAAATGGCAAGCGATGACCCAACTGATATGCTGAAAAGCAATCTATTTTGTATTAAAATTTTTCATTGTTATACATTTATACAGAACAGGATGTGCTCAAAGTTATAAGAACAACACTTGTATGATGGGCGAGCATTTAGTTATCATTTCCTGTGAATACATGCATATTTAAATTATTCTAGATACAAGTATGCACAACGTAAATATTAAAAGCCTCCTCACATATAGGCGAATCCATTAAACGTAATCTTGCGAATTGGGGAAATTTGTCAAACCTGGCGAAGATTGACCGAAAATTGCTTTAAAAGTATGAAATACAAACGTAGGGGAACTTCTCAATGTTAATGATTAACAGTGACCGATTTAACGAGCCCGCCCCCCCCCCCCCTTTTCGTCACATATTTACTAGTAAAAATCCAGATTTTGCACCAAAAATGACTGAAAATTTTGGCTAATACCCATTTGCCCCCCCCCCCTTTTTCGGAAATCCTGGATCCGCCACTGATTAAGAAAGTATGGCGAACGGTTACTGTTATACGCTATGATGCGTTGGATTAGCAAACATTAGTTGTTCTTTCCATTGGCGACTAGGAGCGTAAATATGCTAACGTAAGCACAGCTTTGCGCATTAAAACACATGCTTCCGAAGCCGTCCGCATCTTACCGTAATTGTATTCCCCGCATCCGAGCAGACGTTCAGAGTCACGTGCGGTCCTCTGACTCGACACACTGTATAGCGGTTTTTGTGTTATTTTCAAACTTTGCCAAGATGATTCATTAGGGATTTTACGAAGGTCCAAGAAGTTATCAACGATAAGAAATTATCAGAATATATTGCAAATAGCAACAGATGTATATAACTTATATTATAAAAAATAAGTAAAATTTGTGGACTTATACCTACCACTCAGGGGCCAGTTGTTCGAAACTTTAACCATTGGTAAAGCTAATCAGTGGTTAAATTTCATCTGACTTTATCTTTGAAATCAGACAAAATGATAGTCTGTGTACTGATTTGCAGCATATGTAACCAGCATTGTTCAGCAAGATATTTGTACAGAAATCTTGTAATAATTTAGTAATTTATCCTCCAAAGGGAAGTCGTTTCCGATAAATAAATACATTTACACTCAAATGCCACATTATAAAGGGAATGTGCCCGAAAATTTGTGGCATTTGAGTGTAACTTTATTTATTTATCAGAAATCTTATAAATTAGATTAATTATCTCTCAAACTTGAACCACTGGTTAGATTGACCAGCGGTTAAAATTTCGAACAAGTGGCCCCCGGTAATATCTTACGAACTTCTAGTCAGAGTAGACAATGGCTAGTATTATGATGCTGAAGAAACCCTTGCAATTACCAGAGCTGGCGGGTTTTCTTATTGCTATGTGTTAACAATCTATAGCAGCAACACAATAAGGAAAGTTCCACTTCTTGAGGAAACCGTCAGCCATTTGTTTTCATTCTTCCTGTGTAGAATGGGGGAAGGGGTGTGTGTGTGATAACCTCATCAACATATTCCTCACATATAACATGACATACTTTGCTAACAAACACTCAAAAGGTATTCTCAGCTACCCGCCAGGAGTACTGCATGTCCGAGTACTTGGCAACGGAAATCAGGTAGCGTAGTGTGGCAGCTTACTTGAAGCCTGGATACAACGGCTCCCTTAAAACGGATGTGTTTCACAAGTTGAATACGGACCCTCTGGAATATTTCATCATACATTTCAGTTGGCATGCTGATTAATTTCTTAAAGGTTTTGGGATCTTTTGGGCTCAACCATTAGCTGATCATAGATGTCAAATCGGCGCCTTCTTTGGTGATGCAGCCATGCCGCCTAATTCGGCTTCTGATACACTGGTGGATGTACAGTTGTTCCTGGAACGCTACTTAGTGGGAAATACCAATCGCACACTGTAGTATCAAGCATTGTGCGTCTTCCATGTCGAAGGAATAACTAAAAAATTGAAATTAGCCTCTTCCTTTTATTAATGAAATTATACAGGTGTTCGCAAAACTGCAGAGTAATTAAAAATTTCTCCAAAGATCGTCATGAGTCGCGTATAATAGAACTTCGTAGTTACTCTTCGTATTCAAACGGATACTGTTCGTTTATTGATCATCAATTAATCGATATAATTCGCTTTTATTTGTCATAAAATTCGGATTGAATTAGCTAAGCAACGTAAGGAATTCTAGCCCTATCATTCATATAGGACCATGACTTGCAGCTAAGAGAGATACTGAGGTAATATGGAGGAAATGTGGCCAAGTACTTTGTGCCAACGAAGAAACATTATTTATAAATCAAATTGCGAATGTATTCTAATCAAATATTGGTATCTGCATTCTTATAATAATTAATATTAGAAGAACAAACAACACTGTAATGAGATTCGCACCTATGATCTTCTTCTCCCGATAAGTATCAGAAAGCATCATTTGCGAAACTGAATCATGCTAGCTTAAGTGGATTCATCGGTAAAATGCTGTAAGAACGCACTGAAAAAAGTTGTTCAATGAATAGTGAAACCGTAACACAATGAAACATTCGTTAAACACGATATAAGTGTGTATTGTAATGTGTTTTATAGTGCATTGATTATTTATCATTTGGGCTTTGCAACTATCATGAATCAGTTTTCCTGATATTTTTTTTTCGTATTTAGCAGGATCTTACTTTTCGAACTTTTATAACGGATAATGTTAATAAAGTCAAACATTTCTCTTTTACGACTACAGATTTATAGTGACACTGTTGTACATATACATTGCTCATTTCCTGAATGAACTCTTCTTCATAAATCTAGGGTTGTCGATCCATAAAAGAATTTTAGTGAAAAATATGTATTTTTCTTTTAAAAAATCCCCCTTTTTAAAAAATTTTGTTAAATATATATGATATAGATAATATGGGAGTAGTCAGTCCCTTCCCCCCTCAGAAAAAGACTGTCTTACAATACTGGTGGCACTAAAATATACCCTACGCATGAAGTTCATTTTAATGAATTATTTTCATTCTTCGGTAACATATGCAATAAATAAACAAAGGTAATATGTATGTATCCACGTTAGATTTCATGCATTGCAAGATTATGGTAACACCCCTCCCCCTTCCCACTTTGAAGTGTTCTTAAGTTCCCCGCGGAGGACTTGACTTACGGTATTTTTTTTTCCTGAGGCTATGTGGCAGTGACACTTTATACACAGTGTTGGTTCACATTCAGTTATATATAGTGCTGAGTTACACTTGTCTTATCCGTATGTAAAGACACCAGTGGCGGGTGTGGCTAGCCATTTAGGAGACGCTTACTCCTCCCGAGAACCAGGTCTCACCTCTGAATTTCAGGGGTCTGTGAATGTCTGTTGGGTGCATTGTTGTTTGTGCCAAAGTCATGTGACACCAGTTACTTTTGTATTTTGTATTAAATTCTAGTAAAAAAACAATAACGAGACAACCCTTTAGAAGCTGAATCTCTGTGTAGCGAACGCTTATTTTAATAAAGAAATTTCATGTATAACCATGTTACATTTTAAGATAAACAACATAGTATCATACTAAGCCCTCCATACTTATTTGGATAGGAAATTATTGCAAAACATAAAATGGTCAACTCTCATAAATCAGATATATGTGTTAGAATCGTACTTATATATACATATATATATATATATATATATATATATATATATATATATATAGTAAAACCTGTCTCAGCGGCCACCTCTATTAAGAAGTCACCTGTCTATAAAGGTCACATTTTAAATTCCCAAGTTCTATGTTTCCCTAGATAATAGACCTCTGTATAAAGGTCACCTGTCTATAAAGGCCATTTTGGACTCTTCCCTTAGCTGACCTTAATAGACAGGTTTGACTATATATATATATATATGGTAAATCTTTATTACGATGAATCGGCACAACTCCCTATAAGACTTTTGTTGCATCATGGTCAATCACGTGATCATATAACAAGATTTCCATCGTTATCCTCTATAAGTGGTTGCTGACTTCTTTCCTTCATTTTTGTTGTATTTTTGCAACGACAATTTTTCTGAAAAGAATAATATTTGTAATAATAATAGTAATGATGATGATGATGATGAGGAGGAGGAGGAGGAGGAGCAGGATGAAAAAAATAATAATAACAATAATGTAACAAAAAACTAGTAAAAACTAGGAATAAAATTAAAAGATTTTAAAATCGTTACACCTAAGGCTAACTCATCCATTGAAAATCCTAAACATCTTATTTTCGAATGTGATATTGTAAACATTATCTGTATTGAAATAAACAATTCGTTCGGTTAATTTATAAATTGGAAACACGCAGTAATATGACTTTAAGTAAAAAATAGTAATGATCAATTATACAATATTTTTATCAGGTGCAAAATTGATACAGGACTGCCGTTATGCTTAGAGTTACTAGATTGGTTGGTACGTAAATTGGTGTTTTACATCGCTTTCAACAATATTTCAGTTATATCGCGACATGGAGCAGGAGGTTACCAACCTCTTATACATAGTGACGCAACCCGGGAATCGAACCCGGATCGTCGGCACCGCAAGCCAAGCGCTTTACCACTATACCATTCCTGCCCCGGGTTACTAGATAAGATACCACAAAAAAAAAAACCAAAAAAAAAAAAAAAAAACCCAACACCTCTACCCAGAAACTCACGAAACTCTGTAGGCCTTGTAAACGTTTCCTATCTTTATTCAGATTTTTTCAAGAGAAGTTCTTTTAGTCATAAAACTACGGCGGCTGTAAGTAGACGTGTACAGAAAGGTTATTATCTCGTTCCCATAGAATATCAAGTGTAGTCACAAATTATCAAAATAGGGCTACAAATTATGAATCTATGTCATCTATATCTATTTCATTCCCACATATTATTAACCTATTATCGCTGATTAAGTTTCTCGCCCCCCCCCCCACCCCACCCAAGAAATGATTAAAATATGACCACAGATTATCAACCTTGGTACAGATGATTTCCTTGTTTAAAAAGTTGAGAATGGCACTTTTCTGTTTGTATGGGGTTTTTTTTTTTGTTTTGTTTGTTTTTCCTTTTTGTTTTTTATTTTATTTTATTTTATCTTCTTTTATTTTCTGCTTTACTACTGTAAACACCTCCGCCTTCAGGGTTCTTCAATAATGTTGCTATGAAGCAATTGTTAAGTGTGATGCCATGATAGTTATAAAACACCTACATGCATACCTAAGAATGTACTAAAGTTGTGGCTACAGATTAATGATATGAGTGTGAGATTAATCTTTTGATTAATCTTTTAACAGAAACAAAAACAAACAAACAAACACCCCCCCCCCCCCCAAAGAAAAACAAAACAAAACAAAAAAAACAAAAAAAAAAAAAACCCAGGAAGAATCGCCCCCCAAACCAAAACTAAACATAAAACAAACAAAAACAACAGGAAAAAAAACCCAAACAAACCGCGATCCTTCTTACGATAGATCAAATTCCAACGACAGTGGACTTTGATCGGAGAGACTTTAATCCCATCAACCGGTCAATTATTTTAAACCAAGTCGCTTTCTTCTCCGTTTCAGTGTATCTACATAAACGCTTTAAAGTTGCACTAGCTGTCATTTTCCGTATTAAAAACGAAAGCTGTAACGTTTAACCCTGGACTCTCTCCTGAAGTTCAGCTTTTATACGAAATTACAATGTTATATAAGTTCGGTTAGTAGTGGAAAAAATCATTGAAATGTAATTAAATAATTACGACCTACCCGCACAAAGTCGGTAATTTTTTCTTCACCTGGCATGCTCAGTGTATCAATGACCTAGCCAACTAACGCGAGATTTGTAAACTTTCACTAATAACAACAACACTAGTGACGTAGACAAAGCTATCGGAGATGAGACGTCCTCGATTAAAGACAGAATTCGATAACAACAGGGATGAAAAATGTCTGTGACGAAACATTTTTAGAACAAGAACAACATAGAAGTTGCACTAGAGCGATGGGAACGGGGGAGAGTTGTCAATTTACACAAAATACTTCGCACGAGTCTTTAATGTTTACATTTTTCAATACCACGTCAGCACGAGGCTATGACATTCCATTGAATTGATTACTTGCGTGTTTGTATTATGAAAGCGGTCCGATATTCACTGTCATTAGGTAAGGTAATCTCTTAAAATTAACTGTTGATAATAATGTGTTAGGTGGACGACATGAAAGAAACGTAAATGCATTTTGTAAAATTCTTTAAAAGAAATTGTTTTAAGAGTCCCTTTTTGGGGCCCCTCGATCAAATCATATGGGACTACTAATGTGACATAAAGCTTTAAAATGTTCGTTGTATATAGCCAAATTACTATTGACAGTATTACTGATGACATTTTTCCTTTTCTTCTGTGCATTTAGTATGCGCCTATATATCTTTGAGTTTACAAAGCTAGATAAAACATGTTTTTACGAAGATATACTCAGCGACACACTTTAGTACATTGTTTTTATCACGTGATTTTCTGATCCGATTTACATAGGTGTCAAATGTTGTGTAAATGGTGAATGTAACGGACATTTCTCATTTTTTGCGGTTTATAAAAACGTGTCAATGTCGTCAAAAGAGTTGACTTTCGATGTAGTATAACTTTGTTTTGTAGTTTGATTGTATGTAATTTCATATAATGAAATGCAAAATACGAAAGTAAGTGGTGTCACATGACTATGGCACTAACAACAATGTACCAAAGTGGACTTTCACGGACCCCTGAAATTCAGAGGTGAGACCAGGTGCCCGGAAGGAGTGAGCGTACCCTGTTTTGCTAGCCACACCCGCCGTAAAAGTCCTTACACACAGACGAAACAATAATAATTCAGCACTGTATATATAAATGAATGTGAACAAACACTGTATAGAAAGTGTCAGAGCCACATAACATCAGGAAAAAGGTATAATAACACTTAAGTCAAACCCTCCGCGGGGAACTTTTTCACGAGCTCCACACTGCAAAGGGAATAAGTGTGACATTAAACATAACACATGAAACATAACATTCTTGTTATACCAGTTTTGACAGCTAATGCAAATTTAATATATAAAACATACTCGTCCAAGCAGGAAGAGACACTTCTGCCGTCCATTATTTGTCTGTCACTTAGCTGTACGTGACACTTGAATACAATAACAACTTACGAAAACACCAAAATAGCATGAGAGATTCAAATACCAACATTACTGTTAAACGGACTGGGTCTAGATTTTCAAACTATCAACTACCTTATAAAGTTACCTCTCGTGAAGCGGTTTAAAAAATTGTGTAGTACATAAAGATACAATAAAAATCGGTATAGGAGAATGTTCGAGTATCGCTTCATTTCTTAAAAAATTCACCCATTTAGTATATCGATGCGTTACCTAAGTAATGGACAGGTCATTTGAGGTGACCATTCAAATGCTTAAGCGTGAGGCTGCTCCGTCTGCAGTAAAATGGAAATTTTCAGTTGTGATGAAGAAGTGTTTCTATCACAAAGTACATTTTCAAAAATGGTTCCCGAAAGCGATTATAGCACTGATCATATAATTCGGGATATTGTCGACCTTGAAACTATGTGTGATAAAGTGTTATGCTCCTTTGTGCTCAAATATAAGTGATGATGGGGATGACGAGTCTCTCACTGCCCAGAAAGTGTGACAAATTTCGCCCATTTTGTGGAATCTATTTAATTTAATCCAAATATAGTGTACACATATTACTTTCATCTTGTCGCCAGCAGCTAAGTCATACATGTTTTAATTGGTTTATTAATGGAGAGGATATAACGGTGGGGAGGTGGTAGATCTAGGAATGTTTGGGGGCTGAGAACCCTCTCGCCATGCTTCTGATATCTTTTAATATAAAATTTAGGAGAACATGGGAAAATGGTTCCACCTCCAACCCCCATTGGATCCGTCATTACTGCCATCGTTCAAACCTCTCCATTCCTTGAAAATAATGGAGCGTTTACACAATAGAGTGGAATCACTGGTGGATTTTAACATGAAAGAAAGTTCTAAATGCACCACTCGTGCACCTTTTAATGCTTCGGGCATAACAAGTATGTATGTGTGTACGTGGGGGGGGGGGGGGGGGGGGGGGTTTCAAAGAACAAAATTAGTCTTGTGAAGCCAATCATTGTTTGAGTCATTTTTACATGGTCCTTATATTAAAATCAATTAAAGAGGGAAAAGCAGGTCGAGTTAGGTTATCAAAGTAACATCAATATTGAATTTATTGGAAAGATAAACACCGCATTTCTCCAAATATGCACTCTATCTATAACAGCTCTTTTCCTACCCAGGTTTACGAGTTCTTATAAAATAATTTATTAAAAGTATTTTACAAAAGAAACATACATGTGTACATGTGTGTGCATGTAATCCCTGCATCCCTAGTGACCCGTACGTGCTACTTTAGAGGGCGGCATTCTGATGAAATCTAGTTACCGTGTGGTAAGTGGATACATGTGATTTCAGTTTGTAATGTTCAAAACAAGTTTCTTTGACTAAAGTAGGCATAGATTTAGACCTAGACTTAAACTAAAATACATAATTAGATTTAGACTCGTCTTATTTATATTGTATTCCTAAATCGCACAAAACTCTATCATGACAACGTTTTATCGATGGTTTTTCTAAGAGCTCCACAATTCGGGTATCGATCTTATTCACAAAAATATTATCAGACAATTTAAAATATTACCTTAAAAATACTTTGGAACAGTGTACTCTAGAAGTGGTATTAATCAAATGTGAATCCTAAACATTCTAAAGAACTGCTGGAACATCTCAAGTCCACAAATTTTATTGAAACTCACTCAAACTCAATCAAGTCAGTCGCTTTACATAAGGATCAAGATAATGAACATTCTTGAGATGTTCAGTGGAAAGGTTTTCTTGTAAACTGTCGGCGTTCAAATAGGCATTAAATCATTGCAAATATATTTTTACTTATATGAAGCATAATTTTAAAAAGTCTTTGTTCTCTAAAACGAAGAAGCAATTAGTCTTTCTTTTCAATTTTCCATACAGACATATAGACAACAATAAATACTCAATATTCAGAAATTTCTTGTTATCTACTTAATTCACACTTCCCTTAGGAGGACGTATTATTTCTTAGATAACTTAGTTTCAAGTTAATAATTCTTCATGAGGATTACTTTAGCATTATCTACCCAGATGAACTGGAACTTAACTACAAGTCCTATGTGTCATTTCTGTTAGAGCAGAGTCAGATGTAAACTTGCATTTTTAAGGAGTCCACCGAAAGAAACAATATGACGTCCTATCTGGATAATATTTTATTTAACGACAATGATAGTCACTTTGCTGTTTTGGTTTCCTGTTGGAATGATAGTATTTTATTCGTTTATTTTATTCGTCTTTGAACTGTATCATTTTAATGCAAAAACATCATGTAACTATTTTTGATGTATGTAATATATTAATTTTTCACAATTTTACTTATCTTCACAACTTCTAGATTGAATTTGAGAAAACATGGTAGATATTAAACGAAGATGTCCCTGTACATTTTTACATGTTTTAAAAGTTTTAATGAAACTTAAGATTTATGGCCATCTACAAGCATTTTTCAATAACACTATGCAACGTTTTCTATGTCTCCGGTGAACAATATAGGCCAACTTTTGCCTCTTTTTTCTTCTGTTATCATGTATGTTCAGTGAAGATATGTAAAGTGAAGAAAGACGTTTTTTAGCTAACCTGAGCCAAAGGCTCAAGTGAGCTATTGTGATCAATCACCGTCCGTCGTCCGTCGTCCGTCCGTCGTCCGTCGTTCGTCGTTAACTTTTCACATTTTCGACTTCTTCTCCAGAACCACTGAACAGAATTTGATGAAACTTGATAAGCATGTAGTACTCATGGTCCCCTACAAGTGTTGTTGTTTTTCGTCCAGATTCATCAACAGGTGGCGCCACCACAGGCAAAAGTAGGTCAAAGAGGGTACCCTCCTTTGACAAACTTCTTCTTCAGACCGGGGGCATACAGAGACAAACCAAATGCATAGGAATGATCTAGAGGGATGTGTAAAAAAGTGTTGTTATTTTTGTTCCGAAATCAAATTTTTGACGTTTTTTTGACGTTTTTTTGTACTTGGTAATTTTAATGCAGAAAAGAGGTATTTTTTTCTTTTAGTAAACATTGATGCATTAATTTGGTTTAATTTGATCATTTTGATGGTAAGAAATACTACTGCGAAGAAAATTTTTCAGTATTTTATGTTTTGGATTTTTTATGAATTTTTTAAGACTTTCAAGAAAAAGGGGGGGTGGGATAATTGGTGTAAACATTTCACATTTTGAACTTTTTCTTCGGAACCACTTGCTGGAATTCAATGAAACTTGGCATGCATCAAATACTCAAGGTCCCCGACAAATGTGGTCATCTTTGTCAGGATCCATGAACAGGTGGCACCACCACAGACAAAAGTAGGTCACAGAGGGTACCCTCCTTTGACAAACTTCTTATTCAGATCGGGTGCATACAGCGACAAACCGACTGCATAGGAATGAGATAGAGGCATATGGGAAGAAGTGTTTATATTTTTGGTTCCATTTCGAAATCAAATTTTTGACGTTTTTTTCATTTTCATTTTGGACTTTGTTATTTTAATGCATTAAAGAGTTATTATTTTCTTTTAGTAAACATTGATGCATTCATTTGGTTTCATTTAATCATTTCTATGGTAAGGAATGCTGGTGTGAAGGAATTTTTTCAATATCTCGATTTTTGAATTTTTTATGAATTTTTTAAGACTTCCAAGAAAAGGGGGGGGGGGACAATTTTTCATATCTTCAACTTGATCTACAGAACAACTTGAAGGATTGTGATAAAACTGGGTAGGATGCAAGTATTCATAGTCCTTTTCAAAGGTTTTGTTTTTTGTGCGGATCATCCAAATTGGTTAACAGATAATGCCACCATGTCTAAAAGTAGGTCTCACAATGGTACATATACCACTTGGTAATTGAAATATGGAGAGTAGCGGTTCAAATCCAGCTGTGGTCAAAAAAAGTTTTTTTTTTTTTACACATCTAAATAAGTTTTTAGATGTTTCTCAACACTCAACATATGAAATTAGGAATTTTACGTTTAAGACTTCCAAAAAAAAAAGGGGGGGTTGGCCATTTTTCACATTTTCAACTTTTTCTACAAGACTGTTTGAAGGATTTTAATAAATCTTGGTAGAAATAAGTCACTTATGATCCTCTTCAAATTCTGTTGTTTTCGTCCAGACCTCTTTACAGGTGGCGCCACCATAGTCAAGAGTAGGTCACAAAAGAGTTCCCTCGTTTAACAATATTCTTTTTCATACGGGCTGTATACAAAGACAAACAGAATGCATAGAAATGATCTAGAGGGATGAGTGAAGATGTATTGTCATTTTGGTTCCCTTCCAAAATCAAATTTTAGAATTTTTTTCGACATTTCTTTGGACTTGGTGATTCAATGCAGAAAAAAGTGTCATATTTCCTAGTTAATTGATAATGATCATTTCTTATGGACTATTGTGATCATAATTATGGTAAGGATTGTTACTTTGAAAGAATTTTGTCAATATCTCAATTTTTGGATTTTCTATGTATTTTTTAAGACTTCCAAATGAGGGTGTATAGGAACAATTCAATCACATTTTTCACTTCTGCTGTTATACCACATGAAAGATTTTAATGAAACACGGAATACATGAAGTACTAAAAGTCCTCTATCAATTTGGTAAATTTCATCCAAATTGGTTAACAGATAATGCCACCATGTCTAAAAAGCAGTTCTCACAATAGTACATATACCACTTGGTAATTGAAATATGGAGAGTAGCGGTTCAAATCCAGCTGTGGTCAAAATTTTTTTTTCATTTCTTTACACATCTAAATAAGTTTTTAGATGTTTCTCAACACTCAACATATGAAATTAGGCAATTTTAAGTTAGATCTGGACAATATTTGAAACAATTGTTGTTCATGACCCAGACTTGAAATCAGTCAACAAAAGGCCCCACCTAAAGAAAATGACTAACTTGTTGCCCTGAATGACTTCTTGCAGAGACAAAGGAAATGCTTAATATCAAAATCACCTGAATGGATGTGCAAAAAAGTGTTGTTTTTTATTCTAGCCTGAAATAAAATTTGACATATTTTCAACATCTGTGTTGACTTAGTCACATTAATGCAAAAATAAATGAATTCTTCCTTCATGCATGACTGATAATATAGGTACTCAGGTGAGCGATATAGGCCCACTTGGGCCTCTTGTTTATTTTTATTTATTTTTTTTTTTATTCTCATTTCAAAGTTATGGTTTTTTATTTTACATTTTAATAAATCTATTAAAATTATTTGACGAATGTCCTGTTTCACTGATTTAAATGAAACTGAAAAAGAATGAAAAACTGTCAAGTAAAGAACGAAGAAGTACCGAAGGGTAAACCATATCTCATAGTCCATGGAATAAAGGGACAATATCGTATACAGTGTCATATTCAGACAAATGCGAACGCCAATAAAATGGAGGTCAGACCAGATGCCCTGGGGGAGTAAGCGTCCCCTGGTTGCATGCAACACCCGTCGCAAAAATCCTGCAACAACTTTTCAAGTCCAGGAAGTAAATACATAAATATAAACGTATGAACACGAAGTCAAATCTTCCTATTCAAGGCATGAAATATTTAACTGAAATTCCGGCATCGGAAATGCACGTGAATAGATGCCTGTAAATATACGTATTATGTCAAATCAAGTATAGTCAAAAAGTTAAGATGTTTAGTTTGTATGGTCAGGTCCCAAAATATCTGTGTACATTCTTGAAAGAGGAACCTGAAATTGCACTATATCCCTATATCGACCATAGAACTTCCTGACTGATAATTTCAAACGTTCGTCAATATATCCTTGTGAGAGTAGTTTCGTGGCAAGAAGCATCGCTCTCAGGACGAAATTTTCGTATTTACAGCATGCCCTGACATAGCGTATAAGTTGTGAAATGAATACGGGAGAGGAAGGTATGTTGTTTCTCATAAAAGGGAAGTTGGTAATAATGAGATTAAAATCGTCACGTTTGTCATGGAGAGAGGTTACTAATGAACCATCGTCACTAATTGATAGGAGTATATCAAGGCATGCTAGCATTTTCATTTCAGTTAAAGCCAGATTTTTCATTTCCAGCATTTTCAGTGTCAGAATATTAATTTCCAAATAGTGCCCCCCCCTTTTCAGAATCAAATGGTGGTACCCCTACATAACTAATAATACATGGTTTATGCAGATGTACAAATACAACGATATGTTTACTCTATTATCTTTTCACATTAAAACGGCACGATCTTTGACAAAGATTTTAATTGCAGTGGCGACAAAGAGATAAAAGCCATTCCTCATGCATTTTATTTTAGCCTTTATGATCCTAACATACTGATATACTGCTGATTTAGTTTTAGTTTGTTAAAATTACGTTTGCATTTATCATCAATAGATTATTCACGGGAAATTAAACAGATTGAATATGACTCCATGTACATGTTTCATTTTGATAACATTGCATTTTGTGTATGGTTTTAATTGCTATATACATATTTAAAACTTCCCGGATCCTTTGCATTTCTTACAACTTTCAGTTCCAAAAGTAGAATTTGAAATAACAGTGCAGAAATACTTAAGATTGAAAATGAGGAAATGAAATAGATCACAGATACTTAACTGAAGCGATTAATGGATTGAAGATGAAAAATACTTGACTAATGGCAATTTCGTTCTGCGTTTATGGAACTTGATGAATACAAATATATGACAAGACAATGTGGGAGACAAAAAGAGCATTGTCAAAGTTGATGTTCCTATTTCTAGATGTTATGGTAAATTAATATTGTTTCACATCGTTCCACCATTATTTCATATATATAATGACGGATTTTGCCTGATGGATCGCATAGAAATTTATACTATCCGATACTAGACCGATTCTAAGCAGTGAGGGATCTTTTACGTGCCAAGCCTAAAGTGGTGCGGAACCTCGGTTTCTACTGTCTCATTCGAAAGACAGGACACCGTTGTGCCCACGCAAGGAGTCGAACCCGGAACTTTTCCGTCAAGAGCCAAAACTTATCGACTGAGTTATTCCGACTCCGCCTGGTAATTCTAACGTACAATCGGCCATACTTACCCAGAGACATCTGTAGCAGTCGTGGATGTTTCGTCTTCCATTGAAGACGATAAACCACAGCAGGAGTATTAATAGGACTAGTGCAAACACAAATCCTGCAAGTGCTTCTATGAAGGGCAATTTCGACTTGCACCGTCTCCCATATCGAATATCACCGGGAACCACTGTACCTCGATACACTTCATACTGATAAGACGAACACTCAGTTTTATTAGTGCAAATAGCTCCTTCGATAATATTAAAACATTCACTGGGTGATATGCATTGTCCATCTCGAATGACTTGGCCTATGCCACAAGAAGAAAGACACTCGGAGGAATAAGTATTCGAATGTACTAATGGGGGAGGACAGGTTTTCAAACAGACCGTTTCATTATGTTGATCCTTTTCTTGTTGAGAATAAAGACAAAGAGGGAGACATTTCTTGTCGTAGAGATACTTTTGTCCGTAACATTTGTCTGTACAGTTTATACCAGAAGGTGTCCGTTCGATGTAGGGTAAGTCACTTGGACATTGTGCCAATTCCAGACAGACGTCTTGAACAATGAATAAATGACCTGGACACTGGGTTACACACTCTCTGCTTTTCTTTTCCAGTACTGTTCCGATCGGACATTTAGGTATGCATTGGCCATGATAAGACATACATGTCTCGCTATCAATCTGAAAATTAATTATGTATAAAGTAAACATTTGAATACTTTTAGCCGGGCTTAATGCCGAAGGCATAAGCCAAGGCTATAGCCGCCGTGCACGATTCTCAAAGCGAGGCAGTCTAATTATAAGTTTTAAAGCCCTCTTGCTCACTCAATGTGTTCTTGCGCTTCAAAACATAATCCCTGATGTAATTCCTAGCATTAGAATATTCAGAACGTATTGAAATTTTATTGGATCATTAATTATATGTAATATTGCAAATACAGATATACATGTGTATTTTCGTAGACTGAAGTTACCTGCTCTTGCTTGAAATCACTGAGCGAAAAGCTAGACAGAAAAGTGTTAATTACAGCACAGACCGTATGGACAGAGAACTGATAACAAACAGTACACATTGCATGTATAATCTATGTAATTCTTCTGCAGTAGCATACACAACATTATTATACAGTATTTAATGCAATTTATGAGAGGCGGTGATGATGTTTCAACAAAGTAGTAATCAAGATGTAATTTAATCCAATGTCACCGGTTCATGAATGGAGACAAATAAACCCAAGTATCATTTCTGGTTTCTCTCGGATTTGCTCCGTAACATCTAAATTATTGCAATTTTGACCAAAAAAAAAAGGCAATAATTGAATTTTGTTTTCATGCATTACGCTTCGAACCGTCGGCTACTTTCAAGTTATGTTGAGTTTCTATGGTAGATCTGTAGAACTTTTCAAGGATAAATAGAATATCCTGCTAAACAGGGTAGGTTTAATGGTCATGGATTATCAATGCAAGTGAAATTGTACTAAAACAATATTAATCCAGAGAGTTAAAGTCAAAAAGGCCCAAGAAAAAAAAAAAAACCAAAAACAAAACGGTCCACACTAGAACGGCCCATTTTTTTTTTTTACCACACCGGCCAAACTCTGTACTATTTTGACAATGGATATTGACTGATTTCAAAATAGATTTTTCCACTTAGTGTTTAAATTATACTCAATACAGATAGTAAGAGGGCAAATAATTTGACATTTTTAATAAACTGCCTTCAGCATAAAATTATTCCTATTTTCGTGTGGTCCGTTTTATTTTTGGGCCGTTTTGACTATACACCAATCAGGGAGAAAAGTCATAATTCTGCTCTCTATAGCAATAGGAGATGACAGCTATATATTTTTATGAGAATAAAGCATGACAAAGGCATTGTAACTGTTAAAACAGTAATGAATCTATGGTTTTCATCATGATCAAGGGTAGATGCCATGCCTCATGAGATATTTTATCAAAGTTAACAATGATAAACTTCATTTCACTGTTACAAATTGTTCTTCCATAAAATATGAAATATGAAATATGTAAATTCGTCTGTCCTTGAATTTGTTATCAACTGTATTTTAAGTCCAATTTAATCTTTTGCTACTTGACCAGTTACTAAAAGTCCGGCTACCAGTACTGTAAGTACTTTGATATTATTATGTGTTTTACTGTTTCTTAATTTATACATACGTACATACATATATGTAAACAATGTAATAAAAATTAAAAATCTTATGTTTGCCCCAACGTCCATTTTATATAGTATAATTTTAATCAAAATACATGTATCTTTAAGTTGGAACTTTATATTCGAAAAAGTCCATTCCCTCAGATAATTGGGGCAACGTGCACGCTACAGATCTTGCAAATACTCTAATTACATCTAAGAAGGGATTATTCTTTGTGATTGCTCAAGCCAGTTGCAATAATTCTGCAAAATCCTTACTTTGTATAAAAAAGCCACATGAGCATAACACTTACCTGAGTTAACAAGAGGGCCAAGGGTCACAGTGCTCATCTGAGATAAAATGATCTCAAAAACAACCGCTCCCCCCCCCTCCCAAAACCCCCAAACAAACAAAAAAAAAAAACCCCCCAAAGCATTGTGTCATTGCATTACTTCTACAGTATTTGTACAAAAGACATCTACAGTTTCCGTACAAGAGACTATTTTCCTTTTAGTAAATATAAGAAGCTATATATACAATAACATTGTTACAGGAACATATATACTTGAATAAACTTGCATTATATGCGAATTTCGACAGTTTAATATGTCTCTTCAATGATGCTCAAGGTCGAAACTGGAAATCCAAAATGTTTCATGATTCAGGACCCATCTAAGGGCATGATACAGACTGGCGGATCCAGAGGGGGGTCGAGGGGGTCCCGACCCCCCCCCCTCCCCCTCCCCTTTGAGATTCCTATAAATGCGCTTCCAGAGAGAGTGAGAGTGGGGGGGGGGATCCACGCATTATAAACAATAGTATAATATTTGTGTTATGCCGTCCCTCAGAGCGCCGGTGCATGCTGTCTACAGCTGCTCGCCGGATAAGGTTTGTCGTTTTAACGGTTTAGAACTGTCAAATTTTATTAATTGCTTTGCGAGATGCACTGCAACATAGTAAAACTTTCGATCAATGAGGCAAGTTTACACATGGTGAGACTGAGTGGTCAGGTTTTGCAATTATGTAACCGTTAGACGGACATAAAGAAAATATATGCATATAAAATCATATAAAAGTGAATGAAAATGGTAAGTTTAACTTTTATACCCCTTGATGCTACATATTCAGGGGGCGAATCAAATGGTCGTTTTTATGGGAGCAGACTCATTGAGTGGACAAAGAGTCGCTTCGATAAGTTATATTTCTTTTTTTTTTCTGTTTTGTAAATGAGAGATTTCTATTCAAACCATGTCTATTCTTTAATGATATTGATAAAGATCCAATTGCCTTAAAACTTGGAACATGACAACCTCCCTATAAAGCGTGATGCGTCGACAAATGAAAAAATTCGCCCTAATTTCATCTAAACTTTATGAACTTTTATGAACAACGCCTCAATTTATTTATGCATATTAAACAATCTAAGTACTTATTTGAGTGTAGAAATGAGATTAAAGATGAGACTTAAAATGTACAAACAAAGTATTTTCCGAATTTTGTAGGACTAAGACGATAAAGTTAGGAGTAGGAACGGTTAGGTAAATATTTATAGGAGTTTTTATTCATAGCACTTAAAAGTTACTGCGCCCTCTTCATATGTTGGGTGGGCTATGACATTTTCTTTACAGTGTTTAGTCGTATTAAATGTTACATACAGAGGTAATATTATGTAAGCTTGTGTGTTTTGGACATTCGTGGCGGTGTGGCTAGTTAAACAGGAGACGTTCACTCCCCCAACAGAACCTTTATAAAACATTTTAGAGCACGACTCGGTGCTCCAAAGTGACAATGTGCTCGAACCCGAAGTTTATCGAGGTTATAGAATATCTGGAGCATGACAGCGTGCTCCAATCTCGAGTATGCTCTCAAAAATTTCAAAATCGGATAGGACCATATTCAGAACCGTGCTTGTATGCACTCACAGGAATCGGGATCGAAAGCGTAAGGATTATAATCTCACCGGTACTCAAACTCAAGAGTAAGTAGGGGTTTGGAGTTTGAATACAGGCTTAGAATCGAACACGCGTAATTTTTTTTTTTTTTAGCTCGGGTGCTGGTCTCGCCTCTAAATTTCAGGGACCCATGCATGATCACTGTGGTACATTGTTGTGAGTGCCACAGATACATGACTTTATTCACTTTCGTATTACGTTTTGAACATTTGCAGTTAAACTGTCAGTAATCTTAATGTACTGTACATTATAACTTTAGATACTATTGACCGAAAAGTTTTAAGCAGTATCCCAAGCTATAAAAAGACAAAACCGTATAGGGATTATATCGCAATACGAATTTTGAGCAAATGCATCGCAATATGCCATACGATATGCCGATGCACGCTTACGCAACAATTTCAAACATACACGTTTAAAGTACATGTACATGTTCTAATAAAGCGATATGTAAAGCTATGAGTGATTAGGATGCCTCCCACATTTTTGGGTTTAACCGTTCTTGCTCCTAGAATTTGTGGATTAATGTCAACTAAAAGTAGCATTGTAGATAATTGCATGCATTATACGTACTTTCTTTTTATGTATTGTTGATTGATGAAGTGCATTAAAGTCATTTCTATCATATGAAATATTCAAATAATGTAAAAGAAATGATACTCAACAATATGTTATGTCATTCAATACCCGACTTGGTAAAAATAGTACAGTTGTCGACGGATCAAGTCTTTTTGAATTTGCTGTATGTAATGAGGTAGAGAGTGTTCGAAAGGCAAATTAAATAGCCTTAGAATGAAACCATTTATATGTTATATTGTAACTTAAATACTCGAAAATCTTAATTATTGTATAAAAAAAACTCGGCATTCTCTCATAATTTTTGGCTTAGTAACGGACTGCTCCTATAAAAAACGACTATTTGATTCGCCCCCCCCCTCCCCCCGATATTGAGGTTCTTCTTTACGTGTAAAGTGAGCATGATACATACAGGAGATATATACCTGGGCAAGGGCGATGCCAAATATTGCAGTAGGTCTTTCCTTCAACAAACATGATAGCAAGAGCCAATATTTAAGAAAATCAAATATAATGATACATGTCACAACGATGCTGTATACCAGATACAGTCAGCCGTATTCCATTAATAAAATTACTGACGATAAAGGTTTTCAAGAAGGTAAATATATTTCCCAAATGAGCCTTTGTAAATTTTTCGGCCAATAGGCGGGCCTGTATACTTAGACAAAGCCTTTCCATGAATAAAATGACACATGTCATAAGGATGTTGTATACTAGTTATAAAGTCAATGTGGCCTGTAGTTGTAGAAAAAAAATATATCTGTATTTCTAAATCAATATATTCTATGCATAAGCCTATGCAACTATAGTATGTTTGTGAAGCATATGCCCCGAGTGATTTTAATTCATAGCAGCAACAACGCTTTCCTAAATCATAAGATTCATGGGCCATATTTCCTGTAAATATTACCAGTAATGACTTTGCATTTTGACATATTAACCCTCAAATCTAAAGGAATTCTTCCCCTTTGACAAAATTTTAAAATAACTCGACCTTTAAAATATGTGAAATATGATCACATTCTGATGAGCAGTTAATGATGCATGATAATATATGAAAATCACATAGACAAAAATAATTTCAGTCTTTTCTATCAGCTATGACCTTTCACGTTTGGCCTTTTGGCCCCAAAATCAGTAGGGTTCGTTCTCTCTTTATAAGTAAGCATATATCTAAATTTGGTTTGAATATGTAGTACTACAGTTAACATCTGGAAACTAATATGTGGCGGAAGGACAAAATGGCGGAAGAAAGGAGCTTTAGACTGATTTTCATACAATTTGATGACGTCATAGTTATTTTACGTCAGATACCATCCCAAATTGTAAGTAACTATTAAGGTAAGACCTAATATAGATCACTGTAAAAATTGACAGCCTTTGCGACATGGCTAAATGAACATGATCAAACTAGATACTTGAAATACATATTCTTTATCAGGGATAAAGATAATGTATAAATGACAGTGCTAAAGTCGTCACCTCTGTCCTTAAGTCGTCAGTTTTCTTTTTGACCTCTGTAGCGATATTTCGGGGGGGAGGGGGGGGGGACCCAATTAGCGTATTTTTATGTACAAGATTCTATTGAGCGTTTGCTTCACTCCTGATTCACGTATGTCATGTCTTTGAATAACGGTAAATTGCATTTGCCCAAGAGAATATGGAACTTGAAAATGCATCGCCCGTACGCTGTCAAAGTGAAATTTAATATTCCTGGAAATATCATGAATTCTTTACTATGGTTTGTAAAAAATGAAAATGGTATTTTATATAGAAACATGGAACATACTTACCTCTTTCAAAACACGCCGCCTTTTAACTTCTTTCAGTTCTCGTTTTTGAGAAATAACGCGAGATTTGAGAGTGACGACTTAAGGACTATGATGACTTAGGCACATTTACGTTACCTCGATATGGTCAATCAGATTTCAAGATTTTCTTTTCTTACATACATGTACATTACTACATGTACAATGCAACAGTGCGGGGCGGAAATTACAATGATCCCTTTTATACTCATATTGGAACACGTTAAAATCAAATTCTGTAAGTGTTTAAAACTCGTTTATATAACTCGGTTATATTACAATAAAGCGTGTATTTATTACTTAGATCTAAATATAGGTGTACATACCCTATTCACCAGCAATACAATGTGCAGAATAAATGTAAGCATTTTCATTCTGTCCGTGTTCGACCGTCTGAACGCACAGGAACTGATACTTCGCTTTCAACAGGATGTACACTCTATTTGGAGGCCCATGAATAACTAAGACTCAATTCGTGGTGGAAGTTTTCACACAATTTCGGTAAGTACATGTAATATAGATCTTGTGTTTCTGTGCAAATCGCTTTTTATAAATATTTCTGCAGTACTTTGTAAATCCATAGCGTGCACTAATTTTAAAAATCTCAATAGATATAACTTTTATTTTTAAAATGAATATATCATTTTGAAGCATCATACAAAATAAGATCTTTTACCGAAAGGAGTTTTTGAAAATAATGTTATTCCGTCCGATAGGGATAATTAAAATTTGTATTGAACCCTATGGGAATTACTATATTTTGTTCATAATTTTCACAACAGACACAATTTTGGAAAAACTCAAGGTTAAACGTTCCGTGCGTGATATTGTAATTTATCAATATTCATAAACAAAAATGAAGTTCACCGTGCAGTATTTCTGCTTTCTTTTATTCATAACTAGGAGAGATTTCTTTAAGGAAATTCATATTGTACAATGCCAAACTTTACAGTCACAAACATCAAGATCATCTAAGGTGGCATGCAGGTTGCTTTACCAAATAACCATAACAAAATTTATTTTTGTTGGTGTCTTATTTTGTCATTTGAGGCTTGTTATGGGTTGAATACCTTAAGATACAACTGTAATTGATTTTACAATTTTCTTTAAAACTGGAAAACTGCATTTTATAGAAAAGAAATGCTTATCCAACTATGATTAAACATTGAACCATAATCGGGAAGTATTAACGCACACACACGATTCATAAGGACGCAGATATCGTGAAAAGTTTTATGAATATATATAAAGAGTTAGTATATGCAGCGGGTTTTTTTTTTCATTGACACGTGACTGCAGATTTATTCACAACAACTAGTATGTCAGTATATACTCTCTCGCGATATAGATAATCCCCTCATCCGTTTTGAACAGATATAATACATAATTTTGTTAAAGGGGCAAACTGTTATAACGATGCCCGTAAGGTGTTTCACAATCGCACTTTCTTTTGCCTTTCAGGCAAGCTTGGAAAAACGACGAATGTGTTAGGAATTCTAATATGACTTCAGATCTTCTCCCTATATGTTCTATAAAGATCGCCTAGTGATTATTCTCCAACACATTTGCGCTCAGATATGCCACGCCTACTATACAACCACGGTCCTTAATGTACCGCCCATTTCATTTTCTGAAAACTGAATTTTTGATTTTTACTTTACTACATTACTTGTCGTCGGCAGAATTTAAATTCTAAATTCATGATACCGTTGCAAATTATAAGTCTTTGAGTTTATAATTATCACTTATTTCATGACGCGTGTTCTGAAACTTAATCACTTCTACGATGTTGGAAATATAAATATCGCCATTATTTTTCTAAATTTATACTTTAATGCGAGATAAAATGACACAGTATTATCAACTATGAATACTATTTATTACACAAAAACAATAATTGAGAATTATTAAAACACTGTACATCACATGGTTTGGAAGTTAACGGCCACAGATAGTGGGAGACCGAAGACTGACCGCCAATTAAGTACACACCTTATGGGCAGGCCAGGTGTCCCTTCGGCACACGAAGGAGACAAAACACCGATCATGCAGAATGAAAAGGCGAGATCACAAGGCCCACCCTTTGATGCCCGATATCTAAACCCCTCCCCGTCTGTAACAGACGGATGAGGCCAGCCACTCCCAATCTGCACGGATTGAGGAGTTTGTCCCCTCTGGCACACAAAGCACGACATGGCAACACTATATTATATCCAGCCTTTTATTGGCACCAACCAGGACCTCCTACTGCACGGCAGGTAGATCCCTAATAATAAACTGGGCTGGATGGGCCTATGGATCTGTGTCGGTCTCCCAGAATCACGCCTGTGACAATCAATGAGATAGCATTCATTAGTAATGCTATATCAAGAAACAAAAATACATGTATAGTGACTAACATAATTACAGAGTGAAAAACTGAATTTATGATTAATCGATAATGTCCAGTAGTCAAAGAGAGACAACTATTTTACGGATATAAAAAAAAAAAAACAGTTACAAAGTTCTTGATTAGCCACTGTAAATGGTGTATCCAAAGCACAAAGATGAGACTCAACGCATGAATTGTTCGGATGGCAAGCACACACAGTTGTTGTTCCTGGGTAGTGACCACATCGCATGAGCAATACTCCTTCCTACCTCCTGTGGATGGCTGCAATAGACAAAAACTCACAGCAGAATCAGGCTCTTAAAAAGGGATGGGTGGGTGGGATTTGTTGCTCGCTCAAAATTATTGCCAGGAGTGAAGCAGTAGACGCTTTGACGTCACATATCATTGTTTCACAAACACCAATCAAACGAGGGCGTCTATCTACCCTCGTATTAACATTAACTTATGGACAACGGGAGGTAACTCTCACTACTTTACTAGCATTAAATCAGATTAACAGATATCACTGTTACTCCCTATTAATGCGAGATAAAATGACACAGTATTATCAACTATGAATACTATTTATTACACAAAAACAATAATTGAGAATTATTAAAACACTGTACAAGGCCCACCCTTTGATGCCCGATATCTAAACCCCTCCCGACGGATGAGGCCAGCCACTCCCAATCTGCACGGATTGAGGAGTTTGTCCCCTCTGGCACACAAAGGACGACATGGCAACACTATATTATATCCAGCCTTTTATTGGCACCAACCAGGACCTCCTACTGCACGGCAGGTAGATCCCTAATAATAAACTGGGCTGGATGGGCCTATGGATCTGTGTCGGTCTCCCAGAATCACGCCACATGAGCGAGTCTCTACCCGCTCACCCATCATTTATGGTAAAGGGGTATATCGTTTGATTTGAGGTAAGAAATAATTCTAAACCGCTTTTGAATGTTTGGAGGAAAACGGAGTTCCCTGCCTCTGATAAATGCGTGCCGTCATGGCGGTACACGTTGTAGTGTCTTCCTACTATTTTTGGATGACGCAACACCTTTCCTTCCAAATCTAAAATTAATGTTTTTACCTTTGAGTTAATTTGTTTCCTGGATTTTTCTATCATTGCTGGCTTTCGTGCGCCGTGCCAATAACATCTGGGAAGCATCATTGACCACACCAGTGTTAAATTAGGTAAAAGCACATGTAGACGATTCAAACTACTTTCCATATCATTTAATAGGTCAAGTGATTTCTTTGAAGTTAAATCGTTTGATCCTAGATGGATCATGAGAACATTAGGGGGACAGCGTGTCCGAAGTAAGGAGTTGATTTTTGTATCAAATTCTTCCCATATCATACCCGAATAACCAAACCAGGAAATGCTTGCGCCAAGATGTTGAAGACCGAGGGATAAGCCGCCTGGCTGTGACCGAGCGTGAATACTAGCCCAACGGATGACTGAACACCCGATTATCCAGATGTGTTGACCTAAAACAGTAACTTGTTAATTGCAAGAGTATAAAACAATGTAAGAATCATCAATAATGAATCTATATATATATACATAAAGTTACGCACGTAGGCAAAATATTTTAATCAACTGAAAATTGTAGCTGGTTTAAATCATATTTCATTGAGAGGAATGCGAATGTACGAGGAAAAGGCATGCGAAGACCATCTGCCCCATGCTTTGATCGTTTCATCGGAGAAACCTCTTCTCGAAGCTTCTGTTGCCGCGCCTATCCGGAAACTGTGAGATTTATAGCAGTCAACGCTAAGATTACAAAGGGTAATTGCTTTCCGCAACACAGATCTAAATTGATACATAGTCAGGGATTTTCCGTCAAAATGGATGAATAATTGTTTGTTCTGTGAGTGTGGCCGTATACTTAGATAATGACACATTGAGGAATATGGACAGGAGGGGGAAGGGCTAGACGCGCTAATTAGCAGTGTTACCGAATTCCCATGCTGGTCGGTTTTTGATTTCCTGATGCATATTTTTAGCGATTTCGAAATCGGGTTAAGCTGAATGTCTGTTACTTGTAATGGTCGATCAGAATCAGAATTAGCGCTAGGGGAAGCAAATTCACTTACTCTTAAAAAAAAAAAATGCTAACGAAAATGCCGTTTTGAAAAAGAGACGCTTCGTATGTCTTGGAGCGTTGAAATTAATTTATCAAGCAGGGGTAGGGTGATTGGAGCCCTGACATCGCGTGTTCTGTCCCCTCTTTTGATACCTTCAAGTACTTTTGAAACAATGAACGCCTTTGTGTTATCTGGCAATCCACGTAATTTATGAAAGTAGCTTAATGCACTTAGATAGGTTGAAATTGTAGACACGGAGAGTTTTCTTATTGAAAGATATGCTAGGAAATGCATCAACTGCTCCACACTAATCGGCCATGTACTTTTGAGCTTGTATTGGTCTAGAAAGGTATTGAAGAGGGAGATGGCAGCCTGATATGTGTGCCAAGTTTTTGGAGCCATAGAGTTGTGAAGGAGGCATGATGCTCGTGTTGTTAAAAACTCCATATTTCGTGAGGGATGGGTGTGGGATGCTGGTCTGCAGTGGGTGCTAGTTGACGAAATCTCTGCCACTGACAACGAGAAATAGAATCAGCTATGTCGTTATGGATACCCGGGATATGTTCTGCCCGTATCATTATGTTTTGAGTCAGGGTACAAATCACAAGGCGCCGAAGTAGACGCATAACCTGTTTATCTTTAGAAGATTTTTTGTTTAATATTTGAACGACTGCGGAGTTGTCAACGTGAAATAACACTTTTTGGTTGGCTAAATGTTGACCCCATATTATTAACGCAGTAAGTACTGGAAATAACTCGAGAAAGGTTATGTTATTTAACAGACCCTCATCGAACCAGGCGGAAGGCCATTTTTCGTGAGCCCAATGGCCTTGGAAATAAATCCCAAAACCTTTCCGGTTCCCACCTGCGCTGTCCGTAAAAAATTCAAGTTTGTTGCAGCTTAACCAGAAGCGACTCTGCATTACTGTCACCCCATGGTAGTTTACGAGGAATTCAAGCCATGCTTTAAGATCCTCCTTCATTGAGGCCGAGACCCGTATTCTATGATGGGGTTGGTTCGCCTGGGATGATGCATCGATTAGCCTTCGCATGAAGGCCCTGCCCGGGGCTACAACTTGACATGCAAAATTAAGGGAGCCAAGCAAAGATTGTAATTCTCTTAGAGTAACTTTAGTTTTTGATAAAATCAGTAATATTTTTTCTTTCAATTCTGAGAGCTTTGCTGGCGGAAGTTTCATTGTCATATTGATGGTGTTAAATTCCACGCCAAGGAATGTGAGATTCGTGGTTGGACCTTCGGTTTTTTCGTGAGCGATCGGCACGCCTAACAACTGACAAACTTGCTCAAAAGTTTGCATCAATGTCCGACATTGAGTCGAATCAGGATGCCCACCAAATAAATAGTCATCAAGATAGTGAATGATAGTTGCCGAGCGAGATGGATTTTTCTTTTCTACCAACCAATGAATAAATGTTGAGAATTTTTCAAAAAGAGAGCAGCTAATTGAGACACCAAAAGGCAAACATTTGTCAAAATAATAACGCCCTTCGAACGAAAAACCCAACAGTTCGAAATCCTCCGGTCTTACCGGCAATAATCGGAATGCAGACTTAATGTCGGCCTTCCCAAGTAGCGCCCCCCCCCCCCCTTCCCAGGGTCTGAATCATTGCAACTGCTTCGTCAATGCTTGAGTAATGTACTGTGCAATACTTTTCAGGTATAAAATAATTTACCGACGAGTTTTCAGGATATGACAGATGATGTATTAGCCTGAAATCACCTCCCTTTTTTGGTACTAGACCCAAGGGGGATATACGCAATGTGGGGATAGGTATTTCTTTAAATGGACCGGCTACTCTACCTGCCCTTACTTCCTTTTGAATTTTTTCACGTGCAATTTCAGAGGCCTTGTGTATACTCGTCAGATTTTTTGAGAAAAAATGAATGCGTGGGCCGCAATACTGTAAAGAAAATCCGAATTTGAAACCATTCAATAGTAAATCTGCAGTGTGATTGTCTGAATAATCGGAAAGGAGTGCCGATAAGTTTTTTATTATTATTGGCGAAAATCCGATTTTAAATGTGCTGTCCTGATGTATTGAATTGTGGTTTAGTATTATTGCATTTGAATTCTGGGTGAGTGGATCCGCACTTGCTGCACTTGTGCGGAAAGGTGCATCTTGGATAAGTACATTTTCCGCGATTGAAACCCCGGCAAGTTTTGGTGGTATGTTCGGGCCCTTTTGAGTGAAATTCCTCTCTGGAATTCGACGAGGAATTTGATTTTGCTTCACTTCGAAAGCTAGTCATGCAAAGCAACCAGAGCTCGGTATCCACTATTCCCCATGATGTGTGGGGATAGTTCGCTCTTTTAAGACGAAATTGTTCGTCATACTTCACCCATGCGGACGGTGAAGGTGCCCTACTTGCTGCGAGTCTGATGTCGCGCATGTATTTTAGCATCTCCTGGATGCGTGTTGGGTGTTTTTCTAAATAAATACCCATAAAAATCATGAATGCGGAAGTCCATGTGTGTATGTTATACAATGGCTTATTTAAATCATGTTTTTGTAAAGTAAGTTTTCCGTCTTTGAAAGTAATTTCCCCACTCGACTCCAATTCAGAGTTTAGATCCCGGGCGGACTTTAAGAGAATAGGAAGGTCTACGAATTTCCCGTCCCAAATTTGTTCCCTAAGCTTAATAGGTACATGATCACCCACTTTATCGAAAAAACTAGGTAGCATCGGAGGGTTACTGTCCCCATGATCCGACTGTAGGTGATTATTTGGTTGAGCATGCAATAACGGGAACAAAGAATTGTTACCTTCCTGAACTGGTGGCGCCCCTGGCGTAGGTGTAAAGTGTATAGGTAAGGGTTCTCCAGATGAAAAAGGTTGTCCTGATGGAGGCAATAGATAGTTTGCAATGCGCCAGAATTGATGGGAGTTACCTCCCGTTGGCGGCCATTTTGTGTGTCACACTCTGTATTTTCATGCATAATTCAACCAAATTTGATGATTTTTCAAGACGGTTTCAAAACCTATACTTGTTAATTTCTTTCAAATTTGTCTACAACATTTATTTGAAAATCTTATCACGGTATCTTACATATGAAATTGCGAATGCCTGTCTAAAATGAGCTGTTTGAAAATGGTAAGAATCTAAAGGAAAAACTATGGTTTGATACACAAGATGGCCGACAACGGGAGGTAACTCCAACAGATTCTGGCCTATTGAAAACTATTTATAGAGGGTAGGTAGTAGAATTAGGAATATACGTTGAAGTTGCCGGGACGTCAGAGGTTGCCAGGTTGTCCGTTGGTAAGGATGTGTCCAAAGGAGTGGGACTTCCGACTGTCTGGGTGGGTGGGTTTCTTAGTCTTGAGGGCCTGGATTTTGAGATATGGCGCCTATTTGGTTCATCAACTTTTTCCGAGAATCTGGCCGGGCGGTGTCTTTTTCTGGAACCAGCGGCACGAGCGGGAGTTCCTTGGCGTACTTTTCCCATGGTGAATTAGCACTTTATTTGTCTAAATGTTTTTTCCGCTATAAAGTTCTTCTAACAGCAAAAAATTTAAAGAATAAATCTCCGAGTCAAAAGATTTGTTGCTCGCTCAAAATTATTGCCAGGAGTGAAGCAGTAGACGCTTTGACGTCACATATCATTGTTTCACAAACACCAATCAAACGAGGGCGTCTATCTACCCTCGTATTAACATTAACTTATGGACAACGGGAGGTAACTCTCACTACTTTACTAGCATTAAATCAGATTAACAGATATCACTGTTACTCCCTATTAAATGGAAATTTACGGATTATGCAGCTATGATTTCCTATCAGTTTTCGTAGAATCGCTTAATTCATGTGGCCGTGAACGTTTTCGTTCTGATAAAAACTCCATTCCATGTTTTCGTAGGTATAGTCTTGACCCATGATTCCTTGCATTATAAGTGGTAAAGTTTTCGATCCATTTCAGTTCGCAGTAAAAGTTTGCATAAGAAAATACGTTATATTTCTGTCCATCTATCCAGTGAGATGACGAGATTTGTAAAGTAACCAATAAGACACGGGAACTATTAAATTTTTGATCAACAAGTTAGGTGATCTCATGAAATTCAATATTGAATTTCATTACGTCACAGTACATTTCCAATGTTTGCCCGAAGAATGACCAATGTGCAAATTATTGTGACGTCATCTTGTTTAACAATTTTCGAATTATAAATGGGAGGGTCAAGTATGCAACTTATAAAAAAAACAAAAACAAAAACAAAAACAAACAAAAAAAAAATAAACAAACAAACAAACAAAAAAAAAAAACAAAACAAAAACAAAAACAAAAAAAAACAAAAAAAAAACAAAAAACGAAAAAACAAAAAACTATCATGGTTTGATGCAGTGCAAACTTTATTTTCGGCGTTATGCCATACTATTTCACATTAAAGTGCAAAATTGCTAAAGATACTCATTTTAATTTAATTCCAGACAAGAATGACTTGGTTTCACATTTTAATTTTCAAGAGTTCATTTCAAAACGTAAACTGAACATCACAAAAAAAAAAAAAGCGGAAGAATACATCATGTTAGCTATGTTGCTCTTAGCAACCGCCGACGACACTACTCGTCAGCCATACTTTCAATGGATACAACACAGTGAGGATTGTTTAAGGATCGAATAATTTATATAACTTATTGACATTTAAGTGGAAGAAACATTTAGCAGAGGGCCTTGTATGTCTTCATTCTGATACATTTCTTCATATTTGTGTGAATGGGTATTACCTAAAGTCAAAAGTAATTCCGTAAAGCCTTTCCGGAAGTGGGTCTGTCTAAGAACCCTGACCAAATTATGAAGTACAAAATAAAAATGACTGCCAATCACATTAGCTGTTCTATAAAAATTGAATTATAGAAAAACATACAGAGCGTTTATTTGAAAAGGGAAATTTTATGGCCGAAAACATTCGAAATGAAAAGGTGTATGTTTCAGTCCAAACTATAAACACAAATTCTTTCAGATAAAAAGAAATAAACAATAAAATACCTCCATTTCCTAAATTGAATTAAGTTTCCATAATTGGAGAACAAATTTTGAAATACATGTATACACATATACTTGTGGATCAAGTAACAATAGTTTGAATTTATCATGCACAGATTAAGAAACAATGGGATCTCGTCAAGATGATGAAGTATTGCTCATTTCTGAAGCAGAAGAATCTTATGAAACTGAATATTCACCCGATCTTCAAATATCTCCTCCTAAAAATAATGAAGGTAGAGAATCTGCCGGAGCGATTACCCTCTCACCCGGGAAACTATACCATATGTTTGTGTCGCACAGCGGAGATGATTCAGAGGAAATCTGGAATATAATCATTACCATGGAGAAGCGATTTGGTATTCGGTGCATGTATGCAGATCGAGATTTCCAGCCTGGGAAAGACATCACAGATAATATAAAAGAAGGCATAGAAAAGAGCATGAAGATCTTATTGGTTTTAAGTCCAAGTTATTTAGAAAGTGGTTACTGTTGGTTCGAACAGAAGGTTGCCTTTCAGATGTCCATCACTCAGCGCCAGAACTGCCTCATACCACTTATCCTAAAGCCATTCACTGGAAATATACCTTCAACTCTCAGTAATCTGACGTACATAGATGCCACCAAGGAGGATGATTTACCAGCAAGGATAATGGAAGCTTTTGTACAAAACGGTTTGTGAAATATAATTTTTGTTGACTGCAACTCTCGAAAAATCAACCTGTTATATAAACCGAACAGGAGGCGCTTACTCTTCCTGGGCACCTAATCTCACCTATTAAAGGTTTCTAGGGGTCCATGTGTGTCAAGTATGTCGTTGTTCGTGCTATATAATGGCACTGCATTTGCTTCTTACATATTTTAAATTAATGATATATGGCCTATTTCAAAACCGTTATACATGTATAATTTACAGAAATCAAAGAATATGATATAACAGTTACTGAATTTTGTTGTGATCTGAATGGATATCTAACCAATAAATGCATATATGATGTTTCTTTATTCAGATGAAAGTTCAATATATCCAACGTTTGATGAAGCAGCTGAAAATGGTATGGATGTTATGTATTTTCTAAAAACTCTCAATTTAGTCGTACAAACCCGAGTTTATTTGTCGATTTCCTGGATTCTTCCTTGCCCGCTACAATAAATAAATAAATAAATAAATAAATAAATAAATAAATAAAAAAAGAAAAAAAAAAACCCTTCAATTTTATGTAATTTCAGTAATGTGGATTTGTAATGAGAAAATTTCTATTTTTGCTGGGTCCTTTGCCAATTGTCTGTGCACACGTGCACACATGTGTATGCACATGTACGCTCCTTGTAAGGTCAGGACGAGATTATAAAGTGTTTTGTTTGTTTAATTCCTGGTTATCGTCACTACAAGATTATCACACTTATATGGTAGTGGCACCTGATTGGTGCAATGCACAGAAATTTAGATTTGTTAAACGGACTCAGCCAAAGCAGTGAGGTATATTTTAATGAGTGAGGTAACAAAGAAAGATGGTTGCTTAGGACAGGTTATTGTTTAACACAGATGGTCTTTAAATCAGGTTTAACTAGTACACTGGCACTATAATATGTTAGTGACACTAAGCTACTCAAAGTCTGCATTCATCCCAACTTACGTAATACGCTCATTGACGACTGTGTTGCATGGAAATCTAGCTAGTTTAACGAGGCCGTTCTGGGTAAAAATATCTCAAAAACTGCAATAGGAAAAATTGATCATTTTTTCGTAAGTGATGAAATGCTAAATAAAAATAATTTTCAGAGAATTGAAGAAAAATTCACCGCTTGGTTTAATTTTGGCGGAGAATCTCAAAAAACACTATTTTCAACGTTTTGAAATGTCAATCAGATATTATGGGAATTAATTTCGATATATTAATGTTGGGTAGATACATTTCGGTTTAACTATGCTGATTTTATAATTTGTTGATAATTTGCTAATATTACTAATGTTTTTAAGACGCCGACTATTTTAACGATTACAATCGATCGGCATGCGCTAATTCTTGCGCAGCGCATTAAAACTCGTACAGAAAACGGACTCGTTAATTCCACTTCTAAGTCAATAAGAATCTTGTAACGGTAAGTGCCTGTATGAGTTTTTTCTTGCTCACCAGACCAGAGAATGAAGTGAATTATTATCCTGGTACCTCGTGTGGCGTCCCTCGTCTGTCTGTAATTTTTTTTTTCCATTTTCCACTTCTTTCACGAAATTTTTCATGGTAGGTGGCTTATAATGTATTAATTTTATGTATTCTCAATGAATGGATTTTCTAAAAATGATGGGGTAAAAGGCAAATTTTAGGACTTATTACATTGTTTAAAGATTAAAAAGGAAGAGGGGGTATACTATTTGTTTATAATGTATTGCCTTCTCTTTCAAGCCGGCGTAGCCTAGTGGATGAGGTGTTCGGCTCGTGACCTAGAGGTCCCAGCTTCGATTCCCGCCCTGGGCACACCGGTGTTCCATCTTTCGGATGAAACGGTAAAACAGAGGTCCTGTTTCACGGTAGGCGTGACACTAAAAGATCCCTCACTGCCTTGGGTGGGCCAACTGCAAAGGTAGAAATTTCTGTGCAATGCATTAGGCAGATGCTGTCACCATATACGTGAAATAAACGTGAAGTGATGTAAAACAGTAATCAATCAATCAGCCTTCTCTTTCAGAACTATGTGAAAAGTTTTATGAGATGTTTTTTGGTAAAGTACTTAAAGATGTCCACAGTAAATGTTTCGTGTTTTAATTGGGAGGGTTTTTTATTTATTTTGTTTTGTTTTTGAAGGTGTTGTTGTTGTTTTTTCGGAAAGGGTGTTGTTTTGTGGGGGTTTTGTTGTTGTTGTGGGTTTTTTTTTTCCTTTTTGTCAGATCTGTCGAAAGATAGATCCAGGTCTAGGAGATATAGGCCACGAGGCATCATCATTTGACAAATGTGGAAGACCAACTGCCTAGATCGATAAACCGAATACACCAGACTTTGTGTTATGTGCACATTTTCATGTAATTTCTTTGATTTTCTCGAGGAAGGTATAATGCATTAATTTTATGTAGTTTTGTATTTTTTTTTTTTTTTCGGTTTTTATAAAATAATTGAATACAAAAACAATTTTAGATTTTTTAGCAATATTGTAAAGATTTAAATAAATTAATTTAAAAAAATGGGGCGGTGGTTGTTTGCAAAACTGCTGTACATATATAAAGTTTTGATGAATTTTGATAAAACTTGGGATGAACACAGTTCTTAATGTCATTTAATAGTACTAGTAGAATTGATCTGCTCATTGGTTGATCGATAGTGTGGCAAAGTGAAGTTCCATCTTTTGTAAATAAAAATTTCAGAATTTTAGAATGAAAACTTAAATGTAGGAGAGTTGCATGAAATTTTCGTGTTTCTGGTTCAATTCTTAGATACAATTTCTGAAGAATGATATTCTGTAAGAGAGTATCCCATTTGCTCAGTTTAGCGATATCGGCCCATTTGAGCATCTTATAAATTTAGTCGTATAAATCAGTTTTATTCTTTTCTTACGAAATTCTTCAGAAATATACAAGAGTGCCGAAAAAGCTAAAGAGCAAAATGGCGCAGTTTTATTAGAAGTGACTGCGTCGCCAGACTACACATGTTGTTCAGGATCTGGTTGGGAATTTAAGGCGTTAACGTTACCTGAAAAAGAACAACTGAATGGATTACAAGTAAAATTCTTTCTTTGAATCATATTTATTGATATTTTCATTTGACAAGTGTGGATGTTAACTCCTGTATCTGTGAACATTGCGTCTCAAACCTGTTTGAACTTTCCTGATATGATTTTACTATGCGAAACTGGTTGTTTATTTTACATTTGTTTGTGGAAGTTACGCTCAATTGTTCGTCATCCATGACAAACATCGTTTGCATTTACAATATCCTATGATGTCAGGGCAATAGGCTATTTCCGAGTTCCGTTTTTTTTATTATAAAATCTCAAATCTAACTAGAATTGTTTGTCTGTAGGCTCGTGATTTGAGTAATATTCTTTAAGATTAGTTAAAGCCAAAGGAAAACAGCGATTTCTACACAAAGCTGAAAAAACAAATTATTACTTCGATTTGTCATAACTAAAACTCTACAATTGAAACGTCAATATTTGTCCATCGTCGCGTGCTTTTTATGGTAATATTTAAGAATTTCAAATCGTAATCGAAAAGTCGGAAATACCGATCGTCAAATGCCCGACATCACACCTTCTGGCACACTTTTTCATTATGGCGTCGTTAATAAATGG
This sequence comes from Pteria penguin, assembly GCA_035048485.1. Lineage (NCBI taxonomy): Eukaryota > Metazoa > Mollusca > Bivalvia > Pterioida > Pteriidae > Pteria > Pteria penguin. Next base: position 63,650,604 of record CM068581.1, on the reverse strand, counting down.
TCCGTCCAACAGGATTTTAACTGTGACGTCGCAATGAAACTACATACAACATGTACATGGGCGTGGTTAATGTTTCATCTGGCGATCCCTTAATTCATCTACTCGGAGTCGAAAAATGCTCCAATATATTTATAAGAACATTGCAACTAATGACCGTTGTTTTCATAGATGTCTGCACAATTATAAGAGATAACCTATGCGAGCAGCGCCGGTAAAGGTACAGTTTTGGTGTTGTTTTAACAGATCTTGAGGAATAAATAATTACTGAATAAAGAGTCAGTACATTTAAATAAACTACACACACACAACTCGTGCTAAATCTCTTAGCATTTTACCTTTAATATAATCAACGTGTTTCATTGAGGTAGATGGACGTTGTTGTGAACGCAATAATATATTATGACACAATTATTTTTTTGTGGAGACTAAGTGGAAAGTTGCATTTTAGTGTTATTTTTCCCTTTTTCAATGTCATTTCTTTGTAGTTCTAATTCAAAATTAAATAATGTACGCGATGATAAGAACTATCGATGTCTCCTCTGCATTTTTGGGCATTCATGGCGGATGTGGCCACCAGGATAGGAAAAGCTTACTCCACCTGGACTCACCTCTGGGTAAATTATCATTTACTGAGATGCATGAACGTTGCGAAGGAAAGAGGCATTGAATATTTTCCTTAAACACAGTAATTTCCTATTTGGGATAGTATCCGATGTAAAAGAATTATGACGTCATAAACTTCCTTTGAAAACGTCATTTATGGACTTTCATTTCCCAGAGGTTTAGACCTGTGTTCATAAAATTTGATGACATTCAATCCTTCTATGTCAGAATATCCATTTCCAGTATAATCATGTTCTCTTCTACAGCGAATCTATATAGTATTCTTTTTTTTCCAGATAACCTGCGAATATGACAACTTACGAAAAGATTTGAATCGACGAAGATTTCTCCGTCTGTTGAGAACGAGGTCGTCATGTAGGATACGCTGTGTGGCAGGAATTATTTTGATTATTCAACTATTGCTTCTTTTATACATAGCTATGTACCTCTTAGTTTTGAACGAAATGTTCATTGAAACTATACTCAACATACAATTTTGGTTGCTGGGTATATGGGGGATTATAGTAGTAACAGTAGTCTCGATACCCTGCTGTGTGTTGCAGTGCCAGTGTAGAGATGTAGTAAGTATTCTATTTAAAGTAAAATACAGAAAGAATCTAGTGGTTGCATCCTTGTGAATAAGTTTATCTCATATTCATTACCGTGATTTTAATTCCCTTGCAGTATACAATATTCCATATACTTTTACGTACTTCGGATTTATTGGATTTTACTGAATTCACTTAATTCATGTGGTCAATTTAAACAGTATTTATTAATTAGAGTGCATAAGAAATATTTACAAGCAACAAAAGATGAGAATTGGGCAACAAGAAAATTCTTATATAAAGCCCTCTCCTTGAAGTCAAATTACATATATACATGTATAAACAAGTGCCGACATCATTAGATACAAACATAAAATAAACTGTTTACACTATTTATATACATAGAAAAATAGATAGAAGGTCATAATGCAATGTAGTGAATTCTTTTATTTATTGAATATATGTTACAACATGTACCGATATATACATGTATACATAAACATATATACGCATATATACATCTACATACATACACAAAGCCAGCGTGGCCTAGTGGTACCGCGTCGGACTCCTGATCGGCAGGCCGGGGTTCGAGTCCCGCTCTGGTCATGCTGGTGTCCTGTCTTTCGGATGAGACAGTAAAAACCGAGGCCCCGTGTCATGGTATGCATGGCACGTTAAAGACCCCTCACTGCTTCGGGTGGGTCCGTTGCAAAGGTCAAAATTTGTATGCCGCGCATCAGGCAGATGCCGTCACCATATACGTGAAATATTCGTGGTGTGACGTTAAACAAAAATCAATCAATCAATCATACATACACATACATACCAACAAGTTGAAAGTGTAAACAATCTAATGTTGTTGAGAAACAGGCATTCTAAGAGGAAATGATGTGTTGAAACAAGTTTTTTTTTTCGGAAATATGATTCTTACAGAGATCGGTGTTCAGAGAGCTCAAGCCTAGTCTTAAACGAGTATGAAGTATATGGAATTTCCTTTCACCATAATAATGATATGTAGGCACCTTATTACTGTCACGGTTTAGATAATTTTGAAAGAGTATAGAGAACGAAGATTTCTTATGTTTTGTGGCATTCAGTTCCAGTTACTCACAGTTTGTAGAATGAAAGAATTTTTGTAGTTAGAAGTGCGTGAGAATGGAATATGGAAATTATCTAATGATCTCAGATGTAGTTCACCTTTCGGTACTTCTTCGTTGTTTACTTTGCTTAATGTTTGACTTTAACGTCATAGATGACAACGGTATTCAACCAAAACATGTATGTATGGTTCATATTGTAAATTCTATGAATAAAGATGATCATCATGGTTCATATTGTAAATTCTACTCGGTATTCTAGTTCATACATGCCAGTATAAAGTCATATTTTCTACATCTTTGAAAACAATGCATTTAAACGTATTTATTCCAGACAAATACACCACAAGTAAACAGATAAAGGGATTTGAAAAAGCGAAACGGTCTCATATAACAAACTGAAATAATTCAAACTTGGAAATAAATATTTGTAATAGAAAACAATATCATATATTATATACAGAGAAGGTCAGTTCTTCATGTCATAATCAAAATGCTTGTAAAAATGCAGTCAACTATGATTTATTTCACAAAATTATCCGTATTGATGTTGTGGAAATATCAGGATCTATGAAAAGCACGATTGATTTGTCATTTTCATTTTACAGAAATTTCAAAAAGGATCTGATATTTGTTGGCGACACAGTGAACGGTTTTATAAACAGAAGAAATGTTTCATACTTTATGACCTCGACAGCTCGACCCCAAGAGTATCCTTTAAATAAAACAAAGTTCGTGTCTGATGCTGTAAATAAATTAGGTGGTCTTAGTTGCATAACATGTCATATATTTGGTATTTACATTTATACAACGGCTATATAATGTTTTATTTTTAGATTTGCTTGATAGTTGAATATATTTCTATTTGAAAGTTTCTTACAGGAGACGCTCACTCCTACCGTGTACCTTCTCTCACTTCTGAATTTCAGGGGTCATGAACGTCCAATGTGGTACATTGTTAGTGTCATAGTCATGTGGCACTAGTTACTTTCGTATTTTACATTAACGTCACACTTATTCCCTTTGCAGTGTGGAGCTCGTAAAAAAGTTCACCGCGATGGGTTTGACTTAAGTGTTATTATACCCTTTTTCCTGATGTTTGTGGCTGTCACAATTTCTTCACAGTGTTTGTTCACATTCATATATATACAGTGCTGAATAACATTTGTTTCCTCTGTATATAAGGGCATTCAAGGCGGGCGTGGCTAGCCAAACAGGAGATGTTCACTCATTCTGGGCATCTGGTCTCACCTCTGAATTTCAGGGGTCCGTGAATGTCCACCGTGGTAATTGTTGTTAGTGTCATAATCATGCGACACCAGTTACTTTCGTATTTTGACTTAAATACATTTTTGGGGGGTGGGGTTGTTGTTGTTGTTTTGGTGTTGTTGTTGTTTTTTTTGTTTGTTTGTTTGTTTTTTTTTAAATTGATGACTGATGAATATACATTCGAGTAATATTTGATAACACAATATGTGCATTTATACCCCCTTTTTTGTGACACTCATGGTCGAAAATCCAAAACATTTGTTGAGCAAGCTAATAAGTAAATTCAGCTAAAAAGAAGAGGCAACATCCATTTGAAATCAATGGGATAGATATTCCTTAGTTTTAAAATAATTCAAAAATTTATGGTGTATATGTTTCAGGTCAGCATCTGAAAAAAAAACCCACTGAAAACTAGAGTGGTGATACCCTCGGAAACTTCAAATAACGGTACCAACCCAATGTTAATAACTTAAACCAATGAGCACATCTCGACAAATATCTATTTGGTGATTTTCATAACCGAAGCTGCCGAAAAAAGATAACTGAAGACATATGACTAAGCTGTATGACAAAAATCACTAAGGACACACACACACACACACACACACACACACACACACACACACACACACACACACACACACACACACATCTACACACACATAATAATAATGATAATAATAATAATAATAGAATATACACTGAAAAACGACATTACAAAATTTTTCGATTGTACTGCAATTACAATACCGACTTAGGACGGTCAATTGAAGTAACAAACGTCATTCAATTTGTGTGCTTAACAAAATACTTATAGCTCGAACTAAGTAGCGAATTGATCTAATAGGAAGAACGAAAACCATTCTAACAACAGACTAGACGATTCAATGTTAGCTTGGTATATTAAATCCCAACAGTCAAAATGTCTGGTAATACGAATCGGTATCGCATATGTTTCCCTTAACAATGATTTCAGCTGAAGTTCATCCACTACGACACTGAGAAATGCAAGGTAATTTCAGGCGTGTATCACGACAATAATGTAAGAAAGTTCCTAGCCCAAATTATGTATATGTGTCATTAACTTCTTTTTAAGTCAGCGTACATCCATCTTTTTGTATAGGATCAAATTACATATATCAAATGTATTGCAGCCCTAGCAATTTGTTATTTTTTGACATCGAGGTATTGATATTTCACTGGCCAATCGGGCTATTTGAAAATCAAATTTTAGTAGCCCGAGGAAATTTCTGGTAGCCTCGGTTGTCCGGCTAGTAAGTATTTGCGAAGACTGTTAGATTTCCCTATCAATGCTAGGGGTACATTCATGCAATTTTGTTACTTATACACCAATACTGCACTAGTTTCCATCATATTGTACTCAAATGTATATCTCTTTTTCATGTATGTTTAAACAATAGCGAAACGTCACATTTTGTATTTTTTTCTTCGGAAAATGCCCATTTGCTGGGTGCTTTCAAATGAGGTCGATAATGAATGCATAAACGGTCATTTTAATGTCTTCCTATTTAGGTTAATAGATGTACAAACCCCATTTTGGTAGTATAAAAATTCGGGCAAGTTCGGGAAACGAAGCCCTTTCTTTTTTTGACATGCAGATAGGAGTTAAATGTATTTTCCCATTATTTAATTCTTTTTTTTTTTGTTTTATTTTCATTTTATTTATGTTTTTATTTATTCTTTTACATTTCAGAATATTCTTAAATATTGCCGCTTTTCCAAAGCTTTGGACTTTCACACAAACAAGTGTTGTTTTAAATACTATCCAACTTAGTAATCTTTTCATGAAATCAACAGTTTTGATTGGATTAAGCCCACCACGTGATTACCATATACCTGTATTTTCCGACACTGGTGTCCAGTATCAGTGACTCGGTCCTGCATTGGAGTTTTACGTTAAAATTTGACGTTGTATCGTTGTATAAGCGTTATCTTCCATAACCTCATGTCTGATCAAAAAGAATCGCCCACTGAAGTTTATGATTAAATATAAGAGATTACAGTGGTGAAAAGTCGTTACATGATCACCTAATTGAGATTTACGGACTATGAGAATTAGAATGTATCATCCCGTACCATCTCACTTGGCGACCTTGTAATAAATACAATATGTATTAAAATTCCTCAATAATATGTTTTTAATCTTTCAGGATTATCTAATTAGTTACTATCAGAAACGAAATCCCGCGGAAAAGAACTACGAGGTAGGTAATATGTCTTTTCGTAATGTTGGACTCAGTAAGTATATGGCGTAGTAATGTTGGGCTGAGTATGTATACGGCGTAGTAATGTTGGGCTGAGTATGTATCCGGCGTAGTAATGTTAGGCCGAGTACGTATACGGCGTCGTAATCTTAAGGTGAGTATTTTGTATGTCCTCTGGTTTTATGATTTTTGGACTTGTGCTTTGGATTTATCCATCATCTCTACATGTATACGACGTAGTAATGTTAGGCTGAGTATGTATACGGCGTAGTAATGTTGGGCTGAGTATGTATCCGGCGTAGTAATGTTAGGCCGAGTACGTATACGGCGTCATAATCTTAGGGTGAGTATGTATACGACGTAGTAATGTTAGGCTGAGTATGTATACGGCGTAGTAATGTTGGGCTGAGTATGTATCCGGCGTAGTAATGTTAGGCCGAGTACGTATACGGCGTCGTAATCTTAAGGTGAGTATTTTGTATGTCCTCTGGTTTTATGATTTTTGGACTTGTGCTTTGGATTTATCCATCATCTCTACATGTATACGACGTAGTAATGTTAGGCTGAGTATGTATACGACGTAGTAATGTTAGGCTGAGTATGTATACGGCGTATCAATTTTGAGCTGAATGTGTATACGGCGTAGTAATGATAGGCCGAGTATGTATACGACGTAGTAATGTTAGGCTGAGTATGTATACGGCGTATCAATTTTGAGCTGAATGTGTATACGGCGTAGTAATGATAGGCCGAGTATGTATACGACGTAGTAATGTTAGGCTGAGAATGTATACGGCGTGGTAATGTTGGGCTCAGTATACACACGGAGTAGTAATGTTGGGCTGAGTATATATACGGCGAAGTAATGTTAGGCTCAGTATGTATACGGCGTAGTAATGTTAAACTGAATATGTATACGGCATAGTGATGTTGAACTGAGTATGTATACGGCGTAGTAATGTTGGTCTGAGTATGTATACGGCGTAGTAATATTAGGCTGAGTGTGTATACGGCGTAGTAATGTTGGGCTGAGTATGTATACGACGTAGTAATGTTGGGCTGAGTATGAATACCGAGAAGCAACGTTGGGATGAGTATGTTTACGGCGTGGTAATGTTGGGCTGAGTATGTATGTACGGCGTAGTAATGTTGGGTTAAGTATGTACACGGCATAGTAATGTTGGTCTGAGTATGTATACGGCGTACTAATGATATCATGAGTATGTATACGGCGTAGTAATATTAGGCTGAGTTTGTATACGTCGTAGTAATGTTGGGTTGAGTATGTATACGGCGTAGTAATGTTTGGTTGAGTATGTATACGGCGTGGTAATGTTGGGCTTAGTATGTATACGGCGAAGTAATATTGGGCTCAGTATGAATACGGAGAAGCAACGTTGGGATGAGTATGTATACGGCGTGGTAATATTGGGCTGAGTATGTATGTACGGCGTAGTAATGTTGGGTTGAGTATGTATACGGCGTAGTAGTTTAGGCTGAGTATGTATAGGGCGTCGTAATGTTAGGCTGAGTATGTATACGGCGTAGTAATGTTGCGCTGGGTATGTAAACGGCGTAGTAATATTAGGCTGAGTTTGTATACGTGGTAATAATGTTGGGTTGAGTATGTATAAGGCGTAGTAATGTTGGGCTGAGTATGAATACGGAGAAGAAACGTTGGGATGAGTATGTATACAGCGTGGTAATGTTGGGCTGAATAAGTATGTACGGCGTTGTAATGTTGGGTTGAGTATGTATACGGCGTAGTAATGTTGGTCTGAGTAAGTATACGGCGTAGTAATGTTGGGTTGAGTACGTGTACGGCGTAGTAATGTTGGACTGAGTATGTATATGGCATGGTAATGCTGGGCTGAGTATGTATACGGGGTACTAATGTTTGGCTGAGTGTGTATACGGCGTAGTAATGTTGGGTCGAGTATGTATACGGCGTCGTAATGTTGGTCTGAGTATGTATACGACGTAGTAATGTTGGGTTGAGTACGTATACGGCTCAGTAATGTTGGGCTTAGTATGTATACTGTGTAGTAATGATAGGATGAGTAAAGTTAGGCTGAGAATGTATACGGGGTGGTAATGTTAGGCTGAGTATGTATAGGGCGTCGTAATAATGGTCTGAGTGTGTATACGGCGAAGTAATGTTGGGCTGAGTATGTATACGGCGTAGTAATATTGGGCTGAGTTTGTATACGGCGTAGTAATGTTGGGCTGAGTATGTATACGGCGTAGCAATGTTGGGTGTAGTACGTATACGGCGTAGTAATGTTAGACTGAGTATGTATACGGCGTAGTAATGTGGGGCTGAGTATGTATACGGCGTAGTAATGTTGGGTTGAGTATGTATACGGCGTAGTAATGTTGAGCTGAGTATGAATACTGAGAAGCAACGTTGGGATGAGTATGTATACGGCGTAGTAATGTTGGGTTGAGTATGTATACGGCGTAGTAATGATAGGCTGAGTATGTATACGGCGTAGTAAAGTTGGGTTGAGTACGTATACGGCGTACTAATGTTCGGCTGAGTATTTATTCGGCGTCGTAATGTTGGGATGAGTTTGTATACGGCGCAGTAATGTTGAGCTGAGTGTGTACGGCGTAGTTATGTTGGGCTGAGTATATGTACGGCGTAGGAATGTTTGGCTGAGTATGTATACGGCGTAGTAAAGTTGGACTGATAATGTATACGGTGTAGTAATGTTGGAACAAGTGTGTATACAACGCAGTAATGTGGACTGAGTATGTATACGGTGTAGTAATAATGGACTGAGTATGTATAAAGCGTAGACATGTTGGACTGAGTATGTATACGGCGTAGAAATGTTGGGCTGAGTACGTATACGGCGTACTAATATTGGGCTGAGTATGTACACGGCGTAGTAATGTTGGGCTGAGTATGTATACAACGTAGTAATGATAGGATGAGTATGTATACGGCGTAGTAATGTTGGTCTGAGTATGTATACGGCGTAGTAATATTAGGCTGAGTATGTATACGGCGTAGTAAAGTTGGGTTGAGTATGTATACGGCGTAGTAATGTTGAGCTGAGTATGAATACTGAGAAGCAACGTTGGGATGAGTATGTATACGGCGTAGTAATGTTGGGTTGAGTATGTATACGGCGTAGTAATGATAGGCTGAGTATGTATACGGCGTAGTAAAGTTGGGTTGAGTATGTATAAGGCGTAGTAATGTTGGGCTGAGTATGTATACGGCGTAGTAATGTTGGTCTGAGTATGTATACGGCGCAGTAATGTTGGGTTGAGTACCTATACGGCGTATTAATGTTGGGCTTAGTATGTATATGGCATGGTAATGTTGGGCTGAGTATGTATACGGCGTAGTAATGTTGGGTTGAGTATGTATACGGCGTAGTAATGTTGGGTTGAGTATGTATACGGCGTAGTAATGTTGGGCTGAGTACATTTATGTATACGGCGTAGTAAAATTAGGCTGAGAATGTATACGGCGTAGTAATTTTAGGCTGAATATGTATACGGCGTAGTAATATTGGGCTTAGTATGTATACTGTGTAGTAATGATAGGATGAGTAAAGTTAGGCTGAGAATGTATACGGGGTGGTAATGTTAGGCTGAGTATGTATAGGGCGTCGTAATAATGGTCTGAGTGTGTATACGGCGAAGTAATGTTGGGCTGAGTATGTATACGGCGTAGTAATATTGGGCTGAGTATGTATACGGCGTAGTAATGTTGGGCTGAGTATGTATACGGCGTAGTAATGTTGGGCTGAGTATGTATACGGCGTAGTAATGTTGGGCTGAGTATGTATACGGCGTAGTAATGTTGGGTTGAGTATGTATACGGCGTAGTAATTTTTTGCTGAGTATGTATACTGCGAAGCAACTTTGGGCTGAGTATGTATACGGCGTAGTAATTTTGGGTTGAGTTTGTATACGGCGTAGTAATGATAGGCTGAGTATGTATACGGCGTAGTAAAGTTGGGTTGAGTACGTATACGGCGTACTTATGTTCGGCTGAGTATTTATTCGGCGTCGTAATGTTGGGATGAGTTTGTATACGGCGCAGTAATGTTGAGCTGAGTGTGTACGGCGTAGTTATGTTGGGCTGAGTATATGTACGGCGTAGGAATGTTTGGCTGAGTATGTATACGGCGTAGTAAAGTTGGACTGATAATGTATACGGTGTAGTAATGTTGGAATAAGTGTGTATACAACGCAGTAATGTGGACTGAGTATGTATACGGTGTAGTAATAATGGACTGAGTATGTATAAAGCGTAGACATGTTGGACTGAGTATGTATACGGCGTAGAAATGTTGGGCTGAGTACGTATACGGCGTAGTAATATTGGGCTGAGTATGTACACGGCGTAGTAATGTTGGGCTGAGTATGTATACAACGTAGTAATGATAGGATGAGTATGTATACGGCGTAGTAATGTTGGTCTGAGTATGTATACGGTGTAGTAATATTAGGCTGAGTATGTATACGGCGTAGTAAAGTTGGGTTGAGTATGTATACGGCGTAGTAATGTTGAGCTGAGTATAAATACTGAGAAGCAACGTTGGGATGAGTATGTATACGGCGTAGTAATGTTGGGTTGAGTATGTATACGGCGTAGTAATGATAGGCTGAGTATGTATACGGCGTAGTAAAGTTGGGTTGAGTATGTATAGGGCGTAGTAATGTTGGGCTGAGTATGTATACGGCGTAGTAATGTTGGTCTGAGTATGTATACGGCGCAGTAATGTTGGGTTGAGTACGTATACGGCGTATTAATGTTGGGATGAGTATGTATAAGGCATGGTAATGTTGGGATGAGTATGTATACGTAATGTTTGGCTGAGTGGGTATACGGCGTAGTAATGTTGGGTTGAGTATGTATACGGCGTAGTAATGTTGGTCTGAGTATGTATACGGCGGAGTAATGTTAGGTTGAGTATCTATACGGCGTAGTAAAGTTGGGTTGAGTATGTATAAGGCTTTGTAATGTTGGGCTGAGTATGTATACGGCGTAGTAATGTTTGGATGAGTAGGTATACGGCCTAGTAATGTTGGGATGAGTATGTATACGGCGTAGTAATGTTGGGTTGAGTATGTATACGGCGTAGTAATGATAGGCTGAGTATGTATACGGCGTAGTAAAGTTGGGTTGAGTATGTATAGGGCGTAGTAATGTTGGGCTGAGTATGTATACGGCGTAGTAATGTTGGTCTGAGTATGTATACGGCGCAGTAATGTTGGGTTGAGTACCTATACGGCGTATTAATGTTGGGCTTAGTATGTATATGGCATGGTAATGTTGGGCTGAGTATGTATACTAATGTTTGGCTGAGTGGGTATACGGCGTAGTAATGTTGGGTTGAGTATGTATACGGCGTAGTAATGTTGGTCTGAGTATGTATACGGCGCAGTAATGTTGGGTTGAGTATGTATACGGCGTAGTAATGTTGGGCTGAGTACATTTATGTATACGGCGTAGTAAAATTAGGCTGAGAATGTATACGGCGTAGTAATTTTAGGCTGAATATGTATACGGCGTAGTAATATTGGGCTGAGTATGAACGCGGCGTAGTAATATTGGGCTGAGTATGTATACGGCGTAGTAATATTAGGCTGAGTATGAATACGGAGAAGCAACGTTGGGATGAGTATGTGTACGGCGTGGTAATGTTGGGCTGAGTATGTGTGTACGGCGTAGTAATGTTGGATTGAGTATGTTAACGGCGTAGTAGTTTAGGCTGAGTATGTATACGGGTAGTGATGTTAGGCTGAGTATGTATACGGCGTAGTAATGTTGGGCTGAGTATGTATACGGCGTAGTAATATTAGGCTGAGTTTGTATACGGCGTAGTGATGTTAGGCTGAGTATGTATACGGCGTAGTAATGTTGGGCTGAGTATGTATACGGCGTAGTAAAGTTGGACTGATAATGTATACGGTGTAGTAATGTTGGAACAAGTGTGTATACAACGCAGTAATGTGGACTGAGTATGTATACGGTGTAGTAATAATGGACTGAGTATGTATAAAGCGTAGACATGTTGGACTGAGTATGTATACGGCGTAGAAATGTTGGGCTGAGTACGTATACGGCGTACTAATATTGGGCTGAGTATGTACACGGCGTAGTAATGTTGGGCTGAGTATGTATACAACGTAGTAATGATAGGATGAGTATGTATACGGCGTAGTAATGTTGGTCTGAGTATGTATACGGCGTAGTAATATTAGGCTGAGTATGTATACGGCGTAGTAAAGTTGGGTTGAGTATGTATACGGCGTAGTAATGTTGAGCTGAGTATGAATACTGAGAAGCAACGTTGGGATGAGTATGTATACGGCGTAGTAATGTTGGGTTGAGTATGTATACGGCGTAGTAATGATAGGCTGAGTATGTATACGGCGTAGTAAAGTTGGGTTGAGTATGTATAAGGCGTAGTAATGTTGGGCTGAGTATGTATACGGCGTAGTAATGTTGGTCTGAGTATGTATACGGCGCAGTAATGTTGGGTTGAGTACCTATACGGCGTATTAATGTTGGGCTTAGTATGTATATGGCATGGTAATGTTGGGCTGAGTATGTATACTAATGTTTGGCTGAGTGGGTATACGGCGTAGTAATGTTGGGTTGAGTATGTATACGGCGTAGTAATGTTGGTCTGAGTATGTATACGGCGCAGTAATGTTGGGTTGAGTACCTATACGGCGTATTAATGTTGGGCTTAGTATGTATATGGCATGGTAATGTTGGGCTGAGTATGTATACGGCGTACTAATGTTTGGCTGAGTGGGTATACGGCCTAGTAATGTTGGGTTGAGTATGTATACGGCGTAGTAATGTTGGGTTGAGTATGTATACGGCGTAGTAATGATAGGCTGAGTATGTATACGGCGTAGTAAAGTTGGGTTGAGTGTGTATAAGGCGTAGTAATGTTGGGCTGAGTATGTATACGGCGTAGTAATGTTGGTCTGAGTATGTATACGGCGCAGTAATGTTGGGTTGAGTACCTATACGGCGTATTAATGTTGGGCTTAGTATGTATATGGCATGGTAATGTTGGGCTGAGTATGTATACGGCGTACTAATGTTTGGCTGAGTGGGTATACGGCGTAGTTATGTTGGGTTGAGTATGTATACGGCGTAGTAATGTTGGGTTGAGTATGTATACGGCGTAGTAATGTTGGGTTGAGTATGTATACGGCGTAGTAATGTTGGGCTGAGTACATTTATGTATACGGCGTAGTAAAATTAGGCTGAGAATGTATACGGCGTAGTAATTTTAGGCTGAATATGTATACGGCGTAGTAATGCTGGGTTGAGTATGTATACGGCGTAGTAATGTTGGGCTGAGTATGAATACGGAGAAGCAACGTTGGGATGAGTATGTTTACGGCGTGGTAATGTTGGGCTGAATAAGTATGTACGGCGTAGTAATGTTGGGTTGAGTATGTATACGGCGTAGTAATGTTGGGCTGAGTATGTATACGGCGTACTAATGTTTGGCTGAGTGTGTATACGGCGTAGTAATGTTGGGTCGAGTATGTATACGGCGTCGTAATGTTGGTCTGAGTATGTATACGACGTAGTAATGTTGGGTTGAGTACGTATACGGCGCAGTAATGTTGGGCTGAGTATGTATACTGTGTAGTAATGATAGGGTGAGTAAAGTTAGGCTGAGAATGTATTCGGCGTGGTAATGTTAGGCTGAGTATGTATAGGGCGTCGTAATGTTGGTCTGAGTGTGTATACGAAGTAGTAATGTTGGGTTTAGTATGTATACGGCGTAGTAATATTGGGCTGAGTTTGTATACGGCGTAGCAATGTTGGGCTGAGTATGTATACGGCGTAGTAATGTTGGGTTTAGTACGTATACGGCGTAGTAATGTTGGGTTTAGTACGTATACGGCGTAGCAATGTTAGACTGAGTATGTATACGGCGTAGTAATTCAGACTGAGTATGTATACGGAGTAGTAATGTTGGACTGAGTATGTATACGGCGTAGTAATGTTGGGCTGAGTAAGTATACGGCGTACTAATGTTTGGCTGAGTATGTACACGGCGTAGTAATGTTGGGACTGAGTATGTATACAACGTAATAATGTTAAGCTGAGTATGTATACGGCGTAGTAATGTTGGGCTGAGTATTTATACGTCGTCGTAATGTTGGTCTGAGTATGTATACGGGGTAGCAATGTTGGGTTGAGTATGTACACGGAGAAGCAACGTTCGGATGAGTTTGTATACGGCGCAGTAATGTTGAGCTGAGTGTGTATACGGCGTAGTTATGTTGGGCTGAGTATATGTACGGCACAGGAATGTTGGGCTGAGTATGTATACGGCGTAGTAAAGTTGGACTGATAATGTATACGTTGAAGTAATGTTGGAGTAAGTGTGTATACGACGCAGTAATGTTGGGCTGAGTATGTATACGGTGTAGTAATAATGGACTGAGTATGTATAAGGCGTAGAAATGTTGGACTGAGTATGTATACGGCGTAGAAATGTTGGGCTGAGTACGTATACGGCATACTAATATTGGGCTGAGTATGTACACGGCGTAGTAATGTTGGGCTGAGTATGTATACAACGTAGTAATGATAGGATGAGTATGTATACAATGTAGTAATGATAGGATGAGTATGTATACGGCGTACTAATGTTTGGCTGAGTGGGTATACGGCGTAGTAATGTTGGGTTGAGTATGTATACGGCGTAGTAATGTTGGGTTGAGTATGTATACGGCGTAGTAATGATAGGCTGAGTATGTATACGGCGTAGTATTGTTGGTCTGAGTGTATACGTTGTAGTAATGCTGGGCTGAGTATGCATACGGCGTAGTAATGTTTGGCTGAGTATGTATACGGCGTAGTAATGTTTGGCTAAGAGTGTATACGGCGTAGAAAGTCTGTGATGTAAACCAATACTAAATCTATGTAAACTGATGCAAAATACGAGAAATGACAGACTGAAATTACGCTTTTATAGGCTTTTGAAATGGGGTGTTTTCGTTATACAGAATTATTTCCATATGAGCGGGTGTCAGACGTCAAACTATTTTGACGTCAATCAGTTCTATAGAAACCGTTGTAAAATTACGGGAAACCATATAGAAAGTGTATGACGTCACAATGATTTGACCTCAGATACCGCTTATGGGAAATAAATCTGTATAACGAAAAGACCGAATTTTTGACGTCACAATATTATTGACGTCAGATCCTTACCCAAATAGGAAATGCATTTGAAACTCACCTTTCCACATAACACAATTTTTCATTGTGATGACGTCATCTGAGGTCCGAGAAAACTCCGAGGGAGACATGATTTTTTTGGGGTTGAACAAATCTTCATGTCTCTCTCCAACTTGGGCAATGAATTGTTTATTATACCGAAAGCTGAAGAAATACTAAGGTTACTCTTGAAAACATATTTCTATGTCGCCTGCAATAGCTAGCTGTAATAATACTCTGACACTAAGCAGACAACCATACAGACAGACTTCGGAAAAAATTGTCATCAACCAGCAGTGGACGTGAAATCTTCATGTTTCTCTTGCAATTGGTAACGAAATCAAGAAATCACATTTAGCCTTCAATAACCAAGTGTGATTCCTATCAGACAGACAGACAGACAGACTGGCAGACATATACAGTGAGACGGACGCTGAACAAAGTGTTACCTTACGAAATACGTCTGTCAAGAAAACACATGTAGCCCTCAGTAGCTTTGATACTTTTAAAAGTGTGATTCAGGACTATCAGACAAACAGACAGACACAGTGAGACAGACACTAGACAAAGTATTACCTAGTAACATGACATTATTAGTTATTAGGTTTGTAATTGACCATGCACGGAAATATGTCGGGTTTTATCAATATATTTATCAATATATATCCAAAGGAACTTCAAATTAAGGACACTACAATATCCAATTCGTGTGCTTCATAATTAGATCTACTTTTTGATGTCGACCGATATGGTAAACTTACTACTTCAATTTATGACAAACGTGATGACTTTAGTTTCCCCATTGTTAACTTCCCATACACTCTAGTAGCAACATTCCTTTATCATCTGCGTACGGTGTTTATGTATCCAAATTGATTCAATATGCGCGAGCGTCATCTGAGTATTGCTCTTTCATTTATCGAAGCCAATTACTAGGAGAAAATTTACTCAAACAAGGATATGAGACATCAAGACTTATGTCAACATTCCGCAAATTTTGCAGTCGTTATAAAGACCTTATTTGCTCATATGATGTATCGTTGTCTGACATGTTGACTTCCTTATTTCACAGTAACTAAACCATCTGTATTATCTATACTATACAGCAGTATTCTTACTGCTTATGACGTTTCCTTATTCTGTGACAGCGAATAATAGTATTTCGCTTATACTTATGGCATCATGACGGGTGTGACCGGTCTGCAGGGGATGCTTACTCCTCCATGGCACCTGATTCCATCTCTGTTTTGGTTCGTGATTGTTTATATTATATTTCCATATGTATTGTCGTGACTCTTCGACCTCGAGTTGTGGATTTCGGAACAATATCTTGGATTTGTACTTTCTAGTGTATCAAACATGTCGCTATGTGTGTAAGCGAATTATTTTTGAAGTGCTTTGTAATGTATCTAGTACATTCCGTTGTAGTGTAAGCGAAACATTCTCGACCTGACGTAAACTAAAATAAACAAATTGTTTTAATTTTAAGCAAATTGAAATCTTTCCATTCCACAGGAAGCTGCATACAGTGCCATTGAGGCGTTCTTACGAAAAAGCAACCAAAGGCTTGTGAACTGGAAATTACTTCCTACATCTTTCATGAATCGACACAATTCATTCAGACAGAAAGCATGTCTTTGTCAACTAGTAATAGACGAAATTATAATATGAAAGCATTACACGATTTAAAGAAGAACAGAAAAAGGAAACAAGTATATACAAATTCGTTGATATGCGATGGGCGAGCAACTGATTTGACACCTGCTATAGATCTGCATTATACTTGCTTATTATTCATTAGTTTCAACATGTTTTGTTTCGATTAAATTAACAGGATTGGGCAAAAGTTGCAACAATACTTGAATTGTTTAAGAATCCTTTATAAATATTTGGGTTGAAATTATTATTATTATTATTATCATTTATGATATCATTGATATCGGTACTGGTTTCATTACTAATAATAATGAAATGCATTTTCATTGAAATTTCCACAAGAGCGTGACGGGGAAAATGCGAGATATTTTCCAAAGAAATTACTATTCATTGATATAATTTTATCCTGTATTAAAAAAAATCGAAATTTACGATTCATTTACGTCATGTTCAATTTGAAATTCATACATGTTACACTTACCATATATTTTTCGTATCTACCTTTTGTACCGTTTGCTTTAAGTTGTGTAATAATCATTACTTGTTTATAGAAATTTAACTGTGTCGATATTGTGTAAGTACGGATTTTTTCAACTGTTTATTTCATAAAACAATTGTTACTTCGTTGATACCAGAAATAACTGTGTTTTACGTCTACTAGTAAAGTCCGGCACAAACAACTGAAAAAATAAAAAATACTTTCAAATTTTTTCAAAAATTCTTTCAAAAGAAAAAATACTTTCATAACATCTTATTCGTCTATTTAACAATCCATTCATAGCAATGAATTTTATTGAATTTCATTTTATCACACACACACACACACACACACACACACACACACACACACACACACACACACACACACACACACAATTTATATTATATATTGTATTATACCCCACTTCCCTCAGTTCTAGTCATATTTTTGATAATTCATTGATATAATGAAGTTGTCAACATGGCAGCATTGTTTTTTTAAAGATTGTACATGCACAGAATTATAATGAATTCTGTTATATATTAGAAATATATATTAAGGAAAGGGCTTTATATAAGAAAATTTCCTTGTTGTCCGATCCTTATCTCTTATTGTTTGTAAATATTTCTCATGCACTTTCATCAATAAATACTGTTTAAACTAAACTATATAATAGGAATAAACTACGGAAATTTATCATTTAGTCTAATCGTTTCTTCTTAACTAGAATACCTATTGTATTGATACTTCAGTAGTGAGTATCTGGCATTCCCAAGTTTTATAGACTCTGTAAGCGACCTCTGTGTTAGTCCGCTGAACATTTCATTGTTTTGAAGGACTGATACTTTCATTCCTGCATAAGAAGACCTTACACTTGGTGTAATATATATTGTCCTGGTAACTCTACAATTCAATAATATTCCCTATAACTTTTTATCTTTCCTATTAACAACATGCCTTATTAAAAAGATATTGAAATTGAATAACATCCATGCAAATGTTATGTACATATATGATCATTTATCAGTTTAAATGCTGAAACAGACTAATAATCAAAGTCTTGTTTTGATATTTACCTCATGTATGTTCACGTATGAGGAATCATAATCAAATTCATATGTATATACTTCCTGGACATGGAGAGTTGTTGCAGGACTATTGCTACTGCAAGAAGGGGACGCTTACTCCTCCCGGACACCTTATCTCATCTCAAATACGTTGAGATTGGCATTTGTCAGAATATGACATTATACATGATATTGTCCTTTTATTCCATGAGCTTCGAGATGTGGTTAATCTTTCAGTACTTCTTCGAAGTTTACGTACAAAAATGCAGAAAATACAAATAAAAACAAATTTAGAAAATGTACATAAAATATTTTATTTTAAAGAATGAGACAATCTTATTTAGTAATCTGATAAATACATGTCACCGAACACACTTTTTCCAATGTGATGCGGCAGCATAGCTACTGTGTCAATAAGTCATTGTAGTCTTAACATTTTAAACGCAATAATCACTAATAATATCTTTAATTGACCCTTTTACCTATATGCGGTACAGACATTTTGGTTGGTAAAATAACCACTATTAAATTTCCAGCAAAATAACGTTAGAGACAATCATTCTTTTTAGTATGACACAAATTTTTCTAGAAACTTTACCACTTGTCAACCAAAACGTGAGTTACACAGTTAAGGCGAAAGAGTCTATTCAAATACATTACACGTTTTATTCATTTATGTTTTATATCAAGAAAAGTATACATGTCACACATAGTTTCTACAAACAATGTGTATTTTCTGTTAAGATCTGTGTCAAAATCCATGCCGTGGAGCTTCATACAAATGGACTCATTTGTATTAGTAAGTGATACTTAATACATAGCATCATAAGCTGATGTGGTTTAGTGGATGAGGTGTTCGGTTTGTAACCGAAGTGGTTATGGAAACTTGTTTAGACAATATGAACAATTTAGTCGGATCAAAAATAACATTATCGGACACACCGACAGTATTATCTTTTAATTCTAGCCAAAATTCAGTTTAAATGGGGCATTAGCCTTGGTAAACTTCAGTAGCGCAGAATATGACAGAAATGAAATTGGAATGAGAAGTTTTTACATAAATGCAATATGACTATAAAATGATGACTTCATGCCGATTTAGCCATTTTAGTAGAATTTCCCATTTAATCACGTGGAAATGGCGTTACAACATTTCCATGAATATATTTAAACATATATAGGTTCGTAAATGAATATTCACTACATGTATGTCTATTTTCAATTTCCATAACCGCACAGGTTTACAAGTGTTCAAATGAAAACTTGAAGTGTATTTTGTGTACTATATCTCTGCCTGGGACTAAAATTCGAAAATATCAGGCCAAAAACCTGACAATTGATTAAAATCATGGCATGACCTCTTCTAAAAATATCACAAAATTTACAACGTCACCAACCAAATCAGTTTTACTATATATCCAAACATCGTCTTGAAATCAAAACTGCAACATGAAAAGGTATACCGTTTTGTACATCGTTTATCTATCTAAATCATAACAAAAATGTTAGACTAATGAACAGCAGAGCCACGATATTACCAATTTATAGTCCCAAATGGTTTTGTTGTCTGTCCGATTGGTATACAACAGTTCACTTATCAACCAGCAAGCAACCATGTACGTTTTTAAATTGTTTTGTTTCATACGTACATGACCTATACCCAGGCTAATCTAAACTTCTTGAATAACTTGTTACTGATAGTTCATTGCAAGCTTTCACTGGAATGTCAGTCTTTTGCTAAATCAATCAATTATATAGATCAATACAGTCGTTTGAAAACACTATTCTCGATACTACATACCGATCATTTTAAATTAAATCTAATAAATTTATTACAACCCTTTATCCTTATTAATGAGTTCGACAAATAAAAAAAAACAGCAGAAATATACATGTATATTCAAGTCAGGGGCGTAGCTGCCTATAAGCCAGCACGCCATGGCGTGCAAATCGCGAGGACAAAAAAAAAATAAAATGTGATTCAAAAGCATCCATATCACATGACAACTCGTAAGTGTTAAATCAATTTGTGAAAACAGTAATCTTCAGCTCTCTCAAAATCAAAAAGACATTAATGTAAAAAAAGGTAGATTCAAGTTCAGCTTTTATTGTGTTCGACACATATTCTTCAATATTAAACGTCATTTCTTATGACAAAAATAGTATAAATGTAGATGTGGTCCAGAAAGCACGACTTTGCATTGAATTTTACAAAATTTTCTCGGGGTAGACCCTCGAACCCCCACTTGCAAGAGAGGGTGATCCCATCCCCCTCTCAGAGCTGCACGCGCCACGTGAGAAGCTTTCTTCGCGTGCACATTGAATATTTCTAGCAACGCCCCTGCAAGTGCAAAAAGGAAAACTGTCGTACAATCACACTCCTACAATGAAGCTAGTATTATCAGATGTTTGTATTCAACGACAACATGTTGATGGATGTGCAGAATCTTCTATCGATGTGAACAAGATTAGTGGTGTTGCATCATAGTCACGTGATCAGAAAGGCGTTTGTCGTCGTCATCAGTTAATACATGGATAAGGGCAGTTTCAGTCAATTTGTTCTTCGAAGCATTTTTGTCATGACAAATTCTCTGAGGAGAACAAAAGTATGATCACATGAGTCCTATGTCCCATTTTCATTAATCTATATTCTCTATCGTGGCTTATACTGGAGTATATCAGAAACAAAGAGTAATAATGCATATCGCCCGTTCATGCCAGTAAATGTATTTAAAGTCAATAGTAGTTAAAGTTTTGATTAAAGATCTCTCGTTTTTTCGAATTGGTCCTTTGTAGAAGTCAAAATTTCCATCAGGCAGACTCCATCATAAAGTTACACAAGAGAGTGTGATGTGGGTGTGACGTACAAAAAAGTTGTGCATCTTCTTATATTAACAGATTTTATAATTTGTTTTATTTGAATGGCTTTTCTTTACATTTCAAAAATGGTGTTCATATCGATCCGAAGATAATGCAAATTAGATTAAGTGACAATTTCATTGTTTTCGATGATCATACTCAAACAAATAAAATGGGGTAAAATACAAATAATTGACTGCAAAATTATGATTTGTATAAAACACCTAATTGTTAGAGTGAATGTATCCAATGCCGCAATCTAATATAAATGCTAAAGCTTGCGTCTAAAATGCAGTTTAACATACTTACCTCAAGATATTTGAAGCAGTCGTGAATGTTTCGTCTTCCATTACACATTATAAACCACAGCAGGAGTATTGATAGGACTAATGCAAACACAAGTCCCGCAAGTGTTGCAATGAAGGGCGATTTAGACTTGCATCGTCTATTGTATCTATACCGATGGCCTTCCATATAGAATGTTCCGTCATTCACTTCGTAGTAATAAGAAGGACATTCATTTTCATTAGTGCAGATAGGTCCTTCTATGATAGTGTAACAAGAGCCCGCTATTATACATTTTCCATCATGAATGAGCTCGCCATAGGCACAAGAAATAACGCACTCATCTTCATCCAAAGCAAGTACCAATGGAGGAGGGCATGTTTTTAAACAGACCATTTTATTATGTTTATCTTTTTCATGTTGACTATTAGAACACAGTGGAAGACATTGTTTATCGTAGAGATATCTTTTTCCATAGCATTTGTCTGTACAGTTTATACCCATATTTGTCTGTTCGCTGTAGGGTAGTTCACGTGGACATTTTGTCGAATTATAACAGACGTCTTGCACAATGACCATGTGATCTGGACACTTTGGTAGACACACTCTGTAGTTTGGCTCTAGTAGTGTTTCCATCGGGCAGAAAGGTATGCAAAGACCATTGTGTATGACATCTGGGCATACTGCGCTTTCAATCTGTAAATTAGTATCATGTAGCGTTTAATTCCACATTTATCTTCATTTATCTAACATGTATATTATCATTTCAGAAATATTCTGTGGTGTAGCTAGCCAAACAGGAGACGCTCACTCCTCCAAGGCACCTGGTCTCGCCTGAGAATTTCAGGGGTCCGTGAATGCCCACTGTGGTACATTGTTGTTAGTACCATAGTCATGTGACACCAGTTACTTTCGTATTATACATGAACGTTACACTCATTCCCTTTGCAGTGTGGAGCTCGTAAAACAGAGGGTTTGACTTAAGTGTTATTATACCCTTTTTCCCGATGTTATGTGGCTGTGACACTCTCTACATACTGTTTGTTTATATTCATGTATATATACAGTGCTAATTATATATGTTTCGTCTGTATGTAAGGGCATTACAGGCGGGCAGACTAGCCAAACAGGAGACGCTCACTCCTCCCGGACACCTGGTCTCACCTCAAAATTTCAGGGGTCCGTGAATGCCCACTGTGGTATATTATTGTTAGTGACATAGTCATGTGACACCAGTTGCTTTTGTATTTTACTTAGATGTAGTTCACAGTGATTACAACCTAAAATCTGTAATGTGATTCAAATTTGGTATGCACTTGTTAGTAGAAGATATGAACCCAGTTTCAGTTAATCATAAATATCCCAAGTAATGTGTAAAAACGTCCGTAAAAATAATTTTAAAGTAAAGTTATTCTGGCATCAGGTCTACCACGAAAAAAAAAATCAAATTCTGTAGTCTGTGGTAATGAAAATTTCATTCAAGTTTCTCAAGGAATAATTATGTATAAAAAAGTGTCTTAAAACTGATTTCAGACAGAAAGACCTAATTCTGGCAAAATAAGGTCAACCACAACAAAATACATACTCGAGCTACAGTAGATGGCGATAGAACGTGATGATAGAAGAATATGCAAGGAAAAAAGACATTACAAAAATATTCCATTGTGCCACGGTTTCGATACCGACTTCAATTAAAATAACAAACGTCATTCAATTGGTGTGGTTAAGCGGTTTACGGGCGCCCAACTTCCTGCTCACCGCAAAAACAGCATAATCAAAGGACATACATTTAAAAATTTATAAATAATCCTCTATATAAAGATCAATGATCAACAGGTTACTAAAGAAGAGAGGTCATATATTTTTTTTTATTACACACGAAACGTTTATAGAATTATGGCAGGCACAATGATCTTAAATGTCAATACATAAAAATCAAAAGTTGATTTGAAAACTATACTGGTAGTAGAAGTAGATACACCCCTTAAATATACAGACATATGACAAATGAACAACTTTGTAACACACCAACGTTTTCAAATCTTGATGATTTCAGAAGGCAAGTCCAAATTCAAATGGGTTACAAATGAGAAAGTAAATATGAAACAATTATTTCAAATAAGTATCATTGGAAGTGTAGCACATAAAATACGATTATTGTTTGTAGTTTTAGATATAATACCACGCGTACCGGAGTGACTTCACTCCTTCTTGTTTAAAACACGAATTATTCAATATTCTTGGAGTCAAGAATAGGTCATTGAGATCATTTACCAGTAGGAAATGAACTCTGAGATATTCACATTTGTTTCAATTGAATACGCAATCGTTTTGAAATAAAATATATGTTAAAAGATTCTAAATCTGCTAAACATCGAAGAGTGTATCATTCAAATTGTGAGAATAAGTAATATGTTTAGATGGTTAAGACCTCAAGACATAAACCAATAATATGATGTGACTGCTTCACATGAATTGCTGTATGTATACTTCTCGTATTTAAAACTAATCTCATCTCTACGATCAATGAAGAAAATGAAATGCACAGTAGTGGAGACCTTTTGATTGTTAAGAATTATGGCAGAGTGAAATCTATGATTAACAAAATTCAAAAGTCATCGTATATGCTATATCAACCGGATATGCATGCATGACTGATACGTTTAAGACTATTCCTATATCCATTTTTGAGCCGGCGTACATGTACATTTATCATAGACTCAGAACAGACCAAACATTCTCCTTGCGTTAGGGTTTATGACCTGAGTAACGGACATAGTAAAAGCATCACTTACTTTCACTTTGTAATGTTCAGCCAATCAGATTTTTTGATATTTCAAATTTGATCATTTCAAAATGAAAGTGAAAGAAAAAATGAGAATTAATTTTAATGAATGACGATTGATAAAAAGGGACAGTGTAACACTTAGCTGCAATTGTTTAACGAATTAACAATGGGATTTATCATAATATGTTTGCAAAGTTAAGTTCTCTTTCTGAAATTGTTTAATTCCCGGATTTTTCAATTCCGTTTCAATAAAAACACCCAATAGAAAAAAGTCTTTGTCCTCTTACGCAGTATATATCAAAAAGTAAGATGTTTGGCCTCTGACCGAAAATTCCGGGATTCAGTCCCACTAGCCGCTTGTGGGTATTTCAACCAGTAAAGAAAAAAAAAACACGGTTCTGATGCAATTTCCTAACATGGGAGCTTCCAAGTTAGCCTATGTTGGACCCTCTTATAACCCCACGACCTGTGTGCTGACCTCTCGACCTTTCTGATGACCTCTGATAAAATAACCCCTACCCATGACAAATGACTTTATGTTTAGATGGGAAATTGTATTCATGGATCCTTTGACACCGATGTACACGCCTCGACGATTGAAGAGGGATGAATTAGCAGCATTCCCAATCATGGCACCAATGTGTACACTTCGACGAGTAGAGCTCAACCCGGGGTGTTTCGGGGTCAACCCGGGGTGTTTAGGGGTCATTGGGTGCAAAAGGAAATTTAATCACAATTAAAATCTGAAGTATAATGTGACGTGTCAAAGAGAATGAGAAAAATCCAGTCCAGTGGATGGTGTGGGCTCCTCCTCCTATTCCTCCTCAGAAAATCATGTTCTCTTTTTTTCATGAATTAATTTTCCTACTCCTTTACACGAAATCACTCCTCCTTAGGAAATAATTTCTATTCATTCTCATCTTCCTCCTTACTAAATGAAATCATTTTAAGCATTCAATCTCCCCTTGCTCCGCACGACATAACTCCTCCTGCTCTTCCTCAAGGTATCACTTTTCCTTCTTCACTCTTATTTTTCATATTCATCCCCGCCGTCCTCCACCGGAAATACCTCCTTGTCCTCCTCTGGTAAGTATTCCTCCTCGTAAAATCACTCATAATTCTATGAAAATCACTCCTCCTCAGCTCACTCCTGAATTCCAGTCGATGAGGAGTGATTTTCTATGGAAGAGGACGATCAGGAGTAGTGGATTTCTGAGCAGGAGGAAGTGGATAAGTGATTTCCTGTGGCGAAAGAGGAAAAGAAGGAGTGATTTCCGGAGGAGGGGTAAGATGAAGAGATTGCATCCATGATTGTGCTGCATGTTAATGTGTTTTGGTTTTTTTCCCATTTTTTTTTTTTTATTTTTTTTTTTTTTTTGTTTGGGGTTTTTTTTTACCCGGACACGTCACACACTTTTCAATTATTTTTTATTAGCACACATTAACCAAATATATCCTGGGCTGAGCTCAACTTGTCGAGACCTTTGTTTTGGTATGTCACAGAAATCAATTCCTTGTCAAAAACGTTTTACACCCAGTTAACCAGATCATCCAGGACTGAATTTTACTTGCCGATGTGTACACATGGATGCCTCGATATCCAAGAATAGATTTACAGATCTAGATATGAGGTCAAGGTCAAGTGAAGAAGTTATAAGAATGGTATTTCGGGAAAGGTCAAAGATTCATGTTACGGGGATTTGGCGTCAAGTGATGGGACATCGTAAGCCGCACCTTGAGCAAACAAACGAGGGGAAGGGGCCTCCCAAGTTAAGTTATCTGCGCCAAAAACCTTTCTGGTGAGACGAGGAACCAAGATCCAGTGGCACAACAGCGAGGCACGAAAACATCAATGTACGGATTAATTCGTTAAATAGGTCTTAATTATTGTGTGATGCCGAATGAAGTATTCGTGGTGTGATACAAAATAAGAAGGAACAAATCACTCCATTTCATACAATTTATATACCCCCGCAATCGAGCCAAATTTTTTCCCTCAACCTTGGGGCATGAGATTTTTTTCAGTAGAGCCTGGGCGAGAAATTTTATTTTCACTAATAAAACATTGTTGTATAATAATACAAATTTGACAATAAACACTATCATTTTTGACCACATTCAGTCACCACTTTATAATCTAATATGTATATATATAGCAGTATTCTACCTGTATCCTAGTACGGGGAGTTGTCCATTCTATTGCACAGTCAAACCTGTTTCAGCTGTGTTATACGTTTTGGTCCTTCATACTTATGCCGTATACTTTCTCTTTTCAACCACGAGATGAAATGAGGGTGAAACAAAGAGCAGAGGGATTTGAAAGATGAAAGAATACTTACTGACTCAGCCGTATGACAGAAGTCACTACGGAAATACAGTATGCAGCGTGAGAGACGAAGAAAAAAAAAACACATAAGGACATAAAAAAAATATTCGATTATAGTGCAGTTACGATATCGACTTAGGACGGGCATTTGATATGACAAAAGTCAATCAACTGGTGTGGTTATCCGGTTAACGAGCCCATCTACCTACTCACCGCATCAATGTTCTTCAGATGCTTACATCATCTCCGTTTGACGACGAGTGTTTGAAGTCGTGGAGGGCCCATTTTAAAACTAGTACGCGGACAACGACACGGACTCTGAAAACTAAAACCACTGATTTCTCTAAAAGTTCGAAATATTTCTTCGCGAAACTTCATACAAGCATTATTGTGGTAATACATGTACATGTATTTAAATATTTACTTCAGTACATCTTTAATAGCGATAAATCAAGTTTGTTTTGTTGCACTTTTTCAAGTCCGCGTCGGCGTTTGCATACTCCTTTTTATGTGGGTCTTCGCAGAGTTAAGGGACTCGGTTTCGCTTTATGAGAGGCAGAGAGCTAAAAGACAAGAATGACATTAATGAGAGACAGAATGAAGGGAAAGATGCTCGGGAAGATATGTGAGTCTGGTGTGCAAGATACAGAAAAAGGAGACAGAGAACTAATGGGGAAAGAGAGAGAGTTAGATTTGGACAAGGATACATGTACATGTAGGGAGAGACTGGGAGGGTAGCAAGAGGATAAACTTTCAGAGATGTCAGAGGCTGAAGGTGATGTGATTGAGCATATTTTTGAAATTGAAAGAGAAATAGACAATTGTTAAAGTTTAAAGTAATTGGAATTACATTCAATAAGTATATAATCTTTGTATCTAAGGAAATGAATAAAGTTCGAAAAAGTTCCGAAAGTCTGCATTTATTCACGGGCTGCCAAACACAACTCCGACTCCTAATTTTTTAAATCTAGGTGCTACCACGTAAAAACAGTTATTTTTAGTCCCTGTGCGTACAGTACTGAAGAAAAAACATGCTATCAAAATATATAAAGCAACATCAAAATGAAGAAACAGTGCTCTGTTAGTCTGAAATCGAGCTCAGATCCTTGATCTGTAGGAGTCCTGACTAACAGTCAGAGGGGATGAGGCTCAGGACTACGTCTCCTCTGAAGGAGGTTTCAACAAGGCTCGTCATTTAGTCCCCACCGCCCTGTTAGTCAGCGTAAAAGTCTGTACAAGGCTATAGAGGGGCCCAATACAAGATGTATTGTCTCTTTGGTGATCTCCAGGTCATATTGTCTATGAAGAAGGCGAAAGAAAGTTGTCGGAATCATTGACCCTCCTAAGTTTGTATACAAGATCACTATAGAAATTGGGGTGGAAATTTCGTTGGATACATATAGTTGAATTGTCATATTTTCGAATGTAGTTAAAAGTTCTGAATGCGATCTAAAGAATTACCAAATGTTTGTAATATCTGTAACACTGAGTTAGAAGTTTCAAAGTAAATTAGAAGTAAATTTTTAGTATGAAAGTCCAAAACATCAGTGCAGTGCAATCAAATGAGATATATGATGGGAGTCTTGGGACATCACCATCTAAACAAGGACAATTTACAATAGGAAATCCAAAATTTTCACGTTTATACTTAATTTTATTATGAATTTTATTGTTAATTATCTTAATGTATAAGTCTAAGAAAGGTGTTTCTGTATCACAAATATTGGCTTTCTTTAATTGAAAGCCGGCGTGGCCTAGTAGTATCGCGTTGGACTCCTGATCGGGAGGCCGGGGTTCGAGTCCCGCTCTGGTCATGCCGGTGTTCTGTCTTTCGGATGAGACAGTAAAAACCGAGGCCCCGTGTCATGGTATGCATGGCACGTTAAAGATGCCTCACTGCTTCGAGTGGGTCCGTTGCAAAGGTCAAAATCTGTATGCCCCGCATCAGGCAGATGCCGTCACCATATACGTGAAATATTCGTGGTGTGACGTAAAACAAAAATCAATCAATCAATCAATCTTTAACTGAAGTTTAAGAAGGCGTGGCCCAGTGGTATCGCCCTCGCCTCTTTAACGGGAGGCCGGGTTTGAGTCCCGCTCTGGTCATGCCTGTATCCTGTCTTTCGGATGAGACAGTAAAAACCGAGGCCCCGTGTCGTGGTATGCATGGCATGTTAAAGATCCGTCATTGCATCGGGTGTGTCCGTTGCAAAGATCAAAATTTGTGTGCCCTGCATCAAGCAGATGCCGTCACCATATACGTGAAATATTCGTGGTGTGACGTTAAGCAAAATCAATCAATCAATCATTAATTGAAGTTCAGGCAGGTATATTTCAGGTATATCTTTCAAACTCAGGATTATCGGTAACAAAGGTGTCATCAAGATATCTGGATCTTGAAATTACCTATGAGATCAAAGCGTTTAGATTTTGCATAAAGTCCCTCTCATAACAATATAAATATATATCTGCTGTAAGAGGTGCACAGTCAGTACCCATAGGAATCCCAACTATAAGTGATGATAGACTATCACTCTGGAGTAGGCTATTTTTAGAATTTTTGGGAAACCTCCCCTAAATGGGGGGTTTTGATTGGTCAATCTACTTTCACTTTCGATTTTTTTTGGGTGAATTTTGGTGATTTCCTACTTTCACTTTCGCGAAAAATAGACCTCAAAAATGAGGTTTTTGAGTTGGACAATTTTTGGGAGTGATGACGTCACGAGTGACGTCAAGAATGATATCATCATTTTTTTAAAGAGTATATCTCCTCGTTCCTCGGATTCAAACCGAGACTTCCTTTTTTTTTTTTTTAAGAAAGGTGTGCTGTATTACACTAAAACGAATTATGAGATGTGCTCTATTTTCAGTGAGTGTATTGTAAAAAAGTGTTGGAGTCGACTCTCTTGGTAAGGGGGATATGTCCCCCGTAAGCCTTCTCACAGGTTCGACTCTCTTGGTAACCGGCGTAAACCGCTTGGTAACGGACGTTCACCCCGTAAGCCTTCTCACGAGACCCTATGTATATAGTCCCGATACTCTCGGGATTGATGTAGTGTTGATTGTCGTTGTTTGTTATTGTTGAAAAATATAAAAAAAAATTAAGGTATATTTAGAACGGAAAACCCCGTATCGCCACTATTGGAATGCGGTGATTCTCTTAAAGTGTAAAGACGATATAATGTGTTAAAAATATATATAATAAACGAAATATGAGAGAAAAAGAGTGTGATCGAAGTCGTCGCTTGCCAACAAAATACAGAAGGTAGGATTTTACTGTTACAGTACAGTTTTGTGTAAAAGCCGACGATCGGATTCTAGCGAATTTCCTCTGTTCCGTATCGAAAATGTGTCGATGAAGTGTGATCGTCAGAGAAGTCGAGTTAAAAAAGGATGAAAACGAATGGAATAGTAGTAAACAATAGAAATATAAATAGGTTTTACATATGTAAGTGCCAAAGAATGTCTACACACACGAGTCTACGGGAGGGGGGATGGGGGTATGCTGGAGTGTACCGGGGTACATGTAAAAGTGAGTGAAAGTAATACAAAACAAAAAAAAAAAAATAAGTATGTCGTGTGTATTTAGAATCGTTGTAATGATAGAAATGTTATAGTGATCACGAAAAAGAATGTGTTAGTGCCATAGAATGTCTACACACACGAGTCTACGGGAGGGGGGGGGGGTATGCTGGAATGTAGGGTTTACCGGGGTACATGCAAAAGTCAGTGAAAGTAATACAAAACAAAAAAAAAAAACAAAAAAAAAACAAAAAAAATAAGTATGTCGTGTGTATTTAGAATCGTTGTAATGATAGAAATGTTATAGTCATCACGAAAAAGAATGTGTTAGTGCCATAGAATGTCTACACACCCGAGTCTACGGGAGGGGGGGGGGGTATGCTGGAATGTAGGGTTTACCGGGGTACATGCAAAAGTCAGTGAAAGTAATACAAAACAAAACAAAAAAGCAAAAAAAACCAAAAAAAAAATAAGTATGTCGTGTGTATTTAGAATCGTTGTAATGATAGAAATGTTATAGTGATCACGAAAAAGAATGTGTAACTGCTTTAGAATGTCTACACACATGTGTCCTTCGCATGATATGGAGTACCGGTATATGGAGCATGGAGCATGGGTGGTTCGAGTGTGTACTCCGAGTTTGATCGGTTTAATTCTGGTCGTGTAAGGAATGAGATAGAATAGAATAGGATATTGGGTCGAATTCTGAGGCATAAGCAGGCAACGACATATTGTGACATTCATGCCATTATTACAAACAAGTAAATGACTATAGATTACTATAAGTAAGAAGGGAAGAGATCCAATAGACAGACCATAATATGTATCATAAACCGTTGTATTTAACATATGAATATATACATGAGTAGTTAATGTGACAAAAACTAAAAAAAGCAATGTCTCAAATCAATCATAGCTAGTGTGTGTACACATGTTTTAATAGAATAAAGTCATTCCAAGATTTTACACATTAAGAAACATCATACATAATCAGACAAATGGTTTATGATATCGGCATCTTACGCATCAATCCAATACATTTGTTTTTTATCCATAAGGGGAAAAAAAATAGTTGCATATTTCACACGAACGACTTTCGCCTGTCATACTCTGTACACTCAAACAGAAAATATGAAAGACAAAAGAGAGGCCGATGCGCCGACGGTGCGTACCCGGGGCGATGGGACACCCCCCCCCCCCACTCCTTCCACGTGACGTGTGTGGAGCCTCTGGAGCGCGAGGAGTAAAAACGAGTAAAAAACTCGACTTTTGCTCATTTATCGTTCAAAAAATGCATCTTTAACTAGATTTTTCTCGTACCAAAGTGAATTTTTACTCATTTTTTAAAACGAAAGGTGACTTTTTACTCGTTTTTTTCACAAAAGGCGACTTTTTGCTCATTTCTTCCCACCCTATGGGCCCCCCTATGGGAATTCCCATGTTAATTTTGTCGAAAGGGGAATTTTTTGCTCGCTTTTTTTTCACGAAAGGTGACTTTTTACTCGTTCGAAAGGTGATTTTTTTCACATAAGGCGACTTTTTACTCGTTTTTTTCACAAAAGGCGACTTTTTTACTCGTTTTTTTTTTTCACAAAAGGCGACTTTTCGCTAAATTTTGCCCACCCTATGGGAATTCCCATGTTGATTTTGACGATAAGGGGATTTTTTGCTCGCGTTTTTTCACGAAAGGCGATTTTTTACTCGTTAGAAAGGTGATTTTTTTCACAAAAGGTGACTTTTTACTCGTTTTTTTCACAATAGGTGACTTTTCGCTCATTTCTTCCCACCCTATGGGAATTCCCATGTTAATTTTGTCGAAAAGGGGACTTTTTGCTCGCGTTTTTCACGAAAGACGACTTTTTTACTCGTTCGAAAGGTGATTTTTTTCACAAAAGGTGACATTTTACTCGTATTTTTCACAAAAGGCGACTTTTTGCTCAAGTTTGCCCACCCTATGGTAAGGGGATAAGGGGATTTTTTGCTCGCGTTTTTTCACGAAAGGCGACTCTTTACGAATTTTTTTTTTCACTCCTAGCGCTCTCGTCGCTCTCAGCACGCTGGAGATGAGTCGTGTGAAAAAAAAATCGGGCCAAAGGACCGCTTCGCTTACCGGGGGGACATGGGGGGGGGGAGTTTCGGGGGGCCTCGGGAGCGATTCGAGGGGTTTAATAATAAAAAAGATTGTCAAAAAGATTTGAAGAAAACAAAATTTCTAGAACAGTCACGTTACACTACCACAGATTACTTTATTCACCGTTTACAGCCATTAAAAAAGAAATGAAATGGTACCAAAGATGGATTTTTTAATTAAAAAAAAATTTTTTTTAAAAACAAATGGGAAGAAATGTTAGAATCGATACAAAACGTAGACGAGTGCAGTCATTTCATATGTGAAGCGTTTTTTCGATGGTAAAGTGACTACCTACAGATTGTTTGTCATAAATGATTTCATTGAAGACTTAGTTCGCATCCACATTGATTTAGAATACAGATGTCGTTGGTTAGATTGGATCGAATCTCTAAAACCAGAAACAACACACGATTTGATTGGAGATCCCTTATATCACAAACTATTGGCTGAAATTCAATTATGAAAAAGAATAAAAAGGAACAAATCGAAAACATCACCACAGTTGATTAAAAACAGAGAAGGGAACTCCATATCAAAAAAGGATTCATCATTTGCATGAAAATTCTATAAAGAGCGGACGCTTTTTTGTTTGCTCCGACATGGCAGAAAAACAACTACATCAAGAGACAACACATAAGAAAAAGTTACCACAAAAAAGAAAAAGGTAAATATTTAGTCCTAACGAGACTCTGACTAATTTAAAAAAAATTTTTAGTCCTAACGAGACTCTGACTAATTTTTTTTTTCCAGCAATGATGAAAGTGTTTCATTTTCATCAAAACCAGAATCGAATGAAAACGTTTATTCACTTGGATATAGCTGTTTCCTAAGAAAAGCACCAGAAACTTCTTATTATTTGTTGCAAAAAAGGGAATGTACTCTGAGACTGAACGAAAGTGAATTACAACAACTGGTAGACATCAGACAAACAATCGAAGGTACTATAGAAGATTTTCTAGAAAATAAAGAAGTCATATTGGCTCAACATTTGGGAGGACTCATCTATGCTTCAGTTCAAACACCCTACTACACGGTCGACATCAGAAAATTTTGGATCATACCAGACACCAATAAACTGCATCCTACCAAGATTGGAATCCCTCTCACATTTGAAGAATATAGAAAGCTCATCGATATTTTATCTACCATTCACCCCCAATGGTTTGAATGATTCCCCACAATGATGTACATAAAATATTGGACTACAAAATTGCCATGTTTAAATATCGATTATAAATATAAAAAAAACCCCAAAAGTTAAAAAAAAAAAAAAGTTAAAAAAAAAAAAAAGTAAAAAATTATGCATTTTAAGTTACACGTTTAAAAAAAAAAAAAAAGTTAAAAAAAAAAAAAAGTAAAAAATTATGCATTTTAAGTTACACGTTTAAAAAAAAAAAAAAAAAAAAAATTTTAAGTTTACTCTCTCGAATATAACTCCACCTTGACGTGGTGAGAGAGCTTAAGAGACGCAAGTCTTGAACTAAAAGAGATTTCACGGACTGGCGAATTTCACGCTACACTGGTACACTCCAGCATACCCCCATCCCCCCTCCCGTAGACTCGTGTGTGTAGACATTCTTTGGCACTTACATATGTAAAACCTATTTATATTTCTATTGTTTACTACTATTCCATTCGTTTTCATCCTTTTTTAACTCGACTTCTCTGACGATCACACTTCATCGACACATTTTCGATACGGAACAGAGGAAATTCGCTAGAATCCGATCGTCGGCTTTTACACATACGATAACTGTACTGTAACAGTAAAATCCTACCTTCTGTATTTTGTTGGCAAGCGACGACTTCGATCACACTCTTTCTCTCTCATATTTCGTTTATTATATATATTTTTAACACATTATATCGTCTTTACACTTTAAGAGAATCACCGCATTCCAATGGGGATAATTCATATCATTTCCTCCTACAGATGGCGCGCGTGTACTAGTGGTTGTCACTTGAACGCTTTAGACGCTTGATCCGCTGCTTAGCAAACGTAAACAATATTGAAGTCAGCATAGAGATCTATGAAAAGGCGTTATGCCGCGTTATTGTTGTGTCCCCCGATGCAGCAATTCGGGTGGGCATCGTTTTCCAAAGAGAAAGGATCTTCGTCAGAAATGGAGGGTGGCCATAAGACGACAAGATCCTCGTACAAAGCGACTATGGGAACCATCCGATGATGATCTCGTTTGTCATAACCACTTCACAACAGACGACTACTATTGTACTTTAACAGGTTAGTACTACGATACAGATGAGCATGAAAATGTTGAGTTTTATTATCAATTAAAATTCAGTTAAATGTCCAATTGTCTAATTATGGATTGAGATAATTAAGTTTATGTGTAATGGAAATATATATTTATGCAGACACTTGACTTGTTCGGCTACCATGCTACGCCCCTTGCCTAAGTTACCGATCGCAGCCATTCTCATTGAATCGTTCACATATATTGAAAAAATTTTCCAACATGTCTGTCGTTTTCAGTGATTTTGAAAAATCTGCCATACTGAACAGTTGCATCGGCGGATCTTGACGGTGTGTACACGTGTGTGTGTGTGTGTGGAGGGAGAGGGGGGTGGTGGTTTACAACCCCCTTTGGTTAGAAAATTTCACCAAAGGCAATGACTCCAAATACACACAGTGTGTATCATTATCCTCCAGGCTAAAAAAGTAAAAGTACGCACAGATAAATTTATGCCATAGGTGGCCAAACGGAGGGGGGGGGGGGGGGGGACTTTGTTGGGGGGGGGGTTGGGTTGGCCCCCCCCCCCTTTCTTTTCAAAGATAGACGCTCCCCACACATTTCTGGCTGAGAGAGATATGGGCCAGGGGAATTGGTCTATTTATTTCAAATGACCTGCAAGTACAATTAATTTTGTATTTGAATCCAATAGGAAATAGCTTTTGAACATCAGTATATGTATTAAGGTTTCCCCCTTTTTAAAGATTAAAGCTAGAATGGTTGCCTATATATTATGACATATTTTTAATAATTAATGTTTAATCTTGATTATAATAAATGTTACTTGATTTGTGTTCTGATATTATTTCAATTATTATTGAAAGTGGAAGTGATGGAATCTGTTGAAAAGTTTATTGCAAAATATTCAAAGCTACATTTATAAATCAATTTTTTTTCCAAACAAATTGATAACAATTCAATCATATTGAAACAAGTTCCACCACTGCATGCTGCTCATTTTCTTATCTGCTTTATAATTTGTTTCAGTAATTCAGTTGGCAAAAGTTTGAGATATTTTAGTGAGTATTTTTATTTGTTTGTATGTCCTTGTTATCATAATTATTCTCTCAAAGACTGTTAATATCTAGATCAAACTTGGTTTAAACATTATTTATTGTTGGAAATAAGTTTAGCAGACAATATTAGTATAAATGTACATAAAGAAAAATCAGAATTGAGCAACAAGTGTATAGGATACTTAATTAAGCTCTCTCCTCAGGAGAGATCTAGAAATAAGAATGATGACATCTTAATTATCTAAAATATGTTGACCCTAGGGACTCTAGATCTATGTGTGTCATTTTGGTGATACCTGTAATCCTCCCATCACAGGTTGAGAAATGGGTGGAAGAATTTATTACGTATGCATTATAATCCTTGAGTGATATTAAGTGAATCTAAGCAATGATTAATCGATGATTTTCAAATTAAATTGTCACAATATGTGCAATTTTGGTCCAATCCAGACCCCCTGGGACCCCACAATGGAGCATGATCCCAAAAACTTGTTTCCTCTTCTTCTCTGAAGGTATATTTTAAGTTGATAAGAAGAGACCAGCAGAGCTCCAGTCTCGACAGAGACTTCTGGTATTTAGGTGCTAATTAGATTTTGAAGAACAAATCCATTATAGAATAAGTGGTTGACTTAATAGTAT
This sequence comes from Pteria penguin, assembly GCA_035048485.1. NCBI lineage: Eukaryota > Metazoa > Mollusca > Bivalvia > Pterioida > Pteriidae > Pteria > Pteria penguin. The sequence goes on along the minus strand of CM068581.1, from coordinate 63,614,605 downwards.
ATTGATTTGACACGTGGTTTACAGTTTTGACACTGACCTTCACCCAAGTATTTTTTTTTCTTAAAGGTGATAGATCTAGACTGCGTAGGGATGCCATACCTTCCCTTTTCCCTGTACTTTCTGAGAAATCATCTTCCGAGAGATCCGAGAGAAGTGAGCAGAGAAACAAACGGAAAGCAGAGGAGCCTAGTCTCGAAGACATACAGTATGAGGTGGAAGTAAATGATCATAGTTGCACCATGGAATCAGAAACAGTCAAGGAAGAAGATCATGAAGAGATGAAGGCTGCATCAAAGGAAGTGCAGTGTAATTTGCCTTGTTCTGTAAAGTATGGGATAGAAATGTTCAGATATGAACCATCTGCAGTGAGCTATTATACTGGGTTTAACGATTATGCCCACTTCATGATTTTCTTCCTTTGCTTAGGACCCTGTGTATATGAACTTGATTACAAATGTTCATTGCTTGAGCCTAAAGATCAGCTATTTCTGACACTTATGAAACTGCGTCAAGCCAAAGAGGATTTTGAACTATCTATGTTCTTTCAAATTTCTAAATCTACAGTCTCTCGACTTTTCACTACCTGGATAAATTTTCTATATTTTCAACTAAAGAAGTTAGATATATGGCCGTCAAGGGAAGTAACACAAGCATTTATGCCAAACAACTTTGCTGCTAAATTCCCTACAACTAGAGTTATCCTGGATGCAACTGAAGTTCCAATTGAAAAACCCTCAGATGTGAATTCCCAGTCAGCAACATGGTCCAGTTATAAGCATAAAAACACAATTAAAGTCATGATAGGCTGTACACCAAAAGGAGCTGTATCTTATGTATCTGATGCATATGCTGGTTCAGTGAGTGACAGACAGATCATTGAACGTTCAGAACTTCTTTCACCGGGAATGTTTGAATGTGGCGACAGTATTATGGCAGACAGAGGGATAATGGTGCAGGACCTCTTCGCTAACCACAATGTGCATGTAAATACTCCAACACTCTTAAAGGGCAAATCACAGCTAGATCCAGAAGAAGTTGTTCATGACCGTAGAGTAGCATCTAAGCGTATACATATTGAGAGGATCATTGGATTAACGAAAGGATACAAAATTTTGAAATGCGAACTGAGTCACAGTAAACTTAATTTAGGTTCCAGAATAATCTTTGTCTGTTTTGCTATCTCCAACTTTAGAAACTGTATTGTTAAGAAAGATGCATAAAGTGTTATAGAAATCCATCATGTTTGAAATAATTGAAGTTAAAGTTAATCTATGAACTTTTCACATTTTTACTTAAATTTTTCTCAAGAACCGTTGAAGGGAATTTGATGAAACTTGGTATTATAAAACAAAGGCAGAAAGGGGGGGGGGGGTGTTATTCTCATTTCCTTAACATCTTCAGAACTGTATGAAGGATTTAGATGAAGCTTGGTACGAAAGAAATACTAAATGTTTTTGCTTTTGTCCAGATCTCTTAACAGGTGGTGCCACATAAGGAAAAGTAGGTCATGAAAGGTTTCCCTCATTTTAAAACTTATTCAGGTCTGAGTGTTAAATTAGCTGTATCACAGTCATCTAGAAGTATGTGTGAAGAATAATTTTTTTTTCTTCTGTATAGCTGATGATCTATGATCTAGATGTTCAGGTGAGCGATATAGGCCCACTTGTTAATTGCAATGCAAAGTTATTATATGTCTCATTTTCTTCAAACATTTGTAACTATAACAGATTGTCATAAACAGTACACACTGTTGTAAGCTGATGAATGATTACTTTGATTAAATCAATGAAGGTTCAAAAAACTGTATGCAGGGTGTACTTTGGTTCCTTAAAAGGAACAATATTTAATTATTATAACAAAATACTACAAGATGTATGTATATATAACTATTAGTGATAATATATACATGTGTATTTTGAATACAAACAAGTATACAGTAAATAACAAAGAAAAGTACAAATGTACCTTTAAATTACCAAAATGTGAATTATGTTTGCTGCCAAAAATACATCACTTTACTTGCATGCTCATATTTTGATGAACATTAGCCGAAATTATAAATTGTTCAAATATTTTATTTTATTTGTATAAATCTCCAAAATCAGTGCATTTATAACCTGAATAATTAATATAAGTTTTGAACCATATTGATATATCTCATATGCATGTTCATAAGTTCATATGTGCAAACCATTCATTTTATTGTGTATTGAGTTTGACCTAATGTCACTTTAACTCAGGAGTTGCAAAACTTGCCTTATCATGACCTTGTTGCCACAAAGGGCATCAATGTTTCACAGACACATCTGTTTTCATCAGATAATATTTACCATTGTTAGCTGTTATCACATGTTCCTTTATAATTGTTAGCTGTTAACTCTTGTTATAGTATTAAATTGTTAGCTGGTATCACATGCTGTTCTAAGTTTTGTTTGTTTATTATATAACATTAATGTACCCTAGTAGAAAGATTTTGCTATAAATGGTCGAAAATGCCTTGAGTAAAATGATTCTAACTTTGGTAATAATGAGTTATAACAATAATCCTTATCAAAGAGTATTTTCTGTACAAACAAGTCATGAAATATGTATACTACAAAGTAGCAATATTGCCTCTGAGAAATTAAAAGTTGGTCTTGAATCTGGTCATAGTATTTACTACTTTTACGAAGGGTGACTCTCTTCTCATTGTCAAAGATAAGGAATTTGAAGTACTTTCCGGGAATTATCTTCTCCTCATTTCTTCCTTTGAAGGGACATTTAACCTCAACAATAGACTCCCCATCTATCACTGCATCTGGTGATGCACCAAGGAAGGGCTTCTCTTTGAAAACAAAGAACCCACATGGTTTAGTTTTCATGTCAGATACTTCTTCAAATTTCATTAGTGCCTTCTTTTCATAGTTTTTTCCATGGATGAGCGCTTGATTGCACAGGCTTAGACCTTCCCCACAGAGAGACTTGCACAGTTTTGTAACATTTCTCCGTTCGGTAATTCTACAAATATCTCCAAACATTGACGCTGTTAGTCGCCAACGCCTCTCATCGAACCACACTTTGTTACTACTCTGTCCCCTTGTATCTTTCTCTATTTTTGAAATATCATTCGTGTTAACCTGGAACAAATTTTGAATATATCATAAGTCTGATTCTAAAACAGTTGTGTGAAACTCAATGGGGAAATAAGTGTCTGACACATAGAAGCCCTAATAACAATCTAAAGAAATCACCAAAGAACTTGTCCTTATTCAGTATGTCTATTACCGGTAATAAGCACAATGACAATGACACTCGATCTATGATGCTGAATTTGTTTGCAGGATTCATGAAATGGAAAACCTTTATATATTGAATCTTCCATCAAGCAATATCCTATACACAGCAGTTTAAAACTGGAGCTGGACAAATACCCCCCCCCCCCCCCCCTCTCAGGAAAAAGTTGAAACATGCAATAATTCAGGAAGCTGAAAATTCGGTCTTGCTAAAATACGACAAGGATTACACCTATGTGTGTATTCTGACCTTAACCTTGAAGATATGACCTTGGATCAAGCTGATGACAAACCCTTGGGTCATGGGAAACAATTGTGTAAAATAATGTCCAAATCTAACTTAAGATCAAGAAGTTATGGGCCGGACAAGGATTTTGTTATGTGTACACTGTGGCCTTAACCTTGAAGATATGACCAAATGTCACAGTCATGACACACCCTTGGGTCATGTACAACAATTGTGTGAAATATTATCCGAATCCAACCTGGCAGTAAGAAGTTACAGACCTTGACCTTGAGGATATGACCATAGGTCAGGGTCATGAAAGACCCTTGGGTCATGTACAACAATTGTGTGAAATAATATCCAAATCCATTAGTTAGGGTCACTGCACACCCTTGACGTCATAATGAACAAGTGTGTCAAAATATGTGATGTCGGGCATTTGACGATCACTCAATTAAACCAAATATCAACATCCATCTCATGAATCAGGAATTGTACATTATGCATGCAGTATTTCTTAGGCAATCAAAAATTTAACAAAAATTAAATCCTTGAACGAAAATGTACAATAATCTAAAGCATTTACTACCATAAACATTAAATTTAGCATTCTACCTTTGAATTAATTTTAAAGGCCAGAAGTAAGTTAGGAGAAACTTACAGCAATTGCTCTGTCCACCCAGTATTCAGTGAAAGGCAGACTGCAGTAGTCATGGTCTGCAACTGCTTGCTGAGAAAAAAAAAATGACAGTATAATACTGTAGACAAATTATTTAAACTTTACAAAGAAATTATGTGATTAGTATCAATAATAAATAATTAATTTTAATTGATGTTTGTCAGTCAGAACAGAACTAATCATTCTTATCATAAAAACTTTTATTGGATCTTTTTTGCCTGAATATTTCAATTTTGTGTTTTTATGACTTTAATAAGGCTTCCAATAGAGGTGGGGGGGGGAGGGGTAACCAATTTCTAATTTTTGCACATATTGAACATTTTCCTCTGAACCCCTCAAAGGATTTTGATAAAATTTGGTAGATTTTTATAAGTATCATATGATACTGAACTGGACATTACCTGTATATCTGCCTTCGGATATAAATATCTGAATGCAACATCCGTTGATGTGTACGCCGTATAATTTATGAGAAGGTTGCGTACCCTGTCATTGAAACCTTCTTGTCTCCTAAATTTCTCTGGTCTAGGATCTCCAAGATAATGCTCCATTTTCCTTTTGTGGCAATTCAAGTTTTCTGTTTTTATTGGAGATCCTAAGAATTGAAATTTTACCTTGTGTTAATTGTAAAAAAGACGAAAAAAAAAAAAAAATAAAGAAATAACATTCAAACATGTATATATACCAATAACTTTTGACATTGAAAAACATTGTGGTAGATATCCCATATTTATATTTTCTTACCTTATTTAGTTATAATTTTATTTTCTCATTAACGTCCATTCAAATGCATTATGAATTTATTTTTTCTATAACCCCATGAAATAAAAAAATGAAATATGACGTCACATCATTGTGACGTTATAGTTGATATCGTTGGACATGAATGAACGTATTAACAAGTGTAGTGACATAATATAATCCTCCAAGAATGAAGAGTTGATTTTCACAGAAATCCAGAGATGTATTTTCTTTTAAAATTGAATTATAAGGTCAATAACTGTAATAGTTTTTTGTTCTATCGAAGTATAGAAGTAAAACCGATTAACATTAAACTTGAGTATAATCTGCTTCGTGAATTATACAGTTTGTGAATCGGTTTTATACTTCTATACTTTTATAGAAGGAAAAAATATTACAGTTATAATGTCCTTAAGTCATGTCATTTTTTTTTTAAATACAAAATTTCCACATGGATATTTTAATGATGTGATTATGTATCAGTATTGTATGGTAAATACAAAGTTTTTATTTAAAGTAAATATGTATATCTTTTAATGTCTATTATAAGGATTACTTGGAAATTACTCCATGGAATAATCTTTAACCATAGGGGTTGTGACCCTTTATGTCTAATTATTTTAGTTTTAATTATCAATATTGTGATGTAAGTGTAACAAAAAAGTAAACTTGATACAGAAAATAATAATTTTTAATTTTAATCACCTTTGTGCAACTTTTTTGGTTTATGAAATGTTTGCAAATTATCTGTGCATGATTTTCCGAGCTTAATTACTCCTGTAGATGCAAACTCTTGTAGTAGAATGAGCACTGCTGCCAAATGCTTGCATGTGCCATGTGGCCCTTTTCCTGCAGGACACTCACAGTGTGAATTGAGAGGGTCACCAGTTTTTTTCTCTAACTTTAGTTTGTAGTTGTAAGAGACCTACATGTAAAATACAAAAGTATAATTTTAACATATATATCTATTATGATTTATGATATTCTTCAGGGTCAACAGTATATAAATATTCCAGGTTGCAAACACTAGTTCTATTCTTTTTAAAATATCTTATTGACAATATATCCTTTTATCCTTACTAAACTTTGGTAGATATACAGAAAATCTGTCCTGAGATTTCTAAGTACTGTATGGAGAATTCATTGCGCATTTTATAATGGTATATGTTTCAAGCACTAGTCAAAATGGTAATCTTTAATCTGCATGATCTTATTTATCATATGGAAATTCTGAATGTATTGACAAAGGTCATTGTGACCTTTGATTAAGTTCATGACATAGCTTATATATAATTTTGATCATGACGAACAAATGTCAAGTTTGATGAAAATCTGTCATATGTACCAGGTGTGAAAGGAATAAGGAATAAAAGGTAATACATATACATGTACCATGCAGTGATGTTGAAATAAGTCATGTGAACGTGTGTCAAATTTATGACACAACTTTGGATAATACTGTGAATATTTTGGTGAAATTTGATGGAATATTTAACAACAGATGACACAACTCTATAGTCCCGATTAAAAAAAAATGTCTTAGGTATTACATGTAACAATTATAATCAATGATCTTTAACCTTGTTTTTCATAGCTGCTCCAACAATGCCTGTAAGGTAGATATCTTCACGAATATGAACTGAACATGCCATTACTCTTCTTGAATCATGCAGGAGTTGACCTTTAACCAGAGCTTTTATGTCCCCTGATGCTTCTCTATCACCTTCAACAAATCATAATTCTGAGATTTAAATGAAGTAAAACAAAATACATTGCAATTAACATGATTGCTTTAAATATGCACACACACACACACTCCCTCACAGACACTGACACAGTGCACACTTAATTTATAACATAATAGACCAAAAAATTGAATTGCAGATGGATGTTGAAAAATTTCATCCTGTCAGCAGTAAAACATATTCTAACATATAAGCTTAAGTTTGTGCAAAGTATATGACTAGCAATATGATGAAAACCAGTATAAAATTGTGCAATTATATAATTTACTTAGGTACCTGCCAGTCTGTAAAGAAAGTATGCATCTATCTGCTCCCTAGTAATCTTGGGCAACACAATTTTATGGTCTATTTGCAGCTGTTGAAAACCAGTAACAGGCCACCCAACATCTAGTGGTTCTGGTAGAATCACAGAAACAGGAGCAAAGTTATTATTTCTGTCATACGAGTCTAATCTATTGAGAGAGAGAGAAAAAAAAATATATGTAGCTACATGTATTAGTAATAAATCATATACCATATGATTGAATTTTATCTTGCAATTGTGTGCTGTGAAATCATCTACCGCAATCAAATTTTTCTATTATATAATGCTTCACCACATAAAATTTGGATAATCTACGATTCACAATTATTTCTGAAAAAGGCAGAATGTAATTTTTAGATATATCATATAACATATTTTGTTACTTTATTTGAATAGATAGTGGTTTAATGCACTAACGCAAAACAGAAATTAATGATTAGAAAACAAATCTATGACTTATACATAATACACTTTGTAATGGCTAAAGAATATAAAGGAAACCTGAAGGCTGAATAAATATTCCCTCAGGTGACCCACCCACCCCATTAAACTGATGTTTATTGAAGTCCAGTGAAAGTTTTGTTGGTGTAATATTAAATTACACAAAGTGCTTGATTCACTGTGTTTTCAGCCACATACAGAAGCTGGGCAAATTTTAAAACAAAAGAAATCATGAACTGTCATGACCTTCATGTACATGTCCTTCTAGGAAGTAAATTTGTTTGAAGTGTGTCACTCTGGTAACAAGAAAAAAAAAAGTATCGCATTGAGGGTGAAGTATTGTGACAGGAAAAAAATTTTAAAAAATCTCGAAGGCACCTGGATTAGAACCGGGGATATCTGACTTGACATCTCTGCGCGCTAATGAGTGAGCTACAGAGACTACATAAATTCTGTGGGTTTAATTAGGTACATCTACCTGATTCCACAACTCTGGCAAATAAAACGTAATCTCTGGTAAATAAAACGTAATTGATTAATAATTTGGGATTGTTTTCAATATGCAAGTGTTATTTCTGTTGAACTATGTGATATTTTGGTGATCTGTAGTAGTTTTTTCGGTGAAATTCAGTTATATTACAGATTCTACGTACGCCTATCGTTCTATTACTAATATTATAATATTAATGATACTGTATATGCATCCAGCAGTCTGGTTTTATATAATTAAAGCAAAAAAATTGGAATACCATGAATGTACTTAAACTTTATAAGTCTGACTTTACTCTAAAAAGTCAGCAAATGAAGAAAAATCCATTTAATATCATTAATTCACATTACACTATGTTACACTGAAACTTAAGTACTGCTAGCAGCCGATCTGCATGTGTCTATTTTTATCGAGCAAAAGTAAACTTTTTAAATAATCATTTTGAAAAAAAACATCAAAAATTTTAAAACATACCTTTCAATCAGTTGCACTTTTCTCCCGCTAGTTACAGCTCCTCTCTCTGCGAGCTCTTTCTTCAGCTTAGACACGGGAAGATCTCTGTATTGCGACATATTGTTTACATTAGATTCAAGCGTCTAGCCGACAACCTATAGAACACGCACGCCACCTGTCGAGTAGTGCGCTGAATCATTCCCATAGTGGCGATACGGGGTTTTCCGTTCTAAATATACCTTAATTTTTTTTATATTTTTCAACAATAACAAACAACGACAATCAACACTACATCAATCCCGAGAGTATCGGGACTATATACATAGGGTCTCGTGAGAAGGCTTACGGGGTGAACGTCCGTTACCAAGCGGTTTACGCCGGTTACCAAGAGAGTCGAACCAGCCCCCCCCCCCCTCCCGTGAGAAGGCTTACGGGGGACATATCCCCCTTACCAAGAGAGTCGACTCCAACACTTTTTTACAATACACTCACTGAAAATAGAGCACATCTCATAATTCGTTTTAGTGTAATACAGCACACCTTTAAAAAAAAAAAAAAAAGGAAGTCTCGGTTTGAATCCGAGGAACGATGAGATATACTCTTAAAAAAAATGATGATATCATTCGTGATGTCATTCGTGGCGTCATTCGTGACGTCATCACTCCCTAAAATTGTCCAACTCAAAAACCTCATTTTTTAGGTCTATTTTTTGCGAAAGTGAAAGTAGGAAATCACCAAAATTCACCCAAAAAAATCGAAAGTGAAAGTAGATTGACAAATCAAAACCCCCCATTTAGGGGGGTTTCCCAAAAATTCTAAAAATAGCCTACTCCAGAGTGATAGTCTATCATCATATAAGCTTACAAATCTTGCCATCAGGTTGCACGAAAATTTTATCCATCCAAAACCTCATGGCTTTACATAATTCAGCGCAAGTCCAGTATTTATGTGAGAAATACGAAAGTAACTGTTTGTGTGACACGGCTATGGCACTAACAACAATGTACCACGGTGGACATTCACGGACCCCTGAAAATCAGAGGCGAGACCAGGTGCATGAGAGGAGTGAACGTCTTCTGTTTGGCTAGCCACATCCGCCGTGAATGTCCTTAAATACAGACGAAACAAAAATAAATCAGCACTGCATACATACATGAAAGTGAACAAACAATGTGTAGAAAGTGCCACAGCCACACCACATCAGGAAAAAGTGTAAAATAATACTTAAGTCAAACCCTCCGCTGGAAACTTTTTATGAGCTCCGCGAGGAATTCGAACTTTTTTTTACGAACTCAATATACTTCATAATAAAAGTTCCGCGGAGAACGTTTTTATGAAGTATATTGTTTGTTCGAAAAGAATCGAAAAAGAGAGACTACAACTTACTTTTAATCAAACTAGAAATGTCCTAATGGGACAAATAACCCCTCCCCCCTCCCCCCCCCCCTCCGCGGCAACAAATTTTGAAGTAGGGCAAAGACCAAGATAAAGGTCACGAGGACAAAAGTTTGGTACCGACAAACAGGTCTTGATACAAGAAATACCTATATGTAATAAGAAGGTACCATCTTATTTGGTTCAAAAGTTATGGCTAAAGTTAAAATTTTTCTAAAGTAAATCATATGTCAAGGTAGAGGTTGTGAGGTCAAATATTTTGGTACGAACAGACAGGTCTTGCCACAACAAATATATATGTGTAGTATGAAGGCCCAATCTAGTCTGGTTCAAAAGTTATGGCTAAGGTTAATGTTTTTCAAAAGTAGGTCAAACGTCAATGTCTCGAGGTCAAAAATTTAGCAATTGACAGAAAGGTCTTCCTACAAGAAATACACATGTGTATTATGAAGACATATTTCTATTGGATCGAAAGTTATGGCCAAGGTTAAAGTTTTTCAAAAGTAGGTCAAACGTCAAGATCAAGGTCACGACGTCAAAACTGTTGGTATTTACAGAAAGGTTCTGCCACAAGGAATACACATGTGTAGTATGAAGGCCCCATCTCTTTTGGTTCAGAAGTTATGGCCAAGGTTAAAGTTTTCTAGGCAGACGGACAGACAGATGGAAAAGGTGATTCCAATATACCCAAACTTCGTTTGCGGGGGTAAAAATCACTGGACAAGATGTTTTAGTCAAAATCAGGGCGAAAAATCCCCCCTTTCAGAATATCAAATTAACGGTGGATTAATGATAACATCGTTCCTGAATACTACTTCATAGAGTAAAATTAGCTGAAAAAAATATCTAAATATCTTCTAGGTCTCTACTCTCTAACCGACAATTAGATCCACTTACTGTTAAAATCTATATATATATATATATATATATATATACATATATATATATATATATATATATATATATATATATATATATATATATATATATATATATATATATATATATATATATATATATATATATATATATATATATATATATATATATATATACTGCGAAAACATTAAACCGAAACCCGTCCTGGAACCGTAAGGGAGACCGTAAGAAAATACAGGTTGAGTTAGAGGTAATATCACGTTTGAAATGGTATGCATGGCTAAAAATTATGAGAAATATAGGTAAATGAAGAGTGCGATAAGATATACGTACTCGCTGTACCAGTACTACACTGTTCAGAACGAAAAGAAGCAGTTTCACACACTCCATTATTGACCCTGCGTATGCTCTATTTATAGACTTTATAGACTATAACTGATTCGTACAGAGGCATGCATGTGCGGAACACATAGGTAAGAAATGTACTTGTAGATATACACCAATATATGCATTGTTTAATTTCTATCGAAATGACATTACATTATTTCAGGTTTGATTGAAATAGAATATAATTACGTTTTAATAATCTAATTCATTTTTCCTGTAAACAAGTGCTATCTTCATGTAGTGTTTTACTGATATGGGGAAAAATGGGATTCTTGTTAAAGGATATAGGTATACGGAGTTGTAAGGTCATGTAAATTCAAAACAATAATAGCTCTATATGTATATGTTAACTCTCTCGCCAAAGGAATGAACTCAATTGGTTATCATATTTATGACGAAGATGAAAAAAAGGGGGGGGGGAGGGGGGAGTTGCAGCATGACTGTATGACTCTCCACTTGTTTCATCCCTGGCTTCTCCTAAACATTTCTTGCCCATCATCTGTGCCGTCAACTTTCTTCTTTCCTGTTCCGCCTCTTTCTCAAGCTTCAATCCCCTTCTCTATATCTTTTCTTTACGATATATGTCTACCATCTATGTTTTCTAGCTCGACGGATCATAGATTTTAGCTTCTGGATTATTCCGGGCTACTAATATTTATATGTTCAGATTTATGTTTGATGATAATTGACAGACTTGATTTTATTATAACGTAAATATCTCAGTCTTCCGACTTAGAGTTCCAAATGAATTAACTGTTTATTTCTTCATTGAACCAAATGATTCAATTCTTCTATTCGTCATATGTTCAAATTCGTTGTTCGCATTTTGGTTAAAATGTATTGCGATACTGTTTAATTTGCTGTGAATTGATTTCTTTACCATGCAGAGATTAAGACACAATGGAATCCTCTAAAACTGAAGAAATACAACTGATTCCTTCTGTAGAAGAACATCAAGATGCTGAAGATTCATTCGATTTACTCCGATCCACTTCCAATATCGACGTCGACAATGAGAATGAGAAAATAGATTTTACCCAAGTCATTGCATTGTCACCTGGGAAACAATATCATATGTTTGTATCACACAGTGGAGAAGATTCAGAGGAAATCTGGAATATTATCAAAGCCATTGAGAATCGATTTGGCATTCGGTGCATGTATGCAGATCGAGATTTCCAGCCTGGTAAAGACATCACGGATAATATCAAAGAAGGCATAGAAAAGAGCATGAAGATATTGTTGGTTTTAAGTCCAAGTTATTTAGAAAGTGGTTACTGTTGGTTTGAACAGAAGGTTGCCTTTCAGATGTCCATCACTCAGCGCCAGAACTGCCTCATACCACTTATCCTAAAGCCATTCACTGGAAATATACCTTCAACTCTCAGTAATCTGACGTACATAGATGCTGCCAAGGAAAAAGACTTATCAGCAAGGATAAAGGAAGCTTTTATACAAAAAGGTTTGTGAAAACCAATATGTGTTATTTACTTGTACTGCCCGCAAACTGGTAATTCAATCGACCGTCCCAAGTCGGTACCACAACTGACCGTCCTGTCGGTACCACAAATGCATTACAATGAAATATTTTCGCGACATCCATTTATCTGTTTATTCTTGTGTTCTCTGCATGATCGTGGCGACTTTTTTTTCACACAATGGAGTGAGATGTTTTCTTTCATTTGTTCTGTAATTGTCGAATAATTCATTGATAGAGCACATTTGACGGCGTATTACATCCATGTATCAACGAAAATGATAAAATATACATGTATACTCAAACTCAAACCACACATACCAACACACACACGCTCGCACAACAGTTCTGTTTACTGAATTTAACTTTTATGTATTCATAACTTTGTACTCTTTTAGATGAAGACTCAATATTTTCAACTTTTGATGAAGCAGCAGAGAACGGTAAGGGTATTATTCCTTTTAGCAAAATACTTGATCAAATCTCAGCACTGAGTAGCAGATAAACCGTGGTTACATGCCAATGCTCAGTCATACATTCTTCTTCTCGAGAAACAGACTGCGGTATTGTGTAGTTTCAGAATTTGGACTTGCTTTTGTAGTGAAACAAGTATAAATTCCTTCTTTGCTGGGACCATACCCCCATTTCCAGTTGCCTATTTTAAAAATGTACGTATAAATTTTCAAAGGTGTAAGGGTGAATCATTTTAATGCATAAAAAAAAAATATCTTTAATGAACAAATATTTTATTGATTTCTTATATTGTTTTAGAAATAAAATTTGTTAGATTCTCCAAAAACACAACTTACGGCAAATCAGAATTTTGAAACTTAATCCATTTCTATAAGCATTTGAATACAGTGAAAAATATGAATAGATTAAGGATTTTTAACTACTTTCTCAAAGAATATACTAAGTAATGGCAGTTAGCAGTTTATAATATCCGATTTTAACAAGAAATTAACGATAGATCTTAGCGCTTATCCTTCATGCAAAGTCATTTGTCTGGATCATCCCAGCGCTTGGCGCACAAGAGTTACCCCAAATTATCTTCGTGACAAATAGCTTCAACAAATACAGTCCAATGACGTTCCTAAGTCAGAATGAGTCTGAAGCAACCATACTGTAATGGATATTCGTATAATGTGAAAGTATATACGATTGTGGCGTCAAACTGATATTATTGCAGGATGTGACTGCATACATTTTGTAGTCTGTAATTCCATCTCTATTAAACACAACAATGTATATATGTGCCACCTAGGATGCATATAGCATACACCACTCCACAACACGGCAGACTCTCCTCCAGTGTCGCCGAATTAGAACGAATTCGTGAGTCCATCACCAGTTGAAACGTGGGAATCGGCTTTTATCGGAAAAAGAGTACCAATGAAGTTGCAAGTAACGATGATGGTGTGCAAACTGGAGTCAGTTTGTCCGATGTTGTGTTGACAAAATAAGACTTCTTGCGGGACGATGGACACGTAAGCCATGCTCATGCAACCTATTACTCATTGTTTGCTGATACCAATTAACGTGTTAATACCCCCAGAAATATCACTTGGACTTAGATTTAGATTTTATCTTGCGGTGCGCCCACCCTGCAGTTGTTGAATAGTTCTTGCGGTCTCAACTGGACTTCGGTATCTGCTATCACTTCTTACAGAAATAGAATGTGTCAGGCACATGGTAAATGCAGTGCCGAACAGCGAAAACAATATTTTTAAAACCTTTGTGCAAAGCTTTAGTGCCCTTTCTAACATATAAATGTATTGCGACCACATACCCGACTAAACAGGCAGCATTTAAACCCAAGAACCAATTCGCTCACGAAAGAAAAACATATAAAATTTTCGAAATTATTTCTAAAAAGTCGAGGTCACTAAAAAGGTAGAACTTAGAATATAAAAAAGTCACCAGCGTATGTTCATTATACCCCCCGAAAACGAAGTTTGGGGGTGGGGGAGGGGGCTATGTAGGATCACCATGGCCGTCTGTCCGTCCGATTCGTGTCGGCTTTGGACCTCTTTGATGGTAAAACCTGGGCCACTTCGTGTCCGGAACATTACTTTTGAACCATAGCACCTTACATGTGGATGAATCATGGGAAGGGAATGTGTCATTTACCAAAACTAGGTCACTGTGACCTTGACTTTGACCTCTATGATAGTAAATAGCATCTAGGAATATTATACCTGTTCTATGGTTGCATCATGGGAGGACAATGTGTTGTGTACAAAAAGTAGGTCACTGTGACCTTGACTTTTAACCTTCGTGCTGGACAAACCTTGTTTATCTCAAAAATAGTGCAGATCCCCACCCCTAAACTATATTATCTGTGTCCGGAGCATAACATTTGAACCTTTCACCTAGTTTTATCAGACATTACAGGTGGATGCATCGTGGGAAGGGGATGTGTCATGTACCAAAACTAGATCACTGTGACCTTGACTTTGACCTCTATGATAGTAAATAGCACTTAGGATTATTATACCTGTTCTATGGATGCATCATGATAGGGCAATGTGTTGTGCAGCAAAATTAGAATACTGTGCTTTGACCTCCGTGATGGTAAAGCCTTCTTTATCTCAAAAGTGTTCAGATCCCCACCTGTAGACTACATATTTTCTGATTCCTCATGACAAGAGGAGTTGCAAAGCATCAGTTGGGGATCCCCATGGTCATCCCCCACCCCTCATTTCAGGAATCCTCAGTTATCTTAAAACTGTTTCAGATCCCTACCCCTAAACTATATATTTTCTTATGCCTAATGGCGAAACAAATTTTATTGTAAAATTTGGAGTTCCTAGGGTCATTCACCACCGTCTTCATTTCAGGAATTTTCAATTATCTCAAAAATAGTTAAAATCCCCACCCTAAACCATATATTTTAAATGTGTGTGGATGTGGATACACTGTGGGAAAGCGATGTGTCATGTACCGAAACTAGGTCACTGTGACCTTGACTTTGACCTCTGTGATAGCACCTAGGATTATTATACCTGCTCTATGGATGCATCATGGGTTGTCATAAAGGGCTGATTTATTGCATGTCTCCACATTGTTACCGAGGGAGGTATTTGTCCCGTTAGGACAGCTCTAGTATTTCATATTGAACTATGCATGCAAACTCAGTTTTACATGCTACTTTATTAAAATTTCAGTGTTTCTTATCTGATTTTCTTGTGTCATATCCAATTCTACAGAGACATATACTAGTGCTGAGAAAGCGAAACAGCAAAATGGCGCGGTTGTTTTAGAAATGGATGCATCACCAGATTACACATGTTGTTCCGGAT
Organism: Pteria penguin; assembly: GCA_035048485.1. NCBI lineage: Eukaryota > Metazoa > Mollusca > Bivalvia > Pterioida > Pteriidae > Pteria > Pteria penguin. The sequence continues at coordinate 63,598,814 of CM068581.1, read as the reverse complement.
CTGGTTGGGAGTTCAAGCCATTAATATTGAGCCAGAAAGAACAACTTTTCATTAATGAAGTAAACGTAGGCAATATTATTTACATATCTTCATGTAATATGATTAGCAATGTCCAAATTGAATATGAATCGTAGCACACGTACAAATTTATCATATTTGCTAAATAATAAAATGCATTAGCTGTTTACATTAGAATTTATCATATACTGAATATTGGCTATTTATTTTTTATGTATTGAACATTGAAACAGCAACGAACATTGGAAACCCTTTAAAATTACTTTCATTCTTACGGTAGTCCATTTAATAGTAAACCATTCATGTATTTTGTGATCATTTTAAGCGAAAGTATTCCTATTTTATCTTCTAACGTTTTATTATAAGTTATTTAAATTGAATTAACAGAAAGGTAATATGAAACTAATATAAAATCCTTGCAAATTTCAACATTGCGTCTATCATTCATTTTCAGATTATTCCAGAGTACGAAAATTTGCGCAAACATCTGAATCAGCAAAGATTTCTCCGTCTATTGAAGTTAAGGTCGTCCTGTGGCACCCGCTGTGTGGCAGGGGTTTTATTAATATTTTGCGTAATATTACTTGTATACATACTTGCATACATCTTGTACTTGAATAATATAGCCCCTATCTCATTCAACATCCAGTTTATATGGGCTATTCTCAGTGCTCCTGTGGCAGCAGTGGTAGTCTCAGTGTCCTGCTGTGTATTTGGTTACCGTTATCAAAATGCAGTAAGTATTAGGATCGAAGAATTTGTCTTGAAGAATGTGAATTTTGTATTGGTGTAAGACATGCTGTTTCATATAGCTACAATAAAAAGAACAGCAAGAACAATAACGAACACATATTATAAAAAAACAACAATAATAACAAGAACAAATAAACAACGAAGAAGTACAGGAGGGTTAACCATATTTCGTATTCCATAGAATAAAAAGACAATATCGTGTATAGAGTCAGATTCAGACTAATGCGAACCCCAATTAAATCAAGATGAGACCAGGTCGCCGGGAAGAGGAAGCGGCCTTGATTACCCTTTTCCCTATGTATAGGTTAATACGATTAAACCTTTTATAGTAGTTCCCCGTATTTTTTTTTACCTTAGTGCTATTTACTGCTTATCCACATTCATGTCATCCCTGCAAAGTTGAATTATTTAGCCGTCTACATGTATTTACGGCATTCATGGTGAGTTTGGTTAACCCATCAAGAGACGTTGAATACATAATTTTCACTCCTTTTTTCCAGATGTCTTGAATGTCCACGGTGGTATGATTTAATGCCCCGGATCGATAGATCGTGGGCATATTGTTTTTGGCATCTTTCTGTTTGTCTGTCTGTCAGCATTAATGACCGCCATACGTTTTTAACCGAGAGAGATAGATACTTGATATTTGGCATGCATACTCCACTAATAAAGCCCTTACAAATTACACCAAGGTCAATAAGTGACCTCATGGCAATGACTATGACCTTTATGCTAAATTCAAGTTGCAAGCGCGGGGGCATAGTGTTTCACAAATGCATCTAATTGTTATTATCACAGTGACATTGCATCAGTTACTAGTACAATTTCAGATTCCTCTTTCAAGAATGTTAACCGATATTTTGGACCTGACCATACGAACTATCTTAACTTTCTGACTATACTTGATTTGACACAATACGTATATATACAGGCATTTATTTACGTGCATTTCCGATGCCGGAATTTCAGTTAAACAACAATTCATGCTTTGAACAAGAAAATTTGACTTAATGTTCTTGTCTCCTTCAGGTGTTCATGCGTGTATATTTGTGTATTTACTTCCTAGACTTGAAAAGTTGTTGCAGGACTTTTGCGACGGGTGATGCATGCAACCAAGGGACGCTTACTCCTCCCGGGCACCTGGTCTCACCTCGATTTCATTGTGGTTCGCATTTGTTTGAATATAACACTATACACGATATTGTCCTTTTGTTCCATGGACTATGAGATATGGTTTACCCCTCGGTACTTCTTCGGTTTTTTACTTTGGTATTCAATACTAAGTTTCACTCGTTAATGACAGTAAGTTTCTTTGTTATCATCATAAGTACTGAAATGCAGTAACTTTAAGGATTCTGCTTTTATCTCAATATTTCGCCATTCTTTCAACATATTGCGACATTGTAAAAGTTAAAGCAACTATAATAGATACAAAACATGTTACATAAAAGTTTTCATTAGTCACATTTAATTATTTTCTTGCTTATTCTTTTCATAGAAATTTAATACAGGATCTGATATTTGTTGGAGACACAGCGAACGTTTTTACAAAGAAAAGAAATGTTTCATATTGTATGACCTTGACAGTGTTGTTCCCAAAGTATCCTTTATTTCATAATAAGGTTAGAATCAAGATACACCGAAAATATTCTGTTATGGTATCAATGATATTATGTCAAATGTTTTAATAAAATATATGCAAATATACAAAGTGTAGAAATAAGATATTACTGCTTTTATTTCCATTTTACAGTTTTCTACGATACTTCTATGAAAAATATTCTTTTTTTTATTTCAATTTTGTTATTGCAGTAACTTTGAATGATTTCAACATTTTCGTTAGTACCAACAGTACTTTTGCAACTGATAATTTTATACTCTCCAGTATATTTGTTTAATTCCTTTTCTATATGTTTTATTATAATACTGAATTACCTATTACATATGCACCAGCGACTTATACGTTATACCTTAACTCTTGACTTCAGTTGAAAATCATCCGATACGACACTGAGAAATGCAAGGTATGTAGCCTTCGTCACATTCATATAATATGTGCAGTGTGACAATAATGTATGACAGTGTCTGTAGAGTGTTAAATCCCCGTTGACATGACTCCTTCCACAGCGTTAGTATACATTAATAGTATATGTGCAGTATTGAAATATTTGTGTTGCATGTACGATTTGGACGCATCTAGTCATACATTCCACACGTCCTTCTCCAAGGCATCATTACTCGCCCTGATTTATGTATTATGAGTGCAAAGAGGGCATGGTGCCCTTTGGTTTTAATTTATCTGTTTTGAAGAGTCTTAAAACCCAAAACTGATTATTTATTTTGCAATTGTGATGGTACACACTTGGGATTTTAAAAAAACTTTGCAATCTATAAGATCGAGAATCTCTCTTGTACTTGTTTTTAAACTTAAAAAAAGCTAAGTAGCCGAAAAGTCCTGAGAGAATGTTCTCATTATACAAACGAACGAGAATTGGCAGCAACTTTTATAAAAAAAAGTTGCGTTACAAATACAATATATAATCTATGATATTTTCCTAATAAAACCCGAATGGTCATTAATCTGATGTTTAAAGCTTTGGGTACTATTATGAGTTCTACAGTATTAACTCAATGACCATTCTAAAATACGGTCTTTACTTAAACTATGTTTCTTCGTATTTAACCATACCAAATAAGTGACGTAGATCAATTCAATCTGTTGTCATAGGTGGATACCAAAACTGTATTAAAATCGAATAATTTATCATGGCTTTTTGTGTGTTTATTCTTGTCTTCTCTACATTGTCCATTGCAAGTTTTGTGTGCTGCTTCCTGTGTTCTCTACATTGTCCATGTCGAGTTTGCGTGCTTATTCTTGTGTTCTCTGCATTGCCCATTGGGAATTTTGTGTGCTTATTCTTGTGCTATAAACATTGTTCATGGCGAATATTGTGTGATTATACTTGTGTTCTTTACGCTGTCCATGGCGAGGTTTGCGTGCTTATTCTTGTGTTCTCTACATTGTCCATGGTGTGTACTGTGTACTTATTATTGTGTTCTTTACATTGTCCATGACGAGTTTTCTGTCCTAATCCATGTGTTGTCTATGTTGTCCATGGCGAGATTCGTGTGCTTATTATTCTGTTTTCTACATTGTAAATGGCGAGTATTGTGTGCTTGTTCTTTTCTTTTCAATGTTCTCTATGGCGAGTTTGTGTGCTTATTCTTGTGTTCTCTACATGTAAGGGGCAGGCTTGGTGTAGTGGTTAACTGCTTGGCTTGCGGCGCCGACGATCCGGGTTCGATTCCCGGGTTGCGCCACTATGTTTAAGAGGTTGGTAACCATCAACCAACCAACCAACCATCTCTACATGTACATAGCCAATAATATGTGCTTATTCTTGTGTTCTCTACATTGTCCATGGCGAGTTCTATGTGCTTATTCTTGTGTTCTTTATGTTTTCCATGGCGAGTTCGATGTGCATATTCTTCTGTTCTTAACATTGTCTATGGCGAGTTTTGTGTGCTTAATTTTATGTTCTCTACATTGTCCATGGAGAGTTTTGTGTCCTTATTCTTGTTTTCTCTACATTGTCCATGGGGAGTTTTATGTGCTTATTCTTGTGTTCTCTACATTCTTCATGGCGAATTTTGCGTGTTTTTCCTTGTATTTTTACGTTGTCTATGGCGAGTTTTATGTCATTATTCTTGTGTTCTCTACATTGTCTATGACGAGTTTTGTGTGCTTATTCTTGTGTTCTCAACATGGTCCATGGCGATTTTTTGTGCTTATTCTTGTTTTCTCATATACCTTCGTCAGATGACTTATTTTACCTTTTTTTCTTCCTTTGCTGCAAAATCGAATAATAGTTACATTTTGTGTTCACTTATCCAATTATTTCTAAAATTGTAAAAGAATATATTCTACAACTGGGTCAGACTTCTTTCTTATTTGACTTTGATATGGATGGTTTTATTAATATTATTAATTATTAAATTATTAGTTATTAATTATTATTATTATTATTATTATTATTATTATTATTATTATTATTATTATTATTATTATTACTATTATTATTATTAATATATTTTTTTATTTGGGAGGGGTGATTTATATTTGCTCCTTTTGTCTTCTTCTCTGTTTGTTTAGTTGTATTTTGTTTGTGTTGATTTCTTGGTTCGTTGATTTCACAACAATGGAAGCCATATTCACCTCATGTATTAAAAGTTTAGATGTATTGTGTGTGATGTGGACATATATGGCATGTGCAGGTAACCTAACGGGAATCAAATACCCCTCTAGCATACCTGGATCCTGCGTCATAAACTGATAAAATACTTAAGTCATAATTTCACATTCTTCTGTATAACAATGAATTAATAACTGGGATTTGGAATTTATTGAGTTTTATTCTATCGATAAGAAGAATTGAAACATTTTGCATGAAAACTTATTTGAACTTTTGGTAATGGAATAGGTTAAATGAAATAATTGTCTTGGGTATTTTCTCAGTTTATGGCGCCGGACCGTAGTCTCGTCTCTTAAACTCCAGGAGTGTTTATTGTTGTACATTTTGGTAATGCCACATTACATTCATCAATCTTTTTATTTTACATTATGCAGCATTTTACATTGATAACAGGTAAAAATATAAGGTATCAACGAAAAGTTAAAAGCATCCTGTTTAATATTTAGTAAGTTTGTTATATATTCACTTTTAATACGGAGTCAACGTTGCCTGTTGAGCTTCACCAACGAATCATTATAGTGCCCTACATTTGGATAGATCAGTAAAACTGAGATCTCAAGTTGCGATTTACATAGATTTACTTAGAAGATTATATACTGTTTCAGGTGCAATTTTCATCTTTATTTTATTCCCTTTTAATTAAATTTAATCTTTCAGGATTATCTCATCAGTTTCTATAAGAAACGAAATCCATCTGAAAAGAACTATGAGGTATAGTACACCATTTATTACAAATCTGAGTATACCATTGCTTTTGTCTTACCTGACCGAAAGGCTCACATAAGCTGTAATTCCGTACGTCCGTCCGTCATTTGTTGACATTTTCAACATCTTCAGAACCAGTTGCGGAATTTGATGAAGCTTAATAGGAATCAGAACTCAAGAGGATCTGCTGTATTCTCTGTCACCAGGGGATTAATCCAGAGTCGGGCGACAAGGATTGGCACACTATTTCGACTGACTTTTGATCAGTTACATAGATCGAAAACGGAAAGTATCAAAGTGAGCAGGAAGATTATTTTAAGTTGTTTTTCTCATTCCGAAATCAATTTCTTAACGTCTTTAAAAATATCATCATATTTTTGCACATTTTCAGTAACTGTCTTCGATTTCCTCGTAGAGTTTATAATGGAGTATAATATTAGTATTACTAATATAATTGTTACTGTTGTTGTTGGGGGGGGGGGGGGGGTTGAAACCTGACGTCATATGTTGTACATTTGCTGAGTGGATATTTGAAATTTCACTAATTTTCCGTGATTTTTTGGGGGTTACCTTTTGTTTCGATTTAGGACAATAATTGCTAATGTAAAATCTGAATCACGAACTGAATTGCTAAAGAAATATTTTTGAGTTTTTCTATTCTTAGGATTAAAAAAGGAATGATGTTAAAGATGGAGTATTTGACAATTGACTGCGTTTTCAGAACTACTAGAAAAATTCTTCGGATACAAAATAATCATGAATTCCTACAAGGTGTTTTATATATATTTTAGCAAAATGAGCTCAGGGATATGTCCAGAATCGGGTAAATTAGATCCCTTATTTTTTAGAAGTTCAGAAAAACTCTTTAGAAGGAAAATATAAAGCGATACATTGATGCAGAAGTATTCAATTAGCGTGCTGTTAGCTGTAGACAGAATAACTTATTCAATAGCTTGAGTGGTTGGAGCAAGAGGTTCTGAGTTCAATTGCATCTAGGACTAGTTGCTGTCACGTAACACTGTAGGAAATCAAAGAACTGACTTTAAAATCCAAAAGCTACTTCACTGCACAAATAGGTCATTATTTCTTTGTCTCGCGTAAGGCAAATGCTCTTACTTATTACATAGTCTTACAACTAACATGGACAAAATGAATTATGACAAATGTTTCATTTCACAGGAAGCCGCATACAGCGCAATCGAGACGTTCTTACAGAAAAACAATCAAAGGCTCGTAAACTGGAAATTTCTTCCCACCTCTTTCATGAATAGACACAATTCCTTCAGACAGAAAGCCTGCCTTTGTCAACTAGTAATAGACGAAATTATAATTTGAAGGCATTACAGGACTTATGGAAGTGTCTTGAAAAATTAAAAGTGCGTTTATGGGCACAATAAAAGATGATATTATTTATGTAAAAATGCGTTTAACAATTTTATTTTTTTCAGTCATGCAAACTAACCTACATCACTGTGACAATTTACATGTATTAAGTCCAACTGAGAAATATTCACATTTAACATAATAGTTGATCTATTTGTATTTGAAATTACCTTTGCTGAGCCTAACGTTAGTATTTTCAAATATTAACGGATGTCAATTTAATTTTACCAGTTGATATAAAATTACTCCATTTTGGCATTTTCAAAGCAGTATTTACACACAATTACGCGAGTTGGACACACCATAATGTTATAAATAGACTTCCACTTATTGTATACAACAAAATTTGACTACCAAAGTAGGCAACATGCCTTTGCATTTTGTATACATGTTGTTAATACTACGTTCTATTTCTAATTCTTAGTTCTATTTATAGTTATCACATGATTACAAACAACCAGGGATAAGATTTAAAATTTGTGCATAAAACTTTAGACTTGTAGATTTATATGCAAGAAAAAAGCTTTTATAAATACTGCTTTTTATATCATCAACGCACATGAAATAATGATCAGAAAATGATCAACTTTCAAGATTTCTAAAAATGAAAACGGAGTCCATGTTTTTGAGGTCATCTTCTTCGTAAGAATATTGTGAACGGATAATAATCTCATATCGAGGATTGTCCAAATTACGAACAGTTCCTATCACAAGAATTTGAGCAATTTTGTCTCGTGTCAACCATTCACAAATTTAACTATCGCTATTATGATCTGCTGTACGAATACAAGCTCACTCATTTGATATATATGTTTGTTATCTATTCATTTTAAAGTATTTAAAGGATTAATAAGCCTGTACCAGGGAGAGTTTCGAAAAGAACGATTTTCTGTTACCTTATGATATATGCTACACAATGAGCCATGGTAAAACTTTGGCAAGTGGGACGAGATAGGTCATAACATTCAGATAACGGATATTATACGTGTCACAATACAGAGAAAACACGTATTTAGTACATGAAGTAGGAAGTTTATACCGATGCTAATCAACTGTCATGTAGTGATACGAGTTTAATGTTGATAGTTAGCAGGGAATGTTTAATTCTCTACAAACCCCGACTCCAAACTTCGTTTTCGCATTACTCTTTTCATGTAAAACAGACATAGATTCCAATATTCTTCCGTCTTATCTTTCTCTCTCTCTCTCTCTCTCTCTCTCTCTCTCTCTCTCTCTCTCTCACTCTCTGTATGTGTGTGTGCTTTCCTTTTTTAACATACTGATGCAGGAAGTTGATTTTACTTTGTGGAATATCATATAATAAAGAGTAGACCAGATGAGTAAAGAGAGATGTGATGTATGTTAATGTATGTAATAGCAGTGTTTTACCTGAAAAGTGTTGGCGTAATGAAGACAGAACTAATTATCTGGACGTAACAGAGAAAACGCACGATGAATTTAAGAAATAACGGATGTAAAATATTTCGGCAGTAAGAAAGATAATCTTTTGGATGACGATACTGGTGTGATGGATGTCTACTAGTAAGTATTTCTATGGTTGGTGACAAAGTGGCCCCAAAGTTCTGGATAAAAACTTTTCATGACATGACGTTCAAAATGATTTAGAATGTAAAATGCTCGAAACTAAATGGAAACCTGTCTTTACCATCAGTTTATAGAGGTCGCTTTTGAAATTGCCATTTCTTTTGTTTCATTGACAAAGACAGAAGAATTCAAATTTATGTTCATGTAGACTTTTATCCTATTAAATTGGGAAACCTTGTTTTAAAACCGCTCACACATTTTATGGTGTTTGATGAGAAGTTTTTGAGGTGGAGGAACTGAGGTAGGAATGCTAATTTACGCTGGTGTGATGCATTGGACATATAAGTACATGAAATAACATTACAAAAATATCCATTGTACTACAGCTGCGGAACTGAAGCCCGGTCCATCAACAAATGTAAATGTTTCACAACAATGGCGTAGGTTACTTACTTAATTCTTTATTCAACAAAATGTGTGTTTCATCAACCGGTGTAAGTGTGTACGTACGCAAGGATCCGACTAACGAGTTGTCTAACTTTATGCAGCACAAATGTAAACATGTTGTGACGTCATGGATTCGTATGTTGAGTGATTGATTTTTGTTTAACGTCACACCACGAATATTTCACGTATAAGGTGACGGCATCTGCCTGATGCGGGGCATACAAATTTTGACCTTTGCAACGGACTTGAAGACATCTGACAAAGCTATATGACAAAAATCACCATGAACATGCACACTAAAAAAAAAAAAAAATAATAATAATAAATAAAAAAAATAAATAAAAAGAATAATACCCAAATGTCAAATTAAATCTATAGATCTTTTTATTTCAGTGTTTGATTTGTTTTGTTTTTGTTTCTGTTAGGTTTATTTATTTGTTTATTTATTTATTTATTTATTTCGTTAGGCGTAGTCGTATTACCTAGAAAACGAACATGTATATCTAGGCCTATAATGAAAACGGTATTAATGTTACAAAAGAATCCAGACATAAAATTAGCAAATCTATGTAAGGCAAACTATGCTTCCGGTTAAATGTGGATGGTATATTTTACTATTTACTCATTAGAAACATTGAAAAGCAATTAAAAGATTAGATGTACTTGCATGGATTCACGCCAAGTCTTAGTAGAGGTAGAAAGTTGGAGTAAAGATTCGACTACATCTATGCTAAACGTGGAGTTATGCTGTTTAATGAAACACAAAATAGCTGGAAATTTAGTTTAGTCATGCACATACGCCAAACTTAGCCTACGCTATGAGAAACACCGTTCGATGAAACGCAAATTAATGTTAGTTGGAAATTTGGTCTAGTCGGATATTTACGGCAAACTAAACCTTAACCTTTTGATGCATTGGGCTCCTGGCAGATTTAGGACGCTCACTTTCGCAACAAAGGCTACCCAGTTGGTGCTGTTAACCGGTGTACGTGCAGACTTTCCAACTCATCGCAAAAGCACAACAATCAAAGGGCACATCTTTAGAAATTCAGAAATAAGAAATATAGAACAAAAGAGAAGTAGAGAAGGAAAATGAGGTAAAAACTACGACTTTATATTTTTTAAGAGGGGTGTAAAGATGCCGATACTTTTGAAAAATAAAATGTTAAGACTTCATACTTTACATATGTGCTGCACTAAGACAAGTTTCAAGGTTCACCTTAGATGAATAAGGTAGATGTCAAAGGTCAAGAACTAGGACTTATCATTTTACACTTGATTACTGAATATGATTACATCCATGCTTCATCAATACATCTTGTTGATATTCTTGATAACTTTGACTGCGATAAAGCTACCCTAAATAAAGCTGCTGTCTTTTGACTTCAACCGAAGGTCATCTTTCAAAGATCAAGATTAATAAAACATATGACTTGGTTGTTGTTTAAAATTTAATGTTCTTGGGATAGAGTAAATGGAGGTCATTCCTGCTCTTGGATATCTTGAATGATATATTGATTTTTTGTTCAATGAAGGGTTGTGAAATTCCCATGAAATTAAACGATAAAATGAAATATTCAGTGGTCAGATTTATATTTGGAGGAAAGTGTGATTTTATATGAGCAAAATATCTTGCAAAAATGTCAAATTCCCTTAATTACATTGTTGCAACACTTTTTTTCTGACTAGATATGGCACCAAAATTATTGAATGTATCAAATATGAAGTAGCACCTGCGATATGAGCCATTATCTGTCAATTTATTATTTTTGATAATATATATATATATTCAAATTTTCACATTTTTCTCAAGACGTGATATATAACATTATAGAAAGGGAGATAACTCTAGTTGACAAACCAACCTTCAATGGTATATTTATATTTTAACCAGAATCCACATGATAACCAGAAATGTCATATCAGAAAATTAAAAAAATTCAATTGGCCATTTTGTCCTAGTGCCTCATCAAATCGCTACCTTAAACCTTTGCAAAACGGTAAAAACTAGTAAGTTTCCCTTGCTTCAAAACTCACGAGCAAATTTACGATCTTTTGTAAAATTGGTGCCAAGTTCCTACGAGGAATATCACATCACATCTGTCATTTATAATTGTACAATTCGTTTTGGTATAAAATAAAAATCCATAGATGACATCGGTTCTATAAAACTCTATTAAATGGAATTTAAACAAAAATCCATAAAAACACAAGACAATGAGTATAAGGAATAATGATTATTTGAAACAAAATGATAAAAGGATCAAATTGATCAAAAATAAAGTGGGGGAGGTAAGTAATGACTAAAACACGTCTCTTTTGAGCAGAATCCCCTTTGTCATTTAAGGATATGCGATAATACCTATTTGCTAACAACTTGATATAAGAATCTGTGATGCATTAAATATGTACATGTAATGCATCCAATGCGTTATCGTTCAACGTCAAACGGTTTTAAAATGTATTTTGACTAAACTATTTTGATTTCCTATAAAGTGAAAAACTCCATGAATTTTTTACAAGTGTCTGCATGCTGAAGCATTTTAATCAATTAGAAAGGTTACTTTTATGGTGTGTTTTTAAACTACAATCTTGTTTTTCCATACTGAAAGCAGCTATGAAAATATTGCTATTTATCGACTTTATATAAATGTAATAAAACATTGTAATAATGCGCTTGGCAAATGCTTTTTATTTTAGGTACTGATATTAAAATGTGAATCTATAAATATTCCGCAACGAACTGATAACAAATGACGAAATATTAAGTAACTACCATCGTTTTCTCTACGCTTCTGCTTGAAAGATAGTAGAACATATGATCCAATCACATTAAGAAATCTACCACCAGTCCCCACCCCCAAATATAACACACACAAATGAACAATACAACCAGAGAAATACTAATATAAAAGGCTATATATAAAGACTGTCAATTCAACAGCATTAAGAGAAATTGATACATACTGTCGGGACATCCACATGAATACAAGTGTATAAATACTGTCAAATACATTATCAAAATTCAGTTTTGTCCGCAGAGGGCGTATTTCCAAAAACATTACTATCAATTAATCAGTCATTTATTATCAATTATTCATGTAAGGGAAAAAATTAGATACGCATGAAAATGTGTACCGAACTAATTCTTTAATATAGCACGCCACAAATTTCAGTAAACTATTGATCTATTGTCACAATATACAAAAGCTTCTACTGGGAAAAAGGTAAGTTCACAGAACATAACAGGTAAGTTCACAGAACATAACAGGTAAGACATTACATAATCATACTTGTAAATTATTGATTAATAATTAGAAATAGTAATATAAATGTAAATAATAGTATATATTTATTAATTTATATGAAAATTATTTTTTTATTTATGAGATTTGATATACAATGGCAAAAAACTTGGGGTGTTCTATAAATTCCTCCGTTTTAATTTTTATCATTGTACATAATTAATCTTACTTTACAAGTAATACATTTTGTAATCGTCTGCTTTGCATTGCATCTGCGCTTTCATTTATCTTAGTTTTAGAAAAAATGTTCGTTCATTCATTAATTCATACACATAGAAAATCTATTTTTAAGACAAAATATGGAAATTTTACAGTATAGAATCAGTCGAGACTCTTTTACGTGACTTTCCAATGGGCATAGATAAAAACTAATCTGATTAAAACCATATATTTATTCCGCGGATCCGCAATGGGACAAGTAGAGAAGCGGAATAAAGATATGGTTTTAATCAGATTGAGATAAAAAGGTAACATACCACAGGGAGTGATTTCTTGTCGTTTAACACAGTACCAGTATATCCAACATTGAATTTTTCATAAATTGCTTACCAAAACTCTTTATTTAAATGACCGTCCTAAGTCGGTATCGTAATTGCAATGCAATCAAATATTTTTGTAATGTGTTATATATTCTACTATATTATTTATATTCATGTATTGTATAGCTCCATGGTGACTTCTGCCACATAACTGAGCCAGTAACTCCTCTTTTTTCTTTACCACCATAGATTTGCTAACTTTCTCAATTTATTTTATTTTTTCAACGGATTTAACCTTTTCTTATTGACCTTTCATTAATGTACGGATATCTGAGTATAGATCTAGAAACTCGGTAAAACTGAAATGTTTTCAAAGTTTAGAATGTAGACGTTGATTTATATCGTGAAAGTTACAATACAAGGACAGTGTTATGTATCAGGAGAATCTGCTTACGTACGTAGAGTAACATTTGATCATTTTGAACGAGATTACGAATGAATGTTATGAAATTTAATGATTATATTGCTACTACATGATTATAAATGATTATGAAGTTATGTTTTCTTCAAACGATGTCTGCGTAATGACTGTCCATCGAAATGTAAGAGCCGAATTTCCAGTAAGCATTTTTGTTAACGGGAAAGTTAATTTATCATGAAGTGTTTCTGTCGTAAATATCTGATAAATGCTGAGAACAAGTGAAACCAATTATCTTTGATATATCAACAAGACATCACTCAAAATAAGATACATGTATTCTGGTTCGCAGCGACGGTCGCTTAACTGACCATCACAAGTATGGCAATATTGTAGTATTCAATCGCGGTTCACAACTGCCATATGCTCAATTAATATTCAGCAAGGAAAAAGTCCTTGCAGTAAAGTATTAGATTACCGTTGGCAGTAATTAATGGTATTATTCTTGTTATTTGTTTTTCAGAATGATGAGGGAAAACGTCGAAGTCGTTCAATACATAGTTTTCAAATCACTTGGGACCGCAAAAACACGGTCGTTTGTCAGGTAAGACGGGTAGTCGCTTAATACAGACTGTCTAAATAGCAAATTGTAATGAGTAGACAAAAGCACAGTCGTATAGGGCAGGGAGTCGTTTAATATAGGGGGTCGCTGTGGCATTCTTAACTATAGACCAATCCAGTATTACGATCGCCATTTTTTTCACACACAAGAGTTACCTTTCTTGAACGGTTAAACGCTACTTCCGGTTTCGATTTCCACGCCTATGAAATGTCTATACACCTTCCAAAACAACGTTAAAGCGCGAATGTATGATTGTTCCACTAACATTTAACAATTAAGGCGGACTAAAAAGGTAGCTACAGCTACAGTAATTATAATGTCATGTTTATTTGTTCATAGATGCTTGTAAAATAATGTGATTAAATCTCCGTAATCCTCAATAAATTGGCTTGACGGGTGAAGGCAATGGCAACAGTCATGAAGGTACTGACAGGATGGGGAATTTTGCATTTGACAGCTTGACAGACAAGTACTCATAATTATGATTCATTCTCTCATATGAGAGGTTGTTCCCTATATCGTAGAGTATTGATCAGGTTACACATGTAGCGTATATTTAAGTATTACTAGGTGTAATAAACTTAGAACATATATAATATACCTTTAATTTGTGCACCATATCATGCACATTGCACTAACTTAGGTCTCTTCAGTGTTGCACTTGGCCGAATGATTGGAATTCTAATAACATAAATATTTGAAGAGCAGTGTTGAAACCAGTATGACAGAAATTGTGGCACAATATACAACTTGGGTGGACTCCTAAGCTCTCTGGTATTGTGACAGCTTAGTAACCCAGAGATTGCTGGTTAGATCAGATCTCTCTCCCTCATTGTTTCACAAAACTGAATAGTATGAAGAGTATATACATACAATTTCCTAGCTGTTTTCAATTGTAAGCCCAGCTTTGTTTCACTTCAACAAGGAGTTGCACACATAATTTTACACATTAATCGTGAAAAGAGCAATATACTAATTTAAGACTGGTTCAATATTTATTCATAAACAGCAGAGCAAATAAAACAACTAATATGAGGTGAGGAGTTGGACAAGGTTAAAGGCGGATGAAGGAAAAATTAGTTGTAAGGAGAGAAGGAGTGAATAGTGTAGGTGAGGGTGATAATTAACCCCTGTCCATCTCCTCAAATATAAATTATAGCAACAACTTTATGGTGAATACATATAATTACAAGAAACCCTCAAGGATGGTATGACCAGATTTGCCTAGCAATCTGGTCAACAATTATTTGAATAATTAAGGGATCAATTGAACTAGTTGGTTACTTTAAAATAAGAAGGACATATAGAGATTAATTAGCTTTAGAGAAAAATGTTATATTTTGTGCATCTACAATGGTATGAAGCCTTTTTCCAATATTCATTTGCACAATATTTAAGATGAATGCACCAGCTGTAATGATTCATACCACCATAAATGTTCAAAAGAATACTGCAGGTGAGAATACATGTAAATGTATTTACATGTATCAATTAAAATTTGACATAATATTACATGTGATTTAAAGCTATACATTTATGTAATATTTAAAAATCTAAACCAAAGAATTTTATTGTGCACATGTGTATATGTATGTGTATATATACATATTTAAACATGAAAATACCATCAGTTTATTGTAAGCAAATTGAGGTTGTACATTTTCAAGCTTACAGATCTTTGATGGATTACTTTTACTTATTAAAGAGATTCTTTGCCATATCTTATACTCCATGCAATATTTACCTGTCATCATTTTGACCCTTCCCAATGGAAATGTCATTGATTTTTCTCCAAATTTCTCATTTTTTCCCCTAAACACTTATCTTTTAGCATTATACAAATGGGACAAAAATTCCCAAATGAGAAGATACAGGCATATTTGAAAAAATAAAACACTAATACCGGTAAATACATTATTCATATGTAAATACTTGTGCTTATGTATCCTTTGCATTATTACAAACTGTCAGCTTCAGACTGAAACAACTTTTGTATATCCACAATTTGTCTTACAATATACATGCTTGCATTCAATTCATACATCCTACTATCTGTTTTCATCTATTTTTGTATTTACCATCAAGTTGACAGTCATGTCAAATATAGTATGTTGCTTAACAGAATGTTCTAACAGTGGATATAGACTTAAACTTTGGAAGAGTAAGATATGTCTTATTCAATTAGCAGAGATGTTGAAAAGTGTCAGTCCGAAGGTTTTAACTGACAAATTTCATTAAGAGTGACAATATGCAGAATTTTTTCTATATATTTCATAGTCCTGACTGACAAAATTTTCAAAATCACTGAAAATGCCTGCCATGTTTAAAACTCTTTTCTACATCTGTTATTCACAATACAAATTATGGCAAATTTTCTTGTACATGTGACCCACCTTTCAAGTTATTTAATTTTCCTTCAAAGGATGATGCAGTAGAACAGCAGTGTTGGGTGAAAACAGTTAATCATAGACATCGAAATGACCCAACAAAAATATGGACACCCAAACCTGACTCTACAATATGTTCTTTACATTTTATAGATAATTATCAACCAATACTAATCCTTATCACACTTAACATTTAGGTCATAGTCAGTCTGTTACAACTCATAGAGCTCCCCCCCTTTCGTTTAAGAAAGGGAAATACTTCATCTACCTACTCCAAACAAAAAGTCAAAAACTGTTTTAAGGTCAAAGAACAGTAATTAATGAGAGTCATGATTGGCTGATGTGATGTAGGGAGAGAGGGACTACTATTTCAATGTAACAGGAGCTGTGATTGGATGAAAATATTTTTATCAATATATAAATAAAGAGTGATTCTGCTGTAAAATCATGATTTTTTATCTCATTTGACTAATGTAAAAATTGTATGACCTAAAAGGGGTTGTTGTTTACATTTGAATTTTGGCAAATTTTTGGGGTGACCCCCTTCCAGCATGATTTTCTCGATATTAAGGTGGATATCCTATTGTAAACTGTTAAAATGCTGATAGAGGAGGGTCTGACTAACATTTTGATATGTGGGTTATATATAGCTAAAATGTAGGATTTTTGTGTAAATCTTGCTGGAAATTTGGTAATTTAACATGGGACCCTATGGGAAATGGAATTACTATGCTTTGACCTAAAAATTATGAAACTTCAATAGATAATCCAACAGAGCTTCTCGAATTAAATCTACTGTTGCATCACTTCATACAGCACATTCATCACACAATTCTCAGATTGCCCGAACATATAACAATATACATATAAAAAGGTTACTGTTCCATCCTCCAGTGTCGAAATTCGGTAATATTGACGGATGTCATCTTTCAATGCATTTTAAAAAGAAGTGACAACTGGAACTTGCATTTTTGATGATGCAAAACATAAAGCGGCGAGTTCAGTTTTGGTTCCATCGCGACTTATACCCCTTTTTCTAGGAAAGTACGTAGTTCATCAATTTTCCGAGAGAGAAGAAAATCCAATGAGGCAGATCATCGATATCATCAGGGACGTATATATCTATCAGATATATATACCTCCCTGATATCAATATCCATAATAAAATACATGAAAAGTCATCAAAGCTATGTACAGTGTATTTGTACAAAAAGGTTATAGTAAACAGATACAAAAAGTTGACAGATACAACATCATAAAAATCGGCACTTCTATTTGCAATAATCAACCGCTATGGTGTGTTAACTGTCATCTATCGACAGTTACTAATGACGCTTTGTTTACACTGGAAGTAACGTTTAACCGTGGCGCATCAATCGTTACGCACGGCAGATAACTCGTACAAATAATACTGGATTGGTCTATACTCTGCAAAAGGAGGGTGATACAATTACAGATATTCACTCGCATGAGGTGGCTCGATCAATGCTTCTTGACATAAACGATTTCTCTGGGAGATTTTTAAAACTAAATCTTTCTAGACTTATGTCGATCGGTTCCCCACCGAGATCGAGATGGGAAACATGAGATTTAATTGATTGATTGATATCGGTAAGCCTTTTGGGGTTGAGCGTTCAATCGCCTTACTTCAAGACAGTTTAAAAGTGATGTTATTAATATTACTCAGAATTCACTAACCACCGGGTAAGAGGTTTAAAGCTTTTCAGTTACCCGACTCGTTTTTTCTCTTACCACCGATAACGGGTAGTGGGATTTCTAGAAAACTGGTTGGTGTGGTCTAGTGGATGAAGTGTTCGGCTTATAACCGAAAGGTCCCGAGTTGGACTCCCGCTGTGGACATACCGGTGTTCTGTCTTTTGGATGTGACAGTAAAAACCGAGTTACCGAGTCACGGTAGGCGTGGCATGCAAAAGATCCCTCACTTCTACGGATGAGTAGGTATAAATTTTTATGCAATGCATCAGGCAGAATGCGGTCAACATATACGTTAAATAATCATAGAGTGATGTAAAAGAATAATCAATCAATCATGTATAGCAATATACACCACCAAAAGTACAGTTAGGTGCAGTCCTAACCTTACATAAAGTGCACTTCAAGTTAACTTTATGACTGCTTTTCAAGTTTATTTGGCGACAACAGAGTAAACTTGGAATCAAGTTTAGTAGTTAACTTGATTCCAAGTTTAGTAATAAACTTGATTCCAAGTTTACTCCAAGTGCACTTCAAGTTTATTTACTTTCTATACACATGTAGATTTTCTATATTTTTCTATTAAAACATTTTTAATATGAAATATGCAATTGTACATAATAAGACAATTATATCGATCGTGTTATACGAAAATGGATAATTGTAATAAACAAACGTGAAAAGTAAACTTGGTGTCATGTGATGGTAAACCTGAAGACGGACTTACTTTAAAGTAAACTTGATATCAAGTGCACTTGACTAAACTTTATGACTGGTTTTCAGGACGAAAAACTAAACTTCAAGTGCACTTGTCAAGTGCACTTTAATGTAAGGTTAGGACTGCACCCAACTGTAAGTTATGTACTGACAGGATCACTTTTGAGCAAATCACAGTACCTTAACTTTCACTAAATGAACACACACAAGAACCTATGCAAAATTCATTTTTACTTTCAACTTTAAGTCATCATGTGGCTAATGTTTCCATGACAACTCCAAATTTCCGTCCGCTTTTAAAAGCTTGTAGTATACACTAATCTTCAAAATACAAAATGATGAAAAGTATCATTGATATTAAGAAAAGGATGATGTGATGTATGTACCCCCTACCCCCTCCCTTTTTTTAAAGAGAGACAAAAATTTACGGTGACAAAAATCCAAAACTGCGGTGCTACCTTCATATGTATATAATAATTACCTTCCGGGAAAATTGCTATAGTATAAATATTTCTAAAAAAAGCAGTCATGGAAACTTGTTTAGACAATCAGAACGAGTTAGTGGGATCAAAAACAACATTACTTGACGCACCGACAGTAGTGTTTGATACTTCTAGCCAAAATTCAGTTTAAATGGAGCATTAGCCATGGTAAGATTCAGCAGCGCAGAATATGACAAAAATGAAATTCATATTGGAATGAGTGAGAAGTTTTTACATAAATGCAAAATCACTATAAATGATGACTTCATGCAAATTTAGCCATTTCAGTAAAATTTCCTAACTGTTTATCACGTGAATATGTGCATGTACATGTATATGTCGTTACAAACTTCCTATGAATACATTTAAACATACATGGGTTTGTGAATGAATATTCACTATGTCTATTTCCAATTTATATCTCTGCGTGGGACTGAAGTTAGAAACTATCAGGTCAACAACCGGACAATAAATGAAAATCATGGCATAAAGCAATTACCTCTTCTTAAAATTGAAAAAAAAATATTCAATTGTGGGTACACTGTATATCGTTGCAAAGTGAATCAGTTTTACTATATATCCAAATATCTTCCTTGCGGCGCCGACGATCCGGGTTCGATTCCCGGGTTGCGCCACTATGTTTCAGAGGTTGGTAATCTCCTGCTTCCATGTCGCGATATAACTGAAATATTGTTGAAAGCGACGTAAAACACAAATCAACCAACCAACCAAATATCTTCCTGAAATCAAAACTGCAACGTGCAAAGGTATACCGATTCGTACATCCTTTATTTTTCTAACTCGTAACAAAAATATTAGACTAATGAACAGTAGAACCATGACATTACCAATTTATAGTCCCAAATAGATTTGTTGTCTGTCCAATCGGTATACAACAGTTCACTTCACAACCAGCAAGCAACCATGTACGATTTTAAATGGTTTGGTTTCATACGTGTATGACCTATGCCCTATATGACCTATAAGTTTATTTAATCTTCTTTAATAATCTGTTACTGGGTAATCATTTAAAATGTACAAACTATAAAACCTATTTTTCCTTCTTGAAGAGTTCGATAAATAGCAAAAAATATATGTCTATTGAAGTGCAAAAGGCTGTCGTACAATCACAGTGCCACTATGACGCTATTATCTTCCGATTCTGGACTTCAACGACAACATGTTGATGGATGTGCGGAATTTTCTATCGATGTGAGCAAGACTTTTGTTGAGTCATGGTCAAATCACATGACCAGGAAGGCTTTTGTCGTCGTCATCAGCGACAATCTGGGCAGTTTCAGTCAATTTGTTCTTGGAAGCATTTTTGTTATGACAAATTCTCTGAAAAAACAAAAGTATGACTTCATGAGTCCTATGTCCTATTTTGTTTAATCTATATTCTCTGTCGTGTCTTATACTGGATCATATCAGAAAAGAAATGTAATATTACATATCACCCGTTAATGTAAGTAAATGTACGTTAAGTGATTAGTAGTTAAAGTTTTGATTAAAGATCCTTCGTTATTTCGAATTGGTCCCCTGTAGAAGTCCAAAATTCTATCAGGCAGATACTATAAAAAAGTTACATAAGAGAAATAATGCGGGTGTGAAAAAGAAAAAAAATATATATATATAATTTTGCATCTTCTTACATTTACAGATTTTAAAATTTCTTTTGTTATTTATACGATTTTTGCCTAGATTTCAAAAATGGTGTTCATATCGATTGGATAATGAATGGAAGATAATGAAAATTTGACTAAATGACAATTGCATTCCAAGTTTTCAATAATCATTCATAAACAATTCAGATGGGATGAAAATACAAGTTAGTGACTGCAAAATTATGATTTGTATAAAACACCTAATTGTTATAGTGAATGTATCCAATGCCGCAATCTAGTATAAATGCTATGAACGTACTTACCTCAAGATATTTGAAGCAGTCGTGGATGTTTCGTCTTCCATTACACATTATAAACCAGAGCAGGATTATTGATAGGATTAGTGCAAACACAAATCCAGCAAGTGCTACAGTGAAGGGCGATATAGACTTGCATCGTCTATTGGTTTTATACTCCATGTCTTCATATACCACAGATGATCCATCATCCACTTCGTAGTAATAGGAGGGACATTCATTTTCATTAGTGCAGATAGGCCCTTCTATGATAGTATAACAAGCGTCTGCTTCTATACATTTTCCATCATGAATGAGCTCGTCATCGGCACAAGAAATAATGCACTCATCTTCATCCAAAGCAAGTACCAATGGAGGAGGGCATGTTTTTAAACAGACCATTTTATTATGTTTATCTTTTTCATGTTGACTATTAGAACACAGTGGAAGACACTGTTTATCATAGAGATACTTTTTTCCATAGCATTTGTCTGTACAGTTTATACCCATATTTGTCTGGTCGCTGTAGGGTAGCTCACGTGGACATTTTGTGGAATTATAACAGACGTCTTGAACAATGACCATATGATCTGGACACTTTGATAGACACACTCTGTATTTTGGTTCCAGTAATGTTCCCATCGGGCAGAAAGATATGCACAGATCATCGTTTTTGACATCTGGACACACTAGGCTTTCAATCTGACAATTAATATCATATAAAGTTTAAGTCCATTATTTATCTTTCTGTATATTATGTATATTAGCATTTCAGAGATATTCGTAGATATAGTTCAAACATTTTCTTGCCCCGATTTTGACTGAAAATAATCTTGCTCAGTCACACAGTTACTAATAAATATAGAACATATATACCTTATAATTTAGTGCACCATATGCGCATTTCGACAACCCATGTCTCTTCAGTGATGCTCGTGGCAAAATGATTGGAATTCTCAAAATATATAAATATTTGTAGAGCAGTGTTTAAACCAAAATGACCGAAAAGTGAACGAAAGAATCTATCTAAGGACAGAGCTATGCATGAAGGAGATACTCCCTTATTTTTAGAGTGATTTACCTAATTTGATGACTGAAAATTTAAAGTATATAAGCACTGAAAACTAGACTTATGATGCCCTCGGGGACTATCATTCCACCAGCAGTGACACCGGCTTAGTGGTTATAATAAATACAGAACATATATACCTTATAATTTAGTGCATCATATGCGCATTTCGACAACTTATGTCTCTTCAGTGATGTTCGTGGCCAAATGATTGGAATTCTCAAAATATATAAATATTTGCCTGAAAATTTGAAGTATATGTCTCAAGTTAGTACAAAAGCAACGAAAACTAGACTTATGATGCCTTCGGGGACTATCAGTCCACCAGCAGTGATACCGGCCTAGTAGTTATAATAAATATAGAACATATATACCTTATAATTTAGTGCACCATATGCGACATTTTGACTAAAAATAATCTTGCTTAGTCACACACTTACTAATGTAATCTAAAATCATACTTAGGAAAAAATGGGTGTTACATATAACAAAAGAAATTGTTTTATGATCTATTGTTCTTCATCAGTTCAATCATGGACAAACCTACCATATTTGTTACGTGAGAGATTTATAAGCAGATAGTTGGGATTTCTACGGGTACTAACTGCGCACCTCTTCTAACAGATTTGGTTTTATTGTTATGTGGGGGATTCCATATATTCTATTCAAATTTCCTAACGATTCGACCTTATACAGATGTTGAATGATACCTCTAGCTACTTGTACGTGTATCTTGACGACATCTGGGTTATCAAAAATCCTGAGTTTGAAAGATATATAGCTGACATGTACCCATCAGAACATCAGTTAAACAAAGACAATATTTGTGATACAGAAACACTTTCCTTGGACCTATACATTAAGATAATTCAGAATAAAATTCATATTAATATCTTCGATAAACATGACGATTTTAGATTTCCTGATGTAAATGTCCCTTACTCGGATATTTACATATGTTCCCGTACTAATGTTTTGGACTTTCATACAAGAAAGTTACAAATAACGTTGGAACTCCAATTCAGGGTTACAATATACAGCAGATGTATTACTTTATATCCAATGGAATTTCTTATCCCATTTTCTACGGTGATCTTGTATACAAGTATAAGAGGGCATAAGTTTATCTTGTCGGGTTCTACAATAGTGAAATTTCTTCGTGATCTACAATAATATGATCCGGAGATCAAGTCTTGTATTGATCCCTTAACTTCTATCCTCTTATATGGAGATTTTACTTGAACCTGTATGCTGACTAACCGACGGGTGGGGACTATATAGTGGGCCTTTGTGAAACCTGTTTCAAAGGAAAATGGTCCTGAACCTCATTTCCTCTTACTGTTAGTTGGGATTTTTCAGATCAAGGGTCTGAGCTTGCTTCCAGATCGGTAGAGCACGGTTTACTCATTTTGATCAATTATTATGTTTTTGATATCTTTGTCTTACTTAACACTACTGTACATGTTTATATTTTTATGACCTCTCAAACTGAGAAAGATGTTGCTCCTTGCTCTGTAAATGGAGATTATTCTTAGATTTTTAAATGTGTGTCCTTTGATCATATTGTGTTTCTGGAAAGTGCCAAGGAAGGCCCAGAAAGCGGTAAACCATACCAATTGATCGACTACTATCATATAAATTGACCGTCCGTAATTACTGCATTATTAAAAGTGCATTTCCGTGGTGACTTCTGTCATGCGGCAGGGCCAGATGCTTTTATCTTTTCCTTTGACTACTGTAATATTTGTACTAGATATATGCCAAATACAGTTCATGAGGCGTGGACAAAGGGTAGTTGCAAACCCAGATGAAATTTGCAGTGTATTAATATCTGTATGTGTTTAATGTACTTGGAAAGAGCTCAGTAAAACAAATTCAAAACAGTTTTCTTTTTGCTGATATCTCTCTCCTACCAAAAGTTATGGCACTTTGAAGATGCCAGATTTTGACATTTTCATGGAATTTTTTCTTTATTTAATTCGTGGTTCATTTTGTGACTAAGACGGAACCGACATTTCTCACGTTAATATAAGTTTTGTCATTTCTCTGTCGATTTTTAGTGGGGCTTAATGCCGAAGGCATAAGCCAATGCTATAGCTGCCGAGCACGATTCTCAAAACGAGACAGTCTCTAAGTTTTAAAGCACTCTTTCTCACTCAATGTGTTCTTGCGCTTCAAAACATAATCTCAGTTTTAATTTTTAGCATCATAATATTCAGAACGTATTGAATCTTTATTGGATCTTTAATTATATGTAACATTGCAAACAGAGATATACATGTATATGTGTATGTTCGTGTAGACTGAAGTTACCTGCTCTTGCTTGATATCGCTGCGTGAAGAGACAGGTGACCACCGCCATTCTGGAGAAACTTCTTCTACTTCAGCTAGTGTTAATTATAGCACAGGCCGTATGGGCAGATAACAAGCAGTACACACTGCGTGTAGATCATATAAGATGTAATTCGTCTGCAGTAGCATACGCAGCATTGTTAAACAGTATCTATTGTAATTTATTAGAAGCACGTCATTTAGCATCGACAGGGACGTATATATCTAAATTTAGATACATACATCCCTGGCGTGGGGGATGTAATTAATTGTTAGTATTTGTTGATTCTAGGCTAAATGAATAAAACGAAAGGAAATCCAGTGATAAAAATAACCGATTACGCGTCGCTTGAACCTCAGTCAGTCTCGTTATGGTCACTGTCTAGATATTTTAAGATCTAGACCGGCATGGCATTGCCAACGGGTTTAATATTTGTGTGCATGTGTATGTGAGTGGTTTTCTTATGTCTATTGACGATTGAAGCATGTTTCTAATTCAAGCGTCATACATAAACCTTGGAATAGCGCTGTGAATAGCATATTGCCTTATTGCGTGGAAGAAAGAAAACGGGTACATATATTGCTCCCTGTGCTGATAAGCATGTCTGACATTATTCTCAGATCGATGTAGTTTATTCTAATGTCGCCGGTTCATGAATGGAGACAAATAAAACAAGTATCATTTCAGGTTTTATGTCGGATTTTCCGTAACATCTAAAATTTTGCAATTTTGACCCCCAAAAAAGGCGTTAATGGATTTATTAATTCATTACTCTTCAAACCGTGGGCTACTATCAAGGTATGCTAAATTTCTATGGTAAAGCTATTAAACTTTTCATCCTGCTAAACAGAGCAGGTTTAATGCTCTTCCAGGATAAATAAAATATCCTGCTAAACAGAGTAGGTTTAAGGGCCATGATAGTCAATGCAAGTGAAATTGTACTAAAACAACTCATCCAGAGAGTTATAGTCAAAACGGCCCAAGAAAAAACGGTCCACACTAGAAAGGCCCACACCAAAACGGCCCATTATTATACCACACCGACCGCACTTTGTAATATTTTGACAATGGATATCGACTTTGATTTCAAAATATTTTTTTTTCACCTGGTGCTAAAATTATACTTGATACAGATAGTAAGAGGGCAAATAATTCGACATTTTAATAAATTGTCTTCAGCATAAGATTATTCCTATTTTCGTGTTTTCGTGTTCGTTTTATTTTTGGTCCGTTTTGACTATACCCTAATCGGGAAGAAAGGTAATAATTCTGCTGTCTATCGCGGTAGATGACAGATATATCTTTTATGTTCAAGAGATTAAAGTATGTCAAGGGCAGTGTAACTTTTAAAACAGTAATAAATCTATGGTTTTCATCATGATCAAGGGTAGATGTCATATTAACCAGATACACATACATGACTGATACTTTTAAGACTATTCATATATCAATTTTTCAGCCGGTGTATATTTATAACAGGACAAACTCTTTCTTTGTGTTGGGGTTTATGACCTGAGAAACAGACATAGCAAGAAGCATCACTTACTTTCACCTTGAAATGCCAATCAGACCGGTTGATATTTCAAAGATGATCATTTCATAATCAAATTGAGAGTTAGATTGATGCTAAATTTAAGAATTGAAAATTGATAAAAAAAAAAAGGACAAGGAAACACTTAGCCGCAATTACATAGTGAATAAACAATGGGATTTCTCATATAATGTCATGATTATTTAGAATTGAGTTGCAAAGGTAAGTCCTGTCTCTGAAATCGTTTAATTCTCCCAATTTTTCATGTCCGTTTCTCAGGATAAAAACACCCAATAGAAGGAAGTTTTTGTCCTCTTCTCGGTATATATCAAAAGGTAGGGTGCTTGACCTCTGACCGAAATTTCCGGGATCCAATCCCACCGGTGGCTTGTTTGTTACCTAACATGGGAACTTCAAAGGTAGCCACCCCAGAGTGAAGCTTACGATGATGTCGTCAATGACCCTGTCACTTGACCCCGTCATATGATCCTTTAACCTTTTGTGTAACCCCACGACTTCTGTCATAACATTTCAACCTTTCCAATGACCTGTAAAAACCAAAAACCCATACTCACAACCATCGGCCGAATTTAAGATGGGAAAATATATTCTTGGATCCCTTGGCATCGGGAATCAGTCAACAATATTATTCCTAATCATGGCACCAATGTGTACACTACGACCAGTAGAGTTTAACCTGGGTTGTTTCGGGGTCATTGGATGCAAAATGAGACTGTGATCGGAATTAAAATCTAAAGTATGTGACATGTCAAGCAAATGAAAAAAAAATCTAGTCCAGTGGATGTTGTATGCTCCCCCTTCTATTTCTCCTCAGAAAATCATGAAATTACCTCTCCAGCTCCTCTTCACAAAATCACTCCTCAGAAAATAAAATTTTTTTTCTCATCTTCCCCTTTACCTCTGACTGTTCCACACGAACTCACTCCTGCTCCTTCTCAAGATATCACTTTCTCTTCTTCGCAGATATTCACTCCTATTTTTCACGAAATCCCTCCTCCCCGTCTTCCTTCGGAAATACCTACTTGTCCCCTCTGATAATTACTCCTCTTTATGAAATTACTCCTCCTCACATCACTCCTGATTTCCTGTCGATAAGGTGGAGTGATTTTTTACGGAAGACAGAACGAGAAGGAGGAGTGAACTTCTGAGCAGGGGGAGGTAGGGAAGTGGTTTCCCGTGGAGATAGAGGAAGAGAAGTAGTGATTTCCGGAGGAAAAAGAGTGATTACTTGAGGTGGGGTAGGAAAAGTGATTCCTGAGGAGGAGGAAGATGAAGAGACCGCATCCACGTTCGTGCTGCATGTTAATGTCTATAATTACCATTTTTTGGAGGGGGTTGTTTTTTGTTTTATGTTTTTTTTTTTCATACGGACACGTCACATACTATTCGATTATTATCTTTTTCTTGCACCCATTAACCCAAAATAACTGGGTTAAACTCAACTCGTCGAGAACTATGTTTTGATATGTCAGAAAAAATTAATTCCTTGTCAAAACGTTTTAAAGCCAGGTAACCCGGATCACCCGGACTGAATTCTACTTGTCGATGTGTACACATCGATGCCGTTAATGAAACTGTTGATATATTCCTACTTCAATCCTCGAGGAGTACACACCGGTGCTATGATATCCAAGAATAGATTTTCACATCTAAACATGAGGTCAAGGGTCAAGTGAACAGTTTATAAGAAGTCAGGAGAGAGGTCGTGCATGGGGTCTCGGAAAAGGTGAAAGAGTCATGTGACATTGTCATGGTGTCAAGTGCCTTACTATGAGGAAGCTAAATGGGAGGCTTCCAAGTGAAGGTATCTAAGCCAAAACCCTTTCGGAAGAGACGAGGAAGACCAAGGTTTAGTGTCACAACAGACGAGGCACGGGAAAAAAATCGTCAATATTAGGATCGGTTCTTTCCATAGGTCTTTATTCCTGTGATGCCTAGGAAAATATTCGTGGTGTAATGCAAAATAAGAATTAACAAATCATTTCATACAATTATTATACCTCCGCAAACGAAGTTTTGAGGTATATAGAAATCACCTTCTCCGTCCGGTTAATATGTTCTAAAATCAGATTTCTCTTATAGTATAAGGGAATCGGCTTTTATATTTCACACACACACACACACACACACACGCACGCACGCACGCACGCACGCACGCACGCACGCACGCACACACACACACACACACACACACACACACACACATACACACACACACACACACACACACACACACACACACACACACACTCTTCACCATTAAATGTTCAAAATTTTGATACCAAGTTATTTAAAGTTGAACTAGCTGTCGGAATTGGTATTTCATAAACGCTATGTATCATTTACTTATCTGAAACTAAATACGATAAAACTACAAAATACAGTTACACTAAATCGAATGTCGGCTCTGTTGACGACATTAACACGTTTATAAGAACCGGAAAAATTGAGAAATGTCCGTTACCCTCACCATTTACTCAACATTTGACATGCATGTAAATCGGATCAGCATATCACGTGACAAAAACAAAGGACTCGAGTGTAACGGTGAGTATAACTTCGTAAAACGTGTTTTATCAAACTCTATAAACATTTTTAGATGTGTAAGTACATATTAACTACCCAAAGACACAGAAAAAGATGATAAGTAATACTGCCATAAGTAATTGGGACTTTATGCAATGAATATTTAAAAGATTTATGTCACAGTAGTTGTCCAACGTGGTTTGATCGAGGGGCCCCCAAAAGGGGCTCATAAAGAATTTTTTTACAGTACTGTGACAATATTATATTTTGATCATAACGTTACCACTACAAAGTGGAGTACATGTATATATAAGAGCCTAGTTAAAACTATAATAAATTGTAATTTACCCATTGAAGGAACAAGAAAAATAGGAATAGTGTTTTGGGAGTTAGCCCCCCCCCCCCCCTCCCCTCCCACACAGACACACACTTCTGTTCCCGTTTGCTGTCTTCACTTATAAGCATTTTATTTGTAACAGTTATAGTTATTTATAGTACATTGTAGTAGATTCTGATTCACAAATTTATATGCCTTGAAGACAACATTTACTCATATGTCCAAATGTCCAATTCAATACCCCCCCCCCCCCCCCCATTTTTTTTTCTTTCTCCAACAATGTCATTATTCTTATCCATACCTTTCATACTGTTTTGAATAAAATTTAATGCTGAAGGAAATAAGATGTTTTCTGATGTTTCTTGGAAAAACACCAGTTCAACCTCCATATATTATTTTATTGTGAGAGAATATCATTTTTATTGGAAAATATCTCATCATTTCTGTAGATCTACATGAAGTTATGTGAAAGTAAAATTTGAATGCAGCCCTTCATAATGCTGTCTTTTACGAAAAGTGTCTTTCTGTATGATAAAAGTGGGTCATAGGCAAATTGATGGAGAACTTTTAAAACTGGCTCCTATCCTTTTTTGAAAATATCTGAGATGTGACAATGTGTTCCAGTGAGTTCTCCTTCCATTGAAGCTAAGGACTGCATTTGCTGAGCAACATCTCATTGTATTTATTACTAAAGACAATTAAAACATTTTTGAAGTGTCAGTATTATACTTTACTTGTAAATGTGATTTATATTTCTATTTGATAATATCTATATTATCATAGTATTTCTAAATACACATGTAACCTCAGTGACAAAATAGGCTACAATCCTGCTTGAAACACACAACAGTTTTTACTTTTATCAAATCCAGGTTTGATCCTAGATCAAGGCAGCTAGGAATGAATAATGTAATACAAATTGCCATTATAGGATAGCAGTATAGCAGATTAGAAACTTACTTTGTACCTATGGAAGATAAAAGATACTGAGCAGTCATAGTAAAACAGGGAAACAAAGTGGTTCAGGTCATTTAGCAAGGCAAGAAAGTGTTAGAATAATGGCATAAATTGAATAATCTAGAGGCCACGGAATGAGAAGGAATAAAAGAACTGTAGGAATGTCTTCAAAGCTGCTAAAAGAAAGGAATGCAAGATTAGAGGTACAACAGGTAATATGATATATATGACCTTGACCTCTAATATGCTACTCTACAGAATTTAAAAGTATTATGGTAGAAAAGGTCAAGGGCATTTTGAAAAGTTTTTTACATTGCATATTATATATGTTATTTACTATCAATTGTTACAAAAGATTATAAAACATTAATAATGAAAGCCTTTAAAAATTACTTATAATGTTTGTTTCGTTAACTGCAGGTCTTCTTGTAATTGCATATTAATGCATAATTTTGCAGAAATGACAACAGATGAAAAAAGGAAGTTTCTATAGCCCTCATGAAAGATGTATAAAATATTAACATACCAAGCACATAAACGTCAAGATGGAGACCTACACCCATGTCCAGAAATTTATTAGTCTGCCAGGCAGAAACTGCTAGCTGTCAGAATTCTTCTAAAACTTTCATAGCCATTGTATATATGTTATTTCATAATGTTTCATCTTTGTTGCATAGGTAAATCTATTGTGTTATGCAAGTTATACACAAAATAAAAGGTTGGATTTTGAGGGCATTGGATAAAGAGAAAGTACTTATGATCCCATACACTAAAGTTGTTTTGACTGACCAACTTTTAATGTGATGAGCTGTAGAAGTAATAAAGGGCAATATTGTACCCTTCTTCTGAAACCTCTTCAGAAGGCGTTGCTCTACCTGACATTTAAGATGTTTAGAACTTATTTGGTTAATAGATTAATCTTTCCAAAGTAATATTAACAGAAATCTGAAGTCATGGCTTCTCTGTGTTTTAATTTCAACAAGTACAAGTCTTACTGAAATATGGTAACAGAAGGTTACCCCTTTAACCTCAAACATAATTAATAGCAGTGTCTAGGCTGAAGCTGGTATTACCCACATTAATTGCAAGCTAAATCATTTACATATGTATCCATGGTCCCATATGTAAATATGAAAGAAAAAGTTAATTATATATTTAGTGTTTAAATGATGTAATACTTGTATTCATTTATATACATATTAATATATAGATGCCTTTATACAAGAAATATTTTGTAAATACAAATGTGTATGTGTTCAAGTGATTGTATTCATGATCATAACTAAAATATTTACAGCTATCATAGAGTCAGATTTCATCATTTTAATTCATATACAGAATTGTACATCTACTCATATCATTTTCATATATATCTTTTTATTAAAGTAGATTGCTTCAATTTTCACAATGACCTGTGTTCTCTTATAGGAAATAAAAATTAAAATCACACTTTTTCAGCACATGTTGCTTTTTCTTAATAATGCTGGTATTTGACAAATTGACAGAACATCTGAAGAGGCTAAAGTTTTGGTTATGCACTGTGACTTTTCAGGTCCTTATTTAGCTCAGTAGTACGGATACTACAGCAAAGAAGCTAGTTTCCCTCTCTATATTATATACACTGAAACTGTCTTCCAAATACACCTAGAATGTGTATTTTATCCATTTGGGCATGTAATGGAACTCCTTTTTTCTGGACTACTATCCACTTTTAGCCTAACCTTTGTTTTATAAAGCTGGAGGTTTCTGAAAGTCAGATAATTATAAAATTAAATATGAAATATATACATGTAATTCATTTCATTCCATCTGCTATCATTAGTGGTATCTAAATTATACATGTTAAATTTCTATTAATAAATTGCTAACTGTGTAACTAAATTAACTAAAAGTGGTCAGTGAAAGCAAAACTTGGCACTATAATGACTTATTTCCACATGTATATTTATATTACTAGTACTCAATTTAATTTAGTGTATGTTAGACCAGTATGGGAACTGTTTTATGTATAAGTAGAACTATAGAAAAGTTCTTGTAGAAAACAAAAACACATGGTTATGGTATTAGTGGGAATTTGACCTTGCAAATATAACCTTTTCTAGGTCATAACACACCCTTGTGTCACAGGTAACAATTGACAGAAATATGAAACAGATTTAAAATTATGTTATGTCTTAGTGTGTCAGTGTACCTCAACTTTGGAGTAATATGACCTTGGTTCAAGTCAGAACACACCATTGTATCAAGTGTAACACTTGTATGAAATATCAACCACATCAAAAGCAAGGGACAGGCGTGGTGTGGTGGTTAAGCGCTTGGCTTGCGGTGCCGACGATCCGGGTTCGATTCCCGGGTTGCGCCACTATGTTTAAGAGGTTGGTAACCTCCTGCTTCCATGTCGGGATATAACTGAAATATTGTTGAAAGCGACGTAAAACACCAATCAACCAACCATCAAAAGCATAGAGATTTTATGATCTGGACAAACTTGGATGGACAAACAGAGATTAGGATAGCATGATTCCTATATACATGTACCCACAAAATTCTGTTAGTTGGAACTGTAATTAATTATCATTAATACTCACTAGGTTTAAAGTCAGACTGTATCATCATCTGTGCTATGTCAAGAACTGAGTTGTTTCAATGATGCTTGATATTATAGACTTCGTCAGATCTGCATAAAAATAGAAAAACTTTCTATAAGATTATTCAATCACATTCCTATGGGAAAGTTATTGATACAATTCAACGCACATAGTATTATATTCCTTCAAAGCAAAATACCAATTTGCAAATAATTAAAGAAATCATATTTGATATGAACAAGCTTACATTAAGGGAGTTAACCCATGCAGGCTGAACCATGCTTTTCAAAATTTGAATTTTAAATTTTCTAGTTACTGTAAGTAGTATTTCTATATTTAATATTTAATTACTATGAAAACTAGAACTGTCCTAACGGGACAAATACCTCCCCCCCCCCCCCCCGCGGCACAAAAATTCAAAATAGGGCATAGACCAAGGACAAAAATAATGGTTTCAAATGAAAGATCTGTTCATGAGGAATCTCGTGTGCAATATAAAAGATCTACTATTTACAATTCAAAGCAGAAACATCAGATACATGGTATTTTAGTTTCAATTCACAAATATATCAGGGGCAGCAATCTCGCGAAGATAAAGTCTCGTGAATAGTTGCAGATTTTCAGTTCTGTAAGATGTTGGTATCGACAGAAAGGTCTTGCCACAAGGATTACACATGTGTAGTACGAAATTCCCATCTCTTTTCTTTCAAAAGTTATGGCTAAGGTTAAAGTTTTTAAAAAGTAAGTCAAATGTCAAGGCCAAGGTCACAAGGTGAAAAATTTTGGCACCAAAAGAAAGGTCTTGCTACAAGGAATATACATGTGTAGTATGAATACCTATGTAGTCTCTAATTTGGTTCAAAAGTTATGGTTAAGTTTAAAGTTTTCTGGACAGATGGACAGACAGACAAGGTGAGTACTATATACCCCCCGAACTTTGTTTGCGGGGGGTATAATAATAAACACCACTAGATATCTTGCCTATTTGCATGGAAGGACTTCCCATACATGTGTGTATTGCATATGTTGCTACCATTTGTATTATCTCTAATAAATCTAACTGTTTCATTTGACATATCTTAATTAAGGACAGTAAAATGATATTTTCAGTAGTCAATCCATAATATGACTCAAATTTCAACATTTTGGACTCAATAAAAACATGTTACATTATATATATACATGTATGTTACCCTGAATAGTTTTTTCCATATCATATAATTTATAACTAAGACATGTATTTCAAAAAGGCATCTTTATAATATAAAATGTAATAAAATACATACTAATTTTTTTGAAAGCAAATTGTTTAAATTACCTGAACGTTGCATGATGCTTTTGATTCCTTTTCACAAACAATGAATCATAGAGATGACCGCCTAAATAGCTCATCTTCTTTAAGTTCTTTTGGATTAATTAACATTGATGATGTTATTCATGGTGCCCTAAAATAAGAAATACATGTGTATATGTGATAAGAAAACCCCAAGCATCCTCATTGGCTCAATCATACCACAATTCTACAAGATATTATTTTTGATTTTTTATGTAGTATACACCCTTTATACAGTTCACCATCAAATAAGTTTCATTTACCTAACAGATTGAATGTTTTGCATTATAAGTATTAAACTGTATACAACTGATAGAATCAATCCCAGGTACATTGTAGCCATGGGACCTAAGTTTGAATCCAAGAATGTCTATTACATTTGACCTTGCCTATTAACTGAAGTTCAGTCATCTCTCATAAGTAAACAATATATCTTTGTTTTGAGGTGGATTTGAGTATGTGAGGTTGGTTGGTTGGTTGATTTTTTTATGTCGCTTTCAACAATATTTCAGTTATATCACGACATAGAAGCAGGAGGTTACCAACCTCTTAAACATAGTGGCACAACCTGGGAATCGAACCCGGATCATCGGTGCCGCAAGCCAAGCGCTTAACCACTACACCAAGTCTGTCCCAGTATGTGAGGTTTTCAATTAATTGTTGGCTTGGGAAAAATACATGTCGATACAGCTATATCTATCCAAGATAAATGTTCATTGTTGCGTTCAAATTCCCACACAGTCATAAATGTTCACCATAAATCATTATCAAATTTGAAGGATATGATGACAGAAACATGCATGCAACAGTGTACATACAATGATACATTATGCATCTATAAATATATAGATCTACATTATTCATGTACAAACCCAACAGGCCCTATAGCTGTTAGGTGTGCAAAAATTTATTTTAAAGATAATGGAATAAAAATGGCTACAAGATTAATGTTTTAAGCATGCTCAACTGCTGAACTTGAAGTGTCCTGGCTAAGAGTACATATATATAATATATACATGTGAGCAAAGATAAGATCTATGAATACAATACGAATGATTTAAACATAAACAGAGATTATAGAACGATTCTTGTCAAGGTTATTCTGTCATTTTTCATTATTAAAAGAAGTATAAATAAACGAAATACTTTCTATAAAATAGTTACATGGTCCCTTTCTGGAGCCCCAACTTGAATTTTCCCTATATATCCAACTTACAAGATGCATAGAGTATATTTTCATTATGTCGTCCACTTTGCACATTACCATGAACAATCAGATATCAGAGACTACCTTATATAATGACAGTAATTATTGAACAGTTTTCATAATGCAAAGACGTAAGTAATCAATGTAAAGACATTTCCACGTGGTGTAGAAAAATGTAAACACTCACCAAGTATTTTCTGCAATTTGACAACTCTCACAGCTTCCCATCGCTCCAATGCAACTCTTATGTTATCCTTGTTCTAAACAATGTTTCGTCCCAGTCTTTTTCACCCCAGATGCCCTCGAATTCTGTCTTTAATGGGGGACGTCTCATCTTCGATAGCTCTAGGTACGTCACCATTGTTGTTGTTATTATTGAAAGTATCCTGATCTCGCGTTAGTTGGCTAGGTCATTGATACACTGGGCATGCCAAGTGAAGAAAAAATTACCGACTTTGTGCGGGTAGGTCGTAAGTATTTAATTGCATTTTAATTATTTTTTCCAATACTTATCGAACGAATATAACAATGTAATTTCGTATAAAGGGCTAACTTCAGGAGAGAGTCCAGGGTTAAAAATTACAGCCTTTGTTTTTAATACGGAAAACGACCGCTAGTGCAACTTTAACCTAGTGACTTTGAACTTGAACTTTGATATATTTTTTCATTTGTCATACCTCTTGAACAGTAAGTGTTAGGGTTTAAATATACGGTAAAATGTATATCATGACACACTGTTAGTCTATGAACAATTCTGTTATTACTTAACTTTTATCGGCGGAGGGTATTTGACCCGATAGGACAGTTCTAGTTTGCAGTACATATGTGTTCGGATGTACATAAAAAGTCGACTGTAAGACGATCAAATAATTCTAAGTAAGCAAAACAAAAACAAGATGAAATAAAGGGGAACAACACCGAATAAACTAAGAAAATAATGTGCTATTCTTCGGTTTGCTTTATAAGAAATTCATCAACAAACTCAGTTTATTTACAAACAGTTCATTTATGGACATACCACTATTATCGAGAATGCCTTGGTTATAACCAATATTTTATTTCTATACTTATTTGTTAGTTACAAGTCTTTTCTTGAGACGACTTTCTCAAATATTAGTTAATACTCTTTTCAAAGTTAGCCAGAAGAATAACGGCCATATGATAAGACACTTTGTTAAAGTTTTTAAATAAAATTTGCATAAAAAATCTAATTTTATGCCCAAACTCGACACCCCTTTTGCATCAATGCTAAATATTAAATGTAAAAATATATACTATTTCTACTTCAACTACTGCTACTGATAATAATAATGATGATATTAATAATAATAATAATAATAATAATAATAATAATAATAATAATAAAGATAAATGAATATTTGGATATGCCCTATTAAGTCTTTAGAGATTTCACTGGCGATACTACAGGATAATCCCATTGAGATCACGTGATGTACTTTTCAAGCGGTATTTGAAGGTCTACTTATAGACATGAATTGTATAATGGGGGTATTTCCCTCCCTATCTCCAAATTTTCTTTGCTTACATAATTATACCTAATAAATAAGTCACACGTGTTGATCAGCATACATCAATTACCGCATCACATACATTGTTAAATACGGAAGACTCTTCAGCGCAATGAAATATAGTTCCGGTGTTGAATATAGCATTTCTCAATAAAATTGATTATCTGCTTTTAAATATATTCATGCACTATGATAAATCTTATATCATCTTTTACAAATGATTAATAATTTATAAATGCAGTATTTTGAAAAATCATATGAGTTGTCATAGAGATGATCGTGGATGTCCCAAGGAATAAACATTCGTAGAAATTTCCTGATAGGGTCGTTCCATCTAGGGGGCGTATCAAACTTAGAACTGCGAAAGTGATATCAATGTGCATAGATTGAATAAGTATCTTTTGTAATGCCCTTATCGGGGTATAATCTACATTGATTCATGAATTACGTTCATCATTACGCGCTAACTATACCCCCTCCCCCACACACGTGTTCCGCCCTGAACCAACGTAGTCCCAGCGGTCCCAGACCCCTTCCATGACCCTGACTTCGCTCCCTATTTCAAGACTGAATCGCCTTTTAATCGTTTGGGAGCATTCAGTTTTTTATCTTTGAAACCAGTCTATCGAAAAAGTTTGTCAAATGAGGGGAACCTCTTTGCTCTATGTCGCCCGCCTTGACAGATCAGGAGGAAAACCCAATACACACGTTGGGACCTAAGCTCTTCATTCCTACTAAAAACCCTCTAGTAGTTCTAAAGAAGAAATTGAAAATGCTAAAAGATAATAAACGGGCGACGGACGCCATGTACCTACATGTAGCTCACTTCACCATGTGTTTACAAGGAGTATTACATCACCGTTATGTAGTCTGTGTGGCAAACTTCTCAGGGTTGACGGATTTAATGCTACATCGCTCAAAAAATGCAACTCCACAGATTAAATATAGCTCAGCGAAATATCTAAACATACTCTAAGACACTCTTCTTTTTTTTAACTAACCGACAATCAGATACCCTCACTGTTAAAATATATATAATTATATAATGTGAAAACATTAAACCGAAACCCGTCGTGGAATCCCGAGATGAGACAATAAGAAAATAAGGTTTAATTAGAGATAAAGGCTGGTATTAAATGGCATGCATGGCTAAAGATTATGAAATAACTTAGTAAAGCAATTCAGAGTGCGATAAAATATACATACTCGCTTTATCAGTACTACACTGTTGAGAACGAAAAGAAGCAGCTTCACACACTCCATCATTGATCCTGCGTGTGCTCTATTTATAGGCGTCAATACTCGTACAGAGAAATGCATGTGCAGAACACATCGGTAAGAAATGAACTTGTAGATATACACTTATACATGCAATGTTTGGTTTCTATTGAAATGACATTACATCGTTTCATGTGTGAGCTGTATTAAAATATTATTACATTATAATAATTTATTATTGTCATCATTAGATCGATTTTTGTAATGTTTTAATTACTTATAAGGAAATATCAGATTCTTGTAAACGGATATCGATATACCGAGTTTATGTAAATTTAAAGCAATAATAGCCTTATCTGCATGTACACTGTTTCGCCAGTAGGGTGCCATTTTTGACAAAGATGAAAGGGGGAGGGACTGCAGAATGGGAGTATGGCTCTCATCCTGCTTCATCCCTTACTTCTCCTAAACATTTCTTTCAGAAATGGCAAATGAGGACTGATCTGCAAGACGTTTGTCCTGTCTGTAAATTTGATGAGAGTTTAAAAAAAAACACTGCCGGGCATTTTAAACTGTAGCTTCCACTCCTTCTACATATTTTTCCTTTATGATATAAGCCTACCCATTATATTTCCTAGCTCGACGGAACATAGATTTTCGCTTATTTATTTCTACCGGAATTCTAATATCTATGTGTTAACATGTACGTTCTTGATAATTACATTATACATGTCGGGGCGGATTCAGAGAAGGAGGAAGTGACGTTGCCGCCCCCCCCCCCCCCCTAATCAAAAGAGAGATTCTACTCTAAAATGTAGGTCATTTTGGCAAAGTTCAGAGCTTCATTCCCAATCCCTTCTATTCCCAATTGCAAGGTTGATATGGAAATATAAATATATGAAATATTATTTTCAAAGATTTTCGACTGTTGGTACTCCCATACCATCTATCATACGTTAGAGAAGGCGACAAATGTTGGAATTGGGAATTCCCGTTTAGCAATATGAAATATAAGTAAAATTTGGCCTAGCAAACACAATTTTTGAGTAGCAAATGTTTAAATGAACAAAATGAGGATACAATAGGGAATGTTATGCCACATATCTTTCTTCTGTGAATTTTCTTGATTTTAATTTTCATGTAGATATCGCAAGGTTCTGACTGAGGGTTCTCAGTGAAATTATTGATCTATGTTTTCATCGATGCGAATGATTCTATTCTTCTATTGGTCATATGTTCAAATTGGATGTTCGCAGTTTAGTTCACATGTATTGCGATACTGTTTAATTTACTATAATTTGATCTCTTTCTTTTTCCAAGCATAGATTAAGAAACAATGGAATCCTCTAAATCTGAAGAGAGACAACTGCTTTCTTCTGTAGAAGATAATCATGAGACCGAAAATTCATTCGATTTACTCCAATCCACTCCGAATATCGACGTCGACAGTGAGAATGAGAATATATATGTCACCCAAGTCATCAAAATGTCACCCGGGAAGCAATATCATATGTTTGTTTCACACAGTGGAGAAGATTCGGAGGAAATCTGGAATATAATTAAAGCCATTGAGAAGCGATTTGGCATTCGGTGCATGTATGCAGATCGGGATTTCCAGCCTGGTAAAGACATCACAGATAATATCAAAGAGGGTATAGAAAAAAGCATGAAGATATTATTGGTTTTAAGTCCAAGTTATTTGGAAAGTGGTTACTGTTGGTTTGAACAGAAGGTTGCGTTTCAGATGTCCATTACTCAGCGCCAGAATTGCCTCATACCACTTATCCTAAAGCCATTCACTGGAAATATACCTTCAACTCTCAGTAATCTGACGTACATAGATGCCACCAAGGAGGATGATTTACCAGCAAGGATAATGGAAGCTTTTATACAAAACGGTTTGTGAAAACCAATATGTGTTCTTTAATATTATATTTATGTACTGCCTTTATGTTGGGTGGAAAAGTATGCCCTTTAAACTAAGTATTTTTGAGTGACGACTGTCATATTTATCGACCGTCCTAAGTCGGTACCTCAATTGATAGTCCTAAGTTGGTACCACAAATGCATTACACTGAAATATTTTCGTGACGCCTTTTTATCTGTTTATTCTTATGCTATCTGCATAATCGTGGCGACCATTTTGACACACTTGAATGAGATGTGTGGTTTCATTTCTTCTGTAATTTTTGAATAGTTTAATGATAGCACATTCGACGGCGTCTTACATCATGAAAATGATAAAATATACATGTATACTCAAACTCACACTACACATACAAACACACATACCCTTACACTACAGTTATAATTACTGAATTTTACTTTTGTGTATTCATAACTTTGTACTATTATAGATGAAGCCTCATTATTTTCCACTTTTGATGAAGCAGCTGAGAACGGTAAGAATATTGTTCCTTTTACCAAAATACCAAAATCCTTGAACAAATCTTAGCACTGAGTCGCAGTTAGAGGGTTGCTTGTAAACCCATGTCTAGTCATATATTCTTCTTCTCGAGACACAACCTGGGGTATTGTGCAGTTTCTGTATTTGAACTTGCTTTTTCCAGAGCATGCTCAAATTACAATGACTTTGTTCTGAGGGTTACCCAACTTTCAGATAACCTACTCAACCAGGGTGATATATGTGCTAGACTAACAACGTCACTGAGGAAGTTCTATGGTCGTTACGAGACTCTTATTAAATAATTAACTCGTTATCCAGACTTTAAAATGATATTCTGGGCTGAGACCGATTCCGATCATTTTACAGATTTGACACCTTCTATACTAGAAGGTTTCCTACTTTGACTTCTCCATATATAAATATATATGGAATTTACACCATTGGACTCTTTCTACTGGGTATATGTGACGGGTGTTGCTAGCAATCAGGAGATGCTCACTCTCCCCGGGCACCTGATCTCCCTCCATCAAGGGGGTTCACATATGCTCTTCAAGTAGACATTTGTCGTTGATTTCTATTGGTTTTCATTTTCACTGATTTTGTATTCGTTTCGTTTCATGATTTTCGGACCTATGGTTTGGATTTATCCATCATCTTTAAATTTGTAGTGAAACAAGTATAAATTCCTTATTTGATGGCACCAGTTCCACAGTTTTTAAAAATGCACATGTATAAAGTTTCAAGGGTTTAAGGGTCAATCATTTTAATGTATATCTTTTAAAATGAACATATGTTCGGATGCAATAAATATTTGAAGTTTTGCGTAGGTAGTAATTCAACTTTGAAGTAGTATTTTACGAATATTAAAGCAAACATTGAACACAAGCGTTTAAATGCAGTGAAAAATATGAATAGATTAAGGATCTCAAACTATTTTCCCAATAAATGCAGTTAACAGTTTATAATGTCCGATTTTAATTAGAAATGAACGATACATCTTACTACTTATTCATGCAAAGTCATTTGTCTGGATCATCCCAGCGCGTGGCGGCTGAATCCATTGTGCACACAACAATCACCAAAAATTATCTTTGTGACAAACAGCTTCAACAAATACAGTCCCATTATGTTCCTAGGTTAGAGTTAGCCTGAAGCAGCCATATTGTAATGTGAAGGTATATACAGTTGTGGTGTCAAATTGATATTATTACAGGATGTGAGTACACACATTTTGTGGTCTGTAATTGCATCTCTATTAAACACAACGATGTATGTGCCACTTTGGATGCATATAGCATACAAAACCCAACTCTGTGACAGACCAATCTCCAGCGTCACCGAATACCAAGAGTACCAATGAAGTTGCAGGTGACGATGATGACGTGCATACTGGAGTCAGTCTATTCGATGTTGTTTTGACAAAATAAGACCTCTTGCGGGACGATGGACACTTAAGCCATGCTCATGCAACCTATTACTCATTGTTTGCTGATGTAAATTACTATGTTAATACACTAAAAATATCACTTGGACTTAGATTCAGATTTTGCCCATTTCGTCTTACGGTGCGCCCACCCTGCAGTTGTTAAATAGTTCTTGCGGTCTCAACTGGAATTCGGTATCTGCTATCACCTCTTAAAGAAATAGAATGTGTCAGGTACACGGTAAATGCTATGATAAACAGCGAAAACAATATTTTGAAAATCTTTGTGCAAAGCTTTAGTGCCCTTTCTAATATATAAATGTATTGCGACCACATGCCCGACTAAACAGGCAGCATAAATCCTCCAAGACCCCATTCACTCACGAAAGAAAAACATAAAATTTTCGAAATTATTTCTGAAATGTGGAGGTCACTCAGAAGATAGAACTTAGAATATAAAAAATTCACCTGCGTATGTTCAATATACCTCTAGCAAACGAAGTTTGGGAGGAGGGGGAGGGGGGTTAAATGGTATCACCATGCCCGTCTGTCCAATTCGTGTCCGCTGCATAACTTTTGTCCCGTAGGACTAAGGATGATCAAACCTGCTATGTGGATGCATCATGGGAAGGGGATGTGTCATGTACTAAAATTAGGTCACTGTGACCTTGACATTGACTTTGGACCTCTTTGATGGGAAAACCTGGGCCACTTCGTGTCCGGAGCACGTTTGAACCATAGCACCTAGGTTTATCATACTTTCTATGTGGATGCATCATGGGAAGGGGTGTGCCATTTACCAAAACTAGGTCACTGTGACTTTGACTTTGACCTTTACCTCTATCATAGTAAATAGCACCTAGGAATACTATACCTGTTCTATGGATGCATCATGGGAGGACAGTGTGTTGTGTACCAAAATTAAGTCACAGTGACCTTCACTTTTGACCTTCGTGCTGGTCAAGCCTTTTTTATCTCAAAAATAGTTCAGATCCCCACCCCTAAACTATATTATCTGTGTCCGGAGCATAACTTTTGAACCATAGCACCTAGGTTTACCAAACCTTACATGTGAATGCATCATGGGAAGTGGATGCGTCATGTACCAAATCTAGGTCACTGTGAACTTGACTTTGATCTCTTTGATAGTAAATAACACCTAGGATTATTATACCTGTTCTATGGATGCATCATGGGAGGGCAATGTGTTGTACACCAAAATTAGGTTACTGTGCTGTGACTTTGATCGTTTACATCCGTAATGGTAAAGCCTTCTTTATCTCAAAAACAGTTCAGATCCCCACCCCTAAACTATATATTTCCTTATTCCTCATGATAAGAGGAGTTGCAAAGCATCATTGGGTGATCCCCATGGTACCCCCCCCCGACCCCCTCATTTCATTAATCTTCAATTATCTCAAAACTGGTTCAGATCCCTACACCTAAACTATATATCTTTTTATGCCTCATGACAAAACAAATTGTATCGTAAAATTTGGAGTTCCTTAGGGTTATTCCCCACCGTCTTTATTTCAGGAATCTTCAATGATCTTAAAAATAGTTAGGATCCCCACCCTAAAACCATATATATTCAAATCTGGTATGTAGATCTGGATACATTGTGGGAAAGCGATGTTTCATGTACCAAAACTAGGTCACTGTGACCTTGATTTTGACCTTTGACCTCTATGATAGTAAATAGCACCTAGGATTATTATACCTGTTCTATGGATGCATCATGGGTTGTCATAAAGGGCTGAATTATTGCATGTCTCCATTTTGTTGCCGCGGGAGGTATTTGTCCCGTTAGGACAGCTCTAGTATTTCATAGTGAACGATGCATGCAAACTCAACTTTACATGCTATCTTATTAAAATTTCACTGTTTCTTATCTGATTTTTTTTTGGTTTCATTTCCAATTCCACAGAG
Organism: Pteria penguin; assembly: GCA_035048485.1. NCBI lineage: Eukaryota > Metazoa > Mollusca > Bivalvia > Pterioida > Pteriidae > Pteria > Pteria penguin. The sequence continues at coordinate 63,555,280 of CM068581.1, read as the reverse complement.
ACATATACTAGTGCTGAGAAAGCGAAACAGCAAAATGGCGCAGTTGTTTTAGAAATGGATGCAACACCAGATTACACATGTTGTTCCGGATCTGGTTGGGAGTTCAAGCCATTAACATTGAACCAGAAAGAACAACTTTTCATTAATGAAGTAAACGTAGGCAATATTATTTACATATTTTCATGTAATATCATTAGCAATGCCCAAGTTGAATATGGATCGTAGCACACGTACAAATTTATTATATTTGCTAAATAATAAAATCCATTAGCTGTTTACATTAGAATTTATCATATAGTGAATTTTGGCTATTTATTTTTTATGTATTGAACATTGAACAACTATGAACATTGAAAAACCCTTTAAATTTATCAAACATCTTAATAGTCCTCCAAAAGAAAGTGTCATAAAACAAAGAACAATTAACTCAGTAATCACAATATTTCGGTCTCCTGACCTTCTAGTGAATTTTATTGGTATTGGTGGCTTAAGCTATGTAATATCTATCATATTTCATAACTGATATATCAGTTATGAAATATGATGTATATTACATAGCCTAATCTATCAGTTATGAAATATCATGGATATTACATAGCTTAAGCCACCAATACGAATAAAATTCACTAGAAGAAGGTCAGGAGACCGAAATATTGTGATTACTGAGTTAATTGTTCTTTGCCTTTAAATTTACTTTCATTCTTACGGTAGTCCATTTAATAGTAAACCATTCATGTCTTTTGTGATCGTTTTAAGCGAAAGTATTCCTATTTTATCTTCTAACGTTTTATAATAAGTTATTTAAATTGAATTAACAGAAAGGTAATATGAAACCAATATAGAATCCTTGAAAATTTCAACATTGCGTCTATCATTCATTTTCAGATTATTCCCGAGTACGAACACTTGCGCAAACATCTGAATCAGCAAAGATTTCTCCGTCTATTGAAGTTAAGGTCGTCCTGTGGCACCCGCTGTGTGGCAGGGGTTTTATTGATATTTTGCATAATATTTCTTGTAAACATAATTGCATACATCTTGTACTTGAATAATATAGCCCCTATCTCATTCAACGTCCAGTTTATATGGGCTATTCTCAGTGCTCCTGTGGCAGCAGTGGCAGTCTCAGTGTCCTGCTGTGTATTTGGTTACCGTTATCAAAATGCAGTAAGTATTACGATCGAAGAACTTGTCTTGAAGATTGTGAATTTTGTATTTGTGTAAGACATGCTGTTTCATATAGCTGCAATAAAAAGAACAGCAAGAACAATAACGAATACATATTATAAAAACAACGATAATAACAAGAACAAATAAACAACGAGGAAGTACCGGAGGGTTAACCATATCTCGTAGTCCATAGAATAAAAGGACAATATCGTGTATAGAGTCATATTCAGACAAATGCGAACCCCAATTAAATCAAGATGAGACCAGGTCCCCGGGAAGAGGAAGCGGCCTTGATTACATGCAACATCCGTCGCAAATGTGCTGCAACAACTTCAAGTGGAGGAAGTAAATACATAAACATACACATATGAGCTTATGAAGGAGACAGGAACACGAATTATCCTATTCACGGCAGGAACAACAATAATAAGAACACACATAATATCAGGAACAATTTCTGCTACTTTTAAAACAACTACTGCTTCAAACGCAACTTTTTATTAAAAAGGAAACTGATACTGCTATTTTATTTTTATCATTCATTTCATTACATATATTTACATTTATGTAATAGTATCAAAAAGAATATTCTATACATAATTTAAGCTGCTTGACAATATCGCGTCGTCTTCGAAACATACAGTGTTGAAGTTTTGACGATATAATTGACAAAAATATTTTAGTTTTCATATTGCAATAGGTGTAGCAAAAATTCCTTGTCTTAAAACATGATTTGAAAATCAACTAAAGGTAACATAATTCTCATTTTTTATATTTCCTATATGCTGCAATGATTTTCATTTTATCCTTAGCGGCAAATTGTTCTTTTGTTACTTTTCCCTATGTATAGGTTAATACGATGAAATACCTTTTATAGTAGTTCCCCGTAGTTTTTTTTTTACCTTAGTCCTATTTACTGCTTATCCACATTCATGTCATCTCTGCAAAGTTGAATTATTTACTCGTCCACATGTATGTATTTACGGCATTCATGGTGAGTTTGGTTAACCCATCAAGAGACGTTGAATACACAATTTTCACTCCCTTTTTTCCAGATGTCTTGAACATGACACTATACACGATATTGTCCTTTATTCCATAGACTATGAGATATGGTTTACCCCTCGGTACTTCTTCGATTTTTAACTTTGGTATTCAATACTAAGTTTCACTCGTTAATGACAGTAAGTTTCTTTGTTATCATCATAAGTATTAAAATGCGGTAACTTTAAGGATTCTGCGTTTATCTCAGTATTTCGCCATTCTTTCAACATATTGCGACATTGTAAAAGTTAAAGCAACTATAATAGACACAAAACATGTTACATGAAAGTTTTCATTAGTCACATTTCATTATTTTCTTGCTTATTCTTTTCATAGAGATTTAATACAGGATCTGATATTTGTTGGAGACACAGCGAACGTTTTTACAAAGAAAAGAAGTGTTTCATATTGTATGACCTTGACAGTGTTGTTCCCAAAGTATCCTTTATTTCATATTGAGGTTAGAATCAAGATACACCGAAAATATTCTGTTATCGTATCAATGATATTATGTCAAATGTTTTAATAAAATATATGCAAATATACCAAATGTAGAAATAAGAAATTACTGCTTTTATTTCCATTTTACAGTTTTCTACGATACTGGTAATACAAATATTTTTTTATTTCTTTTGTTTTCTCTTTTCCAATTTAAATTTTCAATTTTGCTATTGCAGTAACTTTGGATACTTTTGAAATGTTTTCAACATTTTCGTCAGTACCAACAGTACTTATGCAATTGATAATTATACACTCTCCAGTATATTTGTTTAATTCCTTTTCTATATGTTTTATTATAATACTGAATTACCTATTACATATGCACCAGCGACTTATACGTTATACCTTAACTCTTGACTTCAGTTGAAAATCATCCGATACGACACTGAGAAATGCAAGGTATGTAGCCTTCGTCACATTCATATAATATGTGCAGTGTGACAATAATGTATGACAGTGTCTGTAGAGTGTTAAATCCCCGTTGACATGACTTCTTCCACAGCGTTATTATACATTAATAGTATATGTGCAGTATTGAAATATTTGTGTTGCATGTACGATTTGGACGCATCTAGTCATACATTCCACACGTCCTTCTCCAAGGCATCATTACTCGCCCTGATTTATGTATTATGAGTGCAAAGAGGGCATGGCACCCTTTGGTTTTAATTTATCTGTTTTGAAGAGTCTTAAAACCCAGAACTGATTATTTATTTTGCAATTGTGGTGGTACACACTTGGGATTTTACAAAAACTTTGCTATCTATAAGATCGAGAATCTCTCTTGTACTTGTTTTTAAACTTAAAAAGGATAAGTAGCCGAAAAGTCCTGAGAGAATGTTCTTATTATACGAACGAACGAGAATTGGCAGCAACTTTTATAAAAAAAAAAGTTGCATTACAAATACAATATATAATCTATGATATTTTCCTAATAAAACCCCAATGGTCATTAATCTGATGTTTAAAGCTTTGGGTACGATTATGAGTTCTACAGTAATAACTAAATGACCATTCTAAAATACGGTCTTTACTGAAACTATGTTTCTTCGTATTTAACCATACCAAATAAGTGATGTACATGTAGATCAATTCAATCGGCTGTCATAGGTGGATACCAAAATTGTATTACAATCGAATATTTTATCATGTCTTTTTGTGTGCTTATTCTTGTCTTCTTTACATTGTCCATTGCGAGTTTTGTGTGCTGCTTCCTGTGTTCTCTACATTGTCCATGGCGAGTTTGCGTGCTTATTCTTGTGTTCTCTGCATTGTCCATTGGGAGTTTTGTGTGCTAATTCTTGTGCTCTCAACATTGTCCATGGCGAATTTGTGTGCATACTCTTGTGTTCTCTGCATTGTGCATGGCGAGTTTTGTGTGCTTGTTCTTGTGATCTCTATATTCTTCATGGCGGATATTGTGTAATTATACTTGTTTTCTCTACATTGTCCATGGCGAGTTTTGTGTGCTTATTCTTGTGATCTCTATATTCTCCATGGCGAATATTGTGTGATATACTTATATTCTCTACGCTGTCCATGGCTAATTTTGTGTGCTTATTCTTGTGTTCTCTACGCTGTCCATGGCGAGGTTTGCGTGCTTATTATTGTGTTCTCTACATTGTCCATGGCGAGTACTGTGTGCTTATTATTGTGTTCTTTACCTTGTCCATGACGAGTTTTCTGTCCTAATCCATGTGTTCTCTACGTTGTCCATGGGGAGTTTCGTGTGCTTATTCTTCTGTTTTCTACATTGTAAATGGCGAGTGTTGTGAGCTTGTTCTTTTGTTTTCAATGTTCTCAATGGCGAGTTTGTGTGCTTATTCTTGTGTTCTTTACATAGTCAATAACGAGTTTTCTGTGCTTATTCTTGTGTTCTCTACATTGTCCATGGCGAGTTCTATGTGCTTATTCTTGTGTTCTTTATGTTTTCCATGGCGAGTTCAATGTGCATATTCTTGTGTTCTTTACATTGTCTATGACGAGTTTTGTGTGCTTAATTTTGTGTTCTCTACATTGTCCATAGCAAGTTTTGTGTCCATATTCTTGTTTTCTCTACATTGTCCATGGCGAGTTTTGTGTGCTTATTCTTGTGTTCTCTACATTCTTCATGGCGAATTTTTCGTGTTTTTCCTTGTATTTTTACGTTGTCTATGGCGAGTTTTATGTCATTATTCTTGTGTTCTCTACATTGTCTATGACGAGTTTTGTGTACTTATTCTTGTGCTCTCAACATGGTCCATGGCGATTTTTGTGTGGTTATTCTTGTTTTCTCATATACCTTAGTCAGATGACTTATTTTACCTTTTTTTTTTTTACCTCTGCTGCAAAATCGAATAATAGTTACATTTTGTGTTGACCTATCCAATTATTTCTAAAATTGTACGGGAATATATTCTACAACTGGGTCATACTTCTTTCTTATTTGACTTTGATATGGATGGTTTTATTAATATTATTACTATTATTATAATTATTATTCTTATTATTATTCTTATTATTATTATTACTATTATTATTATTATTATTATTATTATTATTATTATTATTATTATTATTATTATTATTATTTGTTTTTTATTTTGGGGGGGGGATTTATATTTGCTCCTTTTGTCTTCTACTCTGTTTGTTTAGTTGTATTTTGTTTGTGTTTGTTTTCTTGGTTCGTTGATTTCACAACAATGGAAGCCATATTCACCTCATGTATTAAAAGTTTAGATGTATTGTGTGTGATGTGGACATATATGGCATGTGCGGGTAGCCTAACGGGAATCAAATACCCTTCTAGCATACTTGGATCCGGCGTCATAAACTGATAAAATATTTAAGTCATAACTTCACTTTCTTCTGTATAACAATGAATTAATAACTGGGATTTGGAATTTATTAAGTTTTATTCTATCGACAAGTAGAATTGAAACATTTGCATGAAAACTTATTTGAATTTTTGGTGATGGAATAGGTTAAATGAAATAACTGTCTTAGGTATTTTCTCAGTTTATGGCGCCGGACCGTAGTCTCGTCTCCTAAACTCCAGGAGTGTTTATTGTTGTACATTTGGGTAATGCCACAGTACATTCATCAATTTTTTTATTTTACATTATGCAGCATTTTACATTGATAACAGGTAAAAAAATAAGGTATAAACGAAAAGTTAAAAGCATCCTGTTTAATATTTAGTATGTCTCTTATATATTCACTTTTAATACGGAGTAAACTTTGCCTGTTGAGCTTCACCAACGAATTATTATAGTGCTCTATCATTTGGAAAGATCAGTAAAACTGAGATCTGATATTGCGATTTACATAGATTTACTTAGAAGATTATATACTGTTTCTTTATTTTATTCCCTTTTAATTAAATTTAATCTTTCAGGATTATCTCATCAGTTTCTATAAGAAACGAAATCCAACTGAAAAGAACTATGAGGTATAGTATACCTTTTATTACAAATATTAGTATACCATTGCTTTTGTCTTACCTGACCGAAAGGCTCACATAAGCTGTAATTCCAGCATGCGGCGTACGTCCGTTATTTGTTGACATTTTCAACATCTTCAGAAACAGTTGCGGAATTTGATGAAACTTAATAGGAATCGGAACTCAAGAGGATCTGCTGTATTCTCTGTCACCAGGTGATTAATCCGGAGTCGGGCGACAAGCGTTGGCACACTATTTCGACTGACTTTTGATCAGTTACATAGATCCAAAACAGAAAGTGCCAAAGTGAGCAGGAAGATTATTTTAAGTTGTTTTTCCCATTCCGAAATCAACTTCTTAACGTCTTTCAAAATATTGTCTTTTTCACATTTTCAGTTACTGTCTTCGATTTCCTCGTGGAGTTTATAAAGCAGTATGATCTTATAAGATTTATTGTTGTTTCGAGGGGTTGAGAAGGGGGAATTTATAATCTGACATCATATGTTGTACATGTGTTGGGTGATTTTTTCTTTCTTTTTTTTTTTTTTTTTTTTTTGATTTAGGAAAATAATTGCTAATGTAAAATCTGAATCAGGAATTGAATTGTTAAAAAAGTATTTTTGAGTTTTTCAATTTTAGGATTAAAAAAGGAATGATATTAAAAAGGAAGTATTTTACAATTGACTTCGTTTTCAGAGCTACTAAAAAAATTCTACTGATACAAAATAATCATGAAGTCCTACAAGGTGTTTATTCATATAGCTAAATAAGCTTAGGGATATGTCCTACATAGGGTAAATTAGATCCCTTGTTTTTGAAAAGTTTAGAAAAACTCATTAGAAAGAAAATATAAAACGAGACATTGATGTAGAAGGATTCAATTGGCGTGCTGTTCGCTATAGACAGAATAACTTATTCAATAGCTTGACTGGTATGAGCAAGAGGTTCTGAGTACAATTCCATCTAGGACTAGTCGCTGTCACGTAAAACTGTAGAAAAGTTTCCGTGTCACAGAGGTGACTTTAAAATGCACAAGCTTTCTTTTCTTGGATTTAGGAAAATAACTGCTGATGTAAAATCTGAATCACGAATTGAATTGCTAGATAAATATTTTTGAGTTTTTCAATTTTAGGATTAAAAAAGAAATGATGTTAAGAAGGAAGTATTTTACAATTGACTTCGTTTCAGAACTTCTGCATAAATATGTCATTATTTCTCTGTATTGCCTAAGGCAAATGCTATTACTTATTACATGGTCTTACAACATGGAAAAAATGAATTATGACAAACGTTTCATTTTACAGGAGGCCGCATACAGCGCAATCGAGACGTTCTTACAGAAAAACAATCAAAGGCTCGTAAACTGGAAATTTCTTCCCACCTCTTTCATGAATAGACACAATTCCTTCAGACAGAAAGCCTGCCTTTGTCAACTAGTAATAGACGAAATTATAATTTGAAGACATTGCAGGACTTATGGAAGTGTCTTGAAGAATTGAAAGAGCCGTTATGGGCACACACAAAAAAATATAATGGTTTAAAATCTGTTGTATATGATATTATTCATGTAAAATGCTTTTAACACTTGTAAATTTTCATTCATACAAACTAACCTTAACCGTTTCAAACTTCACTGTGACGTATCACTTGTATTAATTGCCACTGAAAAATATTCACATTTAACGTAATGATCGATCTATATGTATTGAAATTACTCTTGCTGAGCCTCACGTTAGTATTTTCAAATATTAACGGAATATCAATATAATAATGCCAGTTGATATAAAGTTACCTCATTTGGCAATTTCATAGCAGTATTTACACACAATTACGCGAGCTGGACACACCATAATGTTATAAATAGACTTCCACTTATTGTATACAACAAAATTTGACTACCAAATTAGGCAACATACCTTTGCATTTTGTATACATCTTGTTAATACTACGTTCTATTTCTAATTCTAAGTTCTATTTATAGTTATCACATGATTGTAAACAACCAGGGATAAGATTAAAATATGTGCATAAAACTTTACACTTGTAGATTTATATGCAAGGAAAAAAGCTTTTATAAATACTGATTTTTATATCATCAACGCACATGAAATAATGATCAGAAAATGATCAAATTTCAAGATTTCTAAAAATCAAAACATAGTCCATGTTTCTGAGTTCATCTTCTTCGTAAGAATACTGTAAACGGATAATAATCTCATATCGAGGATTGTCCAAATTACAAACAGTTCCTATCACAAGAATTTGAGCAATTATGTCTCGTGTCAACCATTCACAAATTTAACAATCGCTATTATGATCTGCTGTACAAATACAAGCTCACTCATTTGATATATATGTTTGTTATCTATTCATTTTAAGGTATTTAAAGGATTAATAAGCCTGTACCAGGGAGAGTTTCGAAAAAAAAAAATTCTGTTACCTTATACTATATGCTACACAATGAGCCATGGTAAAACTTTGGCAAGTGGGACGAGATAGGTCATAATATTCAGATAATCGATATTATAAGTGTCACAATACAGAAAAAAAAAACCACGTATTTAGTATGTGCAGTAAGAAGTCATTTATACCGATGCCCATCAACTGTCATGTAGTGATGCGAGAGAGTTTAATATCGATGGACAGCAGGGAATGTTTAATTCTCTACAAACCCTGAGGTCGCTTTTGAAATTGCAATTTCTTGTGTTTCCTTGATAAAGACAGAAGGATTCACATTTATGTGCATGTAAAATTTTATGTTATTAAATTGGGTAATCCTGTATTAAAACCACACATGGTATGGTATTTGATAAGAAGTTATTGGGGTTGAGAAACTGAGGTAGGAAAGCTAATTTATGTCCCAATTTCATATGAAATGAATATATATATTGACTGTCAAAAACAACAACAAAAATTAATTCTGACCTAAGGGTAACTTTATTCATTCCTTAGACTTATGACCAAAATTGATCGAAAGTTGTAAGCCTTACGGAAACGATTGCAGGATCCGACAGTGAGTTGACTAACTTTATGCAGCACAAATGTATGCATGACGTTTGTTGAAAGTTTACTTTTCATAAGTCCAAAGGTACATTCTATTTTGTAACACGCGCTTTCGTTTACATCTACACACGATTCGCTTGTAAACATGCTGTGCCGTCATGGAATCGTATGCAATACTTGAAAATGCAGTCATCAAATGAAAGAGATTAAATATCCAAATAAGTACATATGTGTCCACATAGATCTATACAGTCAAGCAGATCACGAATTGCGAAAAAGAAAAAGAGAATCCTTCCTCCCCTTTCAGTCCAGTATATAATAATGTAATGATGTACAGGACGACTAACATCCTCTTCAATTCCCCATAAAAATAAATGATTTAAAAAAAAAAAGAATAATATCCAAATATCAAATTGAATCTATAGATCTATGTTACATTTCTCTTTTTGAATTGTTTTGTTTTTGTTTCTCATTGGTTTATGTATTTATTTCTGTATTTCGTTAGGCGTAGTCGTATTACCTAGAAAACGAACATGTATATCTAGGCCTATAATGAAAACGGTATCAGAATCCGCACTTAAAATTAACAAGTTTATGTAAGGCAAACTATGTTTCCGATTAAATGTGGATGATATAATTTACTATTTACTAATTCGAAACATTAAAAACAATTTAAAAAGGACTTGTATTGATTTACGCCAACACTTAGTAGTTGTAGGTTTTCGTAAAGATTCGACTAAATCTATGCTAAACGTAGAGTTAGGCTGTTTGATGAAACGCAAAATAGCTGGGAATTAAGTTTAGTCGGATATTTACGCCAAACTAAGCCTACGCCAGGAGTTAGCCGCTTGGTGAAATGGGCTCCTGGCAGATTTACGATGCTCAATTGAGCAACAGACACTAGTCAATTGGTGTAGTTAACCGGTTTACGGATAAAAGCATTACAATCAAAGAACATATCTTTAGAAATAAGAAATATAGAACAAAAGATATATACAGTAGGAAAATGAGGTAAAAATAACGACTTTATTTTTTTAAGGTGGGTGCACTTATGCCCGTACTCTTGAAATATCAACTGTTAAGGCTTCATATTTTACAAATGTACTGCACTAAAACATCTTTCAAGGTTCACCTTAAATCAATAAGGTAGAGGGTCAAAGGTCAAGAACTACGACATCATTTTTCACTTGATTACTAAATTTGAGTACATCCATGTTTCATCAATACATCTTGTTTACAATATCATATTCTTGATAATTTTGACTGAGATAAAGCCATCTTAAACCAAGCTGTGTTTTGACTCAAAGGTCAAGGTTAATAAACATATGGCTTTGTTGTTGTTTAAAATTTAATGTTCTAGGGATAGAGCAAGATGAAAATAGTTGGTTTTCCCTTGCTTTGGAACTCACGACCAAATGTACGATCTTTTGTAAAATTAGTGCCAAGTTCCTATGAGGAAAAAGCACCACCTGCCGGCAAAGCACATCTGTCATTTATGATTGCACAATTCGTTTTGGTATAAAATAAAGACAATAAAACTCCATTGATGACGTCGTTGTAATAAAACTCAAAATAAATCCATAAAAACACAACAACTCAGGACAATGAGTATAAGGAATATTGATTACTTAAAAAATAATAAAAGGATCAAATAGATCAACAATAAAGTGGAGGGAGGAAAGGTAAATATCACTAGAACACGATAAATAACTATTTGCTAAAATTTTGATATAAGATTCTCTGATGCATTAAATATGTACATGTTATGCATTTAATGCGTTATCGTTCAACGTAAAAAGGTTTCAAAATGCATTTGAACTAAACTACTTTGATTTCCTATAAAGTGGGAAAACTTCATGAAATGTTTACCAGTGTCTGCATGCTGAAGCATTTTAATCAATTATAAAGGTTACTTTTATGGTCTGTTTTAAATCTACAATATAGTTTTTCAATACTGAAAGGTATGAAAAGATTGTTATTTAACGACTTTACATTAACGTGATAAAACAGTGTTATAATGCACTTGACAAATGCTTTTTATTCTCGGTATTGATATCAATATATGTGAAACTATAAATATTCCGCAACGACATGATAAATCAAAGTACTAAGAGTACTGATGGAAGGTGATAAATGAAGCACACTGTATAGTCAACAATAGCAACGCCAAGCGTGGCATTATATGGCCGTAACTTAGTTTGAAGGAATGAATTTGAAAGTATAGAAACATTCCCACATTGCCAAAAATTCTGTGAAATGCTATTCAAATCCGTACAATGGGTAAAAAGTTATGGACTAGACAAAGATTTACCCATCATATACAATATGACCTTGACCTTGCATATATAACTTTGGTTCAAAGTCAAGACACACTCTTTTTGCGTTTGGTCCTGGGCAACAATTCTGTGAAATATTGCGTATATTCAAAACTATGCAAGGGGTAAAAAGTTATGGCCTAGACAAAGATTTACCCACCATATCCATTGTGACCGTGACCTTGCGGATATAACCTTGGCTCAAGGTCAAAATACACCCTCTGATCCTAGGCAACAATTCTGTGAAATATTACTCAAATCTATACAAGGGGTAGAAAGGTATAGCACAGACTGATTTACCCATCATATACATTGTGACCTTGACTTGAAGATACATGTAAGACCTTTCAGTCAAGGTCATGACACACCCTTGGGTCCAGAGCAACAATTCTGTGAAATATTATTCAAATTCATGCATGATTGAGTAGATTGACAAATACTTGTTTTCACGTGTGCTTTCCAACTCCACCCCTCCCTCCCCCACCCCCTCCATTTCTTTTTGTGGCAATCCTGGATCCGCCAGAGTTTATATCCTAAATGATATATAGAACCTGAATCTTAGCAAACCATATTAATCTCGCCCAAGGTAATACTCGATGATGACTGTCTATCACACGCGTGCATTTTTCTAGAAAATTACTCCTTCCGTTCTGTTTGATCAGGGGGAAGGCTGGCTCTAGCGTGAGTGTTCCTCCTTGAGGGGAATGCTCACTCTAGAGTAGGACCGCCGGGGGAAAGTCTGTCTATGAGGAAGGCTCACTCTATAATACCGGGGTATTCAATTTCGACCGGGAAAATGGAGTTATTCCCAGGACAGTAAGAAGCATTCTCAAGTTTGTATATGATTTTCCTATATCAAAATCCATCTTTACTTCATTTCCCATAGCTTATATATATAATATAAATACCTGAACAAATAATAAAAGATTTCTAAACTGAGGGTTGGGTGGAATATGACCCTGATATGATCAAGATAAATGAATAAGATAAAAGCGACGATTTCATCTTTAAAACATTTATATATTTATGTTTATTGTATATATGTCTTTACATGAGGTCAATGAGGGGGTGTATGTGTAGTGTCGAAAATAATGTTAAATTGATTGACTTGATGTATATTCGTACTGTCACTGGGAGTAAATGACTTGATTTGAATATTTGGATATTTGGAATTACACAGAAACTCAGGAGTAGATCCAGAACCTCAACAGCTATAAGGAGGGGGGAGACACGTATACATCTCTTGAGTGGGAAAGTCTGCAAGGCCGAAAGAGTCGATTGGGAGGGGAGGGGGGGAGGGGGGGTTCAGGGGGCTACAGTGTATGTAAGCAAATTGAAAGACTATGTAGCATCTTTGACTTGTATGACTGTCGGGAAATGTAACTGTAAAAATAATTGTCCACTTCATTGAAATCAGCGCATGTACCAGGGCATCCTGATGGATCATATCTCCTTTTCACTGTGTCTGCAGATTCGATAAATTTTTAAGAGGCTGCAATTTTGAAAAAAAAAGAATATGAAATTGGTAACATCTGTAGTGTATTATGATTGTTCCTGGCTAGTGATTGAATTAATATGAAAACATCTACTTAACAAAGATGTCTTTGTCGCACACCCCCTATGCTTCCTGCCGGAATGGGGCACGTGCAATCGTTGAATCTGCACCTGAATCCCTGAAGTATACACTTAGTTTAACCAACTTTCTCTTTTTTTGACAATCGCTTAGGAGTTGATTAGAGATGGTTATAAATGTCTAAAACCAACATGAAATCAATAGGTCTAATGTTCACGAGATGATCTAAATCTTTTGTACCATACGTACGATAAATCGTGTCTGAAATGTGAAATTTAAACAATATCAAAGCATTACCATGTGTCAATTATGGTAGAACGGAGGGTGGGCAATTATCTGTAATTCAGAAATTAGTTTTTAAGAATTTATTACAAAACTAGATCTAATTTTAAAGGAAAAATACGAAAAAAGTGCAAACTTTTGCATCTCTTTCTCTCTCTATTTGTATCACTGTCATAAGAATTTGAACGTCGCATGCAGAGTAGATCTACAATGTTTGAATTTCCAGTCGTGCCTGATTTTATGATTATGCCATTCACTGTTAGAGATCCTTTGTCTGGACAAACATGTTCATTGAAATTTAATTTAATACCCCATGTAGATTAATACCATTTTTACAACATCTTGTGAAAAGCTATAGATCTAAATCTTAAAAAATAAAAAAAGCTATCGATGTACAAACTAGTGAGTTATATTAGGGATTAAAATTAGCGCCTAGAAAAGAAAAAGACTAAGGAAGGATTTTCAGAGTAACAGAGGAATAGTAAGGTCTTCCGTGACATCACGAAAGATCTTTAAAAATAACAAAAGAAATCAGAGCTAACTAAATTCATGTAGATGAAATTCGCATATTTATTTATGTATATAAAAGCAATATAGCAATGCATAAAGGTGTGCTTAAACATCAAATCACGATATTCTACTTGTCTTTTCGTAAATTCTGGTCACTCCCATAGTAATTTTCAAAGCAGTTTTATATACATGCATATACATGTACTAAGAGCTCAAACGACTTACAAACAGTAGAAATACTGTTAAATTATTCAAAGTGACTAGAAATGCAAATTCATTGTGAATATTTTGTATATGAAATGCATTTGATCTTCTCTATATCTTTACTGTGACAGTGTCACTGTGAAATAATCCTTTATGTTGATATACGTCATGCATTAACAAGGTTTCAGTGCAATAGTATGTGTTTGCACCATTAGTTGTTCATTTTGATGCTCTTTCAATTAATAATCCTTCATTCGCGGATTACCTTAGCATCGTCTATCCAAGTGAACTGGAGGTCAAAGAAACCACAGAAACTAGTAATTCTACTTCGTATTTAGATATTATGTTGTCTTTCGACGTTAATGGTCAATTGAACACCTCACTCTATGACAAACGTGACGATTTCAATTTCGCTATCACAAACTTTCCTTTCATAAGCAGCAACATTCCATCATCGGCCGCATACGGCGTATTCATATCTCAGTTAATACGTTATTCCAGAGCATGTTCAAATTACAACGACTTTGTTCTGAGGGCTAGGCGACTTTCAGTTAAGCTGCTCAACCAGGGTTATATATGTGCTAGACTAGCATCGTCACTAAGGAAGTTCTACGGTCGTTACGAGACTCTTATTACTCCATATGATTTCTCGTTATCCAGACTTTTAAATGATATTCTGGACTGAGACCAATTCCGATCACTTTACACAGATTTGACACCTTCTATACTAGAAGGTTACCTACTTCGACCTCTCCATATATAAATACATATGGAATTCACACGATTTGACTCTTTCTACGGGGTATATGTGACGGGTGTTGCTAGCAAGCAGGAGATGCTCACTCTCCCCGGGCACCTGATCTCACTCCATCACAGGGGTTCACATATGCTCTTCAAGTAGACATATTTTGTTATTTTCCATTTGTTTTTCATTTTCACTGATTTTGTATGTCCTCTGGTTTCATGATTTTAGGACTTGTGGTTTGGATTTATCAATCATCTTTACATTCATTATGTTTTGAGACAAATGTTAAATTAGTATGGTTTAACAACCACAACGACCATTTCGAGGTTCAAAATATTTTCTACTTGTACCGAAACGTCTCATTTCTGTACTGAAACGACAATGTACCGAAATGTCCTTCAATCGAAACATTTGTAATCCCTTATACTTAGTCCGAACGCCTTGGAACCTCTGACTAATTATATATTATATAAGTAAACATTGCAACATACTATATATGTACAACATAAAAGATATTTAGTCGAATAAACAACGTCATGCATACAAGTGAAGATGTGCATCTATATCATACACATTTAAACAAAACAAAACGATCGATCTATTCTTCAGCGAAAGATAGCCATAGTTAAGCAAAATTTGTACGTTTTGACCGACATATGGAGCGCATGGAATATTTTTCATATAACTTTATCTCATAAATAAAAATATTAAAAATACACGAAATCTATTTATTTTAGCAAATTTCAATATGTAAAGCTCAAATTCTTTAACTTTAGTTGCTAAAATTGAAATTTATGTAAGTATCACATGATTTGTTTGGGGACTATATTATTGTCTGATTACATCACCTTCCAAAAATGATAAAATATAAAGTACCTACCATCGTTTCCTCTATGCTTCTGCTTAATAGACATTAGGATATCAGACCAAATCTACCACCAGTCCCCACCCCCACATCCAACACACATAAATGAACAATACAACCACATAAACATTAATGTAAAAGGCTATGTATAAAGAATGTCAATACAACAGCATTAATACAAATTGATAAATACTGTCGCAACAACCACATGAATACGAGTGTATAAAAACTGTCACATACATTATCAAAATTCAGTTTGGCCGCAGTAGGTGTATTTTCAAAACTATCATTATCAATTAATAAAAATGACGAAATATTAAGTAACTACCAACGTTTTCTCTACGCTTCTGCTTGAAAGATAGTAGAACATATGATCCAATCACATTAAGAAATCTACCACCAGTCCCCATCCCCAAATATAACACACATAAATGAACAATACAACCAGAGAAATACTAATATAAAAGGCTATCTATAAAGACTGTCAATTCAACAGCATTAAGAGAAATTGATACATACTGTCGGGACATCTACATGAATATAAGGGTATAAATACTGTCAAATACATTATTAAAATTCAGTTTTGTCCGCAGACTTCCAAAAATATTATCATCAATTAATCAGTCATTTATTATCAATTATTCATGTAAGGGAAAAAACTCGACACGCATTAAAATTTGTTCCGCACTAATGCCATTTATTTCAGTTAACTATTGATTTATTCTTGTCACAATATATAAAAGCTCCTACTGGCAAAAAAAAAAAAAAGAGGCAAAATCACAGAACTTAACAGGTAGGACATTATATCATCATACTTATAATTGTTGATTAACAATTAGAAATAGTAATATAAATGTATATAATAGTATATATTTATTAATTTATATCAAACTTATTTGAATGAAATTTGATGTACAACGGCAAAGAACCTGGGGTGCTCTATAAAACCCTCCGTTTTAATTTTTTATAATTGTACATCATTAATTATACTTTACAAGGAATATATTTTGTAATCGTCTGGAGTGCTTTGCATTTCGTCTGCGCTTTAAATTATCTTATTTTTAGAAAAAAAATGTTCATTCGTTAATTTATATACATAGAAAAATCTATTTTAAAGACAAAATATGAAAAATTTGCTGCATGTAAAACAGACTAATGATTTTTCTCTAGATTTCATGACATTTTTATATTTATAAAAGAATTTCGAAATTAGATAATTGGAGAGCAAAACCAATTTAATCAATTGTTTATGCATTGTGTACTTGTAACTAATGGAATCATGCAAACCCCAATGTTGATGTAAGGATGGTCTTTTAATTTAGAATGCCAATATACAAAAGACATTGATTTTGTTTGTTTGTTTTTGTTTGTATGGAGTTTTTTCTTTCTTTCTTTCTTTTTTTCTTTTTTTTTTTTTTTTTTTTGACAATTTTATGCTAAATTAGCGCAAAGTTTATTTTACATAAGTGTATTCTATCAATTAAAGCGTCTGCCCTATCGGATCTTTAAAAGCAATCCGACTGTGACCTGTGACAGTGTTATGTCAAGCTTTATCTTGAAATCGTAGAAAGTGCTTACGACATTTATTTCTATAATCTCAAATAATACATGTATATCCTTGCTGGACCTCAGATCATAATGTCATTAAGTATAAACCCTGTGCCTAAAATGAGTAAAGGCATTTTTCTGTAACAAAAGAGGATCAGGAATTATGCAAGATTTATCATATCAATAAATTGATCTATAAAGTCAGTTACATCCCTGAACTGCTATATAGATCTTGATATGGCTGGATACATCTGCTTCCACAGAGACATATCAACTGTGACTTTCGATTTCTGACAGCGAAAATTTTTAAAATGACGTCATCAGTGATGTTTCCATGTAAATGTATGACGTTACCAAAGAATGATGTCAGTTTGTCGCTTTACAATCTGATTAAAGATATCCCTACTTATTCTAAACTCTCACTGAAAAGGATTGTGGTAAATCATAATAGTTCCCTTGTGAAGATAAGGAAAATTCTTTATACATATTTAATTTATTTGTAGGCGAAGCTCTCGATAGCTATCTAGAATACGATATAATCACCTGCGTTTTTGTTGAATGTATTGTTGAAGGTGATCTGTGATGAAAAAAAAAAAAACATTTCAGGTGTCTGGATATAATCTTATTTGGACTCTTGAAGCAATGAGAATCTCCTGATGAATTGCAGCCGTTTACAACTCCTAAATGAATTAGTTTGCATACTTGAATACAATATGAATTGTATATTTATATGTATGTATCTATATATTTCTTTACCCTTAAATCACCAAAAACTTATTAAATCACAGCAATACCGCGTAAAATGAATTTTAAGCTTTTGTATCTGTGGGTACGCACTGCGTTTTGAATTTGAAACCAATTACAACAAGCACTTAATGGACCCAGTCATGCCTTAAGGAGCTAAAACATCCAAATTACCACAAGACTTGTTCTCTTGATGAAAATCTCCGTGCGAGTAGCACTTTTGGGTGAAGACGTATTTAAATGTAATCTTAATTGTATGATGGAAGTATTAAACAACTAATATTATGTAATATACAAATCAGTGGCGGATCCAGGAATTCCGAAAAGGGCGAGGGCGCATTGGTATTATCCAAACTACTCGGTCATTTTTGGTGCCAAATCTGGATGTTTAGTAATAAATATGTGGCGAAAAGAGGGGGCGTCCCTCCCCCTCTAAATCCGCCACTGCAGATATATATAGAAATATATAAAAGAATGAAAATATGTTTTCCTGTTGTTGTGTATCACACACAAATCATTAAGTCCATAGCACTACTGGGTCCAAAAACCCCTGAGAATCCCGTTTTTCACTGCAAAACTCTGCAACACCCTGAAAAACTCTGAAAAACACTGAAGTCTGCCTGAAAAACACTGAAAAACTCTGACAGCCCTGATAAACACTGAAAAACTCTGAAGTCTACCCTGAAAAACTCTGAAAAACACTGACGACCCTGAAAAACTCTGCAAAACTCTGAAAAACTCTGACGCCACTGAAAAACTCTGCAAAACTCTGAAAAACCCTGAAAAACACTGACACCCGCTGCGATGCCCTCCGGCCGTGCGATCGCGGCCTCGCGTACTTCTATACGGTCCCTTTTATAATATAAGCCCTTGAAATGGTTCCCTGTTATCTATATATGACCTTTAATAAGTATTAAATGTGATGAATTTATAAGCGGGGAATAAGAAAAAAAAACCCACATCTTTTTACCATTTGTCAAGGACTTATTTTAACGTTTTTTATAGATAAAATTACCAAGATATTGTTCCTATTCTGACTTACGTTTGTAAGATGATCTTTACATTTGCAGTTTAATAAATCGCATGAATTACGTACTTAGCAAAAAAAATTTTATTGACACAGGACTTTCCAGCGCGATGTCACTTGTTTTATTGATCGACTTAAAGAAAGAAAGAAGAATGAAACAAACAAACAAATAAAGGAACAAATAGTGTAACTACAGCAGTAGCATGTTACTTAACATCGTTGTTTCATAGAGGTGCATTAAGGGAGGGGGGAATAAGTACAAAATATAGAACAAGACATTTTAAAATTTATTTATTTATTTATTTATTTATTTATTTATTTATTTATTTATTTATTTATTTATTTATTTATTTATAATAAAAGCACTATTTTCCGTACTGTAACATTTCGGCCAGCGGCCTTCCTCGGCGGACTTCATTTATTTATTTATTTATTTTCATATTTATTTATTATTTATCTATTTATTTAATCATTAATTCATCTATTTATTTATAATAAGAACATTAAACTTTTCCGTACGAAAAAAATACATCAAAATAAATTTAATAAAAATAATAAGATTTTTAAAAATCGACAGACGAAGTTTACAGAAAACGCATAGTTTTAATTGTAAATAGATAAATAAATACAGAAAAAAAAGAAATAATTAATTCTATATATCCTTATCAATCATTTTAATAACACATAATGATTGATGTTTATTTTTACATCTTTTCCAATCTGTGTAAAGAATCCACCCAAATATCGTTATGTTACGACCTTAAGGCCGCTCCCCACTCTCTTTCGAGTTTAAAGGCATTCAAGATTAATACTGATAAATCAATATTGCATTCTTCATAAATTAGCGGCCATTCACCGATAAAACGCTGTGAAGTTGCGTTAATTTAATTCTACCACCCCCCCCCCTTTTTTTTTTTAAACAGTGTCCAACTTGAGTGAACGATCATGGCTTTGGGTATGCGTATTTCCTTCTCGCTACAGGCCGTAACGCAGCTACTTATTTAATCCGTATGTAAATTAATGGAACAGAATAGCGCTTTATATCACAGCTTTACAAATCTCACATTTCGCATGTATTCTATAATATTGCTATTATCAGAGGAAATGCGGAAGAAATTGAACTTAAATAATTGATATAGTTTAGTTTATAACATAAAAATAAATAAATGATCGTGTGTAAAACAAATTATTTCACTTCTGAAGATTGAAAATCAGTTTTTGTCCTAAACTTTAAGAGTCGCTGTTAAAATGACACTATAATTTTGCCAATAACACAAAATTAACATTGAAATGTATCAACTAGATATGTTTCAACCTGTTACTAAATATGTTTTGTCCCCTCATACATACCAAGGTACTGTTAATTACGATTCCCAATTTACAGCATGATAGGTAACAAACTATATGAGATTACGACCGATATTTACCGGGTTAAACAACCGGATGTTTATTACGTAATAGAGTACTGATGACATGTAGAATAAAGGTAAAAAAACAAAGACATGCACATGTCGGATTAAAATAAAGCAATTTCAGATTCCATGCGTGTGCCGTTACTTTCTAATGAAGATATTCTAGTATTATATATATCCAGTAAGGGTCATGTATATATATTATACATATATATATATATTGAAAAGGGAGAGAAGGGGCGTGTGTGTGTGTGTGGGGGGGGGGGGGGGTGAGTGTATGGTCTCAATTTAAATATACTATATGATTTAAACATCCTACTCGACAATTTACGATTTGGATCCATAGGTTGGGGCAGATCGAGGTATCTGCTCTAAATATGACACCGTTTACTTGAATTTATATGTCATTTTGAAAATAAAGGTCAAATACTTTGCTAGTTTTGACAGGACAGGGTATTTTTATGTAAGACCTCTATATCCCAGTCAACAGGGCGAGCGCCCTTGTATTTGGATACATTGTTACAATACGAAATAAGGGAGATACTGTTCATAGGCTGATCTAGAAATTTTTGAAAGAAAAAAGGGGAGGGGGAGGGCACAGTCTCCCATTGAAAAGGGGGGCGGTGCTGTTAGGCGAGCGCCCTTGTATTCGCCATTGCTATACATGACCCTTACTGGATACATTGTTACAATACGTCATAGGCGGGCGGATCTAGAAACTTTTGAAAGAAAGGGGGGGGGGGAGGACACAGTCTCCCACTGAAAAGGGCGGGGGGGGGGGGGGGGGCTGTTAGATAAAATCATTTTATTGTATAAAGTTACATGATGTAGATTAAGTAGGTAGTGATATAACAAACGGCAGATACGTTGTTACACTGATATATTGAAACTTATTTGATGCTATTTCAAGCAACATTATTGAATACCGAGAAAATATTTAATCACTGAAATATTTTATAGGACAAAATCTCCGTATGTCATTCGAATGAAAGAGCAACACGTAGACACGTAAAATTTTCAGTTAAAGAAAGTTATTGTGCTCTGAACTTTGTTATATTACGCTGTTATAATAAGAAGAAAGGTTAAATTTGTGTGTCTTAATTTTGTGTGAAAAGTATTGATAGAGAAAAAAGTATTGCGTGTGTGTGTGTGTGAGAAGGGGTGGGGGTTTAAACCTAAAGGTCGTCACATGAAAATATATGGGTATAGGCTCTATAAATGTTGCAACAGAATTGGAATAGAATGCATTGTGTTATTTAAAATGAATGACAAGCGATTTTCTTTGTGGTCGATTTGCTGTCAGTACTGGTGTATTAAATTCGCTTTTCGTATAAAATTTATAGGTACTGGTCACATTCAAACATTATTTATTTATTTATTTATTTATTTATTTATTTATTTATTTATTTATTTATTTATTTATTCATTCATTTATTCATTTATTTATTCACTTTTTTATTTATTATTCAATAATTTATTATTTATTCACTAATTTATAGTTCTGGAGCTTCTTTTTTATATATATTTTTTATTTTTTCTTCACTATGAAACAGTGATATTTACTAGGAATATATGTACATACATTTTCATTTGGAAATACAAATGTATATATAAATCTCGGTAAGAAAAGCCTTTGTATTGTAATACGCCTCTGCTGGGTTTGTTTGGTTTTGAATAATGCATCAGTAAAATTAAATTTAGAGATTCGTTAAAATAATTTCACTTCAAAACACCGTACAAAAATGCGAGATATGTTTTATTTATTTTCTCTTCCTTTTTTTTTTTCTAATTCACAACGCATAACATTTTATATACATTAATGCTAATAGGGCTTATAGAAGGGACCGTATAGAAGTACGCGAGGCCGCGATCGCACGGCCGGAGGGCATCGCAGCAGGTGTCAGTGTTTTTCAGGGTTTTTCAGAGTTTTGCAGAGTTTTTCAGTGGCGTCAGAGTTTTTCAGAGTTTTGCAGAGTTTTTCAGGGTCGTCAGTGTTTTTCAGAGTTTTTCAGGGTAGACTTCAGAGTTTTTCAGTGTTTATCAGGGCTGTCAGAGTTTTTCAGTGTTTTTCAGGCAGACTTCAGTGTTTTTCAGAGTTTTTCAGGGTGTTGCAGAGTTTTGCAGTGAAAAACGGGATTCTCAGGGGTTTTTGTACCCAGTAGTGTAGTCAATTGACCGATGATTAGAACATGACCAGAATTTGATACAACACTATTCCAATGGGACGTTCACTGACTTGATAGATAGGAAACGCTTTATCAAGATACAGGGATGTGCCGTAATATAATCGAGAGTACGATCCAATATCGAGCTGTCCTAGCATAAGTAGGTAATGAAAAAAGTATCAAACACATACCAGGAAGTTTGTTTTGCATTTAATATGAAATACTTTTGCAACTGACACACAAAAAAAAGGTTAAGTGTAAAGTGAAACATAAAACACACAAATCATTCATATTTTGCTTTAGCATGGTAAAAATACATTTTAAAAAATACGAATAAAATACGGAAAACAAACATTCATAAAGACTCGTCAAAGTTATAACAAAAGATCTATAATTATATAGAACAAAAAGTTGACTTACTATTCTGTCTCTTGTTATCCAAGTACATCCACGAATCTACAGTACACATAAATTAGTTAAAACACTGTTTGCTCATTTGTATTAATTCTATTATATAACGATAATATTTGTGCATTCCGATGTTGGATGTTATAAAAACCCGAAAATCAAAATAGTTTGTACTTATACTTTTTTGGTTTTAATTACACTGCATGATGATTCAGTTTTATTCCCACATATGTCCCATGTACGGTTTATCCTTTGGATTGGGAAGCCATGACCTCACCAAATTCACTACACACGAAGGCATTATTTCGCGTCTATGCCATTCTTGACCTTGCATGTCATGTTCTAGCGCCCTTGATTTTCTGTCAATGTATCTTTGATCGTTCCACACACCGCGATGCAATAGCATTGTCCAAAACCTTTTATATTTATCTTTTCTTTTCCTAAAGTTCCGTTGGTGGGGTACAATGGGTTCGGATTCCCACCACATCTGAGTATTACTTTCGTCCGTAATACAAGGTCTGCATAAACAAAACGGACACTCTTCACTGTTTGGGTTTTGCGATATTACAAATGTCTCCTCGGTATTATTTTCGTCTCCTTCGCAAACAATAGTACTTTCACCAAAGTCGGTCTGAGTGACTTTGTCCACTCCCTGGGATAGCGCATACGAACTCCCGCCAATTCCAGTGTGTTGTGGTAGGTCAAGGGGGTGAAAGTCCCAATTGTTTTGCATAAATAAAGTTTTCATAGCTTTTAATTGCAACTCCGTAACATTTAAAGTTAATTTCTGCTTTCCTTCCATATTCAATACCTATCATAAAAACACTGACTGTATACTAACACATGTAACTTTATTTGCTAATTGCTATGTGATTGCCGATTTTCTATCAGCATGACGCTGCATACTCAACATGACGCATGTAGGAGTGATAAAAGATTACATCTGCTTTTTTTTTCCTTATATTTTTCTTATATTAGGAATAATAGGCTCTTTGGGGGATTCAAAATATTGTTATAAATGTTTAAAAATAATCACAAAATTACACTTATTTCACATAATTGTACTTTAAGAATGTCTGGGAATTTTTTTATGATTAAAGGCATTAGGGGCTTTTTGTGTTGTTGTTTCACAATATACACATACGTATTCTTTTGAAAACCCCTGGGTACCCCTTGACCACTCTAGATAGTACTAGATTGATTACAAATTCGGATAGTTGCAACAATTCATTGTATCATTTTTACAATGGCTAACAATCGAGAAACATCCAAGAAGCGACCTCCTAATTTCAGACTTGAAATCCCTGGCGATGAAGATTTCAAGAAACAAATCCAAGGGAAAATCCAGAAAGTGAAAGACTATTTAACATCAGTGCGTAGTAGGCCATCAAACAATGCTGTGATGATGAACAAGCTTTTAGATTTTTGGATAAAACGTAACATCGAAACAGATGACCGGGCGCAATTTCAGTTTCCTTCGTCGTATCTCCAGGTAAAGAAAGCTGATATTAATCAAAAGCTATTTGTGACTGCAGAATCTTCACTTCAGAGTTTTAGTGAGATATGCGAAGCACACCAAAATGTATGTACGGGTAGCATAAGATTTGTAAAGAAGACAATGAAAGGACATGTCGTGACTTTGAGACTACAATGTTCGATTAATAAATCACATAGTTTTCTATGGTCCTCCTCGCCTTACCTTCCAAACAATGAATTTTTGGTAAATCATAAAATCACCCCCGGTCTTATGAGCAGTGGGATGCTACCATCGCATTACACACGATTTTCAAAGGGAAGTGGTATTGGTTGTTTAGAATGGAATAAACGGAAAGAATTTTTGAATAAATACAAAAAGTGCGTGGAAGATGAGTATGAAGATTCCATCAGATGCGCTCTTCACGAAGAAATAGCGTCATACGAGGAATTGGATGGAATTAATATCATTACCGATGCTCGACATGGATGGCGCAAAAACGCTAAGGATTCGTCTGTAGTGGCTATCGGAGAAAATATTCACAAAGTTCTTGATTGTGTTCATGTCACCAAAACTCAGGATTCAGTATCCCAACGCCATGAGAAGTTTGGTACAGAGAAAATTTATGAAAAGTTTGCGTCCCAGAATGTGCCAATTAAAATCCATGTACACGATCGTAACTTAAGTATTAATAAACTTGTTAATGATACCAAAGAAACAGTAAATCAAAATGACTTATGGCATTCCATTAAGACTTTGAAGAAAAACTTAACAAAAATATCTTCCGGGACCAAAAAATCAGAAGACATCTCATGGAGCAAACAACTCGCGGACAAAATAGAGCCCATAGCAACACATATACATTGGGCAGTGCGGCATTGTGATGAAGATCCGAAAACGCTCCAGGATCTTATCGACAATATTGTTCCGCATTACCGCAACGACCATTCAAAGTGTCACCCGGACTCTAGGTGTAAAACCGATCGGAACTACGAACCATCCAGAGAGGTGCTTACGAGCAGAACCGCGAGAAACCTATTGGAGAGAAACGCGTTAAAAAGTTCCGTTATTTACAAAAACCCTAAAGATTACGTCCTGGGAAAGGAGACATTTTATGTTGAAAGCTTCAACAACGTCATGAATATTTTCCAGGACAAGAGAATCGCATTTGGCGATGACCAATACAAAATGCGTTCGAATCTAGCGGTATTACACTGGAATGAAAATGTAAACCGTGAACATACTTCAGTGTACCGTTCACAAAACCCTAATGCGCCGCGAAACGAAAAGGGGAAAAAGTGTACAAAAAATTAACGTTTTGCTACAGAGACAATATTTGGTGTAGATATATAGACTCTATATATTAGTAAGTAAGTGAATAATTTGTTTATTATAGTGACATATGTACATGAAAAAACAAACAACGAAGTTGATGAGAATTATATTACAAACACCCGGCCCATCGGACCTATAAGTCACCTTTAAATAATGAATTTAATAAACGTGCACATGAATGATTAAGAGAAAGTTCGTCTTAAAGTTTTTTGTCTGATTTCGAAACATAGTTTGCAAATTTTATAGGATGGTCATTAGTTAAGGAGGAAAACAGATAAGTATGACTGTGTTGAAATATAATATATTGTGCATGTATTTTTTTTTTTACTTACGCCTTTCTAAAACTAATCCAAGATATTTTCAAGTACGCGGTATAATTAATATTTATTATGCATCTTTAGCCTTCACTTTGTAAAGTAACCCATATGTGAAGCACGTGTTTGTACTCGGCCGAAACACGCTGCGTGTTATTTTTATCGCAGCTACAGCGGCAAGGACCGCCCAACTCCAAATACGCTTAATTGCACTACCACCGGATTTTCATGTAGGTCAAGTTCGGCCTTTAAACATTGAACCCTCTACAGCGTAACTTATAACTGAACATGTAAAACTCTAGTAAATGCATCAATACATAGATCATCTGAATGGTAAGACATATATGTACGAGAACGAAGTATAGATTAGTGTTATCCATAACCAATCCTGCTGTGATTTTATTAAATGCTGGCATGTTGGTGGTCATATTCAGATTAACATTACGTACAATGCCTTGGGGAAAAATTGTTATATTTATAGTTCCCATGTATAATGTGCATCTACGAAAATCTACGTAAGAAATTACGTACGCATCATACAAGGTAATTACCCGCATACTAGTACCAAATAAGCTCAGTAAGAAAGTAGAAAGTAAAGGAATTGATATTGTTTTAAACAACAAGCTATAGCACAACGGCCTAGGGAGCCCAGTGAAAAAAAATCAAAATTTAGAATAGCGGTGAAAATGTTCAAGATGATGGAGTTGAAATGTCAGATGACCATAATGGTGAGAATGCTAAATCTCAATCTGGCCCGTTTCGTGTCTATGATGTTGATCATGAAAGGTCAGATTTCACTCAATGATAAAAGAGCTGAACAGTGGCTAGATTTCAGAGAGAGACATTTATACACATATCTCTGGTTCAGATGACAGAAAAAAAACCCCAGAATGTTAAAGATCTGATGTAAATGTTTATAGAACAGACCTTTTTCCTTTTAATTTAAACTTTATTTATTTTACAACGATTAACGATTATTTTAAAACAAGTTAACGACTAATATAAATCTTGTTCGTTGGCACAAATCTTGGCGTAAAGGTGTCGTTGTGTGGGAGGAAACCGGAGTGCCCGGAGAAACCCACGAAGCCAGATTGGTGACAGCCCCACCATCTCACGTACCACACCGGGAATCGAACCCGGATCGCATTGGTGAAAATCGAGCGCGCTACCAACTGCGCTACCTGGCCCCCTATTTTACCTATTGATCTTATATTTCATTCCATTGCCAGACATACTATAATTTGCATCATTTTACTCTGACGTCACTATGCTTTCATCAATGTCATAACGAAAATCCCAGCAATAATAGTATATCTGGCATAAGGCCCCTTACGTCATATGTAGTGGGGAAATGTTTATTAATATCTATGCAGACAATCTACAAAAATGCTTCAATACATGTACATGTATATAACGTTTAAAAATATATATATGGAAGAAAGAAAATTCCCAATTTGGCTAAACACGACGCGATTTTTCCCAATTCCACTGGACCTGGCCCGTCCCAAAAAAGGATGTGACAGCCCTGCCTATACTGTTGGCTATAATATATAGGACTATTAGTTTCGGTCACTTAATATGTATAATAAGAAATAAAAACTAAGCATGTATCAGGACTTAACGCTTCATCGCCTAACCCGTCATCATTATATTCGAAGTACGAATTTCCATCATGATCATCGCCATCTTTGTCAGACTCGGAGTCAGTGCTGGCTTCGAATCTCTCCAGACTGCCGGCTCTGGTTCGTTAATGTACGGTTGGAACTCTTTATTTAACTCTGTCGTCCCGATATATTTAGTTTCTTCCACATCGCATTCCAGGCTATAATCCATTCTAATATTGATAAGCAACGTACTGCATTGTATTTGTTTTTTGTAGCCTGTGACGTCATCAATCAAGGACGAAAACTCAGTACAGCCGAATTTGAGTACGCTCAGTTTCATATCGTCAAGAAGGGTATAGCAAGTGTACGACGGACATACATGTAGGAGTGTGATTAATATTTTTGTTTACTCTTCATATATTGATATTTGAACATAGTATTACACCAAAAGGGTATATTAGACTATGTTTCACTTCACTTTTTTAAGATAAATGTGTAACTTCGTTGTAAATAATGGATTTGAAAAAAATATATATATAAATGTTTAGTGAGGATTGATGTCGACATTCCCTTTTGTTCAAAATGCATATAAAAGTCAGCTCTCAATACAACGGCCATTTCTTGTCTCGGAATTTTGCCGTTATTCGAGTATGCCGTTCTGACAATTTGCCGCTATTACTTTCGTATTCTACAATATATATACATGTACATCTACGTGTTGATCTATAGCAGCGGTTCAGGTAGCCTTTCGATATATCTAATATAATGTAAAGATGATGGATAAATCCAAACCACAAGTCCAAAAATCATGAAACCATAGGACATACAAAATCAGTGAAAATGAAAAACAAATGGAAAATAACAAAATATGTCTACTTGAAGAGCATATATGAACCCCTGTGATGGAGTGAGATCAGGTGCCCGGGGAGAGTGAGCATCTCCTGCTTGCTAGCAACACCCGTCACATATACCCCGTAGAAAGAGTCAAATCGTGTTAATTCCATATGTATTTATATATGGAGAAGTCGAAGTAGGTAACCTTCTAGTATAGAAGGTGTCAAATCTGTGTAAAGTGATCGGAATCGGTCTCAGTCCAGAATATCATTTAATAGTCTGGATAACGAGATATCATATGGAGTAATAAGAGTCTCGTAACGACCGTAGAACTTCCTCAGTGACGTTGCTAGTCTAGCACATATATAACCCTGGTTGAGCAGCTTAACTGAAAGTCGCCTAGCCCTCAGAACAAAGTCATTGTAATTTGAACATGCTCTGAAATAACGTATTAACTGAGATATGAATACGCCGTATGCGGGCGATGATGGAATGTTGCTACTTATGAAAGGAAAGTTTGTGATAGCGAAATTGAAATCGTCACGTTTGTCATAGAGTGAGGTGTTCAATTGACCATTAATGTCGAAAGACAACATAATATCTAAATACGAAGTAGAATTACTAGTTTCTGTGGTTTCTTTGACCTCTAGTTCACTTGGATAGATGATGCTAAGGTAATCGGCGAATGAAGGATTATTAATTGAAAGCAAGTCATCTATATATCTGTAAGTAAAATTGAAGCCAAGAGCCAATTGTTTTTTTCCTTGCGAAAGCAAAGACTGAATGAACTCAGCTTCGTATGAATAAAGGAATATGTCAGCCAGAAGCGGAGCACAGTTAGTGCCCATTGGAATGCCGACAATTTGTTGAAAAACCTTACCTCCAAACACCACAAAAATGTTATCGATAAGAAAGTTCAACATCTGGATGACAGCTGTTTCAGTGTATTAATTTTTGGAATCAGAATTTTCCCTAACAAAGTAAGTTTTATCGGGGCCTATTACTATATATTTGAATTTGCGGCTTCCGGTTTTACTAGTAAATGCATTTTGAATAATTTCCACTAATCTGTCTTTTAATTTCTGATGAGGGATCGTTGTGTACAGAGTCGAAAAGTCAAAAGACTTGATGGAGTGAATTTTAGTAAAACTTTTTGATTTTAGATGTTCTAACAACTCTTTTGAATTTTTAAGGATCCACATTTGATTAATTCCACTTCTGGAATATACTGTTTCGCAATATCTATGAAGGCCAGATTTAATTTCTGATAATATTTTTGTGAGTAGCATCGATACAGATTTTGTGGAACACTTCGAGGAACCAGCGATAAAGCGTTGTTTGTACGGAGTTTTGTGCATTTTTGGAATACAGTACAAATATGGAAGTTCTAAATTCAATTTATTTGAGTCAATACCAAACGTATTGAGGACAGATTTATGATTCTCGAGTACTTCCGAAACCGAAAAGGTGTGAAAAGTGAACCTTTTCATCTTGACACCACAACCCTGAACATCGAACACAGAGTATACGAAATAAATCAAGCAAAATCATAACAAATAAATATGTGTACCATAAAATAGACTTAATATGAAGACAGACCTGAAAGCAAAACATAACGAACAACGTCAATGAAAATCCAAAGGTTCATGTTTGTGTATTCTAATAGTGACCCATGAAGTCTCATTTCATTAGTTCCGATTGGTTGCTGTGAATTCTGATGGCCCAAAATTTCTCAAAAGACATCAAAAGTCAAATATCACGGTCAAAGTTGGTTGACATATTGATTTCAAGTGTATTTCATATTTACAGATAAGTATTTTTAACTTCAGACAAATATGGATCATTTACATCTATCCAACCATTTTTCATCATTTTTGTCACTGCTTTGCTATTTTGATTAAATTTATCTCCAGGATATATGATTGTGGATTGTTAGCCAAAACGTGCATGTTTCGTCAGTTATGTAAATAGATTCTAATGGAGCTTTGCATGCTACTGCTACATTAGATTGCTGTCGAACACATTTAAATACTTTTGTCCCTATATTCCTTTTTGAACACTGCTCGATATCGTTGAATTAATCGATATAATCACAAAAATAAGGTATACACATTAAATATCTGTTCAGAATACTATTTTTCATTTGCTGAAAATTGTTTGTCATATCTTTTACAGACTGAGAATAACCCGATTACTGAGAAAGAAGTGTTTTACTAATTTTTTTATTTTACTCATAGTACATACTGTACGGATTATAATGACGTCTACTGAGTTATATGAAAATCGTACTAACGACATCCAGTATGGTGTTATTCTTGTTAATTCACGAATAATGAGGAAAACTAAAATTAGCTTTGGGTGTTGCGCAAGAGCGTGTATGGATATTGTAGGATGTAGGTCAATCAACTATGTCCGATCAATGCAACTATGTGATATTAATCATAAGGAACTTTATTCCGACGGAAACATGAAGAGATTTAAACAAGGATTGTATGCAAAGAAAACTGCATGGATGTGGGTAAGATCAAATATACTAGCGAAAAAAAGAAACTGTGTACCTTAGTTATTTCATTTAAAGATTCATATGCAAAATATTATGTTGTATTATGTAAATCAGGAATTAGTATAATCCATTGTCCTTCAATTCAAAGATCAAGTTATATATTATGCCTATATTGGTTGATACGAACAGCTGCTGCAATTAAGGGGATGCAAAAAAGTTCAACAGCGTGAATGACCGCCATTTACACCGATGCATTCTTCACACCTACGACGCATTGAAGAAATCAAGTAATGCAGAAATGACTGTGGCATATTCCGCCATCTGCGCAATAACGAACAACGCAAAACGTCCAACGTAGTAAGGGGTGGTGTCTTGATGTAGGCGTCGTTCCCATTTATCCAAAACATGTTCTATATGCGATAAATCCGGTGATATCGCAGACCCGTGTAACATATTCACGTTTCCTGTTGTAGATGGTCACTAACAACGTGCGGTGTGCGTTGTTGTTATGAATGAATGGAATAACGTGCTGACGTACAATCTCGTCACGATAGTATAGGCCAGTTAAACTGCCCTCAAGAATCGCCAAAATGGTCCTTCTATTTGTTGTAATTCTACCCCAGACATCTTTTCGCAATCTGGGTACAGTCCTAAACTTACATACAGTGCACATCAAGTTCACTTTATGACTGCATTTTAAGTTTACTTCATAGAGCAAATTTTGAATCAAGCTTGATTCCAGGTTAACTTCAAGTGCACTTCAAGTTTACTTTCTAAATACATGTACATGTATACCGCTTCACTTCACTTGATGTAACTGGACTGAATGCACGCCTTTAAATTTTCGATTTGTTTCTTTTATCCAAACATTTGACATGGAAACAAATATTATAAAGTCATCTCGGATACTAGTGTATGTAAGGAAAAGGATAATTTCATTACATGGAAGTCATCATGTGATCGTTCTGATTAGACGGTACCGTGTAACAAAACAAATAACAATAATAATTCATAACAAGCTTAAGAAAAAAAAAATTAAATTAACAGATATCCGCTTAGTAGTGTTGACACTTCCGATGAAATTCCATCGGAACGTTGAATATAAAATCAACAAGGTAAAATTTCTAATTGCTTGTAAATATTTCCTACATTTTTTTATTAAATGTAAAGATGATAGATAAATCCAAACCATAAGTCTAAAAATCATGAAACCATAGGACATATAAAATCAAAAACAAGTGGAAAATAACAAAATATGTCTATTTGAAGAGCATATATGAACCCCTGTGATGGAGTGAGATTAGGTGCCCGGGAAGAGTGAGCATCTCCTGCTTGCTAGCAACACCCATCACATATACCCAGTAGAAAGAGTCAAACCGTGTAAATTCCATATGTATTTATATATGGAGAAGTCAAATAGGTAACCTTCTAGTATTGAAGGTGTCAAATCTGTGTAAAATGATCGAAATCGGTCTCAGTCCAGAATATCATTTAAAAGTCTGGATAACGAGATATCATATGGAGTAATAAGAGTCTCGTAACGACCGTAGAACTTCCTCAGTGACGATGCTAGTCTAGCACATATATAACCCTGGTTGAGCAGCTTAACTGAAAGTCGCCTAGCCCTCAGAACAAAGTCATTATAATTTGAACATGCTCTGGAATAACGTATTAACTGAGATATGAATACGCCGTATGCGGGCGATGATGGAATGTTGCTACTTATGAAAGGACCGTTTGTGATAACGAAATTGAAATCGTCACGTTTATTATAGAGTGAGGTGTTCAATTGACCATTAATGTCGAAAGACAACATAATATCTAAATACGAAGTAGAATTACTAGTTTCTGTGGTTTCTTTGACCTCCAGTTCACTTGGATAGATGATGCTAAGGTAATCCGCGAATAAAGGATTATTAATTGAAAGCAAATCATCTATATATCTGTAAGTAAAATTGAAGCCAAGAGCCAATTGATTTTTTCCTTGCGAAAACAAAGACTGAATGAATTCAGCTTCGTATGAGTAAAGGAATATGTCAACCAGAAGCAGATCACAGTTAGTGACCATTGTAATGCCGACAATTTGTTGAAAAACCTTTCCTCCAAACACCACAAAAATGTTATCGATAAGAAAGTTCAACATCTGGATGACAACTGTTTCAGTGTATTCATTTTTGGAATCAGAATTTTCCCTAACAGAGTAAGATTTATCATGTCCTATAACTATATATTTGAATTTGTGGCTTCCGTTTTTAATATTTAATGCATTTTGAATAATTTCCGCTAATCTGTCTTTTAATTTCTAATGAGGGATCGTTGTGTAAAGAGTCGAAAAGTCAAAAGACTTGATGAAGTGAATTTTAGTAAAACTTTTTGATTTTAGATATTCTAACAACTATCAAATATAAAATCATACATAATAATATAAATATTTCTATTGTATTTTACGAAATTGGATAATATTAATAACTGAGCGTGAAAAGTAAATGTGGTGTCACGTGACAGTAAACTTGAAGACGGAATAACTTTAATGTAAACTTGAAATCAGGTGCTCTTGACTAAATTTTATGACTGGTTTTCAGTACAAAAACTAAACTTAAAGTGCACTTGCCAAGTGCACTTAAATGTAAAGTAAGGACTGCTCCCAACTGTAAGTGACGTCCATATATATGTATGTTGCCGACGTGACGTTACACGCGGGCGTCCTGATCGTGAGCAGTCAAGAACGGTGCCACTTTGCTGATATCGTCCCCGAAAAGCATTATGAAGTGTTAATATGAAAGTTCAAACTGCCTTGCCACATTGCTTTGAGACATCCCATCTTCCAGCATCCCCATAGCACGCAAACGATCATTTTCAATTATGCCATGCATCCCTCAATCACAATTTTAATCCATAATCCAAAGTTTATATGTTTCATTGGAAACTGTCAATAAATGTAAGGAATCTAATCGGTTACTAACCACGTGTCCCTTCGGCTCGAAAACTCCAGAAGAGCGTGTTGTGGCCATCAAGGCGAATCGAACGCGATATTTAACGAATTGAGTACTCAAATACGGGTTTAGTATTTTAAACTATACCTTTAAGAATACTGAGCGAAATATATATATATAAATATATATATATATATATATACATATATATATATATATATATATATATATATATATATATATATATATATATATATATATATATATATATATATATATATATATATATATATATATATATATATATATATATATATATTATATATATATATATACATATACATATATTGAACATGGTTGGAGAAGTGCCACCAGACAATTATTAATACAACACCCCTACCCGCCACCCCCCCCCCCCCTTTATAAAAAAAAAAACTGGGACAGGTACCGAGACGACTGCCATCATGGTGTCAATTTATCGGCATACTGGCTAAAGGACCGTACCTTCCTACATGTAGTGTCAAAATACATAAATCATGTGATCAAAAGGACACGCATTTTAAACTTTATTACAGACGGTTCATTCAAATGGATAAGTGGTGGCAGTGAAACATTAAAAAGAGTTTTATATGCATTGGAAAATCTATAAATAACACTCCCAGATAAAGTTTATCTTTTAGTATTGATAGAGCTCAATCTGTCAACTGTTTGTTTCGTGACTGTCATGTACCAGGTTTTAGTCCCACCGGTGGTTCTTTGGTGCCATGTCTCTAGGATGAGAAAAATGAAGTCTTGTGTTTCAAATGCCTCTGGTAGGTGTATTGTATAGGTCTAAATTTATATGCATTTCATGAAGCAGATGTCCGCTTTATACAAGTGTTATAGCCTTGGTGTAAGATAAAACAAAGCTCAAGTAAACCTTGTTAGGGGGGAAATAATTCTTTAGAAATAAGTAGCCGCATCATTCCGTTTATTTAGAATGGTCCACAGTTCATATATAAATTTATAAGGTAATTTTTGTAGGATGTATGTGAGGTTATGGACTCAGTCGGCGGCACTATCGGTTAGTATTAACCTGTGATTAAAATTTATATTAAGTGTTGTATATTCATGTCAAATAACTCATTTAAATATTTGAAAATGTCTTAAAGCAATGATAGAACGTGTATATAAGTATTTTGAAGTGATTGTCCTCTATGGGTCATATCAAATCACATCCAAATTATAATAACTTTGTAAACAATTGTCCTCTCTTCATTTCCGTTTCGAGAAAGATATATGTAATTACATGGCTTTGTTATATGTATCATTACCTCATTTATCAACATATCAAATAATTGAATATTATTAGTATATCCTGGATTTCATATCCCGACATCCCAATCTAAACTCTGTTTAAATGTACTAAGGAGTGATTAAATATAGTATTTTTAATTCTAAAGTATTATAAATTGATATTTATATTATTAAAGACAGGAAACACTTCTCTCGTACTTTATACTGTAATAGAGGTATCTCTACATTATTCTATATTCATCCACATATTTATTATTTGAATATTATCAATTTATGCTGCGTTTCTGGAACAGCCCCCCCCCCCTTTCCCCGGAACCAATCGATAGGTGTAAGTGATACTGAAGAACGATGAAAAACATTATTTTCATCTTTTGTGTTTTATAATGTTATTTTTCACTTTTGACATTAAAGACATTAAAATTACCTTTTGCTTGCTTCTAATACTGCAATAGAAGTTTCTTTGAATAGATTGTGGCTTCCCAGACAACATAACGAATGCTGTCATTGATGTTGGACACGGAACAGGGTTGTACAGCAAGGCTATCTATTCATGTATAGATGATAACTATGTTTCGGAAGGGAACCCGCAAATAAGCTGCATGGAAAACGGTTCTTGGAGCTATCGCGGTTTTCGATGTAATCTGTGTGAGTATTAAATAGGTAACATACGTTTTTATACACCTTGTCCATAAAAATTGTCAATTATGCACAAATTTCTAGGATTTTTTGTATTTATAATTAACACTAGAGCGATACCGCTGCTGGTAGAGCATTAACTTCCGAGAGTTATCACAAGTTCAGTATCCGATGCTTCTGTACTGACGCAAAATAATTACTTCAAATATACTGTGACAAAATTTGTAAATTTGTAATTAAAGAGTATCTCCCTCATACATAGCTCTATCTGTAGACTGGTCATTTGGCTCTTACGGTTAGCTCACTTTGGTAAGCAGTTTCGTCTTTAAATATGTGTACCTTTGATTTCTACAATTTCGGGTAATAGCATCTCTCTGGAGACGTAAGTTGTCAAAATAAACATATTTGATATAAAATTAACGTTTTGTATTTATATTACACATTATTGCGGGGCATAACATTTTAATAGTATTACCTTGCATTACATGGAATTACAATATCACACAATTTACTAGTGAAAAACGAAGAAGTACCGAAGGGTAAACCATATCTCATTATCATGATAACTTTACTCTTACTGACTTAATGTTAGCACACATATTTTTGAAAAATGTCAATTAACTACGGTCAACGCACCAATCAGTTCGATTTTACTAATTTTCATATATTTTCATGTATCAGATAAAGTTTTGGTTGTAGATGTTTCTTGATAAATGCACACATAAATCAAACAAATACTTGTTGTCCAAAACAAACAAACAACACAAAAACAAAACATTCCAAACAAAAAAATACTTGCATCTAATACCATCATTATCATACTCACTGCTTTCTATATATTTTCGATTCTTCTTTTTCTTTTTATTGCCCAAATAATTAGCGAATTGCTTAATAACATAGTATTATAGTTAAATCAAATGTTTAAATTAGAGTAAGGAACGTTATATATCGAGTTTTTTTAGGTACATATCGAAAAGTATAAACAATTCAAATCACTTGAGATGGAAACTTTGTGGTGACAGTTTTGTTTTGGTTTTTTGTTTGTTTGTTTGGTTTTTTTTTTTTTTTTTTTTTTTTTTTTTGGTTAATTTCAAAACATTGTTTGTCTATGAGCAAATTCTCCCAGTGATCCTTATAGTCCAGGAATATCTTTATTCTTTATATTTATTGTCTTATAACTGTATAACATATCTCATTTATTGTCATAGTATAGCTTTTAGTTGAATACGGAATTATTTGCATTATTGTAGAGATTTTTTCAATTATCAGATTGTGCAAAAGACTGGACGAGACTAAACAATAAATGCTATAAGACAGGAGGTAGAGGAACCTATCAGACAGCAATCGTAAGTATGCTCCAGTTGATTTATCCATTTGTGTATTCTATCTTCTTTCAATAAAACCACTGAAAATGTGAAGATGTTAATATTTCAATATCATATCTTTGTTATTCAAAATCAATACCTGCAAAAGAATTGTCATGAATAAATTCATATAACTTGGCAGACTGACTCTGGTGTGTTCTTTCTATTCCAGTCACGATGTGCGACTTTAGACAGCACAGTGTCACAGCCTATTGTATTAGCAGAACCAACATCTCTGGAAGAAAATAACATGATCGTGTCGCTGACTAAATCTAGTATGTTGTATTTATACCTATAATTCTGAACGAAATGAAAAATGCTATTTCCTGAAAGTGTAGTTTGTAAATTATTTCTGTATCTGTATGGCGATGATGAATTCTGTGTCTTGAAGTTAACCAGAGATATCTATGGAGATTCAGAATTACCACTGGTGACACTAGTTTAGTCTAAGAATTCTCATATATGCCTTTATACGCGCGTATGCAACCTCAGCGGACTTTGGAAAATACCTAAATGTCTAAATTACCAATAAAAAAAGTTAAGGCAGTTGTTTCGAAACGATACAATTATCTGTACATATGTTGTCAAAAGTCAAAAAGATATTTATTTCAAATGATACAATGGATAACGCACAGTTTAATCTTTTGGGACACGGAGAGATTGACTTGCAATGATTTTGGATACGGACGTGCGGCTGGAGTCGCTAGCACCCTACCCATTCATATATTGAGCGAAGTTTAAAACATACCCAATCATATACTGACAATAGTGAAAACCATACCCATTCATATGCAAAAATATCTTCTCTTGCACTTGCCACCTGTGTTTTACCTTTCAATATATTTTGTGATTTGAAAGATACCAATTGATATATATTTGAAGGAAAAATGATACCCATTAATTTACTGGGTGGCATTAAAAGTATACCCCGTTCCGGCCCATGTCTGTATATATCTTTATACAGGAATTAACCCCCCCCCCCCCCCACCCCCGTGTTTTCGAGTAATCAACGTGTGATTCAGAAGTTACACTGGCAAAACCTAGTTTATTATGAGAAGTGTTATTGATTTCATTTTATGTGAATCAAAACACGGATAGAATTAATACTATTTCGATTTCATTTTATAAAATGGACGAGAAGACAGTTCAATGTGCACTTTGTTGTAAAACTGATGTAGCAGAAGTTTCTATGGTGTTTCCAACAGTTTATCTAGACTATAATGACTATCAATAACAATAGGTATATCGTTAACGAAAAATGCTTTAATAATTTCAAACGAAAAGGTGTATTAAATATATATATTGTTAGTGTAAAATACGAAAGTAACTGGTGTCACATGTCTATGGCACTAAGAACAATGTACCACAGTGGACATTCACTGACCCCTGAAATTCAGGGGTTAGACCAGGTGCCCGGGAGGAGTGAGCGTCTTCTGTTGGCTAGCCACACCCACCGTGAATGCTCTTACATACAGACGAAACAAATATAATTCAGCACTGCATATATACATTAATGTAAAATAACACTGTGTAGAAAGTGTCACAGCCACATATCATCAGGAAATATACTCTAGCTATCCAAGTCAAGCCAAGGTTTGTGTTGTTATAGATCGATGAAATCATATGTAAAATATCGTATATTTCATATATATTTTTTATGCTTTTTAGCCACATTGATCAGTGGTACAGATGCTTATAATGACGGCATGTGGGTGTACCATTCAGACAACAGAAGCATGACCTGGTTTAACTGGGAAAGTGGGCAGCCTGATGGTGGAAAGTATCAAAGCTGCATTAAGATGCGATTAACTGGGCTTTGGGCTGACTTTTATTGCTATTATAGTTACAATTTTGTCTGCCAATATACTAAATAGGACGAACATAGTATATGTTCCATATATTTCTGTGAATTTACGGTAATTACAATTTCATTACATTTTTACTACAAGAACATAGGTATATGGACATTATTCCTACGAGTAGATTGGATTTGTAATATGTGTCAGTAATTGCATTGAAAACTAGAGATAGTTCCATGCCATAAGAAAACATTCTCTCCGATTTGTTATATAAGATAAATATTTAACCGTTTTTAAACCGCTTTGTCTACTTCTGCGATTTCTAGTTATCCTTTTCTTTTAAATTAGTCTCATCTGTACATTTTGGCTCCATCTGCAATTTACTCTCTCTCATACATAACTCTCTCCGCTGATTGACTCTTCCTTTTAGGTCAGTTTGATGGTGAGTTTGCTCTTCATCTATATATACTTTCGAGTTCTACAGTTTAGGCCTTGAGCATCATTGAAGAGACATAATTTATATGATATAGTTATATATATGTTCTTATATTTATTATGTTCTCTCTATCAGCTGCTTGTATATTTTCCATCGATTCGATTAAACACAGATCATAAACAACTTTGCATTTTGAGTATGTTTTTACAATTTTGTTGCATGTCTCCCTTCGTGGTGTGGGGCTGGTTAAAGTAATAAATAAGCTGGTTTGATTTCAGTGTTATTATATTCTTTTCTCTGATGTTACTTTAATATAATTCTTATCCATATTGGTTTTATTCTTTCGATGCTTAATAGTTTAGTTATATAACGTATAATATTTCTGAGCGGCTGGTAAGAAAAGATTCTCGTGGTGATCTCAGAAACCTAATTTCATTTTCATATCAACGGTTTATATATGTTTACTGTGTAACAATGTTGTACGTGTCAGATAATCATAAATTATTTTTTCGTTTTTTAACATTTTAAGTGCAAAACAAATCTAATTCATCGATTAATATAACAACACGGAAGACTGTAGTTTTAAATATCTTTTTATTAGTTTAATATTTATGGCGTTGTACATACTTCTGTAAAATTGACATTGAAAATAACATTTTAAAATGTAGAAAATAATTAAAGTTAAAAAGTAAAAAATTAAAAAATAATAATGATATTTACCATTTTCAAAATCAATGGGAAACCTGCAGTTTCGTAATCAAATACATTGTACATTTTGTAAGTAAGTAAATGGGTGCACAGAGGACATAACTGAATAGAATTATGTATATAGTATTATTCCATAAAATCAGTTTAAATTGTCTTGTTCTGAGGCGTACAAAACGATGCATTGTTGATTGGTGGTCTTAAACAAAATAAGATATTACAGAGAGAGTTTGTAACGTAATCTTCTAGCATTAATTTTCTATAAAATGCATACAATGAAAATTATACATGTCAAAATACTGACATGTATTAGAATTATTTATGTATTACTGCAAAAATAGCCGTTTTGGTAATCTATTTAACTGTCATTCCGTTTTATGTTTGGGGGATAAAAAATCGATTGTTAACAAAACTTGATGACAATTGGAAACACTTCATAAGTTGTACATTAATCAATTCTTTGGATTCAAACCCTTACATATTATGATAGACATCATAAACAATCAATTATAGTAGCCTTACCACATATTGTTTATTTTGTTAAATAGTTTGGAGGCAAAAGCCAAACCTATAAATTTTTTAAACAAAAGTAACAAAATTCCGAAAATTTCTATACTTACAGATGGGTGTAGTCCTAACATAACATGCACGTTAACGCGAAAAGCGGTTACGAGGACTGCTTGAGCACACGTGCTAGGACTGCTCGACCGGACGCGCGTGCGCTCCTTGCGTTAACGCGGGAGGAAATTCGCGATAACGCGATTTATTCCCGCGTGCGCTCGGTCTAGTCGCGCGTTCACATGCCTTCATTTGTAATTCTCTATGCAGTGGTACGGATGGAGGAAATAAAAGGGATCTAATTAAATTACTGCAAATGTCGCTATATATACGTGTGTTACATGTAATATTAAAATGACACTCCGCATTAAGGGTTTCCTATGTAAAATGATAATGGAAATTACGGCGTAGACATGCACTAAGGTAATTATGAAAAAACTTCGTCAGTTTATAGTATAAAGAATCTAGGATAATTACATTATAATTCTATTTTATTAATTTATTTTAATCAAATAAGTTATGTATTTATTTTTTATTTGTTTATTTTTTTTAAATAAATTATTTATGTAGTTATTCCTATTCATATATTTATTATTGGGTTTTTTTTAAATTCTTTATTTTTCATAAAATATGAATACCATGATTAGCATCATTATTATTAAATTTATTATTAATGTTATTAATTTTCTTCCTCTTCTTATTATTATTATTATCATAAAATAAGAATAAATTTCATTATATTCAATGTTCGGAAATTGTAAACATTATCTTTAAAATTCATCCCCTAACTCATACATACTTTTATCTAATTTTAAATATTTAGCTATATGCACACAGTAATATGTTCTTATATTCAAATATAAATTTATAACTCAAATTTCCTTCAAATCCTTCTCTATGTACATGTTAATATAAGTTTCAAGTTGTAAGCAAACGAACGTGGCTGTCAAGCACGTTCACGCGGCAGTCAAGCGCGTGAACGTAGCAGTCAAGCGCGTTAACGCGGTCTTGAAATTAAGTTCACGAGGAAATCTGCGTTAACGCAGATGCGTGTGCTCAGCAGTCTTGAGCGCACGAGGAAAGCAAACTTCACGTTAACGCGACGTTAACATAATGTTATGTTAGGACTGCACCCTACTGTACGTATCTATGCCAAAATGACTTTGCTTTGGGATGATTTCACCAGCAGATATGGCTTTCACCTAGAGATTTTGTTATTTTTGTTTCCATTTGGTCAAGGCGAAGAGGCCGAAGATTTGTGGATGCTGAGTGTTTCTTGTTACTTATTTTATCCAAATAATCATTCTATTTTCATTTTGCAATGGACATTGACTATGCAAATGACATATATCTAGATATATTCGTGTTAATTAAAAATAATTTTCTCTATACATTGAAAGTCAATTTGTTTTATATATATGAAGGGAATTCTGTGTTTTCATCTTTCATATTCTGTTTGAACCATTCGGATATTTGTTCGTTTTGACTGACTGTAAAAGTATTCTTCCAATCATTGCAAATACCTGAAAAAATGGTAACATTTTATATAATATTACATGAAATCTGTTGTCATTAAATGTAGAGATTGGACCTGGAATAACGCTAATAATCTGAGACTGAGTCTACATTGGCACAGCTTTTCCATTACTCTCACCTTGCCCCTACCCAAAAAACCATACCTGGTTGTTAAATGGTTACATTAAGTGAAATGCACTCTGCCATTAAAAAACCCCCAATATATTTTAAACGATTTTCTCATAGAGGATTGCCATTGTACACGCCCCTTTAAATACTACGGTTTAGGAATAAATACCCCGAACCGCCCCCTTATCTTGCGTTGAATGTAAACAAGCAGTATCATTAAAGAAAAAATATATTTAAGATAAATAGCATGCCAGATGTACCACATCCTATAATAATTTTACTATAAACAGTACAGTGTCAGGCTATTTGAGCACTGAAAATGCACCTTAAAAAGTGTTAAATAATAAATTACTGCTTTCTTTTCGACTAGTGAAACCGCGTGTTGTCTTTCCTTCATTACTTACTGAAACCATTTCAAATGGCGAAAAATAAAATTTCAGAAATAATATAAAAAGGTACGAGATACAAGGATATCGCTTTTCATATCAAAGCCGAAAATAACAACTCGTATGAAATTAAAGATTATAATGCATTTATATACCGTGTATCATACTTATAATGACAAAAAAGCAAATACCAATAGCCTATACATCATATCAGCATGAGTTAAGTTATTGAATTATTCGGTGTTGTTTTAACACCTATATACACAAGGTCAAAGTCAGCGACTCCGTTCAGAAAAAGAAATGTCGCAGATATACCCGTTTCACTAGGTGTGGAGTGCAATATTTACAACAAGCTGATCAATAAAAAATACCCAAACCGTTTGAATGAATATCTATAAACCTGCAAACAAAACATTGACAAGTGAATTACGATAAGTTGGTAGAAAATGGTATGACAATGACGCTGTCGAGTGCCTCTTTGTATACCCTACGACGTGGAAATGGCGTCTTATTATGGAAGACCATTTGCTTTTACAGTGAATCAAGGATTTCAAGCGTCAGATCATATTTTCATTACTTAACTGTCTTATCTGATACTTTATTCTTTATTCTTTAACATATTGCGATATTATGGTTATATTTTTTCCAAGTGGAGATTCATGTAGAACGATATGGCGGACAGCCGTTGTTTAGATCCGGTCTACTCGGACAGGTAGCTTACA
Source organism: Pteria penguin (assembly GCA_035048485.1). Lineage (NCBI taxonomy): Eukaryota > Metazoa > Mollusca > Bivalvia > Pterioida > Pteriidae > Pteria > Pteria penguin. The sequence goes on along the minus strand of CM068581.1, from coordinate 63,511,800 downwards.
CCAGTATTTAACTAAGAGTCGAGAAGGAGTCTGAAAGTAGTATGTCTCTCGATTAAATATATATATTCATTAAAAATATGTATCGAAAGATAAGCAACCTTACCTTTCTTTAAACTGTCCTTTATTTGTCAAGTTCCTACTACAATGAATCTTTACTACATCTGCCATCAAAATCTAAATCTATATGTATAGAAGAACTCGGTCTTCTGAATTGCAATAAATACTATCATTAAAAATTTCGATCACAGGACAGCTGCAGTTATGATTATGCATAAAGGATGATTTATCATAGAGCAATGACTCATCATTTCTGGTGCAAATATATTTTGGACACCAAGAGAAAGCTCTTCGCTTCTTTACGTTTTAAGAAAAATAAGATTCGTTGATTGAGTGAATACTGAACGAATCTGTTACCTCAAACAACATTAACAAATTACACAATTTAAATGATTGATATTCCTAGGACAAAGAAAAAAAATTGGACATAAATACATACATTTTGACCTGTGCATTACATATATGACAATTATAATTTTAATGATAATTCTCTTGTTTCATTTTAAAGTCATTTAAACGAACAAAAACATTAAGAAAAATAAACGTGTTGTCTCCCTTCCTCATTTGCTAGATCGTCCGTCCTTAACGAGAGTAGTTGTGGGTACGAATCAGTCTTTCCATTTTTTTTTTTTCCTAATACATTTTGTGTCCGACTATATAACCTTAAGTTATTTGAATTATGTAGGTTTGAAATTCTCATGATAGGAAACCTAGGGTAAATGAAGGCGTAATGCAATGGTGAATGGGTTGTTGGCCCCGTAGTTCGATTGGTAGAGCATGGAAAGCAGAATTGTTTGTTCGAATAAACTTTGCTTTTGAATTAGTTTTAGGTGGTTCATCCAAAATATAATCGTTCCTAAAAATTTCTTTTAAATCTAAATTCAGTATGTATCGTAGTTTTCTTGTGACGAAGGAACCTCCGATTCAAGTTCTAACGGCGCCTCGACGATATCTGATTTCTTGCAATAAATAACATGTGACAATATGTAGCAATTAGAGTCGGAGTCTCACAAAAGATATTGGCATTGGATAAAACATCCCTGAGATATAGAGCTATATATCATCCATCACAATGCCACGCATTGCATCATTCGGCATAAATGTATGAGTTATGAATCTACTGATTTATGCCCACATTTTATTTTCCATAGCTCTCTATTTAAATCGTATTGTTCTCTAAAGGCTACAAAACTGAAAATTCCTGATACAAGTGTTTCTGTTTTTCTACAATCTTGGCGCTTTCCTCTTAAGTCTGATTTTTGTTTTATTTTAATAAACACATGTCAACGAGATAAAAAAAAAAAGGTTTTGAATACTAATACTAAGATAAGCGATAAACTACTATTTAATTTCATTTTATATTCTTTTTTCTTCTTTGTTTCTTTTTATTTTTTATCATTATATTTTCATTCTTATATTATTATTTGGGGGGGGGGATTAGAGTATTAATTTCAAAAGTTTGTGGGAGCTTTTCAGGGTATAACTAGAATCTCAGGATTATTTTAACAAAGTAGTATTAATTCAATTATATGTGTGATGGATTCATCTGTAGCAGCGTACAAATTTACCCTGATTAGATTTTTCAAACAGACCTCAACATACGAGAGTAATATAAAAGTTACCTTTCCTATAGAAAATACTATTCCCTTCAGGAACTTTGGATTTTATGTCTTCTGGTGTTAAATCCTGTTTGGCTTTTCGCATCTTATTAATGTTGCATCCTGCCACAACTTCGTCGTAAAATGCATCATCATACTCTTTTCCAATAAATGCCGCTGTACTCTTTACAACAGTCTTTAAATCCTATCAAAATGTAAATATCAATTAAATATTGTTGTTAAAGAATTACTCATACTCATGAAATTCTCATATAATGTAGATTTAAATGAAGCATTTACCAATGATGTCACGCTACTTAGAACTTATATGCAATAGACAGATGAAATAATTTTATGCATGTATGGAATATCACAGTACAGGGCATTTTTTTTTTTTGTAGAATGATCGAATGTAATTGTAGCGATGAAACCACAGAAAAGACACATTGTGATTTGATTATCTTGCAAAAGATATTACGTAAGTTTAACGATTCTGATTTGTGAATAAGCTCTTAATATTTCCACTACATATCTAAATTTGTATTCCACCTAAAGGCACTACGGATTGGTCAATAAATGAAATAAATATAATGTAAAATACGAAAGTAACTAGTGTCACATGACGATGGCACTAACAATGTTTCACAGTGGACATTCACGGACATCTGAAATTCATAGGTGAGACAAGTGCCCTGGAGGAGTGAGCTTCTCCTGTTTGGCTAGCCACACCTTAAATATTAATCTGCCCTTAAATACAGACAACACAAATATAATTCAGCACTGTAAGAACACATTCCAATATCACTTTGTACCATATGCGAAACCAACACCTCTTCATTGATGTTAATGCTCAACATTACATGTCCAGAATCCTTTTGAACCAAAGTTAAAAATTCATATTACATAAAAATTCATTCACAGAATTCATATTCAGTTACGTAAGAATTTTGTCAGTTTAAGTAGCAAAACAGATCGTTACAAAAAATGTATACATATAATTCCCTGAAGGACAAGTCCTCCATTTTTATGATTATAACGAGGACAACACTGTTCTTAGTTTGGGTAAATGGGAAATCATTGGTGCAAAACTTTCAGTGTAAAGGGGGCTCTGATTTGTTTGGAATAATAAGACACAATGATCCCCTCATGACTGCACTGAACAATTTCTGTAGAATTTCTAACAAGTTTATCAGAAGATGACATATTCTGAACCTTGTTTTGATACCTCTATGCTATCTTCATACTTCAAAACGAGAATGGGTAAGTCTGAAGATTTTCTAAATGTCACCATCTCTGTTCTCCAATCCAGCCAACTTTTTGCAATTACTGTTTGAAAAATGAAATAAACATACCATCAGTTATGTGTTACAGTTGTCAATAATATTGAATTACATTACTGAATTTCTATCTCGATCAAGAAAATTATAGCGCCAAAAACAGCAGTTGTCAAACATTTTTATCTTAGACCAATCAATCGACATGGGCAATAAATTACTTACTATTTTTCAAGAATTCCATTTTGTTTGTTTCCTGTTTTATCGATTACACCTATTGGCGACAGTATCCCTCATACAAAGACAGACAGTTCAATCGACCCGGACCCCTTTAAATCAACAACGGATCGATGACGTTCTTACTTCTACCCAGACATTGGACCTTGAGTTGTTTTTTTTTTTCTATTTTTTTCTCATAATTCTATACAATGATTTACTCTTTTAATTTACCATTATATCATATCAATTTAAACTTTTGCACAGAATTAATCTATCATAAGATGTATTTGTGAAACTCAGATGCCTTTTGACGAAATTAGCATCCATTAAATTTTTTGGAAACTAAACTTCTGGTCAATGTTACTACATTAAACTCCATGTCCTTCTTAAAAGGACTTCACAGAGATTGCACTTTTAAATATCAAACCATAAATCTATCCATTCAGAAATTATTTTGATATATGAATGGAGAGACAGACTGTCTAATTAAAAACTGGTATTACGAATTTTAGGGATAAAAAGTCAGTATGACATATATGCACTTACATTTTCCTTCCAGAAACGTATCAAGAAACTCTTGAAAAGTGCATTCTGTTTGCCAATACCTGAGGAAAAAATAGTAATAAGAAGTAACCACGTCTTTCGGGTTCCGAAAAAGAGCAATGAGTTTGCCTCGACCTCCTAGTAATTGGCTTGGTAACATTCTGACAGGGGCATGTGAATGAAACACTCTTGGAGAGCACATTCCATCTAATTCTGTGACATTACGATAACAAACAGGTGCGTCCAAAATCTCCGATCCCAAATATTGTATCTTCCCTGTCTGTAACATGTGTACTACTTCCCGAAGAAGATGCGTTCCACTTTTAGGGTATGTAAGTACAAAGACATCATCGTCTCTGATTGTCATATTCTTAAATGACATTAAATGTTGTTGTAAGTTGTCAGCATTTATACCATCATAGAAACCATCAGAGAAAATATATCCGTCATAGTGATATGTCTTATATACAGATGTTCCCAACTTAAGTTCTACCATTGTCCCCTACAATAAAACAAGTAAACAATGATGATAATGATGATGATGATGATTATGATGATGCAAGAATGGTAACAGAATGCTGTTAAAGAAACTCTTGATCTTATATACGCTACAGTTTAGATTCTAAAAAGACATCCGATTCAGATGTAAGGAAAAGTCGTCAAGGACATGCAGAGCAGTCAAAATTTTGTATAAAAATATATTACATTGATTGATTGGGTATTGTTTTACGTCACTCCACGACCATTTCTCGTATATGGTGACGGCATCTGCCTTTGCAACGGACCCATCCCAAGCAGTGAGGGATCTTTTACTTGCCACGCCTACCATGACACGGGACCTCGATCTTACTGTTTCATTCGAAAGACAGAAAACCGGGGCGCCTAGGGCGGCAGTCGAACCCGAGACCTCTCGATCATGAGCCGAGGACCTTATCCACTAAGTCACAGCGACTAAAAATGATATTACAAAAATATTCGATCGTATATGTTGTACCTACTACGAATGGTTAATAGTACGATAATCGCCACTTGTTTGTATGGTTAATCACTCTATTGGTCATCATTCCCACTCTCCACAATAAGAACACCATAAAAAGCATATTTTTGAAAATTTATACATAGTCCTCCATATTTGGAAGAAGGATCAACCTCATACTGTGCTGTCAAAGAAATATAAACAGGAACAATATTATAGATTAGAATTTTAATATCAGAAGTATAAAGCGATATCAAAATGATCCAACCATGATATACCTGTCCAAAAGCGAGTGTGATTCGTATGCGTTCAGACCAACACTCACAGGGTACGAAATTCTGGACCTTGCATCCTCTGAATGGCCAGTCATAGAGTTCAGAGAGCAACGATCAAGAAGAAGGGTCAAACACAAGAAATATTTCATTCGATATGATCCCATTGCCATACCGTCGATATGGAAACATTATTTAACCCAACGAGATGGAATCATGAAAACCTTCGATATAATGTTAACGTTTTCTACTTTGATATCAGATAATCTAGCATAGCATAGCATAGATAAACATCTAGCATATATACCTGTATCTAATTTATTTTACTCTATGTGTACTTCGACAATCTATTTCTCTTCAGTAAGTTTTAACAAAAGATTTCAGAAGCTTATCTGCATTTAAATTACGGGGGTTCGTATTTATGAAATACACGTATTCCTCTTTTGCCTCATCATTTCTTAATCACTTTAATTACACTACAATGATAGAGCAAAAATTCTGATATCAAGTATTTCTAACTCTTAAGTTAAATGCTTTATCAATTTGTGTTATTTATTAATGACGTACTAGATTAAAAATACAATTCACATTTAGTGACTTTGTAATTTAGCCACTTCGTTTCCTCTTTTTAGGCGTGGAGACTGTTTGAATAAACTGTAATTAATTTTCTATTTTCAATACTATTATTATCATTATTAATTTTATTTTGTTTTTCATTGATTTATTTATCTTTTGAAAATTGTGACATTAGTACGATGAATGTTCATTTAATCTCAGGCTTGAAGTGCTTGATAATTTTGTAATATAACCTTCGTGTAATAATTTGAATTTGATGATTTCCTACAATGCGGATGGTAAAACACGAGACAAATACTCATCAAATACACCAGGTCTCACCTCTAATATCAACGGTCCATATAGGTCTACTATCTAACAATTTTCATTGCCAGTTAATAGTATAAAATTTTACGTTTATTCAACTGTTAAATCTTATTTGTCAATCGATAAAACAACACGGAAAATGTATTGGTAAATTATTCTAAAACTAAGGAGAATCTCCCTTAATCATAGCTGGGTTCTTTAACGATTAACATGGGCTCACTAAACAAATATAGTTTACTCTTCAAATGCCTAAACTTTATAGATTTCCACAGTTTCGGCATTGAACATCTCTGAACATAAGTTAGTTGTTGAAATGCACGCATGATGCACTTGCTTAATGTCTTGTATATATTAGATTCTTTTCTGTCAATATGATATTGATAATGATATTTCACATGTTATCACTGACAAACATGAGTGTTAAAGACTCAAAAACTTAATATTTACCATTTTTGAAATGAAGAAGAAACATCCAATGTCGTGATCTACAACCTTCTCCGCGATCTTATAACATAAGTGAAGGATGACCTGACCATCCAGTCAAAGGTGAATATAAGGTGAATAGCCTACCTACATATGCATTTGTTACAGGTTGATGAAGGTAGTTATATAGATATGAACTGACACAGAATCAAACTCTTACCTCTTCTGCCGGTAAATATAACTATAAATTTCATAAAAATCGTAGGCTTGAGGTACTTGAAAATTTTGTAATATAAGGTGTTATAATTGGAAATTGAGGATTCAGTACAATGCGGCTGGTAAACCATTAGACGAATATTCATCGCGGACACCAGGTTTCACCTCTATTAAAACGGACCATATATGTCTACTTTTTTACAATGTTGAATGCCAGATGATAGTATAACATCTGTACGTATATTTCACTCCTAATCTTATTCATCAATGAATAAAACGACACGGAAAATGTTCAGATTTAGGAACAAGATTTGGTAAATTATTCTAAAACTAAGGAATATCTAGATCCATTATGCATAGCTGTCCTGAAATTGGTTATTTGGCAGTTACTTTGAGTTCACTTTCATAATTTACATCGTATATATTAGATTTGTTTTCTTGTCAATATGAAATTTTCAATGCCTATCAAATTCTTTTTTTCTGTCAATATGATACAATGATATTATACATGTTGTCACTGACTTATATGAGTGTTAAGGACTAAAACATTAATATTCACCATTATTGAAATGAAACTCCAAATGTCGTGATCTATAACCTTGATCTTTAAAATAAGTGAAGGATTGTCTGACCGCCCAGATAAAGGCGAATAGCCCACCTCAATATGCATTTGTTACAAATTGATAAAAGGAGTTATTTAAATATGAACTGACACCCTTCGGTATTTTTTCGTTGTTTACAGAATCAAACTCTTCTTCAGGAAAACATATCTATCAAGTTTAAGGGGGGGGGGGGGGGGGGGGGTGTTGTTTTGTTGTTATCTAGTTATTTCAATAGTATAGTACGACGCATTTTAATGGGCAAAACGGTCTTAATGACGTACTAAAGTAAATATAAAGTGTACAGTCAGTGATTTTATAATTCAGACGCATTTTCCCGTGTTCACAAAAAACGTAAAATTACTCTTACGATCGATCTTAGAATTAAGTGCATATTCACAAAAAGTCCTATGAAAAACTTGAGATCGATTTTAATCGTAAGTTTACGAGTGCCTCAATCCACTCTTAAGTTTATGAGTTACTCTTAAGTGTCACTTTCAGCGCTGCCGTAGGTCAATTTTAATCGTAAATATGGCTGCTGCTATGAGCATATGTATACATTGTTTGTAAATCGACATTGTAGAAAGATCTTATTTTTCGGGAACTTTTGAATTCCTTGAATGATCGTAATCTATACCTCCTAATAATTCGTCTTCATTAAGTTAATGACGAAGTTATTCAGAGGTAAAGGGTCCCTAGTCATATCATGTAATGGACATCACCGTGCAAGTAAAAGATTACCTTGACCTTCCGACATCATGATCTATGTCAGTTCCTGTCCAAAAATTAATTCCATCATACAAACAAGATGAACTTTCTTTACTTTATTTACTACAGGTTGTTTAACAGTCAAAGTTAACACTAAAAGTAGTCACGGTTTTGTGTTTATATGCGAAACTCCCCCTTCATAGGAGCACCCCATATTTGCTATACACAAAAACCAGGGGCGGATCAAACTTTTGATTTAAGTGGGCTGAAGCCAGACGAGGGGTCTGGAGACCGCTAACGGTGGAAGAGGGGGGACACATTAGCTGGCGAGATAATCGATGCATTTTGTGTTATTTGACTGTACCTGTGATGGATTTTGTCATACAGCTCAGTCATATCTGATTTTCGAATATTTCTGACTCGATCAAATGCATTGCAAAATCTGCCACCATGATCTCTTGCCTTCTTAGCCTCATGTACATTACTTAAGGTGAACAGTTCTCTAACTGACTTGAAACATCTACAGGCAGAAATTAAAAAAAAAAATATTACGATTTTCAGTCAGGAAAGGGAAGAGATTGGGTTTAAAGCCATAAACTTTGTTAAAATGACCCGGAGAGTCGAATAGATGTACGATTATACTACCGCATAGACAATTTAGGGGTGCAACGCCCCCCATTCCCATCCTTTTTGAATCCGCCATTGATAACGAAAGTGATATATCACTAAAACGAAAGTGAAAATAAATATAAATAGCCGTTGCTAGGGCTGTTTTATACTTAGGATAATCCTAAGATAGTTCGTAAATGATTTATCGCTTCCGCGATCGTAAGTTCAAGAGTGATCTTAGGAGAGCTTTCATGAATATTACTTAAGAAAAATCTTACGACAGTCTTAAGACTAATCCTAAGATTAAAACTTACGAGTTGTTGTGAATACGACCACAGGTGTTAGGCCCTACTGGGATGATATGAGCTATGTTTGGAATTGGCATTTTAGGTGTTTTAGTCTGAGGATATCATATGTTTACGGTGAGAATCGATACTGATAGCCGTGCTTTTCAGGGCGGTAACTATGATTATTGCTGTTCCGACTGGGTTAAAGTTGTTCACTTGACTAGCTACGATTATGGGGATACGGGTTCGGTAAATTATTGGAATACGGTGATCTTTGGGCTTGTTGACTTTTGATGGATTTATTAGGGTTATTTTGTCTAGGGCAAGTTTTGATGTAGCTTTGATCGACTTTTATATTGTGACTGGGCTTTCCACTATGTTTTATCGATGGGAGCTGTTTTTGCTACTTTAGCTGGTTTTATGCATTATTGTGGGTTATTTACAATGTTGACTCTACATCGGCAAACTTGGAAAGCTCACTTTGGGGTGATATTATTTGGGATAAATTTGACTTTCCTTCCGCATAACATTTTAGGAATTCGAGGATACCTCGTCGGATGCCTTATTATCCGGACTGTTTCTATTGGTGAAACTAAGTCTTTAGATGTAGGTCTATGATGACGTCAGTAAACTAAATCTCTAGATGTGGATCTGTGATGACGTCAGTAAACTAAGTCTCTAGATGTGGGTCTATATTGACGTTAGTAAACTTTTTTTGTATTTTGTGGGAGGTTTTTATTGCTCAATCGGCTTTGGTTGGAAAAGTAATTAGATCTGATAAAGATTTAGAGTGGGTTAATGATTATACGGCTTCTATTGATACTTGCGAAGAGGCTCTGAGAATTCGTTCTATGTTAAAGGATCAGGAAAACGGGAAGCCATTTCGTAGGTGTGGGATATTGTATGACGGAGAGAATGTGGATTTAGGCACGAAGGCTGAACAAGTTTGTTTAAAAGATAGGGGTGAGATGAGGGAAATCGGATCTGTGCTTCTTAGTGATGGAGTTACTTCTATTACACGGAGATTGATTAATTTGTATCATTTATTATTATTGTTATTATTATTATTATTATAACATGATTTACTTTTTGGTAGGGATTTCGTTTTTTATTGTGGCCTTTGTGCCGATGGCTCCTCATCAGGGGTGATGTGTGTCACTTTTCCTTCTCAGACGTTATAGTCTATTTCAGCGAATATTCCTATTGCTATGTCAATTTTGTTTTCACTTCCTGGGTATAAGATGGTAATTCAGATGAATGTGTTAACCCTTTGTGTACTGTGCAGGTATCCAGTCCTCAATAACTTTGGAGGTACGACTGGGATAGGAGAGAAACGCTGAGATTCTGGTATTCTTCGTCCTTCAGTGGGAAGTTATTCATTTAGGCAGTATATAAAGGCGAAATCTGATTGAACACCTCAATCTACGACAAACGTGACAATTTCAATTTCGCTATCACAAATTTTCCTTTCACAAGTAGCAACATTCTATCATCGCCCGCATACGGCGTATTCATATCTCAGTTAATACGTTATTCAAGAGCATGTTCAAATTACAATGACTTTGTTCTGAGGGCTAGGCGACTTTCAGATAAGCTATTCAACCAGGGTTATATATGTGCTAGACTAACAACGTCACTGAGGAATTTCTATGGTCGTTACGAGATTCTGATTACTCCATATAATATCTCGTTATCCAGACTTTTAAATGATATTCTGGACCGAGACCGATTCCGATCATTTTACACAGATTTGACACCTTCTATACTAGAAGGTTACCTACTTTGACTTCTCCATATATAAATATGTATAGAATTTACACGATTTGACTCTTTATACAGATATATGTGCCAAAGCAAGCAAGCAGGTGATGCTAACTCTGCCCGGGCACCTGATCTCACTCCATCATAGGGGTTCACATATGCTCTTCAAGTAGACATATTTTGTTATTTTCCACTTGGTTTTCATTTTCACTGATTTTGTAAGTCCTATGGTTTCATGATTGTCAGACTTATGGTTTGGATTTATCCATTATCTTTACATTGTAATTAGGAGACTTATGGAATATAGCTGTAGATAAATTGGCTCCTTTTCCAGAGGGGTCTGAGTTCGACTTTTATTGAGAAAGACTGATGTCATTAGTAGGTGGTCTGTGCCTTTTTTTTATCAACGGTCAATGTTCCATATATGTCTACTGTACGACACGGAAAATGTAGTTCAAATTTACTGTGACAAGAGTTGGTAGGTATAATACTTACCATTCTCGAAATCATGATGAAACCTGAAATCTCGTGATCTATAACCTTGAACACTTGTAAAATAGGTGAAGGATTACGTGACCACCCAGATAAAGGTGAAGATAAAGGTGAATAGACTGTCTCAATGTGCTTTCTTACAAGTCGATAAAGGATTCATTTAAATATAAACTGCCACAGTTGCAAACTCTTCTGCAGACAAACATTTTGTGTGTATGTGTGTGTGTGTGTGTGTGTGTGTGTGTGTGTGTGTGTGTGTGGTTATTCTTTAAAGTTAATTAAAACTGTGTTCCAATGGGTACGGTATGATGGGTTTAGTTATTTGTGGTGTTCTAACATTAATATTCTCTTATCAAATGTTTACTTCTTTAAATTCTTTATCAATTTGTGTTTATTAATGACGTACTAGGATAAATATACAATTTACATTCACTAATTTTATAATTTATCTGCATTTTTCCTTGTTGAAATTAATCCCAAGATATTTATTCAAGTGCAATTTCATGTTTCTATTTTCATTTAATATCGTTATAATTAATATCATTTTATTATTTATTTATCATTTATTTTAATATCGTAATACCGGTTATTATTTTATTATTCATTTATTTATTTTATTTCTTTTTTGATAATTTTGGTTTTAATATAATGCCTGTGTTCGGGGCAATAAACTGAGAAAATACCTCAGTCAATTATCTCATTTTATGGATAGAATAAAACTCAATAAAATCCAAATGCCACATTATTGAACTGAAGAATTTGGAATTGTGACTAAAGTATTTTCTCAGTTTAGGGCGCCGGAACCTACTCATATTAATGTCCGGCTTCCGATGCTTCATTACTATGTAATGTAGTATGCTTGAAATAATTTGAAGTTGAGGATTCATTATAATCTTTTAACACACGAGACAAATACTCATCAAGGACACCAGGTTCCACCTCTAATATCAACGGTTCATAAACGTCTACTGTATTTCATTGTTGATTGCCAGATGATAGTATAACATCTTTACTTATATTACACTGTTAATCTTATTTATCAATCAATAAACAACACAGAAAATACCGTTCAATTCACTGTGACAAGAGTTGGTAAATTATCCTAAAACTACGGACTATCACCCTTATGCGTATCTGTCCTTAAACGGGTTCTCAGGCGATTACTTTGAGTTCAGACAAGAAATGTGGTTTACCCTTGAAATATCTATACTTTGGATTTCATCCAGTTCCGGCCTTGAACATCTCTGAAGAGACATTAATATATAATAATAATATATTTCTTCTTATATTTATTTTATACACATTTATTATTCAATATTTTAGTACCTTGTATATATATTTGTTTTCTTTCAATATGATATTCACAATGATATTTTACATGTTATCACTGACATATATGAATGTTAAAGACTAAAAATGCTTGAGAATTTTGTAATATTACGTGAGTGTAATCATTGGAGGTTGAGGATTACTTACAATGCGGCTGGTAAAACACGACACGAGAAGTTAGTTATGAAATGCATGCATGGTGCACGTCAGTAATATACGTATATTTCTCCATATATTTATTCTATACACATCAATTATTTAATATCTAAGTCCCTTGCATATATTGGATTTTTTGTTCTATCAATATTTTGAAAATACCCATCCAATTCCTTTTACACTGTCACTATGATATTGACGATGATATTCTGTATGCTATCACTGACATAAATGAATGTTAAAGACTAAAACATTTAATATTACCATTCTTGATTGATTGATTGATTGATTTAATATTGTATTACGTCATTCCAAGATTATTTCCCGTACATGGTGACGGCACCTGCCTGACGCATTGCATACAAATTTAGACCTTTGCAAAGAACCCACGCGAAACAGTGAGGGATCTTTTTTGTGCCATGCCTACCGTGACACGGGACCTCGGTTTTCACTCTCTCATCCGAAAGGCAGAACACCGGTGTGCCCAGGACGGGAGTCAAATCAGAGACCTCTCGATCATGAGCTGAGCACTTAATCCACTAGTCCACACGGCTTGACCATTTTTGAAATCAAGATGAAATCTCCATTGTCGTGATCTGTAACCCTGTCCACTATCTTGTAAAATAGGTGAATGTTTACTTGACCACCGAGATAAAAGGTGAATTAAGGTGAATAGCTTACCTCAATATGAATTTATAACAACATGGTAAAGGTAGTTATTTAAATATAAACTGACACAGAATAAACCTCTTCTGCAGGCAAACATATCGATCAAGTTTACTTTTTTGACTGTTTTTATTATTATTAATATTATTATTATTGTTATCTGGTTATTCCATAAACTCAATTAAAACTGTCGTGTTCGAATGCGTACGATACGATGCGTTTAATGGGCACATTGACCTTTTGTAACATTAGATATTTTGAGTTGTGTAAACCTCTGATCTGTATCAAATATTTTAATTCTTAAGTTAACTACTTTATCAGTATGTGTTTTATTAATGACGTACTAGATTAAATATAAAATTTACATTCAGTGATTTTATAATGTAGCCGCATTTTCCCTTTTGAGGCGTTGAGCTGGGTAAAATAAATCCTGGGCCCATTGATTCAAGTGTAATTTAATGTTTTTATTTTAGTTCTTTATTTTATTCATTTCATTAATAATAATAATAATTATTATTATTATTATTATTATTATTATTATTATTATTATTATTATTATTATTATTATTATTATCATTTGATAATTTGGACTTTAACACAATGCCTGTTCATATTAATCTCAGGCTTGACAATTTCGTAAAATAACTTACGTGTAATAATTTGAGGATCCATTACAATGCGGCTTGAAAAACACGAGACGAATATTCATCAACGAAACCAGCTTTCACCTCTAATGTCAACGGTCCATAAACACATATGTCATGTCTACTATCTAACAATATTGAGTGCCAGATGATAGTATAACATCTTTACGTATATTACACTGTTAATGTAAAGATGATGGATAAATCCAAACCACAAGTCCAAAAATCATGAAACCATAGGACATACAAAATCAGTGAAAATACCTTATTTATCAATTAATAAAACGACACTGAAACTATAGTTCAAATTTACTGTGACAATAGTTTGTAAATTATTCTAAACTTAAGGAATATTCTCTTATGCATAGCTGTCATTAAATGGTCTCCTTGGTGATTACTTTGAGTTCAGTCAAGAAATTTGCTTTGCTGTTCAAATATCTTTAATTTGGATTTCCGCAGTTTCGACCTTGACCAACTCTGAGGAGACGTTTGTTGTTCAAAAGGACACACGGTAAACTATTCATGTATATTTATCCTTATATTTATTCTATACACATGTATCATTCAATACCTTAGTGCCTTGTATATATTATATTTTTTTCTGTCAATATTATATTCACAATTATATTTTACACGTTTTCACTGACATGAATGTTAAAGAATAAAACATTTGATATTTACCATTCTCGATATCCAGATGAAAGCCAAAATGTCGTGATCTATCACCTTGAACAGACTCTTGTAAAATAGGTGACAGATTACGTGGCAACCCAGATAAATGTGAATAGTCTGTCTCAAGGTGCATTTGTTACATGCGGATGAAGGGATTGATTTAAATATAAACTGACACAGAACCAAAAGCCTTTTCTGGCAAACATACCTATCATATTTCTTGGACATGGCGGTGTTTAATAATATTAGATATTTTAGAGTTGTGTTGTACCATTAAAATTCTGCCATCAAATATTTTGGAATCTTAAGTTGAATACGTATCAATTTATTTTATTTGTTAATGACGTACTGGATGAAATATAAAAATTACATTCAGTGATTTTATACTTTAGCTGCATTTTCTCCTTTGTGGCATTGAGCTGGTTAAAATTAATCCTAGTCTGTTTGCTTCAAGTGTAATTGATGTTTTTATTTTTATTTATTTATTTCATTTATTATTGTTAATTATTATAATTTATTACTTATTTTACTTAATAATATAATATACCTAATAATGTTTTAATATAACGTATAATAATTTGTGGATTCATTACAATGTGGCTGCTTAAACACGAAACAAATACCCATCAAGGGCACAAGGTTTCACTTTTAATATCAACAGTCCATATATGTCTATTGTTAATTGTACTCCTCAATCAATAAAGCGACACGGCAAATTTTACTGTGACTAGAGTTGGTAAATTATTCTAAAACTAAAGCACAGCTGTTTTTAAATACGTTCTTTGGCGATTACTTTGCGCTCAGCAAAGAGATTAGATTTACTCTTCAAATACATATACTTTCAATTTCCACAGTTTTGGCCTAGAAAATCTCTGATGGGACGTTAGTTGTTGAAATGCATGCGCTGTGCATTTATATATATATGTATATGGCTTTATATTTATTCTATACATATCTATGAAGTTTTCTTTCAATACGATATTAACAATGCGATTTTACATGTTATCACTAACATATATGAATGTTAAAACTAAAGTATGTAATATTTACTATTTTTATATCAAGATGAAACTCCAGTGTCGTAATCTATAACCCTGAACTCTAAAAAAGTGAAGGATTACCTGACCGCCCAGGTAAAGGTGAATAGTTTACCTCAATATCCATTTGTTACAAGTTGACAAAGGGAGTTATGTAAATAAAAATTGACACCGCATAATACTCTTCTGCAGGCAAACATATCCATCCTTTTTTTTTTTTTTTTTTTTTTTTTTTGGGGGGGGGGGGGGGTTTATTGTTCTGTTATTCCATATTTTTAATTCTTAAGTTAAATGCTTTATCAATTCGTGTTATTTAATTAATGACGCACTAGATTAAATATATAATTTACATTGACTTTCAGTTTATAATTTAGCTGCATTTTCCCTTTGAGGTGTGGAGCTGATTAGAATTAATCCTAGGCTGTTTGATGCAAGTGCAATTTAAGGTTTTTATTTTCATTCATTTATTTTATTTATTTTGTTTTTATTTATTTATTTATTTATTTATTTATTCATTTTTTTTTATTTATTTATTTTTTTTTTTTTTTTTTTTTTTTTTGATATTTTTGGCTTTAATACATTGCCTGTTCATATTAATCTCAGAATTGCGATCTTTGCTATTTCTGTAATATAAAGTGTAATAATTAGAGGTTGAAGATTCATTACAATGGAGTTGGAAAAACACGAGACGAGTATTCATCAAGTTTCACCTCTATTATCAACGGTCCATATGTGTCTACAGTATAACAATGTTGAGTGCCAGATGATAATATAACATCTTTACGTCTTTACATCTTTGAACAAGGAAAATATTGTTCAAATTTACTGACAAGAGTTGGTAAACTATTCTAAAACTAAGGAGTTTATGCGTAGCTGTCCTTAAATGGGTTCTTTTGCGATTAATTTGAGTTCAGTAAATAAATTCGATTTGCTCTTCAAAAATTCATACTTTAGATTTCCGCTGTTTTGACCTTGAATATCTCTGAAGAGACGTTAAATGTTGAAGTATACGCACTGTGCCCTAAATGAATATATGTGTATATCTCTTTGTATATATTCTATACACATTTATTATTCAATATTCTAGCAGCTTATATACATACGTATTGGAATTTTTGCTTTCAATATCATACCGACAATAATATTGTACATGTTATAACTGACAAATATGACTAAAACATTTTACATTTGCCATTTTCGAAATCAAGATAAAACTTTCAATGTCATGATCTATAACCTTGTCCACTATCTTGTAAAATAGGTTAAGGATTACGTGGCCTCCCAGATAAAGGTGAAGATAAAGGTGAATAGTCTGATTATGCATGTTACAAAATGGTAAAGGGATCTATGTTAATATAAACTGACACATGCAAACATATGTTCCAATTTTTTTTTTCAGGTTATACTTTCTATTCAGTTAAAAATATACTGTTTCAGTACGATGCTTTTTAATGGCTCAGCGGTCTTTAATAACTTTAAATATTTAAGAGTGCTGTTGTAAAATTATAACGTTATTTTCAACTATTCATTTTCTAAAAAAAATAGAAAGTCATTAGACATTAGTCTACGATGACTATATATCATGGAATACGTTTTGTATTCCCATCGTGTCCATGATTTTTCCTTTTTCAGATTACGGATGCCAATAAATACCATGTAGTCTGTGATCCAGGTATTTGTTGGTTGCCAATAAATACATATATATAATTAGTTTTTCTAGTTTTTAGCAATATAATGACCCTAAATCTCTCAAATGCCCTAGAAGATAAAATGCTAGCATAGCTATTTTAGCTGCATTGCATAACATTTCAGAATAGCACAGCCTTCAAATATCAGGGGGTATTCAGGAAATGTTAGAGGAGGAAGGACTAATGCGGCATCATTGAAGAGACCCAAATTGTTGAAATGCGCATCTGGTATATATGATCTAATAATTATTATAACTACTACGCCGGTGTCAATGCTGGTGGACCGATAGTCCCGAGAGCATCACAAGTCTAATTTTCAGTGCTTTTGTACTAACATGAAATACACACTTAAAATATTCAGTCATGAAATTTTGTAAATCACTCAAAAACTAAAGAGTATCTCCTTCATGCATAGCTCTGTCCGTAGATTGATTCTTTGGCTCACTTTTTTGACCGCCGGTTTTAACTCTGCTCCTTAAATATTAATACATTATTAGAATTCCAACCATTCTTCCATGAGCATCACTGAGGAGACAAATTAAATTACAGAAATTATAACATGTATATATGCTCTAATAGCTGTTCATGGGAATCTTGGTCCTGACGCAACAGTGTAATAGATAGGATCACGAGACTTTATACATATTAAATGAATATATAAAAGAGCTTTATACATGTCCCTGTGTTAAGTAATGCACCATGTATGTATTTCATCAGCTGACGTCTCTTCAGTGGTTATCAAGGCCGAATTGATGGAAATCCATACTATAAATATCAAAGATCAATTATTATAAGGGTGGCGGGGTATAAAGGAATTACTATATCCGTCTGTCCGTCCATCCCGATTAGTGTCCGCTGCATAACTTTTGTACTGTAGGACTAATGATGATCAAACCTGGTATGTGGATGTATCATGGGAAGGGGATGTGTCATGTACCAAAATTAGGTCACTGTGACCTTGACCTTGGCTTTGGACCTCTTTGATAGTAAAACCTGGGCCACTTTGTTTTCGGAGCATAGGTTTTGAACCATAGCACCTAGGTTTATCAAACCTTACATGTGGATGCATCATGGGAAGGGGATGTGTCATGTACCAAAACTAGGTCACTGTGACCTTGACTTTGACCTGTATGATAGTAAATAGCACATAGGATTATTATTATACCTGTTCTATGTATGCATCTTTGGAGGGCAATGTGTTGTGTACCAAACTTAGGTCACTGTGACCTTGATTTAGACCTTGACGTTTGACCTCCGTGATGGTAAAGCCTTTATATCAAAAATATTTCAGATCCCCACCACTAAACTATATATTTTCTGATTTCTCATGACTAGACGAGTTGTATAGCATAAGTTGGGGATGCCCAGGGTCATTTCAGGAATCTTCAATTATCTCAAAACTGCTTCAGATCCTCACCCCTAAACCACATATTTTCTTATTCCTCATGACAAAACAAATTGTATTGTAAAATTTGGAGTTCCTAGGGTCATTCCCCTCCCTCCTCATTTGAGGAATCTTCAATCATTTCAAAAGTAGTTTAGATCCCCACCCCTAACCATATATTTTCATACTTGGTATGTGGATGTGGATACATTGTGGGAAAGCGATTTGTCATGTACCAAATCTAGGTCACTGTGACATTTACGTTGACCTTTGATCTCTATGATAGTAAATCCATGTATAGTAGCATCTTAACATAAATGTTTCGCTGACCTAAGCACTGGAATAACAAGCTGGATTTGGATGTAATTTAAAGTAAGTAACACAATGTAATAGTTTTACTTTCTTGTGCTGATAATGCATTTACTTATTGTTGCCTTATTATAAACACTAGTTTGGTCTGGCTTTTTTTTTTTTTTTTATTTCTGAAGTATAACTGGGTTGTTATCCTCACTTCTTTTCTCTGCATGTACACATCATGCATTTTCATACTAATGCATGGATTTCATTATTCCTTATCTATGTAGCTTATTTCCTTTATATAGAATCACATTTTAACAACTTATAAGTTGCCTGAAGTATAATTCTGGTTGATATCTTTTTTAATCATCAACACTTCTTTTCTATATGTCTATATGTACATGGTGTGAAGCAGACGAGGTAGAGAACTTGCATCTTTATCCAAATACATTTATTTCATTATTCTTTTTGTATGTACGTAGCTTATTTGCTTTATATATAATCACATTTTAACCACTTTGCCTCTTTATTTGCTGAATTAATTCATCAATGTGCAGATATATATGCTTTAGGTGCAACAAAATTGGTACTGTTTAATGTTATATATATTCTAATTCATTAGCAATACCCTTAGTTGATGAGGAAAGTGGACTAAAGTCTAATTATGCATGACCTGTCTGCATAATGCATTATAATGACTACTTTTGTATAATGTAGATCCTCCTAGTGGTCACATCGGTAACAGCACCATTGCTTGTGTAGCCTTAGTAGCACATCCCATTATATTGTACATAATCTATGTTGAACATATTTGCAATAGCTCTATAATTTACTTTCACTAACAAAACTCTGTGATGTGTGTTTACAACAATGGGCTGGCTGAAAGGTCATGACATTTTTTAATATTGTATGCAGAATCTAGTATGCTATTCATCTCATAATTTATTACTTTTCTTCATATTTGTTCCTAGACGTCGTTGCCATGTGAAAAACAAGACTTTCATTCATTTCTTGTAGACTATGGAAAGCATTTTCTCAATTTCAGTGCCTGATACTGACGAACGCTTTTGTATTTTTAGTTTTGAAGACTTTCAAGAGCATATTTCAACTTGACTACTTGATATTGATGAATGGTTTAGTATTTGGGGTTCACATCATGTGTGAAATGCAGGCTTATATCACTGCATTTTGAAAATAGAGCTAGTCTCTTGTGATTTTTTTTAAATCACAATATTTCAAATGTATATGTAATACATGCATATGGCATGCATTATATTTGTTAACCCTCATCTATTTTGATTCGCAGTAATATAAGACAACATCGATCATGTGTATGTTAAAATGTAACTCCAGGAAAATATATCAGAGGAATTATATTTCTACCGCGGTAGCTCAGTCGGTAGAGTATTGGTCTCATGAGTGGGAGGCAAGGGTTTGATGCTTTGCTGGACCATACCAAAAGCATTAAAAATCGTGGTAGCTGCTCTTTGCTTAACGCCGAGTATAGAGAAGTAGAGCTACGATAACGTTCTTCAGATTGAGACATAACACCGAGGTACCTGGGTAGTGGAGAGTCGCCTCATTGGCATGTAAAAGTTCCCTTAGTGCAATATGAAATATCTTTACACGAGGTCTAAAATACTACTTTGTAAAATCATGTTCGATAGCTGAAAAAATAATTGTCCATTACATATAATTAGAATTGACCTCATTCCCTTACTAATGTTGCAGTTGATAATGTTTCCTGGTCATATAGAAGCTTGAAACAGCCTTACAAACTGTGTGTATAATAATGTAATTTCCAGATAGCAATGGCATCTCCTTCAAAGCAAGTAAAACTAGACTTGTCAGCTTTCCTAAATGAAAGTGTAAGCGAAATGGATGTACAATTGAAAGCTGGATGTTATGACATAACAAAAGGAGAACAAGACAGTGCACTAAAAGCTGTTGAAAGAGTACGCAGATTCTTTAACGTATTGACAGGGAAATCCAAATTGATCTTGGACTCAGCAAAGAAGGAATCTGAGAAATCGAACCAAAGGATCAATACACTGTTGGCCAGAGAAAAATCTCTGATGAAAGAAAATACCACATTACAGAAAAAGATCCAAAGTTTGACGAAACAGTTGGAGGCTTACATTGATGAACTTCAGGACTTTGATGCATCTTTCCCTATTTCAAAAATCAGTGAATTAGACTTTGAGATTACCTCGACACCAGTTTCCCTTCAGCGGTCTACTTCTTGTAAGTCAACACTGCATGATCAACAAACAGAAACTGACTTGAGCCCCAATACCAAGTCTAATGATTAAATTGTGAAGTTAACATTGACACGATTAATATTTATTACTTGTAGACACAAGTTTGAAAATTGT
Organism: Pteria penguin; assembly: GCA_035048485.1. NCBI lineage: Eukaryota > Metazoa > Mollusca > Bivalvia > Pterioida > Pteriidae > Pteria > Pteria penguin. The sequence continues at coordinate 63,490,636 of CM068581.1, read as the reverse complement.
TTCCATTTACTTATTTTTTTTTTCTTTTTTGCATTATGCCAAGATTAGGCTCTACTGTGCCAGGAAAAGGTTTTCCTGTCTACTATATCAATTCTTATATATAAATTGTATTTTTCCAGATACTATGAATATTCTGTTGTGAAGATGTGTGTATTGTTATGCTGTTTGATTTAAACTGCAGATTTTCTTTGAAACTATTTTTCAAATGATACATTCATACTTATTTACTGAAGCCTATATAATGTCAACAATTTTAAAAATATGTTTCAAAAATGGTTTCTATTTCCAAAGATAAGAAATGTCAGTTTCAGTTTCTGTTAAATCTTATAAATTCACCATGTACTTGTGCTCATTTTAAACTCAGGATCTGTGAGCAAAGACTTTCTGCAATTAATTTATTATATTTCTGCTTTTATAAATAAATAAAAATTTCAGCTTGAGTGATGGATCGAAGAAGAATGAAATCTGAAAAAGCCAGAAAGAGGCTGAAAAGACGAACAAAAATACAAGTTAGTAGAATACAGTTAATTTATTGTAACCTTGGTCGCGATCGAGAACAATTATAAAGTTTGGTTCCAATATTCCTATCCAATTCTGTAGCACTTTATATTTCTTCAGCACACGTTAGTGTATACATTTATTGTTTATAATGATCAAACTCCTGATTTTCTGATACATGAATAATTCTTTTCATGTTTCACTCTTATTTAACACAGTGCAGTTTTGCTTATTTAATTAATAACAGAATTGTGAGACACACACACAGGAAGAACCTTAAGATGAATCAAAGTTTGCAGGAACATTACCGGATATATATTTTACTGACCAGATGGCAAAACAAACACAGTTGTTAAGACAAGCACAGTTGCATTCCACACACATAACAAAACAGAATATTCACTCAAAAGAACGGATTGATAACTCACCAGATAACAGAGAGTCTGAAAAACTAAGGGAAAAGAGACAACCAATGAATCCAGAAATCAGGGCTAAACAGTGTGAAAAGGAAAGGTTTAGCAAAAAGGAAGCGAAGAAAAGTAGAAACTCTCAGAAAATGTGAACAAGAAGACAATACAAAACGTAAATACATAGCAAAAACAAACAAGGAAGTGCGAAGACAAGAACAATCAAGTGATACGAAAAGCAGACAGTTAAAACGTCAACAACAGGAGGTTAGTGTGAAAGAAAGACAGTATAACACTGCACAAAGATGCATAATGCAGTCGACATTTGAACAGTGACAATCCTTTCGCGAAAAATATAGAATACCCCTTTTATGCACAGTATAGGTGTGAGACAAAAGATGTCCATGACAGCTTGAGTGTTGCCCTAAGGAAAGGAAAGGGAACCAACAGCTGGAAAATTAAAAGGAAGTTTATCTGAATTTATTCAAAATGACCTTGGAGTCCACTTTATGCAGAAAAGGTGTGGATCTCCAATGTACTTTAACAAACTTTTCTACGAACTTTTAGGCATGATTAGACACCTAGGACCAAGCACCTGGTTCAAAACACTTTCTGCAGCCGGTCTTAAGTGGACCGACACACTAAGTATAATAGCTAGACAGCAAAATATATTTTGAAAAATGACAGTATCACACCACTGGGAGAGATTACAGATTACAATTCAGGATAGAGTTTCAACTTAGGGCTCCCCCCATGTACACATATTGGCTTGGGTTAAAAATGCTCCGCTCATTGAAAACAGCTCTTCAGAGGAAATTGAACACTTCATAGACCACAATGCCACATGTCGGCTACCTGAGGATGATATGAATCTCTTAGACCTAATCAAGCTGGTACAAAAATGCAAAATACGAAAGTAACTGGTGTCACATGACTATGGCACTAACAACAATGTACCACAGTGGACATTCACGGACCCCTGAAATTCAGAGGTGAGACCAGGTGCCCGGGAGGAGTGAGCGTCCCCTGTTTGGCTAGCCACACCCGCCGCGAATGTCCTTACACACAGACGAAACAATAATAATTCAACACTGTATATATAAATGAATGTGAATAAACACTGTATAAAAAGTGTCAAAGCCACATAACATCAGGAACACACGCAAACAATTAAACACACATTCAGCTGCTTGCCGAAAGCATGGAAAATCCTGTAGGCTCCAGTGTCCTCGTCTTCCTGTGAAGCAGATTCTTGTGTTTCAGCCATTAGAAACACCACCATCAAAACAAAAGCTAGAGATGTACTCGTTAGTACTCTCTTCTGTACATGAACAGCTTGAAAATGTGGATGATGAAATCTCTATAGATGAAGTACTCCAGAAGGCAAATGTTCATGAGGATTCATGAGGATGACACTGGCTAAAAACAAAAATTGGACAACCATCAATTCCTCTAAAAGACAGACCACAAGAAGTCAATATTAATAACAATAACATTGTTTTAATGTAGGCCTGGGAAGCTAATTTAGATGTTCAGTATGTGACAATTGTCTACTCCTGTGTTATGTACCTAGTATCATACTTCTCAAAACCTGAAAAGACACTTGGGGATGTTCTGAAAGCTGTTAGTACATCATCACAACATTTCGGTACTAAGTCATCTATGAGAAAAGTTGCGCACAGGTTTTGACACACCGTGAAGTAAGTGCCCAGGAAGCAGTTTATCGCTAACTCTCCCTTCCTCTTACTCAGGGTTCACGACAAGTGATTTTTTAGACACTGACTTGATTGAAAATCGTATCAGACTTTTTAAACCATGACCCAGTTGGGTATGTAACAGGAATGCACAATACATATGCAGCCAAAACAGATAAACTAGAAGACATGTGCTTCATGGAGTTTGCTTCCATATATAAGGTTACAACACAATCATCTGCAAGAGAGATGACTGAAGTCACTCCAAATGAGGAACAAATGTCAACCGCAGAAAAACGAATTACAATGGGACATATGTTACACCGACATAATAGATAATAATAGATAATTTGGCTAGTATCGTGAAGCAAATGTGTGTAAAACTAAACAAGCTTGATCAAATTGAGATGAAAATAAATGCATTGGACTCAGCGGTTAATAAAATCACAGGAGACATGAAGGATATGAAAAACAAAATAAGTGAAATGGATTCCGCTATGAATTTCATGAATGAATCTTTTGAAAGGAATAAAGAGGAAGCAGAGGAAATGAAGGAAAGAATAGTGGAGTTACATGATAAAGTTGAGGCGACGGGCATGCAGTCAGGGCAACTAGAATATAATTTGGATATAATTCATGACAATATCAGTGAATTGAAAGGCAGACAAGTTGATTTAGAAGCTAGGTCGATGAGAGACAATCTATTGTTTACTGGGATTTACGAAGCAGACGGAGAAGACACTGAAGAGACACTAAAAGGCTTCATGAGACAAGAAATGAATTTACAAAAGGATTATTCGTTCGAAAGGGTGCATAGGATAGGGAAGAAGCAGAAAGATAAGAATAGAACAATAGTAGCGAAATTTACTCTACATAAAGACAGAGAAGAAGTACGAAAAAAGGCACCGCGTGTATTGAAGAACAAAAGTTTTGGTGTCAATGAACAATTCCCGAAGGAGATCAACGATAAGCGCAAATTGTTGTACCCTCATTTCAAGGAGGCTAAGCGACAAAACAAACGTGCTGTGTTCAGTGTTGATCGCTTGTTCATCGAGGGTAAAGAATTCACTCTACCGGAACATTATACGGAGTCATCAGATAGTGTGGCAGTAAGAGGACAAAGGTCACATTCTCGTAAAGGTCATGGGTATAACGGAACTCACCAGTAGGACAACCAAGGAGCAGAATCTACCAATCACAATGACTCTACTCGGAACTCCTCGGACTCTAACTGTGTAAACTTAAGTAGAACTTTATCTTTATTATCTGTTAATGTATGCGGTTTAAAAAGCAAACTCAAGTGTCCTGAGTTCATACAAACTGTTTCAAAATACGATATCTTATGTTTTAATGAAACAAAAACAGATAACGCAGATTGTCCTAATATCGATATACCAGGTTACATTTCATTTTTGAAAAATAGACATGTACTCTCATTTCGTAGATCAGGTGGTATAGCCATATATGTTAGGCAAGAATTACAACCTTTCATAAAGCGTGTTGAATCAACATGTAACAGTATTTTATGTATCTCTATAAAAGGTGAACTGCTTAAAATGAACGATAATATGTTATTGGGTGCAGTGTATATACCACCAGAAAATTCTAAATACTCTTCTCCAGATATATTCACTGAAATTGAAAACGATCTAATATCTTTTAGTAACAAATATAAATACGTATGTTTAATTGGAGATTTCAATAGCAGATCTGCCAATTTAAACGATTTTGTTGAAGTATCTGAATATGATAATTATGACGATATATTTGTAAATGATATACAACTACTAGATAATATGAAAATACCCACAACCAGAGTGTCATGTGATGATGTAATTAACTCATACGGGCGTCATTTACTGGACTTATGTAAACTTAGTAATTTGTTTATTTTAAATGGTAGAGTTGGTGCTGACCAAAATATTGGGAGTTTCACGTGTAAAAACACAAGTGTTATTGATTATTGTATAGCTAATGTTGATTTTTTCACTTTGATAACTGATTTTTGTATATTACCATTCACTACTATTTTATCCGATGTACATAATGCATTAAGCGTTGAATTGAAATGTGATAAAGAATTGGATAATGATATACAGTATGGGGTGAATAATGATAACGATGTGGTAACTGTAGGTAAATGGAATGATGAGTTGAAAAGTGAGTTTAGTCAAGAAGTGGCTGACTGTATAGATGATATAAATATTATAGTTGACAGGTTAGTGTCTGTCAGTGCTACTGCTGTAAACCTCGATTTTATAGATAATATTACTGAGAGTATTTCAAATATTCTTGTTTCATCTGCAAAACAAGTCTTTGGTGTTAAAATTGAACACACTAATTCTTCAAGAAAACATAATTTTAAAAAACCATGGTTCACAAAATATTGCAAAAATGCACGTCAAAATTACAGAAAAGCAAAGAGAATGTATAAAAAGTATGGTGGGGATATATTCAAAATTGATTTATATGAGAAAGAAAAAATATATAAACAAACTTTAAAGAAGTCAGTCAGCAATCATAGAACTGCGTTAAAAGCTAAACTTGGCACATTAAGGTATAGAAAGCCTAAAGAATATTGGAAAATCATCAATAGGAATAATGTAAAATCAAAATCGAATGTGCCTATTAATGACTTATATGAATTTTTCAAGGAGTTGAACTTTGATTATAATGAACATGTGACTCCAGATTATGTTATGTCTCTGGAAGAAATGAATCTATTATCAAATATTAATGTAAATACTGATATAAATGAACCTATTTCTGATGTTGAAATATTGAATTGTGTGAAATCATTGAATCGAAACAAATCATGTGCAGTAGATAATATATTTAATGAATATATTATAAATTCCATTGATACCATGTTGCCTGTATATACTGTTTTGTTTAATACGATTTTTGATAGTGGTGTTATACCTAGTAATTGGTTACTAGGAAACATTGTTCCAATTTATAAAAATAAAGGTGATGTCAATGATCCAAAAACTATCGACCAATTACGCTAATTAGTTGTGTTGGTAAATTATTTACTTCTATACTAAATCAAAGGCTGACCTCTTATGCCGACTCTGCAGAAATTCTTTTGGAAAATCAAGCTGGGTTTAGAAAACATCACTCAACTCTTGATCATATATTTTCGTTATATAACCTAATTGAACTGTTTAAATATAGAGGGAAAAAGATGTATTGTGCGTTCATTGATTTTGAAAAAGCCTTTGATTCTGTGTGGAGATTAGGATTATGGAACAAAATTTTAAACAATTCAGTAAATGGGAAATGCTTTAATGTTATTGTAAATATGTATAGAGGTATTAAAGCAAGAATTAAGGTAGAAAATAATTTTTCAGAATGTTTCCCGTGTACCAAAGGGGTGAGGCAAGGGGAAAATTTGTCCCCGTTTTTATTTTCAATATTTTTGAATGACCTCGAACATTTTCTTTCAACACATGGGTCCAAAGGGCTTGAATCAGTTTCTATTTTATACCAAAGTGAATTTAACACTTACCTAAAATTGTTTCTACTATTATATGCTGACGACACCGTTTTGTTATCTGAGTCTAAAGATGATTTACAACATCAACTGAATATCTTTTGTGATTACTGCTCATTCTGGCGTTTGAAAGTTAATATAGAAAAAAACCAAAGTTATGGTATTTGGCAGGGGCAGACAACCCAGAGATTTAAAATTTATGTATAGCGGGTCTGAAATTGAAATTGTAAATAGTTTTCAGTATTTAGGTGTATTGTTTTCGAGAACCGGAACTTTTCGGAATCATATTAAACACTCATATGATAAAGCTATGAAAGCTATGTTCAGTGTTATATCTAAATGCAGAAGTCATAATCTACCAATTGATTGTCAATTGGATTTATTTGACAAAATTGTTAAACCAATATTATTATATAGCTGTGAGATATGGGGTTTCTCAAACAGAGACATGGTAGAGAAATTACACTTGAAATTTTGTAAATATATTTTGAATCTTAACAAATCTACCCCAAACTATATGGTATATGGTGATCTAGGAAGATACCCGCTGTCTATTAACATAAAAGTACGAATGATAACATTTTGGGCGAAATTGGTAAACTCAAATAAACTATGTACAAAATTGTATGCTCTTTTACATAATATAACATGTACACCTTGGATGAAATGTGTAAAATATATTCTTAATGAATGTGGTCTATCATACATTTGGTTGTCTCATACTTTTTCTAGCGTGAATTGGTTACGGTATACTGTGTATAATATATTGCGTGATCAATATGTACAAAAATGGCAAAGCGATGTTTTTAATTCACCCAAAGCAACGAACTATAGAATTTTTAAAACAAAATTAGATTTAGAAAAGTATCTGTTACACATTCCGTTAAAAAAGGCCAAACTACTTTGTAAATTTAGATGTGGTAATATTAAATTGCCAATAGAAACAGGCAGATGGCATAATATACCTAGAAGTGAACGAAAATGTACGCTTTGCGACTTAAATGAAATTGGAGACGAATATCATTATATTTTTAATTGTAACAACACTAGTGTCGCATCTATTAGAAAAATGTGTTTACCTGAAATTTATCTCGTTAATCCTAATACATTTAAATATGCAAGTCTGTTTAATTCAAATGATAAAATTTTGTTATCTAAATTATGTACTTTCATAAGCTATATAAAGGACAGAGTCCAACCTCCTGGTTGATATGTTTTTAGTCCGCATGTGCTGATATGTATTGTATATATGTAAATATTTTATATATGTTCTCTACACTGTTACTATATGCAGTTTATGAGAATAAAGATATTGTCATTGTCATTGACAAGTACCAGCCATTGTCCGTTGTCACCAATTGTCTCCTCATAAACAACTAAATAGATTTCACCATGCTCAGATTCTGTTATATTGCCCATGACGAAAAGAAATGGGGGGATTCATGTGAAAATAATTTGTCATACAAGGAAACATATCTTTCCAGATTCACTTTATTCTTTTAAACTTATGACGGGTGATGCATGCAAACAGGAGACGCTTACTTTCCCCGGGCACCTGGTCTCATCTCGGATTTTTTCAGTATTTCGGGGTTCACAATAGTTCCTTTTTGAAACTTACACGATTTTGTATCTGTCCTTAGACTTTGAGAATGATTAACGGTTTGGTACTTCTTCGATATTGATAGAATTAAGAGGTCCACATTGTTCATATGTGTACGTTCAATTTAACAAGAGGTCCATGTGGGCCTATATCGCTCACCTGAGCACTCCATCAAATGAGCGACTTGATGTGACAAAGGCCAAGAAGTACCAAAGAACACAATAAAGCACAATCAATGGTAAACTGATAACAACAATGATACTAACAAAAGTCATAACTAGCAAACTGACGAAGTTATCGAGGGCTCAGAAATGGCTTAATTGATTGTGTCTGTGACTTTTACCTTGTGAAATAAAAAGAAATAGTCTGCCTTTGAAAGATACAGATGCTATCGATTACACGTGCAGGTAAGGCTAATTATCTGTGCAGTGTGACGCCAAGGACTAATGGTAAAAGAATTTGTGTATTAATATGGTTAAAGGACAATTATCCTTATTTTCATTTCAGCATCAGTAGAAAATACCAATCTGACGTCAGAGGAGGCCACTATACATACTGAAAACATGTCGCAATTGACGCAAGCAGATGTTGTTTGCAGGGAAAACGATTCTGAATGTAATCAATTTGTATACTATTACATCTAATAACCTATTAAATTGAACACGATTAGTTGTGACACGGTATATCAGATGATACCAAAATGAAGGGAAAAAAACTCTAAGATAAAAACTATGACCAGTGTCATAAGGCCATTGAATTTTTTGTAACTGAACTCTTCTGAAGATACATGTAGTTTATCAATAGTAATAAAACGCAAACAGATACAGGAAACCCCCAAAATGTCAGGATCAATTAATCATGACAATATCCAATATCAATACATATATTGTTTGTTCAAAGATTTTGCAATAGTATATACCCTTCAATGTACATTTACATATTTTAACAGCTGTGCAACAAAGTACAACATTTACCTGTACCAGTAGTACATAAGATGAAAAAGGTGTGGAAGATCAAAGAAAGGTACAAACATAAACAATTCCATGCAATAAAATATCAGAAATAATATCAGGTTTAAATTGAAGAGAAATTACCTTTCACTGACAGAAAAAAAATGCATGAGTTATGTCATATTAAAATTTTGTCTTTTTATTTTCAACATATTAATTATACAAACATTAATTATGTTGTTATTTAGTGTTTCGACAAAAAAAAGCCTAATCGGAAACCAGGTGATGTAAACACAATCATATTTCACTTAGACATCACACAGGAAAAATTTGTTTCATTTGTGGAATTTCTTTACAGTGGACACACGGAAGAGGCGATGTCTTCCTGGCCTCGAGGAGGAGAATTTAAAGCTTGACAACCAAAGACTCAGAATGGAAATAGAGAAATTACAAAATGAAAAAGAAATTATCCATCTGAAGAAAGAAATATTGAGCTGAAGAAGTCCAAGTTGGAATACGAATTTCAAGCAAATTTTCTTGTCTTCACATCTGCTACTGAAAATCATGCTGAATATTAAGTAGTATCAATTAGAAATTTTCAGTTGACATATATATATATAATTAAGTATGTATGTATATGTATGTATGTATGTATGTGTGTATGAATATAAGTTTATATGTATGTGTAAGGGTTTATGTGAAATCTATAATAAGCTTTATATGTACAAGCTCACATGATATATTGCATTCTCTGTATTGTTGTTTAGAAATGAATTGATATAGGCTTCAGCTTGTTTTCAGGACCCATATGTACTAAAATTCGTAAACCCAAAGAGTACTCGTAAGTCACTCGTAACGTAAATTTACGAGTGACGTTATATGTACGAACTTACGTAGTGATTCTACTAGTAAATCTACGAGTGCTATAGTAGCATTCGTACGTCATTCTTATTTAAAATAATGGCGTATTAGTATAATAGTGATACGTACTTTTACGTAATAACAGACCCCTCGAAAACTGCAGTTTTAAATCATTTAGTTTATTTATGATTTTATGAATAAGATTTTCAACTTCCTCGGAAGAGAAATTTAGCTTTATTAGATAGATTTATTATAAAGAATATTTTCAAAAGAGAATTCGTCATCTTAGTTTATACATTCACGTAACACGAAAAATTATCAATAAATACAGTTTAAACTAAATATGTATTTCTGATTAAATATTCATGAGAAAAATACACGAATAATCTCGTTCCTTTTTCCGCAGCCGTCGTTTATGTTAGGTACATTGGCTTGGTGACATCATAATGTAAGCAGTTATCTGTAAGAAAAATGTCAAATTTGTCGATGCCGATATTGTGCAGGACAACACACGCAGAAATATATGTGACTGCCCGCTCAGGTATGCAGCGCAGGCCATAATGAAGACATCGAAACCGTTTCTTTAAAATACCATACGTCTGCTCAATTAACACTCTCGTTCTGCATAATGCCATGTTGCAACCCCTGTCGGTACGTTATATGGTGTCATTAGGTATCTAGTGCATGGATACCCGGAATCTCCCAAAAGTAGAACTTTATGGACACCTAGAAATCAAAACGTCACGTCACACATATATCTAAATAAATAAGCATAAATCAGAATATTCTGTTTTGGGCACCAAAATCACAGATGTATGACATATCATGCCGTTTATCAAAAGCAAGCAAGAATTTTATGCAGGTAAACATTCTTGAATGTTTTGTTGAAACTCAATAATAAATTCTGAATTTATCTGCCTGAAAAGGTGACGGACACCACCATATATGTACGATAGTAAGTTCATCTTACGACGGACCAATAAAAATGAGGCGTTCTCAGTCTAAGTATATAATACGTACATCCACATTTCATATGCATCCGTGTGTTTATATAATTAACGGATTGGTGGAATATACATATATGATCTTTTAGAATGACAGTAATAGAAATAAACTCTTACCGGTCTCAACCTGATGGCAGAGCGATGATGACCTCCACACTCTACTGTCGTGTGTCGACCCTGTCCATTTGCACACAGAAATGTTATTCTAATGTTCGGATCATATACCATCTGAATGTCAGCAAGAGTTTATTTGATTGGAATATGCAGATTATTCGGAACATCATAGTTATAGACGTGTATATATTATCGCTTTGTACGGAAAGACAACAAACAAGGATGAATAGTTCACTGTTAGGGTTTGAACATTATATATTAGTCTTTGCAGTGTAAACAAAATTACAAATGGTAGCCAGCTGAATACACCGTTTACGCCACATCTGATATATGATTTACAAATGGACCAGACGCGTGTTTCGGGTATTTAACTCTCATCAATGATCCTTAGTCAAATCAAATAATGGAAAATATTGCATGAGAAGATATATATTATATATGACCTTGACCATCTCATTTATTTGCAATAGATATGTACATATATATGAACGTGAATGAAAACCCCTTCTATTAACGTAATCATAGTACTTGCGGAAATCATGATAAAAATGATATAGTAGATACATGACACAATCAGATAGTTTAATTCTCATTCAGTGTCAGTTTATTTAAGTATGCATATTCATAATATAATTTACGAAGCGAGGTAAATTGAGCACCAAATTTGCTAATAGAGTCATGTTACATTTTGCCGAGAATGAGCAAATGATAATGTATATCTCCACCAGTACAACCCACCCCCCCCCCCCCCCAAAAAGAAAAAGAAAAAACAAAAAGAAAAAAAAAAGAAAGAAAAGAAAAAACATAGTCTAATTAAAATGAGATCACTCCGTCATGAATGTTCGACTGTGTAGCCTTTATCAATTGACTTGGCTTACTTGATAAAGGCTAAAAATTCGTGACGGAGTGTTCTTCTTCTTCTTATTTTTATAACCATTGCGCTTTCCTCTGGAAGTCTAAGAGAGATTTTTTAATGAGATCGATACATGCTCCCTCTTTTTTTCCTTTTGTCTCGCGAGATAACCGACAAAAGGAGCCTGTGTAGATATATGATTTTAATTAGGTTTAAATCCACTAAATATACAATAGATTGTAATTGTTGCATTTATTTGGAGAAGTGGGATATAATGATAGCGCATGTATATGAATAGTGGATCAATGGGATAGATTTAGCCGTTAATTTCGCTAGTAAAATGTAATGAGCAAATACAGTCAGAATAAAATTTAATGAATATCATGAGCAAGTGCATATAACTTTTTTTTCTCGTGCGTCTTTCATTATCACCTGTTTTTGAAATATTGTAATAATATTTTTGTATTTGTTCATCACCAAATTTTGTCCACCGAATTTTACTTCTGCAGTCACCAAAACAAATCACATATGCTAAACTGAAATGGATTTATAGAATCCCCTGCAAAAGAATGGGATCCGTGCATTTCAATAATTAGCATGTACAGGCCAGTCAATCTGCGAAATTTCGGCCAAATAATGGTGCATCCTACAACATACTAAAACTTTTTAAGGAGAATATATATTTATGGGAAAGTCGATTTTGGGAATAAAACTCTTGATTTGTATAAAACATGGTTGGAAACCCATGAAAACAACTTTTTACAACAACATCAATAATAGTAATAAGAAGAACAGGAAGATGAAGAAGGAAGAAACTCAAAATAATGTTTAAATCGATGTTTTATTTATTTATTTATTTATCTATTATTATTATTATTTGTTTGTTTGTTTGTTTGTGAAAAGGGGGGGATTTCAATTTTTCGACAAAAATGTCAGAATCACGGATGATTTATTGATTTATCTAAACACAATATTTTGAAGTTAATCCTTTCTATAATGGGTATTTTATTATTCAAAACAGGTATATAACTTGTAAACCGCCGCTGTTTTATTGGGAGATGATGGATGAGGAGGTGGAACTGCAGGAGGAGGATACAAGTGGTGGTGGCATCCCAAGCAGAACCAGTTCGGGATACCGAGCCTGCTGCAGAAGAAACCAAAGACTCTCAGGACGGGACGTTAACGCTGATCCCTCATCCTCCCCACCGCTCTTGAGGGAACAAGAACAACCCACGAGAATAGAACAGGAGCCCAAGAAGGTATACCGAGTGAAACACAGCTCAGGGTCCAGCAGATCCTGAGCTACCGGGATAAACTCGTGCGTTTGAATGTTGGGGGGAAGGAATTTTCAACAACACCGTTCACCCTCTTAAGCGTTCCTGAAAGTACCTTAGGACTCTTGATTTCAGGCATCCCAATCCATCCAGGAGCTTTTTTTTTTTTTTTTTTTTTGCTTCTTCTTCTTTTTGGACAGAGACCCTAAGTGTTTTCCATTCATGCTACATTTTCCTAGGAAGCAGGGTAAATTCAAGATGGGACATCAGAGACATTGGGGGAGGCAAAATTCTTTGCTCTGCCTGGACTTGTGAAGGTCCTGGAGAGCCGCATGAAGATTTTTAGGCTACAATTTGACTTGATGTATGTTTCCTTAAAATATTGTCATTTTTAATTTAATGTAATGCTACAGTCACATACGGCCGAGTCACAAACCGGATTTCGCCTGGGTGAAAATGAGTCTGATTAGTCCCAGAATGGAAGGAAATTTACATACTGCCAGGGTAAAAACGGCCAGATGCAGTTTTTTACGAAGATATAAAAGTTGGACACAGGGATATGGAAAGGGCAAGTACGGGTCGGTATAAGTCACTGTGGGTCAAAGCTGTCTCAGCGGTTTCTTTTATATTTGCCTCTGCGGGTCGGTGCGGGTTTATCAGGATTTAGATGCGGGTCCACACGGGCCGAAACAGTTTACTATGCGGTCCATATGCCGGGAATAAATACCGCAGCGGTGGCAGACGGTTTTCATTACACCGCATGCTACAGAAGAGTGCACAACGATTTCATCAACAACTGAAGCTCTGCTATTCACTGAAAGCTCTATTAGTCATAATGTAGCTCACGAAGGGAAGTGCTAGACCAAAATCCAAGGCCAGAAGAGGGGGGGGGGGGGAGTCACACAGCCCACTCGGGGCCAGAGAGGAGTTAGGAGACCAAGAAGTTCAGCAGGAGTTCTGTATACCATTGCCCCCCAGGAAGGCTCAGCCCAGAGAGAAGGTTGGTGTAATATAATACAATACATTCTCTGCGGGTTGGGTTGGGGGAAAATATGGTCATGGGGTCATGCGATATTAGCGTTGGCCTAAGTAAAAAAAACCGAAGAAGTACCGAAGGTAAACTTTATCTCATAGTTCACGGAATAAAGGGACACTATCGTGTATAGTGTCATATTCAGACAAATGCGAACCTCAATAAAATCGAGGTGAGACCAGGTTCCCTGGAGGAGTAACCGTCCCCTGGTTGCATGCAACACCCGTCACAAAAGTCCTGCAACGACATCAAGTCTAGGAAGTAAATACATAAATATACACGTATGAACACATGAAGGAAACAAGAACACGAAGTCAAATTTTCATATTCAAGGCATGAAATGTTGTTTAACTGAAATCCCGGTGTCGGAAATGCAAGTAAACAAATGCCTGTATATATAAGTATCATGTCAAATCAAGTATAGTAAAAACGTTGAGATGGTTAGTTTGTATTGTCAGGTCCCATTTCCCATTCTTGAAAGAGGAATCTGAATCTGAAATTGTACTATATCCCTATATCGACCATAGAACTTCCTCAATGACAATTGCAAACGTTCCTCAATATATCCTTGTGAGAGTAGTTTCGTTGCAAGAAGCCTCGCTCTCAGAATGAAATTTTCGTATTTAGAGCATGCTCTGGCATAGCGTATAAGTTGTGAAATGAAGACGCCATATGCAGTAGAGGAAGGTATGTTGCTACTCAGAAAAGGGAAGTTGGTTATAATGAAATTGAAATCATCACGTTTGTCATAGAGAGAGGTTATTACTGAACCATCGTCACATAATTTTGTGTGCCAATATACTAAATAGGACGAACGTAATATATGTTCCACTATTTCCGTGAATTTACTGTTGGTAATTACAATTTCATTATATTTTTTACTACAAGATATTAGATATATGGACATTACCCCTACGAGTACCTTGGATTTGTTATATGCGTCAGTAAATGCATTGACAAATACAGATAGTTTCATGCCATAAGAACATATTCTCTCCGATTTGTTGTGTAAGATAAATGTTTAACAGATAAATGATAAATGTTTAATTCCTTTACGACAGCTTTGTCTACTTCTGCGATTTCTTGTTATTTTTTTCCTTTACATAATTTTCACCTGTAGTTTGTTGGCTCCATTTGCACTTCATTCTCTGTCATCCATAGCTCTCTCTCCGTCGATGAGCTCTTTGGCTCTTACCTTTAGGTCATTCTGATGATGAGTGTGCTCTTCATATATTTATTCTTTCGATTTCCACAGTTTTTGGCCTTCAGCATCATTGAAGAGACATAACTTGTCGAAATGCGCATATGGTGCATCTGATTTATATAGGTATATATGTACTGATATCTATTATCTTCTATCTATCAGCAGCTTGTATATTTATTATCTTCTCTCTATCAGCAGCTTGTATATTTAATATTTTGAGCGGCTGGTAAGACATAATTCGCATAGTGATCTCGGAAACCAAATTTCATTTTCATATCAACGGTCCATATATGTCTACTGTGTTACAATGTTGTGAGTATCAGATCATAGTAAAAGATCTTTTAGTTTTAAATATCTTTTTATTAGTTTATTATTTAGTGCTTGGTACATTTTTCTGTAAATTTGACATTGTCAATAACATTTTAAAATGTAGCAAAATATTAATGTTAAAAAGTTAAAAAAAATTGCTTCTTAAATAAGAGCACACAGATATACGTAAATAAAATTCCTTCATTTATTTTATTTCATGTTTGTTTACTGAGATATTTTCAGGTTTGGAAGTTGTTCCATAAAATCAGTTTGAATTGGTTTGTTTTAAGGCATACAATACAATGCATGAATGGATTGGTGCGGCGGTCTTGAACAAAATTAAATATTACAGAGATTTTGTAACATGTAATTTTCTAGCATTCATTTTCTATAAAATGCATGCACTAAAAATTATATATGTCGAAATATTGCCATGTGATGGCATTAATGATGTATTAATGATGAAATAGCCATTTTACAAATCACTTTAACTGTTATTCCGTTTTGATTTTTTTTTTTTTTTTTTGTTTTTTTTTTTTTGTTTTTTTTTTTTGGAAAGGAGGGGGGGGGTTAAAAAAATTGATTGTTAACAAAAATCAATAACAATTCGAAAAACTTCGTAACTCGTACAATAATCAAATCTAAACCCATACACATTATGACAGACATCATAAACAATTAATTATAATAGCCGTAACACATATTGTTTACTTTGTTAAATGCTTTGGGGGCAAAAGCAAAAACTAAGAATTTTTTTAACAAAAGTCACAAAATTTGTAAATTTTCTGTACAACTTACGTAGCTATGCCAAAGTGACTTTGCGCTTGGATGATTTCACCAGCAGATATGAATTTCACTTAGAGATTTTCTTATTTTTGTTTCCATGTGGTAAGGCCAAGAGGCCGACGTTTCGTGGATGCTGAGTGTTTCTTGTCATTTATTTTACCCAAATAATCATTCAATTTTCATTTTGCAATGAACTTTGACTATGCAAGTGACATATATCTGAATATATTCATTTGATTCGAAAATAATTTTCTGTAAACATTGAAAGTCAATTTGTTTTTTATTTATATGTAGGGAATTCTGTGTTTTCATCCTTCATATTCTGTTTCAACCATTCAGATATTTGTTCGTCCTGACTGACTGTAAAAGTATTCTTCCAATCATTGCAAATACCTGAAAAAGTAACATTTTATATAATGTTACATGAAATCTGTTGTCAATAAATGTAAAGATTGAACCTGGGATGACGTTTAAAATCTGAGTTTACATTGACACAGCTTTTCAATTACTCTCACCTTGGCCTCCCCTCCCCCCCCCCAAAAAAAAAACCAACAACAACAAACAAACAAACAAAACAAAACGGTGGTTATTAAATGGTTGTTAAATGGTTACATTAAGTGAAATGCACTGTGTCATCCAGAGGCATTTAAATAACAATGAGTTTTATAAAGAATGATTCAGAAAACGTTGTCTGACCTATTGACTTTTATTGATATTTGATGTTAATTCTGGTATTGCTTTAGTGGAATACTACACCATTCACATGAATCATGAGTTTACTGAGTGTGATGTTATACCGTTACTGAGCGTGATGTTATACCGTTACTGAGCGTGATGTTATACCGTTACTGAGCGTGATGTTATACCGTTACTGAGCGTGATGTTATACCGTTACTGAGCGTGATGTTATACCGTTACTGAGCGTGATGTTATACCGTTACTGAGCGTGATGTTATACCGTTACTGAGCGTGATGTTATACCGTTACTGAGCGTGATGTTATATCCTTACTGAACGTGATGTTATAGCGTTACTGAGCGTGATGTTATACCGTTACTGAGCGTGATGTTATACCGTTACTGAGCGTGATGTTATATCGTTACTGAGCGTGATGTTATACCGTTACTGAGCGTGATGTTATACCGTTACTGAGCGTGATATTATGCCGTTACTGAGTGTGATGTTATACTGTTACTGAGCGTAATGTTATACCGTTACTGAGTGTGATGTTATACCGTTACTGAGTGTGATGTTATACCGTTACTGAGCGTGATGTTATACCGTTACTGAGCGTGATATATACCGTTACTGAGCATGATATTATACCGTTACTGAGCGTGATGTTATACCGTTACCACTTAATATAACGTCACGCTGTAGCTCAGTAAATGAGGCGTCTGGTTCCAGATCGAGAGGTCCTGAATTCGAGCACAACTTCTGTGCACACCGATATCATCTCTTTCGGGCAAGAGAGTGAAAACTGAAGTTCCGTGTGACGATAGATGTGGCACGCTGAAGACCCCTCACGGTTTTGGCAGGGTCCATTGCAAAGGTATAAATTTCTATGCAAGGCATAAGGTAGATGCCGTCACTATATGACATATTCGTGATGTAAACAATAATCCATAAATCAGTCATACATATAATGACTTTTTACAGGTAACAGATTTGCCTGTACCACTTAACGTGACAACGAGTTATCCTTCTTATGCTAACCCCCTGCATGGCAAATGTAGAAACTTCTGGTTCTTCCAGGAGTCCATGTTTGTACATATTTTCCTTTTAGATCTGATTTACTATTCGTCTTCCTTTAAGTCTACTGCTTAGATTTATTAGCGTTTAGCTTATTCGAAGTGATCATTGTCGTTTTATTAAATGAAGATATTACATACTGTCTCTTAGCTTATATTGCTTTACGATAGCGCTCTCATATTACTTGTAGATGTATGCCTTTGCACAATGTAGTTATCATATTTCATTATATTAAATATGAGGAAACCTTTGAAAATCCCGTTTTACTCTGATAGACTAAGAGATGCTCTAAAAGAAGACTCCAATGCGGAAAACATTGAAAACCACTAAAATGTTAACTACAAAACTCTGACAACGCTTTAAAACTGTAAAACCAAAACGCAAATCGCCGATCGCCTACGGTCGTAGACACTTCAATGTTAAATACGAAAGTAGCTGGTGTCACATGACTATGGCACTAACAACAATGTAACCTTTTAAATACATCACCGTGTCCTGTCTATAAGCTCTGATGAGTTAAGGAAAAACGATTAATTTAATTTTCCATAAAATATTCCCACATCTAACTTTCATTAACATTATTATTCTATCTGAATTTTAAAGTACATTTCTTTAAAACACAATGTAAACTGGCATCTCTTTTTCAACTTCTGCAAGGGCTGCATTTATACTGTATGAGTGTTTCCAAAGGTTCATCGGACCGTCGGACAAATCCGGTAAAAATAATTATACCTGCTTAAATTTAAACCAATACTGTCTACAGTGAAGATAAGACAAAATCTCTCACAAAACGTAAACTCCTAATAAAATTTTTTCTTGAAGCAAACTATAACTCGCCTGTATTTCGGATCACAGCATTAATATTATTCTGAAATGAAAAGATGTGTGATAATGATTTTACACATCTGGTACTTGCTCGCATACGAAAACATATATGTATACACAATCTAGGGCGTGGGCACTGGGCGTCCTTTCTATCCGTTGTACACAATACTTGAGAAAACATAATAGCCCAGACACATGCATTATATAGATTGCCTGATTGACGCGTATTAACTACTTGCTTGTGACCACAGGAGTGACGAAACTGACTTGTGATGTTACATCGATCTTATGTTAACTAGAAATGTTGACCTCTGGAGAAAGATAACTTGAAACTTTTAACATGGATAGATGACATGATTCTTTTTGTATACATAGTTTGCAAGATTGAAACAAATAATCTATACTGAAATAAATAAATAAACAGGAGATTTTGTGCCTATGACATGGACCCTTTATCACATTTGTTTTATATCTGGAGGTTCCTTGTCCTTATGATACGTTTATGTATTATCTTTTCTTTTCTTTTTTCTTTTTTTTTTTTATTCTGCTTAATCATATTTCCATCACTATGTGAGTCATAAGCTATAAGTGATATTGTTGAATTACTTTGATCTTAAACGCCAAATTTATCCGAAAATTAGCAAAGTTTCGTGAATTAGAGGGTATGAATAATAACAAGAAATCATGCCTCATCCCTCACCAATGGATGCCTAGAGAATTTATGGTTGACAGAGAGCTATACCGTTCTTTGCTGAACTCAGATTTTTAACAATTAGAATTTCAAACAGATATGAACAAAATGAAACTACGTAGTGACGACTAGTTAGAATAATTTGTAACGTCAAAACTTCTAGTGTTATAATTAATCACTTTACTCTTCTTCAGGACAAATTTACATCTGATAATTTCAAATAATCACGCATTTTTACTGTTATCATGGTCTTGCAACATTATTTTATACGCTGATTCGTCAAGGACAGGGACGTCTCACCTGGTCACTATCATATGCGATTAAACATATATTCATTAAAAATATTTATCGAATGATAAACAACCTTTAACTTTCTTTAAACTGTCCTCTATTTGTCAAGTTCCTGCTACAATGAACCTTTACTACCTCTCCTATCAATATCTCCACTATTACAGGTATAAATTTATATGTATAATAGAACCTGTCTTCGGGATTGCAATAAATACCATCATTAAAAAAATTTCGATCACAGGACAGCTGCAGTTATGACTATGCATAAAGGATGAATTATCATTGAGCAATGACTCATCATTTCTGGTGCCAAGTTATGATGGACATCAAGAGAAAGCTCTTCACTCGTTGATTCAATGAATAATGAACGAATCTGTTTCTTCAAACAACATTAACAAATTACACAATTTCAATGATTGACATTTCTAGGACAAAGAAAAAATTACGCACGTAAATACATACATTTTGACCTGACATATGCATTACATATATGACATTTATAATTTTCAATGATTATTCTCTTGTTTCATTTCTTAAGTCATTTAAACGAACGAAAACATCAAGAAAAATAAAAATGTGTTGTTTCACTTCCTCATTTACTTGATTGTCCGTCCTTAACACGAGTAGTTGTGGGTTCGAATCAATCTATCCATATATTTCCCTCCTGATACATTTTGTGTCTGACTATATAACCCTAGGTTATTTAAATTATGCAGAAATTAAACTGTCTCGTGATATGAAATCTGGGTAAAATGAAGGCGTAGTACAATGGTGAATGGATTGTTTTGCCAATAGCTCAATTGGTATAGCGTGAAAAGCAGAACTGGGTATTCGAATGGATTTTGTTCTTGCTTTAGTTTTATGCGGTTTATCCATAATATAATCGTACCAAAGAAATTGTTTTAAATCTAACTTCAGCTTGTATCGTAATTTTCGCGTGACCAAAAAAACCGCGCTTTCAAGTTCACCTAGTCGATATATTATTTTTCGCACCAATAAACAAGTAACAATATGTAACAATCAAACCGGAAGTCTCACAAAAGATATTGGCATTGGATAAAATATCCCTGAGATATAGATCTATGAGTAATTCATAATTATGCTACGCATGGCGTCATTCGGCATAAATTTATGATTTATGAAGCTACTGATGTATGCCTACATTTTATTTTACATAGCTCTCTATTTAAATGGTATTGTTCATACGTGTATATATATGTATTTACTTCCTAGATTTGAAAATTTCTTGCAGGACTTTTGCGACGGATGTTGCATGCAGGACCCTTACTCTTCCCTGACACTTGGTCTCCCCTCGATTTTATTGGGGTCCGCATTTGTCTGAATTTGACATGATACTGTCCTTTTATTCCATCGACTATGAGATATAGTTTACCCTTCGGAACCTCTTTGTTTTTTACTTCACTAAAAGCCCCCCAAAAAAGTCAGGATATTAGTGTTTTTACTATAGCTTTAGCGCTTCCCTCTTAATTCTAAAAGTGCTTTTAAAAGGGTTTTTGATTACTAATTCTATCAAGATAAGCGATAAACTACTATATATTTTTATTTCATATTCTTATTTATCTTTTCTTTTAATTTATAATTATTATTTTAATGTTTGATTATTTTTGGTCAGGCTATTCAGT
The DNA here is from genome assembly GCA_035048485.1 of Pteria penguin. Taxonomy (NCBI): domain Eukaryota; kingdom Metazoa; phylum Mollusca; class Bivalvia; order Pterioida; family Pteriidae; genus Pteria; species Pteria penguin. Next base: position 63,469,352 of record CM068581.1, on the reverse strand, counting down.
TTCGAGAGTTTGTGGGAGCTTTTCAGAATAAAATTGGAATCTCGGGATTTTTTAGAAACTAGTATTAATTCACTTAATTCAATTATAAAGAAGAACAAACAATAATAGTGTAAACACTTTTTATTCTGTGTGTGTGTTTGTAATGAATTTATCTGTAGCGTACAAATACTTGTAAAGATTTACCTCGATTAAAATTTTCAAATAGATCTCAGCATACGAAAGAATAATACAAGTTACCTTTCCTGTAGAAAATACTATATCCTTCAGGAACTTTGGATGTTATGTCTTCTGGTGTTAAATCCTGTTTGGCTTTTCGCATTTTATCAATGTTGCATGCTGCCACAACTTCGTCGTAAAATGCATCATCATACTCTTTTCCGATAAATGCCGCTGTTTTCTTTACAACAGTCTTTAAATCCTATCAAAATGTAAATATCAATAAAAGACTGTTGTTTAAGAATTACCACCAGTATGAAATTCTCATATAATGTAGGTACGGTCTACTTATAAATTCTATCTGAATTTAAATGAAGCATTAACTAATTATGTCACATTACTTTGGCTTTTTATGCGATTAATAGATGAAATAATCTTATGCATGCATGGAATATGAAAGTACAGGACATTCTATTGTAGAATGTTTGAATGTAACGGTAGAGATTAAATCAAAGAGAAAACATAAGACATCTGACAAAGCTATATGACACAAATCACCAAGGACCTACACACAAAAAATGACAACGGCATAATATACACGGAACGACATTACAAAAATATTCGATTGTGCTGCGGTTACGATACCTACTTAGGACAGTCAGTTGAAGTAACAAACGTCACTCAATTGGTGTGGTTAAGCGGTTTACGGGCGCCCACCTTCCCACTCAGCGCAAAAGCAGCACAGTCAAAGGACACACATCAAAAATTTATAAATAATCCTCTATATAGAGAACAAGGATCAACAGATTTCTCAAGGTGAGAGGTCATAAAATTTATTACACATGAAACAATTATAGAATAAGATGTTGCTATCAAAATATATAAGAAGACATCAACATAAGTAAATCGTGCTCTTCCCGTCTGTAAGCGAGCTCAGATCCTACATGAATCTTGTAAACGAAACTACGTAAGTTTAACAATTCTGATTTGTGAATAAGCTCTTAGTATTTCTACTATCTACTATATATCTAAATTTGTATTCAGCCGAAAGTCGGATCAATTAATAGATGAATTTTAGAAAGTTACCATGGTATATTTGCAGACTTGATCTTAATCCTTATTTACATTTCAATCATATAAAGTATTATTTTATTCTTTCTCTTCATGAGCCCGTAAACCGGATAACCGCACCATTTGAGTGACGTTTCTTACTTTAATTGACCGTCCTAAGTCGGTATCGTAACTGCAGCACAATCAAATATTTTTGTAATGTTGTTATTTTCGTGTATAGTCTACTATTATCACCTTTCGTGTGCATGTCCTTGGTGAATTTTGTCATACAGCTTTGTCAGATGTCTTCTGATTTCTCTTTGACATGAATACATACACTTTCATACTCCGTGCAAGTTTCAACGAAAATGGTTAGCTATAGCTTTTTTCTATACATGTTTGTTTATAGATATTAGTATTGCTGTGTGTATCATCTGCATTTCAGTGTTTGACCCCCTTGTGTATAGTACTATTTTCTGTACATTGTGGTATGGACCACAGTCATCAAAAAGTGAAGTGCAGATTTATATATTGTCCCCCAATCAATTTCGATAACCTTATGAGTAACCTTTTAACCATCTCCCGCGCAAAGTATGACTTCTTCTTTCCATGTGATCCATGAATGCTTGCTGTGGCTCTTATTTGCAAATGCTATTCACATAGTAATGTATACTTACATATTTAAGAATTAAGTAAAGGAAAGCAAATTTAAAGCAGCAAAACCGTTTCAAGCATTTTATAAATATTCATTACTATTTTTATATAAAGATATAAATATATTGTATACATATATATATATACATGTATTGTAATGTTTTCGGATATTAGCCTCAAACATGAGAATGAGTTTATTTATGGGTGTAGAATGTATGAAACTATAAAAAACACATTCCAATATAACTTTGTACCATATGCGAAATCAAGATCTCACGTCTTATCATTAGTCTTAATGCCCGACATTTACATGTCCAAAATGCTTTTGAACAAAAGTTCAAAATTCAAATTACATAAAAATTCATTCACAAAATTCATATTCAATTACATAAGAATTTTGTGAGTGTAAGTAGTAAAACAGATCCTTACAAAAAAGAATTGATTAAAAATATATACCTACATGTATAATTCCCCTAAGGTGATGCCCTCTGTTTTTGTCCTACACTTTCGCGAAAATTAAATCTCTTTCGTCTGTCCGTCTGTCACAAAAATTTAAACCTTGGTCATAACTTTTTAACCGTAAGACGTATGGCTTTCATATTTGGCTAGTGCGTTCCTAATTGCAATACTTTTCCATTGGTACCAAAATTTTTATCATGTGACCTTGACCGTGACCGTTGACATACTTCAATTTGCCCTTACTGATAGAACCTCGAATGTGGGGGACCACAATTCTCTGAATGTGCTTGATATGCTTATTACGAGGCCAACACTGTCCTTAGTATGCGTAATTGTAAAATCATTGGTGCAAAATTCTCAGTGTAAAGACAGTTGTTATCCCCTCATGACTGTATTGAATAATTTCTGTATAATTTCTAACAAACTTATCAGAAGATGAAATATTTGTAATTCTGCACATCCTTGTTATTATATAAAGGGTTGTTTTCATCGAGCGCTGTCATCTTTGAACGAACAACGATACCTCTATGCAATCTTCATACTTCAAAACAAGAAAGGGTAAATCTGAAGATTTTCTGAAGGTCACCATCTCTGTTCTCCAATCCAGCCAACTTTTTGCAAATACTGTTTGAAAATTGAAATAAACGTACCATCAGTTATTTGTTAAAATTTTCAATATAAGTGAATTACATTATTTAATTTCTATCTCGATCAAACAAACTATGGCGCAAAAAAACCCGCAGTTGTCAAACTTTTATTTTTCATAGCCCAATCTATCGACCTGAGCAATGAATTTCTTTCAAGAATTTCCTTCTTTTTTTTTTTTTTTTTTTTTGTTTGTTTGTCTCCTGTTTTATCGATTACAAATATTGGTGACAGTATTCCCTAATTAGAAACAGACAGTTCAATCGACCCAGTCCAATCGACCCAGTCCCCTTAAAATCAACGACGGATCGATGACGTTCTTACTTCTACAGAGACATGGGACCTTTGGGTTTTCTGTTTGTTTTGGGGTTTGTTTTTTTTTACTTTTTCTCGTAAATCTATACAATAGGGCGAAGGCGCGGAGGATCTTTTCGAGATCTTACGCGACTTGGATGCTTGGAGATAAACAAACGCACGTGTTACGATTATAACATATTGCAAGAGAGGCTCGTTCTTTCTTATTATCATCAACACTGATTTTTTCATATTGAGATTATTGGTTATAGCATTTTCGGTTTTGTATTGAATTCAATATTGAAGTGAATTTTTAATTAAAGTCATCACTCATCACTGAATAATAAGAATGCATATTATGTTACATCTAGGTACAAGAATGTGAGCAAGACAGGGGGCATTTTGGATACAGCATCCCAAGAGTAGGACTCCGAGAATAAACCTTGACAATGGAGGAATTATTTCCACCACCTCCCAAATTAGCAACATACAGGTAAGCATAAAACACACAGTCACAGAATTTATCAACTTAAGTGAAGTGATATTCCATGAATTCTTTTGTTCCAGTATGTAAGTACTAAGAGTAGATCATTTGTCATACCCAATCACAGGTCTACAGTTTGAACGTTAAATTTTTCATGTGCTATTCATGTCATCTGGTAGGGCTACCACAAAACCTGTTGAAGTGATGGATATCATTTTCCGATGTGACAAATCGAAAGATGTTGGTAGATTTTCAGGTTCACAATGTCAAAATTGAATTGTTATTTTTATAATTAAGAGTTACAGTCTATGTGTTGCAGGTTTTATGTAGGTAAAGAATTGAAATGAGGTAAAAAAGAACACACCATAAGAATATTTTTACACGTAACTTTGTGAAAATAAATTCACATTTTGTTACTGTACAAGTCTTTGTAGGAATCAGAATTTGAAAATTAATGAGTTTTTAAACATCACATGCAAGCTTCAATTTATTTTTGTGATAATTTTCTGGGTTTTCCCCCTGATTTTTGTAGAATCTGATTCTTAGAAAGACTGTAGTTCTTAATTAATATCTTGACACATCATTTAATCTTTTGTACAATATTCCACAACACATGGATTGAATTGGGCATGCTTTTGAAATTCATACTGTCGATTTATTGTTAAATGGATTTTACTTTAGCTGAAACTTATTTGCACACAGAGTATTTCAGCACATCAACTTTACAAGTATGTAGCCGGAAAAGCTAATCTCATGTTTTAAAATACCTATGCAGTTCAAATTTCGCCATTACTTCTTTTTCATGTTACATTTTATGTTCATTTTTGTTTCAATCCTACTAATAATATAACTGAAATTAACTTGAACAACATTGTTTTTTGTAACTCATAATAAAATAATATACAACACAATAAACAAATGTAATTTAAACAATTCTGTAATATGAAAGATAGCATAACTTTAATTCATGTTGAAGAGAATTATATTTTGTTGAGAACTCGATTTTAGGTGATTGATATCATAGTTTCTGTTGTTTAACGTATTTTTGAAAATGTTGTATTATTTCAGTCATGCACTGGATAGTCTCTGAAGAGCCCACTGCTCAAGAGTTGGACATTCCATGTATTGAAGACCTGCTCCTCACACAGGAATATTCCAGTGCAACAAATACATGTATAATGCAGTAGCTTAAGAGTAAAAAACGAAGAAGTACCGAAGGGTAAACCGTATCTCATAGTCAATGGAATAAAAGTGAAATATGGTGTATAATGTCATATTCAGACAAATGCGAACCCCAATAAAATCGAGGTGAGACCAGGTGCCCGGGAGGAGTAAGTGTCCCTGATTGCATGCAACACCCGTTGCAAAAGTCCTGCTCCACCTATTCAAGTCGAGGAAGTAAATACATTAATATACTCGTATGAACACATGAAGGAGACAAGAACACGAAGTCAAATTTTCATATTCAAGGCATGAAATGTTGTTTAACTGAAATTCCGGCGTCGGAAATGCACGTGAACAAATGTCTGCATATATACGTATTATGTCAAATCAAGTATAGTCAAAAAATTAAGATGATGAGTTTGTATGGTCAGGTCCCAACATATCGGTTAAAATTCTTGAAAGAGGAATCTGAAACTGCACTACAACCCTATATCGACCAAAGAACTTCATCAGTGACAATTTCAAACCTTCCTCAATATATTCTTGTGAGAGTAGTTTCGTGGCAGGAAGTCTCGCTCTCAGGACAAAATTTTCGTATTTAGAGCATGACCTGGCATAGCGTATAAGTTGTGAAATGAAGCCGTCATAAGCGGGAGAGGAAGGTATGTTGCTACTCAGAAAAGAGAAGTTGGTAAAAATGAAATTGAAATCGTCACGTTTGCCATAGAGAGAGGTTATTACTGAACCATCGTCACAAATTGATAGGAATATATCGAAATATGAAGCAGAAGATGCGCTCTCAGTTGTATCTTTTATCTCGAGTTCCTTTAGATATATGGTGTTGAGGTGATCGTTAAATACAGGGTTGTTAATCGACAAAACATCATCGATGTATCTGTATGTAAAGTTGAACCGAGATGCTAATTGTTTATTGGCTTTGGAGAACAGAGACTGTATAATTCTGCTTTGTAAGAGTACAAAAATATGTCAGCCAAAAGAGGCACGCAATTAGTACCCATCGGAATGCCAACGATTTGTTGGAACACTTTTTCACCAAATATCACAAAAATATAATCAATAGGAGGTTCTAACATTTGGATGATCTCTTTTTCTGTGTATTTGTTGCTGGAATCAGACTGTTCGTTTACAAAATATGTCTCGTTGTGGCCTAAAACGAGATACTTATACCTGGGAGTTAATTTTTTGTTAAAGAAGGGGTTTTGAATACATGATGATATTCTAATTTTGAGTTTTTGATGAGGAATGGTTGTATAAAGAGTCGAAAAATCAAAAGATTTTATGCTAGTGACATTATTGAAAATAGGAGATTTTAAGTGCTCTAGAAGTTACTTAGAATATTTTAGGATCCACATATGATTGATTCCGCTTCTCGAGTAAACAGTAAGGCAGTATTTCTGAAGACCATGTTTGGTTTCTTTTAGAATCTTGGTGAGTAATATGAAAAGAGACAAAGCTTGCCATAACTAAGGAGCAGATGCAACAGGTTTGTAATTCTATTTGTTGTTGCACACAATAACAGAGTAGAGTTCATTAGGTAAAGTAACTAGCTGAATAGAGCATCCATCTTGTAAGTCATGCAACTGTTTTAGATTTAAATCCTAGTCATCACAGATTCTATACGCATACATCCATCAAACCCATTCCAGGTTTTGTGGAAACTGCAGTTGTGACAGAATGGAGAATGTATGGTGAGTACAAAATTTTAAAGGAGTTTATGTAATTTGAAAGAATTTGATGAAATGACTACTTTGAATGTAGTATCTTATATTGAACTATAACTTGTAATTGAAAATATTATAATTTTTTTTTTGGGGGGGGGGGGTTTAATTGGTAATGTGATGGTTATAGTATCAAATTCGGTCCAGGGCTTTTTTTACAATCAAAACTTATGCACGATATGTAAAATTCATTGAAAAGAATTATCCTTTGAACAATGTGCTTACTCTGACAAGGCTACATTTTTACTATTAAATTCAACGGTGTCTGTTATTTAATGATGTGGATATTAACTTGGGTGTCTGTAAAAGGGAGATTTCATCAATACATTATGCATGTCATATTTTATATGATTTCTTAAGCTGTAGTCAGAGTAAAAGTTACAAACAGAAAAGAAAACGTTAGGCTTCAAGTCCAAGTTCACAAGGAAAGTGTTAAAAAAGAACACATGTACATGTATATAGTATGCAATCTACATTGGTGTATGTTCATTTCAAATACAAAACCTGACATAAACTATAAAACTTAATGTGCCATCATTGACTGCATATTAACCTAATACTGACATTTTATACAGATTCCCACCACCACTGTTTAAACAATTACTGTCCTCCCATGGCTCATATGGGGATGTTGTTGTTACAGAAACAGGTAAATGTATCTCCTTACAACATTAATCAAGATATTTGTCAAAAATGTTTACCTGCTGATTCTACAAAAATCAACCTTAGCATGTAATGGCGTTTCCTGACTGCTGACACTATACATATTTCATTTTTAAACTTTATATGTGTGTTGCTTCATGAAAGTGGGGTATTTGGAGCAAGTCCAAATGGTATTATCCATCGTCCTGCTTTATATAACTATAATCATTCAATTTGATTAAAACCACATATTTATTCCGTTTCCCGATTTGTCCTATATCGGATAAAGACCTGGCGAAACCCCGTAAGAGGCCATGTTCAACCAATCAGTCGATCGTCTACAAATTCCTAGGAATAAAATTAACATCCCCAGCGTTCGTGACCTACAAGGTACTTTTTGAACAGTGTTCGATACATATTGCGTCACTATCACGTGCCCAGCCGAGTCATTGATTGGCTATGGGAAATAACGGTTTCGATGACTGAAGCGTCATCAGAGTTCACCAGAACATGACCCCTTACGGGGTTTCGCCAGAATTTTATCCTCAATGTGACAAATAGAGAAGCGGAATAAAGATATGGTTATAATCAGATTGTATAATCATCAAGACCTCGAATTGACACAGCAACTGGAGGCAATGGGTTTGCGGCCGGATGTCTTGGGAATGAAGTGCCCATTCAGTGTAAGGAATATGACTGTTCCCGAGGCCATAACATTTTGCAAAGGATTTTGTTTAGGTACTCTCGCAATTTAAATACTTAAAACCTCTATTCACAGACATTATATTCAGATAAGATCAGATAATTCATTCCACATTAGGGCCCTTGTAGCATAACATTCAACAATTTGATACAAACACATTTACAAACAGTAAGTGGAGAAAAACCGTGCTTTCTACATCATACCATCCATATTTGAGATTAATATTATTCATGTATCTGTGGTCGTATTCACAAAAACTCGTAAGTTTTAATCTTAGGATTACTCTTAAGACTGTCGTAATGTTTCTCTTAAGTAATTTTCACGAACGCCCTCCTAAGATCACTCATAAACTTAGGATCGGGGAAACGACAAATCATTAACGGACTATCTTAGTATTATCCTAAGTTTAAAACAGTCCTAGCAACGGCTGTTATATCTTTCTTCACTTTCGTTATAGTGATATATGCCTTTCATTTTCAGTGGCAAATTTAGAAAGAAGGGGGAGGACGTTCGACCGCTGCTTTAAAACCAATATAAATAAATAAATACAAAGGAGAGTTATCATCTATAATTGTGTACGCGGCAGAGTAGTATAAATACAATAATCGTACTCGACTCTCCATTGTGACAAAATTTATGGCTTTAAACCCCTTCCCTTTCCTGACTAAAAAAAAGGTAAATCGTAATATTTTTTAATCTCTCCTTGTAGATCCCCCTTAGCGGTCTGCAGACCCCTCGCCTGGCTTCAGCCCTCGAAATTCAAAAGTTGGTTTTCATGTATAGCATGAAGAAGGAATTTTGCATATAAACACAAGACCATGACTACTTTTAGTGTTAATTTTGTCTGTTAAATATCCTGTAGAAAGGAAAGTAAAGAAAGTTCACCTTGTTTGTGTGATAGATATAATTTTGTACAGGAATTTACATAGATCATAATATCCTAAGGCCAAGGTAATCTTTTACTTGCACGGTGATGTCTATTACATGTTATGTCCATCAGTGTATCCCTGTATATAATATATTATATATCCATATATACAACTCTACTGTAATGAATTGTTATTCTAATGTGACTGAACAAGATAAATATTGTTACATTGAATAAAGCTGTAATAATTACTGTATAATACTGTCAGGCATACAATTACTTGTTAAACAATCATTCATAGACTCCTCTTGAAAATATTAACCTTAACAACAATTTTAATGGAGGTTAAAGGATTAAAGTGTCTCCTTTTAAGTAGTCTTGAGAAGTAACAATATGAATATCAATCTCAGTATAATAGTCACTTACCATTTAGGAAACATTTACCCATTTGGTAGCACATTGGACTTATATGCCAAACGTTATGGGTTCAAATCACTGCATTTCCTGCCTTAGTCACTCGGTTAAGAAGTTTGGGTTATTCAATATCAAAGAAAATATGGTGAGCGAATTAGTTCAAGATTACAATGTTCTATAGAAATTCATACTACTCTTTTCTGTTTTTGTTTGACAAATACTGTATCAGGGTGAAAATGGTAGTATTTAATTACTCTATGTTCAGATTTGCGGGTAAGTTGATGTAAGTGCCACAGTCGTATTTTACATTTAGGATCTCTTGTTAAATACAAGGAAACACCCTGCCCCTCTGTCATGCCGTCCAATTAAGGAAATCTGAAAGCTTATTTCACTTACAAATAGGGCTTCCATATTTTACACACACCATAATAAGTACTGCATTTTGATATCAAGACATTTGACATATTGACTTTTTTATTAGGGTAAGAAGTTCTGGAAGTACAATTATCTTAGAGTATAAGGTATGGAGCTTTCATACTGTCCTGCTGAGGCTTCTCATATATTTGTGAAATTAGGTAGAGCCTACACCACATTTGTGATTTTTTGCTTAATGGCACAGTTGGCGATATTGTGGTTATAGATATGTAACTGCGCATAGATGTGTCTGTATGGATCTGAAAAAGCGACCTACTGTCTGACATGTCTTCATATATGACATAGACAGGTAGATGTCCTTTCACAGTTTTACCCAAGACCTTTTCTTATGCTATACCCTTCCATTGTGCAATTGGAATCGAACCTAAAACTTATAATAGCTCCTTAACCATTAAGACTAGAGTGCATCCAGTGCCAGTTACCACTATATGTATGCTTTGAGAGTGAACATATATATACAAAATTTATTTGTTGTATATTCAGCTTTTGGGTTAGAATGTGTTGCTCTTTGGCAGAGCAGAGATAGTTATACGGCATATGTTAAAAAGGCTCAGTACATTTAGTGGGTAGAGCATCCACTTTATGAAATGGAAGGACCTGGGCTTTGATTCTCATCCCACATACTCATTTTCTTCTCCTGTTTCTTACAGTATGTAAATAATTGATTATAGTATAGAGTTAATTGGATGAAAGCAAGAAACAACCTAGATAATGTGTTGAGTTCAACATATTCAAACGCCTTTCCCTGATTCCAAAAAAAAAAGAGTAGATTCATTCACCTTCAGGCCATTCTTGAAGTGACAGCTGCATATTCCGTCACCATCTGTGATGGTCTGATCTTGTCGTCTAAAAAATTTATAATAAATTCATTAACAACAATGATTAATGTTGCATATAGTGTAGTATCTGACAAAAACAAGATGAGGGATGTGGATGATTATGGAATTAGGGACAATGACTGTTGCTAAATTGAACTACATGCAAGAGATGGACAGTTTTGTTTTGTTTTGTTTGTTTGTTTCTTTTTTGTTTTTGTTTTTGGTTTTTTTTTTTTTTTTTTTTGATAAAATAAACATAATTAAATCTCCCCAACAAATGACTGGAATAAGCGCTTGAAATTACCCTCTACCTTTTCCTCTTTTCTCAGGTTTGCGGTCATTAGTTGATTGTTTCAAGTAGACTCTAAATCTTAAGTACTTCATGAAAATTGCCCACTCATACGATGTATGATTCCAGCATCGTACTCACTGAAAATTTTGTCAATTTCTTCTGCATCATGCATATCCAAGGTCATATGCATACTTGCTATTCATTATCCATTTATACTCACCTGCAAAATTTTTCCCACTGTCTCATAGTCTTCTTTGGAAAACGAAAAAAGAGCACGTTTCTCGTAAACTCTAGTGATTGCAGTTAGCGACAAAACACAACATACTAACGATTTCAGAGATTGCCCTTGTCGACTAAGTGAAAATGAAACCACGAATGTGTTTGTTCATCTCCAACACCAATTCCGGAAGTGACGCCATTACGAGACTTTCTCACCCTGTCATTTATTAATTTATTCACCATATCAATATAAACATTTGCACAGAATAAATGTTTGTGAATCACTGATGCCTTTTGACGAAATTTGCATCCATTAAATGTGTTTTTGAAAGCTAAACTTCTGGTCAACTACATTTACTTCTTAAAAGGAAACATCACAAAGAATGCACATGCAAATATTAAACCTTAAATCTATCCATACAAAAATCATTTTGATATATGAATGGAGAAACTGACTGTCTAACTAAAATCCTGCATTACAAAAATATCGGAATTTTAGGGATAAAAAGTCACTATGACATATATGCACTTACATTTTCCTTCCAGGAACGTATCAAGAAACTCTTGAAAAGTACATTCTGTTTGCCAATACCTGAGGAAAAAATAGTAATAAGAAGTAACCACGTCTTTCGGGTTCCGAAAAAGAGCAATGATTTTGCCTCGACCTCCTAGTAATTGGCTCGGTAACATTCTGATAGGGACGTGTGAATGAAACACTCTCGGAGAGCACATTCCATCTAATTCTGTGACATTACGATAACAAACAGGTGCGTCCAAAATGTCTGATCCTAAATATTGTATCTTCCCCGTCTGTAACATGTGTACTAATTCCCGAAGCAGGTGTGTTCCGCTTTTAGGGTATGTAAGTACAAAGACATCATCCTTTCTGATTGTTATATTCTTAAATGCCATTAAATGTTGTTGTAAGTTGTCAGCATTTACACCATCACAGAAAACATCAGCAGCGAATATATACCCGTCATAATGATATGTCTTAAATACAGATTTTCCCAAAGTGAATTCTACCATTGTCCCCTACAAGAAAACAAGCATCAATGATGATGATTATAATGATGATGATGATGATGGTGATGATGATGATGCAAGAATGGTAACGGAATGCCGTTAAAGAAAATCCTGATCTTATATAGGCTACAGTTTAGATTCGAAAAAGACATCCGATTCAGATGTAAGAGAAAGTTGTTAAGGACAAGTAGAGCAATCAAGAATTCGTACAAAATATTCGATCGTATATTAGATACATACTACAGATGTTTAACAGAGCGACAGGCGTCACGTATTTGTATCGTCAATCAGTTTACTCTCCACAACAACTGTACCTTAAAAAGCATATTTTTGAAATTTTATATGTAGTCCTCCATATTTGGAAGAAGAATCAACCTCACACCATGATGTCCAAGAAATATAAACAGGAACAATATTATGGATTAGAATTTGAATATCAGAATTATAAAGCGAAATCAAAATATCCAACCATGATTTACCATGATCCGTAAGTGTTCCGCCCAACGCTCACAGGGGACGAAAGTCTGGGGCTTACATCCTCTGAAAGGCCAGTCATAGAGTTCAGAGAGCAACGATCAAGGACTCGTAGAGGGGTCAAACACAAGAAATATTTCCTTCGATATGATCTCATTGCCATACCGTCGATGTGGAAGGCGTCAAACAATATTTAACCCAACGAGATGAAATCATAAAAGCCTTTGACAAAATGTTATACTTTCTATTTTCTACTTTAATGTCAGTAGATACCGCGAATAATAAACATCTAATTTATATACCTGTGTCTAATCTATTATACTCTTTGTGTTTTTCGACAATTTATTTCTCTTCAGTAATGCCAAACCACCAAGCATTTGTGTGCCACTCTCATTATTTCTTTGTTGTATCATCGGTGTTAAACAAGAGTTATGAGATTACAGAACCTTATCTACTTTAAATTCCGGGGGTTCGTATTTGTGAAATGCCTTCCTCTCTTCTTAATCACTTTAATTACACTACAATGATATAGCAAAATTTCTGCTATCAATTATTTTTAACTCTTAAATTGAATGCTTTATCAATTATTATTTTTCTTTTCATTTATTTATTTATCTTTTAAAAATTGTGACTTTAATACGATGCCTGTTTATTTAATATCAGGTTTGCGATGCTTGATAATAACGTTCGTCTAATAATATGAATTTGAGGATTTATTACAACGCGGCTGGTAAAAAACAAGATAAATACTCATCAAGGACACCAAGTTTCACCTCTAATATCAACGGTGTATATATGTTTACTGTATTACACTGTTGAGCTCCAGATGATAGTATAACATCTTTTTTTTTTGTATATTACACCTTTAATCTTATTTCTCTATAAATAAAACAACACGGGGAATTTACTGTAACAAAAGCTGTTACATTGTTCTCACACTAAGGAAAATCTCCCTTAATCATAGCTTGGTTCTTTAACGATTAACTTGGGTTCACTAAATTCGCAGTTTCGGCCTTGAACATCTCTGACCATAAGTTAAATGTTGAAATGCACGCATGTTGCACTTGCTTAATGTCTTGTATATATTAAATTCTTTTCTGTCAATATGATATTGATAATGATGTTTCACATGTTATCACTGACAAATATGAGTGTCAAAGAGTCACAACTTTAACATTTACCACTACTGAAATTAATCCGATGTCGTGATCTATAACCTTCTCCGCGATCTTGTAAAATAAGGGAAGGATTACCTAACCATTCAGTCTAAGAGGTGAATATAATGTGAATAGCGAACTAACTTTTACAGGTTTAAAAAGGTAGTTATTTTAAAATGAACGGACACAGAACCACAAACTGTTCCCTCTTCTGCAAGTAAACACACACACACACACACACACACACACACACACATATATATATATATATATATATATATATATATTCAGTACAATAAACCATGAGACGAATATCCTTCATGGACACCAGGTTTTACTGCTATGAAAACGGTCCATAAATGTCTATTTTATTACTATGTTGAGTGCCAGATGATAGTATAACATCTGTACGTATATTTCACTCCTAATCTTATTCATCAATCAATAAAACGACAAGGAAAATGTCGTTCAGATTTAGTGACAAGATTTGGTAAATTATTCTAAAACTAAGGAATATCTGTATTGTGCATAGCTGTCGATAAATTGGTTCTCTTTCGTATTTTACATCGTATATATTAGATTTTTTTTCTTGTCAAAATGAAATTTGCGATTCCTATCAAGTTTTTTTTTCTGTGGATGTGATATTGACAATGATATTTTACATGTTATCACTGACATATATAAATGTTAAAGATTAAAACAAGTTATATTTACCATTCTCGAAATCCAGATGAAATCCAAAATGTCGTGATGGATAACCTTGAACAGAATCTAGTAAAATAGGTGAAGGATAACGTGGCAACCCAGATATCGGTGAATAGACTGCCTCACGGTGCATTTGTTACAAGTGGATAAAGGGATGTATTTAAATATAAAGTGACATAGAATCAAAGGCCTCTGCAGGCAAACACACCTATCGTATTTCTTTTTTTTTTTTTTTTTTTTTTTTTTTTTTTTTTTTTTTTTTTGGTATCTAGTGAATCCTTAAAGTGAACTAAAACTGCAGTGTTCCCATGCCTACAGTACAATACATTTTAATGGGCATGGCGGTCTTTAATAATTTTAGATATTTTTGAGTGGTGTTGTAACATTAAAATTCTGTTATCAAATATTTTCGCTAACTTCAATTCAATTTGTGTTATTAATGATGTACGGGATCAATTAAAAATTTACATTCAGTAATTTTATAATATGATTTAGCCGCATTTTCTCCTTTGTGGCGTGGAACTGGTAAGATTTAATCCTAGGCTATTTGATTCAAGTGTAATTGATGTTTTTATTTTTATTTATTAATTCTATTTTTCATTGTTAATTACTACTATTATTTTTTTTTCTTTTACTGATATAATATACTAAACAATGTTGTACTATAACGTATAATAATTTGACATTGAGGATTCATTCCATTGCGACTGGTAAAACAGGAAACAAATACTCATCAAGGACACAAGGTTTCACCTTTAACATCAATAGTCTATATATGTCTATTGTTAATCTTACTCATCACTTAATAACACGACGCGACTAATGCAGTTCGAAGTTACTGTGACAAGAGTTAGAAAATTATTCTAAAAGAATATCTCCCTTATGCATAGCTGTTTTAAATGGGTTCTTTGGCAATTATTTTGAGCTCAGTAAAGAGATTAGATTTGCTCTTTAAACACCTATACTTTCAGTTTTGACCCAGAAAATATCTGATGAGATGTTGAAATAAACGCGCTGTGCTCTTAATTTATATATGTGTTTATATTTATTCTATACACAGTTTTCTTTCAATATGATATCAACAATGCCATTTTACATGTCATCACTGACATATATGAGTATTAAAACTACAACTTATATTATTTACCATGTGTTATATCAAGAAGAACCTGCAATGTCGTGATCTATAACCTTAAACACTACCTTGTAAAATAAGTGAAAGATTACTTGACGACCCAGATAAAGGTGAATAGCTTACCTCAATATCCATTTGTTACAAGTTGACAAAGGGAGTCATTTAAATATAGGCTGATACTGCATACAAACTCTTCTACGGGCAAACACATCTATCCGACTTTTTTGGTATTATATCTATTTTGTTATATTAATCTCAAAATTACAATCTTTGATAATTTTGTAATGTAACGAGTAGTTATTTGGAGTTAAGATTTATTACAATACGGCTGGTAAAACACGAGACGAATATGCATCAAGGAGACCAGATTTCACTTCTCATATCAACGGTGCATATATGTCTACTGTATTACATTGATTGATTGATTGATTATTGTTTTACGTCACTCCACGATTATTTCACTTATATTGGTGACGGCATCTGCCTGATGAATTGCATACAAATTTAGACCTTTGCAAAGGATCCACCCGAAGGAATGAGGGATTTTTTACGTGCCACGGGACCTCGGTTTTTACCGTCTCATCCGAAAGACAGAACACCGGTGTGTCCAGGGCGGGAGTCGAACCCGGGACCTTTCGATCATGAGCCGAGCACCTTATCCACCAGGCCACACCGGCTTCTACTGTATTACAATGTTGAGTGCTAGATGATAACATCTAAGTATAACAATAAGTATAACATTTTTACGTATATTACACTGTTAAACTTTTGTTCAAATTTACTGCGACAAGAGTTGTTAAATTATTCAAAAACTAAGGAGTTTATGCATAGTTGTCCTTAAATGGATTCAGTAAATAAATTCGATTTGCTCTTCAAATACCCATGCTTTGGATTTCCGCTGCTTTTACCTTGAATATCTCTGATGAGACGTTAAATGTAGGAGTGCACGCACTGTGCGCTAAATCAATATATCTGTATATCTGTTTATATATATTCTATACACATTTGTTATTCAATATCTCAGTACTTTATATACATAAATATTGGAATTTTTTCTTTCAATATGATATTGACTGTGATAATTTACATACTATTTTTGACAACTATGAATATTGAAGACTAAAACATTTAATATTTGCCATTTCCGAAATCAAAATGAAAACTTCAATATCCTGGTCTATAACCTTGTCCCCTATCTTGTAAAAGAGGTTAAGGATATATGCGGCCTACTAAATAAAGGTGGTGATAAAGGTGAATAGACTGCATGATTATGCATTTGTTACAAATAGACCATATTCCAATTTTGATGATTGCTGTCTTTTTGTCCGAGCTGATACATTTTGGCGTTGTTTTTCATAGTGACGTCATAACGCATGACATAGATTCATTATAACGTCACTATGAAAAACAACGCCAAAATGTATTAGCTCGGACAAAAAGACAGCAATTATCAAAATCGGAATATGGTCTATTGGTAGAGGGGTCTATGTAAATATAAACTGAAACATGTATAAAGTTTTTTTTCAGGTTATACTTTCAAATCAGTCAAAACTGTAGTGTTCCAGTGCTTACAGTACGATGCATTTTAATGAGCACAGCGGTCTTTTATAACATTAAATATTTAAGAGTGGTGTTGTAACATTATAACGTTATTTTCAACTATTCATTTTCTAAGAAATAGAAAGTCTAATGTCTACGATATATATGTATCATTGAATAAGTTATGTATTCCCAGCGTCTTCATGATCTTTCTAGTTTCGGATTAAGGATGCCAATAAAGACCATGTAGTATATTATACATGTATCTGTTGGTTGCAAATAAATACATATATATGATGGAGGGGTTTTTTTTCTATTTTTAGCGATTTTTGTTTAAAATTTATGGACATGACCCTAAACCACCCAC
This sequence comes from Pteria penguin, assembly GCA_035048485.1. Classification (NCBI taxonomy): domain Eukaryota; kingdom Metazoa; phylum Mollusca; class Bivalvia; order Pterioida; family Pteriidae; genus Pteria; species Pteria penguin. The sequence continues at coordinate 63,451,913 of CM068581.1, read as the reverse complement.
GCAGATAAAGTGCTAGCATAGCTATTTTTGCTGCATTGCATCACATTTCAGAATATCACATCCTTCAAATCTCAGGGAGTATTCAGGATTTATATAATCTAATATTTATTATAACCAATATGCAGGTGACACTTCTGGTAGACTGAGGGTACCGTAAGTCTAGTTTTCAGTGCTTTTGTAGTAACGTGAAACATACACTTAAAATATGCGTACTTTCAGATCCTTTTAAAAGGAAATCTACTTTGCAATTTGCTACAATATGGCGTGTCATATCATGTGGCAAATGTAAGGGAGAATATCTTGGGTCAACACATTTTTTAACTACAGAGGAACTTTACTTTAAAAGCAATACAATAGATTTGCATCACAGATGCAATGTGCTTATTGCAAAACTTGCAACTTAGAGTGAATAATGTTTGCTACACTGTTGTAAGACAGATTAGTCTCCTACCTGCAGCGCACATACATGAATTTTCAGTCTATGGTCCATAACGTTGGAATAGTAAACTTCTGTGGAGTGACCACAAAGTTCTATTGATGGCTATTGTGTGATTCATCTTTTCAGTAAGAATTTTCATGTTGCTTTATATCATGCATTGTTTATTCGTTGTTAGAAAACCAACCTATTTTCTCATTGCCTTCTTTGTCAAAATTACATTCTGATTCTTTGCGATATGTTCATCATCCGGCAAATTGCAATTATTGTTTTGTGCCATTAATTCAAAATCTTTTTTATGAATTTAACAATTCCTCCAATTGGCAAAAAACTGTAATTCTCATACTTCATGAATATGAGAAAGAAAGGAAGGAGATGTCCCATAGAACGGCATAGTCCCGCCCTACACCAACAATCATCCATAGAGTGTTATTCTCATACTTGATGTATATCTATGAAACTTGGCAAGGTTGTAGTCATCATTGTCTCTTATAGATTTCAAAATCTTACATCGGACTATAATACAAGCTTAAGGTTTAAAAAAAATTCAAAAAGACAGAAAAAAAAAGAACAAAAACGTATATGACATAAAATTAATGAAAAAAAAAGGAAAAAAGAGAGAAAGAGAGTGAGTGAGATAAAGAAAATGTTCACACAGAAAAAAGAAAAGATGATATATTAATATAGGTTTATAGCTTCATTTGTAGATATATCATTTTTAAGATTCTTTGTTTAAATATATGTGAATATTTTGATTAGTAAAATTTATACAATTCTTTATTTAAATCCTTTTCCTGTTTGTTTCTCTCATATTCTTTTTTACTTTTTTTTTTTTTTTTACTTTTTTTTACTTTTCACTTTTTACTTTTATGCATCTCATTTCATATAGCCCTGGTTCCCACATTAAATCACTGGACCTTTCAACATCAACCCTATCGTAAGCCAGAATGACATTCCAATATGCCTCACTGACAGCAGTCTTCAAAGCTTCAATGAATGAGTAAATATTATCTAATCCCGAATAGAAATCTGTTGTCTCCATGTCCATAAAACGTTCAAGTACATATCTCGAGTTCAGCATTAGCTGGAAATGCAGGAATTTTGTAGTCTTGAGGAAAGTCTTGAGGAAACCCTTGTTGAAGTCACCCAATATAATCATATACATGTACTGGTGTGAAGGAATTTTGATAAAGTCATGTGAAGTTGTTTTTCACGAATACTGAGATCCTTTGCTGGATTTTTGTATACTGGCAATATATTGTATGTAACACGCTCCTTGGTTGCTCTCCCTACAATAACTTCGAGTCCATTTTCATTTAAAGAAAGGATGTGTTTATAATGAATGAAATCTTTGGCCAAAATCATTGACCCCCGCATGTCTTTTCAGATCCAGGATTGTGGTGTCATTTCTGTCAAGAACAATAGAATTTTTCTATACTGAATTTATCAGATGTCTTCAAAAACGTTTCTTGGAATACTAGCATGTCATCTTGTGCAAATGGTAAATTGGTAGCAATATCTTTAGTCTGTGTTTCGACGATTGTTGAGTTTGATAAGAAGTTTGTTTGGCCGTAAAAGAGGTGATGATGTTAAACACAAAGTACAACTTTGTCTCAGTCTATCCATTTCTACCACAAAATCATGATCAACTTTTATCTTTTTTTCATAGAAGTTCAAGAATTAAACACTACTTATATTTGTAACTTTACTAAGTGCCACATAAACAGTATGGGGTACAAACAATCCTTGAAAGAATATAGCGGCTTTCTTTAATGTTGATCCCTGAGATTTGTGAATGTAATAGCACTATAAGGTCGCAGAGGAAATTGCTTTGATACTCATTTAATTGGTGTCCAAGACTTGTCAGAACCCTTCATGTATACCTCCGTTGAGTTATTCCTAAGATTTGATCTAATTGCTGTGTCGTCAAACTTTATCCATACTATAGGTTATCCAACACCTGGGAGAAATGAATCACTGTGTAAGGAACGCCATTTGCAAGTCCTTCTGATGTGTCCAAATTATGACCTATCATATACTGACCACCAACTTTCACAAGAAGTTCATGTGGTAAGCTTTCTGTTTGCTGAGGCAAGTAATGTTAGACTTCATGAGGTAATTCCTTTTTCTTGTTTTCAGGAATTTTACAATCAAGGCTGTCTTTGGCATGTGATACACATGATACAGTATAAAGCAATCCCAATATTTTTTATTATGGTTCATCTTTACAAAATAAATATTGCACTGTGGATTCAGTATCTTGTATATTTGTAATACTCTTCTTGCTCACGCAATCGATTTAGCAGAGCAGCAAATGTAGCATTATCTTTTTGACGCATGATTTTTGTAAATTCGTAATGTTTCACACTTTCTAACCATTTCGATCAGGCAAAGGTTTGATATAGCGTACTTGGTATTTGGAAAATCCACATGTCAGCAACTGGTCTTAGATGATAGAAATCCCAGACTAACAACAAAGAAAGTCCACCAAAGTCTCTATTGCAATCATATATTTCTTGTAGCCTGATATCAATGAGTTTAAACATGTTTGCTGCAACCATCGATACTTCATCAACAATCAGTAGCTCTCCTTTACTGAAAAGTACCCGAAGCCTATTCCTTTCACTCTGTTCTAGTGGTTTATATACCTTCAGGGATTTGTTAGGTGGGACAGAGTATTTCCATGAACATGGTAAACTGCACGTCCTTTTGCTTCGTCAAAGTTGTTTCCTGGTTGTGTATCATAGTATCGACTCAAGTGCTGGAATATTGCTCTGACACCATCTTCTCCACGTGATTATCTGTAAAGTCGGTACCTTTCTTCTCCCTTCAGCGTTGTTCAAAATATGAACAGAAGTCAGCTAAAGTACGGTTCTCCAACTCCCTGCATTTACCTTCTCCTTCTGTCTTTTAGTTTTCCTACAGATATTTCTTTTCTTGTTTTCACATTCTTTTAAATCCTCTTTTTGTCTTTTAATTTTCCTACAGACACTTTCCTTTTTGTTTTCCTCTTCTTTGTATTCATTATTATGTCTTTTTATTTCTCTAGCAACATTCCTCTTCATGTTTTCACTTTGTTTAAAGTCCTCAATTGATCTACTTCTTTTCCATTTCCTTTTCCAAAGCTCTGAAAGCGGAAGTTTGGTGTTGCTTTTTATACATATACGAAAATACTCAGTTCTGTTATTCAGATCTTGATCCAAGTTTTCCTGTATTATCTTCTTCACTCACAACTTTCAAATTCAAAACTGTTTGTGGTAGACATGACTACATCATAGTGGTTTCCATTTTTGTGATGTAAGAATATGTTAGGTAATTCTGTTTGCAAGTCTCCCTCTACAAACTGTCCAGAATACGGAAGCCACTTCATACTTTCAGCAAATTGCAAATTAGAAATTTCCTCTTAATAGTAACTGAAAGTAAGGATATTTGAAATTGTACGCATTTCCTTCATCAGTATATCAATTACTTAACATGTCTCTTGATTCCGTTTATTGTATGCTGCTATAAATAATAATATTAATTATTATTATTATCATTATCTGATTCTGACATAGCAACTTCTTTAGTAGAGTTGACACTGGTAGTTCTAGGCTTATTAAAAAGATCCATATAGAACCCCATTAAAGAAAAGAACGGTAGCTGAAGCTGAGATTAAAAGCATGGCTGATCGTGGTATAATTGAATCCCTGTTCCAGCCCTTGGAACAGTAATTATGGTGAAAAAAAGGATGGTGCTGTTTTGTTTTGTTTAGATTTCCGGAAACTTACTGCTTGTACAATTAAGGATAGTGAGCCGTTACCTAAAATTGATGGCACCTGAGATGCTTTCAGTGGTGCAATATGTTTAGCGCTCTAGAATGGAAGTGTGGGTATTGGCAGTTGGGGTTATCGGAGAAGGACAGGCCCAAGACAGCATCCTCAGTTGCAAACGGAGGGCCCTGACAGTTTATAGGTATGTGTTATTATATCATTTGTATTGATTTTATGAGGTAGTGGCACTTTCTGCACAGTGTTTGTTCATATTCATGTAATATACAGTGATGAATTATATTTGTTTCGTTTGTACGTAAGGGCATTCACAACGGGTGTGACTAACCAAACAGGAGACGCTCAATCCTCCCGGGCATTTGGTCTCACCTCTGAAATTCAGGGTCCACGGATGTCTTCTGCGGTACATTGTTGTCAGTGCGATAGTCATGTGACACCAGTTACTTTATTATTTAAAATTTTTAACTTTTGATACTATAGTAAAACACTGGCAAATTTGAAACTTTTATCATAGTAATATTCATAAAAATAAAAAAGTTGAAAACTAACATTTGAAACGAAAACAATGGAAAGATAGTAATATTCACATTATATTCACATTGACAATATTTCCAAGGAAACATTATAGTCAACTTGCCGCCTAAAAACTCTTCATGCGGCACCACAAGTCAAGGTAGAGCAAAGAACTTTGCCTCCTTCAATGTTTCCACGATGTGTCTGAGATCCCATTTTGTAATGACCCTGTTTCATGCGAAAATGTAGCACCAATGGAAACCACTTGGTGTCTCTGAGTCTTTAGTTTATTGTGCTGCAGGCTCGGCTTCCCGTACTGGTTCTGTTTGGTGTGCCACCACCACACTTGTATCCTCCTCCTGCAAGTGTGTATCCTCCTCCTGCAGTTCCACCTCCTCATCTATCATCTTGCAATATGAGATGTCGCCGTAAACAGCAGGTGACGGTGTTGCAGGGGACTCTTTCCTCGGTATATTTACGGTTATATCTGGGAGATGTGAAATTATTTTCACTTTCTTCACTGGGGAGGGAATGATGCCCCCTGGCTCTGTTTCTCTTTCTCCTTGCGTCTTTCCGACTCGGCATCCTCTTTCAGGGTGATGACTTGTGTTGTATAGTTTAATTTCGGTAGGATTTGTACAACATTGTGTCTTGAATGACCTTTAACAGTCTGGTGCATTTCATCCTCCCACCAGGTGTTTTAACACAGCAAGAGGGTCTTGTCGCTGCAGGGATGACTTTTGACAGTATATCTGCGAAACACCCTCTCGCATTCAGTGCACTACCATTGAAAATCACTGTGCATCTCCATAACATGCCGATTGGCCACCCAAAGTCCTTAACTCTTCTCCACACTTGTTACAAGTATAAATTCCACCTAAAGGCAACTTCTGACATTAGTAGGAACACTTGCAAATACACAAGTACATTATATACAATATATATATATATATATTTACAATATAAACATATATATTTAAATTTCTTTTAAAAGAGTCATGTATATAGATACGGCCTTGTTATATCTTTGTATTAGTGTATTCTCCTCCAGGATAACAAAGTTTGCAGGTGATGCCCTAGATACGGATTAAGTCGGGCATGGTGCACGACACACGCTTTAGCTTTAACACCGAATTTCTGCAGGCGATACACTTAGCCTCTCCAAAACCCCAATAGGTCCATCCCAGGGTCGTTGTAGCTTTGGACACTGGGCAATGGTTCGGTTAGGCTGATACACCCAAAGAAGAGATTATTAGGTGGTAAAAGAGGTGTCCACATCATATTTTCGTTTTATAGCATCACCAGAGATCTTAAGTTTGGTTCTAGCGGCTTCATGCACCTGATTCAGTCTCTCTAGTAATTCTCAAGCATAAGTAGTAACTAATTGGTTCTATTTATTGACAGGTTCCATCCTTAGCACACTAGTAGCAGAGTTGAGTGCCAGACATATGATGGGATAGAAGATCATCGTGAATATATTACTCGTTTTAATTTAGTTGCCTACTTAAATCAATTACTTAACCAAATCCCTACATTTAGCAAGTAGCTTGACTATAGAAATAATAGTGTCATGCTTTCAAATATGATTGACATGACAGCAGTCTTGAAAATGATTTATATTATATGATAATTTAACTCTGTATGCCGTTAGTGAAGTTGGAAAATTTACGAGATAGATCTACAGATGAGTGCAGTCCTATCATAACATACACGTTAACGCGAAAAAAGGTCACAAGGATGACTCTCACACACGTGCCAAGACTGCTTGACCTGACGCGCGTTCGTTCCTTGGGTTAACTTGAGAGGAAATTTTAAATGTTCTATTTATTAAGTTGCTGAAAAGGTGAGCCAAAAATCAATCTAAGGACACATGAGGGAGATACTCCTAAGTGTTATAGTGAATTTTGTACACCAATGTGGATTTTTAAATTGAAAAATAATATACAGAACGAATCAATATATCTGATGCTTTTTAGATTACAAAAACAGGAATTCATATAATGATAATGTATGCATTGACCCCTCCCATACACCTGATTTCCCACCTTGATCCTAAATTTCAAGAGGTCCATAAGTCAGTACTCTTTCAGCTCTGACAAAATGTGTCATTACTTCCTTTTAAATATTTGAATTAAATAATTGATCTTCGATATTTATACTCTGGATTTCCATCCTTTCGGCCTAGATGATTACTGAAGAGACATAAGCTGATGAAGAACATATATGGTGCATTACTTTATACATAGACATGTATATAACTCTTTTATATATCCAATTAATATGTCTGAAGTCTCGTAATCTTTTACACTTATTGCGAGATGACTAAGATTCTCTTGACTATTGAATAAATATTAGAACTTATATTCGTGTTATAATTTTGTGCACCAGATACGCATTTCGACAATTTATGTCTCTTTAGTGATGCTCATGGGCGAAATTGGGAAAATCCAAAGTATAAATTCTAATAATGTATAAATAAGATTAAAATCATTGGCCGAAAAAGTGAGCCAAATAATCAATCTAAGGACAGAGCTATGCACGGAAGGAGATACTCCTTAGTTTTTGAGTGATTTACATAATTTCATGACTGAACATTTGAATTGTATGTTTCACGTTAGTACAAAAGCACTGGAAACTACATGTAGACTTATGGTACCCTCTGGGTATATCAATCTACCAGCAACGACACTGGCGTAATGGTTATAATAAATATTGAATCATGTACCAGATGCAAATTTCGACAATTTGGATCTCTTCAGTGATGCAATATTAGTCCTTCATCCACTAACAATCCCTGAATATCCCGTGAAATTTAAATGATATGGTATTCTGAAATGTTATGCCAATGGCTATGTACTTGATCCGCTTGGGCATTTGGGAGATTTAGGGTAATGCCCATACATTTTTATCTAAAATGGCTGAAAATTAGAAAAATCTCCATCATATAAATGTATTTATTGGCAACCAGCAAATATCTGGATCATAGACTACATAATCTTTATTGGCATCCTTAATCCGAAACAAGAAAAATCATGGAGACGCTGGGAATACATAAGACTCTATAAATAACAACACTCTTAAATATTTAATGTTATGAAAGACCGCTGTGCTCATTAGAATATCATATATATGTTTCAGTTTGTATTTACATAAATCCCTTTACCAATTTGTAACAAATGCATAATCATGCAGTCTTTTCACCTTTATCTTCACCTTTATCTTGGAGGCCGCGTAATCCTTCACCTATTATACAAGATAATGGACAAGGTTATAAATCACGACATTCGAAGTTTCATCTTAATTTCGAGAATTGCTAATATTCAATGCTTTAGTCTTGTACATTCATATTTGTCAGTGATAACATGTAAAGTACTATTGTCGATATCATATCGAAAAAAAATTATAATATATATATATATAAAGTACTAAGATATTGAATAATACATGTGTATATAATAAATATAAAGAGATATATATATAGATTTAGGGCACAGTGCGTGCATTTCAACATTTAACGTCTCATCAGAAATATTAAAAGCCAAAACAGCGGAAAACCAAAGTATGAATATTTGAAGAAAAAATCGAATTTATTTACTGAATTCCAATTAATTGCTTAAGAACCCATTTAAGGACAGCTACGCATAAACTCCTTACTTTTAGAATAATTTTCCAACTCTTGTCACAGTAAATTTGAAAAATATTTTCCGTGTCATTTAATTAAATGATAAATAAGGTTAGCAGTGTAATATAAGTTAAAATGTTATACAATCATCTGGCACTCACCATTGTAATATAGTAGACATATATGGAACGCTTATATCAGAGGTGAAACCTCGTGTCCTTAATGAATATTTGTATCGTATTGTTGCAGTAACGGAATGAATCTTCAACCTCAAATTATTACACTTTATATTACAAAATTAATATAGATATATATAATATATATATATATATAATATAGATTATATTAAAGCCAAAATAATCATAATTAGATAAATGAATTAATAATTGAAAAAATAAATAAAATAAATAAAAATAAAAACATGAAATTACACTCGAATCAAAGGGCCAATTATTAATTTTCATCAGCTCTAAGCCTCAAAGGGAAGATTACCTAACACAAATTGATAAAGCATTAAACTTAAGAATTAAAAATATTTAATAATAGATAAAGAAAATATAGTAATAACAATAAAGCCCGATAGATATGTTTGCCCGCAGAAGAGTTTGTATGCAGTGTCAGTTTATATTTAAATGACTCTCTTTGTCAACTTGTAACAAATGCATATTGAGGTAGGTTATTCACCTTATATTCACCTTTTTCTGGGTGGACAGGTAAACATTCACCTCTTTTACTAGATAGTGGACAAGGTTACAGATCACGACAATGGAGGTTTCATCTTGATTTTAATAATGGTAAATATTTCATGCTTTAGTTTTGAACATTAATATATGTTAGTGATAACATGCAAAATATCATTGTTAATATATGTTAGTGATAACATGCAAAATATCATTGTTAATATAATATTGAAAGACAAATTCATAGATGTGTATAGAATAAATATAAACACATATACACATATATTAATTAAGTGCGTGCATTTCAACAACTAACGTCTCATTGGAGATTTTCTAGGCCAAAGCTGTGGAAATTGAAAGTATGTGTATTTGAAGAGTAAATCTAATCTCTTTACTGAACTTACAGTGATCGCCAAAGAACCCATTTAAAAAGAGCTATGCATAAGGACGATATTCTTTAGTCTTAGAATAAGTTACCAACTCTTGTCACAGTAAAATTAAACTATATTTTATTTTTTTATTGATTGATGAATAAGATTGACAGTAGACATATATGGATTATTGATATTAAAGGTGAAACCTGGTGTTCCTGATGAGTATTTGTCTCGTGTTTTCTAGCCGCAATATAAAGAGTCCTCGATGTCAAATTCTTAAACGTTATAGTACTACATTATTTAGTATTGTTTGCCTGAGATAAATATGACAGGGCATTGTATTTAAGTCTAAATTCTCAAAACAAAAAAGAAAAAATAAGAAAGATAAAGAAAGAAAATTAAAAGAAAGAAAAAGTAAAATAAATCAAAAATGAATAAAAGTTAAAACATCAATTACACATGAATCAAACAGCCTATGATTAAGTTTAACCCGCTCCACGCCACAAAGGGGAAAATGGTTTTAAATTATAAAATCCCTGAAATTAAAGTAGAATAAAACATATTTGATAACATAATTATTTTAATGTTACACCATCACTTAAAAATATCATTAGTTATTAAAGACCGCCGTGCCCATTAAAACGCATTGTACTGTACGCACGGGAACACTAAAGTTTAAGTTGACTTTAAGGAATAACTACATACCAAAAAAGGAAATATGATAGGTATGTTTGCCTGCAGAGGCTTTTGATTATTTGTCACTTTATATTAATTAAATACATCTCTTTATCCACTTGTAACAAATGCACCGTCAGTCAGTCTATTTACCTTAATCTGAATTGCCAAGTTATCCTTCACCTATTTTACAAGACTCTGTTCAAGGTGATAGATCACGACATTTTGGTTTTTATCTGGATTTCGAGAATAGTAAATATAATGTTTTTAGTCTTTAACATTCATATATGTCAATGAAAACATGTAAAATATAATTCTGAATATCATATCGACAGAAAAAAATATAATATGTACAAAGCACTAAGGAATCGAATGATAGATGTGTATAGACTAAATATAAGGATAAATATACATAATTAGTTTACCGTGTGTGCATTTCAACAACAAACGTCTCTTCAGAGTTGGTCAAAGTCGAAACGGCGGAAATCCAAATTAGAGATATTTGAACAGCAAACCAATTTCTTGACTTAGCTCAAAGTAATCACAAAAGAGACTATTTAATGACAGCTATGCATAAGAGAAATATTCCTTAATTTTAGAATAATTTACAAACTCTTGTCACAGTAAATTTGAACTATATTTTCCGTGTCGTTTTATTAATTGATAAATACGTAAAGATGTTATACTATCATCTGGCACTCAATATTGTTAGATAGTAGACATGACATATGTGTTTATGGACCGTTGATATTAGAGGTGAAATCTGGTGTCGTTGATGAATATTCGTCTCGTGTTTTTTCCAGCCGCATTGTAATGGATCTTCAAATTATTACTCCTACGTTATATCACAAAATTCTCAAGCCTGAGATTATTATGAACAGGCATTGTGTTAAAGTCTAAAATATCAAAAAAGAAAAAAAATTAATAAAATGAATAAAATAAAGAACTAAAATTAAAAAAAAATTAAATTACACTTAAATCAATCCGCCTAGGATTTATTTTATCCAGCTCAAACGCCTCAAACGAGAAAATGCAGCGCAATTATCAAATCACTGAATGTAGATTTTATATTTAATCTAGTACGTCATTAATAAAAACACATTTTGATAAAGATGTTAACTTAAGAATTAAAAATTTTTGATAACAGAACAGAATAATAATAACAATCAACAAAGAAAACTTGATAAATATGTTTGCCTGCAGAAGATGTTTATTCTGCGTCAGTTTATATCTAAATAACTACGTTTATCAATTTGTAATAAATGCATATTGAGGTAAGCTATTCACCTTAATTCACCTTTATCTAGGCGGTCAAGTAAACATTCACCTATTTCACAAGATAGTGGACAAGGTTACAGATAACGGCATATATGTATATTTCATCTTGATTTCAAGAATGGTCAAGACGTGTGGACTAGATAATTAGGTGCTCGGCTCATGATCGAGAGGTCTTGGGTTCGACTCCCGCCCTGTGCGTACCAGTGTTCTGCCTTTCGGATGAGACAGTAAAAACCGAGGTCCCGTGTCACGGTAGACATGGCACAAAAAAAGAGATCCCTCACTGTGGGTCCCTTGCAAAGGTCTAAATTTGTATGCAATGCATCAGGCATGTACTGTCACCATGTACGTGAAATAATATAGGAGTGACGTGATACAATAATCAATCAATCAAGAATGGTAATATTAAATGTTTTAGCTTTTAACATTCATTTATGTCAGTGATAGCATATAGAATATCATTGTCAATATCATAGTGACAGTGTAAAGGGAATTTGATAGGTATTTTCAAAATATTGTCAAAACAAAAAAAATCTAATATAAGGAAGGGTCTTAGATATTGTATAAAAGATGTGTATAGAATAAATATAAGGAGAAATATATGTATATTACTGAAGTGCACCACGCGTGCATTTCATAACTAACTAACTCGTGTCATGTTTCACCAGCCGCATTGTAAGGAATCCTCAACCTCCAATGATTGCTCTCAAGTAATAATACAAAATTATCAAGCATTGCAAGTCTGAGATTAATATGAACAGGCATTCTTTTAACAACTGGATATTGTGGCCGCCAATTCACCTTTATCTGGATGGCCATGTAATGCTTTACCAACTTTACTAGATAGTGTTCAAAGTTATAGATCAAGACATTTAAGGTTTCATCTTGATTTCACGAATGGTATATATTAATTATTTTAATCTTTAACATTCATATATGTCAGTGATAACATGTAAAATATCATTGTGAATATCATATTAAAAGATATATATATGACAGCGATCTTGAGAAGAGCAGACGAGGGCCATAATTTATTGACCGCTGTCATTTTTCCCGCAGATTTTACTGTATATCTTCTGATTCGATTACTTTCTAAATGGTATGTCTCGTGAGAACACTAACGATGCATTGCTAGGAGATTTGCTGCGGACTCGGGTTAAAGGACATTGCGGCTTTTTTTATAGCACGGTGTGTCCATCAACCGTCCGTTTGGGGGCAAAGTGAAATAATCGTGCAAAAAAGATGGATTATATGGGTAAACAGTAACAAAGTGTATATATACAAAGAGAAGAGTCTCTCCCCGATCGATCGGCACCAGGTTTTTTTCAAAGCATGCAAAATTAGAGGAAATATCCAGGTTTAATGTTGGTCACCCCTGTGAGTCTTCCATTTTAACTATTGACGTATTACAAGTCTATTACGGATTACGTCTTGGGAATTTCTCAATGTAAGGTCACCCCTGTGGTACGTGATTAAGACCGTTTGCCCATTAAAATGCGTCGTTCTATACGCATTGAAACACTACAGATTTACAACAACAAAAACAACAAGACCCTCCCCCTAAAACTTGATATATATGTTTGCCTGAAGAAGAGTTTGATTCTGTAAACAACGAAGAAATACCGAAGGGTGTCAGTTCATATTTAAATAACTCCCTTTAACAAATTGTAACAAATGCATATTGAGGTACGCTATTCACCTTTATCTGGGCGGTGAGGTAATCCTTCACTTATTTCAAAGTTCAAGGTTATAGATCACGACATTTGGAGTATCATCTTGATTTTAAGAATGGTAAATATTAATTTTTTAGTCATTAATATTCATATATGTAAGTGATAACATGTAAAATATCATTGTGAATATCGTATTCACAGAAAAAACACTTGATAAATATTGCAAATTTCATATTGACAAGAAAAAAATCTAATGTGTACGATGTAACATGCGAAAGTGAATTCAAAGTAATCGGCGAAAGACCAATTTAAGGACAGCTATGAATAATGGAGATATTCCTTAGTTTTAAAATAATTTACCAACTCTTGTCAAAAAAATCTGATTATTATCCGTGTCGTTTTATTCATTGATGAATATGGTTAACAGCGTTATGCGTACAGATGCAATACTATCATCTGGGACTCAACATGGTATAAAGTAGACATATATGGACCGTTTATGTTTACCTGCAGAAGAAGGAAGAGTTTGATTCTGTGTCAGTCCATATCTAAATAACTCCCTATATCGACCTGTAACAAATCCATATTAAAGGTAGGCTATTCACCTTATATTCACCTTTGACTGGATGGTCAGGTCATCCTTCACTTATTTTATAAGATCGCGCAGAAGGTTGTAGATCACGACATTGGATGTTTCTTCTTCATTTCAAAAATGGTAAATATTTTTTTAGTCTTTGACACGCATATTAGTCAGCGACATGTGAAATATCATTATCAACATCATATTGACTGAAAGAATCTTATATATATATATACACGGCATTAATATTTTGAATAATAGATATGCATTAAGCAAGTGCACCATGCGTGCATTTCAACAACTAACATACGTTCAGAGATGTTCAAGGCCGAAACTATGGAAATCCAGAAGTATGGGCATTTGAAGAGCAAACTAAATTTCTTTAGTGAACCCAAGTAAATCGTTAAAGAACCCATATAAGAGTAGCTATGATATACTCCTTATTTTGGAATAATTTACCAACACTTGTCACAGTAAATTTTCCGTGTCGTTTTATCGATTGAGAAATAAGATGAACGGTGTAATATACAAAAAGATGTTATACTATCATCAGGAGCTCAACATTGTTAGATAGTAGACCTATATAGACCGTTGATATTAGAGGTGAGACCTGGTGTCCTTGATGAGTATTTGTCTTGTGTTGTACCAGGTGCATTGTATTAAATCCTCAAATTCCAAATCATTACACGAACGTTATATCACAAAATTATCAAGCATCGCAAACCTGAGAGTAAATAAACAGGCATCGTGATTGAAAATTAATTACATTTTAATCAACCAGCCACCATGCCTATAAGGGAGAAAAGTATAGGCATTTTAAGAGCAGTAGGCCCAAGGTGTAATATACGTAAAGATGTTATCATCTGGCACTCAATATTGTAATACAACAGACATATATAGACCGTTGATATTAGAGGTGAAACCTGGTGTCCTTGATGAGTATTTGTCTCGTGTAATAAATCAGAAACTTCAAATTATGACACTTACGTATATCACGAAATTATCAAGCATTGCAAGCCTGAGATTAAATGAACAGGCATCGTATTAAAGTCACAATTAAAAAGATAAATAAATGAATGAAAAACGAAACAAAAGTCATAATTATGATAAAAACATAATAATAATAACAATAATTATTATTATTATTATTATTATTATTATTATTATTATTATTATTATCATTATTAATATTATTATTATTATTATTATATTAATAATAGAAAAGTAATCACATTTTAATCAAACAGCCGCCATGCCTATAAGGGCAAAATGCGGCTAAATTATAAAATCACGGAATGTAAATTTTGTTTTTAATCTAGTAATCTAGTACGTCATCAATATATAACACAAATTAATATAATACGAACCCCTGGAATTTAAAGTAGATAAAGTGCTGAAATGCCATAACTCTTGTTAAACCTAAAAGCTGACAGTTTAACAGCAATGATAAAACAAAGAAATAATGAGAGTGGCATACAAATTCTTGGTGGTTTTGCATCACTGGAGAGAAATAAATTGTCGAAATACACCTAGAGTATAATAAATTAGACACAGGTATATATATAATATAGAACATATATACCTTTCAATTTTGTACATTATATGCGCATTTCGACAAATTATTTCTCTTCAGTGAAGTTCGTGGCCGAATGTTTGGAATTCACATAGGATATAAATATTTGAAAAGCAGTGTTGAAACCAAAATGACCGAAAAGTGAACCAAAAAATCAATCTAAGGACAGAGCTGTGCATGAGGGAGATATTCCTTATAATTTAATGACTGAAAATTTTAGGTATAAATATCATGTCAACACAAAAGCACTGGCAAGTAGACCTTCAATACAAAAGCACTGAAAACTAGACCCTCGGGCACTGTCAGTCCACCAGCAGTGACACCGGCCTAGTGGTTATAATAAATATAGAACATATATACCTTTCAATTTTGTATCTGATATTAAAGTAGAAAATAGTAAGCTTAACACTTTGTCAAAAGTTTTCATGATTTCATCTCGTTGGGTTAAATATTGTTTGGCACCTTCCATATTAACGGTATGATAATGAGATCATATCAAAGGAAATATTTCTTGTGTTTGACCCTTCTACGAGTCCTTGATCGTTGCTCTCTGAACTCCTTGACTGGCCTTTCAGAGAATGCAGAACTCCAGAATCTCGTCCCTTCTGATTGTTGGTCGGAATGCGTACGAATCAACTCGCTTTTAGACAGGTAAAGCATGGTTGGATCATTTTAATATCGCTTTATACTTCTGATATTAACATTCTCATCCATAATATTGTTCCTGTTTACATGCATTTGACATCGCAATGTGAGGCTGCTTCTTATTCCAAATATGGAGGAATAAGTATAAATTTTTAAAAATATGCTGTTTCTTGTACTGTTGTTATGGAGAGTGGGAATGATGGCCCATAAACTGATAGACCATACAAGTAAGTGACGCCTGTCGCTCTGTTAACCATCTGTAGTAGGTATCTCATATGTCATCGAATATTTTTGTAATATCTATTTATACTATTACTTGATTGGTCCTTGGCCTTCACGACTTTTTCTTACATCTGAATAGGATGTCATTATATACGATCAGGATTTTCCTTTTCAGCAAATCTGTTACCATTCTTGCATCACCATAATCATTATTGATGCTTGCTTTCTTGTAGGGGACAGAGGTAGAACTCAAGTTGGGAACATCTGTATGCAAGGCATATCATTATGACGGATATATTTTCTCTGATGGTTTCTGTGATGGTGTAAATGCTGACAACTTACAACAACATTTAATGGCATTTAAGAATATGACAATCAGAGACGATGATGTCTTTGTACTTACATACCCTAAAAGTGGAACGCATCTTCTTCGGGAAGTAGTACACATGTTACAGACAGGGAAGATACAATATTTGGGATCGGAGATTTTGGACGCACCTGTTTGTTATCGTAATGTCACAGAATTAGATGGAATGTGCTCTCCAAGAGTGTTTCATTCACACGCCCCTATCAGAATGTTACCTAGCCAATTACTAGGAGGTCGAGGCAAAGTCATTGCTCTTTTTCGGAACCCGAAAGACGTGGTTACTTCTTATTACTATTTTTTCCTCAGGTATCAACAATCAGAATGTCCTTTTCAAGAGTTTCTTGACACGTTTCTGGAAGGAAAATGTAAGTGCATAGGATAGTGACTTTTTATCCCCAAAATTCCGATATTCTCGTAATGCCGGTTTGATATTTCCATGTGCATTCTTTATGATGTGCCCTTTTAAGAAGTAAATGGAGTTTGATGTAGTTGACCAGACGTTTAGCTTTCAAAAATACATTTAATCAATACTGATTTCGTCAAAAGGCATCAGTATTTCACAAACATATCTTATGATAGTTTTATTCTCTGCAAATGTTTATATTGATATGATATAATGGTGAATAAAATGGAAAATCATTGTATAAAATTATGAAAAAAGTAAAAAAAAAAAAAACCCCAGGTCTCATGTCTCGGTAGAAGTAAGAAAAAAATCATATACTAGTCGTTGCTTTTAAAGGGTTCTGGTCGATTGAACTGTCTATTTCTGATTGGGGGATACAGTCGCCACTAAGTGTAACTGAAAAAACAGGAAACAAACAAAATGGGATTCTTGAAAAGTATTAAGTAATTTATTGCTCATGACGATGGATTGGTCTCAAAAAAATAAAATGTATTTGACAAATGCTGGAGGTTGGGGGGTTTGCACTTTAGTTAGCTTGGTCGAGATAGAAATTCAATAATATAATTCAATGTTATTGACAATTGTAACAAATAACTGATAGTACGTTAATTTCAATTTTCAAACAGTATTTGCAAAAAGCTGGCTGGATTGGAGAACAGAGATGGTGACATTCAAAAAATCTTCAGATCTACCCATTCTTGTTTTGAAGTATGAAGATTGCATAGAGGTATCGTTGTTCGTTAATGATGATGACAACACTCGATCAAAACAACCCTTTATATAGTAATAGGGATGTGCAAGTTCAGAATATGTCATCTGCTGATAAGCTTGTTAGAAATTATACAGAAATTATTCGGTACACTCATGTGGGGATAAATGTGTCTTATTATTCCAAACAAATACGACCCTCCTTTATACTGAAAATTTTGCACCAGTGATTTCCAATTTACCCACATTAAGAACAGTGTTGACCTCATTATAATAAAACAAAATGGAGCGCATGTCCTTAGAGGAATTAAATGCATACATTTTTATTCAATTCATTTTTGTAAGGGTCTGTTTTGCTACTTAAACTCACAAATTTCTTATGTAATTGAATATGAATTTTATGAGTGAATTTTTATGCAATATGAATTTTGAACTTTTGATCAAAAGCATTTTGGACATGTAATGTCGGGCATTAACATCAATAAAGAGACGTGAGGTCTTGATTTCGCATATGGTACAAAGTTATATTGGAATGTGTTTTTATAGAGTCATACATTCTACATCCATAAATAAACTCATTCTCATGTTTGAGGCTGATATCCGAAAACATTACACTACATGCAAAAAATAATAATTATATAAAGATAGTAATGAATATTTATAAAATGCTTCAAACGGTTTTTCTGCTTAAAGTTTGCTTGTCTTTACTTAATTCTTAAATACGTAAGTAAATATTATCATGTGAGCAGAATTCACAACGAAGAGTCATAGAAAACATTCATGGACCCCATGGAAATCAGGAGTCATACTTTATGGGGGAGAAGATTAGAAGGTTATTCTTAGGATAGCGAAATTGACTGGGGGGACATGCAGATGGTACAATATTTACATCTGCTCTTCATCGTATGATGACTGTGGCCCGACAATGTACAGAAAATGTTACTATACACAAGGGTGTCAAACACTGAAATGCAGATGAAAAATACGGTAATACTTATATCTATAAATAAACATATATTTAAAACAAAAACCCTAGGTAAGCCTTTTTATTCTTTGAAACTTGCATGGAGTATGGAAGCACATGTATTCATTTTAATAACCGTTTGAAGAGAAAGAATCGAATTCTACTTTATATGACTGAAATGTGAATAAAATTAAAAAACAATATACCATGGTAACGTTTTAAAATTTATTTAGTAATTGACCCTTAGTGCCTTTAGGCTTAATACACATTTAGATAGTCGAAATACCAAGAGCTTATTCACGAATCAAAAGCGTTAACCTTACGTAATATCTTTTGCAGGATAAAAATCAAATCACAATATATGTCTTTTCTGCGATTTGATCTGTACGTTTACATTCGATCATTCTAGGAATGAATATCCTGTACTGTTATATTCCATGCATGCATAAAATTATTTCATCTATTTATTGCATATACATCCTAAGTAACGTGACATCATTGGTTAATGTTTCATTTAAATTCAGAACGAATTTATGAGTAGACCTTACCTACATTTTTTTTTAAATTTCATACTTGTGGAAATATTTAAACAACTGTCTTTTATTGATACTTACATTTTGATAGGATTTAAAGGCTGTTGTAAAGAGTACAGCGGCATTTATTGGAAAGGAGTATGATGATGCATTTTACGGCGAAGTTGTGGCAGCATGCAACATTAACAAGATGCGAAAAGCCAAACAGGATTTAACACCAGAAGACATAAAATCCAAAGTTCCTGAAGGGAATTGTATTTTCTATAGGAAAGGTAACTCGTTTGCTTAGGTATGTTCGAAAATTCTGATCAGGGTAAATCTTTATAAGTATTTGTACGCTACAGATAAATTTATACACACACACATATAATAAAAGGTGTTTACAATTTTATCGTTTGTTCTTTTTTATAATTGAATAAAGTGAATTAATACTACTTTGCTAAAAATCCAGATTTATTCTGAAAAGCTCCCACAAACTCTCGAAACTGAATACTCTAACCAAAACAATCAAAAATTGAAATAGTACTACTGCTACTATTACTACTACCACCACCACTACTACTACTACTACTATTACTAATAAATTAAAAAGAAAGAAGAAGAAAAAAGAATATAATATAAAAATAAATAGTTGTTTATCGCTTATCTTAATAGCATTAGTAATCAAAAACCTTTCCAGAAGCACTTTTAGACTTAAGAGGGAAGCGTTAATATTATAGAAAATTTCGGGGGGGGGGGTGCCTTTTAGTGAACAATACGATTTAAATAGAGAGCTATGTAAATTAAAATGTGAGCAATAAATCAGTAGATTCATAAATCAAATCATACATTTATGCCGAATCAAGTAATACGCGGCATATTGATGAATTATACATAGCCCTGTATTTCAGGGATGTTTCATCCAATGCAAATATCTTTTGTGAGACTTCCGGTTTGATTGTTACGTATTGTAACATCTTTATTGTTGAGAAAAATTATATAGCGACGAACCACCGTTTGAATTTGAAACCGTGGTTCCTTAGTCGCGAGAAAACTACGATTTACATTATATTACGGATAAATCACCCACAACTAAACCAACAGCAAATTTTATTCGAACACAATTCTGCTTTCTACGCTATACCAATCGAGATACTGGGCCAACAACCCATTCACCGCTGTTTTACGCCTTCATTTTCCCAATATTTCCTATCATGAGACAATTTCAATCCTACATAATTTAAATAACTTAGGGTTATATAGTTAGACGCAAAATGCATTAGGAGAAAAATATGGAAAGACTGAATCCTACCCACAATTACTCGCGTTAAGGATGAACGATCTAGCAAACGAGGAAGTGAGACAACACATTTTTATTTTCCTTAATGTTTCGTTCGTTTAAATTACTAGTTCTAATATATGCTAATGATATATGTTTATCTTAAGTAATAAAACAGAAGAGAATAATCATTGAAGATTAAAATTGTCATATATGTAATGCACTGGTCAAAATGTATGTATTTATGTGTATAAAAGATTTTCTGTCCTAGGTATATCTATCATTGAAATTGTGTAATTTGTTAATGTTGTTTGAAGTAACGGATTTATTCAGTATTCATTCAAACAACGAATCTTATTTTCCTTAAAACGCAAGGAAGTGAAGAGCTTTCTCTAGGTGTCCATCATATCTTGGAACCAGAAATGATGAGTCATTGCTTTATGATAAATCATCCTTTACGCATAATCATTACTGCAGCTGTCATATGATCGAAATTTTTTTAATGGTGGTATTATTGCAATCCGGAAGACCGGGTTTTTCTATACATATTGAATTATGCCTGTAATAGTGGAGATTTTGATAGGAGAGGTAGGTAAAGATTCATTGTAATAGGAACTTGACATATAAAAGACAGTGTAAAGAAAGTTAAAGGTTGCTTATCATTCGATAAATATGTTGAATGAATATATCTTTAATGATGTAATTGTTGTGACAAGGTGAGACGCCCCAATCCTTGACGAATCAATCAGTGTACATGTGTAAAATAATGTCGCAAAACGATGACCATAGTAAAAATGCGTGATTATTTGAAATTATCAGATGTAAACTTGTCCTGAAAAAGAGTAAAGTGTTAAATTTTAACGCTTCAAGAGTTTATAATTTTTTAACTTATACGTTATTCTAATCTACGTATTTTCAATTTATTAATAAATTTATTCTTAAATTTATATCTATGTGAAATTTTAATTGTTGAAAATCTGATTTCGGCATAGAACGGTATAGTTGTTTGTAAACCATAAATTCATTAGTCATCCATTGTTGAGGAAATCAATGTTTTCCGAGTTTCATTAATACCCTGTAATTCACGAAACGTTACTTATTTTCGAATAAATTTGGTGTTGAAGATTAAAGTAATTCAACAATATGACTTGTAGTTTATGACTCACATAGAAAGGGAAATGAGATTAAGCAGAACAAAACAAATGAATATACATAAACGAATAATAAGGACAGGGAACTTTCCCCTCATTACCTCTAGATAAAAAGTTCTTTTTGAACACAAATAAAGTGTCCATGTCATAGGCCCCAATTCTCATGTTTATGTATTTATTTCAGTATAGATAACTTGTTTCAAACCTGCAAACTACATATACAACAAGAATCTCGTCATCTCTGCATCTTTAAAGTTTCAAGCTATCTTTTTTAAGAGGTCAACATTTCTAGTTACCATAACATTGATGTAACATCACAAGCCAGTTTTGTGACGCCTGTGATCCCAATACACGTCTGTCAGGTACTCTATATAATGTATGTGTCTGGCCCATTGTGTTTACTCAAGTGATGTGTAGAACAGAAAGAAAGGACGCCCGGTGCCCACGCCCTTCATTGTGAATACTAGATAAATGTCTGCGTATGCGGACAAGTACCGGATGTGTAAAATCATTATCACACATCATTTCATTTCAGAATAATATTATTGCTGTGATCCGAAATACAGGCGAGTTATAATTCGTTGCAAGAAAAATAATTTATTCGAAATTTACTTTTCTAGTTTGATTTTATCTTCACTGTAGAAGTAGTGGTTTAGATTTAAGCAAAAGAATTATTTTTACCGGATTTGTCCGACGGTCCGACGAACCTTTGGAAACACTCATATAGTATAAATGCATCCGATACAGAAGTTGAAATAGAGATGCCAGTTTACAATGTGTTTTAAAGAAATGTACCATAAAATTAATAAGGTTAACGAAAGGCTAGATGTGGGAATACTTTATGGAAAATTCAATAAATCGTTCTTCCTTAACTCATCAGAGCTTACAGGCAGGACTCAGTGATGTATTTAAAAGATTACTTTGTTGTTGGTGCCATAGTCATGTGGCACTAGTTACTTTCGTATTTAACAATGAAGTGTCTACGGCTGTAGACAGTGCATGGCGATCTGCCTTTCTGTTTTAGAGCGTCGTCAGTTTTGGTTTTGTTGTTAAGAGTTTAGATTTTTTTTCAATGTTTTCCGCGTTAGAGTCTTTTAGAGTATCTCAAAATCTCTTAGTCTATCAGAGTAAAACGGGATTTTCAAAGGTTTCCTCATATTTAATATAATGAAATATGATAACTACATTGTGCAAAGGCGTACATCTATAAGTAATATAAGAGCGCTATCGTAAATCAATATAAGATAAGAGACAGTATGTATTATCTAAATTTAATAAAACGACAATGATCAATTCGATTAAGCAAAACGCTAACAAATCTAAGCAGTAGTCTTAAAAGAAGATGAATAATAAATCAAATCTAAAAGGAAAATATGTACAATCATGGACTCCTGGAAGAACCAGACGTTTTACAGGTGCCATGAAGGGGTTAGCATAAGGAGGTTAACTCGTAGTCACGTTAAGTGGTAAAGGCAAATCTGTTACCTTGAAAAAGTCATGATATCTATGACGGATTTATCGATTATTGTTTACACGAATATGTCAAGCATATAGTGACGACATTTACCTTATGCCTTGCATAGAAATTCATACCTTTGCAATGGACCCACCGAAAGCCGTAAGAGATATTCAGCTTGTCACGTCTATCGCCACACGGAACCTCGGTTTTCACTTCCATGTACACAGTAGTAGTGATCGAATTCGGAAACCCCTCGATCTGGAGCCGGGCGTTTCTTTAATTAGCTATCCCGTGAAGTTATATTAAATGGTAACGGTAGAACATCACGCTCAGTAACGGTATATATCACGCTCAGTAACGGTATAACATCACGCTCAGAAACGGTATAACATCACGCTCAGTAACGGAAGAACATCACACTCAGTAACGGTATATATCACGCTCAGTAACGGTATAACATCACGCTCAGTAACGGTATCACATCACGCTCAGTAACGGTATAACATCACGCTCAGTAACGGTATAATATCATGCTCAGTAACGGTATAACATCACGCTCAGTAACGGTATAACATCACACTCAGTAACGGTATAACATTACGCTCAGTAACGGTATAACATCACGCTCAGTAACGGAGGAACATCACACTCAGTAACGGTATATATCACGCTCAGTAACGGTATAACATCACGCTCAGTAACGGTATAACATCACACTCAGTAACGGTATAACATCACGCTCAGTAACGGTATAACATCACGCTCAGTAACGGTATAACATCACGCTCAGTAACGGAAGAACATCACACTCAGTAGCGGTATATATCACGCTCAGTAACGGTATAACATCACGCTCAGTAACGGTAGAACATCACGCTCAGTAACGGTATAACATCACGCTCAGTAACGGTATAATATCATGCTCAGTAACGGTATAACATCACGCTCAGTAACGGTATAACATCACACTCAGTAACGGTATAACATTACGCTCAGTAACGGTATAACATCACGCTCAGTAACGGTATAACATCACGCTCAATAACGGTATAACATCACGCTCAGTAACGGAAGAACATCACACTCAGTAACGGTATATATCACGCTCAGTAACGGTATAACATCACGCTCAGTAACGGTATAACATCACACTCAGTAACGGTATAACATTACGCTCAGTAACGGTATAACATCACGCTCAGTAACGGTATAAAATCACGCTCAGTAACGGTATAACATCACGCTCAGTAACGGTATAACCACGCTCAGTAACGGAAGAACATCACACTCAGTAACGGTATATATCACGCTCAGTAACGGTATAACATCACGCTCAGTAACGGTAGAACATCACGCTCAGTAACGGTATAACATCACGCTCAGTAACGGTATAATATCATGCTCAGTAACGGTATAACATCACGCTCAGTAACGGTATAGCATCACACTCAGTAACGGTATAACATCACGCTCAGTAACGGTATAACATCACGCTCAGTAACGGTATAACATCACGCTCAGTAACGGTAGAACATCACGCTCAGTAAGGATATAACATCACGCTCAGTAACGGTATAACATTACGCTCAGTAACGGTATAACATCACGCTCAGTAACGGTATAACATCACGCTCAGTAACGGTATAACATTACGCTCAGTAAACTCATGATTCATATGAATGGTATAATATTTTACTAAAGCAATACAAGAACTAACATCAAAATAAAAGTCAATAGGTCAGACAACGCTTTGTGATTCATTCTTGGTGAATCTCATTGTTGTTTAAAATGTCTCTGGGTGGCAGAATGAATTTCACTTAATACTTAATGTAACCATTAAACAACCAGGTGTGGATTTTTTTATTGAAAAGCTGTGTCAATGTAGCCTCAGTCTCAGATATTATTAACGTCATCCCAGGTTCAATCTCTACGTTTATTGACAACAGATTTCAAGTAATATTTATACAAAATGTTAACTTTTTCAGGTATTTGCAATGATTGGAAGAATACATTTACAGTCAGTCAGGACGAACAAATATCCGAATGGTTGAAACAGAATATGAAAGATAAAAACACAGAATTCCCTTCATATATGTAAACCAAATTGACTTTCAATGTATACAGGAAATTATTTTCGATTCAAATGAATATATCCAAATCTATCTCATATGCATATTCAAAGTCCATTGCAAACTGAAAATAGAATGATTATTTGGATACAATAAGTAATAAGAATCTCTCAGTAGTTACAAATCTTCTTCCACTTGGCCTTTATAAAATGGAAATAAAAAATTTTAAAAATCTCTAAGTGGAATCCATATCTGCTGGTTAAATCATCCCAGCGCAAAGCTATGCCTTCACATAATTTGTACAGAATAATCCTTGGTTTTTGCTTTTGCCTCCAAAACATTTTAACAAAGTAAACAATATGTGTTAAGGCTATTATAATCGATTGTTTATGATATCTGTCATAATGTGTACGGTTTTAGAATCCAAATAAAAGTACGACCTATGAAGTTTTTTCCAAATTCCATCGATGTTTGTTTTAAAACATTCGATGTTTTTAACACATAAAACATCCAAACGGAATAACACTTAAAGTGATTTTTAAGGTAGTAGCCTCGAGGTATCCAAAATTTTCCTATCTATCAATTTCACTGAAAATCGTACAATGGTTAGCCTTCATATAGATACACATTATGAAACAGTTTGAAATGAATTGATCAATGGGTTATCTTTTGGCAACAGCACAAAATGAGGCATTTTCATCCCATTTTGGCATGCTTTGAATTGATGCCAAGATATTTCAAATGTTCATGGAAACTGATAACAAAGGGTTAGATCAGTATATGAAAGCTCTCAGTGCTTTTGAAGGATATATGCAATAATTAAAAGGCATCATAATATTTATTCTTTGATTAATCCTTGTAAAATAAACTTATTCTCTGATTAATGTGGTAAAAATTACTAATTACTGAGTTCTTCATAATATTATTTCTATCCATCTGTAAAAAATTTTATCATTAAATTTTTTTTAAAAACTGTGGGATGTTTTTCAATATAACAGTTTTATTTTATATCAGTTCATAGGAAATTTAACCTAGGGTCGCTAAGTTATTCAAGGTTAACTTAACCCCCCCCCCCCCTTTCTTCTCTCACTATGCTCAGATATCTGTATGTGAAATGTATAATGATTAATTCATAAATAACATCCTAAAACATTTATCTATTCAAAAAATGTTTGAAAATATTGAATGTCTATAAAATACAAGGATTTACGTATGGTATTTCCTTTGTATGCCCCCGGATCGAAATATGTAGTGTCGGGGGTCCATGTATATTACATTTGCCTTATCTGTGTTTAGTGTCAGTCTGCAACATTCACTTTGTCCATAACATTTGAACAATAATAGTAAAAACCATTAGTCATGGGAGACTGCAACCCAACCCCCCCCCCCCCCACCCTCCGTCTTTACTTTTCAAAAATTTCTAGATCTGCCTATTTCATATATGAAACCCTTTCTGATGACATTAAGGTGAATTTTCTTGTAATCTTGACTGTGAACTATGAATCTGCATAATTACATATGTACTATTACCAACAAGGTTTGATTGCAAACATTGACATGTGCTTTTTGTGCATATAGATGGTTTTCCATGTGGAAGAACACGTTTGACGCATTTCACAGAAGAGCCAATCCATCATTATATTTATTCACTAAGCCACCAAAAACAAAAACTTTAATGAGTATCATTTGAAACACATAAAATTACAGAATACACCTACATTTGAGAATACTTCATCCTACATAATCAACCACCATTAACTCTACAGTGCTACAAATGCCTTACATCACATGCCACATTCATGACTGTAACTGGGTCAGCGTCATTTCCGGTAAAGCGCGTGTCACTTATCTCCCACTCCCCCATGGATAAAAGGCTGATCATTTAGACAAATAACGAGGATAACTCTGCGAATATGGGAGACATGATCGTCTGTTATGTTTACAAATATCCAAAATCTTTATCTAAAACATGCTTGGAAAACGTGCGAACGCGTATATGTTATAGATAAGATCATTGGTAACGATTGTTATTTAAACGACAAAGGTCTTGATCTGAAATATGTTTGAAAAGCGCCCATACGTGTAAACGTTTTAAACACTTTTCAGAATTACGTCCCTTAGATCGCTTCTACTACCTAGACTGGCATTAATTCCATTACATGACAATATTTCGACAGATGTAGTTTTTATTGCTTGCATTTTATAAAAAATCAATGCTAGAAAATAAATACTACAAAATCTCTCTGTAATATTTAATTTTGTTCAAGAACACAAATCAATACATGTATGACTGCGAAGGTTGGGCCATTATATTGTATGTTGAATATGGAATACACATTGAGGAACGGGAAATGTTGGCGTGGATGTCGCGTGGATGACATTGCTGTGTCCCCGTACTATGTCGTATACGTTGTTGAAGTAGAAAATGAGAGTTGAAGTCCTATTCGGCACTTTAATATGGTAACAGCAATGGATTTGAATACAACAATTACACAGTGAGTAATGTCAGAATCTATTCAATGAGAAGTGACCAGTCGGGTGTTGTCAGTAGCGAGTCTGACTTCCGAAATCCCGTACAAGTTGGAATTCGAGAATATATAGTAAAACATGTAAACAAAATGTAAACAAAAAATGGTGACATAAATGAGTAAATCAATTAGATAATTGTAGAAAGGATGAACAAAACACAAGTTAGATACACAATGTGTCTGTAGGCTATAACACTCAGTCTGATAATAGATATACTAAGTAATTAAAGTTTATAGTGTCCCTTCTGGTTATAACACTTAACCATTGTACAAAACAGGAATTTGACAGATGTCACTTAAATGTTTTACAACTTCCTGAATAAATTGTAGAAACTATAGAGTTGAAAGTAGGAATCAAAAGTATCATAAGTTCAACGAATCTATAATAATCTTGTAAATGGTAAAAATATCTTTATGATACATGGATCGTATTGTAAGCATTAGAACAAGCCAATTTAAACTTATTTTATGGGATAACTTCTAAACCTGAAAATATCTTAGTAAACAAATATGAAATAAAATGAATAGAGGAATTCATCTATGTCTGTGTGCACCCAATTATTTATATATAATGTACAATGTATTTGATCACGAAACTGCAGATTTCATATTGATTTTGAAAATGGTAAATATTATTATATATATATTTTTTTTTTTACTTTTACTACACTTTAAAATTTTATTTTCAATGTCAATTTTAGAGAAAAATGTACACAACACTAAATAATAAACTGAAAAAGAATTAAAAAGAAATTTGAAACTACTTTTTTTGTGTTGTTTTATTGATCGATGAGTTAGGTTTGTTTTGCATTATTTCACCTAAAAGTGTAAAAATGCGAAAAGATATTTTACTATTATCTGACACTCACAACATTGTAACACAGTAGACATATATGGGCCGTTGATATGAAAATGAAATTTGGTTTCTGAGATCACTACGAGAATCGTGTCTTACTAGCCGCTCAGAAATATTATGCGTTATATAACTAAACTATTAAGCATCGCAAGAATGAAATGAATATGGATAAGCATTGTATTAAAGTAACATGAAAGAAAAGATTATAATAACACTGAAATCAAACCAGCTTATTAATTATTTTAACCAGACCAACAGCACGAAAAGAGACATGCAACAAAATTGTAAATCATAATCAAACTGTATAGTAGTTTAGGACCTGTGTTTATTCGACTCGGTGAAAACTTGTTGATAGAGAGAAGATAATAAATATCAGAAGAAATATACCTAAATAGATTAGTTGCACCATATGCGCATTTCGACCAGTTATGTCTCTTCAATGATGCCCGAGGCCATATATATATATAGTCTCGTCCAGTCTTTTGCACAATCTGATGATTGAAAAACATTTATCTCTACAATAATGAAAATAATACCGTATATAACTACAAACTCTACTATGACAACACATGGGAATAAGCTATTTACACTTAGTTTTTTTCTTTTTTTTTTTTATTTGAATATTTATGAAACATTATATACTGATGTCAATCTACTCTATTACATACATGCATTATATACTTTCGATGTATTTGTTATGAATAATAAAATCTGTCGAACATATTGTCCGTAATAATTTAAGTTATAGTGGTAATATTCACAGAAATAATTTTACGAAATATGTATTTCCAAGTATAAAGATATTTCTGGACTATAAGGGTAATTGGGAGAATTTGCCAAAAGACAATGTTTTGAAATCAAAAAACCAAACCCTGTCACCAAAGAGTTTCCATTCAATTGAAAACGGTTGACCTTAAAATTTATGGCCCCACAAAAACTCGTTATAGAACGTTTTATTTTGACCTAATGGAGCTTTACTCTAATTTTAACAATTGATTTGATAATAAAACTATGTTGGTTGGGCGATTAGCCTATTATTTGGCCAATAGAAAATGGAAAATGTATAGACAGCAGTGAGTCTGATGATGATGGATATAAGATGTAAGTTTTTGGTTTTAATGTGTAATATAAAAACATTAATTTTATATCAAATATGTTAATTTTCACAACTTGTGTCTCCTGAGAGATGCTTTAGACCTAAACTGTAGAAATCGAAAAAATACATATTTAAAGAGGAAACTGCCTACCTAAGTGACCTGAACGTAAGAGCCAAATAACCAGGCTTCAAGAACCGTTTTCCATGCAGCTTATTTGCGGATTCCCTTCCGAAACATAGTTATCATCTATACATGAATAGATAGTCTTGCTGTACAGCCCTGTTCCGTGCTCAACCTCAATGACAGCATTCGTAATGTTATCTGGGAAGCCACAATCTATTTAAAGATATTTCTATTGCAGTATTAGAAGCGAGCAAAAGGTAATTGTTTAATGCCTTTAATGTTACAAAAGTAAAAATATTTTATATTTTAAAGATGAAAATAATGTATTTAATCGCTCGCCAGTATCACTTACGCCTATCGATTTGTCCTTGGGAAGGGGGCTCCTGAAACGCAGGATAAATTCATAATATTAGAATAATAAATATGTGGATGAATATAGAATAATGTAGAGATACTTCTAGTACAGTTTATATTGTTTGTACGAGAAGTAATTGTTTACTTCTTTAATAATATAAATATCTATTTATAATACTTTAGAATTGAAAACAGTGTATTTAACCACTCCTGAATCCATTTAAACTGAGATTCGATTAGGATGTGGGGTTATCAAATTCAGGATATACTAATAATATTCAGATATTTAATATGTTGATAAATATTAAATGAGGTAGTGATACATATATTTGATATTACAATACAATACACTGTATAATTATTGTACGATAATTGACACAATGATCAGTTTGAAAAGGCTAAATAGATATTTAGATTGATATTAAATAAAATTAAATATGAAATCAAGTATCTGAAGGAAATTGTGCAATTACAAAGGTGAAAGCAAAATTACGTCAAACAGGGTCTATTCTTTTACATTTAATGAAGCTACAGAGATACATTTAGAACTTTATCTAAGCTGAAAAACTGTCCATTTTAGGAATTGCCGGGATAAATAAAAACCTTTTATAAACGAAGTGTTATTAAATGCCACCATATAAGAAAAATAATCTGTCACCATATAAGTAACAATAATCTATCATCATATAAGTATAATAATATAAATTCGACATAAAACAGGACTCAAACAAAGACGGGTAATTACATATATCTCTTTACTGAAACGGGAATCAAGTGAGGGCAATGTTTACAACACTATTATATTTTGGATAAGATTTGATATGACTAATAGAGGACACTGAGTTCAAAATACCTACATACATATTCTATCCTTGCTTTAAAACATGAGTCATCTCACATGAATATACGGCACTTAATATATATTTTAATAACAGGCTAATACTAACCGATAGTGCGAGAGATTGAGTCCATATCCTCACATCCTGCAAAAATGACCCTTTAAATATATATGTAATATTTTGAGGTATCTAGTAAATAATAACATACATTCACATTATTTTCACGATGCGTCTATTCCGTAGTGTATAATTGTTGCATTGATGTCTGCGATTATCGGAAGGAATTAAGAAATATGGTAAGAAGCGAAAAAGCTAAAATGCAGCAAACAGACATTAAAATGATGGTTTTATTACCACTTCTACCTAGCACAGTTGTTGTTGCACTGTGGACCATTCTAAATAAACGGAATGATGCGGCGACTTATTTCTAAAGAATTATTTCCCCCTAACAAGGTTTACTTGAGCTTTGTTTTATGTTACACCAAGGCTATGACACTTGTATAATAAGTCTTTCCCAAAAATTTTTTTACATCACTAGCCAGTAGGGCTAGCCCTGTTCAAACTTTTGCTAACCAAAGGAAAATTCTACTAGCCCAGACAAAAAGTCTTTAATTGTCATTGCACTAAATTTTGCGTATTGAAAAGCACGTCAGTGACGAAGACGTATCTGGAATTTGCAAAGCAGAAACGATCGATACAGTACCCTTAAGATATGATACTTATGATAGGGCCTCAGCGATACGATGATGTTTATGTGACCAATAAAACTGTAATTAAGGGATCGCCAGGTCCAACTTTATCCGTGCCCATTATGTAATTTCATTAAAACGTCATTGGCATATGTACACTAACTTCTTTAAATCTGCGCACATCCATCATTTTGTATAAGATAAAGTACACATATAATATGCATTCATGAATACATTCACGAATAGAAATTTGTATAATAGTAAACCACAACACACTTTCTCTTCTTAATTTCATTATCCATTTGAGTTTTCTAGTAAATCACTTGCTTGGTCAT
This sequence comes from Pteria penguin, assembly GCA_035048485.1. Lineage (NCBI taxonomy): Eukaryota > Metazoa > Mollusca > Bivalvia > Pterioida > Pteriidae > Pteria > Pteria penguin. Next base: position 63,420,139 of record CM068581.1, on the reverse strand, counting down.
TAGATACATTAAAGATAATTTATCTGACTATACTGTAGAGAAAGTTTACAATAATATATTTTGATTTCAATTTTTAAAGTTTTATTTATATTTTTGACAGATCGTTTTTATTTTTGTATTCAGAAATTCCTCTGATAAAATCAACTGCAATAATCATGTAAACTTATTCAATAAATACAATTCTAAACCAAAGTAAAATGTTCCAAATAAAATATAAAATGCAATCAGTGACGAAGTGTTTAAGAAATCAAAGACATTAGCTTATGAAACTTAATTACCACTGCAACGGAAGAGCTATTTTGTCCTGTCTTTTCCGTCAGTACAAAATAGCTCTTCCGTTGCAGACGTAACTAATCTAAAACTGTACTTGATGGCAATAAAGAATATTATTAAACAGTAGAGATAATAAAATGAAAGTATCCCAAATCGTTCTTTCAACTGAATCGAACTAAAATTCAGACAGATGTTTCAAACACCGAATCAAAAGAAACTATCGAGCCGAATCAAAATTGCGATGAATAGTTTCAGTCCTAATAGTAGTTACGACTGCAACAGAAGAACTCTTTTGTCCCAGCTCTTCCGTTGCAGTCGTAACTATTCTACTTTTAACGCGTCACTTTTGATCTCAACAATTTATTTTACCGAGACATCGATATTTTACTGGCCAGTCAGGCTATTTTAAAAGCAAATTTTACTAGCCCAAGGGAATTTTTAGTAGTCTCGGGCGTCGGGCTTGTGAATTTTCGGAAAGACAATAAGGTCACCTGCTTCATGCAATGCACATAATTTTAGACCTGTACAATACACCTATCGGAAGCATTTGTAACACGAGTCTTCATTTTTCCCATCCGAAAGACAGAGTACAAACGAGCCACCGGCGGATATAGAACCTGGTACCTGACAGCACAGGATATCCAAATGTATGACTGGTAATTAACTAAGAGTTACCTGCCTTTTATTGACTTTATTAGATTCCACAAAGCTACAAAATACTTCAAGAAAAAATTGGAAGTGTCTTTGCACATTATATTTTTCTTTTCTTTAATCAGAGTAAATAAGTAATAATTTCAATTAAATTCATAATTATATATAAATTGCTAAATCATTAATATTCACTCCAAACTAGACTGTTGGAGCACAAGACATAGGTGACAGACTCAACCGCTTGAGGATGAATAAGCAGAGATATTGTGGTTTGTAAGTGTTTTTATTCCCTAAAATGACATTCGGTAATTAAGATAGTAAACTGTGAAGCTGTCTAAGCCGATATTTTGGTAGAAAAATGCCGATTTTCGCTGAAATGCGGCGGGATGTATCGAGGTTCAAAACCTCGTTGCACTCCTTCCCTTTTTTCTCCACACAATCCGAGGGCACGCTTTATAAAAGCTATGTCCACAGACAGAATTTCAGATTCCTGTGCTGACAGTCACGAAACAATTGTTTGCAAACAGTTGACAGATTGAGCTCTGTTTACTCTGAAGGATAAATTTTATCTGAGAGTGTTATTTATAGATTTTCAAATGTGAATCCAACTGTTTTCACTGCCACCACTTATCCACATCAATAAACTTTTTGTGATAAAATTTGAAATGCGTGTCCTTTTAATAACATGGTTTATATCTTTTGACATTACACCTAGAAATGTAGGGTCCTTTAGCCAGTATACCAATAAAGTGATACCATGATGGCACTGTAATCGACATTTTGATGACGTCGTCTACATACTTGTCCATTTTATTTTCTCTCTATTTAGTGGGAGTGTGGTATTAATAATTGTCAGGTGGCACCACCCCAACCATGTAGTCCAACGTAGCTTAACTATATATATATATATATATATATATATATATATATATATATATATATATATATATATATATATTATTTTTTTTTAATTGTTTTAGTATCGTTATCGCTTATCTGTGCGTTTATATTGACCCCCTTTTCTCGAGCGATTTGCATTAACCTTCATTGAGGTTGATCCGATACTTATGAATAGTGAATGTTGTTACAATTTCCTTTTTTGTGCTTTTATATATATATATACATATATATATATATATATATATATATATATATATATATATATATATATATATATGTATATATATATATATATATATATATATATATATATATATATATATATATATATATATATACGAGCATCACTGAAGAGACATAAGTTGTCGAAATGCGCATATGGTGCACTAAATGAAAAGGTATATATGGTCTATATATGTTGACTATTTTCAATGAAATATAAAAAGCTGGTTTTTGGAACACAATTTTGATTGAGGGATGCCTTGAGTGCTATTGGGATGCTGGAAAGTGGGATGTCTCCAAGCAATGTGGCAAGGTAGTTTGAACTTTCATATTAACACTTCCTAATGTTTTTGGAGACGATATCAGCAAAGTTGCACCGTTCTGGGCTGCTCACGATCAGGACGCCCGCGTGTGACATCACGTCGGCAAGATACTTATCAGTTACAGTCGGGAGCAGTCCTAACCTTACATTTTAGTACACTGACAAGTGCACATTAAGTTTAATTTTTTGTCCTGAAAACCAGTCATAAATTTTCTTCAAGTGCACGTGTCACGTGACACCGTGTTCATTTTTCACGTTAATGTTATTAAAATTATCCAGTTTCGTATAATACTATAAAAATATTTATTTTATTATGTACAATTTCAATTTTTTATACACATAAAATTTTTGAATAGAAAAATGTAATAAATATCTAGAAACAATTAACAATTTTACCGTATTGATATTATATTGAACATTCCGACGGAATTTTATCGGAAGTTTCGACACTGCTAGGTTGATATCTGTTTACTTTTGTTACATCTTAAGCTTGTTATGAATTATTATTGTTATTTGTTTTGTTACACGGTACCGTCTAATCATAACGATCGCATGATGACTTCCATGTAATGAAATTATCCTTTTCCTTGCATACACTAGTATCCGAGATGACTTTATAATATTTGTTTCCATGTCAAATGTCTTAATAAACAAAACAACTCGAAAATTTTAAAAAGGCATGCATTCAGTCTGGTTACATCACGTGAAGTGAAGCGGTATACATCTACATGTATATAGAAAGTAAACTAAACTTGAAGAGCACTTGAAGTTAACTTAGAATCAAGTTTAGTACTAGACTTGAATCCAAGTTTGCTCTAATATCGCCAAATAAACTTAAAAAGCAGTCATAAAGTGAAGTGCACTTTATGTAAAGTTATGACTGCACCCAGAGAAGATGGTGTAGGTGGAATTACAATAAATGAAAGGACCCCTTTGATGCTAGTCGAGGGCAGTTTAACTGGCCAACGCTACCGTGACTAGATTGTATGTCAGCACGTTATTCCATTCATTCATAACAAGCACGCACGACCGCACATCGCATGCGTTGTTATTGACTATCTACAGCAGCAAAACGTGAATGTGCTACACTGGATTGCGATATCACTGGAGCTATCGCATATAGAACGTGTTTGGTATGAATTGGAACGACGCCTACGTCAAAAGCTAACAACCCCCGCCCCCTTCCTGCTACGTTTGACTTTTTGCGTTGTTCGTTATTGCACATATGGCGGAATATTCCCAAGTCATTTCTGTATAACTTGATTCGTTCAATGCGGCGTTGGTGTGAAGAATGCATCAGTGCAAATGGCGGTCATGCACGCTAGTTTACTTATGTTTATGTCTCCTTACATATTTTGATAGCAACATATTATTCTATAATTTTTTCGTGTGTAATAAATTTTTATGACCTCTCTGAGAAACCTATTGATCCTTGTTCTCTATACGGAGGATTATTTATAAATTTTTAATTATGTGTCCTTTGATTGTGCTGCATTTGCTGTGAGTGGGAAGGTGGGCGCCCGTAAACCGGTTAACCACACCAATTGAGTGACGTTTGTTACTTCAACTGATCGTCCTAAGTCGGTATTGTAACCACAGCACAATCGATTATTTTTGTAATGTCGTTCCGTGTATATTCTGCTGTTGTCATTTTTGTGTGCAGGTCCTTGGTGATTTGTGTCATACAGCTTTGTGAGATGTGTTCTGTTTTCTCTTTTGTGAAACTTACTTTTACTGTCCGTATCAACCAAAACGGGCATATTCCATGATTTCCATGAATTTACATAATACAACATAATATTTTCTATATGAATCTGTAAATGAAATTACTATAGTACACAAATTCCTTTTTTCCGCTAGTATATTTGATCTTAGCCACATGCATGCATTTCTTTTTTTTTTTTTTTTTTGCATGCAATCCTTTGCAAGAAACTTGGACCTGAATTTCTCCTATAAAGAGAATCGACGGGAACATGGAAAATAAAAAATAGTCTCGGTAGAATATTACTCTCTATTAGTAATTCATTTGTTTATATGCAGACTATAATGCTTCCATATGTTCGATAAAACTCGGTACCAAGCGAGTTTTAACATCCTTTGTCCGAATTTCTACTTTAAGACTATGGTTATTCCATTTTGAATGTAATAGGAGGATGTCCCGGGAAAGAATATTCGAATCGAACTTTCTGATATGACAGTTTTTTTAGTTTGGATGTAAATATGTAATGCTAAAGAAAGTAGAAAGCTATAAAAAGATTTTGTTCAATTCCCGTCGATTCTCTCTACAGGAAGAATTCAGACTCAAGTCTCGTGCTTGAGTCTTACATCTCGGCCTATATAGAGGGAAACATAATGATAATGCTTGCATCGCTCTGAGGGCAATTCAGTTGTTCAATTTATTCCAAAGTTTCGCCCTACGATATCAAATTGTAAACATTTGGATTGCAATATTTGAAATACCTCCAAAAACATTTCAACAAAACAGGAATTAATGAATTAAGGGTCATAGTGACCGCGGGTTGATAAACAATATATTATATTCCAGCAAAGTCAAAATTAATGATAGCAATGTAGAAAATTTAATAGACTAACACATTGTTTTTGGATTTTACTGTTACTTGATAAATTTGTCACACATGGAAACTATCGCCGGTCGGGTTATGTAGTTAAAATTGCAACTGTATTTGCCAAGGTGAGATAGCTTACTAGAGGTATTCCCCGTCACTACACACTGGTACTTTTTATGAAGAGGACACAACTCATTACATTAATGCATTTATGAATATAATTAGACATTGATTATTCTTGTGTTGTTTTAGCGACAATGTTTGGTGAGTCAAATGCTGACAAGGAGGGTACATGAAGGGTTTTTTTTCAAATAAAGTGATACCCTGGTTTGACTTTATTATGAGGAATTCAAGGGTTATTACACTGATTGATTATGACGTCATAGTAACGTTGGAATGTTCTTTACGTCATGTTTGTAAGAAAAATGGGTTTTTTGTCTTTAAATAGGACTGCAGTAAACGACGGTGAACCCCAGTGGGATAATGTTGAACCTAATAACGGTATAGGTGAGAACTTTATAATGATGAGCACCAACACCTACCTATCTTGCGATTGGAAAATTAAGTGGATGTGAAAGTACACTAGAAGTACCTAGAAGTACCTACAGATTTGTCCAAACATAATGCAAATATGATAAATCATTCACATTTTCAGAAAATCATTATTATGCATGGAAATGCATGTATCGACATACAAGTCATTTTATATGATTTTTACATTAAGCTGTACTTAAATTACATTTAAACAGTTGATCACCCGATGTTTGAAACATATATTCACAATAATGTTTTCAGAATACCTGTTTTTGAAACTGGTTTTATAAATATTGACAACAGTAAACATTGTAAGCATTTTCGGTAAACGCGACTACTTTGGATTTCCATTTGTGGATTTAGTCTGGTAGATGCTGATATCATCGGACTCATAACTTGGATTTTTTATATTCCTCGGTTGTTTCAAGTTTTAGGTTTCGATATAAAAACATAAAAATTAAAAATATACAGATATTATGATCAAATGATGTCTAGGCTGGTATACTTTCTGTCCATAAATATATATCATGTGACTTGGAAGGTCAAAATGTCATATTTGCTTGCCTTGTCGAATCTTAAAATATGAATATCGTAAATGAACTTTTTGAAATCTGCCAGAGTTTATCGCAACTTGTCTGTGTATTATTACGATGGGCATAAACAAGCACGGTCTATTATGTCATTTACGTCATCGTATTATGTCAAATAATGTCACTGATTCTACAAAAACTCCGTCTGAAATTAATACACACACAATTAGAAACCTACAACTCGTCTTAAACTTTTCAGAAGAGAAAAAGGTTTTAGAATTCGTCCTCTCCGCCTAATAGGCGAAACCAGTGACATATACATACTTACAAACAGAGCACGATTGGTTTCTGTAGCCGTTTATATATTTGATATTTACTTTTCATTGATATTTCCGTTCATCATCATGCTTTTTAATTTCTTTTCTTGAAAATTGTTCACTACATTTTATTTGTAATAATTGTCCTCTAAATTTATTTTATATGCTTGCAATGAGGGTGGTATTCTGTTAGCGACTACGACGTCGTGATTGTTATATAATACTTATACATATTAGCTCTAGTGCTCAAAAATCGAATGTATAATTTCTTTTCCTTTATTCTTGTGACAGAGCTAAAGCAAGTCACCCTCTGGAACGAAACTGATGCAGTGAAAAAAGCAGTTACCATCACCAAGCACATTCCACATAGAGTACTCATTTTCTAATTGTAAATCGCGTAAATGGTTCATTCTTACCTGTAACTGTGTGGCTTAGTTCAGTAATGTGCACAAAAGTTTATACACTTTATGTTTATCGACTTTTCATTATTAGTCTAGTGTATGACACGGCTGACTAGGATTGAATACGACTAATCTCCGACTAGTAAAGGTCAATTCAGTTGCATCTGATAAAGCAGTCTATTTACTGCTACTTCAGCAACAACATGTCACCAGAGGATGCTTCTCACCAATGCTGTCAATGGATCTGGAATGAAGCCATACTGAAACTTCTCCTTCACAAACTCATTTTCTTGCCATTCATTTAAATGTCTAAGTAAGACGAGTCCAATGGAATTTATGTTAAATCATACTGTGGTGCTACTCAACCAGGGTTATATTTGTGCTAGACTAGCAACGTCACTGAGGAAGTTGTATGGTCGTTACGAGACTCTTATTACTCCATATGAGATCTCGTTATCCAGACTTATAAATAATATTCTGGACTGAGACCGATTCCGATCATTTTTCAAAAATTTGACACCTTCTATACTAGGTTACCTATTTTGACTTCTCCAAATATAAATATATATGGAGTTTACACGATCTGACTCTTTCTGCTGGGTATATGTGACGGGTGTTACTAGCAAACAGGAGATGCTCACTCTCCCCGGGCACCTGATCTCACTCCATCATAGGGGTTCACATATGCTCTTCAAGTAGACATATTTTGTTATTTTCCACTTGGTTTTCATTTTCACTGATTTTGCATGTCCTCTGGTTTTATGATTTTCGGACTTATGGTTTGGATTTATCCATCATCTTTACATGGTGTTAAATCATGATCAGTATTAGACTTGTTTTCGCAAGTTCCAATAAACATTTCGTGCTCAGTCATATTTGTGTTGCGAGAAAACAGTAAAACTCGTCAAGTAAAGCGTGCTGAAGTCACTATTATTCCTCACATGGCATGTTGCGTTGAAGATTAATGATAAATTCGAGGTTATAACTTTGTGCCGATTTCCCACAGCTTTACCAGGAATGAGGAAAGCTGCGCAAAAGTTGTTAAAATGACAGTGCTGCTCTTGAGTTACGTCCATAGTACGAAATTTCAACGTCAGTAAAAGGACTTGGCTGACCGACCACGGTTAACAAGTATCAGCAAAATCGATAACTGATGTCGACAATAATCAAGGTTGCATATTGCTTAATGTGCTACTGATTTATACAACATTTTGCACATTATGTTTTAACAACTTTGTAATTTTACCATGCCGATCACATAGCAGATGTCTTTAAAAAAAAAGATACATCTTTATGCTTGCCAAAAAGTGAGTATTCATTAAAATGTATCACCAGATTTTATTTTCCAATGAATATAGTCTTACAAACTGACAATGGTGTTTCCAAAGACTGAGACAGATAGAGAGTTGTTATATCCAAAGATATATACATGTATATTCGAATCCCACCTGAACCAATACATATACAAAAACAATTCTAGTTGTGATACCACAAAAGTTGATACACATTCAAGTAAAACAAACAAGGTTCACGGAATTCAAATGCTAGACACTATTTCTTAGCAGTGTGGAAAATGGCAGTTTATACTTGCTAATCGAAACATAACTCTACATGATTCATCAAAACGAAATCAAGCGGTCGTTTTACATACCATAGGAAATCGGGTTTACATACCATAGGAAATCGGGAGTTCGCTAAACTAACACTCATGACGGTTACTAAACATGTTTTAAACTGTATGTCGTGTCCTAACTCTTTTGACTTTGAATTTTATAAAAGTCAAGTGATGTAAAATTGATTATACGCAGTCAAAAGAATAAAAGAGGGAGGATCGAAGCGTGACACACAAGACATGACAAGATGTCTACGACGACGGCTCTTTTTTGGAGATTTATTTCAGAAATGATATGTACAAAAATAAATTATCGTATGTATCAAGTAAGCGGCTTTCAGAATCTGCATAGTATTCTATGTTTGATATCTTCTTATTTAAACATATGCCGAAAAGTAAATAACAATATATAAAGTTAAGTGATAGCATAAAAATTCTACACCAAATAAATTTCCTTTGTTTTGACATTCAAAATAAATTCTACAAAAACTGAAATATTATTTGAGGTTATATATACTTTTTTTCTAATGCAACTTATAAGTAACACGAAATTTCATTGGTTGATGAAAGTAAATCTGAAGCATGTAAATACAGCATTACACGCCGCAAATTTTGAATTTGTATTAATGCGTGTTACGGTTGCCTGTCAATGTAAGCAATACGGCGGATATAGAGAACACGCTAGGTCAAACTCCATTCTCTACCCAGCGTTCCGTGCGCTAAAGCCACTACATCTCTGTCAACGCTATTTTACAAGATTCTTCTAAAAAAAATTCTTTTTAAATCCATGGTTAGAATATAAAATTAAATATCTACGCATGTGATGATATGCTTTATTTAAAGTATGATTTAAATAAATTATTTAAAATGAATGTTTAATTACCTTGAACTTGGAACTATTTAGTGTGTTAGGCGTATGAAACTAGGTTGAAAATAAAGATAACCATGGAATTCAATGTAGATGAGACTTACAAAGAATGTGATAGTCCGTTGAAAATAACACAGACAATTGAAAGTTTTCTGATTCCTTTAACTTTGATGATTAGCTTATAAATTTGCCAGATAACACTATTTCTCAGGCGTTGACAGAGATATAAGCCAGAGTAAGGAGCGATAACTCTGGGCAGAGAATGGGTCAAACTCTAGTGGATATCCACTACGATATTTTTGCTATACCGAAATTTTGAGTTGGATGTACTGTACAGGAAATATCAGACAAGAAAATAATTCAAAAATACAGTAGACTCTGATGGGACGATGAGTTTTTATCCCAGATAGGCTACTGTAGTCTGTAGATACAGATTAGGATGTGCGCGTGAAGACGACACTAATGTTATGGAGAGTAACATACAGAGGAATATCGTTTTCAAAATGAATGGTATTGTTTCAGATCAATCATACTTTTTGTTATTCATTCAAGACATTTCCTGAAAATGCGAAGTACTTTGTTATGCGCGTGTATAATGTGTGAGTTAATCAGCACCATCCGCTGTTTGACGGGGGCATCTGTATATTTGTAGACTTCTGAAATTCAATGTTGACAGTTTGCATTAGAATGAGGATAACATGCTTGTGTTTTCACATTCAATTTCCAGCATGTAATCGGTGATTTACATGTCGCAAATATTCCAAAAACTCAATTTGAGTGTAAATCACTGATGACATGCCGGAAATTGGAAAACACATGCATGTCATCCCCTAAGTATATATAGTATAATTCATTATTTTCCTGCAAGATCGTAAAAGTATATAGGGACGGAAATAACTACCCACACAACCTATCATGGCAAGGGAATGCACTCGTCTAAAACTTTTATTAGGTTAAAACCTTTTAGAAATGTTTTAAAATGTATGATAAATCAATCAATGAAAAACTAAAATTTTAGAAAATACTCCAAATACTCATTAGACGATCTACTGCGGGTAGCCACAAATAACAGTCTTAACGAACTGCTACATGCATTATCATCTTTTCCGGTCTGATTAAAACCTATCCTGGATGAGGCTGATTTAAGAAGTTTACGTTACACGGATTGATTTAAGCTTAAAATGATTATAGCAATTTCATATAACAAACTTTACCCACGTATACCAACGCTTCCTCCTAAATCGTAATTTATCAAGATTAAATTTGTTAATAAAGGTTTAGATCTGCTTAATATTTCTAATATTTTTCGTAATCATAGAGTCAAATCTAAAATTCCTCAGTATTTCTAGAATCTTGAACCACCCCTGATTTGCTATAAAAAAAACCTATTAGAAACCTTATACCTGATTAAAATGCAGTCACATATATATTCCATCGTCCTGTTTATGCAATAATTCCAAATTCATTTATCAGCCTGCGGGCCATATTGTTACAGGTGATTTTAATTGTATTTCGGATAAATATCTACGTTCACTTTTTAATAAAGGGCCAAAGTATAGATTACCTTCCAGGATAGATTTTTCCAAATGCCGGTTATTGTAAACGATGGTGTAAAAAAGGTGTAAAAATACATGCCTTGAATGACTGGAGAGGTGAAATCTTAAAAATTATCGATATTCGAATTAATAATTTAACAATAAATCCCCATTTATTCAAACAGTCACATTATATACCAGTTCAGTCTATAAAAAGAAAATGGCTGATAATACTTATGTCTTCGTACATGTTGACAAAGCACTTAATAATATTATCATTGTTTGAAAAATATACTATATTACAGTTCTTTAAACTGAATTAAACTCTACTTCTACGTATGTTGAAACGCCATTATTTAAAGACAAGATCTTATCTGACCATTGTAAAGCTATGTGTGACTTCAATTAAAGCAATGATAAAAGCGATCTTCCAACTATGTATTGGCTTCCCAAATTACACAAAAATCCATATAAATCACGTTTTATATTAAATTCTAGTCAGGGCTTTACAACTGTGCTTTCTAAACATATTACCTCCGCTCTTACTGCAGTTAAAGACCATGTTATCAAATACTGTAATGCTGTCTTTAGCAATAGTAAAATCAATTACTTTTGGTCTATCAAAATTCTAACGAAGTCATTAAAAATTCCGTTTGAGAAATTGGCCAATAACGTTTCTACTTCTGAGATTTCGACACTATATACCTCTCTACCTCATAACTTAATCAAAACCAAAATGTTGTTTCTCATACGCTGAGTCGAGAGTCTAAATCATACCTCTGTACTTAAGTCACATCTTGATTTTTCTCTAACAAACACTATGATAATATAAATACTGGACTTCTTCGGAGTTGTCTAATGCCATCACATTTTTGATAGATAATATTTATGTACAATTTAACTGTGAGACTTATCAACAGATTATTGGGATTCCTATGGGCACTAACTGCGCTCCCCTTATAGCAGATTTATTTTCATACTGTTATGAAAGAGACTTTATGCATTCTATTCAAACCTCTAAACGTTTCGACCTTATTAATAAGTTCAATGACACCTCTAGATTTCTCGATGATATTTTAGTTATGGTGCTGCTTTTGCGGTGAGTGGGAATGTGGGCGCCCGTATACCGGTTAACCACACCAACTGAATGACGTTTTACCGTTCTAAGTCGGTATTGTAACCACAGCACAATCGAATATTTTTGTAATGTCGCTTTTCCGTGTATATTATACTATTACCATGTTTTATGTGCATGTCCTTAGTGATTTTTGGCATACAGCTTTGTCAGATGTCTTCAATTTTCTCTTCCAAATAATCAAAAACTTTTTTAAAAATGTACACAATAGAAATAAATGAATGAATTGTCTATCTTATCCATTAATAGGACACCACGACCAATTTAATGGGTGCTTATTAAATATATTGAATTGCCGTAATTTGCTACGTTTGACCCCTTTGACATGAACGATATGCATAAAAAGCGGGATGTATGAAAAGACGGTTTGGGGGGGGGGGGTTCTTTTTTCTTCTTGATGAAATTTTCAAATGAAAAATGATTGAGGGATGGGCGGGGGTCTGCAATGCCAGTACTTCCTCTGGATTCGCCTATGCATAGTAATGAAACTGCAGCAGATAGATATCACGCACGTATTTTATTTTTCGAAAATTTATTTCAAAATGGAATAAATTAAGATACATGTACGTATAGTTAAGGTATCTCTCAAATGGATGTACATTAAACGCTTATTATTTTTCTAAGTGTAAGAAGTTGATGAATTTTTTAAATCTCATTTTGCTCATCCCTTTTATAAAAGTCGTCATGTATTAAACAAAATTTATATTTTTGCCGATTACAATTAAGAATTATCAATTTAAAATATGATTTTTGTTTAATATATGATATACAAATAAATATAAAAGCAGAACCGAAGTATATTTTACATAAATCCAATTTATTGAAATATATGAGAATATTTTCTAATTGTATTTATGTTATTTTTATGAAGAAACTCTTCCACGATTATTCTTCCCGCGTTTACATCAACGACGCACGTTGTGCACTTTACACAAGTCATAAGGTAAAAGAAAGATGGTAATGTATCTCTATGCAGCCAATTAATATAAAACGAAGTTTCCTTGACTGCCAACAACGCTAAAAGTTGCAACAAAACTTGCGAATTAAGAGCAGCCCTACCTGTACCCCAGACTTACAATCAATCATTGGCCTATTGTCTTTGATAGAAGCCGGCGTGGCCTAGTGGTATCGCGTTCGCCTCCTGATGGGGAGGTCGGGGTTCGAGTACCACTCTAGTCATGCCGGTGTTCTGTCTTTCGGATGAGACAGTAAAAACCGACGCCCCGTGTCACGGTAGGCGTGGCACGTTATAGATCCCTCACTGCTTCGGGTGGGTCCGTTGCAAAGGACAGGTGGCTGTGTGCAATGCATCGGGTAGATGCCGTCACCATATACGTGAAATATTAGTTTTCAATTACGCCAAGTGTCCGACTTAATAAGCACCGCCTGCCAGCAAATTACATCTGTCATCTATGATACCACAAGTAGTTTAGGTATAAAAGAAATGAAAATGAATATTCTTCGCCAATATCAATTTTATAACATGAAAATAACCATCAAGATAATGCGATGTTAATTATCTTGTAAAAGATTAATTCATAAAATATTAAATGAAGACAATGAGTATAGAAAATATTGATAATTTAAAAATTTTATGAGATACCCAATTAATAATAAAGTGGGAGAGTGAAAGTGAAATAATTGTTGTAATACGTCTCTATTGGCAGAATACCCTTTGTCAGTAAAGCATACGATATTTCCATGTTTGCTCACCACTTGATATAAAAATGCCCGATACATTCAACATCACACGCATTAGTCTAATGCAGTAACATTTAATGTCATGACTACAGTAAACATACATCCTATACATCGTATAGACACCTTTACTTTCAATGCAAAAAGGAAAAACGAATTTCGATAATATAAATATCCAGGCGTTCTGATAAACTAAATACTAATATTACTTTTAAATTGAATAGAAGCATGTAAATGCTAAGACACCAAGCGGTGACCAATGAGGAACATTCATTCTCTTAAACAAAATAGAGATATTAGCTATCACGGACCCAGATCACCCTACGGAGGAACCAGGGGTATAATCATGTGCCACAGAAGAGTAAGCATTCCTGCTGACTGTTCACACCCGGGTATAAATCGTAGTCATATCATGAGATGATAACGGCCATACCGTAGTCACAATCGGTAAAAAGTCAAGAAAAATATTAATATGTGATGTTTTCACAGTACAAATGGTTAAACAAGCACCAAAATCAAATAAGGAAGACAACATGTCAAACAATTATTTCTGATAAGAGCAAAGAAAGTCTTCCAGCGACTGTAACATTTGCAGAATGTGGACTTCAAACGTAGTTTTTCGTATCATTGTGATATTAACTTTTCACTTAGCATTCTAATATTTTCACTAAACGTGATCAAATAGTCTAACAATGCACATATATGCACATATCATTTATTAACGATAGTGATTGATTAAAGAATTCTAACATATACAAACCTATGAATAAAGGTCATCTCAGGGAAGACTTAAAGGTGACTCACATACAGAGATGAACTTATACAAGGTCATCTCAGGGAAGACTTGAAGGTTACTCATACAGAGATGAGCTTTACGCAAGATCATCTTAGGTAAGTCTTATAGGTCACTTTCGTCTAGGCCAATATTCACATACATAGATGAACTTATACAAGGTCATCTCAGGGAAGACTTGAAGGTTACTCATTCAGAGATGAGCTTTTTACAAAGTCATCTCAGGAAAGACTTAGAAGGTGAACTTCATACAAGGTCATCTCAAGGAAGTTTTAAAGGTGACTCTCGTACAGAGATGAACTTTATACACGGTCATCTCAGGGTAGCCTGAAAGGTCACTTTCATACAGAGGTGAACTTTATACAAGGTGAATTCAGGGAGGACTTAAAGGTCACTTTCATACAGAGGTGAACTTTATACATGGTCATCTCAGGAGTCTTTATGGAGAATTCCATATACAAAGACCAGCAAGACAACCACACAAAAAAAGAGAAAAGACAACAACAAATGTGCAAGTTGAATTCAATGTTCAAAGACTTTTAAGACAACCACACGAATACAAATGGAAAAAGAATTTCAAGGCGTTCACATAAATACATGTTCACAATTCAGTCACATGCTTAATTAAAGCCCCATTATGGGGACAGTGTATTTCCCGACATAGTTTTTCCAGTTTTGTCGATCTAAATAGTTATAAATAACTTATGTATGTTTTGTTCCGAACGGATTGTTTGAAATGCCTTTATTTTCAGTAAACTATTGATTTATTCTGATCGCTCTGTCTACTAGAGTTTCCACCTATATACAAGACAGAACTTAAAAGGTATGTTTCAATAGATTTATAATTGTTGACTGATTACTAGATTTAATATTTCTTGATATTAAAATAAAAGTAAATTAAAGTATGAAGGGAAAAGACCTAAATAGGTATCGTAAAAAATTATTTAATTACTATCATTGCATATCATTTATCAGCCTATGAAAGAAAGAATTTGTGGAAGTATGTAAGTAATCGTCCGCACTATTTTGGACCTAGAGACTTTAAAATGTCAAATTTTGTCAAAAAAAAATGTTTTACTCATTGTTTGTTTAAACCACAAAATATGCAAATTGTCAGGAAGATGAGCAAGAGTCACAATAATTATTTCAGATGCCATGATTTATTTTATATTCGTACAAGAACAGAGAAGTCAATTTATCCAATTTTTATGCATTCTTAACTTATTTTACCCAAGAGGTGTATGGAAAGCCGAATTGATACGTAAGTGATGAGGTAGTGATTTTCAGGTATCAACATTTCCTCTAGAAATTTATATACAATAAACATTGTTTGATAATCACGAGGTACACAGGGCATATATCACATTTCTCCCTTATCAGACCTAAGCCGGTGTGGCCTAGGGGATAAGGTGCTCGACTCGTGATCGAGAGGTCACGGGTTCGACTCCCGCCCTGGGCGCACCGGTGTTCTGTCTTTCGGATGAGACAGTAAAAACCGAGGTCTCGTGTCACGGTAGGCGTGGCACGTAAAAGATACCTCACTGTTTCGGGTGGGTCCGTTGCAAAGGTCTAAATTTGTATGCAATGCATCAGGCAGATGCCATCACCATATACGTGAAAAAATCGTGGAGTGACGTAAAAAAAATAATCAATCAATCAAAACCCTTATCAGACCTAATCTGCAGAAACAATCCGACGGTAACGGTGTGTTATCTCTGGTTATGTGAGTGTGGACGATAAAGTGTAATATTTAAGAACAACATGTTTCTGAAGATTTCTGATGTATCCAATAATGATAAATAAGAAGTTACAGTGGCTTTCTATGTACATTCGTAATAATCTCCCCTCGCCCGTTTCAGTGATTCCAAACAAATGATTCCTTAATACGGAATGCCCTATGCGATTAGGTGCATTGTTATGTTAAGCGTTCTCTTTAAATTATAGACATTATAGACTATGTAACGAACTTTTTTCATTGCTTTGCTATTTTCAATCCATATGTATATTTTATGCATTTAACGAGGTAAAGTTGATAATAGTATTGATAAAACATCTTTATCCTGGCAATACACCGATCCACTTTTCAGCACAGAAACTGATGTTTGGCGGACTTTTGATTGTTATGCTTATGACGTCAAAATTAAATGTCCGACTTGTCCAACCTTGCGTGACGTCATCATAGTCGTATTTTGCGCTAAAGTGCTTGACATTCGACGAATGTGGATCGGTGTATTACTTTGACCATAAGAAATGATTTGGACGAAGTAACAAGAAAATAAAAACGAAAGGTATCTTTACATAGTTTGTAACAAACAGGGATGAAGTAGATGAGGATACATTTTCCCTTGGTTATATATGATTTTTAGTTTTAGAATCAATGTACTGATATAAGTTCAGTAACTTCCACAAACTCATTTATGAATTTAAATTCTTGACGATTGCAGTAAAAGAATACGACTGACATCTTATATTTTAATTGTTACCGGCAAGTATTGTGTTGACGTCGCTTCTTGACACGGACTTCAGTGAATTTCCAGTTTTAAGTTAGAAGGAACTTAGACCTACTTGTTCCAAAATATCGTTTCAGAAATATTCTGTACATAAAAATGCTGCCAGGTTTTTTTTCATATTTTCTCTTTCTTAGTTTCTTTTGAACATATAGTTGCAGGTAAACTGTGATTTTAATCATCCAAGTACTTTGGTTTTATTCAGATTTAGCACATACATGTATGTCAATGAGAATTTCCCCTTGAATTCAAAACGTTTACAAAACCTAAATAAATTAGTAAGCTCCGCCCTATTTATTTGCAAACGAGATTACATATCTATAGTGTACTCAAATTACAATAATACTTGTTGCAATAAATATACAATTTCTGGCAAGTGGAACAATCTAACACTGTGTTTTGAATAAATATAGAACAAATACTAAATGCCCCCGGCCAGCACATGTCTTGCGGGTGCATAAAATATCAAATTATAGAAGACTTGTACCGTTGGAGTAGCAGTAATTTTGGTGAAGATGTATATACATGTATATTTAATCGTAGATATATGATGAAAATATCCAACTACTAATGTTATATAAAAAAATAAAGCAGATGGGGTTTTTTCTTCTTCTAGTTTGCATCGCACAGAAATTATGAAAGGCAGAATTTATTAACGGAGGACATTAGATAATAAATGAACGTAAAGAGAAGTTGATTTAACATTTTTTGAGATATTTCATGATTTAATCAAGATCCAGTCATGTACCTTGGTGCAGGGATGTGTCATCGTGAGAGACGATTCAATATCGATAAGAAACTATTTTAAGATTAGTAAACAAATGCATATAGACCTATTCCAATTTTGTTTTAGTGGCACAAGTACGTAGTGGCTTCAACCACCAGAAAGTTTGTAGTCCTTTTAATATGAGATAGGTAGTTGAAAATTACCCATATTAAGTTGCAAATCTTTGAAAATGTTTAAAAAATGGATTTGAAACAAATTTATGTTTAGTGGGAATTGATATCGACATTCTCTTTCCGTTCAAAATACGCATAGAAATACAGCTAATGGAAATAGATAGGCGCATGGATGAGAACTTGCATCGACATCGCTGTTTAGATTTGTAAAATGATAAAGCCTTGAACGGAAGCATTCAATGTTTGGTTGCATTTCATGGTTTGCCGAATAATTGTTATCTGACAGATATGCAATTCTATAGATCCTTCTTGTTACACGTATGAAACTACTATTTCATATAGGCCAACAACATATACACATTCAAATCCCGCTTAAAATCAATGCAAATTATTTTAAATTGAAATTTTATTCTAAAGTTTTAAAATATCAAATTACATTATGTTATAACATCAAAAAAGTGTTTATGAAAGCCTGACTTTGTTTTTAGAATAATTTAGAATCCCCAGTATCTTGGAGTGTAACCCAGTGTGTAAATGTTTTTCTATAGATATTTCCATACTATGCTTAATTATTAATTGCATGAAATTTTTGAAATTTCGGAATTTCACAGTAACGTGAACTTTCCAGTAATAATTAACTTCGAAAACAAATACAGGATGTGAAATAAATCAGGCAAACCCGTACCTATGTATAATGAACGTATACAGCGTTACGACTCTTTGTGATCGGGGCAGTCTTGGTGTAGTGGTTAAGGGCTTGGCTTGCTGTGTCGATGATCCAGGATCGATTCCCGGGATTGCGCCACTACGTTCAAGAGGTTGATTACCTCCTTCTTCCATGTCGCGATATAACTGAAAAATTGTTGAAAGCGACGTAAAACACCAATCAACCAACCCAACCCCCAACTCTTTGTGATGACAGAATTAGAAGCAAAATATAATTGATAAATATGAATTTCTTATTTTTGTGTTGTCACGATGACCCCTAAAGTCTCTTTTAAATAATTCTACTTAATAACTGTCACTTTTGGTACACTAGAGGTATCCAAAGTCATCTAAAGCCAAATATCACGGACAAAGTTGTTTGATGTGTCGATTTCATTGCCATTTAATATTTACAGGTATTAAATTGTTAATACTTATACAATTGAATGTCATTTTCACCAGTCTAACCATATTTCAATACCGTTAATTACTTTGGTTGTCGACTTCACCTATTGGTTGAGATATACTTCCTTTGTTTTCAGTATCGATAATGTCTGATTATTAACCGAAAAATGCATGTATAATGGGAGATACCGCCATTAACTGCGGTCCTAATATTTAGGGAAGAAATAAAACATATTCCCGCAAAAATGACATAAAGAACAATGGTACGTTATTGTGACGTCATAAGGTTGCCATTTTCGAGTTACCGTTACGGTTCAAATTTTACGTAGCTTTAATCTAAAACCTTGTTCATGCTTACTTCCGGTTGATTGTTGTTACCGTGCAACTCGAAAATAGATCTCGCGTAAAGCGGATTCACTGATTGATTTAGACTTTACAAGTATCTCCAGTAGAGAGAGGTGACTTGTTATGAATACAAAAAAGACTAATTGGTGAAATTATGCAGATTTGTCGAGGAGTAGTCCGACTTGAACAGCTGTTGACAGTGTGAAACTTGAAATGTTGCAATGAACAGCTGATGGCCGTGATGAACAGTGTCTGTGAAAGTGAAAGACTTAGACTGCCAAAGTTTTTCGTTAGTTCGCGCTCGATGATTTATCATTAATGTTCATTGTTAGTCCGATACATAATTAAAAATTGTTTTTAATGATACATTAAATTATGTAACTGACATTATGCATGTTGCCCATCTTTTTCTTACATTAGTATTTACGCAGTTACAAGTGTGCTCATGAACTGAGCATTATACTTCATGATGAACCTGACATGACGTGTCAATACACCATTCAAGATGCACATTGAATATCCATGATTATCAAGGATCAAGTGGAATTTTCTCACAATGCCTATGGGTTAAGGACCTTAATCTACTAAGACTACTTTTTTCACCTCTTCCATACTCCATATAGTAATTTGCTTGAGACATGCATACAGCAATATAGTCCTTTACCACTATTATCAGCTGATAATGCCTATGTAAAATTGCTTTAAAGGAGACTAGTGCAACACCAACAGAAACTTATATTGACTATTCCATTCCCACTCGAAAAAAGTGAAGTCAGAATACAGTTATCATCATCATAATGTTACATTGCTAAACTTAGTAAATACCTCTGTCATACCTCGTACATATATACATGTCTCTGCGTACAGTAATGAAAATAAATTGTGATGTCACAATCAGGGTTGGAGTATGCAGATATTATGATCTTTTACTAGTATAAGAACAAGTGTGGTCATTATGGGGAAATTTAGAGAATTTAGCCCTATAAAAATGATAAAAATAATGAAAGCTATATTATAAGCTGTTTGTGGCAAATTTACATAAGTGATGCTGAGATTTATGGAGAGTCGATTCAAAGGAGTGGCTGCACTTGACTAAAGCATACCGGTAATTACGTATACAAACAATATTTTACGGTATATGTACATGTAAAAATGTACAATGGATATTAATACTAATATAGCCATTACTTATATTCTAACAAATTTAAACTCTTTAGCTCTTATACTGATAGTAGTTTTTGTTGCAGGATTTTATTTTCTAATGCAGTTTATTATTGTTTTTGGTGGCAACTGTGAGAAGTGCAAGTATTAAATGGCTTGAAATACATGTACAAGTCTTATTTGCACTTGACATGCTGGCCACATTTCCATTTAAGCATCATGCATACAGTTCCATCTATGTTATCATCATAGACAAGATTCTGTGTATCACTTTTTATCAATGGGAGATCATACACAGTTACATGTAGTGATGGCAAACTGCATCAGTTACTTTTTAGTTTTCATTTCCTTGACTTTCTATTACATGTACATTTTAAATTTTCAACCTTCAGTATTGTTGGATAATTGACTGATTTATAATTGAGAAAAACATCAAAGTATACTGTGATGAATCAAACATTTTTATAGTAATCAACATCAGCCATTACATTTGATTGATTTATTAATTAGCATAGATATGATTATATGCATTTACATCAATGATAGGACTCCCAAGAAACTTTTTAATTAAATTTGTAAGTTAAATTTTTTTATCATTCTATGTTATATTATATCAAATAAGACAGGTCCCCTAAACAAATATTTTGTATTTTCCATCAGCTCCTGTTGCTTTTGATATCTCTCTTATGCTCAGAGGTGAAATGTGTCTGTCTCCATATCCCTGCTCAGTGATCTTCAGAGGTAATATCTGTATGTATCGCCATATCCCTTATCAGAGGTGTATGTAACTTTCATCTTCAGAGGCGATATCTGTCTGAGTTTCCATATCCCTGCTCAGTGGTGTCTGTAACTTTCATTAACAATTCCACAAGGCAGTAGGAATGGTCATCTCCACATAACACTGAATTACAGAAAAAGTAAAATGAATGATTGTAATGTAACCAGCACTTTGCTGTTTTCTCATATGATTTGATACATAAAAAATAGGAGGTCCATGACCATAATTATGTAAACCTACCTAAATATTTTATGGTAAAATGATGAAAGCACTGATCAACATAGTTGATTAAAGTGTAAGTTTCAGGAAACATAAATTTCAGATATTTCTGAGGGAAAATATTGTTATAAGAAATACTTCATTTTATTACATAAGTGATGCTGAGATTTATGGAGAGTCGATTCAAAGGAGTGGCTGCACTTGACTAAAGCATACCGGTAATTACGTATACAAACAATATTTTACGGTATATGTACATGTAAAAATGTACAATGGATATTAATACTAATATAGCCATTACTTATATTCTAACAAATTTCCTCTCAATATGCGATACCTGTTGACCCTTGTTCTTTACATGGAGGATTATTTATAAATTTTTAAATGTACGTCTTTTGATTGTTCTGCTGTTACGGTGAGTGGGAAGGTGGGCCCGTAAACCGGTTAACCACACCATTTGTTTGGCTTTTGTCAAATTAAATGACCGTCCTAAGTCGGTATCGTAATTGCACTACAATCAAATATTTTTGTAATGTGTTAAATGTTCTATTATATTATTTATATTCATGTATTGTATAGCTCCATGGTGACTTCTGCCACATAACTGAGCCGGTAACTCCTCTTTTTTCTTTTAAAAGTTACTTAGAGTTACTAAACACACTTTTATGAATTACTCAATTATATAATGGAAATTTTTACATTCTTCAAAAATCTCACCACATGGAAATGATGATCATCTCAGTGATCCTGGACGTCAGTAGTGGTACAGTACTCGGTAGTGTCAGTATGCATAGTACCCAGTAGCAATGTCTCAGGTTCTAGTTCAGCTAGCTTTACTGGTCTGATGCTTCTCTTGGTTTTACGGGTATTTTGAAGTAGGCACATAATGTGGGATTTTTTAAAGTAGGCATAATCTTTGGTATCAATATAATGCGAGAAGCAAAGTCTGTGATTATATGCAGACTTGTAAATTTTTTTTTCCTCAACATCCCTTTGCTACCTCTTCTTCTTTTTCCGCTAAACAAAGAGGCGAACACCATCACTGCATCAGGACAAAATATAGGGACTATCTTTTATCATTTTGTCACTTGACAAATGCTTGACAATCGATAATTTGTAAAACAGTGTTACTTTTATGGTTATCTCGATGTTTACGGAACGTAACTCAGGAAACCGGAAGTTGGCATGCACAAGTAACTAAGGATTTCTAAATATAACTTCAATAAAATACGGGTTTATAACGGTCAGATTTACTACACAAGCGCCGCCTAACGGACTGTACCTCCCATTTTATGTATTTTAAAGGGATTTAATGGTACTTTGAATACTAACCTTTCATTTCAATACGGCTGAACAAATATAAAATCTACCTGTCCATGGTTGCCTATATTTTCTAGTTTGGCTTTTCTTTTAGATATTTCATGATTATTGATAATTATCTTAGTATTACCTAAATCACGTAAAATAAGGTGCAAACCCAAGAGTTAAATTCTGAATACTGTTTTTCATTTGCTGAAAAAAGGTTGTCATATATTTTACAGATTAAGAATGCGCTGATAACTAAGTATGAAGATTTTTATCCACTTTTGCATCTTGCTCGTGATGCATACTATACGGATTACAATGGCGTCTACTGAGTTATATGAGGATCGTGCTAACGACATCCAGTATGGTGTTATTCTTGTTAATTCACGGATAACGAGGAAAACTAAAATAAGTTTTGGGTGTTGCGCAAGAGCGTGTGTGGATATTGTAAGATGTAGGTCAATCAACTATGTCCGATCAATGCAACTATGTGATATCAATCATAAGGAACTTTATTCCGATGGAAATGGGAAGAGATTTAAACAGGGATTGTATGCAAAGAAAAATGCATGGATGTGGGTAAAGTAACTTTTATAGATATAAATAGATGACTTTAATCAAAGGGGGAGATAATAAGTTTTAATTTAATTTAATTTACATGCATGAGTCGCTGACAAAAAAAATACGCTATTGCGTGACTCCGATTACAAGAGATATACAATAATCCACAAACAGATCGATTGATTAATTCGGTCCGTCATTAATCTCCGTAATATGTGATGTCAGAAGTTGTACAAATGCTACTTTTCCCTAGGGTGCATTCAGAATCGTAGCTGCTTGCCTAGCCGCTAGGTTTAGTATAACACGTCATTCTGAACGCTCTGTTACATTTAGCGGCTAGTAAAATGGCGTACAGTTATAAATCATCTTTCATATTTTGAAATAAGTTATCTGCTTTAGTAGATTGAACAATGTTTCGTATTACGTATCAGCACGAGATCGTTTCCGATTTAATTTTTACTTTGAATTGTTTTATGTCCGCCATTTTGAATTTGAAAGCTAGCATAAGAATTTAAGGCTCGGTTTTGCTACGTAGCGGCTAGGCGAGCAGAGCGCTCAGTTACCGAGCAGAGCTAGCTGCTACGTAGCAATTAGGCGAACAGAGCGTTCGATTTCCGAGCAGAGCTAGCTGCTACGTAGCGGCTAGGCGAGCAGAGCGTTCAGTTACCGAGCAGAGCTAGCTGCTACGTAACCGCTACGATTCTGAACTCACCCCTGGATTTTAATTATGTTCGAATTGTGACGTCATAGTAAAATGACGTTAATAATTGTACAACAATCCTACCATACTTTCAATTTTGCAAATTAATGTCTCAAACGAACGAATAGAGGATGTGCATTAAGGAATCATAGGCATATCGTGAATGTGTCTTTATTTTCTAAACCCTTCAAAACACTGCATATATTTATAAATTGATTCTTGTAGGACTTATGTGAGGATTTGGAATCAATCGGGAACACTATAGGTTAGTATATAAATGCATGTCAAATAACTCAATTGTTATGATGTACATATATCAAATTTGATAAAAGATCTGTATGCGACATTTTAGTTTCAGGTGAACATTTTCCTCCAGACACATTGCATTTAAAGTCTTTATTTCTTATCGTCATTTATTTGAGATAATAGGCTAGATTTAATCTAGTGATTAATCGCTTGGCTTACACTGTAGACGATCCGGGTTTGATTCCTGGAGTGCGATGTTCTGTTTTAAAAACTGACTACTTCCTAGATGTATATCACGGTATATGACTGAAATATATATGTATCTGAAAACAAATAAAACGTCAATTAAAGTAAAATACAAAAGTAACTGGTGTCACATGACTATGGAACTAACAACAATGTACCACAGTGGACATTCACGGACCCCTGAAATTCAGAGGGGTGATCAGGTGCCTTGGAGGAGTGAGCATTTCCTTTTTGGCTAGCCACACCCGTCATGAATGACATTACATACAGACGAAACATACAATTTAGCACTGTATATACATTAATGTGAACAAACACTGTGTGGAAAGTGCCATTGGCCTATAACATCAGGAAAAAGGGTATTCAGAGGTGAAACCAGGTGCCCGGGAAGAGTAAGCGTCTCCTGTTTGGCTAGCCACAATACCAGTCGATAGATGTAAGTGATATTGACGAGTAATTAAATACATTATTTTCATGTTTAAAGTATTACAAGATATTTTCTTTTGTAACATTAAAGTCATTAGACAATTACCTTCGCTCGTTTCTAATACTGCAACAGAAGTATCTTTGAACAGATTGTGGCTTCCCAGACAACATTACGAATGCTGTCATTAATGTTGGACACGGAACAGGGTTGCACAGCAAAGCTATCTATTCATGTATAGATGATAACTATGTTTCGGAAGGGAACCCGCAAATAAGCTGCATGGAAAACGGTACTTGGAGCTATGGTGGTTTTCGATGTAATTCATGTGAGTAATACATCGGTATTTATGGATTTTACATCCTGTTCATGATAATTTTTTCTGCAGTAAGTTATACAAGAACGTCTATGCTTTAATATTCGTTTTTAAAACTGCGTAAATATCGTTACTGGTGGACTGTTAATTCCCGAGGGTAATCACAAGCGTAGTTTTTAATACTTCATCACTGACCCGAAATATATACTGCGAATGTACTAGGGAAAATTTTGTTAATTATTCTTAAATGATCGATCATTTCCAATATGCAAAGCTCTGTATTTAGATTGGTTATTTGGCTCTTTCGTTTTGGCCAGTTTAATTATTAATTTGCTCTTCGACTATTAATGCTTTGGATTATAAGTTTCTGCTTTCAGCATCACCGAAGAGACATAAGCCGTCAAAATCCGCATTTGGTCACCAAATTAATATGCAAACATATATTTTTATTACATAACGTTGTCGAGTACAGCATCTAAATGATAAATACCTACTATAGCTTCGATCGACACCAAGTTTATATCATTATCTATTCTTTTCCAGATGTTATTATTTTTCAGTCACGCAAATTCTGGAAAACTGTCATGTGACTACAATTAACCCACAAATGCATTATACATTTGAGTGTTCTTGAACATGATATATTTACTGATGCATGAATCATAATTATCATCATGCTCATTGTTTCTATGCAATTCGGATTCTTCTTTTCATTTCACTGCCAAAATTATCGGCTAAACTTAAAAGTGAAAACATTAAAACATTTGAAATTTAATAAAGCTCCAATAGATCAAACTAGTACGCACGATCATGGTCTTTCTTGGACCATATTGAATAGTAGCAAAATATTGTACGCTTAACCATTTTCAATAGATATAAGGACTTTTGGTTACAGTTGTATGGCCTTTATACATATTTCTCTTGATACTCCTAAATTGTCTATATTATCCAGAAATGTCCTGTACTTTGGAATATAAATACATATTTTTTATTTTTTTATCTATTAAGATTACAACAATAATGCAAATTAGTAAGAACGTATTTCTGATATCTTTTATATGATTATATAGCATATGTCATTACAAATACTTCGAAAGTATATAATTATATATTAGGTTAACATCTGTGCTAATTGTTCATCGAATCCTCGAATTAAAAACTTTAAAATTAATAGAGGTTTTAGATATTAAACGATATAATTTTCATATTGAGAATATTATATTTTATTTTTTAATTATAAGATTGTGCTAAAGACTGGACGAGACTGAATAATAAGTGCTATAAAAAAGGAGGCAGCGCCAGTTTTCAAACAGCAATCGTAAGTATGCTCCAACTGAATTTTTTTTTCACGAAAGAATCTACTATCTTAAAGCTATCAATTAAACAAAACTGAAAATGTATTATTTCAATATTTTACCGCTGTTATTCAAAATCAATACAAATTATTAAATTGGCATTCGTAATCCATACTTAATTTTGATATATCTCTTGATAGCTTCTTTACGACAAATTTTCTTTCTATTCCAGTCGCGGTGTGCAACGTTAGATAGTACAGTGTCACAACCCATTAAATTAGCAGAATCAACGTCATTGGAAGAAAATAACTTTATCGTTTCGCTCACAAAAGCTAGTATGTTGTATTTATACGAATATTTCAGGACGAAATGGAAACTGTTATTTCCTTAAAATACAGATTTTAAATGCATTATTATATCCACATGGCGGTTATAAATTTTGTTTTGAAGCTAACTAGAGATATTAATGTCTTGAGAGACTCAGCAATAACACTCAAAGAGTTCAGGCAATTCTAATGAAACGATAAGTTATGATGAAAAATATTTCAATTTCAACAGATACAATGGAAAGCATCACGGTATTATCTTTTTGGGTAATCAACTTGAGTGAATGTGACTGGTTAATCTGTATCGATTTTCTTTTTCCAGACACGTGATCTTACCACTCCATTAATGCTCACTTGTAAATTTTTTGAAACTGGCATAACACATGTTTCTTTCGTATTTTAAAGAGTTAATCTAGAGACACATAGATCAACGACAGTAGGTATATGTCTTCAAAGAATATGTTTTAACAAGAAATTCAAATACACAGCTGTACTAAAACATTTCAATTTCTTTACTATTTAACTAAATTTTCACTTAAAGTTCACTTTTAAATAAATGTTTAAGAAGATTCCGCTTTACATCTGAATGTAAATATATTGGTTTAGATGATGGTATACTCTTCTTTGTATGATCAATCTTTCTTGAGGTACAGCACACGAAGTTTGATTGCCAGACTAAACATCCAACCAAACATAAAATCAATTAAGCCATTTGTATAATACCTACATTTCCTCCTTTTTTAAGCCACATTGATCAGTGGTACAGATGAAGACAATGAAGGTGTGTGGGTGTACCATTCAGACAACAGAAACATGATCTGGTTCAACTGGGAAAATGGTGAGCCTAATGGTGGAACGAGTCAGAACTGTATTATGATGCGCGCAACCGGCGTTTGGGTCGACGTTCAATGTTATAAGAGTTACAGATATGTGTGCCAGTACACTAGATAGACCTATATATTGTATTTTCAAAATTATAAAATTATTTATATGAAGTTACAGTTTTATACACCATTCCACATATTCTCTCCTATTTGTTGTACAAGATATATGATATTTTTCTTTTCATATCTTTTGAGATGGATGTGCCTACTCTTGTTGATACTTGTTATTATTTTTGTTTTACGTCACATGATTTTCACCAATATTCTGTCGGCTCTGTCTGCAATTGATAAAAATATTCGATGTTGAAACCCATTCTTTTTATTATGAAAAATAAAAAATAGATTAACATTCAATCAGTACACAGATATAAACATCAGCTCTGCGTCCTGTTATATATAGGTACAAATCCAAGATATTGTTCCATAATCCACAACTCGAAGTCGAAGAAACACAACAATACATATGTAAATATAATATAAACAATCACGAACCTTTGTCAAAACAGAGGAGGGATCAGGTGCCATGGAGGAGTAAGCATCCCCTGCCGACCGGTCACACCCGTATATATATATTACGATTATATACTACGATTACAGTCGCGGCATAAATGAGCACGCATGGATGGTGTAGTGGTTATGCCCCTTGGTTTTTCGGTACAATACAGGTTCCACACTTGAACTGTGCCACCACATATGAGGTTGTGCTTGTGCTCTTATGTCGCAATACAATTGCAAAATTGTTGAAAGTTACGGAGAAAACATCTTTGTTTATCTTTCTTTTCAAGAAGAAAATGTATCACTTAAATAATTTTATGAAGCATTGTCCTACTTGTACCTATCTTTTCCATGTTTTCTGTTTATTTTTCACTGTCTGGTCCGGATAAACTACACTTTTAATTCTCGGTCTCAAGTCAAGCACTTAATCGACGATTGAGCAGCGGCAACTGAATGAATGAATGAAAATTATTTGAAAAATGTTGGATATCACAGAATGCAATAATGGTTGAAAATAATTGACTTTAATTTCTCAAGCATTGTTTTGAAAGCACTTGGTTAACACTCAATGAAATGACTAGAGATGTAACTACAGTTTTTCTTAGAATAATACTCATTTCTCAAGCAGGTGTTTCTGTATGAGTGAAGTTCAATATTTATTATATCATTACATATCGATTTGATGAAGTTTCAACTCCATATTCTATAAAATACAATGCGTTTACCATGGATAATTGCAGTTTATACATGATGTGATAATAACAATTAGATGTTAATTATTCAAAAAGGTAGAAGTTTGAAAATTTTATACAGACAATAACTTCATCGATATATAATTTGTCATGACAAGGTTTTAGCGTTCCGCTCCTTCATTTAAGACTCACATTGCAATAATATAAGCTGCTTTAATATATCAGTTGAGTATTGTATATTATACCTTTTACATAATTTATATGGATGTTACATTGGAGTATGTAGATTGTAAATGATGACAATGATTCATTTACAGCATATGTCTCTAGCGATCCGCTCTCAGCTTAGTGTGTATAAGATATTATCTGTAGCTATTGACTAGTCCTATCTATTCTGGTAATACTGAAATATGTATTGTACCTTGAACAGTTATAAACTGATCGGAGAATTTAAACTTCTGTGAAACACCAATACACCGATCTACTTTCGTCGAATGTTAAGCACTTTTGCGCAAAATACGATTATAATGACGTCGGGTAAGGTTGGACAAGTCGGACATTTGATTATGACGTCATAAGCATAACAATCAAAAGTCCGCTAAACATCGCTTTCTATGCTGAAAAGTGGATCGGTGTATTGCCAGAGATGTCAGCGAGGTGATATATAAATCGTGCCAGTTGCTGGCGTCACCTACGGAAAAAGTGATATTAATTCCTCCTATGCAACTGGTCTGACATTTAATTTCTAGGGATCTAAGAATTTCTACACTGCTATATAGTTGTAAGAGCACACGTGACATATCACAGATATCAAAATTCTTAATTTCTCAACTTTAGACACCTATCATGACCCCATTTGGGCCCTGGGGTCATTGTTTTGAACATCGATGAATCTTTACTGTATACTGATAATATTGCATGTTTCATGATTTAGGAAACCAATAGTTCTAAGATGAGGCACTCTATTTTCACTTTATTATCTCCCATTTGAAGGGGCGTGGTCCTGCGTTTGAACAAACTTGAATCCCCGTCAAGGATGGTTTGTCAAGTATGGCTGGATTTGGCCAGTGGTTCTAGAGAAGAAAAGCAAAATGTTAAAAGTTTACAGATGGACGCCAGACAAAATGTGTTCCAAAAAGTTCACTTGAGCTATCAGTTCAGGTGATGTAAAAAGTAGTATTAGATCGACTTGAAAAGGTTGTTTCAGGACTTTTGCGATGGGTGTTGCATGCAACCAGGGGACGCTTACTACTCTAGGGCACTTGTTCTCACCTCGATTTTATTGGGGTTCGCATTTGTCTGAATATGACACTATTCACGATATTGTCCTTTTATTCAATGGACTATGAGATATGGTTTATCCTTCGGTACTTCTGCGTTTTTTACATTTATTAGTTTCTGTTTTATTTAATGCACAAATTTTTGTCTTTGAAAGGGGCTTTTGAAAAACATCGTATAGAATCGAGTCCAAATACGTGAAAAGAATGCTCCAAAACTTTTACTTCAAAATAGAACCAAGAAGAATAACGCTGCTTGTCACATACCTCTAGTTCACTCTTGAGCACTTCGTTTTTATCTCCATACAGTCGGTTTTGAAGAAAATGTTTCTCAAGGAAGGCTATCCTTTATACTTTACTTTTACCTGTCGTGAGCCACCTTTTAATGAACGGTGATAAAAACAACACTATTTGTGAGGAACATTGAATTATTAATCCCTGCCAAGTTTCATCAAAATCCTCCTATTAGTTCATCAAGACTTAATATAACGCATAAATAGTGCACCCTTTCCTTTTTTAATCTCATCAGTACAAATTCTTTATTTTTTCAATCTTTCACAATAACATTTAAATGAAAATGTATCCAAAAGTGTTTAAAAGATGGCGAAATCCTAAAAGAGAACAAAAACACGTCAAATTATTTTCCCGATTTGAATGAAAGAAAAAAGAGGAGTTACTGGCTCAGTTATGTGGCAGAAGTCACCATGGAGCTGTACAATACATGAATATAAATAATATACTAGAACATATAACACATTACAAAAATATTTGATTGTAGTGCAATTACGATACCGACTTAGGACGGTCATTTAATTTGACAAAAGCCAAACAAATGGTGTGGTTAACCGGTTTACGGGCCCACCTTCCCATTCACCGTAACAGCAGAACAATCAAAGGACGTACATTTAAAAATTTATAAATAATCCTCCATGTAAAGAACAAGGGTCAACAGGTATCGCATATTTAGAGGTCATAAAAATATAAACACGTAAGGTATTGTAAAACACATAATGGTATAAAAATATATGTGACATCAACATGATAAACCGTGCTCTGCCAGTCTGAAAGCGAGCTAAGACCCTAGATCTGTAGGAGTCCCGACTAACAGTCAGAGGGGACGAGGTTCAGGACCATGTCTCCTCTGAAAGAGGTTTGGACAAGACCCGTCATATAGTCCCCACTGCCCTGTTAGTCAGCGTGCAACGTTCAAGTGAAAGTCTGCATAAGGCTGTAGAGGAGCCAAATACAAGACCTATAGTCTTTTTGATGATCTCAATATCATATTGTCTATTTAGAAGACGTTTGACTATTTTATTACATGATAAAATAACGTTATCGGAGCCTTTTACTTTCCTTAGTTTATATACGAGATCACCGTAAAACTTAGGATGGGAAATTCCATTGGATACATACTGTTGAAAAGAAATATTTCCAAATTTAGATAGAAGTTCTGAATAAGATCTGAAGAATTTGCCGAATGTTTTTCTTAGCTTGTGATATCTGTAACCCTGAGTTAAAAGTTTAGTAGTAATTTGTAAATTTCGTTTATGAAAGTCCAAAACATCGGTGCAGCCTCTGACAAATCGAACTAATTGAGATATATAGATACCATATGATGGGAGTCGAGGGACATCGCCATCCAAGTAAGGGAAATTTACAATAGGAAAACCAAAAACCTCACGTTTATCATAAATATTAGTATATATTAGGTGGTTGATAATTTTTATATACGAGATCACCGTAAAAATTAGGATGGGAAATTCCATTGGATACATACTGTTGAAAAGAAATATTTCCAAATTTAGATAGAAGTTCTAAATAAGATCTGAAATAACAAACTTGAATCTAACTTCTAATACGATCAGATGCCATCAGTTTTAAAATCAATGATTACCTTCTGAAAAGGAAGATTTTCAAAGGAAGGTAACATCATACTTTTGTCTGTGTTGGCACCACTCGACGACAGATTAATTAGAACTACAAAGATACCAAATTTGATCGAACTCTGTCGAAAAGTTTAGAAGAAGTCGAAAATGTGAAAAATTAATATACGGACGGACAAACAAGTGGACGCCAGATAAAATCTGATCAGAAAAACTCACTTGAGCTTTCAGCTCATTTTAGCTAAAAAGTATATATATCGAAAATTAAGTAAATATATATTATAGAATTTCTAATGAATTCCTGATGTGTGCGTGATATTATTTTTATATGAAATAAGAACACCAGTGAACACAATATTTAACGTTCATGAGAATAAGATCAATAACCTTAAGACAAATGAGTTACTAGGTATGTGTCCCTTTTCTCACATTTTCTAAATAAACATTAGTCCTAACTTTTCTATACATACACAAAGACTTTTCTTTTTAACTATTCATATTTTAAGATAGTATGTATTTTCAAATTGCAAAATCAACTAATAATTGAAACGAAGTAAGAGATTTTTCAGTTTCAGGACAGAAGTTGATCTCTACAAAGTTTCCAGGAAATTAAGATGGGCACCTCACCTCATTCCATTTTTCGTTTCACATATCTATCTTGATTAGATAGTCTGTGGTTTGCTTTCTATTTAAATTTCCTATTTGCCTATATCCACTCCGCTTTAATGAGCTTTGCACTGCTAAAATGTTTTATATATTTAAAGTACTATAGCTTAGGGACCGGTCGTCAACCAGCAGCGGTATCGACACTGTGTTAATAACAATTGTAAAACAAGCATCATCTGCAGACGTTATTTTGCAATACAGACGAAACAGGCTTTTAGTATCTGTATAGATTTTGAAATTGATGAAGAATTGAAAACTGAATGTTTAACACGTAGTCCGAAAGAAAACTTGAATTTTTTTCATTGTAAGTGTGTTTGACTGAACAGAAGGACACCCACTCTTCCCGAACACCAGCATGGTGCCACCTATGATACTATGGTTTCATACATGCTCGCTATCATATGTTGTGTCACGGTGTCGCAGCCATTGGTATACTCTCGTGCTTGATGTTATTATTGTGATATTAGAATTGATGAAAGCAGGCAATGCATTCTTTAGTTAGAAGAGACCCGAAATATTCCGAATGTATTAGAGGGTATGATTTTGGTTTTATCGTGACAGTGCCAATTTCCTTCATTGTTGAAAGTTAAGCAACGTCGAGCGCGGGCACGTGCCCATCAACCTCCCCCAACCCACCCACTATTTAATGGCAGCATCATATGTACAAAGTAAAATACAGAGATAACAAAACGCCGTCTATAGGAAACATCTAATGGCAGCAACATATGTACAAAGTAAAATACAGAGATATATTGTAGTATATAGGAAATGTCTAATGACAGCAACATATGTACAAAGTCAAATACAGAGATATCAAATAGTACTTTACAGGAAATATCTTATGGTAGCAACATATGTACATAGTGAAATGCAGATATATCAAAACATCGTCATCTGTAGGAAATATCTAATGGTAACAACATATGTACAAAGTAAAATACAGATATCAAACTGTCGTATATAGGAAATATCTAATGGCAGTAACATATGTACAAAGCAAAATACAGAAAATGAACCCTGTAGTCTATAGGAAATGTCTAATGGCAGCAACATATGTACAATATCAAACAGTAGTCTACAGGAAATATCTAAAAGCAGCAACATATGTACAAAGCAAAATAAAGACATCAAACTGTAGTTATAGGAAATGTCTAATGACAGCAACATATGTACAATATTAAATACAGAGATATCAAACAATAGTCTACATGAAATATCTAAAAGCAGCAACATATGTACAAAGCAAAATACAGACATCAAACTGTAGTTATAGGAAATGTCTAATGACAGCAACATATGTACAAATCAAAATACAGAGACATCAAACGGTAGTTTATAGGAAATATGTAATCTCAGTAACATGTGTATAACGTAAAATACAGAGGTATCAAAAATAATAAAAAAAAATGTCTAATGACAGCAACATTTGTACAAGTAATCTATAGAAATATCTAATGACAGCAACAATTGTACAAAGTAAACTCCAGAGATATCAAATAGTATTCTATGTAGATTATTATTTGATATCTCTGTATATCTCTTGTTCAAGAAATTTCTAATGGCAGAAGCCAAAGCTGGGAACAGTAGCAATCACGAATCCTGGCCAACCAGAAGTAGGATCATGTACCATGAAGAAGTAAGCTTTCCCTGCTTAAAGATAAGTTGGTAAGTCTGCAGTGGCACGGCTCAATTTGAAAAACATGCACTAAAATCAATGGTTTTTAAGTGATTGATTTTTGTTTAACGTCACACCATGAATATTTCCCGTATATGTTGACGGCATCTGCCTGATGCGGGGCATACAAATTTTGACCTTTGCAACGGACCCACCCGAAGCAGTGAGGGATCTTTAACGTGCCATGCATATTACGACACGGGGCCTCGGGTTTTAATGTCTCATCCGAAAGACAGAACACCGGCATGACCAGAGCGGGACTCGAACCCCGGCCTCCCGATCAGGAATCCAGTGCGATACCACTAGGCCATGCCGGCTTAAATCGATAGGCAAATTCAAATATCAAATACATAATAAGTATCAGGACATATATACGGTATAAATTTAGTGCACCATATGCGCATTTTGACAACTTGTGTCTCTTCAGTGATTCTCAAGGCCGAAACTGTTAAGCAAACTAATCAAATTGGCCTACAAGTACGAGCAAAAGAAACCACCTAAGAACAGGGCAGTGCATAATGGAGATACTCCTTTATTTTAGAATAATTTTCAAACTTTTCTCAGTGAACTGAAAGTATACATTTCGAGTCAGTACAGAAGCATTGAAAAAAATTATAGATATTCCATTTACTACCATTTAAAATGTAAGTACAAAACAATCCACTGTGAAGATCCCTTAAAAGCCTCTTGTGCAAAAGTCGAAAATCATATAGTTACAATTTTTTTTTTTTTTTTTTTTTTTTTGAATACTTCAGTACCGTCATGTTGTTCATGATGTGTTGATGTGTTTCTGTGCCGTCTTTATGTTCAGACATACATGGTGGGTGTGACTAGCCAAACAGGAGATCCTCGCTCCCGGAATCGGGTCTCGCCTGTGACAGGGAACATTTACTCTTCTCAGACACCTGGTCTCAGCTTTAACAGGAGACGCTCAGCCCCGGACACCTCTAAAAACACATGATACATCCCTGCAATGGCGGACAGACGAAAAAAGTATTTTCACAAAGAATACACAACTGATGTATTCAACACCCATAGTATGGCAGCACACTTACAATCAACATATCATGTAATCTCTTGTTATTGCTTTGGAACCATTTGGTATTATTCAAAATATATGTATTGTCATTCTCCTTCGATCACTATATGAAATCACAATTTCTAATACTACCCTACAGAAAATCGCTAGCCTTTCCACTCCCCCACTAAATTTTAGGGACAGGCTTGGTGTAGTGGTTAAGCGCTTAGTCTGTGGTGCCGACGATCTGGGTTTGATTCCCGGATTGTGCCATTATGCTTTAAAAGCTTGGTTACCTCCTGCCTCCTGTTTCCATGTTGCGATATGACTGAAAAATTGTTGAAAGCGACGTAAAACACCATTCAACCAACCAACAACCGACCCCACTAAATTTTATCTTTGTTAGTTTTACTCTACCACTTCTTCTTTCCATTTTTTTTTAAATATGAGTTGCTCGAAAATTCCCGCTTGATGTTGACTCATGGTGGTGCGGAATAGTTCTAGTACGAAATACCAAACCGCGATATTACTAAGTCCGAACTATCTGCAGAACGACATAACTGAAAACAAAACGTAAAGTAGACGACTTCACAAGAAATAGACAAATATCCACGAAAATGCCTCGGATTATGATAAAAGGAGGTGTTTGGAGAAACACAGAGGTATGTTTTGATTTCTTTGTGTATGCAATACTTTCTTTTATTCGATATTCACGTATATGTACATTGTATTCCTAACGAATTACCTCTGACCGAATAAAATTTGCTCAATATTTCAACTCCTAACCCAATTTAATCTCTTTTGAGATTCTTGTACATGGCCGTTTTATTATGCTGTCGATTACTATTGCCACTCGCCAGAATCTTTCGTCAGCCCTTCTGTACGTTATCCGGGTTTTCATGATTTGACACATCCCGTGTACTAACTAATGATCAAAATCACCATACAAACCTTTGTTTCCTGCAGAATGCAGGTCACAGATAATATCCAGAGGCATTTTCCTTCATTGTCATGCATAATTTTCCATCATATGCACTGTACAACACTTTTAAATGTCCAGGTGAAAACAACAATACAAATCCTCGCTTCGGTTGCGGCCATGTTTTAAAACTAAACACGTGCCTGTCAAATCACGAAAACCCAAATAACGTAAAGAAGGGCTGTCAAGAGATTCTGGCGAGTGGCAATAGTAAACGGCAACATAATAAAACGGCCAAGTGCAAGAATCTCAAAAGAGATTAAACCCAATTAACCCTAGTCATGCTGGACCCGGAATAATCCGGGCATCGCATACACGCGCTGTGAGCTGAACCCGGAATAATCCGGGCAACAACTAGGTCGACTATAGCTTATTTTTAGATCGTATTTATAGCCTTCCAATCGTTGTAAACGTTATAAAAAGACTTTCTATATGTGAATACAGAATTCCTATCTTTAAAAAATTCCATGACGTCACCTTCAATTTGATTGGTTCGTATATCAAGGTACGGGAAAAAGTGAGATCAAAATTTGTATTTCAAGATGGCGGATTTATAAACACAACTTGATTCTTTCTTCAAATAAGTCTTTGGAAACGATGATAGTGATGTGGAACTTGATGCACTTAATGTCGCAGATATAATTGAAGACAATGATTACTAAAAAAAATATACGATCGGATAGATTTCATGAATAATCGACGCGCACGTGACGGCGGGCGGCCACGTGTTGACCTGGGATTTAATCGATTTTACAGGTGTTTGTAAACATCACTGAAGACCATCGATCTTCTTTGGATTTCCTCAATTTGTTTATCAATGAAAATGATTACAATGGCACATGAAACTTATCGGTGTGTAGACCAGTATCTATGGAAAATGCCGGCAACTTAAAACATACCTCCGTTTCTCGTAATTGAATTTTCACAAAAAGGAAGGGGGAATAAAGGTGTTTACCGATTAATTATTATGATGCCGATGGGCCTTATTGTTACTGGACAACATGTTTAGTAAACGTGATCCATTCTTTTTATCGGTGATCACTAGATATCGACTCTGGCACTTTTAATTATTTTTCACCTAGCCTATACTACCTTGCAGGTACGACGTGGAAACCGCGATTTTAATTGGTTACTTAAACTAGTTCAGTTATATAACGAAACTGGGCATCATTTTGGTGCAGTATATACCCCAATCAGCATCTGTCATTAGATATACTTTATATACTATTAAATGTGACCTGAGTTTTACCTGAATAGTAACTACTGGCCTACTGGTGTGTGACTTTTATTATATTATTATTTCATATTTCAATATTTTCAATCTCTTTTATTGTATTTTTGAAAATATATGCATATATTTATTCCTAAATCTAGCTTTTTGTCATTTTACCTGTATTTACCTGCAGTTTACCTTCACCGTGCATAAATTGTGGTCAAACTTTTACAATATTCATAAACTTCAAACATTCCTTAACATTTTGGTATATGATATGCCTATATTATTATGCAAACATCCTTCATAAAACAGCATACAAAAACATGCTTTTATTTTTTAAAATACATAGGAAAATATTCAGCTCAGAGCACTATGTCTGTGTATTTTATGTAGCATAACTAGGGTTAAGAGTGTAAAATGTTCTCTTTACCCTTATTTTATTCATTGTTTATTTATACTGAAAAAAGGACAAACTACAATATTTGTCTTGCTTTATTCATTAAATATAAAAATTTTAAAATTTTATGTGGAATAATTCCCTAGATTAACTCAGAATTACTGGCATAGGATAGCCACACTCAAATATGTCTGCACACGTCTGTTGGAAAAAGTATACGCCTGCAATTTCCGGCTCAACATTTTAATTGAAAATGCTTCATATGAATAAATGAGACATATTATAACTGTCAGATATCATAAAATTCATATATTTGATTTTTTATTTGATGCACATTTTCAATGGTTACTTAAAGCACTAAAATTGTACTGTTGTATGCCTGCCAAGTCAAGATGCCATATATTGAATGTGAAGGGTTATGCAAGTTGCTCGTCGTGTGTTGATAAATTGCAATTCAAACATAATTTTAGAAAAGTCATTTATTCAACACACTGTGATGTTTGCCGGTCGTTGTTGTTTACACAGTACCTTAAAAATAGGCGGTGTCTTAGCAGGCATTTGTTACAAAATTGTACAATCTTTTCTCCTTCAGTATCTGTCCGAAGACAATAAAAAGAACGTATTCAGGTAATATAAGTGGGAAGTAACTCTAATATATAAATTATATGAAATAATATGCATCCTCAACCTTACAAGTGTATACCTATATACTTTTTTCTGCAGGAGTATTTTAGTGGACTGCTGGCATACAGTAAGCTGCAAGACAAGGCCCAATTTTGATGATATGGCCACATTTCCTTATATTGCATAAACTTGCAATTTTCATAAACAGAATGGCCAGCATGATTCTACGTATTTCTGTATTAAGAAGAGCAAATATCAAATGTACACAATGAGCGGACAATTGACCACTTTCCAGTTCCACGCCCCTAGCAGGTTTCCCACGATTCCAAAAACAAAATGGTGGTCTAAGAGGCCATATGGTACTATGCAATAATCTCATCATTCATTACAAGAGTGTTTTTTTTTTTTTTACTTTTAATTATTACTGTATTCAGTAATTCACCTGACAAAAGTCAAATGCGACATTTCTTAAACTGCCGTCAGTATTGTATTACGTAATAAGCTTACTGGAAATAAGTCAGCTGTTTGACCTGATGATCTGTATTTGCTAGTATCATGTATTACCGTTGTGTTGATTAGAGCAACTTTATTAATTAACAGTACATACAAATGTACTTGAGGGCAGTAGTACTAAAGTCACTTTTGTAGGTTGTATATATTTAATAACACACTCTTAATGAAAAGGATATATTTGCTTATTCCGAGATACCGGTAGTTCATGACTTAAACGTCCCTTTTGCTTTTTGATGCTTGCAGAGCACTTTTTAGTTTTGCTTGAAGATAGTTTTTGAATTTACACATCTATTTTTCCAACATTGCTCTGATATCTTGAAAAACCGTTTAGTGATACATGTATAGGCAATCATATCGGTAATTACTGGGGGTAATCCACTTCTTAAACTCTCATTTATAAACAATATACAAAATTATAACCATATGCTGCCGTATACTGCCATTTTCTTTTCGGAATCGTGGGAAACCTGCATAATAGCATCTCATAGGAATAATCAAAAGTATGGATGATTCAGACTATATAAAAATTAATACTAATATAAACAAACCAGCTAATCTGACCCAAAGTTGGGAAAAATAAAAATAGAACCTTCCAACGACAGATCGTGGTCATTTTTTTATAGCCTATCATTTGCTTAATGTTCATATGCTGGTATGTGTGATATTTGCTCCATAAAAGTCCACTTGATGCCGAAATGCATAGAGTCATGCCAACCTTTCTGTTTATCAAATTCATAAGTTTGCGCAACATACATGTAAGGAAATTAGGAATTGTGGCCCTATCATCAAAACAGGGCCACTTCTTGCACAGCCACATTGTAGCATACAGTGTGATATTTAATGTAAAAGTAAACTTTGATCATTATCAGGAATTCTCACTCTCTTTACTATGCTAAGCAAAAAGATGTCTAATGGCTACAGACTTCAAAACAGTTTAATATTACTGGTATTGATTGTTACTAAAGTACAGTGTTTTGACTTTCAAAATGCAGAGATGAAAGTAGATGACAATGAAAAAGGCTGAAATCAGTTGGGGGGGGGGGGGGGTTCTTGCTTGCTATATGTTATCCTGCGCCTTGCCATGCCATGTGCTTGTGCTGAATAAGCACGCTTAAAAGTTGCTTTCAAATGATGTAAGAGTTCAACTGATGTGAAAGTTGTCGCCCTTTGTACTTTAGGTTTAGTAGCCTGCACGATCAATACGAGTATTGTGACCAGATATACATCGATCTCAAAATTGACCAAAGTCAACATGAAAAAGGCTGAAATCCACCAATCGGCAGAAATTTTTCCTCTCTGAAAATCTGTAAACTGGATGGTAGTCACAGTCACAGCATTTGTGCTAGTTCTACATGTACATGTAGTGCACTGCTAGTACAAGGTCTAGATATTTTGACAGACTCATGCCCTCAACCTCCATCACTTGGTATGAGAAAAAATTCAGAGTCCCTTCCTGTGTTCTTAGGGAATTTGGAAGCCCAGGGTTGAGTTGCTCATAAGGGTGTATGACTTGACCTATGCTAAAT
Source organism: Pteria penguin (assembly GCA_035048485.1). Classification (NCBI taxonomy): domain Eukaryota; kingdom Metazoa; phylum Mollusca; class Bivalvia; order Pterioida; family Pteriidae; genus Pteria; species Pteria penguin. The sequence goes on along the minus strand of CM068581.1, from coordinate 63,379,497 downwards.
TGATATAAAGGTTTATAAACAAGTTCCATTTCTGGGGTATCGCTCATCTACATGTATCATAATTATCAATATAGTGAATTTAATCAATAAAATAAGTTTGGCATATGCCCATTTGTGAAACTCGATCAAGCTCCTTTAGCATGCAGGTGTCATACCCTTGGTTCCTTTACTTAATGTATAGACTTATACAATGACTCGGGGTCTTTTTCCTTCGACTTGTTCTAAGCTGTCAATGTCCAGTTGCAAGATATTTCTGTACATGTATATAAATTTACCTAGAATATATTAAAACCTTTGATATTGACCAACTTTGATAATGCTTGAGTTAACACAAAATGATTTTTATCACATTGTATATTTTAGGATGAAATTCTTAAGGCAGCAGTAATGAAATATGGCAAAAACCAGTGGTCCCGTATTGCCTCCCTTCTACACAGGAAATCTGCTAAACAGTGTAAAGCACGTTGGTAAGGGAAATAAACAAAATCTTTCTTTTAACGATAATCTCACAGTATAATCTTTATGTTGTTAAATTTGGGTGTATTCAACCTCATATATCATTTATTATTATAATTGTTAAATTCAATTTGTAATTTTTTTTGGATGAGACAGTAAAATTGAGGTCAAATATCATACAGTACAGTCCAGGTGTTTTGGAGAAATTGCACAATGCACAGTGGGAAAAACACCCGGAATCACGATGGGAATCCAGGTGGTGGTAAATAACTAAATTACAAAATACATGTATCTGCTATAAAGAACTCTGACTCCTTTAAATGTGTAACATGCAGAGTATGCATAATTCATCAGCACTTGGAACCTGGCAGGCGGTGGATCTGATTGTTGTCTTTTGTAACCAGACCATGATGTCGTTGACGGTTTAAAGTTTCGTATGAATTCATCACCGTACCTGTCAGACAGAAGTTGTCTCAGTCCTTTGAAGCACATTTACTACCAGAACTGAACGTTGTATAATTCTGTATGATGTTAAAATTATTTTGAATAAACAGGTACATGTATAGTTCAGAACATACAGTTAAACCCTGATATCTCGAAGTCTGAGGGACCACGGAAAATACGTCTACTTCGAGATACCAGTAGTTTGAGATATCTAAATTTAACGTTTATGATCACAAATTTTGAAGTTGTTAACATACTTCGGTACATTTGACACGTGATTGTTATAGTACATGATGTATTTATCAAGAAATGTGCGTTAATGTACATAGTTACAAAATAATTAATCTAAATCTCATCATACCTTTTATTTATAATAAAGAGAATATACTCCAAAATTGAAAATGTCATGTTTGGTTCTCAGTAATTTTGTATGTTAAATTCAAATGGATGTAACTGTCGTATACTATACTTTAAACCAAGGACGGACTGATGCATGAGACGAGGTGAAGAAATTTGTCATAATTTTATTTTATTCAAAACACATCAAGCTACTTTTACTTTGCATAGAAATACACAGACATACTCATGGATACAAAATAAGAATAGATTAATGAATAATGTGAAGAAATTTCTTTCATTAAATGCAGGTATGAAAAACTGAGTTAATGTTATTTTTTTATTGCAAGGTCAAATTTAATAAGATATCATTATGTGGTAAAAGTTAGTATAAATAACAAGGTATGGACTAGATCGATAATGTAATTCCTGTGGCTTTTTACATTGTACACTGACACAGTCTATTGATCAAACCGTGCGCGATCCGTCAACTAGGAAAGACGTTGTGGGGAAAAAGAAGCCAACTTCGAGATAAACTGGATAAGAACTTTGGGACTTGAAAATGTATTCGAGATAAGCATGGTAATCGACACATCGGTGTTCGACACATCCTGGGTGAATTTAATCATATACTATTAAGGAATTTTTTTGGGACCCATGTCCGACTTCAAGATATCCTGGGTAGTCGAAATATCAGTGTTTAACATATCGAAGTTTGACTGTATTTACATCCATAATAAGAAAAACATATCTATAATCTATATTGAAATTGGTGCATAGTATACTAGTATGTACATGCATGTGTCTTATTTTTGAAAATTCTGTTGCATTTTAGAACAATATACCTGTACAGCAAAATGTAACAACTGTGATGGGTAGAAGTAGTCTTCACTTTCTAGATGTATAAATTGAAATAAATACCAGCAGTGTGGCATTGAATTAAATTAGTCATGATAACGGACATGATTTCCTTCAGTTTAAAAAAGTTTTTAACTAATTTCAGTTTTTTTTCCACTCAGAAAATAAATATCAAAAGGTGCTGGATTTTGTAAAATGAAAAAACAACATTTTCAATGTTAACCACTGTATGTCAGTTTTTGGACATATTTCATTTCTTTCCCTAATTTTCTAAAATCATGTTTGTGATTAGACAGCAATCAAACAAAGGCATGTAGCTGTTGAATCAATACCTTAACATGTTTTAATTTGTTTCCTACATTGATATATTAGGTTTGAGCCATATTCCATTTTGTACAATTTGAAGGTTTGAGTGGCTTGACCCTAGTATCAAGAAGACAGAATGGAGCAGGGAGGAAGAAGAGAAATTACTACACATGGCCAAATTGATGCCCACACAATGGCGGACCATAGCTCCCATCATTGGGCGAACTGCAGCCCAGTGTCTGGAACACTATGAATTCCTTCTGTATGTACATGTAGACTGATTTTCTGTTGAATATTTCTTCTATCTGTTTTAACGTAATTATTCAGTACTTCTAAAACCTAAGAATGACTCTTAAGTATTTTTAGGCCTGATATTATTGTGTATCTCATAATAAACACCTTTTGTTATGAGTTCTCCATTTTGTAGGGATAAAGCTCAGAACCGCGATGAATCTGAAGAAGATCCTAGGAAACTGAAACCGGGAGAAATAGATCCAAATCCTGAAAATAAACCGGCAAAACCAGATCCCATCGACATGGATGAAGATGGTACAATACTGATATAATTTTATAACACATGACTTGGCCCAGATATTCATGCTTTAACTCACTCATGACTTTCACCCCTATCAAGTCAGGGTATGGAGCTTTGCTCTTAAGCATGTGGAAAGATTTAAACTAGTGAAGTAGCTCAATTGTTAGGGTGCTTGGTTTGTAACTGAAAGGTCTTAGGTTCAAGACCCAATGGTGGCTTATCAGTCCCCAGTCTTTTGGACGGGACAATGAAAAGTAAGGTCATTTTCCTAGTAGTCACATTGTATAGGTCTAAATTACTTTGCAATGTATCAAGCAGATGCTGTACTATGAAAGAGAGGACAAATTAGGGCCCTTTTTTTGTAGTCTTGGCAGGTAAAAAATCCCTCAAAACTTTGGGCAGTCCATTGCATAGGTTTAAATTTCTGTGTGATGCATCTGGCAAATGCCGTCAACATATGAGTGAAATTATCTTTTAGTGACATAAAACAAGATTGGAAAACTCCTACCAGAAGGTCAATTAATTTTGTGTCCCTGGAATCGAAGATCATTTACTTTCTGGCCTGTCTATTTGTGCATTTGTCTGTGGGGAAAAAAACACTATGCATGACTTTTCAACTGTAAGAGATAGAGCTTACATATTTCACATGCATATTCTTTTGCAGCAAGACCTTGCAACTTTTAACCTTGTGGCCTTTGCATTGGAGTTTGACATAGTTTTACGATAACAGTTTTCACTCACACAGTTGCTGTTGGGGGACTTGTAATTCACAAATATAACTTGTCTTAAAAAAGAGATGAAAAATTTCTGCCAGTAGGCAGATTTCCGTCTTTTTCATGTCGAATTTGGTCAGTTTTGAGATTGATGTATATCCAAGCACAATACTGGTATTGATCACAAATTACGAAGGACGACAACTCTTACATCTGCTGAGCGAAAGTGCAATCAGTACAAGCTTATGGCATAAGGAGGCACGGGATAACATGGTAAACATGTGGAGAATTATTAGCAACCAAGACCCCCAGCTGATTTCAGCCTTTTTCATTGTCATCCACTTTCATGTTGAATTGTGTTAGGCGTCTTTGCCACAAAACAATTCACCCTTCCTCAAAGTCTAGTTTTTTAGTGCAGATGACATTGTCTGAGTTCCAACAAACTTAGCAAGTTTCGGTATGTTTATGACATCATAAAGAGAGCAATTGTGAATTGTGTTATCGTCACATTTTTTCTTGAACGAAGAAGTGTCAATTATACACGGAAGTGTATTTATTAGTAAAACCATATTGATGTATTATTTTTACGTATTCTAGAATTGGAAATGTTATCAGAGGCCAGAGCTAGACTTGCTAATACACAAGGTAAAAAGGCTAAACGGAAAGCTAGGGAGAAGCAGTTAGAGGAAGCCAGGTATATATCTACTTACTTCAGAAAACTTATAGAAAGTTTTATATTTTCCATAAAAACCGTTTTTGATGTTCTTGTATTAGATGCATGAACATTTTTGTCAACTGAAAATTACTTATACTTTTCCTGACTTTAAACGAGAATCTTATTTCACATTAATTTTTGAGATATTATTTTTGTATGAACCCTTAATATTATACACAAATGTGCATAGAATCTGAGTTGTCGTTAATGATAAACTCCCTTTCAATTGATGTTGGATGAGACTTCTCATAATTTTATGAGTAATCAATTTATAATCTGCTATGAGAATCATACGATTGCATGTATATTGCTTTGAAATATCTACCTATTTTATTTTTGGAAAATTTTGTTTAAAATTTTTACAGATACCATAAATTTTTTTTTGCAATATCTGTATGAAGGAATAAAAAAAGCCGTTTGATATATAAATAGATGTACTTATTATATCCTAGGCCAACAAAGTTTATGGTATATTGTAGATATCCTTTCTTTCTGCCCATCTGAGATTTTCTAGGCGAAGGTCAAGGTCAGGGTGGAATTTTACTTAAAATCTTGCCTTATTCATAAAATCTTTTGTTCACTTTGCTCATTTCGATACTGGGGTATTTATCATTTTGAGACAAGGTCATATCGCAATGGTCAAGGTCACAAAGACCATATGATCAAATTCATTGTTACTCCTCTTTGCTGTCTTTGGGAGTACTTGTCTTGTAAGGAAAGTTCTAGTCTCTATTTAGTAGTTTACATAAAGGGTTTGATTCAGAATGCATAGATTCAGAATGCACTATGCTAGTTATGCATTAATTTTTCATTTCAGACGCCTAGCTGCTTTACAGAAAAGAAGAGAGTTGAGAGCAGCAGGCATAGAGTAAGACTTTCATTATGTTCCTATGTTAACTTTGATGTTGCAGCTCGATGGATGAAATCATGCATTTCTCTTCTATGATGAATACTGTGATTTTCATTTCTCTTAAGCAAATTGTTTTAAGACATTCATATTTTTTATCTTGTATAGTACTAAGTTTATTAGAGAAGCTGCATGTAACTTTCAGAGCATTCCGTAGTATCGAGAATGATTTCAGTGTGTGGAGTCTGATACTTTTAGCCATTTTAACTTATGATGTGTTTTCTTTTACTCAGAATAAAAAAACAGAGAAAAAAGAAAAGAGGAGTTGATTACAATGCTGAGATACCATTTGAGAAAAAACCAGCTCCAGGTACTGTCAGTATTACCTATGGATAGAAAACTTCTTTTAATAGTAATTAGTCTATCATTGATTTAGTACGAAATGTCAGACCCAAGCATAAGACTTGGGTCTGAATTCTTCCCATAGAGAGAATCAGCTGGAATTTAAAAAAATCAAAACTTTGTTAGTTACGATTTGCTCTGTCATTCACTTCCTTACATTCAAACTATAATGCCTTTGTATCACAGGGTCTAGTATAAGTCCTTAAGCAAGTGATTTTTAACATTCTGTCACCAAATTTCCTCATATTTCATTCAAATTCGAATTTAAGACGATCTAAAAATAGAAATCATGGAAAAATTCAGCTTAAGTATGGTTATAATAGCGTGCTATAAACCTTTTAAAGAACTTTCTGATACGTAAGCATTTTTATTTGGATGTAAACATGTGAATGATAAAGCAAATATTTAGTTATCTACTAAAATTTTAGTAGGAATTCAGACCCATCTTGGGCCTGATGTATCGGACTATCATTGAGTCTAAAAGATATGTATTCTTATAAATAAACTAAGCAGGACAGCAATTCTCATATCAAAATTTTTTAATTTGTAATGTGCTGAATTGTATGTATCATTGAACATCAAAAACTTGAAACCACGAGAAACTCACAGTCCTGACATTTCTATTCATTCTAATGTTGTTTGCCCACTCAAGCTTTTGCTTCTGAAACTTGAAAACTGCTAAAAAATTGAAGTAAGTTTTATGTCCAAATAATAGAATTGTGCTTTATTTTACCCTCAGAAATGAATAAAGGAATCGAGCAATTATTGATTTGTTTGCACAGCGATTAAGATATACAAGTTATGTGCATCAAAGCATGGCAGATTTACTGACTTATCACATACATGTACGCTTACATGTGTTACATGATCTCATGCAGTGGAAATACCTCCCCTCTTATTGCCTTTGAAACCTCCATAATTTATCTTAACCTACTGAAATTCAAAGTAATTCCTAAGGTCCCTCATATTTTGAGTTATCACAGTTTGACTGTACAAAGTGTATTGTTTCAAGCACTTACAACCATCTTTTATCGTTTTGACCTGTTTTAATGATAGAGACTATTACATAAATGTGCACGCTGTTCAATCTGATTAAAACCATATCTTTATTCCGCTTCTCTATTTGTTCCATTGCGTATAAAGATCTGGTGAAACCCCGTAAAGGTTCACGTTCTGGTGACCTCTGATTTTCAGCCAATCAGTGGATCGGCTACAAAATCTTAGGGATGGAATTAACATCCAAAGCGTGTGTTACCCACAAGGTAGTTTTTGAACGGTGTTCGTTACATATTGCGTCACTATCATGTGCCTAGCCGATTCACTAATTGGCTATGGGAAATAACGGTTTCGGTGACTGAGACGTCATCAGAGGTCGCCAGAACGTGAACCCTTACGGGGTTTCACCAGATCTTTATACGCAATGGAACAAATAGAGAAGCGGAATAAAGATATGGTTTTAATCAGATTGCACGCTGTTGGACATTAGGAAACAAAGAGCATAAAGCATTCACTCAACCACCACACTCATTGATATCTTTGTCTCTATTACAGGATTCTATGACACTTCAGAAGAAGTTTATACGGCAGAGGAACCAAACTTTAAAAGATTACGGCAGCAGAATCTAGATGGAGAACGCAGAGCAGATAAAGAGGAGGTAAAGGAAATTTATATCCAGTTAAGTTAGGTAATCTGTGTATATGTAATTTTGGTAGCTACAATGTTAAGATTCAGAAATCAGCTTTCTGCAATGTGCTGCCAAAGTATCCCGAAGAGGCAAAATGGTTTAAACCTAAAAGAGGACTCGGTTTTAGTCCAAATTGCGAAGTAATTCCGGTCTGTAGATTGAAGTTGTCCATCTGTATGTCTGTCCCTCTGTCAATATTTTGGTTAAGTTTCTGGTTGAAGCAAAATGATTAAGTTTCTGATTTAAACAAATTCCAAGCAGCTGAGAGGAGTATAAATATAATAATTCACATGTAGGTTCCTCATAACCAGAGTTTTCAAATTGTGCTATGACTTTTAACCTAATGGCCTTGGACTTTGACTTAACTTTTAAAAATCTTTAATTTTGGCTTTATCTTTTGTATCGATGGGGGTAGGGCTTTGATACTTCACACATAGGTTCTTTATGACCAGAGCCCTTGTGATCTTTATCATGTTTTGAATTTGCTTTGTAATCTAGTCGTACCATCTTCAGCAGTTTCTTGTTCTTTATTTTTTATTAAGGCGTCAAGCATTTGCTCGACAGTCTTCTAGCGATCGTAAAAATTTTACCTCTGCACCGCCTTTTTAATTCACGTAACAAAGTAATACCTTCTTTAAAGTACTTAAAGTAGTAAAAGTTCTTGCAAAACCGGCTTTGTTATCCTTGTAATTGAAATTTTATTGCACAGAAATATGTTTAAGCATAGGTCTGCTTAATTTAAATTATCAATATATTGCCCTACACCACTTATTATTCTGTCGCTTATTGTGTGTGTTGAAATATTCATTCGCCGTAATGACGCAAGCCGATTATGAATTACAATCGCATTTCATGGGAAATTTTCCAAATATGGGGAAGACCACGTGACATATTGCCTTATTTGGAGAAATCGTAGTAGAACGCTTGTAACATGCGCGACCAAGAACTAATTTCACATAAAAGCGCCAATATGGAAACCGATCGCGTGATCTTCGAAATATATATAATAATATAAATAATGTAATAGTAATATATTTAGATATAAATTCTAACAAATAACAAATAAAATATTTCATAGAATCCTAAATATAGACTGGCAAAGCGTGTCACAAAGATCTTAAAATATCTAGACAGGTGTGAGGTGACCACTAATTCATAACGAGGCTGACCTAGGTTCAAGTGACGCGTTATGGGTTATTTTTATCTCACTGGATCTCGTTTTGTTTCATTCATTTAACCTAGAATCAACAAATATCGACAAAATTAATTACATCCTCGATCAAGGCGTAACATTACGAGTCTCTTGTAAATTACGTCAGGTACTGTATACTTATGCTGTGTATGCTACTGCATAGGTATTTTAAAAATATCTACACACAGTGTGTACAGCTTCTTATCTGCCCTTACCGCCTGTGCTATAAATAACACTTGCTGGACAGGGAATAGCCTCTACAAAATGGCAGTGGTCACTTGTCTCTTACCACAGCGATAGCAAGCAAGAGCAGGTAACTCCAGTTTATATTAAACAAGCAGAGCTTTTTAAAAAGCTTAGGAAATAGGTTGCAATTGGAGTAGCATTAAATGTTCAAGATGTTGGTCATAAAGCCAAATAGCTTTATGTAAATAGGAATTACTTGGTTTTTGAAACCATCTTTATTTGCACAGTTGTAAATTTTTCCACTAAAATTTCTAAAACCACGCCTCATTTTAGCCTTATTAGGGAAGTAGCATGTGTATATATCACATGGTCTTCCCCATAGTTGAAAAAGTTCCCACTACGGCATAAAAAATGGCAGCCGAGGAAGTTTTCAAATCGCCTACAGAATTTAATGCGGATGTAAAGGAGGATAGCATGAATAAAGACAGAACTTTAGATTGAATGCATGAAAAATAAATTAAGTAGAACTCACGTGAAGAGTATATTCCAAATCAACCCATAAAGTGCGATGGTGATTCACAATTGGCTTGCATTGTAGCCCTTGCACGTGCACATACAATAAACGACCAAATAATAACTATTGTGTTAGGACGATATATAGAAGCTGTTGGCCCTAGTATTAGTGTTAGTAGTGTAGGCAAAACCTGTAACCTATACCATATCATAAAACAAATAAAGCATAAGGCTTCCATATTTTACAGGCAATGGTAACAACTCGTCCATTTCTATCTTTGTAAAAAATGGCAATGGTGTGCGATTGTTTTCACATGTACATTCTTTGTGATAAGACATTTGACATATTTCTGCAAGAATGACGTAAAGAACAATAAAATGTTATGATGATGTCATAATCAATACCACTTGTAACCCTTGACTTCCTCATGACAACGGACCCCATCAAGAAACTGTTTACCATACATCTTCCTTTATGACAAACCCCCACCGGAGAGCTAGGTTGCTCACTGACAAATTTCATTCACATTTTGATATTATATGATATATGGCTGTTGGTCCTTAAGCTTTTATTTTTACTCGATTCCAAAAATTATCGGAATTCAACAAAAAAGATGAACACAACTGGTCAATTTCTGCTACTTTTGACAGCTTTAAATCAAATTTAGCTTGACGCCTTTGTGGCTCTTCAAGCCTTTGATATTAACCTTAATAGTGATATTATATGATATACTGAAAGAACTTTGCATTCATGGGGATCCAGGGTTGGGGGGGGGGGGGGGTTTGAGGAGGGGGGAGAGGGGTTGTCTACAGTCACAATCTCCAAAATACATTTAAATTCTGAATATAAAAATTTCTAGAACATATACCTGCAGGCTAAACTTATATACTGTCATCTACTGAAGAAAGTCATTCATGCATGTTAATCTAAATTCATTATGCCAAAGCTGGGACGTGATTGAACATGCACGTATGTAAGGCATAGATAAATTTCACAGGCATAACATTTTATTACAGTTACCTCCCTTTTGTCAAGTTGTCCGTCATTTTTGAGGTATATAACTGATTATTTTTTCAATTTCTCCAAACTATGGATACTTCCCATGTTTTGTCCAAGCTTATGCAAATTTTGAGGTATAAGACAATGTTAAAATTTTCTAAAAATATTAATTTAAACTTAGTATGAATATAAGACAAAACATTATGCTTGACCACAAATAAGGCTGACCATGGGAGGTAACTCCAACTAAATTACTGCCAATGAAACCTATCTGTATGCAGAAAAATTTAATTATTGTTGAATAAACACTGACCAAAGCCCTGGTAATGAAATGATCATTGTTTGGTGAGGTCATTTTAGCAGGGTAATAAAATGACCAACATTTCTAGACCACTGACTGTTTTTTGATTTACTGCATCCCATGTTGGCTATTAAACCCATTGTCTATAGCTAAGGATTTCAGATGAATGGAGAAAAAATTTTTTTTTTTGGGGGGGGGGGGGGTTTATTTTAGGTAAAACCACAAAAAATGAAATTCATGAAAATGAAGAATTTTGTAGTACATCCCTATACATTCTGATACTGTATGGCTGTGACACTTCTTAAACATTATAAGAATTATATAAACATGTATCTATTTGATGTACATGTACATATTTGAAAAGAAAAAGTATGAAATTTCATGAAATATCTTTATGATATAAGTTTTTGAGTGGTTTGTCAATTGGTCATACAGTTTGACAATAATATAAATGTACCTTAATTTACAGAGAGAAAGAAGGAAAGATAAACAAAAGCAAAAGAAAAGAAAAGAGAATGATTTACCTGGAGTCATTGCCAGTCAGAGCAAGTAAGTGATGTTTAAACTAGAACATAATCTGTATAAGGAATATGACAATGTCTATTCTTCTTTTCTCATTCTTAAAGAAATACATTTTAACATTATTCTACTTCTTCTTCCATTACGAAGTGTACTCATAAATGAGTGTCATACTTCATGCAACATTGCAGGACGGTCATTTGTATTCAGCATTCACGAACCAGTTGTCATAAGATCAGAGGATTCTAAGACTTATAAATGTAAATGTCATTTAACAGTTTGTTTATCATTTGTTTTCAAAATTCTGAAAATATTATTTTTTATTCAGATATGGTCAAATCTGTCAACAAAAGCTTTGAGAATTAAGTCTTAATTTTTTGAAGCTGATAGTCACTTGTATTTAGTAATTACCTGTTTTCCCTAGTAAATTGAAATGATCATCTTTTCCCATCGTTAACCATTTTGAAAAGGCGGGTTTGAATATTTATCTTTTATTATTCTCTCAATTGCAAATGAATCTCCGTTAAGGATATGAAATTAAATACATTTGTTTTTGTGTTTGATTAGCTTTTCCTGTCAGAAGAAGGTTTTACCTATAAAAATCTTGTAAACCGGTATTTAATCATATGATGTATTTTTTAAGACAAGAATTCATCTGTTACATGATAAGTTCGTGAATGTAATGAAACTTGAAAAGGATAAGGGAAGGGATATAAAATAAAATACTAGATTTTAATTACCAGTACTCTTCACCATTAAGAGGTAATTTGTTGTCCAGTATGCTAAAGTTTTACCTTGGAAATTTTTTTAACCTCTTGCCACTGTCAAACACATGTTCTGTTCCCTTTCAAGGGATATAGGAAGGTTTGAAAGTCAAAAAGTTATGATTTTCTGCAGATACTCCTGTTCTGTTCACTTCTACTCCCTGACCTCTACATTTAGCATAGAAGTGAACCCAGATGGGTGTATATCACATAGAAATACATGTAAATATATGATTTGTATTCTCAAAATACGAAGTAAATATTTTGTATACTGTATAGCTTCCAGGAGCCGGTGAAGAAACGCAGTAAGCTGGTACTTCCTGCACCACAGATCTCTGACCAAGAGCTCGAGGAGGTAGGTCGTAATGACAATATGCTCAAAAATCCAATTTTATAAATACTATTTCAAATAAAGTGAATTGATATGTATACAGGTACAGTGCAAGCCGCTTAATTGAATAACCTATTTGTCAGGACTTTATTATTCAAATAAACGAATATTCAATTACACGGCATGACGAACGAATGCAGTTTCAAAGACCAGATGATCGACAGATTTTGCAAGAATTGCATACGTGTTTAACTTTCGCCGTATCAGTAATGAAATCAGTGTACATGTATCTATATATAGATACACTAGAGTTACCTCTCTTAGATCCCTTTATTGTTTGCTCGAGCTACATTAAACTCAACAGACCACATTTTCTATAATTTTGCAACTGTCTTTTTAAGTACAGTGACCAAATGTTATTAAATAACTACATTACACATGCTCAACTGACCGTAAAGATAAAACCGTCTTCTATTGAAATTGCACGTAATATCTCAGTCGTGTAACCAGGGTGGTCAGAGACATAGGACAGGTTAAACAATTTGTTTTAACAAAGGCAAATTAAAAGGCATATTCAAGGGTGTGAGAAATTTCAATTTTCCATCTGATAGAACAGGCTGAAGTCGTCGCTTTGCTTTTCCTCAAGGAATCGTCGTATTGTAGCCGTTGCGTCTGTACATTCGCCGTGCGCTACTCGTGCCGTTTCTTCAGCCTCCTCGTCGTCAATGGCAACGCATAGTCTAGGCTCGTCTTCATGGAAATTCGCGAATATTTTCTCGTCAGTCCGGACAGCTTAAATCTCCAGGTTGCCATCGTTTGTGATGAAGGTATCGAACGTCTAGCTATCAACATCCTCTGGCGGCCGGACATCGTCAGTTTCGCTTGTGTCGTTGTCTGACGAGGCAAAGCCAACCTTTCGAAAGCAGTTGGCAATGGTTGTTGGCTTGACAGTGCGACAGGCCTTACGGAGTAAGTGGACGGCATCTAGTAGGGTCAGTCTTCACGCAATGCCGTTGGCTGACAGCGTCATCTTGTCGATGTTTCCGATTATCTTGTGTACGACATGGCTTCGGCAGTTGGTAATTAATTAATCCTTTCATTCCTACCGCCGCGGCCTATTAGATAATTAACGTGTGATTCGGTCAACAACTGTTACCTAGACAGTAATCTCTTTTGAGATTACCTGGACTGGTGTGAAACCCTTTATCTCTAATAGATAGGTCGCCTGCGCCGTAGTAAATAACATGACCTCGGGCGTGATACATTGAAGTTTTAACAAAGGTATGCTTGGTAGAATAATCGCGCTATTCAAATAAACGAAGTGGCTTCTTTATTCTAGTGTAATAAGTGGCGGATTTTGAATAGATTTGATAGAAAATGGTTTTGGATTTCAGGATCTTATTCAATAAAACGAAATATTCAATAATGCGACATTCAATTAAGTGGCGGGCACTGTATATCAAATAAAGTATTTAAATAAACCTAAACCTAAATGGAGAGGTATGCATTCATGGTGTGATGTTAAAGTAATTGTTTGAACTGAAATTTGCAGAATGTGTACAGGTGAGTATGTAAGTCCTCTGTCAGCTTCTCACTAAATTTCAATCCTATATACATGCTTTCATACATATGCTACTTGTACATGCATTCGATGGTCAGTCTTACAGTTATTAGACCTCATCTATGATTGTATTATATATCACAGACAGATAAGTTTAGTGGTGTTAAGTAAAATACAGATAAATTTTTATGCTCCTGGATCAGTAGATCAGGGGCACATTCTTTTTTACTTGTCTGTTGTCTACTTTATCTTTGCCATAACTTTTGAACCATGAGAGATAGAGACTTCATATTTGGCATGCATACTACACTAATAAAGCCTGTTCAAATTGTGTCAAGGTCATTGACCTCATGACCTTGATTGTGACCTTTGACCTATATTTCAAAATTTCCCTTTGGACTTTTTTGCCACTGGGGGCATTCGTGTTTTACAAACACATCTTGTTATTTATATTCAGCACATCGTGTAATTCAAAATTGATACAGGATGGTGAGGGTTTCAGTGGCCAAGTGGACTAAAATACCGAACTGGGACTTGCGTAAGTCTCTCAACGCTGTCATGTCTGAGGTCGAATTCTATTTGGGACATGTTGGAATGTGTTATAATGAATATCAGTGGTTTTCCCGAGCACTCCTGCTTCCTCAACATTCAAACACTGACTGCTACCATGTGGGTGAAACAATCCTGATGTAATATTGAACAACAAACCTACAACTTGCAGTATTAGTGATTATTATTAAAAAATCAAGCAAATATTAAGATATATGAAGAATACTAGTTCACAGTATACTAACATAACCTATAGGTAGTTAAGGTGGGACAGGCCAGTGAATATGCTCGTCAACAAGCTGAAGAATCTGGAGGTCAGAATGCTGCCAGTCAGGCCCTCCTGCAGGACTATAATGTCACTCCAGGAACCACAGGTTTAAGGACTCCTAGGACACCAGCTTTACAGGACAACATATTACAGGTATGTAGAATTGAAAATCTCTTTTTTGAAAGTTTTTGATTTTATGTATCAATGATACAATGAATTTTGTTGCTCTTTTTGTGATTTCCAAACATGGAATCAGTATTTGTTTTACTCTGTACTTTGAATGAATATATGTGTGTCCTTACCTTGAAATGCTACTCTTTTTATGGCTTTGAGGTTTTAGAATTGTGGTTATAGTTATTCTGGAATTTACAAACTGTCAATATCAACTGTGTTTTTTTATTTCCCCAAGAAATGGTTACCGGTGGTCGATTGTGCCTTTAAATTTAAATTTTAAGATTTTAAATTTCTGGAGTTCCATATACTATCAGCTACATTTTTTTTATTAAATGAGACAGCAATTTGTACTTTATTTGATGACTCTTATATATGTGATAGTAATCTATTTTTGTTATTATATATCAGGAAGCCCAGAATATCATGGCATTAAACATAGTAGATACCCCTCTGAAAGGAGGATTGAACACTCCCCTACATCAGTCAGATTTCAGTGGTGTTACACCTCAACATAAAGTAGCTCAAACTCCCAACACAGTGTTAGGCACACCCATGAGGACACCAGGACAAGAAGGTAAAACATACTGAATATTATAACATTCTGCAATTTTGGCAATATCTTTTGCACATGCCCTGTCATTAGAAGGCAGTACACAGGGGTTTATGTATGGCTTGTGTTAAATTTGTGTGTATGTATTCTGAATCATCAGCGTGTTTGTTTCTGTCCACAAGATGTAATGATAAACATGTGAATAATCCAGCATGTCTGTGTCTGCCCTCAAAACATAATGGTAAACATGTGGATGACTCAGAGTGCATATTAATAAACTGGCAAATTTAACTCAACCCACAAAAAAAATCTTTACTTTTGTAGAACAAACCCTGGAACATTTCATAATTTTTGTCTTTCTTTTTCTTTGATAACAAAATATTTGTTTAAAGTCTATATATTGTACATATAGTTAAGATATGTTTACATTTCATAAGGTTACACAACTGAACTTAACCTTACTAGGGTTTAAACCTCGTTTTACAGCCATCTCTGTTCCCTAATTACGGTATACATGTATATGTATACATATAATAAATATCTTGACAAAATAGTACTAGGCTAACACGTTTTAAATGAATTTGACAAACATGCAATAGAATTTAACATTACACTGTCTATAATATAAGATGTGCAAGAAGTCCCTTCATCTATCGTACATCTCATAACCTGCGTCTCATGTAATTAACTCATAAGAGAAATCATATGAAGCTGTTTTAAACTGAATTTCAGGCATGACCCCAGGAATGACCCCTAGAGGCATGACCCCTAGAATGGGTGTGGCAGGTCAGACACCTTTAAGAACACCTGTCCGAGACAAGCTGAACATCAATCAAGAGGAAGGCTTTGAAATGGAAATGAATAATCAGGTATACACTGATATAAAGATACACACACACATATATATGGATATTATTATATAGATATATAATTTGTATATAGATAGAGATATGTAATTTAATTTTAGAGCTTAAGTAACATGTTACAAATATATATCATATCCCTTTGCCGTGTATAAAAATGGAGTTTGATTTTATGTTTACATTTTGATGAACTTCAAAGTTTGTTTCTTTATACATTGTAATATTTGAATAACCTGAATTATAAGACAAATTCTACCTTATGTATGTTAGATGGACATGAAAGACCAACTTCGGCAGGGACTGGCTGGTTTACCTCAACCTAAGAACGACTATGAGATAGTGATGGAGGATGAGGGAGGCATGATGGAAGGGGAAGGAGATCAACAGGAATACATAGAAGACCAGGCCGATATAGACGATCAGACAGAGATGGAACGTTTAGCCAGACGTATGTATATTAACTTGTAATTCGATGCAATACTTTAAATTTCTTAATGTTAAAATACTGCAAGTGCATCATTATGAATTTTTTATTGTCCCCCGCTTTCCGCGAAAGTGTGGGAACATTAAATCTCATTTGTCTGTCTGTCGATTACAAAAACTTTAACCTTGGTCATAACTTTTTAACCATAAGGCATATTTGGCATGTGTGTCCCTAGTTGCAATACCTTTCTGTTGGTATCAAAATTTTTTATCATTTGACCTTGACCATGACCTTTGACCTACTTCAGTGTAACTTTTTAACTGAAAGATTCTCTGAATTGGCTTGTTAGATTATAAAAGCATAGCAGAAAGTTATATTTTCTACTGAATTTTCTTTAGGAATTTATTTTGAAAAATTTCAGAAAGTCAATAGTGAATTGATATGTATATGATGCTGGCAAGGAAATTTTCGTTGCAAAATTGGAATTTTATTGAAATGGGCTGTTATATATTGAAGATAAGCAGTTATATGTTTTTTGTATAAAGAAAGAAAGAAAAGTTACTGACTTAGCTGTATGACAGAAGTCACCACATGTAGTAGAAAGTATTTTCCATTAAAACTATTTTCTAATGGTTCGTGATCGAGAAGTCTCCACTTCATCTCCTGCCCTGGGCACACTGGTGTTCTTTCTTTCAGATGAGACAGTAAAAACCGAGGTCCCATGTCATGATAGGCGTGGCACATAAAAGATCCCTCACTGCTTTGGGTTGGTCTGTTGCAAAGGTCTAAATTTGTATACAATGCATCTGGCAGATGCGGTCACCATATGCGTGAAATAATCGTGGAGTGACGTAAAACAATATTCAATCGGTCAGTCTAACAAAAAGAGATCTGCTAAAGGTCAAGATCTCCTTTAAAAGTTATTGGATATTAATGTTTGCGAGCGGCAGATCCGGGGTTCAACTCGCGGGCATACAGGTGTTCTTGTCTTTCAGATGGACATTGAAAACTGAGGTCCCATCTCATGGTAGGCATGGCACGTAAAAGATCCCTCACTGCTTCGGGTGGGTCCATTGAAAAGATAAAAATTTCTATACTATGCATCAGGCACATGCCATCACCATATATTTGAAATAATTGTAGTGTGACATAAAACCATAATCAATCAATCAGTTTCCTTGTTTGTTAGTTTGATTATCTTTAGAACTGTGTTAGTTGATCATCTTAGGTGCAAAGGAGATGAAGCTACGTTCCCAGTCAGTTCAGAGAGATCTGCCACGCCCCTCAGATGTAAACGATCATATCCTTAGAGTGGTAGGACCAGGTGATCCACCTCTAAGTGAATTACAAAAGGTAAGTGTACAAAAAAATACATGACATTCCCTCACAACCAGTAGTTTGCAAAAGAATTAAAAGAAAAATTTTACAGTACTACAATGTACTTTATAGTGAAAAATCTTAAAATATGATACAAAACAATATTTACAAGTTGTGAGTCGAGTTAAGTAGTTAAAGAATAATGTTTTGCATTAAATTAGATGTAAAGAAATGTCCGTTAGTGAGTTTTGGACCTTGAGCTAGTTTTAATTAGAAATAATTGTGATATTCAGTCAGTTAAAGTTTATAGTTGAGAGTATTTTGATTTAATACGACCCACACTTCATTTCAAAAATTTTATTTACATCCTTCCAGGCTGAAGAACTAATCAAGAAAGAAATGCTTGTGATGGAACATTATGATGCTGTATATACTCCCACACCTGGTCAACTCGGTCTTGCCCCAGGGAAAAAGGGACAGAAAGCGGTGACAAACCAAGCACAGCATCTGTCGTATCTACAGTCACATCCATATCACTCGTATACCGAGGAAGATCTGGAGCGGGTAGGTATCGGATACTGACGTTAGATTTTAGAGGCATTGGAATGCACAGTAGCCTGTGAACTCTCTTGAGTCTGGGCTGTCATCGTAATTGATGTAATGAAAATGTATGACAGTATACTTGCTAGATGTTGCTGGTTTTCTCCAGGCTCAACACGGGCAGCAACATAAAGCTGAGATGATCATTAAGTTTGTAATTTGTGTCAAGAAGGTGAAGAGACAAAGCTTTGCGGGAACCTTGGTTTTGTTGAGTGTAAGGTACAAATACACAAAATGTAAACTTCTACCTCGAATCTGAAAATGGATTTTATTTTGCCTCGGAGTAGTTTGATCCAATAGCATTTCTAAAATTTGGTCACTTGACTGCCTTCCAAATCCTTGTGGTCTGTCAGTAGCGATATGTTGGATGACAATTTTGAGGCAGAAAATAATGATGTCTGCTTATAGTTCACGCCTTTAATATTGGTCCTGAACAAAATAACACAGTTATTAGGTTTGCTACTGACTGTCCATGGAAATTTGTCGGGTTGATCAACACCATAGAAGGTGATGCATTTATTAATAGTGTCCCTTACCAAGCAGCAACCAGAAGGAGTTCAAATACAGCTTTATATGAAACAAATGATTATAATTATTTAGAAATTTACTGTAAATGAATTTTCATTCCAAGTTCTGCCCATTCTAATACTATTTACCAAACTATCAAAGTATAAAGTCCATTTCTGTAATAGCATGGTAATTGACTTTAGCAGTTATCTTAACACTGAAGATCCTTTTTGTCTTTGTGAATATGTCTCACATTTACACAGGGTTCGACATATACATTTTTCCATACTTGTCCGACAATTTGTCAATACAGAATACTGAACTTCTATAACTACTGTAATGAATCAAATTAAGTTTAAACAATATACTCATTGTGTTAAAATATTTTATTAACAAAAATACAGAGCTCCTTATAAGGGTAAAAGGGTATTTACCAATTGCGAAATTAGAAAATAACACAAAAAAATAGCAACCAACTTGTCCAAGTAGTGAACTTCGATCTCGATTTTAAAGTTGCCAACCTCACCTTGAGAATCAAATTCCTGATCGTTGTTCTTTCACTGCTTTCGACTTTAAATTTTGATAAAAAGGATAACAATTTAGTTTATTTTTGTAAATTTGAAATTTCTTTACAGAAAAATCACTTGTACTTAGGAAGATTCACTTGTCCGTGAAAATTTTCACCGGCACCAGACAAGCATTAATATTGAGCCCTGTTACATTTTCAGTAACCCATCACTGTAAGTGAATATTTTGTACATTTCTTCTTGCAGGCGCGTGCCATGTTACGTAGAGAGATGGAGGTAGTGAAGCAGGGAATGGGACATGGAGATCTCTCACTAGAGGCTTACTCCACTGTATGGGAGGAATGTTACTCCCAGGTCCTCTATCTTCCCTCTCAGAATAGGTATACCAGAGCTAACCTAGCCAGTAAAAAGGACAGGATAGAATCGCTGGAAAAAAGGCTAGAGGTATGCTTAATGTGTGAAAAATTTATATATATTACTGTTTTCTTTCTAAAATTAGTTACACTACCACATTTTGTTTTGCTGGAAAAAAGAAGAAAAAAAATAAAACATTTTTACCAGTAAGTCCTTAAACAAACAAAAAAGTAATGTCAAATTTTTGAATTTCCAGTCCAACAGATCCAACATGACAAAGGATGCCAAGCAAGCAGCAAAACTTGAGAAGAAATTGAAAATATTACTGGGAGGTTATCAGGTAATGCTAAAATGTTTTCAGGCATGTAAGGTAGTGTAGATTTTGTAGGGGAAGTTAATAGGAATGTAGAAATTGTGGGGCAAATATCAGGTTTGTAGGAAAGCGGTAGAATGTGCTGAGAAGTTATTCTGTTTGTAGGAAATTGTAGAATTTTTTTTTAGGCTTGTCAGGTATGTGAAAAATGTAGATTGTTTAGGAAAGCAATCAGGTGCGTAGAAAGATGTAGATTTTGCTGGGATATTATCAGGTGTGTAGGGAAATGTAGGCTTTTTATGGATTGCTAGATCAGGGGCATATTGTATTTGTCCTGTCCGTCTGTCTGTTTGCTTGTTTGTTTGTTTGTCTGTAGTCAACTTTAGCCTTGACCATAACTTTGAACCGTGAGGGATAGAGACTTCATACTTGACATGCGTACTCAACAAATGAAACTCTTTCAAGTGACACCAAGGTCGATGACCTTTTGACCTTGAAAATGACCATCATGCTTAAAATAACTTTTTGGACTTTGGTGCCGTGGGGAGCATTAATGTTTCACAAACACAGCTTGTTAGTGAAGCTACTAGGTATGTAGGAAAATATAGAATTTATTAGGAGGCTGTAAATTATTTAAAGGCAATATTTCATATACAGATGAAAATATTTGAATGTATCTTAGTTTTTTAATATATACTCTTACTTTCTTTAAGCATGAAAACATAAAAAAATCAAAAATGATTAAGATTGTAGATGTCCAAGAATATAATTATTTTTTACCAAAAAAGTCATGAGGACACATAATATACATGTTCATATAAATCTAATAAATCTAAATAGCACAATTTGCCTTTACTTTTTCTATGAATGTGGCCTATCTCTCGTGTCAAATCTAGCTTCAGTTCTCAATTTGGCCCTAGAAGGAAGGTCCACAAAAATGTACCCGATGAAGATTGGTTCTTTTACTCAGGTACTTCATCACTTAACAGTGGTTGCCACCAAATATGTCAAATGTTCCTAGTGTAATTTTCATGAACAAAATATACAGATGTGTAAGATAGTTTAATATGACATGAGACTTCATATCAAGTAAAAGTCTCTCCCTTGTAATCTGACCTCTAACAGTATAATCAGATAAATGGATTTTTTTCTACTGATCATAGCCATGCAATTAAAGTGTTAATTTAAAAGCAGTTACACAAAACACAGTGCTTTTCATTGGGATGTGATCCAACCCCAGAAATCATTTTGTGCTCTAGAGTTGTTTATATTCCTGGTGCTTTGTGCATTGTGTCCAAAACATCTGGAATGCACATTGTAACACATAAGATGCATAAGGAAATTCTTTGATCTCGGTACCATTGTAAGGTAAAGATAAATCTGGATGTTCCACATTTGACTGAGAATGTTTTCTTTGCAGTCAAGATCCCAAGGGCTGGTCAAACAAGTCAACGATCTGTATGAACAGCTTGAGCAGACGTTTGTCGAGTTTAAAACATTTGAAGATCTTCGTCAACATGAAATTGGGGCCATACCAAAAAGATTAGAGGTAAACTGGAGAGGGATATTGGGAGTTGAATGTTTCTGTTCATATGTTTGTCAACATTGTATCTATGCTCATGATAAGCATATTTTATAAAGAAAATTTGACCAGATGTACATATAAGTAAATATATTTAATAGAAGGAATTGGATATAATTTTTTCTTTCAATACATTTTAGTATTTATTTGTAAACACTTGGGGGTGGAATGGAGATGCATGTTAAGTGTATAGTCTTGTGTACATAATAATAAATTTGCCTATGAAAACAATTCTTGTAATTTTTGTTCTATTGCTCCACCGGTCAAAGAATAGTCCAGCCTCAACTATTGAAATAAAAATCTTTTAAATTAATAAACATAAAGCATTACGTTCATAGTAAAATTTCATAATAAAAGTGGAGTTTTTTTATCCATTATAGCCATCATGGCTGCCATTTGTCTTGGAACTGTATGTAGATAAACAAAGACTTCCTATTCTGTACAAATCAGAAAGGCCTGATGATGTCCAGTTCTTCCATTTGCACATTTGATATTGATTGAAAATAAGTTTTAAACATTTTGTGGTGTTTTCTTTTCTTTCAGTCCTTAACGGAAGATGTTGAAAGGCAAATGGAAAGAGAGCAAGAGTTACAGAAGAAATTTGGAGAATTACAGTATAAAAAAGATGTTTTAATTTACAACAATTAAATTCTGATGACTTTTGAAATACTAAAAAATAGATCTAAATGATGTGTTACATCAAGAATCATGAAAATCATGACATCTTTAGTCTCATTTCCCACTGAGGACATTTCGTGGCCTAGAACATTCTGAAAGGTCTGTTTTACCATCGGCATAAATTTTCATTCATTTTGTATTGTGTCATTGTAAATATCATGAAAATAAATGTCACATAAATGTATTTATGGTGTCTGTCATCTTTTATATATACATAAGAATCAGTCTTGTGAAGCAATTTGCCGATAGGACCATTTTGACCTTAAAGGCTGAAGTGTTGTTCCCTCTGTGGTTTTTGATTTGAAATTCGATGAGGGGAAATGTACATACCAAAGATCAACAATATTCTCTGCATATTTATTCGAGATAAATTTTGTGCGTTGGTTCAACAGCAGACGTAAAACACCATCTAGAACATTTAATTCACTGAGATAGTTGTTTAAGCCAAAACAATTCTTCTTCTGGTTGTTTCTTAAACTTTAGATTATCTAGTCACTTGATTTTTGACTGGATTTACAGAACAATTCTGGTCTATAGACTGGTGATGTCTGTCTGGCAGTCAACATTATGGTTAAAGTTTCTGGTTTAAGCAAATTCTCAGCAACTAAGAGGAGTGTAAACATAGGTTCCTTATGACCAGAGCTTTCAAATTATGCATTACTTTTGATATAGTGACCTTGACCTTGGACTTTGACCAACTTTGAACAATTCTTCACTTTGGCTATATTTTTTTTAATCAGTAGGGGTAGGGCTGTGATACTTCACACATAGATTCTTTATGACGAGTGCTTTCAATTGATATCATGACTTTCGACCTTGTAACCTTGACCTTGTTACGAATTTGCTTTGCAATTCATCTTAAGCGGTTTCTTCTTGTTTGAGTAATATTTAACCTCACACCAATAGTTTTGCATACATATAGCGACGGTAGTGTGCAGCCATTTAGACATACAATGGTCTCGCCCGAAACTGAGGAACATTTTACATGCCACTTCTACCGTGACACAGGACCTCGGTTTACACTGTCCAAAGACCAAACATGGACGAGTCACTGACGTGGACACGAACTCGGGACGTCTCGATAATGAGCCAAACACCCAGCCGATTAAGCTATGTCGGCTCTAGTCACTACTGAGGTGTTACGCTAGTACCCAATAGACGATGACCAGGGCATGTCCGATACATTACCCACAATCCAGCACTACATGTACAAAATAGCTGAAATGGGGTTTGTAGCTTGCCATCTTTTAATCTTAATTAGTAATTAGTTTAATTTTTCACATTTTTTTTTTAAATATTCCACCTTGACAGATTAAGGGAATATCTTCTATAACTACTCTATCCTTGGTTTAAAGTGTTACCATTTTAAATAAAAGGTTAAAGACTTCGTAAGTGGCATGCACGATTCACTTGCAATGGTCTTTTGACAGATTTCCAGTAGCGGATTTGGCAACGGAGAGCTATTCCGCCCGACGTTTTTCTCATTTTGGATCTATGTTCGGTTATACTCGATCTCCAGTTACAATGAAACACCGTATCTGCAGTGTCATCCCATTGCTTAAAACAAGATCACCAGTGTGTAGCTGAACTGAAACACACTTGTGTAAGTGTCAAACGAAAGCGTACATCGCATGGATAAGACAGTACATGTAAAAATCGAGGTCCCTCACTGCTTCATGTGGGTCCTTTGTAAAGGTATAAATTTCTATGCAATGCATGCAGATGTAATCAAATACCTGAAATAATCATGGAGTGACGTAAAACTATAATCAATCAATCTACATGTATACATCTTTTCTATTGTGATAAACCTTCTACCTGTTTTACTCTGGCATTATATTCAAAATAAAGTTAAAAGATGGTGATCTGAGTTTAAATGAAGGCCAATATTGCGCCAAAGATCTTAATGACTGCTATATGACCCATCATAACGTCCATAATTTATCACTGTAGCAAGCTTATACATTAATGTGTCATTAGATATCCAAGAGACACATTATCATTAATAATTCAAAATATTAGCAAGATATAGAAACTTCCGTATTGATCGCAATCCCCGACTTCGCCAGTAAAATTTTCTTTCTTATTTTAATAGATACCTTCGCTCTTGGTTCGTATATTTCTTTTATCTCTGGTACCGAGAGCTTCCGAAGTGCAAATTGGTGCCAAAACATCGGAGGGGCATGAATCTAACAAGATTTCTTGGCCTCTTGAGCGTTAACCTATTAGGTTTGGATATAAGTACACTTCTTTCTAAATGATAGTATGAGAGGCCCGTTTTGCTGCAGAATTTAAAGTAATCGCAAATATCAGACGAGACATTAAACAGAAATAATAGCAGAAATGACTGATTCTTTATTTGGTGTTCGTCTGGGTTTTTTTTTTTTTTTTTTTTTTTTTTTTTTTGCTAGTTATTTGCAAAAATTGCATTTATTACAAAGTAGTCTGAGACAAATTTTATTCATTCAGGAGTCCAAATTTTATGAATTGTAGTATGGGTTTTTTGTTTTGTTTTGTTTTGGGGGGTTGTTTTTTTTGGGGGGGGGGGGGGTGTTATTATTTAAATTGAGTAAATCGGGCATCTGCTGAATAGTAAAAATTGTAATATTGTTCTATCTTTTTTCCCCGGATTATATCGCCACTGTATACTGTGTTTGAAGTTACTACTGTGACTCTTTGAAGAAAATATAGGACATGTCTGAGTCATATCTGGTATGCATGTTAACATCGGGTCGGTCAATCTGTACCTGTATACATATCAATTTCGGATATCGGGATATGTATTTCACACCATTTAGTGGCGGATCAAGAGATGGCTAAGAGGTCGTTCACTTTCACCCTTGGTAAAAAAAAAAAAAAGAGAGAGAAAAAGAAAAAAAACTGAGATCTGACAATATCCAATCAAAAGAACAACAAGAATAACAAGGTACATATATGGAAAAGATCTGAATACCATCACAAAAAAATTCGATTATTTGGCAGGCCAATTATTAGGAAGGCCAACATGTGGAAAATTGAATAATTTTTAGTCTAAAAAGTCGCCAGATTGCAAATTGCGGAGCTTCCGGACAACTTCGCTCTCTTGCTCCCACACCCACCAGGTCCGGGACCTACCGAGCCCCAGACCCCTCGTCATCGACTGTCTCAGTTTCACCCCTACCTCCAAAATCTAGATCGACCCAGCCATTCTTTATCGTAATGCACAACAACCACTTAATTTTGTTACGAAATTTAGTCATTACTTATATAAAGCATTTTGAGAAATTATTACAAGAAACACTATATGTTTTATATTAAAGTTGAAGATATTTATTATGCTTAAACTTTATTAAGATTGTTATAATGAAATTTAAGCATAATAAATGTTTTAAACTGACGTATAACATATGTAATGCACCTAATGTTTTAGTCTGTTCTGTGACTTTGTTCTTCTAAAGGAATAAGTAATATATATTGGTTTCACAAATGTGTTTTATATAATCTTCACAATTACTTTGAAACTTGGACCACAAGTACATGTTGTGCTATATACAGCATTCTTTAGAGAATGAAGATTGATTGTTTTCTTGACATATAAAGATATCACAGTTCAGGGTCATGAGTGACGTCAGTTTTCTTCATGAAATATGGGTTATAAGAATTGAATAGAATCCATGGGTTTAGAAAATGACCGTCCTTTAGAAAAGTACACTACCAGAGGTAAGGAAATAAAATCTATTTTATTATGAGAATGAACACTCATTGCAGCACACGTTTAAATCAAGCATTATTAAATCGCTATTGCGAAATTCTATTGCTTTTGACTACTTAATATCATTATTGTTCTCCTTTGAGTTTCTGTCGGACTTTAATACAACTATTTGCAAGAGTCTCTTCCCCAGAAATCAAGGGCTGTTCCTCTGCTAATTCAGAAAAACTACTCCTCGCAACGTCAGTTCGTATAGAGGTGTCGCCATTTGTTTGATCTTGCGCATGCGCTGAAAAACCGTTCATATGCATATATTTAACAGGTTGCGTGTATCTTGGTGTTGCAATGTCGTGCATGTAGCTTCGTCGCGGCGTAACAAATTTCTCCTGACGTAATGTCAATTTGATGACGTCATTTGTGTCACTCGTTTGTTCGTGTGGAACGTTTATTGATATCTTCTTGGCTTTATTATTGTTGGTGTTGCCATAAAGACGTTGATACACGAGATTAGAATGGAGATTTGAAAGGCGGTCATTTGTGATATCGGATCGACTAGTGTTAATAATGACGTCAGACGTCAGTTCGGAGTTGTCATCTTCGGCAGATACCCTACTCTGCGAGAAAACGCTTCTTATCTCTGTAAATTCATCATAACTTTCATTTTCGTCCGAATTGTTTTCTTTCGAATCATCATCATAATCGTGTACACTTGGAAGTCGTATTGGACCAGGCTTTTTATCGAATTCTTCTACATTATATGAATTTTCTTTTCTTCTTTCTAATCTTTCTCGCACTGCTCGTCTATGTACTAAATTGGCCGTCCGATTTAACTTTTTTCTTTCATTCATTTTGTCGTAAGAGACTGAGAAGTTATTTCCTTGAACACATTCACTATTCTTCGATTTCGCATCATCTCGTTGTATTAAAGGAATTTCGCGGAGTGCCGACGACCGATACATCACACTGACCGCTACATTTTCGTCATTGTTCAGCTTCTTTGACGGTTTCCGTTTCACGGTTTCAGTATCACTAGACTGTCGTTTAGAGTAAACAACAGGAACAGTTGTCTGCCCTTGACCGTTTGGCGCGAGGGCTAAAAATCGGTACAGTTTAAATTCCTTAGTCTGCTTGCGACTAGGTCGACTTTTGTTGGCCTTTTCGATCAAAGACCGCGAAGATGATCGAGACTGTGGTTCAACATATTCGCGTCGATCTATAATCGGAACACTACGCGTCGAAAGAACGGAAGGACACGCAGACTCGCGACTGCTATGTCCACTCCGAGAGACATTTTGTTCACTTCCGTTCGATTTTCTATCTCTCGTTGAATAGTTCGACTCTCTTGGTAGCTCAGTGGCCGGTCTATCCTGAAAAACAGTCGATGTGTGCCCTTGTTTTAATGCTCTCGTATCCGTTGCTGGTCTTTCCCGAGACCCTGATGCTCTCGCATGAAGTTCTAACTTAACGGCATTTTGACGAGGTCTGCTCTGAGGCAGAGTTATTTTGCTGGTCTTGTTTTGTAGGAAATTTATCACCTGTTTCATATTCAATTTATCGGGGTCGTGGTCATTTATCGGCGTTGTACTTCGCGGGATTTGACTAGCATTAACCTTGTATTTCTTTCTTCTTATTGCTTGGTCTTTCGCGTAACTTTCTTTGAACCTTTGTAGTTCCAATTCACCGGGAGTTAATTTTGCTATCTTTTTTATACCAACCTGATCAGGAAAAGACTTCCCATCTGGGATGGAATTTACACTTTCAGTTTGACACATATATTCCAAAGATTTATCTCCAGTGATTGAAACAGAATCTGACCTAGAGGTCAGCACTTGGTCGTTCAAGTTTTGAATGGAGAATCTTACATCGACGTCTGTTTCCGTTCGCATTTTCGTTTCTTGGAATGAAGATCTTACCCACCGGTCAGTTTTAAGGTAACTTGTAGGTTTTCGTCCTGAATATGGTACCTGATAATCGTCCTTGAACTCGACCTTGTCGTCTGTGCTGTCCTCATAGATTTCTGTCAGAGATGCTTTTCCGGAGTTGCTCCTAGTTACAGCCAATATAGGGTAATTTCTTTTAACATCATCATTTCTCGGCGAGTAACAGGTCTCAATCTCAACTTTGCTTCTTGTGTTTGAAAAAGGGGCCAACTGCACTACGGTTGGTTTCCACTGCTCAGGAGCTAAAACTGTTTCACACATCGTTTACGGATACTATTTCTTTACGCAAGCTTTTCATAAATCCAAGAACATCAAACAACTTTTCCATAATTCTTCTAGAGAAACCGTGCGCAAATTCACCTCAATTTGCATCAAATATATGTCGTAGATGAACGGTTAGCGCTGCATTCAAACATCCTGTAAAAATAGAGCAGAGAGTTAATTTTCCGCCGAACATACATACATATAGATATACATATAAAATGCATTCACAACACGTATAAACCCGACTCCACTTTGACAACAGTTATTTATTTAGACTCAAAGAAACGTAATCTCAAATAAAATTCGGACAGATTACGAATTTGAAAACTAACAGCCATCCTGAAACTAGCCAATACGGAGAAATATAAATCCGATAACTGATTGACATTTGGCCCGATGTCTTTCAACTTCCAATCGCAGTATTCACTTTAAAATCCATCAATCAAATCTACTGGGTGTTAAAGTCACTCGATATCTGATTCGTTTGGTATCGATCCAATCGAAGACTCATTGATTAGGCGTGGGAACTCGGAGGTAACCCCCTTCAAGGAGGGGTCGGGGGCTTTTAACAATACCTGGCTAATGGCATGTGTAGTATTGAGTAAACAGTATCTTTAAGGGTTATACAATTCCTTTATTACCAGAATAGATTGGACTATGTTTACATGTAATGACAGGGAAGATGATGATGATTGGGTATATTGGTTATAAAATCGGTAAAGCTTTGATACTTGAGGAACATGTTGAAAATTTTCGGTAGTAACCATATTAAGAAGAACTGTATATATGGTACTGGTACATTGAACCATGTTTATTTATTTATTTATTTATTTATTTATTTATTTATTTATTTATTTATTTATTTATTCATTTATTTATTGATGGAGGGATTTTAGTATATTATATTTAATTTATTTTTCATTTATGTAATGATTTGGGGGGGGGGGGGGTTCGGGAATGGTGATTATATTATTAATTTTTTTCTACTAATATGAGGGAGGGAGGTATTTTATCATTAATTTTTTTTCAACAGTCGTTTAGAAGCAGAAAACAAAACTTTGCAACATTGTGTTACTATTTGGGGCGGACAGGATAGAACTTTCTGTAAATATTATAGACCCATATTTTGTTTTTAATTCGCAATCTTATATACAATACAACCACTACGTTCTCTTTACCAATATATAATATCCATAGCTTGTTAATTACTCAAAGAAAAAATATGATATAAAAAAATATGATATAAATAATATGATATCTGTGTGTGTGTGTGTGTGTGTGTGTGTGATGGTGTGTGTGTGTGTGTGTGTTATCATTTGTAAAATCACAACATCGACATTTTATCACAAACAATTCACCCACTTATATATTATTAGATTTCTAGACCAGAAAATTATTTTAGTTCCAACCAACTCCTTTCTGTCAATTTGTATATGGAAAAATGTAACTGTAAAAGTTTTTGTAATGACAAGCAGATTGCATAATGACATATATCGATTTCTTGAAGTGGCACCAAATGTCTTGTACACTCCAATAAATGAATTCAAAAAGACAATTTATGCTGAAATAACACGACACGTTTCATATTTCATTGGATAAAACGAATTCCGGCAATTGGGGAAGTCGTAAAACATAAACAAGGCTCTCAATATTCTACCTCACATAAACATCGATCTCTATATGTTTAATAAAAAATGTAGCACTGATAACGGATTGGGACTGGACTGTAAAACAACGAGGAAGTAATAACCGCAGACCAAAAGGCATGTATGGAGTGTGACTGGCACCAAGAAAGCAAACGTACACGATTGGAGCTCAGTAGATACATGAACAGACTATAGTGACCACAGGGCTAAGTAAATCTCCGATTTCACTTTTGGTTGTGCTTGGTTTCAGATGTGCCGTTCATCAGACTAAAACCACAACAACCAGAAATGGAAGAAACTGACTTCATTGGTACTCATGCATTGGTTGGGTCGCGGTTTTTTTTCTACTAAAGACATGTTGCACTTATAGTCCATTTTAGGGTCCTGTATAACACCAAGACGGTCATATATAAATGAATCACTATGTAGAGAAAGGTGTGTTTCAGTGAATCGAAACTGCAACAATCGCTTAAAAACTGGTTAGGTGCGGCCTTTATAAGGTTTGGTAACAACAAGATAAGAACAAATACGCAGCTAATTAACTAATTTTCACATCGAAAAATTCCTCCCTTCCTAATCGATCATGATTTCTTTCATCGTTTATCAGGGATTCTCTATTGTTCACAATAGTTTCCAATTCACTTTCATTGACCAAAAAAGAAAAGGAATAGCAGAAAATATACCTGATTAATTTTCCATACATCGCTGATAACCCATCTGACCCATTTTTCTTTTTTACTAATCACGAGCATGCCTATCAGAGTGTTCGATTGCTCGTGTTACGTCTATCGATCACGAAATGCATACCAAGAACGACAGAATTAGCTTTAAATGACGACAAAATGTTGTTTGCCGTCAGATTTATTAAGAACTTAAAACCGTGGATATGACTGTATGAGAACAGAACTCGAATCAATAGTCAGAGAGGTGATTAAAGCTGGCAAAATCGGGAAGGAGTGGAATGCGAGAAACACTTGCCCGCCTCAAATAAAGTTTTATTTGCATGAGCTTGGTTTGTATTTGAAGAAGTTAGGCGATACGATTCATATGGGTCTTTGCTTTCTTGACTTGAATATTGGCCCAAAATGTTTATCTTGTAAATATACAATTCGTAATGCCATGATTGACAATTTTGCCAATCGTGTATATACAGTATGGTTTGGGATTTACCGTATAATCTATGACATATTTTTTCTGACACAAGACCTTGTAATCCTTTGTAAACAACGCGTGCAATAAGTGCAGGAGAAGCGATGAGGTGCGCGAGCTTTTCGTTCACGTTTTGATTATTTTATTCCTAACCGTAAAGGCATGACACAGTGCGTTTAGATGCTAGCCAAGTTTGACGATGGGTGCGCGTTAATCCTTCAAGTTGGCAAGCGAAGATCATCCTCAAGGGCGTATCATAACCTTGACTCATATTCGTGCAATACATTATTCCTAGATATAGGTAGCAAAACCTAAAATAGGGAGGGGGGATGTTGCAAAGCCCATACAAAACCTGTCTTTTTCAACGACCACTGCAGATGTTAAGTTTACCTAACATTATTTTAAAAGTCTGACAAAATGTGTTCCCCCTTTTTTGTACCATTGTCATTAAATTGATTGATTGATTATTGTTTACGTCACTCCACGATTATTTCACGTATATGGTGACGGCATCTGCCTGATGCATTGCATACAAATTTAGACCTTTGCAACGGACCCACTCGAAGCAGTGAAGGATCTTTTACGTGCCACGCCTACTGTGACACGAGACTTCGGTTTTCACTGTTTCAGTGAAAGACAGAACGCCGATGTGCCCAGGGCGGGAGCCGAGCCGAGCACCTTATCCTCTAGGCCACACCGGTTTCCATTGTCATTAGACTATCATGTGTATTTATGATAGTGGTAATAAAATGTTCGCGGAATTGACGTTGTTCGCCGTGTCTTTAATTATTGCGAAGCTAATAAAGGATATTTTCAAAGCAATGCATTAGGAGGGACTGTCAAAAGTTACGTTTATTTCTAACTACACCAATATATCACAAACCTCTACTTTCAGTTTTACCGCAAAAATAATTGCGTTAAAATACAAATAAATACATTAACGTGTACAAAATATGGAAATTAAGAAGGGCCGACATAGAAAATCTAAGGGTTTTTTTAAATAAAAGTAAAAGAAAACAATTTATATATTGAATTTCTTGATCATCAACATTGTGTTGTTTTTAAAATGATCTGAAAAGCAATATTATTGACATGACGTCATGACTGTAGCCATGGTGATTATTTGAATAAGCTTCTTTTAAAATGGGAGACACCGCCATTAACTGCGGTTGTAATATTTAGGGAAGAAATAAATCATATTCCCGCAAAAATTACGTAAAGAACAATGGTACTTTACAAACCAAATATGTATTTCAGAAATCTCTCTTAGACTTCGAGAGGGAAGTGCACTGGTTATGATTATGATATGAAGAAGAACACTCTGTCAGGAATTTTCGGCTACTTATACTTTATATGAAGTCACAAAACGATTGACAATTAACAGCTGTGTGAAATCCATGCTCATGCTATAAATGCTTCAACATAAATCTTATTTCTCTTTTCAAGAAAGAGTATGAAATCAAATAGTAATAGTAAGAGTATCAAATCATACGAGAGGACAATTTTAAAATCTGTTTAATACAACACCAGATACAAACATTTTAAGCAATTTCTAAAAAAAAAAATCCCCAAAAAATCCCCCCAAAAAACCAAAAACACAAAAAAAAAAACAAACAAACAAACAAAACAAAACCCAAAAATACACTTTATGCCGAACAATATGACTGTGTTCGAAAAATTTACATTTTTATGATTTAATAGTGAATCGAATTTTTTTTTCGGAAGCATATAAGAAAAAGTTGTATAACAATCAAAAGTCCGCCAAACATCGCTTTCTATGCTAAAAAGAGGATCGGTTTATTACTCTGGAGGCAATACAGGTAATATAGGTACGCTGGTTGTGACGTCACTATTCAGAACATGACGTCAGTTTACGAATGAACGAAAAATACGATTTTTTGCGGATTTTTCCTCATGTCATTTATGAAATAAGACACTTTTTAGACATCTTTTACATTGTAAATAATACTTATTTCATTCTTTTACACACACAAGGAAGTCTGAATATTTGTTCAAACGTATAAATCATCTTAATGTATTTTTACACAGAAGAAATATGAATATACAGCGGGATTTTAAGTGCCCAAAAGTGACCATTTGATACATAGATGGTTAAGAAGGGATGGACTGACCCAATAAATTGTATTGTTTTCTAATTTTGTCGTTTTGTTATTGTAATGTTGGTATAATTCTGCCACGCCCTTGTCAAATAATCAACTTGTCAGGTTGGTTGGTTGGCTGATTGGTGTTTTGCGTCGCTTTCAACAATTTTTCAGTTATATCGCGATATGGAAGCAGGAGGTAACCAATCTCTTAAACATAGTGTACATCACATTTTGACAAGTCAATATAATATGTTATAATTTAATAATTTTTTTCATGACAAGTTGAGGGGCAGGCTTGGCGTAGTGGTTAAGCGCTTGGCTTTCGATGCCGACGATCTGGGTTCGATTCCCGGGTTGCGCTGACTTGCCAGAACGTGATGTTGACTTGTCAGTTTTATGTCAACTTGTAAGAAAGTTATGTCAATTTTCCAGAACGTCTTTTTGTTTGTTTGATTATTGTTTTACGTCACTCCACGATTATTTCACGTATATGGTGACGGCATCTGCCTGATGCATTGCATACAAATTTAGACCTTTGCAACGGACCCACCCGAAGTAGTGAGGGATCTTTTACGTGCCACGCCTACCGTGACACGGGACCTCATCCGAAAGACAGAACACCGGTGTGCCCCGGGCGGGAGTCGAACCCGCGACCTCTCGATCACGAGCCAAGCACCTTATCCACTAGGCCACACCGGCTTTCCAGAACGTCACTTGGTCAGTACATGACGTTAACTTGTCAGAACGTGATATCGACTTGTCAAAAAAAAAATGTTGACTTAATACGGAGTATCTCAACTACTAAAATCCGTCACGGTTTGCATTTAGTCACCTACCAAATCCATTGTTTTGGATGTGGGAATTTTTATGTGGGCAACTTACGTCATAATCGTATGACATCATAGCAATCACAAAGTGCGCGTGTATGTTGACGTTATTTTAGTTGCGATATTCTGTACTGTCAGTTATTATGTGCCTTGTCAGAACGTGATGTTGACTTGAAAAATATTTTGTCATGAAAAATATGTCGATTGCACACATGTTTTATCGACCTGGTAAAATATCATTTCGACGTATGAAAATCAATATTTGAGGATTCGACAAAGATCTGAAAATCTGACATATTTACCTGACAAATGTATGACAGAAATATGCCAATATATGTTGCCAATTAAACAGAAAAGGTTATTATCATACCTTATTATGATGAAGGAAAGTTTCGTGTCGTTGTTCTTTTTGACACTTAGCTTTTCACAAACAAGGCCATCGATTTAGAAATCTCTCCACATTAATCTTTCCATCTTGTCACATTTCGGATTTGAAAATTGACATCAAGTATGAAAAAACAATGACAGTTCAAGTAGATGAAAGCTGTCATTGATAACTGTATTATAGATTACAAAACCCTTTTCTTACTATATCTTTAACGTTAAACACCCTTTTTTATGATAAAAAATTTTCAGGGGATGGTACAAAGTGGTCAAATTTCAGGCTGAAGGCAATAGATATTGTTCAAAACAGTATGAGGCGGGTTAAACTGATACGAAGTCGTGTATGAGTTTTTAAAACCAGGAGGGGTGTTTCACAATTTAACGTGTTTGATTAATTTCGTAATGGTACTGCGTTGTAGTTTCAACTTGAGATTTAATTCTAGAGGAAATATTTCATCATTTATTGTTTTACATCACTTTAAAAAATATTTTATGTATTTATATTTTAAGTCACTATCAATCCGTTGTTCACAGTTTGACCTGCATGTACCATCTGACGAATCCCTTCCCTCCTTTTATTACCCCCCCCCCCCCCCCCCCCCCGGCCTTCCCATGCCCTTCCCGCTTTTGATGGGTAATTCTGAATCACTGAAGTACAAATCCCATTCTTTGCACAGTAATACTGTTCGCATATAATCGGAAAACTGCATTTAAATTTTTCTAATCTTAAAACAATGTCGGGAGTACGACCGATGCCCGGGGCATATAGTCGGAGTCCATATCATTGTTCGGCCCGATACGGTATTTAAAGAGAAACGTGATATAAATGTATATCAAGTGTTTTGACCTCCCCATCGCGATGGCGCTCTGCATCCAGATTAAAATGTAAAATCAATGAAGTTCTGTCACCAAAATATTATAAGAAAATACGCATGAAACCGACATGAAACAATTAACAAAGCAGAAAATACCTACCTCCGATACGTAAAATATCCTAATATTTATTTCAATCCTTTACAACCTTACCGCACAATGTATATAATATAGATGTATGTTTCATAATACCACGACCAAAAAGCACTTCAAAGCAGGGTATAATTTATGATACAATTTAACCATTTATTTACCTTGCATAAAGACATATCACCCAGCAAATCAAACTTTAAAAAGTCGAGTGAAATCGATCGTTCGTTGGTAAATTTCAAATCAACGTTCTTTTTGTTTGAGGTTCAGCCCGTCTCCGGGACGAAAGATAAATATAATTATCAACCCAGAACGACGAAAATGAAGATATATTTCGAATTCAAAATCGTTTCAAAATCTTAAATAGAAAAAGGAGGCTATTTAGTCAGCGAAACCGCATGTTAAATGCTGTTTTAATATTTTAGAATAACTTTAAAGATAAAATTCAAACCTCTATGTAAACAGTGTAATGGAGCTTGTTCAAAAGGTCGAATAAAGTTTATATCGCATAAAGTGTATTTTAGGCAATTATTTTAATTTTGAATCTTTGATCCGATGTACAATTATAGCCTTGAAAATGAATTGACGATTTTAAACAGAAAAAGATTTCTTTGACGTAAACATGCAATTTAAGAGATACTTATCCACCATTGGGATAATTGAAATAAGTTCAAAATCGTTTTTGGTTTTTCTTTCAATCTATTCTTCTCCGATCGCATTGTCTCGTTATTTTTGAATTTTCATTACTTAAACCCTTTCTGTTTTTGATTCCAGTTCAAATCAATATTATTATTTCTACTTTAGGTCAAGTATAAACTATTTCATGCACAAGAGCAAACGTTTTGTCTACATGTATGTATACATAATTGTCTGTATTTTTAAGATATATGTTTGTTTTTCACGTTCAAGGAGAGAGAGAGTGGCGATGTATTTTTGCAGGTGCAAATCATGGAATTTTTGCCTTTGATAATTTCTCCAGTGTGTGTTTAGTTATTCTACATATTTATTTTAAAGTCATCACAAAGTATAACACCATTACCTGCACATATAGCACAGATAGGGTTGACAAAAATCTGGCCTGGCCTGATTTGAACCTAAAACCTTCTGTCTAGTCTACTTAGTCATTCTGTATCAAATAAGCTACCTCGATCGAATAGACGGACCACCGTCCACGTATTTTATTTACACCACCTTCGTAAATGGATAAGGTACTCGGCTCGTGACCCAGAGGTTCCGAGTTCGACTCCTGCTATGAGCACACCGGTGATCCCGTACAACCCAACTGACCATGTACCTTATAACACACCAGAATGATTTGATAATAGTCTATTACAATTATGAATAATATTTGTTACAAATTGTTTGTTATAGTGTAAAAAAGTGAGAATTTACATTTCTAATGAAAAACAAAATTGCAGAATTGCAGAAACACATACGCCACTGTGGGTTAAAAGTTGAAAATGATTTAAACTAGCTTAGCCAACCAACTTAATAATTCTAAATGCAAATGTTTCAATTTCAAATTTCTTGATTTTCAAACAACCCGGACATTATCTTCCTTCTTACCCAGGCAGATTTGCATTTCATTGTCAACAATCAGATATTAAATGGGAATCAGACACAATGGGTATAATTTATATTGTTTTCATTTCTAAAGCAAGACGCTCAAGGATCAAGTTATGGACACAAATCGTAACTTTAAACACAGCTGTATGCTTGATTTTCGGCCTATTACAAGCATTGTGCATTTTATATGTACATATCTACAAAGATTTTCTCTTTGTGGTATTTCTCTATTTAACAGCTACCTAATCCTAATGTATTGTGCTAAAATCAATTAAATATTTTACCTTAAGGGGAGTCATTTAGATTTCTTACTTGCGGTTTAAGTAACATCGCATTCATGTACAAAATAGAATCATTATAATTGCACTTCTAAAATTGTAGATATCGGAATATGGATTTTAGACATATTTGATAGGATTATTCAATATCGTTTTCCTGTTTTTTTTTTTTTTTTTTTTTTTTTTTTTTTTTTTTTTGAGTAGGTATTTTGAGTACTTTATAGATTTTAAAAGAAAGAAACGAAGGGAAAGTATCATAACATGTAGGTATTGAAAGTTTAATATGAAAATATGCAAAAGAAGTAGTTTCAGATTTCTTACTTGAATTAATAAAATGGAAAGCGTAGATATTGCACGGAAGACCATCTCTTCACTCAAAATATTATTATCTATTAAAATACTTATTCTACACAACACGTAGCGCAATTATGTGTGTAATACAAGATACGAAGGTCCACATATACACTACGAAAAGGGAATAAACAGCAAGAGCATACTCTAATGAGACATGATGAACGAGGTGCATCTCCTGCTGACAGACCACACCCGTCGTGAGCCTGTAGTTATCACATCACACACAGTAATTGATAGTAATATTGAGTATAAATTACTTAACACTTTCTGTTATCTATAAAAACAGATATCGATATACAACACAATAACAACTCACATTGTATGTCCAATATTATGAATATTGCTTATAAAAACGTTGGCAGTCAAAATTTAAGCAAGCTTACTTACAAAGACGCAAATCAAGAAATGTTTGTCAGGAGTCCATCCAGTTCATTCATTATTATTTTTATTATTATTTTGTTAAAATGTTAAAATCGTTTTATATCAAGGCAAATTAAAGAAAATATTTCGTAAGTTTATACAAAAAGAACATAGAAATGACTTTGGTTGTTTTTGAAGGTCAAAGATAATATATGAGAGAGAACTGGTAAACAAATTCCTTTTCCGGTCACGAAATAATATACATTTTATATTAATACCTTTATTGATTCAAATAACTCGTTACATTAGCTCAACGTGATACTAAAATCTACAGAAATTACTATGAATTTTTATTCCAGTCAGTCTATTTTGTAAGTCAAATTTACCTGCAGAAATAGAATCATCCACAGAAAGATAATAAAATCTCCCCTTTTCATTCAAAACTGGATATATGTTCTCAAAAGCATGGCGCATTAAGCTACTCAAATTCTAATTCTCTTTCCTAAACATCCTCACTCGTAAAATTAGAAATTTAATAGAAAATAAAAACAGCATTTTGAAGGTATGAAAACGACTTTCTAATTCCATACAAAACTTTCATGGATTGAATAACAAATTAAACGTGTTTACCGAAGGAAGTTTGTGAATCAATACATTCCTTTTTTCTTGTGGTAATAGGTAAAACTTTACATTAAAGTGTTTTCTTTTCACCGTCAGAAGCCTCTGCCATCGTGAACAATTTCATAAGACGCAAGAACGGATGGTGCAGCATTCAAAAGAGGCCTTAACAAAACAAATTAATCTTATTTTGTTCGCATTCAGCTGTATTAATGTTCTGCTAATAAATCTGATTTATTGAAGTAAATATATTATAAGGTTTCCTTTCTGATCTTGACGCGAAATTGAATTGTCCATTATTCTGTTTTATTTCTGCTCTGATTACAGTGATTGAATGACATTCATGGGGGAGTCATATAACGGAGGTTAAATTGTCTTGTCAGAACATTTATTTTTCTTTATATTTTAATAGCAGTACTGCATTCCATAGGGGAGGTAATAGATGTGACCCTGTCACATGACACAATATCCCTCACGTCAGTGACTTTAAAAAAGCGCAATATAGCACCCGGTTCTTTACCATTTCGTTTTCCTATTATCGATCTAGTTTTGTAAGAATTGTATTAAGTGTTGTATGGAATTAAGAGTATACTTTTTAAAAGGATGCATACTAAAAATTCCAATATCTCCGTCCCCAATCCCCGTTTTGTTATGATATTATACCGAGTATTGCATTGTTTGAATAACTTGGTTTATTGGCTTATTCACATACATGTACATGTATTACCCGATACAAATTTACGGGGAGGGGATACTTTTCAAGAACATACCGGTACACTTCAGTATTAGAATTTATTAAATGGACCAGCATATATTCCGTATTCAATATTGCAATGGTTGTTTAATTTTCTCTCTCTCTCTCTCTCTCTCTCTCTCTCTCTCTCTCTGTGTGTGTGTGTGTGTGTGTGTGTGTGGCACACACACTCTTTCTCTCCGGCACACACACATACACACACCTACACACCTCTACACACACACCTTACGCTACCTCATAATGAATGTCACTATATAACTAAGATGAAAACATGGTTTATATTCTTGGCGACAAACTCTTCAGTGCCAGCAACATCTGCTACAGCAAATACAAATACGCATTTTTATTATAAACGGATGTATTCATTTACACTCGAATTAGCACCAAGATGCCAATAAAACTGAGATTTACTTTAGACCAGTATATGAAAAACAATGTAAATTAATGAGGAAAGACTTTCAATTCACAAGTTACATATTCATCAGCCATTTCCTTGTTCATAGTACTTGAATTTAGAGCCTGTGTCACTAACTCGCTCAAGTGCTTGACTATGAGCCGAGTCGTCCAGCGGTCGAATTTCAACGGTGATGCCTTTCCAACGGGCTGGTGTTGACCTGTAAAAGCAGTATCGAATTTAAGGGGAGGGGCACTAAGATGAGGAAAACTCCTGATCTGGCACCCAAAATGACTGAGTATTTTGGTTAATACTTGACTTTCACATCCCCCCTCCTTTTCGGACATTTTGGATCCTCCACAGAAAAGACCCCTAAGTGCTTTGATTGGGTCATTGCACGGGTAGAAATCTTTGTATAATACATTGGATACCGTCAATATATAAATGAAATTATATTCGTGTGACTTAATACACGAATCAGAAAATTATTTAATTATTACTAAATTTCAAATTACACGTTTACTTCCACATAAAATCAATTACCCATGAAGAGCAGTATTTTACTATATACTATACATAAAGCATTCATCACATGGCATTACACCTCGTGTACTTTACTCGTGCTCAAATCATCAAGCATAATTTATTGAAATGTGAAGAGCTCCTCAGACCTGAATACCATATTCATTTCGAACGATTTGATTCTCCTAAATTTGTGCGACAGACATTCGTGATTCAATGTTTTGTGAGCCGTTACCCAGAGCTGTGTTAAGGTGCAAAACAATCAGATAAAGTACGAGTAAATATATCTTTACTTGGATTTATGATTCTTAAAGCCCTCCAAATTACAACAGGTCTAATTCAATACCTCAATGATGTAAACAGATCGAAGATCTTGTAAATCCTTGATTACATTCCGATAAATGTGTTGAACATTACCTTGAATGCTATCTCGTGTAAAAATTTCTTCAGTAATTTATCGTGACGCATTCGAACCCTATCTGAGTCAATAATCTAAATGTACATACTGAACTCATTGTAATTTTGTCAAAACCTTTTAGCAAAATCCGAAAAGAAATTTTCCTCACATAATTTCGGATATAATGTCCTATTTCCTAACCTAATTTATTGTAGTTGCCAATATAAAGATAGAAATTAATTGATTTTATAGTCTTTTAATCGATTTTTAATCGGCCTGAGATGAAAGAAAAAAAATCAAAATTTGTCTCTTCCGATCTATTTCAATCCTAGACATCAGAACAAGGCATTTCAATAATGTGACACATTCAGTGCACGAAATTTTATATTTTATCGGACTACCGCAGTTCTTGATGACCCCTAAGATGGTCGGAGTTGTCGAAACAATTAAGTAATCACGTTTCCGTTTGACAACCACAACCACCATATCACCGTCACAGTTCGATGACTATCTAGTCTTGTTAACACATAGTCGTGTTAATTAAACCAATAACAGGGGACAATTCTGCATGACTTAAGTAAAGACATGCTATTTTCAGATTTTAAATACTCTTTACAGATTTAATTTTGAATTCACTTAGGCACTTGATTTGCAAATATTCTATCGTCTGCAAGGTCTCCGATTATAGTCAACTTAAATCCATTATTACCATTCTCCTTATTAGTCGCCACCAGTTGTGACCTTAATTACATTCTAATGACGGTCGTATGTGAAATATAATTCTGCCGAAAGGATGTGTATTATTAAATCACTGGTGATTATTATTAATTCCTTTGCTTTGCTAGGGTTTACAATGCTTTTGAACAATTTTCAGTCACATAGCGACATGGGAGTTTGAAGTTACAAAAGTTCATTAACACAATGCTACAATCCGGATATCGACCTCGTATCGCTTACACCACTAGTGTGTCCCCTGAAATGATGGTTGTTTGATTGGTGTTTTACATCGCTTTCAACAATTTTTCAGATATATCGCGACATGGAAGCAAGAGGTAACCATCTTCTTAAACATCGCAGTGCTATCGAACTCGAATCGTCGATGCCGCAAGTCAAGCGCTTACCCGCCACACCAAGCATGTCCCGCCCCAACCGCACGTAGTGGCCTTATATGAATGATAGAGGGCCACTAGTTGCGGCTAGTCCCACCCCTAACATGAAAGAGTTATTTTCAAAATACAAACGAAACTAGGAATATTCGACTCCGATGCTTTGTAACTGTTGCAATAACAAAAATGTGCCACGGTAATCATTCGTGAACCCTTGAGATCAGGTATCCGTAAGTGTGATAACCACAGGATTCTGACGCTCAAATATATATTGGCAAATTCCTCCACAGGGAAAAATAAATCCTCCTATAATTGCCGCTGTAAGAACATTTGAGCGTCAAACACTATGGTAATTACCTCCTGTTTGGCTGGCCACTTTTGCAATAAATGTATATTATTGATTGTAATTCAAAATCACCAGTATGTCATACTTACTTCTGCCGTCAGAAAGAAAGCACCATCCACCGTTATCTTTAACAATTTATGCTTAAACTGTAGCAATGTTTTCTTTAGAAATCAAGTTAACGTTCCTCTTATGCAAATAAAAATATCGAGGAGACAGTCAAGAGTGGTTTGCGGATTTATAGGGCGTGGTGGGTTGAAATAAGTCATATGCAATGAAGAGTGTTGAATAAAACAGTACCGACGACTCATTTACTTTCAATGGAGTGCCCGTAATTAAGTAATAAAAATCAAACGATATTGTCTAATTAGTGCGCACTGAAGTCTATACTTTATGCTCGTGTGATTACCCCGAAAAATTATCACGTTAACATTTGAAATAGAACTAGATCTAAGTTTTTTAAAACAGATAAAGTTACAAGAACATATACATTTCAAAACTGCACATTTTTCATTTTGAATGTAGTTTTGGTCTTTTAAGAATTCTTACGTCATCTTTGGAAGCAAGAATATTCCTATCGATGAATATCCCTTTCTGTTTTATAGACAGAATCCTTTTTTTTTTTTATTTTTAATATCAAAGACAGAATGTTCGTAGATTTAATCTAAGAAGTCATGATTTAATCTTATAAATGCCGATCTTGTATAACCATTCTGAATTAGAAAGATTGAAGAAGTGGTACTTTCTAAACGACACCTCTAGACTCGCGCTTAGAATTTCTCAAATTGAAACTAGAAGAAATTAGAACCTGAGTAAATTTGCATACCTGTCTGTACATATTTGATCTTCAGATTTAGAGTACGAATTTAGCTCCCCAAAAGTCTGTTCCATCGTCAACTTCTCTCTGATCTATCAATTTTCGCATTCAAATTGACCTTGTTAAAATTCAAGCACATTTAAACGTTTTGTTCAATTTGATAAACGTATGCGATAACGAGTTGAAAATAATGCTTTCTGCCTTAAGTTAAAATGTTTTAGTACGGATTAGGCCGTGTTAATGTAAACATTCAAATGGACATCAGTGTGAACGCTCACGTGAAATAAAGCATTTAAACATTAATGTAATGCCACCGAATCTTATATATTTTAAATAACAGGGTACCAAATTATGCAATTTTCTCATGATCTTTAAGGAAAATATGTAGTCTGAATGAAAGGGTATTGTCTATTGACGGACCTGTGGGAAAGCAAGAGGTAGAACTTCCCTGAATGAGTCATCGTTCCCTGTTGTAATTGGGCATCCGTCCTAAGAAAGGTATAATGTTTTATGCCGAAATATTATTTTAATTTAGTAATTGTGTCTTCGAATTCTACTTTATAACTCAACATGTATAATACCGATATTCTCTTTGTGTAATCTAATTCATGCCAGTGTTTGGTTTTTATCTTGGCACAAAGGACAAATGAAGAATGTAAAAAACTTTTGGAAACATTAATCAAACTATAAATTTGCCAAACTGCTAATTACACAATGTTTTGATAAAGTAACATTTACTGGATTTATTGGTTTGATTTATTTGTATTTTAAACCTAACATTATGATAAAATTTAACTACGCCGTCTTATGGGACAAATACTCCCCGCAGCAATAAAGTTGAAACATGCAATAATTTCTCCCAAGATACATCACTGGTATGAGTGTGATGGATGTCCAACTTGTAGATTGTGAGGTATAATCAATGACAACAATCTGGTATGTGTGCACTCTGACCTTGACCTTGTGAATATGTCCTTGGTTCGA
Source organism: Pteria penguin (assembly GCA_035048485.1). NCBI lineage: Eukaryota > Metazoa > Mollusca > Bivalvia > Pterioida > Pteriidae > Pteria > Pteria penguin. The sequence goes on along the minus strand of CM068581.1, from coordinate 63,335,668 downwards.
GGTCATGACACACCCTTGGGTCATGGACAACAACTGTGTGATATATTATCTACATACACATTGGCAGTAAGTGTATAAAGGTCACCCAAAGGAAGACTCAGATATGACCTTTACACAAAAACTTACATTGCGCGAAAACGTAGAGAATGGGAATTGTAAAAAAAACCCCCAGGTAATCCCTTTACAAGATATGACCATAAAGGGTGTTTTCATTGTGAAGATCTACAGCTTGACTTGCCATATCCGCCATAAATACCGAAAACATACATGAGACGCTAGAATAGGTCAGAACTTGGTTATTTTAATGAATGTGGATAAACTTAGGATAAAGAAGTATCACAGTCCACACAGCATCAAAACACTGGTACAACTCAAAGGTACTGTTGGTTGATCAGTTATGTGGTTGGTTGGTTGGTTGGTTGGTATGTTGGTTGAATGGTGTTTTACGACGCTTTTAACATTTTGTCAGTCATTTCGTGTCATGAAAGCAGGAGGTAAGCAACCTCTTAAATATAGAGGCGCAACTTCAAATCTGTGTCTACCAATATTGTGTATGTCAAACAACTATCGTGTTAAAATATAAGCCATTCTACATGTAACATACGATACACTGGAAAGGCCCGTATCTTTAAAGAGATTTAAAATATATCTACTTCAAATAACAAAGTTAAAGTTTGTAAAATCACTTAAAATTATGTCACTGATCTGCGTTTTGTGACGCTATAGAGATAAGATAGCGCGATTTAAGTACATATATTAAGAAATATCGAAATGAATAGATCTTTTTGAAAATTTTTAATCGTACAAAAAACAAAAAAAAAAAACACAAACACTCACAGAGAGAGAGAGATCACAAACCCGTCTCCATCCTATTGAGTATATGGTCGTAATTTGGAACTTTGGATTTATTCATAATACTAATATTTAGGAAGAATGTGTTGATTTTTTGTTTGATTTTACATCAGTCGTGGTACGATTTCCGATTACAATTGGATTGGATTGATGAAAGGATTGATGGTTCAAAAATGTTTAATCATCTCTTTTTTTAACATCTCCAAAGACATTTGGACTTCAATATTAATATACGAAGCTTGGGTATATTTATAATAATGATGATCACAAATTCACATTTTCCTTCTATAGTATTAATGTATGACTTTCATCTGTGTATTGGATCTTCTTATTAAAGGTTTTTATTAATAATATTCTTTAAAGGACAATCGTTTTAGCCTATTGTATGTTAATCGACCCCATTCAGGATAAAATAGTAGTATATATAAGAAATATGTAATCAGCTAATCAAATCTTTTGTTTAATCGATTTTAGTTTTGTTAAAGGTGGAAAGATTGGTGGTTTTGTATACACATATGAACAAATCCAGTACTGAGTACTTTTAAATATCTATAGTCTTATCGAGAAACATTTGATAAAGGATCAGATCGGACATATTTTAAGTACTTTGCCTTTACATACACGTAAATCAAATACATTCAAAACGATAAAATATTTCAAAATACATTATGACATTAACATTAACATTTAAGAAGTGTTACACCTACTGTTACCAAATCGTGCTATTTTATTTATTGTGAAAGTAAAATGTTCAGATTCCGAGCGAAAATCTAAAGAGAATATTTATAGTACAGGACGAGATAGAAAATATAACCGGCCAAACCTTCAAGATAAAAAGAAATATTTCAAAACAAAATATTTCAAAACATATTTTCATATTAACATTAATATACACAAATTCACATTAATTCATAATAAAAAAGGCAGAAAGGGATCAGATTCCAAGAAAGACTAAGTATCTCCTGCTAAACGGTCAAGCCTTCGTAATAAAAATATTTCAAAACATATTTTGATATTAACATTAATATATACAATTAACGTGTTGGTTATAATTCTCTTGTTGTCGGTTAGATCTAAAGTAAATTTCACATTTAAATCTCGTGTATATAAGACGAAAAAGATACTTACAAATAAGGTGCATTAGATATAAACTCTAAATAACAATATTCACATCACGACATTCTCCTTGCCTCATAACTTTCCAAAATTAAGTCCACTGTGACTGAGAAATTAGACCATAAGATTTCTCTCGAATTTACCTTGTCAAGATTTCTATCGTGAATTTCTCTGTAGTTTTTCTAAAATAGAGACTTTAAATATCGCTTTGCTCTCTATTCATGAATCAATACATGCGATCGACGCTCAACTGTTAGAGTTAAAATTACCCTATTAATCAGCGATCCACAAATTATGACCGACAATTAAATCTCATATTAGCGAAAGTTTTATTCAATGCAAGCGATAGACCTGTTAACTATAGGACTTTGTAAGGCAGTGTATGCCAAACGAAGGTCAGTTCGTCCTTTTTTTGTGTCTATTACCATTTAGTGTCTAAATGTGACATTACGACTCAAAATTAAAGGAATTTTATTATGCATGAATATTTGTGTCCTATTTTCTATCAAGAAACCTGACCATTAAGAATAAAATTTAACTAAGCCGAATCAAAATGATGTCCATTTGCCCATTCCAACAGCAACCAAAGCCCCGTTTGTTGTAACAACTAAATGATTACGATCAAAGACGTCAAATAATTTTTATTGATCCTTCCATTTACGCTCAAGAAATGTTTAATCGGATGCCTGTTCATACCTCGGACAAAATATTGTAATGTCACAAAATTTGACAAAATTCGCTTCCTCAAAGTGGTGGAATCAATTATACGTGGATTGCGATGCCGACTTGTGACGGTCAATAAAAGTGACAATAGTTACACAATTGGTGTTATATACACTCTTCCATCCTTTAAAAGGAATTTTGTTACAATGTTACATATATGTCTATCCTTTCAAGTCCGTCTTTGTGTTTTATACTTTTGTACAATCGTAAGAATATTCTGATTTTTTTTTTTTCGCAATTTGTATTCAGATATAGTGTTTAAAAGAATGAAAGTACATGTAGATATAAATGTTTGACAGAGAACGATGTCTATTCATGTCCTTTCGATTTCACACACTTTGCTGACCTGGAAAAGAGAAGAGATGTCAAACTCTTTGTATGAATCCTAAATCGCGTTACTTTTTTCTTTTGTGAAATACCTTTTCACCATTATAATATCTGTCTCTCTGTTGGTCTATAATAAATTTGACATTATATAGATATGTCTATACTTCCAATACAGCACTGAAATCATGTCATTCTAAGCAGATTTTTAAATGCAATTGATGTGTAAAGGATATCAAGATATATCAGACATTAATGGGCGTAATATTTTCTCCTTTAAGAATCCTAATGGGAGCACGTTTGATGGTGTGCCCGTCAGAGATATGTGGTATTGACAGGTACTCTTGTTTCCTCCACCACTGACGACGTGTAGCCTCAAAATACACACGGGTTTAATAATCCCAGTGTAACTCAAAACTACACTTTTTTATTCGATTTCTATACTTTACATGTATGTACAATGAATTCCATATACTACAATGCCTATGAAATTTTATTGAATTATATCTTATGGAGGATTTACAAATATGTATATCAAGAATAATATTAATTTGATCTGGGTGATCAGTGCATATTACCTATATAAGGTATATGAACCCACATTTATGATTCTGATAGAACCGCATGTATGGTAGCAGTTTCGAAATAACATGTAACAAATGATTCAAATGCTTCAACAATATAATATGAAGACAGGGATTTTATTAATTATGAATAAGTATTGATATATGATATTATGATACCCTACAAACTGTAATGAATAAACAATTACCATATTGATTCTTACAAAAGGAATATTTGCTGGAATTTTTTTTAAACATTTATACTAATATGAATAAATTTTATAAAAGACGGACTATTATTTTCTTTGACATTCCTTTCTGAATTTGTCAATTTACTTAAAATAGCACAATTGTGAGCTCACCAGTGTCCACTCTTCTTTGAATATTAAATTACAGTATATGATCAATTATTTCCAGTCTTGCAGTGTTTCAGCAAATACACTTGTTAAATGTACATATTAATAAAACAAACATATGAGGTAAAAATAAAACAGATATATATATGAGAAAATCATGTCTTTTGAGTGCTGCTCCAACCCCAAAGTGTGGAATAAAAAAAATATCTGATGACCAAAGTAATTACTAAAATGATCAGAAAGGAGGAGGACACAAAGAGCACATGAGGACAGTGCTATAAATAAAGAAATTATTTGTAACTGTATTTGAATTTTGTAAAATAATTGATTTACAAACTTCGTCACTCTAAGATTTGTACATATTTTGTGTATTTCATACATTTTGTGTCATTTCCAGAGCTCACTGAAAATGGACAGGTGACACAGTGACTATCCAGTTCACAGAGTCCATACTCCTAGAATCGCGACAATTGGAATATTTCTGAATACAGGGTCATGGAAATAGTCGTTACTGAGAAATAACATTACCTGATACATAGGCGGCATTATCTATCAATTCTTGCCAAAATTCGACATGGATTTCAATAGCAAAATTCAGCAAGGCAGAATATGACAAAATTCAGCAAGGCAGAATATGACAGAATAAATTCAATTTAAATGAAAGTGTTATCATTGTACTGACCATTATGATGAACATTTCATTGGGAATTATGAAGGAAACAAATGTAATATGACAAAACAAAGGTTAATTGAACAGGCATGAATTAGAATATCAATGATATCGTTAGAAATAATCAAATAATTCGGGCATACGGGTTTGGTGGTCGGAACAGTAGAGGAAATACTGTTCTGTTTTATAATATACTTTCTAACATAATTTGAGAGTTTAGCTGTCGAAAAAGCATAAATCTTCAAAACCCCACTATAATCTTTTGTCATTTGTACAGAATTGATGCGCAATGGGAAGCTATGCCAATGTTCTTGGTGAGGGTCTAACTTTATTGCAGGATAGACGTGGTTCCTCCTCCAAATAAGGCCGGCGTGGGCTAGTGGTATCGCGCTCGCCTCCTGATCGGGAGGCCGGGGTTCGAGTCCCGCTCTGGTCATGTCGGTGTCCTGTCTTTCAGATGAGACAGTAAAAACCGAGACCCTGTGTCGGGGTATGCATAGCATGTTAAAGATCCCTTAATGCTTCGTGTGGGTACGTTGCAAAGGTCAAAATTTGTATACCCCGCATCAGGCAGATGACGTCACCATATACGTGAAATATTCGTGGTGTGACGTTAAACAAAAATCAATCAATCAAACCTCCTCCAAATAGGTGAAAATAACGCTGCAGTGTTTTACGACCAAAATACATATAACAAAAATTCAAACTCCTCTTAAATCAGGTGCATCAAATTTTATATTAATGTAATATTAATGAGATGAAAAATATTTAAAGACGTACCATAACACCCTCTTGTTAATTTAGGTCATTCCTTCATTGGTGACGTCAAACATTGTGTTTTCATATGGCTAATTGTAGCCAATTGCTTTTACTGTTCATTATAACATTGTGCTCAGATTGCAGTTAAATAGATGTACTGTGAGAAATGGTGTTTGCTGTTTTGATGTCTGCTTCATTTACTTGTCAGAGTCGTTAAGAGAATTTATGTTCATCGAGCTTTTTCTCCACAAATGGCGATAAAACTGTTATTCTAATTAAGAATTTTAGCAAGGGTCTGCTGTGAACATTCTTAAACAGAGAAAGCTATTTTCTTCTCTTTGTGTGTTTGTCAGTAATTATCTAAGGCCATGCTAGGATAATAACATCCATTTGGTGGTGACATATGTTAGAGGTAGTAAAACCAGATCTCTCTAAGAAAACCACTGGTCTCGCAAGGTGAAGAAAGAAATATACTTTTACATCCAGTACGCACGATCGTAATAACTGATTGACCGTGCTTTTATACACACCATTCTTTTGTTCTCTAAAGGGCAGAAAATTTGCCCAAGTTTAGAACAATAGATTTCGTAGGTAACTAAAATTCAGAACATGAAGGGAATAAGTGTTTGCGGTCTTGCGTATTGTATTTATGATTCTAGAACGTTTTTGGTCATATATGTATGCAACAAAAACAATATATCGTCCGATCAAGTAAATACGGAGTGAAAATATGGTAATTTTAACAAAATTCATCTTCGAATCTTCTCATTTTCGTCAACTGACCACTATAAGGTCGACAAACAAAACATGGTATCTTCATGCCACTTTTCAAAGAGTTATCTTTCTTTTCCTTGTTTGAATCTCTAGAATATTTAAAATATTGCACATATGATTTATATTTATACGAAAAAAATTAAGACTTTTGATGTCTATGACAAGATTGGAAACAGTAAAAACAGCATTACTCATAAATGCAATTACATCTAAGGATAAATTACAGTTTTTATTTTAAGAATGCAGAGAACCTAGTCAGGTTAACACAAACAAAATCTTTACATATGCATTGAATATGCTGGGTTAATGTACGTTTTCCCACTTTTGCAAATCTTTATTCACTTTTCTCCTATTTATAGTTACATTTTGATAGCGATGTACTAGATGATTTCTGTGTTTTATTATTTCCATTGTCCGTAATAATGCTACTCTTGATTTAAACTTTATTTTCGATTTGCAATTGTTAATTGTTATAACTCATTATCTGCGTCACTCTAAATACAATAAATAAATGACGATTTACAATATATATATATATATATATATATATATATATATATATATATATATATATATATATATATATATATATATATATATATATATATATATATATATATATATATTAGGTATATCACTTAAGCTAAAGTTGATACTGCAGTTATGAACAATGTAATAGCCTATACATATAATCAAAATTATCAATGATTTAAAACATTGTGTTGAATGATTCACTAGCTAAGAATGAACGATGACGATGTATTTTAAGTACGCAACCCTATTCAGAATGCAGCAGAACAGAAGGGATTCTTTTTTCATTGCACTCAATTCATTTGGCGGGGGACTCAATCCTTAGAAATCATTGCTCCGTACAGATAGGGCCAAGAGACTTAAGTGTTCATCAGAAGATCAGCAGTGTTTTCCAGTCTCAATACCACCTGTAGAAGATACATGGTTCCACTCAATAGAGGACATGGAACACGACACTTGAATACTTCGTGGATTATGTCACGGAGTAATGGTTAGAAAGCAACAAGCTTTTATGGAATCACCTCCACACAGAACAATCATTAAAATCGAATAATGGAACAGAAAAATCAACTTTAATTATGTCCACCTCAATTTCAATAAACTGATTATACATATAAGCAAAATTTCAAATGGTGTTCGTCTAACCAAAAGCAATTGCAATTAAGGTTATGATGGTAATTATGAATAGGATTTGATACTACGTTTGTCTCACTTGTCCCACTTGTCTTCTACTGTTTCGTATGGAAATTCAAAAAGTGGTGAAAGAGTGTAGACACCATATTCTGAAAAATGATCCATGACTCTGAAATGTCTATACATACATGGCCCTAAAATGCATATAAAAATATTTGGTTCTATTATATTATCCGCGATTTTTATGTAATCGTATATTTAAATCTATGTCTTACTTCTTATAATTAGAAAAAAAACCCCACTTCCTCTTTATGTTTCCCTATAAACTGACTTTAAAAAGAATCTACAAGTGTACTGCATAATACAAACTCTCATTGAGATACAACTCAGAAAAACATCTCATCAGAATACACAATATAGTCAATGTATTCCACAATAATGCAGATGTTGACAAATCTCCTGTGCATGTTACAAAAGGCTTAATATAAGAGATGTTCAACCCTGACAAGGGAAATTTGTTTACTTTATGGTAATAGGTTTTTGGATTCAAACGTTAATAGAGTTTTCATCTTTATTCTACTATCTTCATTCTCTGAAATTCCTGGACATTTTGACGGGTTACTTCTTACAATACAATACAATAACTTATATAGCGCATTATAATAAAATAAATATAGAACATATATACCTTATAATTTAGTGCACCATATGCGCATATCGACAATTTATGTCTCTTCCGTGATGCTCGTGGCCAAATGATTGGAATTCTCAAAATATAGTAATATTTGAAGAGCAGTGTTGAAAGCAAAATGATCGAAAAGTAGTCACTCTAGTGCGCTTCACAGTAAAACACATTAAAAATATGTGTACAATATGGAAAGAAACTACAAAAATACATGTGTGCATACAGTATAAAAATCACTGAACAAATCTAAAAACACTTTTTACTATCATTGCAAAGATCATTCTTGTATTAAACATTTGTCAACTGAACATCTCCAAAATCTCCGGAAAACATCTGTGATAACGTGCGGAATCATACACATTTTTTTCTTCAAGACAATGTTACTCTGATAAATACTATAAATAATGCTTTCTGCAAAGAAATACACATATTATGTTGGTATGAAATAATAATGAAAAATACTAGACTTTGGAAAAACTTCAGCAACATCGAGGACTTCTATACAAAAAAAATCTGAAATAGAAAGTAAAATTTACCATAATAAAATGTCGGCATTTCTATATCTTTGTTCAGTGTGACATAGATCCGATTCTTTGATATGTTATATAGCTATATCCAGACTGTGCCTAATGAAGTTAGTCGGCCATGTATCATTAAGGAATAAAGGTGACTTTCTGATGGTGCCTATAAAATTCTGTGTTTGGTATCTAAAACCCCCACCTCAAATCCATCGGTAATGTGTACATAATATTTGTTTGGACAATTCATTTAAGAAATATTTCAAATTCTAGGCATGCAGTAACCTTAAATCTAACCTCTGATATTAATAATTGGCACTAAATAATTGTATGCCATGTTGACTTCAAGGGTGTATATAAAAGGGAACAGGAGGGGGTTATAAGTATGATACCACACACACTTTTCAGCATAAGTTGCATAAAATTATCTTGTCTGTTATACTCCTAAATCTTCCAAACCACAAAATTAAACTTACCTCCTAATGTATATAGTTTTGAGGAAGCTAGCTTACGTATTACTACCTGATTCTACATTACATCATATGGTTTCATCTGTACAAGTAACTGGTATCATATATACACACTTACCCCTATATACCTCCTTATTTGATTGTAGTACTTATTAAACAGATTGCATTGTGATAGTACAATATCAGGCCACTCAACTCTTCATACATTTTTACAGATTGTGACTAAGGTTATACCGTTACCATTTGATATGATTACAATTCTACTAGCTTGTATCATTCTATGGCAATACGGCGGGTTTGACCGATCAGCAGGAGACGCTTGCCTCTCAATGGCGCCTCATTCTACCACTGGTCCTTCCAGGGGACCGTAATAGCCCGTGTTTCTATTTTGTCTTGTATACAAGACGTTCCTTACTGACTAGCATTTTACATGATATTAATGCTGACTCTATACAAAAAAGAAGATTTTCAAGTTTATCTTGTCCTGATTAAAACAATAATTTATACAATATACATCATAAATGGCAAACACTCTTTCTCCTGGCGTTTGATCAATAAATCATTTCCAGTCGTAGATTTTCATGTCATTAATTCCACAATAATTTTCATACCCATACAGGTTTATTCATTATATAAATCGATTTTGATGTCTCCTGCCAATGATATACAGTTAACAGGGATTTACACGACTCTTGGTAGTAAGCTAAGCACAGATTATAAAATAAGGCGTTGTTAAAGATGAATCACACTTAAATTGAAATTTAAACGTTGGTAAAACACACATACCAAACAGATTTTATGTATTACTGAGCACTATGGTGTTACTTTCGTTTATCATAGATATATCCCCCTCAAACCATAATTAACATACGGTCTGACTAAACATATACAGAGACCACCTTTGAAGAACCAGACTGTGAGAGGTTATTCCTAGTTCAATGGACTTCTTCCGAGTTATTGCTGTCCTTTGAATCAGTTATACATTGTCACTAAACATTGGTAAACATTAGTGAATCACTCGTTCTTTCTTTCTTTCTTTCTTTCTTTCTTTCACGTCATACCAAGATTATTACGTCTAGACCTATGTATCAGTCCCATTACAAGTAATGAAGGATATTTTACATTCTGTTATCTACCGCTACAAGGGACCTCGATTTTCCGACTTATCTGATATATAAGAATTTGTCACTTTAAATATATTCATTCTATTTATAAAACTATAATATTTTCAGAAACTCTGTTACTACAAGTGAAGTTTTATTACACAAATACCGATTTACGTTCACTTAGCGATATCCCAAATGCATGCATAGTTTCTCTTTCTATAATAGCAATGTCCCTTAGCCTTACTTCAGATAGCCTTGTGTCATGATATGTCAGATCTTATAAATCATATCATCTTAAGACTGCTTCATATTTTCATATACCTGTATTTATATTCTACAATATATATTGAACCCTTATTTTATATTTATAAACAACACATTTTCTGTATTTAAATCATTGTAGTAGGTACATAGCTACTTGTTTTCAAATCTCTTATATTATTCTATGTCCCTGATGTTCGGTGAATATTAATTTTCAGAAATTAAAGGTCAAACTAAGACATAAAACATCTCTTGAATTTTTATGATAGACATATTCAATCTACATATAGAATTCATAATTTCAAATTATATTTCCCCATTAATGACAATCAAACGATGAAAAGTCTATCTGGTTACAGTGCTCCACCATAGCGGTGCTTAATGAGGTACAAAAAACATTACAACATCTCATAAGAACTTTTCACCTGTATCATATATTTCATAGGAAATTTTATTATAAATCAATTACATGTACATTAGGTCGTTAAAAAAATCTTATTTTTGTCGCTTTACATTCTGGGTAATATCTTACACTTAGTTCCATCATTGTATTCTCATTTTCTATTTTTTTTTTCTTTGTTTGGAATTCCACAGTTTCGGTCTTTAGCATCCAAAGGTCATATAATATGTCGAAATGCTAAATTAATATTGTTATACTGCCAAAACTGCTATAAAACCCACCTGGATTAAGCAACCACCTGTCTTTCACAACCACCTTTCTCTGTTCCCCTTTTCTGTACGAAATAAACCTGTACCACAACATCCCCTGTCCTAAACGACCACTTTTCAATCAACCTGTCTTAAGAAACCACCTATCCTAAGCGACCACTTTTCAATCTTGTCTTTTATTAATCATCTGTCTTAAACGACCATGTTTCTCTGTTGCTTTCTCCTAATTGTCTGTACAAAATCAACCTGTATTAAGAGACCGCCTGTTTTATGTGACCACTTTTCTACCTTATCTTTTCTGGTGACTTTAAACAGGTGTAACATGTATATGGTCTTACAATTATAATACCTTTATTCTATTATACAACTGAACTCTAATGATAATGCAATTGTTTATCTGTCCTGGATCAAAATATCGTAGATAGTTGTCATTGATAGTTATCAATTCTTATTATAATTTGTTAAGTTTCTAGAGTGTTTTTCCTTTCCCAGTAACTAAAAAAGATACATCAACCTTAGAACTTAACATAAAAATAAATATTTACGTATTTAAGTGTAAGTTTACGTATAAAACCTAAAGAGTAAATACTATTAAATATTTCTAAATCCATTCTTAATGCCGTTTAATCCTAAAACTGTAATAGATTTGAGATAAGGAATTCGCAGTATTACATTATTTTCTGTATTTAATCCACTGAGACGCAGTGTCAACACGCAAATGTATATAGAACAGGTCTCTGTAGTGAATGTTATAAATAACAATCCACTTTGAAGAATCGTGTGTACCTTTCAAACTGTTTGTCTATGATACTGAAGTTGTTAAATTTGCTATTTCAAATAAAAGTGTACATTATGTAATGGATTCTAATCTATCCATTTTTCAAACGGTCATTCAAACTAAGAATTTATATGAAATGGAAGTTTTGGGTCGCAGATGAGCGTCATTCAAATATTCATGTCACCGATTTCGTTATGTTTAAGGTAGAAGCAGTATAGTAATAATTATACGTAATCACTATATCCGTCTGTCCGTCCTGTGAAATTCTGAAAGAGCATATTAGTAGTATAGATATGGATAGGGCGTTGATATTTCAAACATAGATACTTTTGATAAGTGTCATCTACTGATAACTTGATATTTGACCTAGTGACTTTGACCTTAATTTACTACTTTTTAACTTTTACTATCTCTCTTTACTATTAAGGAGATCTGATTTCTCATACATAGATACCCAATTACTATAGCTTTCATTTGATACTGTGACTTTTGACCTATAGGCCTTGACATTGACATTTCCTACTTCAACAAAGTAAGGTCTATAGCCTTCAGTTTCACATATAGATAAACTAGGACATTCATTTAAGGTCACAGCCTTTGAGTTCCCAACCTTAATATTGAAATTTACCTCCTTTTTAATTGTAAGAGTAAGTATTTTGAAATTTTGAGGCAATTGGATATTTTATCGGTGTAATAACCCCTTGAGTGACGTAAAACAAAAATCAAACAATATGTTGCAAACGATGAACGGATCCAGTAAACCATTTACTGTACTGTCAGGAAAAGGTTGTCAATCCTCTGTCGCCCCACCTGTAGAAAATACATCGTTACAAAATATCGTTGTTTGAAAACATTTCAAATCGCCTTAATCCTTCCTGGATTCATGATTGTAATCATATAGAAATATGAGTTTGTAGTGAACAGGAACAAGGATGTACAACACCTGAGGGATTAGAAGAATTTACAAACAGCTCTATGCGACGATAAAATGAAAATGTAATTACATATTCGACCTTGTCTTTAATATGTCTTCTCACAAACATAGGCATTTCACAATAAAAATTATTTTGATTTATCTCATGTAGCACTCACTCGCAATACATTATAATCTTGACATTTTGATAATTGCAACAATGCACATAGGTTAAGAATAATTATCTTGATTACATATAAAAGTGTTTTGATGCCAAGACATTAATTTGTCATATTGTATTACGAAAATTCTTTGACTTCCATTGTAATTAATTAGAAATACATGTATTTGCAATTACTTCAATTGTCAAATGTTGAATCAATAACACTTTTCTTCTACATTTTTACTTTCTGCGATAAGTCCTTTGTAAAGTATTGTACAGCTTTGAATTTAAAGTTAAAATACCTTTATGAACGATTTAATGTAAAGCGATATCACAACCCATAGATATAAGTCTCAATAATAATTTTCTCAAAAAGGGAAAGCACTGATTATATAGCCATCATGTATATAGTGTATGGATATTTTAAATATATACCGCTGTATTTAATTGCACTTGCTGTTATGCATTAATTATCATAACAAAGAAGGAGTTGCATCATTAATACCATGTCATTGATTGATTTCCAATTCTAGACGAGGAGAAAATAAATCATCGTCGTCATCGTTGTCGTCAAAAGAAGGGGTCGGGGTATTCGTTTCTGATCGATACTCGTCATCCATTTCGATTGCTGCTTTTTCTACCGGATATTGTTCAGTTTGCGCATGCTCTTTGACCTCTTGAGGCGTTTCCTCCGTTATGGTGTCCTCAATATGAGATTCTGACATAACGGAAGTGCTTCTTTTCACATTCAATATTTCGTTATTAGGAAGTTCTACACTTTCACTCGAGTTGTCTAATTTTGAACCTTCATAAGAAAGTTCAGAAGCGGCGTCTGACAAAACAGAGATGCTACGTTTCGTCAATCCATTGTCTACAAACTCAATTTTATCGGGCAGTTTCTCGGGCAGTTTGTACGGCTTACTACTTCCGGCGAAAAACGGTGGCTCGGGTCTTTGATTTCTTTTTGCAAGTAATGGAGGATCAAATGGAAAAGATCGTCGATCGTTGACGTCTTTTTGTGGTTGTTTGAGCTGTTTTCTTGGACTTACAAATGCAGGAAATCCGTCTTGAGTCTCCTTGAATGGTTTCTTCACAGTTCTTGAAGTATAAGAAAATCCTACGGTGCGTGAAACTTTGCCGGAATTTATCCTATGGTTCAAATCCTGGATATTCACAAAAAACAACTGAGATCTTATTTTTTCAAATTTATTTACTTTCGGAGGAGGTTCACTCGTTTGACGCCTTGGTTTTGTAACTTCAGTATCGTATTTTTCGTGTGGAAGTTTAGGCCTTGCTACTTCCCCTCGAGCGATTTTCATTTGGATTTCTTCAATGGAAAGAGTAGGAAAGTATCTTTGTAACATGGTTGCTTTTGTGATATTATGATCTGTTATTTGCACTCTTGAGAATCTAGCGTCCGAACGTTCTCTGTCTAAACGTCTTCTGTGTATCTTCAGGCATTCGGTACATGCCTGTGGCCCGATAACTTCGCAACATATCGGCTGCGGTGAAGGAACCACATTGATTGGATAGTCATCATCGAAATCGTCATCGATATAATCTCCCGTGCGCGATGACACTCTTGAAGGCATCGGCTCACTGCGTAAACTCTTGGGCGTCATAGTCTCGCGTCGAACTGACGTTAGATAGCGACTAGCACTCGTATGCGGACGACTGCGTATAACGTCATCAATTTTGTGTGTGTAACTCTGAGCATTGGCCATGGCCTCTCGCCTGCCACGAGCTGAATGGCATAGTCGTTCCCGCTCTGCGAAGACAAGTATATCGTCGACGCTGATACGCAACTGCGGATCAGACACCTTTACGGCACGGAAGGCGGAAGTGGCTACCATCGCTGGATCTGTTTGAGAACGTGTTACCTGCAAAACAAAGAACAAAGCATGAATATATATAAATATTAGTTCTCTCTGATATTTATGATACAACTACTATTCATTCTTATATAAATCTTTTTATAATTATATAATTGAATACTAAATATGAAAGAGGGTGATTTAGTGGCAGAGAATGTGAGAGAAATATGATGTACTAAATATTGTTCTATTGTTCATAACAGACGCGGATCCAGAAATTATGTCAAGAAGGGGGTCAACCCCCAATTAATTTTCCGAAAAGGGGGAGGTCCACCCATGTTTTGTGTGTGAAAGTTTTTATATTATATCGAAATATAACGAGAAAATGTAATTTCCGTCGATTCTCATGGTGGGTCAAAACCCCGGTCAATCCCTGTATATCGGCACATGCATAGGATTCTAAAATAAATCTAGGGAGTCTTTGAATTATTTCTAAATCCTCTGAACAACAGAACACATATGCCAATACATATATTTGTTATCTACAATACTACTTTAAGTCATGGCGCCAATTTTCATTTCGTGACGGGATGAATTTAGCTCATACATGTATATCTTAACTCATTCCATACATTTAGCAAGTTTCGTAAAGTGTTTTATCATTATTAGTACCACCCATTTATAATTTGGAACAAAGCTGCAAATAATTGCACGAACCACGATATTATTACGGGTGGTAGAGTGATTGCGATACTCCTTTTCAAATACCCTTTAGAAATCGATTCATTGTAAACTTAGTAATGCATATAAAGTAATCATGCGATAAAGTTTCAAACTGTTGACACTTTTATGAGGGTTTTTATACTATAGTGATACCAATGGCATACAATTCGAGAAAATATACTTGTTAAACAGAAATTTTGTGCAAACTGAAATTTGTGCATGTGCCAATCCAGAGGGGTGGACCGGGGGGTCTGGAACCACCCTGAGGTCAAGCGAAAATTACTTTTGTTATTTTTCGATTTTAAACGAATAATTTTACACACAAAAACGTGGTTGGACTCCTCTCGTAAAATTCATTGGGGGTGGACCCCTCCTCCACAAAATTTTTGGATCCACGCCTGTTTATGAATTAACTATAACTAAATATTCCACTACAAGGTATACTGATTATATAGATGATAACAGAGGCGGATTTAGGAAATTAGAGATGTTAAAATCATAAAACAAGGGGGGTCCAGAGACAGCCTTAAAGCCCCTGCTGAGGTCCAGGGCAAAGTCCGTATATAGGACCAAGGGGCGATTTGGAGCGTCGGGTGCACCCCTCATATCTGCCATTTGATAAGATAATGGATAGAACCAATTCGGTAGTACAACAATCATGAAACAATCTACATTTTGAATAAGATTTTGGTATTTGTTATTATTATTATTATTTATTTTTATTTTTTTTTTTTATTTTGTTTTTGGTTTTTTTTTTTTTTTTTTTTTTTTTTTTTGTTTTGTTTTTTTTTTTTTTGTTTTTGTTTGTTTTTGTTTTTGTTTTTTTCTTTTTGGTTTTGGTTTTTGTTTTTGATTTTTTAAAGGGGGGGGGGGGTTATCTACTTTTTATTTCTTTCTTTCTTTCTACGATTAAAGCCTTCTATCGATCATAGAACTCCCTCAGTGACGTTGTTAGTTTACCACTTACATATAACTCTAGCTGAACAGTTTATCTGAAACTCGCTATGTCCTTAGTACAACGTCAGTGTAATCTACACTCACTCTAGCATAACGTATTAATAGATGGATGACAAATTATGACAAACTTGTGGTAAAACTATTTTTGGAAAGCTAAAATTCTTCTAATATCAAATTTTTTTATCTTTTCAAAGTGTACCTATACTTTGTTTTCCAAAATAAATACATGTAATTTATTTAAATTTTGAATATTTTGACTAAAATGGGTAAAATAAGCAGAAAAAAGCAATCATTCAAGTAGCAATTGTTTAAAAATTTTGAAAAGTAATTTTTTCCGTTATATATAATGATAAGTAAATATAAATTCCGAAATGTAAAACATAGAATTATGGTTCAACATGTCTCTTCATCCATGACAATTTTTTTCCTTTTCTCAGCGTCTTAGTAAGTAATTAGAAGTGAGAATAAAATCAGAACATTTAAAGATTCCTTAAAATTGAAAGTCAGAAATGAGAACTTATAATTAATTATCATCATTGCCTTACCATGTCATTTTTATATCGAAATACTTCCGGTTCGAGGAAAAACCGAACTTTAGAAACAGATCCCATTCTATAGAGCAGACTAAAAGGACAATTCTTCCTCTCCAATCAATTCCTTGGTATCAAATCCAGACACACAGTCAACACGTACATCAAACGACCAACAGAGTTTGCTTGCACTCTCCAAAACAAAGCAACGCCTCAGGTATATTTCCAAAGTAACCACGGACACGACTTGTTCCAAATTTCACATACCGAATGCATAAAAGCGAAAGTTTAACTAACTCCACAAAAAATAATTACATTTAACAGAACTACAATACACGACAAAACCAATTGTCACAGCGAAATAATATTGTTCCAAAGTTTTAAAGGCTATCAGACAATGACTAGAGTCTCGAGAATATTTTCCGGACGCCCTTGGTCTATCAGATTTACAACTGTTTATAAATTATTGCCTGCCACTTTTCAGATGAGCCTTAATAGATGGAACTGTAATCAGTATTTGCATTTCAAAATCGATGACGAGGATAAAGCCATGTAAATCAATATTTAAGACAAAGGTGTAAATGAATACAGCACGGATGCCGTGTGATTGTATTCTGTTGCCGATGTACACACTACGGGATTGTGTTGACTTAGTCGAGGGGGAACCGAGTGTTTAATTAAGGAAGAACAATATATTAACCACCGGGTAGTTTGCGATGGAAGACAAATATTGACGTGTTTGCTTATCCTAGTGTTCTCCTTTGATTTCTTGCTTCAAATGTTTTAAATATTTCTTGTGTTGTTATTTCCGGCTACTTGAAAATGAAGTGCCTTTGGCTTGAAACGTTAACATAATTTAAGATTAGCTTGTTTGGATAGTTGGCCTTCGTTTTTCTTTTGGTTTTCGTTTTGTGATATAGATGTGAATTTAATAATTAAACTCTATAGAAAAGTTCTGACCTGGTTGATTTATTCTATGATAACAATTCTTAACCCATTTTATTGTGAAGTAATTAAAGATCAGATTTTTTTTCCAAGGATACTTTCATTGATAGATGCGACAGACGTGGTAATTAGTTGTTAAGTATGGTGCTGTCTTTCTCGCCTTGCATATAAGATCAAATAAAAAAAGGTAATATTTATTCCTCAATCACTAATTTATCTATTAATTTTTCGATCTGTTTGTGTATTTATGAATAGAAGTCAGGTCAGGGAAATAGAATACCTGCATGTTTATAAATTGATTGACTGACTGATTGATTGATTGATTGATTGATTGATTGATTGATTGATTTAAGTCACTCCAAGATCATTTCACATATATGATGACAGCATCTGCCTGATGCATTGTATAGAAATTTATACCTTTGCAACGGTCCCACCCGAAGCAATGAGAGATCCTTTACGTGTCACATATACCATGACACGGGACCTTGGTTTTCATTGTCTCATCCGAACCGGAAAGCCAAGACACCGGCGTGCCCAATGCGAGAGTCGAATCCGGACTATCTCCCTCCTGAGCCAACCCCCTCCACTAAACTACACCGACTTGTTTTAGATAATGTCAAATACAAAATTATCCTCGCTCCGATCATCGAAAATAGATGACACAGATTTAGCCCCCCCCCCCCTTTCCATCTGACATGAGAATGCTTTTAGTCATATTGCTAAATAGAAACAGGTGGCTACCATCATCTCAACCGGTTTTGTATAAATTCATTTCAATGTTTTATTGCTCGCATTTACCATGGACCCTACTCTTAAGCCAGAACGTAAAATATGACACGAGAGTACATTTTTCAACAAACTGCTCTATCTATAACTTAGATCAACTTTAACATCTCATAAAAAATTCTCTACTTACCCTGTGACTTCTAGGAAGCATATGGGTCCCTAATCACAAATCCATTTTTACCATTTGCAAAATAAATATTTCTAGATCAATTCTGATACGTAACCGTTATTGCAGCAGAGACTATATAATTCTATCACATTCATTTCCCATTGTTCTGTGTTAAAGCTTTATTCACTGATAGAGTTATTATAGCAATTTGTTTTGCAATAGTGGCAGACCAAACTGCTGTTTCCAGCCAACATATCGACAGAAGAAATCTTTCCTTTTATAAATCTTTTCATTGCCTTAATTAGTGCAGAGTTTCCAGTCTATGGCACATTTGGTGAATATGCTTACCGGTTTGTACGTTTTGATTTGAAAGACAGACAATCGCAGTAAACAATTAAATATCTATGGAATCATGTTAGTGTCATAACAAAAAATTCTTTAGGTATTGATTTTATAAGATGATACGATGACTGTAAACAATTTAGTATGTATGGAATCCCACTGCTGCCATACATCTACATGTAGCATGCTCATAGGAACCGGATGGAGCAGGAGAGCAAGGGACCGAAACCAAACCCCCCCCCCCCCAAACCCCCCAATTTTTTGCCGTCCATGAGCTAACATTTAATGACATGAATGGTTAATTTCTATAGATTAGAGTATTTGAGTATACATACGTTTTATCTATGTTATCAGTGTTTTCTGATACAACGAACCCCTTTATTATTTGTATATAATAGGAAATATTTATTTTGTATTATTTTAAGATTTGGTTTGATAATAGTGCCTTTCTCTACCTTTTATCTGGAAAATGTGTTTACATTTGGGAAAATATCGCTTATGTTTTAAAGGTCAACAAATAATATCGACTGAGATATTCACTGAATATTGCTTATATGTAATGACAGGCACCGTTCAGAAACATGAGCTAAACAGATTTTCATTAAAGAAAGGCAGTTTCAGAGGAAATGAGATTAACATCGATTAAGGTATCTAATCCCCTTTGAATGTAGTTGTTACATAATCTTCTATAATTGTTCCCTTTGATCACCAATTATACAATGCCACTTGATTAAAATATAAAGCAGGTAAACTGTAAACCTTAACTTCCTGAAACAAACGTCAATGCATATGGCAATAGCCTTGATCTAGAAAATCCAGAAAAAAGTTTTATCCGTCTATTGCGGTGCCCTTCCTCAACCTTTCAATCCTTTTCCGCTAAACAATCAAAACGAGTAAAACTCTAACTTTCTAACGTAGCATCAGGCAGATGATGTCACTCTATAAATGCAATAATTTTCATGTGATCTAGAACAAGAAACAAAAACATAGCAAATATATAACGATGTGAACTTGAGAATGTTAGAACGCGAGAATACGATCTCTACTCGTATCAGGATGATAGAGAAACATCTTTTTGCATTATTTCTATTTTCTTTCTTTCTTTTTTTTTTTTTTTTTTATTTTTTCTTTCTTTCTTTTTATTCGTTCTTGGGACATAATCCTATGTAAATGTGAAACGTATTACAACCGCTATTTATTTCACTTTGCTTTGGTCAGTTGACTCTTACGCTCCTTTTCTTCAACTACTGCTAAGTTATCATGGTTTTGTTTTCTTTTCTTTTTCCCCTTATTTAGGCCAAAGGAGTGAAGAGTATATTCATAATTCATACTGTTTTCTCCTAATTTAGGTCGTAGGAGCGGAGATTAAATTTAGAATTCAAAATATTTTCTCCTTATTCAGGTTGCAGGAGCGGTGATTAAATTCAGAATTGGCCGTAACGGCATATCATACATAAAAATAGTAACACCACACGAGTCTTATATCTGAAGAGGGGTTAAGGATTGACGAAGTCTGTACACGCTTGAATTATTTGTCAAAGTTTTATCCTTTTAATCCGATTCCAATTTGAAATCTGAGTCAAGCAAGTGTTTGACAAAGGATATTTAACCCTGTCCACATTTAAAAGTCGATATTTTATTTCTGGAAGCGTGAACACTCCTGGTTGTCATACAAGGAGTATATATGGTACCTTAAAGATTAATTAGATAACAGTTTAATTCAAGTTTTTGTCTTACTATACGATACTACAAGTTATTGGCGTCCGTTATGTCACTGGGAATGGCTTTTTCATTATGAAAAGATTTACAATAATATGCTTTTAAGTAGCGTAATTTGGTTAGACTTTCTAGTTTAATGGAACAGGCTGCTCGAACCAAACGAACTGAATGATTATACTAATCATAATCTATATATCTGTTCTTCATATAACAGGTAATGAAAGAGTAACTTTAATTCGAAAACAGAAAGAAAAAGGTGTTTATTTATCACACTCTCCCTTGTACACTCAAACACTGAACGTCTTATCACTGCATTAAGATTTTTTGAAAAGTCAGCTTGTTCGAAACTTGTAACACCCCCACACTTACTAAACCGTTCCTCTTACGGTCATGTTCACTTCAAAAGCTCTCAAACTCGCAAATGATATTGCACCATTATGTATTGAAATAAAAATGTACATCGTACAAATCAAATCCCATATTAATATACATCAGAGAGAATATGAATTAAATAAATTCCAACAGCAAACGTCTCGCTTTTCTTTTCAATGTATGATAATAAAAAGATGAATTATAATTTTGTTTATGATCTTTCTCGGTTTAAGTGAAAAGGGTATAGAAAACAGAGACCATGAAAATATCGTGCAATAAATCTGTTCCTTTGATTTTTCACTCAAAAGAACTTAAAAGTAAATCATATATTCTTACTTAGCTTTATATGCATATGATTTACAAAGGGACATGTTCTTCATATTATATAAGAAAAGAAATATAGGCACTTTAAAACATGTGATAATTTATATATATATTAGATATGAAGATGGAAGAATAACTTAAGCCTGTGCACATTCAAAAGGACGCCGTGTATGTAAAATTACGGGGCGAATATGAGATTAGTTTTGAAAAATGTTATGTTACGAGAGTATCAATGTACTTCAAATGTGTACCTCCCATGGGTGCATCGGGGCCCTGTCTTTCGGATGAGACAGTATAAACCGAGCCCCCATGTCGCAAAGCACGTAAAAGATCCCTCACTGCTTCCGGAGGGTCCGTTGCAAAGGTAGAAATTTCTATGCGATGCATCAGGCAGATGCCGTCACCATATACGTGAAATATTCGTGGAGCGATGTAAAATATCAATCAATCAATCAATCAACCAATCAATCAAACGTGTACCTCTGTTACTGAAGATTATTACCAATGATACATCAAACTTTCCTATTAACCCAGGTATGGATGCAGTGATGGAAAATGTGCATGCGTTCAGCCCTCAAGGAGGTTCGGCATTACCCCAGGTATGGATGCAGTGATGGAAAATGTACCGGTACATGGGTTCAGCCGTCAAGGAGGTTCGGCAAAATTATAACAAATGATACCCAGAACTTTCTAATTAATCCAGGCACGGATGCAGTGATGGAAAACGTGGATCAAGCCCTCCCTGAGGTTTAGCAAAATGACATCCTGTTGCTTTTTGGTACAAAATTGATGAAACTTACTCCTTATGACATGACTGGGAGTCACCCCCTCCCCTTTACCTTGGAAAATATTTGTGTTAATGACCCACTCACAACAAAGTTTCTGGGCCCGCACCTGATATTTCTAATACGGTTCATATGCTACATCACGTAAATCTGTATATCTATTGAATTATATACTATATTGTATGTGTATTTCTGTCTCTGGAATAATAGTTTATACTACAATTTTCTTTCATAATCTGTATGATACAAACGAAATTGCATGTCATTTTCAAACTCCACCTACATGTACCAGACTACTGCAGTAATATTCGAATCCGTACGTAAAATACTGTTCATACGGAAATAAACTAAGCATGCAATCATATCTAAAACCTCATTCTAAAAGATCAACAAAGAACAAAAAAATCGCATAATATTATTACGATTATTGGAAACAACACAACTCTTCATTAACGATAGTAGAGTAGGGTGCCTGAAAACAGGAAACATCTCCAAGGGGCTTGACACAACTGCCATGCATACATTATTGGACAGCACCGATAACATGTAAATTGCACGGAAACCAACAGACAATACAAAACCTATTTTTGCCATCAGTATCTTTCTTTATGTTACCAATTATACCCGGTACATCATAGTATCTCTGATTCTGGTGGAGCCAGCTTGTTCAATCGTTTAGGGGCCTCCCTCTTTACCGAGAGGTCTCGGTTTAGGGACCTCCCTCTTTAACGAAAGGTCTCGGGTTCGAGTCCCGCCGTTGACTTGACGGTGTCCTGTCTTTCGGAAGAGACAGTAAACATCCGAATTCCCGTTGACATGGCAGATTAGAGATACTTTACTGCTTCGGATGAGTCCGTATTTATGTGCATTGCGTCAGGCAGGTGCCGTCACCATATTTATGTACAATAAAACATAAATTTTATGTTACAAATGGTTTAACGTTAAATATATTCAAGCCTTTGTGACTCCTGTTCGTGTCACATAATTTGAAAAGCCTGTTACCTCGTGTTTCTATTTCGTTCTAAACCAAGACAAAACAATCCCGATTCGATACATTAAGAAGGTCGCGCTGTACAGTGGGGTATCCATGATGTTAAAACAGTCACATATTAGAAATACCCAGGGATATCTAAATCTTTTTTTTCAAAGAAAGAGCGTTATGATATAATATCGATGTAATTCAGGTCCGTAGGAACCGGTCGAGGGGAGGGGGGTGCCCGACCCTACTTTTTTGGGCTTATTTTTATCACGTTACAAAACGAAACGAAAATGAATGTTCCCCCTTTTTTTAAATACTTATCTCAAAATTACACACAAGAATCAGATGATTTATAGATGTTACAATGAAGAGAACTCTGGGCTACCGGGGATTCCGTTTCTTGAGTCCAGTCAGGGTTTCCCTCAACCTGTTGAGGGACCAAAGGTGGTCCAAATGCCCGGTCTTGAAAATACGTCCATATCACGTAATGTCTAGATGCGTCCCTACATTATTCTCTTCTCGTTATATACATACATACATATATATATATATATATATATATATATATATATATATATATATATATATATATATATATATATATATATATATATATACAATGTATTTGTATATTCTTGAAAATCTATGTATAATGACCATACACCCTATTCCTCTGTATCTCTACCAATCATATTTATACTATTTATACATGTACAATATATCATATACAATCATAATAATGATCACTTACCAAGTTATGAGATGTACATAATGACATGACGTCTTGTGTCCATCCTGGGACGGTGTCTAAAATAACTGACCACTTTTTGCGTCTTTGTTACCAGGAATTCCAATGTATCTCTGAAATATTAGATTTATTTCCAAAGTTAGAACTTCCAAACGTTGTAATTGACTTCAAACGTAAACAAGTCCCTTTATTCCTATGATGTTCTTCTCAATTGAATATATATACACCTCTCCAATTGCTTTTTATTTGAGACCCCAACTGGAACAATCTCGAAATAAAGCCTACCAGCGTGTTAAATACATCGTCCGAAAAATAGTCTCTATGTGGTCCGTAATAATGGATTAAACTTCAGGATTTGGCCTACATATCCACCATGTATTTAACTTATTGAAACGGGATTAAATCCCATTCTGATTTCAATTTCGGGGCAATTACCACCTCTTATGGTTACTTTTGATATTCGCTGCTTAGACACTGGTCCTCAGCGATAAGCAATAAGGTCTTAATGTACTTCCCATTCAGCGGGATTCGCAACGGATATTTAAATGAAACATAGATGTATATTAAATACATATCGGAACCTTTATCCCATCTTCTTGCATACAATACCTTTGTATACTTTGATTTCCGATGTTTAAATTTAACATATATGTGTGATAGGTACATAAGAGACCCTTTAATATAGAATTCCTTTTGTACGATATGTGCATTTTTTATCACAGTTGAAAATACAATAGAGGGCATGTTTTTGTAGTTAAGATATACACCGAATGGTAGCTAGAGATTGCGAAGGGGGCATTCTCCTTAATGTTCGTCGATCGATATGATACCGATTATTTGGGAATGTTAAAGGTAGAATATTGAAATGCGGATCACCTGTGACCGTCGGCATTCGATCCCTGATCCGCGCAGATAACTTTGGTGCCGAGAGTCGGGAATGCATTCCGACTTCGATTTTAAATCTACCAAAAGCTAAATGTGATTACGATCTGCGAATTATTAAGTCTCACTCGCTGTCAATGCCCTGTAGTCCCCACGGCCTTCCAAGAGGTCTCATGTCTCTATCATTCTCAATTCTTAAGCCAGCTGTAATCTTTAGCATGTAAAGGGTCAAAGGTCAAAGTCATTAACCTTTTCACCAATATACAGGCTTCATTTTCGATTACCATTTCTAAAGATTCCATACCACTTTCACCAATGACTAGTTTAAAAATTATAATCATCTTATGCCAAATGCCAAAGTTTAAGTTCTTTGGTGACATTTGGCCTTGTTACCAATATGCAATCTTCATTCTCAAATCATCATTGCCGAAGACCCGTCAATTCTATCATTCTTTACTTTTTAAAATTCTGATAATTTTTATCCACAAAGGTTTATGTTTACCTCTGATCTTGCCACTAGGATTCAAGTTAATTTTTCAATCATAATTCCTTATGATCAACCATGTATTTCAACTTATGATAATTTTACACAAAAAGTTCAAGGTCAAAGTCATCAGTGACTTTTGACCATGTTACTGATATATGGTCTCTACTCTCTTTTCATCTTTGCAGTAAACCTTGTGCTCTGTCATTTATGACCTTCAAGTCATTATGGGATTTACCCGCTGTGTACGTTCGCTTCGAGTTTTCACAAAATGCCCTATTTCTTAATGAGAAGAAGTCCAAAACATTCCGAATGTATCAAGGGCTATGCAAATTGTTAGTCATATATTAATTGTTAGTCAAATATTATTGTTGATATATTGATATCAGCACTTGAATTCACTGAGCACATAGATTAAAATATTCTTAATTATTTTCTCACCTTGGGCAATAATCATAGTAAACAAAAGACTGAAAAATAAGATTTTACCTAGGATCTGACGAAAAATCCCGAGGGTTTTACCCCCATACAAGCTATTTGTCTGAATCATCTCGGCATTTATCAATGAATCCCATTGTATCTCAAACCCTCTATCTCTGCAAACAAATATATTCTCTGAAAACTAAAGTAAGGTCACCACATGCATATGTCGCTTGGTTGGCGTAACTCAATTGGTTAAGTGTTTGAGTCGTGAACAAAAGGTTCGATTTCGAGTCAAGCCGGTGACTCGTCGGTATCCTCTCTTACGAATGAAACGGTAAAATCCGAGGCCCTGTGTCACGGTAGACGCGACACGTAAAAGATCCATTACTGCTTCTGATGGGTGCTTTGCATAGATTTAAATTTTTGTGCATTGCATCAGACAAATGGTGTCACTATATCAATGCAGTAACCATGGCAAGAAGTAAGAGAAGAGAAATACAAACTTATGATAAATGCTGCAGAAGAAGAAGAAGAAGAAGAAGTCTAAGAAGAAGAAACTGATGATGATGATGATGAGAAGGAGGAGGATGAAGAAGAATGTCTAAATGAAAAGAACTCTCCTTTGAGTAAAAATAAAAATTTTCTAAATAACTCTTTTGAGTAAAAATCTCCTTTGAGTAATAATTAAAATACTCTAAATATCTGTGCAATGCATCAAATTGCCGTTACGTAAAACAACTTAGATTTTTTTAAACATTATTTTTGTGTTTCGTTGATTTTAATGTTTTACGCCTCCTTCGGGAGATTTGTGGGGATTTGTTCTCGAATGTAATAATTCTTTATGTGCTTGGTCCACACTTCCATTCGTTGCCCGAGCTCTTTTATCATATCGTCCATATACTGCTTTATTTTGACACGATTTATGGGTACACGAGCATAATCTTGGTTGACAACGAATTAGCAAAAGTAAAGTAAACAAGAACATGATTACATCAATTGCCTTATTTTGATATCGAATATTGCGTATTTGATCAAGCTTACTGATTACACTGTAGGTCGTAAAAATAATGTGGTTTGGACGAATGGAAGACAACTCGAGTAAATCCGAAATCATCGGGTAACCTTATATTAACAGGCAGTACTCTTTCTTGACTAATCTTGCACTGAATTATTCAATATCCGATAACGGTTAATGACTGAAAACTTTGAATCATCAACCTTAAATATTTAGTACGGGGTAATTTAAACAAATGGACAAATTAATAAATTCATTAAGAAAATAAAATTAGGAAATAAGCTTTTCAAATTACCTTCAATTTTCCAAGATTCTACTGTTTTACGAGATTGGAGTTCTGTCCAACCTTTTTGTTTTAAAATTAAATAAAAATATTTCCAGAGGTTGAGGCAGTACTACCTTTCAGACCGGTTATAATACAGCTTTGAATACTTAGTTACTTATTCATATTGAATAAAATAGGTTGTCATGTGATCACTTTTGATCAGGAGTATCAAAAGTTGGCAAATGACAAAAATGTTTAAATTTCTAGATCGGCCATTTACATTGTATTTCTAAAATGACTTGTTACATTCAGTGCTACAAAATTAGTAAAAGAAAAAAACAAAAACAAAAAGAAAACAAAACTTGCTTTGATGTAAAATGACATAAAAACAAACGCCCCTGACTGAGATTTGAACCGCTACCCTACAGTATGCCAACATTAGCTTACATCAGCAAGAAAACCAAAATATGACGGAAAACTATGCATAACCCCTGATATAGATATAATTCCCTATAAATTTAAGCAAATAAATATTTAATTGCTTATTTATCCTGAATAAATCAAGAAATGAAACAAACGTGTGAAAATGTCTAAGTTGGAAAAGGCCTAAAACGTAAAATTTAAAACAGGCTTTAGAAAAAAAAAACACCCAAAATTTTATTCTCACATCCTTCTGGATTATTTTGAGGTATTTAGTTTTCCTTTTCCCCCTTTTCTATCTTTTTTTCTATCTGAAGAAGATTCTCAAAGGAGGGTATCTTCTTTGAAGTATTTTGTGCAATCCTGGATCCACCCCTGTATCTAAATGAATAAAAACAAAAATAAGTAAAGGGCCTTATATACTTTATTCCTATTAAGCTCTATCAAAATCCCTCAAAACGTTCTGAAGAAAAATCTGTCAGTTCAATGTCCACTCCCCTCACCCCTCCCCATTTCCCGAAATGAAATAAAATCTAAAGTCAAGTTTGCAGTTCCATGATTAGCATTTGAATTAGCATGTATTTTCTTCAATTCCATTTAAAGGATTGATTGATTGATTGCTTGATTGATTGATTATTGTTTCGTCACACCACGATTATTTCACGTATATGATGACGGCATTTGCTTGATGCATTGCATACAAATTTAGACCTTTGCAACGGACCCACCCGAAGCAGTGAGGGATCTTTTACGTGCCACAACGGTGTGCCCAGGGTGAAAGTCGAACCCGGGACCTCTCGGTCATGAGCTGAGCACCTTATCCACTAGGCCACACCGGCTTCAGTTTAACGTAACAAAATTAATGCGTTAGAATCCACCTTAAACAAGAGTTGTCAGAAGACAGAAGATCGCCGGAGTGGATTTTTAAAATAATCTGAAGTACTGTAAGTGATGTAAAAATAAAGTTCTCCCTAAAATAAACGTCTTTCTTAGCTATTAAATTTAAGAATATATAAAAAAGAAATATGCAACGCCAAAATCTCCATATTTGGAAAATTGTCTGTAATATAAGACTTAGTAAAAATGATTCTATCAAATCTTCTAGCCACAAAATGATATAGATATTGAAATGAAAGCCAAGATTAAAGCTTTTGAAAATTGACTGAAGGTCAAGATTGAGTCAATGTCAAGATCAAATGGTACAAGCAAATTCAGAAAATTGGGGTTCCCCGCTATGGAGGTTCTATCAGTAAGGGTGCAGTAATCTGTGACATACAGTCATGGTTGTGCATGCAGACACACATGCCAAATATGAAGGTCCTACATCTTACGGTTAAAAAGTTAAATTGAAGTAGGTCAAAGGTCGAGGTCAAGGTCACATGATAAAAAGTTCAGGTACCAACGGAAATATTTTGCAATTAGGGACACATATGCCAAATATGAAGGTCCTACGTCTTACGGTTAAAAAGTTATGACCAAGGTTAAATTTTTTTGTGACAGACGGACGAAAAGACATACAGACGAATGAAATTTAATGTCCCATAGCTTTCGCGAAAAGCGGGAGACAAAAATAATACTAAAGAGACTGTAAGATCTCATAATGAGGAATGTCCACATGATATACGAAAACTCCTTCTTGTACAATGTATAGGAGAGTTGCTCTTGATCCCTAGTCAGGCACGGTACCACCTGAACTACTCCCATTCAAAATAAAGTTATTTTCGGCATTTACTTATGTACAGATTTATATATATGCAACCCACTGAGTCAATAATGGATTTCACATATCACCGTCTACCATCAGAGGACTTCAGGATTCGGATGTTTAAAGACACAATTGAATCGAACGATGAGCCACCTGTCGGACTCGGACCCAGAGCCTCTCTGCTACAGCCAAGAATACTACTACTCTGGCTCAGAGCGAGCCAGTTGTCGGACTCAGACCAAGCTCCTCTCTGCTACAACCAAGAATACTACTACGCCTACTCAGAGCGATCCATCTGTATGACTCGGACCAAGAACCTCTAGGTCAGAGCCAAGAATACTATTATGCCGACTCAGAGGGAGCCACCTGTCGGACTCGGATCCAGGACCTCTAGATCAGAGCCAAGAATACTACTATCCGGCTCAAAGTGAGCCACCTGTCGAACTCGGATCCAGAACCTCAAGGTCAGAAGCAAGATTACTACTACGCCTACTCAGAGCGATCCATCTGTATGACTCGGAACAAGAACCTCTAGCTCAGAGCCAAGAATACTACTACACCGACTCAGAGGAAGCCACCTGTCGGACTAGGACCAAGAATCTCCAGGTCAGAGCCAAGAATACTACTACACCGACTCAGAGTGAGCCACCTGTCGGACTCGGACCAATAATCTCTAGGTCAGAGCCAAGAATACTAAAATTTAAGCTACACCGGCTCAGAGCGATGAAAGAAAAACGGTAAGAGGCGATAAGTGCTCACCTTATATTGAATGTGTCTTGTTTCAAAGTGTAATATAAATTGTAAATTTGAAATGATATTGATACAAGAAAAAAAAGAAAGAAAGAAGGCATGTACAAATCTTTCAAACTTGGTAATGACTTGTAATCTAAGCTCAAACCATGACAACGAAATTAAGTTTGCATTATTTACAGAATATAAACGTGAATCTTAGATTTTCTATTACGTTCTTGGTGTAACTTACCCTCTTTTTCAACATTAACACAGAGGGAAGGGACGGGGCAGATAAGAGGCAGTGAGAGTATTAAAAGAAAAGAAGAAAAAAGACGAGAAAGGAGGAGGGAGAGAAGGAGTGATATGAGAATGACAGTACGACACTATCAAACAATTCTTGGACAAAGACAACGTTTTCCTAGTTTTCTCTTAAAGAAAACATCGGTCTTGTCTAGAAACTAGTTCCGTATAATAGATGGAACTAGCCGAACTTGGAGCTGGCAACTCACATACGTATACCCCTATGTAGTACTTTTCAGCTTTAATGGATAATAATAGTTGTTACAAATCATTTTGAAAACTTTTTTATTATCTAGGTAAGGGAAAAGCAACCCCCGCACCAAATCGAATCTGACACTTTTATCTACAATTTTACTAGTACATAAAACATATCAAGGACAAGAAGTCGCACGAATACCTTCTTCTGATATCCAGGCTGGGTGTTTATATAGCGATCATTTTTCATGTCAACTATCTCCAAAATAGAAATTTAAACTAAATAAGCGACATCATCCTTGGTATATTCTGCTATAATGCATAACTTAGATTTGCTCCATGCTAACTATGACCCACATCTCAAATTTCTGTCATCTGATATATTCAGGGCGTTCTTTTTATAATTAAAATGGGCATCAAGGAAATGCATTTCTTTGGGTGAATGTGTTGAAAAGTAAGTATTACTTTATTTCTATTCTATTAAGTTTTATTGCGATTTCTTTTGCCTGATTTTGTTTTCATACAGTGTATGAAATTCATATTCCAGATCCTGCAAAGAAAGATAACTCCGGTATGAATATTGGTTTATACATTCGCGCACAGAAATTTAGTATTTGCAACATGGAACCTAAATTGTCTAGCTTTTGAACCAGAATTTATTTATTACAATACAGAAATTTGTATTTCATTCAGATTTACGATGACAGTCTTACTCTATAACATTTCAAAAGTACAACTTTTCTTTGTCAAAAAGTTTTATGTTCTTGGGTTTTGATTGTGTTTGGGGACGGGGGATATCATTTTTATTATATTATTGTTTTGGGGTTTGTTTGGTTTTTCTTTATATGTCCCCGGCCATATAATGTTGCGCCCTGTCATTCCGTCATTCAGTCATTCCGCAACCTTGTCATCGCAACTCCTCTCAAACCGTTCATCAGAATTTCACCAAACTTCACATGTAGTTAGGGCAGCATATGTAGATGTGCATGAGGGGAGGCAACTCTGCTCAGAATTTTTTCAGGGGTTATGAGACTTTGAAATTAGAAAATGTGCATCGCATATGGCTGAACCTTGTCTTTTTGAAGGTTTGATGGATTAAATTGATATTGGGTATACAAATATATCAAAGGAAGATGCAGGTCAAGTTTGAATATGGTTGTGATCCAATTATTTCTTATAGAGGTATTGCCCTTGAACATAGAAAATTTCTAAAAATGACACTTTTTGCTCATTTTCTCTTTGAAAGTTTAATGGATTAAATTGAAATTTGGTATACAGATGTGTCAAGGGAAGATGCAGGTGAATTTTGAATATAGCTGTGGTCCGGTAATTTCTGACAGAGTTATTGCCCTTGAACATAGAAAATTTCTTTAAAATGACAGATTTTGCTCATTTTCTCTTGGAAAGTTTGATGGATTAAATTGATATTGGGTATATAGATGTATCAAGGAAAAATGCAGGTCAAGTTTAAGTATGGGTGTGGTCCGGTAATTTTAAGTGAGTAATTGCCCTTGAACATTAATTTTTTTTTAATTTTCAAATATTACTTCTCTGGCAATTATATTTCACTACCTTAGCTGCCAACAGGGGCATCTGTGTCGCATCGACCCATTGAAGTTCTATTTTTCTAGTTTCCCTTTTTTTTTCTTTTTTGTTTTGTTTTGTTTTTTATTTATTTTAGGGTAGGAGTTGCTTTTTGTTCGGTTTTTTGTTTGTTTGCTTGTTTGGGGGGGGGGGGGGGGGGGGGGGTTTGGGGGGGGGGGGGTGTTTTTGTTTTTTATTTTGGGGTTTTTCTTGGGGGGGACTTTTTTCTTCTTCTTCGTCTTTGTGTGTATGTGTGTGTTTCATTATTATTATTTGTGTGTATGATGTGTTTCCTACAAGTCTGTATTACCTGTAAGAAATATATATTTGTATTTACGTCTTGCAGCATACACGAATTTCGATAAATTTTAAAAGCCCGTTCACTGATGATCAAGGCCGTAACTGTGGAAAAAAATATTTGAAGTGCAAACTCATTAACAAATCGACCTAAAAGTGAGAGCAAAAATACATATAACGAAAGAGCTATACAAGAGGTAGATGCTCTTTAGATCTATCGTCTAGAAAAACGTGATTTCCCCTAAATATTATATTAGCTAGAAAGTTCGTGTGAAGCAGTGTCTGATAAATTATTCATAACTAATCTTGATGATTTAGATTAGGATAGATATCATTTTTCCTTCCATTCGTGTACAAATATATTTGCAAATTGAATAAGAATGCCACATTGATTTAATATTGGGCTGATAGTAGCATTTGCTCAATAAGAAGGATCAGCAATTATGAACTCTAAACAATCAATAAGTGCTTATAAACAATCAATAAGTGCTCTGTCTAAAATCTCGGCTAAGGGAAGACTTCGTGTAGTGGTTGAACGCTTGCTTTGGGGTGCAGTAGACCTCGGTTCGACTCTCAACTTGTGCCACTATGTTGAAGAGGTTGGTTATCTCCTGTGATCGTGTAGCGATATGACGGAAACTTTCTTGAAAACAACGTAAAACCCCAATCGGAAACCATCGCCATTTTTTACAAAATAGACTCGAAAGCTCCACGGTGCAGCGATATATACCGAATCGCTTCAATTCTTAGACTTTCCCCGTAGGAGCACAATGCGAAATGAGACGAAATATGTTCATAGGATTGCTTTTGTAATTTAGGATCTGAAAATTTCAGTAAAAGTAATACATTTTTATTGAAGACTATACAACCATAAAGGCAATTCAGTAATCGAAGCGAAACTTCACATTTGTTTTAACGTTAGATAATGGAAACAAATCGCCGGAAACTCGAAATGACTTTTAACTAGTGCACGTGCGTAGACTCCTTCAAACTAGATCACCAATTCAAAAAGAAATAAATACAGACAATGACTATAACTGCCCCCTTTTTTGTGCAATGATGCCGCCAAACCGGCGTTGCCAAATATGTTTACATAACAACTGGAAGTGGTCCTAATGGCTGACAAACGAGTCTTATTTGCGTACGGAAATAGACGAGTTGTTACGATTGCGTAAAACCGTTATCAGCAAAAGTGCGACAAAGGTACTTTGTTTCTTTCTGTTCTACATGTACACACAGGTTTTTAAAGCAACCAAACCCGATGTCGCAAAAAGTTTATTGACATGCATTTCTACAGTGGAGTTAATAGAAAATGATGCAAAAACGCAAGCATTAAATAAAGCGTGTGCACGTATCGATAGACGTACGTGTTCTGCATAAAGGAAGCGCATTATTTAGGTTGAAACTGGTTTTAAAGAGGACGGGATCCTTATGTTGTAGAATGTATCCACCCGACGCTATAAGAAGTCATTTCACAAAGAATGCGTACGTACAAAGGTATGACACGTAGAAAGTTGTAAATTATGTAAAAACTATGTATCACCTTAGATAGGTAAGGCAGGGGCAGAGGTGGCACGGTGGATAGGGCGTTTGCCTTGGGTGTGTTCGATGCCATTCGATCTCTTTTTAATTGTGATTGAAGCGAAAATTGTTGAATGCTACTTAAATCTTAACTAATTGAAATCACGAAACATATCATAGTTTGAATTAAAAAAAATAGATAAAACGAAATAAAATGAAATAAATGAATACATCAAAAGATCAAATAAATGACTAAACGCAACAAAATTTTAAATTTGAGGGAGGGGGGGGATTGAAGGGAGGTTGTTTTATTGTTTTGTGTTTGGGGTTGAGGTAACGGTCGTCATTTTGGCGTGGTTAAAGCGGTTTAGGAAGGAGAAGGAGGAGTGAGTGATGTACAAACACCTGGGGCCCACTTTCTCACTCACGTTGTATCATAACCACACAAACATCGTCCTAAATATTTTTTTCTTTATATTTTTTCACATTGAGCTCTTGCTACATCCCCTCCCCTTGTTTTTCTTGTTTTATGTTTTTTTTTCTTCGAAAATCCGCGTTCGGGTTGTAGGGTGAGTTCTGCTTAACGCTTCCATAGGCGGATCTAGAAATAAAAAAAGGGGGTTGCAGTCTCCCATGACTAATGTTTTGCACTATTCGGTCTGGAAAAGGGGGTGTGCAGTCCTAAAAATGGTCGAAAATGACCTTTTTTGTTAAAATTTTCCTACCAAAAGAAGGGGGGGTTGCAACCCCTGCAACCACCCTCTACATCCGCCAGTCTTCCCTAGAGGACTCTATATGCTATATTAAGATATCTTAAAATGTACTAGGTCAAACCATGTCTTGGAACCTACATATATATTATACATATGCATGTATAGCCATTTATAAGTTCATGCAATATAAGTGTTTTATGTATCATCGTCATTCATCTCATTCTTTATGCATTTCGTCAAACTTTTACATCCGTCCCTGACAAAAATTCATAAGGTGAAACTGAGATTAAAAATGAAAACCGCCGGGTGTAAAACAGTTCAACCATATACATCGCCTGAACATCCAGTCAAGTGAATGAACTACTCGAGAAGGCCAGGAGTAAACAAACCCCATAGAAGAGTGGGTCTATTCCGTAAAACAAACTGACACATTGAATTAATTACGGGGCACTGAATATTACCAACAGGGGTCGCATAACGTGGTCCTTCTGGCTGCTGGATTAATTATTAAGGTAGAGAAACGTCGCGGTGACATATAGATAAGATAGGAGTTATCTGCCCTTGGTATTAATCGCTTTTCGTACACCTGTATCGGTGAACATATATGACCCTGTAAACGAGGAATGATTGTGCTTAAATCCAGTGGGATATATGATAAAGTGATTAACTAATCAGGTAGGTTAATTTGTTCATGTAGTCCATCATTACAATGAAGAGTTTAAAAGACGGTAAAGTTGCAAGACAGATAATGCGGTACAAAACACAGGTGTGACAAGCTAGGGTCAAGAAATTTATCCCGGTGTTTTCGCCGTTTGTTTTCTTTACTATTTATAGTGAAAATCGTTAGAGAGCATACACGTGCATTGTGTATATAAATTCATGCATTACTTACATTGTTGTTTACTATGTAAGTAAAGAGAATATGAAAATGAGCGCGGGAGAATAAAGAAGAGAGACATAATTTTAGTGTTCAAACCCACGTGCTCGTTTATGAAGGTCTTGAGTTTATCTTCGGGTATATCAACTTTGAGCATATATGTCGTGAGTGGTCGCATTTGTATAGAAAAGCAATGGTGCAAGTAATAACTTCAAAGAGCTTATGTGACAGATAAGAATCAACCAGCTATAAGTTTACGTGGTGTTGTATGGGATGTTTTTACACCTGGCGGATCCCAGATCTCTATCGGGAATCGGCGGATCTACTAATAAATTTATATAGTTTAATGTAGCATGCATGGGGGTTGTTTTCAAAGAAAATAACGTGCCTATTTCTGCTTTAATTGACATTTCATCAGACAGAGCCAATTTATTTATATCAGATGTTCATTAATTTTGCCAATATTAACGCCGAATATCTCCAGGGTATGGTGTCATGTCGCAGACATGTTCATTACAAAATGTAGTAAACGAGATAAAAATCTAATTGTTGATTATATCTTTACTTGATTTCGTTTGAGACTTTTTTTTCACCTGGAGGATCCATCATTTATTACCATGTTTTGTAGTCAGTCTAAATGACCCGGGGTCGGGGATTACTGAGTATAACAGATTACATATGTACAACAATGTACATATATGCAATACACAATGCATGTGTGTGAACAAGACACACGTGTAAGTGCATTCCCATGTCCTCCATAATTTGCACTTACATGCGACATGTAAAAATCTTTTTAGATTGAACATGAAATAAACATCAATCAAAAGTAAATTACCATAATTTACTTAAAATTGAATTTATTTCGTTGCTCTTGGCTGATTTCCTTTAAAGGGTTTTAAGATTCTTTACCAAATATTATGCTGTAAACACAGTAGAAAAGAATATACTGGTTCTATTTGATACAAGTTGAATAACCACTTCTCGTGCATTATGTATGGCATCAATGTATACAATGGATCATAGTGTGAAGTCAGTACACAGAGTCTATCATGCGCGGATCCAGAAATTTTTGTCAGAGGGGGTCCAGCCATAAAAGGTAAATTTTTCTCTTAGACGAGGGGGGTCCAACCCCAAAAATGCCCAAATATTACCTTTTTTTGCTAAAATTTTCGGATTCCAGGGGGAGGGGCCAGACCCCCCCTAACCCCCCTCTGTATCCGCGCATGTCTATACAATGACTTCGAACTCGATCTTGAAAGTTATTCTTTTTATCAGGTAACACATAGAGACAGAGCCGGCGTGGCCCATTCGGTGTCGGGCTTGACACGTGGCCGAAAGGTCCCGGGTTAGAATCCCACTGGCCGCTCGTCTCGTTGGCGTCCTCCTTTTCGCATAAAAGTAAAAACAAGGAGCCTCCATGTCACCGTACCTAGATCTCTTACTGCTTTTGGCGTGTTCTTTGCAAATGCAGGGTTGGTGAGTGTTGGTCTGGACCATTCCTTAGATTACACACACACACACACACACTCACACACACACACACACATTAACAAAACAAAACAAAAATAAAAACAGATAACCCAAAACTTTCTTGACATTTTAGAAGTAATTAAAATTTATACTTTGAGACAAAATAGACCCCCATCTCGAAAAATGATCAATATAGTCCCCTTTCAACAAAATTTCTGGATATGCGAGTGGTTACATACAGTGTAGGTCTAAATTTTTTTGCAGTGCATCAGACAAGTGACGTCACCATATAAGTGAAATAATCTTGCAGTACTTTTTCATCTATAGCTTTGCTGTACTTACTTGTGCATTGGATCATAAAATTTGACCTACGTTAACTAACACACCCGTAACTGGAAAAGGGGGTAAGGGTGTTAAGATACGTACCAACGTCTGTTGTAGCACGGGACATCGAATTTTACTGCTTTATCCGGGACACCGATGAGCCACAGAAGGGATTCGAAACCCCGGATCTTCCTACCTGAGCCGAACATCTTAACGAGCAAATAGATGATGCTACTGTACATTTATGTTCGTATACACATAATCTGTTATCGAACACTCCCGCTTATGACAAATCGCATCGTCGCTCGCTGAGGGCAATTAACAATTATACACGCCCACTACGTTTTATAACGCCATTGGCTGAGCATAATTAATGACGCTACAAGATTTTGTTTGTAAAGAAGATTTCTATATGCACGATTGTGTGCATATTACATGTACAACTTCGGAAAGAAATGGAAAATTCTGTTCAGATTAATTAGATGGAATGTTTTGCGTTGGTTGTTGTAACAAGAGGGTGTTTATTAGTATACACGAAGCAGATACGTAGGAACTTGGTTCAGAGTTTGACCTGCTGTTTAGCGCACTCTGTGGGCGAAGCTGAAGATCTTTACCCGTCCTATTCCCGAAACAGAGTCCAAATTTACATTACAGTCATCAGCGGGCCTCGAACTCCCAGCCATCCCATTACATGACACACTCGTTAAGCACTCGAAAGCAGTACACATTATGTTATTTCTTAGAACGGGCTTCTACTTTAAATCATATTATTCATTTTTGCAGCTGTAGCCCGTAAAATGCAGTCCAAAAGAACTTCAAAATTTTCTAAACGAAAGGAGACACACATAATGTAAACATTCTCTGTTTCAGGATCTTTACAGTAAAAGAATTGTTAAATCCATATTTCGCCGTCACATGCATTAAGTTTACATAATATAATTGGATTAAGATCAGCTAAGTTAGAACTCATTGAAAAACCTTACGCCTGTACAATCTCTTTAATACATACACACCACACACCTTCGGATCAAAAGGATTTCCATTGTAAATGCAGACCTCGCAGTGTGAACACTCCGTATGTAGCTATAATCTTTTCGTTTTCAAGAACAGCTACGTGATTTCTGTGGTGTGCGTTCGTCGCCAGGTGTCGCCACTCTTCCTTGTATGGATATTGCCGATTGTGACATCGATACGTATTAAGTATATTTTTTCCTAAATGCACCATCTAAAAATCAAGGTTGATAGAAATGTAATCTATAAAGAATATGAATTATAATTGCAAAAATAAATAAATACATAAATGAATTAATAGATAATTAAATATTTATTAATCAATATATAAATAAATAAAAATTTTGAAAATATATAATAAATAAGTAAAATAAAATTGAAAAGAAAGAAACAGGAGTACAAGATGTATGAAGGAATTATCCTGGAAACATTTAGTGTCTCCCCTGTGATAAGATTATTTGGCACCAATTTTAGAATACGTATGAGATAATATCTATGATTGTCATTGTGTATTCTAGTTAATATCCTTTTATTTTGGTCCCTTGGTTTCCTCTACCTTCAAATGGTCATATGAGCATTCAAGATAGAATGCTCATATGGTCGAATCGAGCAAAAATTTACCAAAAATAAGACAGCATAAGAAGTTGGAGCAGTAGAGGTCGCACCATTGTTAAGTCATTGTTGTCATCACTGCTAATAAGCGCCATCATATAGTTGAAAGTTTACTGGGTAAGGTGATGACAGATAGTCATCTACAATGTATCAAGTACATGCAGTATAATAACATTCCTTAGTTTGAAATCTATACGAAGTCGGCCTGAAATTTCAGATTTGATATGTCATAGATATTAATATAAAATGCAATTTAAATCGTCAACATTTAGAAAATTTGCAGATATATTTCTTAAGTCATAGGCTGCCAGTCGTAGGCCCTATAATTTATTATTTAGGGAGAAACCTAAAAGAAATTAATTCGACCTAGATCTAGAAGAGGTAAGTGTCAAACTACATGTACTTGGAAAATATATTAAAATGGTTTTGTTCACCCAAATGTAGCTGAAAATACATCACTTGTTGCTGGATATATATCGTATCTGAAAACGATATCCCACAGTTCAACTTGTCAAAATTACCGTAATTACTTCAAATAATGCGCTGATTTTCTACTTTATGCTGACTAATATGCAATGATAACATTTCAGAGCTGAATAACCTTTTCTTCTGGGGGGATGCACCAGAACGCTGGGACACAGGCAGAGGACTTCGTACATTTATTGTGTTTTATGCTTAACTGATCATTGGTCAACATGGCATTGCGGTCACCACCTGACGGCGTGAAAACGAAGATGAACGAGCAGAAGGGTGAGTATAAAACTTCTGAAGTCTAAAATATATAATATATATATATATATATATATATATATATATATATATATATATATATATATATATATATATATATATATATATATATATATATATATATATATATTGCTCTCATAACACATGCAAATAAAATGCAAGAGCTCTATCATACTTGAAAAATGCATGCTAGAGCTCTGTCATACTTGACTGCAATGTAAATCAAGGCGCTAGTGTACATAAAAGTACTGGGCATGGACCTTATTGGAAATGTCAGACACGTGCATTAAGATTGCGACCAATGATAATTCAGGCTATGTCTGACTAAGATAGGAGAAGAGGATATTAGCTGAGACAGATAATTTATAACGTATTTGATGACCGTCGCCCATATTGTGATTACGGTTTCGAGTTTTCACATGTGAAAGGAAGCAAAATGATTAGACAGTGGAGTCCGCAGTCCTTGCTATAAATATCAAGCAGTGGCATTAAAAAGTACCTTTCTCTCTTTAGGTTTGAGTCTATTATGACTTCTTTGGTTGTTTTGAAATATAATATACTCGTAAAAACATAAGGCAATTTATAATTTCTGTTTTATGTGGAAATGGATGTGCTGCATTTTCACTTGTTTCTAATGAGAGACAATTAGATATAAATCATTAGGAACGTTCGATGTTGAGCACAAGTATACATGTACACCCCTATTCTGATAACTAAATAGGTACGTTTAAGGTTACACCCCCAGAATCTTAGTCAGGGAATATATATAATTAGTGTCACTGCTATATATAGACAACAAATATGGCTCTGTGGGAAAATTAACCAGTATAATGCTGAATTTCACTGACTGCAACATTTGTGAATTTAGAAGATGTCAAAACCCCCCTCCCTTTTCTTCTTCTAAATATATTACTACTAGTATATAAAAGTTATCACAAATCTTTTTATTTTTCAAGTTCCTTTGGCTCTTGTCACAATTCTAAAAATTTGGATCCGCTTTTGCGCAGGAATACCATCTTTTTGTTTTTTCGCTTTTTAAATTTGGATCAATTTCAAATCGAGTTACGTGATTACTCCATATAGTGACTTTGAAATTGATCTAAATTTTAAAATTAGAAAAAAAAAATCAATGTTGTGAAATAGGGAAAAAAATAGTTCCTTCGTCTCTAAATATCTGCACTGTATCTTTCTACATACTGGATTGAATCAAATACAGTGATCTCATTTCCTATTTTCAAAGGTTTCAGATAAGAGTATCAAGGCATAGTTATTGAACCATATTTGGCACTTGGTATTCAATTAAAGATAATGCTAAATCGGCCCTGTTTATTGGTATCCAAAAGTGTTCATTTGCCTGCGTCAATGATATCAACATGTTTATTTATGATAGTGCGTTTGCGTACAATATCTTGCAATGATTACGATGGCATTGATCCTATATATTTTATAGCTTAGGGCCTAACCGTCCAAAAATATCCACTAAAAGTATGCACAAGCCATCCGATTGCCTGCATCTGCGCTTTGTAATACAGTGCAGCTGTATGTGTAGGAAGCAAAGCAAAAGGGGAGGCGGCTTATATTATCTATTTCCGGTGGTCAGAGGTTAATTTATGATATAAAAAAGGGGTACCCCACCTTAGGACTACATTGAATGTTTCTGTCAACAAAACTCAAAGAAAATATAAGTGATCATGTGGCCTACGAGAATGTGCTATAAATTTCCAATCAATCTACTCCTTTTCTCCAATACACAATGTACCTAAGATTGCTTCTCTTTCTTCAAATACGAAGTGTAATCAAAAGTTGAGCTTTATATATTTGCTTCTTAAACGGAAAAGAGTGACGTCTGAATCTCCCTGAAAGCGTTTTCATGTCATTAATTTTGTTTCTCAGCTGTAGTACATACATGCCATACAATTGAAGAAGATGTCATGTTTCGATTTTTGGAATTACATGGGATGGTATAGTTTAGTTTTAAGTTTTGCATTTACTACCCTCAATTAAATTAAAACTAAAACATATCACTAAACAAAACCGATGCAGCCTACGATGATTGACATATATGGATTTTAAATATATTATGAGTTTCACGGTGGAACTTCTTCACCCCGACGGAGTGACGGTTGTCGTTTCAGTTGACGGTCCCAAATCGGTATCACAACTTGCTTTATAATTCAATATTTTTGTGATGTCTTTTTATGTGCTTATTCTTGTGTCATCTTCATGTCGGTGGCGTCTTTCCTCAGACTAACGAGCCACATGTCCTCTTTCCTTTCTTTTCTATAGAATCACTTCACGGTTAAGCCTTAAACTTTTGAATACAATATACAAGGTCCGCCCGTTGTCCAGCCTATGGTGTGTTGGTTCTTGAATTTTTCATGTCTCACAAGATGCCGACAAGGCTAAGTAGATAGAATGCATGTGTAAGGTCTAAAGGTTTAGGATAAGAGCGGCCTGAATTCGAATAGCGTTATGGTTTCTTGCTTTTTCTTTTATTCGCACGAGACAGCAAAAACTGACGTTTCATGTTACAGTTGTAGTCTGTGTTTAAAAGACCCTCACCACTTCTGTTATGTTCGTCCATCACCAGTTCTGATGAGTCCGAGTCTCACCACTTCTGAGGAGCCAGACCCTCACCATCTCTGATGAGTGCGTCCTTCACCACTTCTGCTAAGTCCAGCCCTCACCATTTCTAATGAGTCTGAGTCTCACCACTTCTGAGGAGCCATACCCTAACCATGCACTTCTGATGAGTTCGTCCTTCACCACTTCTGATATGTCCATCCCTCAACACTTCTGATGAGTCCGTTGTAAAGACTGACAAGACACCACATACAATTTGGTGTGTGATAAACGATATTCTGCCAATTGATCAAGCACATCTGAAAAATCTACAGACATTATAATAAGGCACCGTCGTGTGTTTGATAGATGAACATAACGGTATTTTACGTCTATGTATTTTATTTACCCGGCCATGTTAGACAATTGACAACAGTTATCACTAACTTTCGTTGCACTGGTAGAATTAGAGTTTAACAAAATGCAAAACACGTTGAAATAAGATTTGTATACATGTAGTTTTATATTTGGGAAAACAGAATTCTTTTCAATCCATCACGAGGTATTGTGACTTTAAAGTATCAAATGAAGAAAATTTTGGAATTGTTACATACTGTTTCGCTAATTATAATATCGTTGATTTATTAGGAATTTTGTTTATGCTGTTGCGTCGCTTTAAAACATTTAAGTTTTATTGAAATTTAACCAGGAAGAAAGTTGGTTGCTTGGTTGGTTGTTCGGTCGGTTAATTGGTTATAAGATATGTATGTCTCTTCCACAAATCTCACATTCATACACCCCTACACCAAAGCAATGTAGCAGGTTACAAAACACGCATGGCAAGCGGCGAAATCTGGAAATCGGACCCGGATCACATGGTTCTTTGGATAAACCATTAACCACTATATACAAAATGCATCATACCAAGAATATTTTTTTCAGTTATGTATGATGCAATCCGGAAACTGATCTCGGAATACAGTGTAAATGTAATTATTTGTAGTTTCTCATTTGAGCAGGTAATCCAGTGACACAAGCGGTCACCTCTTCTTTATCAATTGCAGACGACATTAATATATATAAATACTATAGTCTCCTAAATTTGACTTAGGCCACAAATTATTATCATAAAACCTTTCTCTCTATCGCAGTCTGTTCAAACATGACATTGTAAACTTTTAAGAAGGAAAATCAATATAAACTTCCCGCCATAAAGGATTTTGGAGACGACCCCCAAATACGACGTAATAATTTCATTGACAAACAGTGGCAACATTTGATATTTATTCTCTTTGTTAGAGAGAATCACACATGTTGTGTCACCAATCAATAGATTTAGCACAAGTTGCTGATAGACGCCTCATTGCCTGAACAAATATTATTACACTCTGAAAATAGCGCCAAATTTGTACGTTGCCCTGAATGGGTATAACCGGTCAGATATAATGAACTTGCTGACCATTGTGGACGGCTTAATTTGGTGACTCCGAACGAGATTAAAAAGATTGACTCATATCTAGTCTTGCATCAACAGTAATGCTCGTAGCTAACACTTTGTATTTTATGAACTACACGAGGGGTGTCCTTTCGGGTTTGCTTTAGATCCATCGTTCATCGCAGCGTTGTCATAGAGTACACCCATTACCCAGAATTTGATACGTGGACCTTTAGAATGCTTCTTTGTGTGACAGATGATACCTGATAGAAGCAGATTAATGTGAAAGTGTAAAATAACGCGAACCCCATTACGGTCTGCGACATCTTGCGGAGTACTAGACTTTGTGCGGGAAATTACACCGAGGAGGAAGTTGTGCCACTTAGAATGCAATATCTAATTAAGTTTCTGAAATGAGTTTTGTGTTTGAAGCCTTGGAGGTTTTGTTTTACTGAGAAAATGACAACAAACAACGCTACCACTTTGAAATTCATGAGATTTAGGGGTAAGTTGTGTCAGTTTTGTACATTGTTTTGATTTTATTTTGATTCAGAGGAATACAAAGCGTCAGTGGAAAATATGATCATACACGAATACCGTTATGATAGGCAAATATAAAAGTACCTTCTCTACAGATTATAGTTTTGCTATCATTCTTTACGGGGCTCTTTGATGCATATGTACAGATTCATTCTTAGTAGCTCTACATTTCTGATTGTTATACAATTGCAATACACTTGGCAGTATATACTTTGCGGTTAAATACAAGTACATCGATGTTGTCAATTGTGGAATAGGAAAGAGGGAGGGTTAATTCCAATATTGTCGTTCTTTGGCTTAAATGTAAACAAACAGAGGTGGAACTGTGAACATTCTTGTGGTTAAAG
Organism: Pteria penguin; assembly: GCA_035048485.1. NCBI lineage: Eukaryota > Metazoa > Mollusca > Bivalvia > Pterioida > Pteriidae > Pteria > Pteria penguin. The sequence goes on along the minus strand of CM068581.1, from coordinate 63,291,201 downwards.
TGAGTTTCCATTGTTGTCCATGTTTTGTTATTGTGTCCCGTTATAAACTATTGGCATTCAAGTGGCAAATGGAATAATGCAAATAGCGAGCGCATTATTGAAATCAGGTGATAAATCACCCCGACGTACTAAACGGTCGCTGCGAATGGGAACTGCATCATGTGAGTCACCGGTCAAATCATGCACGATGTCCAGTTTTTCAGTGATTACTTTGCCGTCGATAATGTTAGCTTAAACACCACCACACAATGCAAGCAGCAAAGGGACAATGGGGAAGCCGACACCACCTGTTCTTCGGTGTTGACATTTAAATATTTACCGAAAGCCGACGTTCTTGATATAAATTTCCTCGTTTAAAGTTTATATTGAGAGTATTGCTAAGGAAATAATAGCCGGATTCGGTCTTCTTATATTGAAACTCAGAGTAACTTTTAAAATATTGTATTGAATATCATAGACATTGTACGTAATATTTTTCATATAATATCCGGGGGATTCTATACATGTATTAATATGAATGAATGTTTTATTTTTTATGAAAACGGTTGTGTTACACATTATACTGAACGTTAAAAAAATTATGTGGGTCATGCGAAAATGAACCGGATGTGCAGTCACCCAGAAACCATAATCAAAATACTGTGCTCGCATATCGAATTCGGGATCAATGTGTAACACTTTCAAGAGTCAATTCAGGTAACATGATTTCTTGAGGGAACGTGTAGAAATATATTTTGGAGTTTTTATAGAGGATTTCTTTTATATTACGCGAAATGAATACCTTACAAAAGAATTCATTACGCATGGTGGTCCTATAAAAAGGAGATTGGATGGTCGATTGTAATTTTGATTAACGAATAATTTCTTACGCAAGCGCGTAAAAGTAACATTCCCATGATTATGTGAGTTTGACCAGTTTCGTGTTAATTCGGCTTAATTAAGTAATATTTTGGCGTAAGCTCTGTAGGCTGCAAAAACTAACCATTTTTCGAGTATCTTTAGCTATTTGTACCTTGTTTTTTTTTTAGATTAAAATAAAAAGTTATAGAAAAGAACCGCGGCGTGGCATTTACTAATAAAATGTGTTCAACCTGTGATCACGAGATCTTGGTTTCGAACCCAGACGGAATGTCATATGTGCCTTAGTCTTACATGAGATAGTAATGTCTGTGTTCTCTTGTTACGATAGACGCAATCATATAAAAACCCGCACTGCTGTGGTGTAGTTCCGTTGCATAGATCAACTTTATCAACGCATCAGGTAGGTGTAGCCACCCCATGGATGAAATGTATCTTGACACTGAATGGTGGCCCAATTCAAAGGTTACCGTTGCCTTGAGAGTAAACATCTGAATGATAGTATAACTTTTGTATGATATTTTTGTATCTTGTTGACGAAAGAATATGTAATGATCAAACTGAAATTAAGTGTTGTGTTACCAAGTTCAAGGTCCCTGTAACCTTAAGAGTATGGTCTTGTCGTGTTACTAAGTTCAAAGTCCCAGTGACCTTCAGAGTGTGGTTTTGTCAAAGGAATGCGTTCTATACATTTCTTGTAATGGGATGATAGACCTACTGTGATCAGGGGTCGTTGGTAAGCCATGGCCATGTCAGGACCTTGTACATTTCGCGCGATAATTAATTTTCTATCAGACATGGATATCTACATTTGTATAAGCGATTTATCTTACTGAATTAAGAAACAAGTAAATCATCATTTACTGAAGACGGTGTATGTTCTTGTATGACTCCCCATGTGCGTTTGATATAAAATCATATGCATGAATATCGAATATTGTTTTGCCATACATGCGTTAAACATTAGATTTGTTCAAGTCTCTATGTTAAAAGTATATCTAATCATAAAGTCACTTATATGAAATTCTGCTCGTTGTCGTACTATAGTCTCTGTTTTCACAATATTTAAAGTATTATAGGGAGCACAGAATAGAGAGTAATTATTAATGAAAACATAACATAAAAACCTGAGCAATTCTATTTAAACATGTCAATTCTGCCGTCCTAAATCCGTCCGTTCGTCTGTCGTACCGTCTGTAATTACGTCCCTTCATATGCCAAGTTCCACAAAGAGGTCAGGGAAGATGATGATATAAGAAGTACATTATGTACCTTCAGAGCTCAGATGAAAATCTATGAACAACATTGTAGTAAAAATCGTCATATCTTCCTATTGACCGCAGAGAGAGAGAGAGAGAGAGAGAGAGAGAGAGAGAGAGAGAGAGAACAACAACAACAACAACAACAACAACAAAACCCCCAAACAAACTAGACTTTGCGTTGAGCCATGTCAGTTCATTTCTTCATTTCTTCAATTTTTCTTTCATTCTTCATGATACTGTGTTAGCTTTAAGTTTCTTATTTAAATCTTTAATGGACAACATCGTTCAAGTAGGTATGTATATAGAAATTCCTAACATACATGTATAGTGGTCCTACATGTGGTTAAGATTGTCTCTTAAATAGACAAGGTAAACATAATTCTCATTAACCGAATTGTTATGCAAAGCATATCAAATAGATTTAAAAATAAATGCAATGTTATGTGCGGAAGTTGTTAAATTTTGTCGCGTTATGAGGTAAAAACGTTCCCCAATAAATTTAAGATAAATGCAATATTATGCGCGGAAATCGTAAAATTTTGTCGCATAATAAGGTGTAGACGTTCCAGAGCAACACTTAAATTAGACAAAAGTGATATACATTTTTTCTTTGGGTGGTGGGGGTTTACTCTTTGTCGTACTGCTGGTAAAATGATGTTTGAAGCCCTCTCTCGAAATAATTGCTTTGTACGTGTTTGACCCATCTCCTTTCGACGAAATTTTTGACTCAGTCCCTGTGTGGTACTATGCATAGGCGGATCTAGAAATTTTGAAAAGGGGGAGGGGCTGCAGTCTCCCATGGCCATGACTAATGTTTTGTGCTATTCGGTCTGGAAGGGGGGTGGGGGGTGGGATGGGGGTTGCAGCCCTAAAAATGGTCGAAACTGACCTTTTCTCTGGTAAAAATTTTCCGACCAAAGAGGGGTTGCAAACCCTGTAACTCCACTCTAAATCCGCCAGTGCTATGTATCAAATGGTGTTCATAATTAGAATTGTATCACATATAATTTGTGTCAAACAATGCTATAAATAATTTCAGAATTATTTTCCTCTTATCTTAAACCGCCATATTTGCCCAATGTCATGTGTCATTCAGACCACCGTTTGAGGTTTATCATGTATATACAAACCACAGGCAGTGGTGGATATAGGAAAAAAAAACTCGAAGCGAAAGAATAGGTCTAAGAGAAAATGATGTGAAGTAAATTTTATATTTTATTATTATAACATTCGGGTGAGTAGGGCCATAAACTTTGGATCTGAAGGGGACCACCCCCTCGTACCTTTCTAACTACACCACTGACAGACGACGATCTAAAAGTGCTGCGCATCAGAGCAGATAATTTGGTCTAGTAATACATGTACATATACTTGCGGCTCAAATTATTCCACAGATTGAAATAAAGTTGCCCTATCACAGCCGTCCCTTCAAGTGTTTTGTGGGTGGGTGACCTGTATGTACTGGACTCAGATTTTCAGATTTCAGGGCCAATTTCACAAAGGACATATACAGGATAGTCAGTCCAAGGATGTATAGTTTAAGTTCTTTAAATGTATACTTCCCTGGTCAGTCCTAAAGTTTTATCGGGACTTTGTTTTTGACGCAATTTCCTCATATTACAGTAGCTGATTTAGCGTCAGTCCCTTTTGACGGTGGATTGAAGGCCACGTGTAGCCTACCGTAACCAAAGAAAGTGGCTTTGGTAATGATTTCCTTGTTATTGCCAGGCCCAAAGGCGAACTATTCAATATAGGCCTACACTCTACAGGTGTGATATCAATATTGGGGGTCGGTATATACACCCAATATTGATATCACACCTGTATATTTCAGTTTAAAATAGTTCAACTGTGGGCCAGGCCTGACGCTCTCCTTACCCTTTGAATCTTAATATTTTGACAGAATGTATATGAAATGAAATATATATATAAAAGCTTAGAACCGACAAAAAGGGGTCCACTAACACGTAGAGTTACTAGTATGTGTTCAGCTGACACACCAACCCCATTTTTGTTTTTTAATTATTATTATTTATTTTCTTATTTTATTTTATATATTTTTTTTTGTTTCATGCCTTTGGTCTTACAATATACCTGCGTCATTGGAACATTTATTGTTCACTTCAGCATATATACACTGTTTTTCTCACTCAGTCAGATGCTGATGCAGATCAAGACGATATCGGTCAGCTGTTGACAGATTGGAACACGGGAGACAACTCTAATAATTTATTGTATTTTTTTTTTTATTGTAGATGAAAGGGAAGATGTTCAAAAGAAGTCGTTTACGAAGTGGATCAATTCACAGCTCTCAAAGGTTTGTTAGGATTCATCCAATCAATGTTAATTTACATTATGTGACATCAAAGAACACTCTGAACAAATAAAGAACAAAAGATAAAAGAGTGAAGCACAATAACCGCGAGAAGGGATACATGTATCACCGGGATGGTCTAGGGTGTACTGTAGGCATGCAGATCTCAAGTACTTTGAGCGCGCGTGTATTGTACAATACATTTCAGTTGTATTTCTTCCGTACCTCACCAGCCCTACCAGTGTGCTTACTGAATGTTTGATGTTGGTATGTGTGTGTATCCACCATGATTGACCACGCTCTCAACATTATAGGTGAAATAAATTCCTGATAATATAAAAAGGGGGAGGGGGGGGGGGAGTGATAATAATGATATGAAATGAATTGTAAAACAGGATTTGCAGAGAATTTGCCCTCTGTTTGTAGTATAAGGGACATCTCTGCTGCCTATACATGCATTAAAGATTTAATCTGAAAGATCCTTGTGAGTCTAAAACTTTGAGAGATTTGATTTGCTTGCCTTGTTGTATGTTCAGTGCAAAATCTGCAATAATGTCTCTCTTCATAGCATAAACTGAGACTTGCTTATACCTCCCTGCATAAACCAAAATGATAGCTGTATAAATTTGATTTTGCTTTGCCTCCATCTTTCTAGATGATCAGTTATGTGATGAGTAAATATTGTTAAAAAAATAATACAAATATTTGTACACATTCACTATTTATAATGATATGTAATGTCAAAATATATCATGATATAATTGTCATATATATTTGTATTTTCCAGGCTAATCGGCCTTTGGTACGTGATTTATTTGTGGATCTTAAAGATGGGACCAACCTGTTATCCCTATTGGAGGTGCTTAGTGGAATGTCTTTGGTAAGCCCATTATGTTCCACACAATAATGAGATAGGAGGCCAGGCCATAGGGACTTCTCTGTGATAACATGCACATGTATTTTTACCCTGATACCTGTCTGTCTGTCTTTTTATGTCTTTGTGCCTCTGGCTCTGTCTTTCTGTCCCACTACACACATCTGTTTTAATATTCAGGAAACAAATGTTCATTAGAACAAAATTAAGAATATATTATGATATATCCTATGCAGTAGGGAAATAGAATTCTTAAATTTTTATTATCATTTTATAAACAAGACAGGTTCTGGCCATTGGAACCATGATCCAGTTTACTCCTTTTTCACTTTCTTACATCTGTATCAAAGCAATACCATATATTTCTAATTTGAATATTTTTCGTTGGGCATGTGTCTTCTATGTCCTCCAGACCCCTTAAATCTGCCAGCATATACGAATCGGAACAATAATTAACTCATGCCTAATGACCAGCAGTTATCTGCATTTACTCGGAGCAACACTACGTCACAAAACATTTTTTTGGTATCTCTCCAATAATGTATAGCAAAATCAACCAGATGCAGAATGATTTTTATCAGTCATTCCACTCTCTAATGTTAAGAAATATTACTTTAACTTTAAGTTGAAGAGAAATAATCAAGATATTATAAATGATGTATCCAAACATAATTTACTTTTTGCCATTGTAGGGTCCCGAGAAGGGTCGTATGAGAGTTCATCACATTAATAATGTCAATAAAGTCATTGATATTCTGGCCAGAAAATACCAGGTAATGACTTTTATCGCAGTTACTCCTAACCATGTAATCTGCATCAATATCGATTCATGAAACGAGTGTCTGTTTTTACAACCCTTTCTTTTCCAGTATGGAAATTTTTAAATATGGTGGCTTTGATTATTGAGATAGTTTACCCCTGGTTTTAAGATGTGACAATTTTCATACAGTATTGATCTGCTTTGATCTTCCGTGTCAATATTAAAGTACATGTTTGAGTTATTGGTGTTTGGGGTATTGATAATGGATATGGCTAGCCAAACAGGAGATGCTAATACTTCATAGACACCTGGGTCCAGCGCTATAAATTGAGAAAATACTTAAGTCAAAATTTCAAATTCCTGTGTTAAACAATGAATTAGTGACTGGGATTTGGATTTTATTGAATTTTATTCTATGACTAAATAGAATTAAAGCATTCTGCATGACAATTTATTTGAACGGTTGATAATGGAATAAATTAAACTGAAATAGTTGACTTAAGTATATTCTCAGTTTATGGCGCTGGACCCTTGTTTCACTTCTTATTTTCAGTGGTTCACCAATATGGACCATTACATGTCACTGTGAATGCCACTGTTACATAATTATAGTTTCCTTCTTATATTAAGTTATAAGGATTTCAATTCTGAAAATTCACCCTAAAGTAAATGTGAAAGGTCTGAACATTAACATGGTTTTTGATGTTTCAGATCAAGTTGGTTAACATCAGCAGTAATGATGTGGTGGATGGTAACCAGAAATTAACTCTAGGACTGGTATGGAGTATAATTCTGCACTGGCAGGTAAGATTACGTGTAGAGAATGGTTCACTTTCAGTTATGATCTTAAGGTAGAAAAAGAACATGAATGATGATTTACATTCTTCAAACAGTATGTAAGCTGATGTGGTTCAGCAGATAAGGTGCTCAGCCCATGACAGAGAGGTCCCGGGCTCAACTCCTGCCATAGGCACACCAGTGTCCTGTCTTTCAGATGAAATAGTCAAAACTGAGGTATGTGTCTTGGTAGGCGTGGCATGTAAAAGAATCCTCACTGCTGTGGTTATGTCCGTTACAAAGGTATAATTTTCTATGCAGTGCATCAGATGCCTTCACGTTATATGTGAAGTAATCGTGGAGTGAGGTAAAACAATAATCAATCAATCAATCAATCAAATAGTATGTAAGTTTGGTCTAAAGATGCCAGAAAATATGCCTAATTTACCCTCTTCAAACAACATATAGGGTATGAGGAGTAAAGGTATGAAGTATAACTTGATATCATAAATTTGTACATAACAGAGTTTTAGGTCATTGAATCACAGATATATGGCGTATAAATTTTTATCTGTCTGTTTGAGGTCAACTGAAGCAAAAACAAAAGAAAGAAGATTGAAGACTTAAATTTAACATTTAACATTGCTTCTAGCTGTCAAGGCGCATCAGCATTTCATAAACATATTTTTTTTCTCCCAGGTCAAGGATGTCATGAAGGATGTCATGAGCGACTTCAGACAGTCGAATCTGGAGAAAACTTTGTTAGGATGGTGTAAACAATCGTCCGAGGGATATAAGGGGGTGAAGATAACAAACTTTACGACAAGCTGGAGGAGTGGTTTGGCATTTAATGCTCTCATACACCATTATAGGTACAGTAAGCAAATGGTATTCGTGAAAAACGTGTGAGATCCCAAAACTATTCCAAACTTATAATTCAAATGAAAGAAGAATATTCAAGTTATGTTTGTAATTTTCTGTACAAGGAATTTAATTAAAGAGGTTTAGTTTACTTCATTTGTTAAGAATGTCACAAAAGTCATTATGATGTTTATGTATTTATTTCAATTTTAGAGAATTTTTTATATTTGTATATTGAAATAAATTTACATGAACATAAATACAGTGTATATGAAACTCTCTTTTCACATACATGTATTTTCAACCACCTGGCATTTAACAAGAGGAAAATGTAATGTTACTTGATAAAAGCCAGGTGGGCGAAAATTTATGAAAAGAATATTTGTGTTTCATTTCTTCTTTGTTGTATATTAAACCACTTATCAGATTGGTTAGTTATTGTTTTACCTTTACGGTGGTGACACCTATGTATTGGATCCACAAATTATTAATGTCAATGTACATCAAATCCTTGTCATGAATTATGAAAGTAGTGTTCCTTTCAGTGCAGATTTTTCTTTACAGACCTGACCTGTTCGAGTACTCAAAATTAATAAATAAGGATAATATGTATAACTTGGAACATGCCTTTAATGTTGCCCATGTCCAGCTTGGCATTGACCGTCTCTTAGATCCTGAAGGTAATTATTACAAAGTACAAAAATTATAAATAAAAGGCCATAGTTACATAAAGTGTTCAAGGTCATCTGACATGTCTTATTGTTAAAATCGAATATCTTGAAAACAATGTTTGTTCTCTGTAAATTTACTTAAATGTAGTTTATCCATTTTATCCCCAATAGGGGATACACTTAAATGCTGTCATTTCCATATGAGTAAACATGTACAAGCAGTACGTACGCTTTCAATACAGAAAACTTAATAATTTTTATGCACCCTGACCAATAGATCGGGGGCATATAGTTTTTGTCCTGTCTGTCTGTTTGTCTGTCTTTCTGTTTGTTTGTCTGCCTGTCTGACAACTTTAACCTCGGCCATAAATTTTGAACCATGAGGGATAGAGAATTCATATTTAATATGCATACTCAACTAATAAATTCCTTTCATATAACACCAAGGTTGATGACCCTTTTTTTGATCCTGTCTATCTGTCTGTTGTCAACTTTAACCTTGGCCATAACTTTTGAACCGTGAGGGACAGAGACTTCATATTTCACATGCGTACTCAACTAATGAAGCCCTTTCAAATGACAGCAAGGTCAAGGACCTTTTGACCTTGACAATGACCTTCATGCTAAAAATATCTTTTTCTGACTTTGTTGCCACTGGGTGCATAGTGTTTCACAAATACATCTGATGTTTACACAGTTATGAATCCATAATGGATTAAGTGTAGTACCTAGTGTTTGACGTGTGCATCTTGTTTTACATGCTTGCATAAGATGTTTTGCTGCTCAAATTAACATCATTATATTTTAAGGCACTTACATCATGATGAAAATCACGGAAAAAAGCATTTTGTCAGACATTGGGCGCCATATGTCCTGTAAAATATGAAATTCCTCCATCAAATTAATATACCTTATTTTTTTTTAGATGTAAATACAGACAACCCAGATAAGAAGTCTGTTATTATGTACCTGATGTGCTTCTTCCAAGTTCTGCCTCATTCCAAAATTCCCAAATGTACTGAGAAACAACCTGAATCTCCTAGAACTAAAGCAGAAAACAAACAAAACAACAATGTACAGGAACCTCAAGAAATACAAAAACAAGTAGGTATTGGAAATGTCGAAAAATTGAGATGAGTTTAAACACTGGGTGCCACCTTATACTGTAGGTAGAATTCTGGAGTTTGTAGTTAAAACAAACAAAATGCTCAACATGTAATTTGTTAATACCAGGTAGTACTGTATTTTATGAATTTGGTTAGTAACAACAGATTTGGTTGGCTAAATGATTTTTGGTATGGCATGTAACAACAGATTTGGTTGGCAAAGTGATTTTTGGTATTGGCTGTGACAACAGATTTGGTTGGCAAAGTGATTTTTGGTATGGGCTGTAACAACAATTTTTGGTATCCTTCTTTTGATCCACAATATTTCTTCTCTGACGTAACATCACATTTTTTTGTGACTTTACTCTTGTGCTCAAAACAAATAAATCATAAGGGAAACTCATTCTTGACTTTATTATTTGAGAATTTTGAAAGAAAAAAAGATGAGGAATAAATTGAGATAGTTTGATGGTTGGATGTATACCCCCTCCCCCATATGATACAAGCTTTTCCCTGCTGTTTTCTGAAAAATACCTTTATCTTTTGAAAAATAGTTAGATTTATTCCTTAAATAAAGGGTAATGATATTTATTTCATAAAGATATTGTAAAAAAAAGAAAATATTGAAAATTTTGAGACCCTTGTTTAAGTATTTGATAAAAGTGTGGATAAAATTTCCTTATTGACCCATAATCACTGTAGAAAATTCTCTTTTGAGAATATTGATTAAGATTTTCATCTATTAGTATAGATTTTAGTGTTGCAAAACAGATTAAAATTGTAGAACTATACAATATTTCTCTATAGCAGTCTTTAAGCAGTTACATATAGAAATGATATGAAATAATACTGTGTCATGTTTAAAAGTCTTTAATTCTTTTATTTTTACCTCTCAGTAAAACCACTAAAATACCATTTGCAGATTTAAAAGATTTTTTTAAAAGATGGATTTGGGGGGAGGAGGACGTCACATAGGTATGCAACCCTCATTACCTCAAGGTTACAGCTTACCATAATATGATATAACATTATATTTAAAATTTTTTGCCTGAGTCCTAAGAACTGCTTCCATCTAAAAAAAATGCCAATTGAATTAATATTAATTTGCCAAAAGATAAATCAAGGGCAAAAGTAGATACTTTTGGTACAACAGCTCAAGTGTACGAAAGATAATATTCATTTATACATACAAAAGATGTAATAAATTTGAGGAATGAAACATGAGTTTTGATACAACCCCTTACTACGTGTATATAATAAATGTTTCAAATTTATTCTGAGAGTTGTCTCCCGTAGTTTAAATCTCCAGTACTGTAGTAGACATGTGAACTTAAAAGAGGACTGTTTATAACATGGGAGAAGGTAAGAGTTAGAAGTTGTACTTTGTAAGAGAGAGTAAATACTGCAGATGTTTTACGATGGCTTTTACAAATGATTGTTTTCATTCAAGTAATGAAATGAGGTGCCACTCAAATATTAGCATAGCCATTGATAGCAGTAGAAGTTTTATTGGTTTTCAAAAAACTAAGCATATATGCATGCATATTTGATTGTTAAGTTAATTGAAAATTGTTCATTTATGGTTTCAATCAATAATGATACTTTAGATATTGAGCAATGAGGTCATACTGAGTATGAGTTTCAACCACGGATCACAACCTGAATTGAATATTGCTAACATGTATTTTATTACTGAGGTAAATTAATAATTCAAACAGGTTTCAACAAACTTTTGAAGCATGTTCGGAAACAGAAATATTTCCTTATTGACATATGTAATTTGTTAGTGGTTGAATGGCTTTGTTGTTGGGGATTCTTAGCGTGGCTGGATTGTTATTTGAACAAGTAATAAGCATGATGGATATAATATCTGCCAAAGAGAGATAACTCTGTTTGTGTATAAATATCAAATGCCACTGTTTGTAATTTGAAGGATTTGTGTTAAGTAAATGCGGGTAATCATAATGTGATAAGATGAGTAAGTTTTCTGTTATCCCTCGGGACATTCTGTCATCGCAGATGATGAAAATTCAACCCTGAAACCTGAGTGTTTGAATTTGGACACTGAGATGGCATGGACACTGGGTCTAGTAGTACATCAATATCAAGTGGCAAAGAACTGACCTAATTGATATAGAGAATCCTGTTGTTTCCAACAAAAATTTTCTAACCTTGACCTTGGTCATTGGAGGGTTTATTGAAAAATCAACCATGAATTTCGTATACATGGTAAATAAAAGTGGTGGATTTTGTGCATTGTGTTAATGGTGCTGCAGTTTGTGTACTTGTGTGCATGCAGAATATCTTTTACTATTCAAAATTATAGTTAGACATAAAAAATGGCAAAGACAAATCAGTCTTTCTTATTGAAACTTGGTATAGACTGAGAGGATTTGATGCAGCAATTTGATCTACTGGTCAACTGTAAATGCAAACTGTATGGTGATAAATGTAAGGAGGAAGGCAGGGTACATAAGTAAGTATAATGGCATGGCAAATGTTCACCGCCCCCTCACATTTGTTTTTGTTGATTAGTGAAATTAAGTTAATGAAGGTGCATATAAAATTAAAATAAATAAATAAATAAATAAATAAATAAATAAATAGATAAACAAAAACATTTACATATACTTCAAAAATAAAAAAGAAAATGCCAGTAATATAAAATTTGGTATCTTAATTTTTGGTTGTTTTTCATTTTTCACAAATTACCTAAAAATTGAAAATACTGAACTGAATTAGATCTCATATTATTAAGTATATTTACAGATTTTAACAAGAAATATCAGGTGTATATTTTCGTTCTTGTAAAGACCTGATAATTATTGTTTAATTGTTTTTTTCATCTGTTTATATCATATTCATTGTTGCAATATATTCAACCCAGTAAGAAATTCAAATTAAACTTTTGTAAAACATTTTATTTTCAGATATATATTGATAAAATAATTGAAAGTGTAACCATTCAATTTGGTTTGAAAAATAAGATTTCATAAAAAGAAAGATATCAATACTAATTTATTACTTTGAACAAGATATAAGGGCGAGAACAAATTAAAGTAATGACTTTGGACCAGTGGAGGGGAGAGAGAGAGAGATTTGCTGTGATTGTTTATTTGGGATGTATTCAGAGTTCAAACATCAAAGACCTGTTCTACAGCTCTGTTATGATTGTGATATGTGATACTTTGGTAGAACTCATTTCGCCAGACATATGTATTGTGTGTATATATTTTACAGTTTGCATGATTGTCTACCAGAAATAGATCCAATTGTTTACATTGGATATCATATATAGGACACAATAATAAACACATTGTATACATAACTACTGTATCTATTCCTATTTCTCCAAGCACCTGTGAAAGAAATTTTCTCCGATTTATTTTAGGCAAGGTGAGGTCATACAAGTGAGGGGCATCAACCAGTGTTCATAGCCTTTAGGAAATATTAGTTTTAACAATTTAGTATGAAACTATGACTAGTTTTGAATTTACAAGGATGCATCGTACCAGTTAACTTTTATACTCATAGCTAAACTGGAAGTGGTTTTATGCAAGTTCCGATAAAACTTTGATATACATTTAATCCCACAAAATCGCTTTAATTATACATATAATAGGATTATAGTTTAGTACTGAAGTCCTTTTTAACTTACCGACCCCGTTCTGATACACTTTACCCGATAACAAGTTTTAAATGTGCTCCCCTATCGCCATATCGTTCTATGAAATACCCTTACTTAATGTCCATTGTAATTAAGTCCAGTTGTTAGAGTATTGTCCGGAGTGTTTTGCCCCTTCGATGACCATCGTATGTTACTGTTATTCATTAGTCTTTAAACCTCAAGGAGTTGTTTGTGTAATGTAATTTGGGAGGGATCAATAATTGCTAAAGATGCATTCAATGTACAATTCAGTAATGCAATATGCCATTTTGTTTGTTTATTGAGTCAGACATGGTTGTTGGACATGTTCTGACCCTTCACTGACCATTGTTAACTCCTATCAAAGCTGATTCAATGTATAGTTGTATTGAATTGACTAAGATCGCATATGAGTAAAACTGGGAGGTTTTGCTTAAACTAAGGTTCAACCTCATCTCGTAGTTTTGTCAGAGGTTTCAAATTATTATTTTGATTTGAACACTCAACCGCAGAGGTCGGTGATTCGCTTTATTTGATATTCTATTTTATCTCATAATATTATAAAGCGCTGCGCTAGAACCTGTTTTACATGTAGTTTTTCCCTATGCGTCAATTCCTGGTTTGAATCCCAAATGGCGAGGGAGGAAAAGGTCTGTCAATATGCATTGCAAGGGTCGAAGGTTTTCTCAGAGTGCAGCGGTTCCTTCCACCACGTGACACTGGCCGCCGGTAGAAGGGAAAATAGTGGTACGGTGTTTCACAGACGTATGTAAGAAATTTCTCGTATCTGGTTTAATGTTCGCAAAGTTAGGGATAATTCTCCAACACTTTCGATTCTTAAGAATATCTTTTAGTTGATGGTCAGGCGCGGATCCAGTTATTTTGTCCAGAAGGGTTCCGCCCCCATTGGATTTTCCGAGAGGGGTTCCATCATGTTTTTGTGTGTAAAATTACTTAATTTATATATAAAAATGAAAAGAAAAGTCATTTTCAGGGTGGGTCCAGAGCCCCAGTCCACTCCTCTGGATCCATGCATGATGGACATCCGTACTGAGGATCTGGGTCCGGCGCCATAAACTGAGAATATACTTAAGTAAAAAATTTCATTTTAATTTATTCCTTTATCAAACGTTCAAATACATTTTAATGCAGAATGGTTTAATTCTATTTATTAGTGGAATAGAACTAAATAAAATCCAAATCCCATTTATTAATTCACTGATGAAAAGAAGAATATAAATTTTTGACTTATGTATATTCTCAGTTTATGGCGCTGGACCCTGATAGAAGTTGACTTCGATGATGGTATTTCGGAAGAGATCGATAATTGTGAAAGTGCATTACGTATTCGGTGACGCCGGACGAGTATTGATCTATTTTAGTCGTTTATTAACAGTATGAGTCAAATTTGACCAAATTGATGTCCTCGTTAGTCGGCATTGATCTTTATCGTCGGTAGATTTCGTAGATCGTGTGTGATTCAATTTATTTCACGTTTTCCGACGTGTCGCTTCTGGTTGGAAGAACTAATGAGACTTTCATGCGCGGATCCAGAAGGGTGCACCAGGGATCGGGATCCACCTTGCGATTCAGCGAAAATTACTTTTTTTGATTTATTTCGATGTACATTTGTATAATAAGTAATTTGACACACAAAACATGGATGGACCTCCTCTCAGGAAATTCATTGGGAGTGGACTCTCTCGGGAAAAAAAAATCTGGATCCGCGCCTGACTTTGGTTGAACGATTAAATATATTTGTAACCTAATCTGTTGATTTAGACAGAGAACTTTTTGTAGTTGCAATGCAAGTTTACTATATCTTGGCCATTATTTGTGAAAGTTTAAAAAATTATTGAAAATGGAAAAATCTATAGAATTAGGGAATACAGATCCTTGCTTTTAATTTTTTTTTCTTTTTTCATTCGTTTGCCAATACATACGTGTACAATGTATAAACCACAGATCGAAAAGTAATTTTCTTTATAAATTCAATGGGGAATTTACAGCAAAGAGATTAGACTCCCACCTTTTTGCTAAAAATTTATCAAATGATTTATACAATAAATCTTACCAGATATCCAACTCGGGCTCTTCCTTTCCAAACTCGAAGTGGGATGCAGAGAACACATCGATCTAGTGCAGAAAGGTTATAAGTAGTTTGAATGCCACTTCCTTTGTCGTTGTGACATTGGTGTAGGGAATGTTACGTTTTAATTCATGTCTGCATCCCAAAGCGAAAGAATTCTCAATATTCTGGACGGGTGCATTTGTACAAGAATATATTTCCATGTAACTTGCCAAGTGGGTGCCGCCGCATTTTTGCTGAAACACGACTGAAGTGGTGTATATAACAACAGATAAAAAACATTCTGCTTATGTTTTCAACAAAACCAGATGCTTCATGTTCCTGCATCAGTAATACTTAAAATTCAACATCTGTTGATATTTATTTATATGCCCGTTGCATCACTTTGATAGATGATGTTTGAAAATTATTGATATTTTCGGGGTTTTTTTCTTGGGCTTTCTTGACTACGGTTGTTATCATAAATCATAACAAGAAATTGATTTAGTAGTTTGATTGTTGAGGAATACTGTAGTAGGATACGTTTAGACAGGGATAGAGACTGATTGATGACAAATACAGAGGGTTTCCGTGTGCAAAGTAATATCTGATATTCCCATTGATATTTTGTAACGATGCGTTTGGGATTTGAATCTGTTATATAATTTAAGTTTGGTCTTGGTTTGGGATTCAAACAGGAAACGTAGTAGCACTGCTGCACAGTTCAGGAATCGAACTTGGAATATCTGCATTGCAAACCAGATGTATTGCTGTGGATTTTAGAATTTATATAGATATGAAGAAACGTATTTGTATATACATGTAATTGAACATTGGACATGTATGTGTTGGGATATATTGATCCTTTTCCGACTGTTTGTATTTATATCTGAACAATGTTATCATTCAGAGACATTTAAAACAAAATTTTGTTAATGAGAAAGCTGATGAAAGACCGTCTTTGACACACAATCTCCTAGGCTGAGCCTCGTTAGAAAGCGTGTAAAATAAGATAAAGAGTAGAACAGTTCGAAATACAATTAAGTCGAAACAGTTCAACCTTGTTTCTGCTCATAGTGTTTTTGCATACCTGAACTATGTTATACAGCTCAATTCGTAATAACGCATTTGTACCGGCATTTCCTGTAGCGCCCGTCAGAACAGCGTCCAATCGCCGCCAGTATTGGTAACAAGGTACGAGCATTGTTTTTACCACTACCTGTCCTAACCTATGATGTTTATTGTCGGATTATCTAACAGGCTGAAAGCTAATTCTACACTTAAATGTTTACATTTCAACCCATAAGAGGCATTTAATCCCCCGGTGCACGTTGTTTACCTCCGAAGTTTCGAGTTTGGCAGTCGCTCGCGCTTGGTTCCAAAGCATGGAAGCAACTGAAGCGCACATTAAACTGTGAAGAATTTCTCTTGGAGGGATTTTGTGTATTTAGCCGTTTGTAATAGGGGGAGTTTATCAGTCGGAGGCTCTGTATACCTTAACGCCGCACCGGTGTTCTGTTTTGTCTGATCGTGCTTTACTCCATTTAGTGATAGGGAAGGCGATGGAATGTTAACGTGAGGCATTGTTTTTCGGTTGAACACGGGTAAGTGGGTTAAACGTTTATATCCTTATCGCTCGCATAATTGCTGCATTATACGATGATTTGACAGCTGCACTGAGAATACAGATAGGGGTGCGACTGTGTTGCATAAAATATGTTTAATCAAATGTAGGTCATCGTTTAAAGTTTAGAGACATACTATATACATGTATGTACCAATTCAGTACTTTTTAAGAAAGTGTGAGTATACTGATCTCGACTTTTTACGTAGTACTCTTTTGTATTTATTGATTTAATATGACAGAGTGTATCCCAGTCGCTAAAGAAGAGGGGTGGGGTGGGATGTTGATACAGATGGATTTTTCAATCTACTGTTTTTTGACTTCATATTTCCAAAAGAGAGAAGAAAAGGGGGAATGGAGGAGGGTTGTTGACATTTGTAACACATTCAGTTTTATTAGCGAGGCGTATGATTAAGCATTTAAAACCCCCAGATTACTTATCTATTTAAGCACTTGTCGATTATCTACACTTATGGTTCAGAAAGAACACCCAGGCCTGCCAGTATCTACATAGATAGATCTACGAATGATCGACACATGAACTATATGCATTGTTTGGGACACACATGGGTCTGTGTATGCTAAAATCCGAAGTGTGAGCGCAGTGTTTGGGAACGTAGTGAATGAGTCATGGGGGATAGAGGTGCGTTATGTGACCGCATAATCGATACGGATCATGCAGTCCAATGTTGACATTAATTCATATTCCTCTTCTGCTCTCTTTCAATATTGCTGCCATCAAATAAGTGGTACCATTCACACTGTCATATATAAATTATTGACGGATTAAGCAAGCCCATGACAGAAAAAAGGGAGGGGGGTTCCAAAATAATATACGGACCGGATAAACAGTCCGGACATTGACGGGGAGTTTATGATTGATTGATTTTTGTTTAACGTCACACCACGAATATTTCACGTATATGGTGACGGCATCTGCCTGATGCGGGGAATACAAATTTTCACCTTTGCAACGGACCCACCCGAAGCAGTGTGGGATCTTTAACGTGCCATGCATACCACGACACGGGGCCTCGGTTTACACTGTCTCATCCGAAAGACAGGACACCGGCATGACCAGAGCGGGACTCAAACCCCGGCCTCCCGATCAGGAGCGAGCGCAATACCACTAGGCCACGCCGGATTCGAGTTTATGAATCCAAAATTAAAAGAAAATATTGTAATGCCATAGAAATCGGCGATTCGGGGGGGGGGGGGGGGGCATATATTATACTTTTTGGTCTGTCTGTCGGTGGCAAAAAAAAAAAAACCCCTTACGTATAATAATGTTCGTTCGTTGTGAATAGTAAGAGATACGGCTTTCATATTTCACATATGTATTCCTTCTGACTTTACCTTTTTAATTGAAACCAAATTGATTCACCTTTTGCAGTTCGAATTAAATAGTCATGTTACACAAAACATTTGATATGTTTAAACATTATTATAAGATTGTTTTAATAATGTTTAAACATATCAGATGTTCTAAATATTAGTGTAACTCTCAGATTGTTTTACCTGACTTTTAGGTGCCTGATTACCGCCCTGCCTCACCTGTTTAAAACTAGTGGACGGGCCATGATTAGCCTCCAGAATATATCCAGATTGAAAAAAAACCCAATTCTGTCAAGGATTCATAAAACCAATCTTTATTATAATTAGTATAATTATATTCTAAATACTTTCCCCCTTCTCTCTGGATGACAAAGTATAATAAACATAAACCTCGCCCTTTTGTCTGATATCTACCAGCGATTCCCAAAGTAGCATACAAGCACGCGAGTTTCATATCACATTGAATAAAATGTAGTTAGTGTTATCAATTTCTCTACATCACTTTTTATTCTGCATCCAGATTTTGTACCTGGGACGTCTCTCTCTCTTTCACCACGCTGGAACCTTTTCTTGTAATGTTCACTTGGCATAAAAAAACTCACAGCTTTATTATGTAAACGAATACGTGTATATGCCGTTTTCAACACTTCGCGGCTGTTCCATTCTGTTCTGATGGCTTGCATCGAAGATACAATTTTCCCTGTCGCATACAATCATGGTACTACTAGTTCTTGTAACTCTTGCATTAGATATTTCCGTGTCAGAGAAATTAGACCAGAGTTAAAAACCCTCACCATATACGTGAAATGATCGTGGAGTGACGTATTTAGCAATGATAATCAATCAAACAGATTTAAAAAGAGGGAAATACTAAGAGGAAGAGGCAAATTTAAGTAAGTACTTACATAGAGAAATTGGTTTTAGTGTGCATCTGCTACTTTTTAGTATTTGTGGGAGTGGGTACAATAAAAAAAATTCAGTGGGAGATTTAGGGGGGGGGGACGCAGAGGGAGGCCTCCCGGCAATGACCCAAAATTTTTAACAAAAAAACCCTGTATTTTGACCAATTATCTGTCAAAATCGACAAAATTCGCCCCTCGAACCCCCGGCAGAGGGCGCTGGATCACTCTCCAGGTTAAACTACATGTATTTAGGAGTGAAAAAAAGAAATGAAAGGATTCCTTTGTACATATCGGAAAGATGGGAGTAGGGGGTGGCCTTGGTTTGGATTACCGTTATTTGTCCAGAGGGTTATCCCCGTATTTATAAACTGGAATCCCATTAAGGTAGCAAGCTGAATCATTTTACTTCAGTAGATATGACGTTCGAAATCCCACCGTGCGCTCCCTGGTAATTTCCTATTCTCTGTGTTTGTATGGTATAAAATAAACCAAGTTTTCATGCTCCTTTCTGCATCTGACTTTTTATCTTATCATTTGTGGTAAAAGCGCCAGCGGTGGGATGGGTATTTTAGTCGAGTTCATGCGATTTGAAGGGTCGTTGGGCAGTTGGTCATACACGCTGAACATCCGAGGTGGGAGACATTACATGTATGCGAGTGCCCGTGTCAAGGATTCGCTTGGCACATGAAAATCCCTCAGTTGCCAATCACAAAAGTTCTCGGTTATTAAGCATGAATGTTCCTGACTCTGTGAATGAATTTCATGAAAGGGTAAAACAAGAATCAAACAGACATGAAAGGATATGCATGAACTACCAAAAATACATGTTCGTCGTGAAATGTAGGTACATGTCAGAGTTCGAAGTAGTTGTTACTCTGTCGCAGCGTTTTAAATAGTATGTTTACGTTCTTATAGCATGTCTTCTCCGTATTATATGTACTTAATTTCATCCCTATTTGGGGCAGCAGGGGGGGGGGGGGGGGTTGGTTCATATACCCTGCTGAATTTTACCATGGGGAAAGTCCGATATATTAAAGTTGTTGTGAGTTCCGACTTTTTTTTTTGTTTTCTGTTTGTTTGTTTGTTTGTGATTTTTCCTTTTTTGTTTGATTGTGGGTTTTTTTTTGTAATTTCCGAGGCAAGTTTTCAAGACTTTGTCTTCAGAAATATTCAAATTATAGCGATTTTCGGGCGTATAGATTTGGTGGGAAGGGCAGGAGCTACACCGCTAAAAGAAGCAGGAAGTAAAGTGGTGGAATATTCCGAGGTTACGAAATCGGGTTGCTTCCACTGGAGGGTTACCACTTTATCACTATACATGCACATAGTCAGTCCCTGAAAGTGTGTATACTTGAAACAAGGTAATACAGTGAAATTTGTGACTAAAATTAAGAAGAACGGTAACGAAGTTATTTCATATACGAGATTTTCGTTCTTCACACTTGCAGTCCTCATCGATGCGTTAATTATTGTACATCTGTTAAATTCCTCTTCTATTGACTTCCCTGGAGTGCCACATTGTATGATGAAAGAGATTCTGGAAGAGAACGCGAAATAGATTGATTACTGATAGCGACAGATCAACAAATTGCATCCTTGAATTTTAATGTAATAAGCTAGTATGGTGAAGTGGAATGCTTTGATTAGACGTTGTATATGGAGACAGAGTGTGATCTTATTTACTTCATTATATTTATACATTTACACGTTTCAGATGAGAATGTGGTGTTCTCAGATAATCAGGACTATTAATGTGGTCTAAGTGTTAATAGTGTAGGCAGAAGTGGGGTTTTACAAACGGTGGTGGTGTCGTGTTAGAATGCACTAGGATGTTTTGGCTTTTTAGCCCATGATCCACCGTTTATTACTTCCTTGTTAAACATTTGTACAGTAGTTCCTTTAATGACTTAGTATTTTGGTTTGTGTGTGTCAGATAAAGAGATAGCTGTAAGGGACACGTGCCGAACTGCCCACAATCCAAACGATAGTCCTTGTTTTTGAAACCTCTTGTGCGAAAATAAGTAAAATAGTTTTACATGTATGTATGGAGAGAAGAAGGCATACTGGATTGGCAACTCAGTGCTGCCTAAAGCTTTAATTATCTTAATTGCTTACATTGAACTTTTTAGGTACTTTCAAACTAAAGGCTGTAATTATTAGTACATCTATCTATTATTTGATATGGTTTATCTAATTTATTCATTGAGTGAGTGGTGTTCATCCCTCAGCACGATAAGCTCTTCTGTTTTACGTTTTAACATGTATTATACACATACCGATATAAACAAGAAGGTCGTATTACATCTTTGATATAAGCAAAGCTGCTTTGTGCATACCATGTTTATAGGTGTAACATTGACTGTGCAGCATACTTTAATTACTCTGTACAGTAATTAAGGTACCCTGATCATTTCCTGAAAACTTTCTCGCATATGGACACCATTATTTTACATATATCTTATGTATAATACAATTTTGGTTCAAAAACGAGTAGATTGTGCAGTATTACTATTAGACCAGTGACCATCCAAAGCTAGGATTTCCTGGTGTTCATACAATAGTGTTGTCGCTGTTTTTCAGGGAGTGATGTCCCTTAGCAGTTCGTCCAGCCAGCACAGCGGAATGAGTGTGGGTTCAGTGGATTTATCCACCTACCAGGAGGATTTAGAAAATGTCCTGGCGTGGCTCCTGGAGGCAGAGGAAATTGTCCAGAAACAGGAACCAATAGGAAGTGAGGTCAAAAAGGTCAAGACACAGTTTAATCAACATGAGGTTAGTAATCATTGTTAATTCCTCTAGCTCCTGTCATTACTATAGCTCCTGTAATTCCTGTAATTCCTCTAGCTCCTGTAATTCCTTAGTTCCTCTAGCTCCTGTAATTCCTGTACAGAAGTTGTATTCCTCTACAGCAGTAGCATTCTGAGTGCAGACCTCTATTTAGGTTTAAAACTAAGGTTACTGCTGTGAGCAGAATTTCTTTTAAGATAGAGTTTTTGAAATTTATCATTCATTTTAATAGAGATATCATAATGAACACTGGGTTTCTTCACTTCCTACCTTCTTCTCAAAAAGCGTAAAGCTGAAAAATATTTTTTTGATTTTTTTTATACCCCCGGATCGATAGATCGGGGCATATTGTTTTGTCCTGTCTGTTTATCTGTTTGTCTGTCTGTTGTCAACTTTAACCTTGGCTATAACTTTTGAACGGTGAGGGATAGAGACTTTATATTTGACATGCATACTCAACTAATGAAGCCCTTACAGATGACACGAAGGTCGATGACCTTTTGACCTTGACAATGACTTTCACGCTAAAAATAACTTTTTGGACTTTAGTGCCACTGAGGGCATTAGTGTTTCACAAACACAGCTTGTTTATTTATATAAATAAATATCACTGTGTTATGTAGCATTTATAATACTTTCAGGAACTGATGTTAGAGTTGACCAAGCATCAGGACAGTATTGGTGTAGTGGTCAAGGAAGGTAATGACCTCATTATGGAGAAGAAGGTGGGAGAGGAGGAGGCAGAGGAAATCAAGGTCCAGATGGGGCTCCTCAATAATAGATGGGAGGAGCTACGAATGGCCATGATTGACAGACAGTCACAGTAAGTGTGATTATTGTAGTATTAAATGATGGGGTTATAGGAGGAAAAAGAGGGGGTGGGGAATGGGAATGGGGGTTCTGTTTAATGAACATACGATCCATGAAGTAGAGGTAGAGGTAGTGTCATAAAGCAGTGTTAGAGGTTGTGACATGAAGTAGTTTTATCTAAAAATATCTATGGGATCAGACAATTTTGCCCACGCTGTTAGTTAGAGTATATAAAGCTAAATGACTACTTAATAAAAATTGTGATCAAGAGCAAACAGGAAAAAATGATTGGATAACATTTTATGCAACCATGTGCAAAGTGTTTACATATGGTATCTCCAGCACTTCTATCTCATTTCAATCCTCTCAGGTGTGTTTAAAGTACAGTGTATGATAAAATGTGTATTGTGATACCTTTCAAATTATCTTGTTACTATGCTTTCAATTATGCTCTGTAGAGAACTCCTTTGCTAATTTATTTGATTTCCTTTTTTCTCTTTGCCCCATCTCTAAAGATGAAATTAATGTGTTACTACACAGGGTCAGAGATCTGTGGTCAGGTTACATTTTATTTTAGAGGAGTGGTGATTTGTTCTTGAAACATACAAAATGTGAAAAGTTTAACCGCTTTATAAACTTTAAACTTGTGTCAACAAACACAACTACGATCTATGGATTTTTCAAAGTGAAAATATATAAGAATGTACATAACTTTGGCTTGGTTCCACTGGATGTTGTTCTGAACATGTTTGTTGAATTAATTTTCATCATTTTCATATGCCTGTGTGTGATATTCCATATATAATAATTGCATACACATATCTTAGAATTACTCAGCCTGTGAGTTCGAAGTTTGAATCTTCTATCATTTGAAGTTACATTATTAGAGGATGTTAAACATTCTTCCGTTTAATGTTTAGTTCGCCGAGATCAAGAGAGTTTTTACAGTTTATAATTTCAAATTCTTTTGCACATTCCACTTCATACATTTTTCTCACATGCTAGCTACATTGTTATCTCGTCAACTTCAGAATTTTATTTCTTTACAATTCTTTAGGAATATCGTTCAAGCTTTTATGTAAATACACATGTACAAATATAAATATGCAGAGTGAAAGATCATGTAACATAGGCAGTTCATACAAGCTTTAAATACCGGATGACAGAGGATATTTAGAGGTGGTTACCAGTCTTTGGAGGTGTTGATGTAATGATACAAATGTAGTTATGACATATTGATGTCACATTGTTGATAGAGCTCTTGACTTGTGGCATGGTGGTTATGGGTTCGAAGTCTGATGTGCAAGTTTTTAATTCTGAGAATGTTTTAAGAATCGTGGTATTACTGAACAGTTGCTGAATGTTAAAACAATGCACTAAGCAATCATTCAAATATATATACGCAATGTGCATCTGATGCACAAAAGCTATATCTGTATATTGTTCTTCGAGTTATTAGAATACAGGAAAATGATGTATTTATTGATTTACAACCCTATATGGGACTTTTTATAATATGCACAGAAATTACATCATCTATACTTTGTACTGGAAGATCTCTATTTCTGGCCAGCTTCATAGTTTCTATCCCACAGCTTCTGTGGCTTCCATAATCTAGCTGCTCCCACTACCTGTTTTGTTTTCAATTACTGTGAATTATTGAGATTACCATTTGAAATAGTGAAAGTGATATGATTTACATAATGAAAAATAGATGGTGCTCAAGTTATTACTGGTAATAGAATGTTTAGATGTTGCTTCGAATGTTTGCTACGTTTTAATATTTTCAGCAATATAAGTAATTATTTAAATCAATCTGAAATAAATTAAAAGTATTTCATCAATATGAATATTAATCATACTTGATAATGACCAGAATAGGTTTCCACTAATACAGTCCTATGTATCAATACATGTAATCCTCTGAGAATAAATCGACAAGTGAAATGTACTTTATGGAGTATTTTTGCATCGTCAGACAGAACCTGTGTTAACATACCTAACAGAAACATTTCTAAAGAGGAATAATGATAGAGAAGTACTTTGCTTTGATCTGATGAGATAGTTAAAGGTTAGGGAAAATCGTCAGATGATACTTAAGTCTTGTATAGAACGAAAAAAGTGTCAATAAAATAGGGTAATTGTCTTTGATATGAGTGATCTTTGTTTGATCATGCTGTAAAACCCTGCAATTTCCAGACAAGATTTTCTGTCTTATGGTAATATTCGTTCCATGGTTTACATGTAGCTTTAATTGTCCTATCACATGTATAGAGAAAACTGTTATTTCATATGTTTAAGTGTTGGTTGGTTGATCAACTTTGAGTTTTTATAAGCCTGTTGCAAACAGATGCATTATGGTACGGCACAGTCTGTCTGTGGGTCTGTAAGTCTTCATCACTTCAGAGCTTGTAAACAAGATACTGATTGAATGGTTTGAACTAAGATCAACGCATTTGGGACATGTACTTCGTATGACAGGAGGACATCTTTTATACTTCAGGGTTAGAGGTCAAAGTTCAAAGGTCACATAAACATTCTTGATAAAAGACATAAACAAAATTCATTGGTGTGTATGCTATTGATTCTCTGAGGATAATAACAGTTGTAATTTTTCGAATTTAAGGATAAAAGGTCAAGGCCACATTGATAAACTTTGAAAAACTATTTGGGCTAGGATAGTCAAACTTGATATATGTACACTGTAATACAGGTTGGATACCTATTATTTTCTAAAGATAAAGGTCGAGGTCATTTGCTAAATATGCATACTTCACCTTCAACACTTTATCCAGTTATACTGCTACATTTATAGGTAGCAGAAAGGGGGGGATGTTGTAAAAACATTATCAGCTCACCTGACCTTCATCATTGATCTATATTAACATTAAGCTTTTTTGTTTGATATTCTAGAAATCTGTAATGTGTAGAAGAAATACGGATTTGATAGGTGTCAGGTTTGCAAGACATGCACCTGTTGTGCAGGATTATTTAAAAATATCCTTATCTAGACAAGTTCAACCATATCCACTCCCAAGGAGTGTGATAATATTTTGAAAATGGAGATCCCCATCCTCACTACCACATAATTTCAAGAATCCAACACTGTTCAGATGAGACATGTGGACATTGGGCCTCTTGTTGAGCATGATAGTTTACATATTGCAATTAACAAGTTATATTCCATTCTTCATTTCTTACCTTAAATTTCTTCATAGCCCTCATTCCCTCATGGATGCTCCCAGATAAATGAATAAATGAATAAATATGTAAAAAGAGATAAATCATTGCAAAATGCCCTCCCATAACAGCTGAACCATTTGTAAAAACATTATTTTTCAAGATTTTCTTGGTAATTGAAATGTTTTAGGTTCTCAGTGGTGCGTTTATATTAAACAAACAGATACAGAAAAAAAAGAAACATTCTTCTGTGTGTTTAATTCTTTCAGAAATTGATTACATAATACAGAGTGAATGCATCGTCATTAAAACATCATCACGACTTAATTATTGCATTCTTTGCCATGTACAATGTATTTGAGACTGCACCTCTGGCTTGATTTTGTTTGGGAAAGATGTGTTTTGGTAATTTCTAACATAAAACAAATCACTATAGCTGAGGCGTAATTTATACCCACAGTGTTATGTAATCACCAGTTATAAAGACTCCATGATTTCCTTTCGTCAAAATCCCTATGAATTCCTCTCCATGGTTACTTGTAAATCTTCGTCTTTAAAGCTGGGATAAATTGCTTTTTGAATGCTTTGAGAAGTTACCCTAGTGCTTTCTCAATAGATTTTGTATCTAAAACACAATAAGGCATTGTGGAATTTACATCATCGTTTGAGAGTTTCCTAGGTATTTTGGTGTTAATTTCGCTAGAAATGTTTGTCAGGATTAAAGATATACCTGAGATGAAAGCAATTTCATGGATTTTCTATTTGCTCTTGTATAGTGCAGGTGTCTACATTTGTGAATATGGAACTTCTTTAACACTGTAAAATGCCTATAAGTGTTTATCTCATTATGTAAGGTATACTACATATAAAGTTTCATTGAAATCTGCACAACTAAGAGATGTTTTTTGTTCATGGAGCATGTGTGTAGACATTGTTTAACTTTGGTTTATGACAAGAAGTTGTAATATGATAGGGTATTACAGAGTGAAACTGAGATTGGTTTGATGTTCAAGGTTTTAGTTTTAGGGGAGCAGTTTTGGATGAGAACTGCCAAGATTTCTGAACATAAGTGTAAGTTTGTAAAATGATATATGGTGCAGTGTTGTGGCAAAGCAGGATTCACCCCTACACCCTTCAAATTTTGACTTTATGTTCACACTCATGATCAATCCCCTGTCTCTTTTTTTCCAAAATTTAAGAAAGAGATGATTAAACATGTTAGCAAGACCGAGCAGTAGTTTTTAAAGGAAGGGAGGGTTTCACACATACGGGGTTAATTCTTTATTTTTGATGGATAAAATTTGCCAACCAAAGGGGATTTCCAGCCCTCAGAACTGTCTTGATCCTTGCATGCATTTTCTTTTGAGAGTTACATTTCCCATTTCCATTTAACTGAGTACTTCATATGTCCTTCACCTTCCAATGATAAAATTTTTCATCTTCCATACATTCTTTTGAGAGTATCACATAACACACATTCTTATATATCCAATATATTAAGATGGGAAGTTTATCTACACATCTATCAGGGAGATTTAAAATGCTTTTAATATTCTGTTTACAAAACAAGCAACTTGAGAAGAGCAAACATATAAAATTTAAATACATATTTATATGCATATATACTTGCTCGTAAAAATCTTCATATTGACCTTGTGTGCTGCAGATAAATTCTCACTAAAGGTGACTTTTACGATGGAGTTCATATGTTTTAAGAATTACAAAAATGTTGGGATGTCAAGATTTAGGGCAGCCTCTAAGTGATTGTTCTCTATTGATAGCTCATGTATTTTCTGGTATGCTTTTGTGGGGACTTGAGGATTATGAAGTTTGGAACCAGTGGAGACAGATTGACTCTAATTCTCTCATATGTAGAAAATATTGTAATAAGATTTTTTCCTCACCAAGCCCATCTCTGTTCTAAATGGGTTCATTTTGTAGGTGTAAGTGTTAATGAAGATGGGTACATTTTGTAGGTGTAAGTGTTAATGAAGATGGGTACCTTTTGTAGGTGCAAGTGTTAATGTGAATGTAGCTTGCATCAACGCAGTATGATTTAAGACATGCGAATCGTTGAATTAAACAAACAAACTATGAATAGCACAATAGTATACATGTTTAGTGCATATCATTTTGTTACAGAAAATTTGTATTGTTTGTCACAAAGATACTTCAAATTAAAATCCCATTGTAATGAAAGTTCATGGGGTGCAACTTCGGAATAAGATCTTCATTCATGGGCAAGATACATGTACCGTTAGGAAGTGCAAGGGTTACTTTGATTATTATCTTTAAAAAACTCCTATTCTGAGCGGAATTTTGTAAGGAGTGTTTTATCGTTGACTGTATCTGGAAATTGATTTGCATCAGCGGTCATGTGTGAGTTACGTAATACTTGTCACCATGCAGTTGGCTTTTGACTGCAAGTGTCTGAATTTCACAAGGGTTTTATCTCAACCTGATTAAATTCAAATTTGTTTTAAGCTGATGTTGCATAAAAGGATCTAAAGAGAAATTAAAGGATATTTTATAGTTTGTGATCTATTGCGCATAGGCAAGTAGAAGATGAGAGTAATCATTCCAGACTCTCATTAGTTTATCTGCCAGTATTGTAGTGCTAATAAATTCAAAGACAAGTTTAATCTTCCACAGATCTTCACAGTGAGATAAGAGTGTGGAATTTACATACATACGGAAGTTTACATGTATATCTATCAATAAATTTAATTGGAAAATGTTTGCATCATTTTGCAAAAGAGTTTTTTGTACATTTTGTTGAAAGTTTGTTCATGTCAATGTCATTGATGAGGGAATTTCATGAGTTATTTTGTTTTGTTTAGACTGCAGAAGAAGCTGATGCTTCTCCAACAGAAACAGCTTGATGAGTTGGCAGCCTGGATGGCTGACATGGAGGAGCAGATCAGCAATCAGGAGTCAGTAGGTTCTGACCTAGAAGCCATACAGCAGCAAGTCAATAAACACAAGGTATGTACTGTATTGTTATCCTCTTGCAAAAAAGTCAAGGTCATATTGCAGAGGTGGGTAACATAACACTTTGTTACCTAACCCCAGAGGTCAGCATATAGATATTTGGTATCTGAGTCATATGGTTACTAGGTGTATTGTTTGCTCTGGATCATAAGATATGAAGTATATTATTATTCCCTCCCAGTCCCAACAGCATTGCAGGGGGATATAGTTAGGGTCCTGTTCATGTTGAGTGCATGCGTGTGTCTCTTACAGAACATTGAAGACAGTCTAGAAGTCACAGTTTTGGCCCTATTGGGTTCATACCTTACATGTGATTTTACTATAAGGAGAGAAAGATCCCTATAGATTTTGGGGTTGAAAGGTCTAAAGTTAGAATCAATAGAGGTCATCATAAAAAAATTTTGTAGACACTCTATTTTAGCCCTGTTCGATTCATACTTCTTTAGTATATTGAGAGGAAGATCCCTATTGAATTTTATGGTCTAAAGGTCAAAGGTCAAGATAAATTTAGTACCATGGATTGTGCTGCCGTGCGAGGAGATGCCACACTTGGTGTTGCCTTTGTTTTTGTTTGTTTCACTGTGACCAGCTTTAAAGCTTGCTATTACCTTGAGCTGTGAAAGATACGGAATTCATGATTCATCAGCGTAATACTTTTCTCATGAAGCCCCTTTACTTGAAGTATAACCTAACTGTGACTGTTAGTGACCTTTGAACTCGGATAAAATAGACCCTTTCACGTTAACTGCAGGACTGACGTTTTGAGTGGCAAATAGTTACGTTTCCCATAAAATTTTTGACATCATAATAAAATATTGATTGTCTCTTTCGTCATTTTGTGGGAACAGTAATGATTTTGCTTCCAAAACATCAGTCCCGCAGTTAACATGAAAGGGTCTATAGTGCAACTTAGAGATAGTAAAGTTTTATATTATCAATAGGTATTTCTTTCACATAATCAGATCATGTCTCAGTCATAAATTTTTTTTATATATAGATTACTGTTATTTGTAAAATGTGATTTTCAGAAAATTCAGGAGGAATTGGAAGTGCAACAGAAGAGAGTGGATAGCTTACATGATATGGTGGTGATAGTAGATGATGCAAACACTGAGTCAGGTATGAAAACTCTTTGTCAGCATTATAGAATGATGATAGTAATAGTATTAAAGCTTTGAGCAGTGCATGTCATGACTAGTTTGATTGCTTATATTGATGAGTGACAGGGCAGTCTATCCATCAATTCCATTATTGACTTCATGCCTGAAGTCATGTAATTTTCTTGTCAGTGATCAAAGTTAATTTTTGAGAAAAAAATTGATATTATTCATGAAGTCTTGCTCAATTTATGAATGATTTTTTATATCATACTAATGTTTGTTTGAGTCATGTGCTGTTGATTTAATTGAAATTTGAAACATGCATTTGTAATGCTACATTGGGAAAAATTCTTGAAAATAAAAAAAAAAAAAAAAAATACCAAACATCCTGATAATGTCCCAGAATATAATTTCAGTACATATAATATATTATGTGTCACAAAAATAGTGTAAAAACAATAAATCATATAGCTAAAAGAAACTTGAGTAGATGTAACATATTAGTATTGCCATGAGAAGGATGAGAAATCCATCCAAAATCCTGGGAAAACAAAGGTAAAAATTGTATACAAAGCAAAATAAAAAATGCTTATTTTCATGAATTAAGCGATAAGTTCCTGAATATTGCTTAGAAAAAGCAAGTAAATATATATAACAGAATTGGACTAGATTAGATATTATTACACCAGTTTAAAACTTCTTTCAGCCTGTGAAGCTATGGAAACCCAACTACAGCATCTTGGGAAAAAGTGGGCTGCTATATGTAATTGGACAGAACAAAAGTGGTTAATGTTACAAGACTTACTTCTGAAGTGGCAACATTTCTCAGAGGAGCAGCATAAGTTCTCTGATTGGCTGGCTGAAAAAGAGACTATCTTGAGTCATATGATCAAGTGTGACCTTTCTGATCCTGATACAGTTATTAAGCAAGTTAAAGATTTGAAAGTAAGGAATTTTTTTTAAATGTCATAAAATACCTGTAGTTTTAATATTTAAGGAAATGGTGTTGTTATATAAAGTCGTAAGTTGATAAGATTACATCCATGTAAGATTATCACTGCATATTAGATCTAGTGCAATTTAAAAATCAGTAAATGATAATCTTACAAAGAAATGAAATGTTTTAGCAGATTCCATATTTTAGCAGATTCATATATTAGCAAATTCCATATTTTAGCAGATTACATATGTTGGCAGTGTTTTTACTGTCGTGTGTGCACTTATTCATGACTATGCTAAAGTAGATGTTTAAAACCTAGGCAGAGAGCCAAACACACACTTCTCTAACTATTACAAACACCTACTTTAAATGTTTTGCTCAAATTTTATCCCTCTAAAATAAGTATATTTATATAGAATGACTTTTACAAACTTGATAGATTAATTTTTTATTTGTTTCACTTTATTTTTCCTTTAGTCAATAGAGACAGACATGGTTGTGCAAGTTCAGAGGTTTGATCAACTGACTGAGTGTGGTCAGCAAATCGTTCAGTATGTTGATAATGAAGAAGCCGTCCAGAAAATCACTTCCCAACTGGAGGGATTTCAGGAAAGATGGGAACAATTGGTACAGCAAATGGAACATCAGAGTAAACAGGTATGGCATAGAAGACAGGCTTTTATAATGAAATTGGTTTAGATATTAGAGAGGTTTTGGGGACTGAGCAAGTTTTTAGCTCACGGGTCCAAAAGTCTGGAGAACTAAACCTTTCACACATGGATACCTTGTTGAAGGAGTTTTCATTTGAACCACAACTTTTGACCTTATGATCTTTACATTAAAGTTGGATAACTTTTGAACCATGAGGGCTTTGGCTATGAAGTTTTACACATGGATACCTTGTGGCAGACTCTTTCATTTGGGATAAAGATTTTTTACCTTTTGACTTTGACCTTGGAGTTTGACCTACTTTTCAAAACTAAACTTAGCAATAGCTTTTGAACCAAAAGGGAAAAGGCTTTGAAACTTCAGACATGGATACCTTGTGGAAGGCCCTTTCATTTGGACCACGACCTTTGGCCTTGCAGTTTGACCAACTTTTTCAAAAATTGTAACCTTGGCTATAACTTTTGAACCAAGAGGGTAAAGTTTTAAAACAAGATACCTTGTGACCTTGACCTTGGAGTTTGACCTACTTTTCAAA
Organism: Pteria penguin; assembly: GCA_035048485.1. Classification (NCBI taxonomy): domain Eukaryota; kingdom Metazoa; phylum Mollusca; class Bivalvia; order Pterioida; family Pteriidae; genus Pteria; species Pteria penguin. The sequence continues at coordinate 63,259,131 of CM068581.1, read as the reverse complement.
AACTTTAACATTGTTTACAACATTTGAACCAAGAGGGGTAGGACTTTGAAACTTGACACATGGATACCCTATGACAAGAAATTTCATTTAGTACCTTAGCCTTTTTACCTCGACCTCATTTCCAAAATCTTTAACCTGGGCTATATCTTTTATTCAAATAAAGCTAAGGCTTTGATACTTCACTCATAGATTCCTTGTGAAAAGAAATTTTATTTGATACCATAGTCTTTGACCTTGTGACCTTGATCTTTGACCTACTTTTAAAAACTGAAACATTGGCTATAACTTTTGAACCAGAAGAGATGGGACTTTGTGTTGTCTTCTGACAACTCTTGTTTCTTAATGCTGTAGTCTCTAACTTTCAGCAAGTTTTATTAATTTGACAAGGTTTGAACCTCACCACTTGATGAATTTTACATGTTTTCCTGTTGATTTTTTATCTTTCTCAGATTCTCCAATAACTTATTTAACATAACATTGCCTCCATCAGATGTTTGATTCAAAATAAAGCATTGAAGGAGATGACTTTATATAAGATATTTTTCTTGTTGTCAAATCCTTTAATGAAATGTATTGTCTATTAATTTGATGTATATATTACAAAAAATTGATAGTGTAAACCTCACCTATCCTCTTTGTGTCCATAGGCACATAAGGCCCCTTAACAACCTCATCTATACTCTTTATGCCCATAGGCAGGTAAAGCCCTTTAATAGTAGGAAGCTCATCTATTCTCTTGCGCCCATAGGCAAGTAAAGCCCTTTAATAGTAGGAAGCTCATCTATCCTCTTGTGCCCATAGGCAGGTAAAGCCCTTTAATAGTAGGAAGCTCATCTATTCTCTTGCGCCCATAGGCAAGTAAAGCCCTTTAATAGTAGGAAGCTCATCTATCCTCTTGTGCCCATAGGCAAGTAAAGCCCTTTAATAGTAGGAAGCTCATCTATCCTCTTGTGCCCATAGGCAAGTAAAGCCCTTTAATAGTAGGAAGCTCATCTATCCTCTTGTGCCCATAGGCAGGTAAAGCCCTTTAATAGTAGGAAGCTCATCTATCCTCTTGTGCCCATAGGCAGGTAAAGCCCTTTAATAGTAGGAAGCTCATCTATCCTCTTGTGCCCATAGGCAGGTAAAGCCCTTTAATAGTAGGAAGCTCATCTATTCTCTTGTGCCCATAGGCAAGTAAAGCCCTTTAACATTATTAAGGTATGAATCATTTGTATATCGATTTGACAATGAGATATATAAATAGCGTTCTTACAATATCAACTTAAATAGTAATACATGTATAGTAATACGTATGCAAATTTGTTGCAAATACAGCAGGGTTATATTTAATGCAAGATTGTTGCCCCCTGTCACATTTCAACACTTTTATTTTTTAAGATTGCTAGTTCAGGAGTAGAGTTGAGTAAAGTCTCACAAGAAATGATGACTGAGTTCTCTGAAGAAGGAAGATTACGTCAGCCGCCCAATACTGCGAAAAAGAGAAAAGTAAGTTCAGCCACTCGATCAGAGTTTGAGACGGAACTACAGAGCCTGAAAGAGTGGTACGATAAGGTGGAATCTACTCTGGATTTACTGACAAAGGATGAGGAATGTGAACAGTTCACGGTCGAGGAACAGTTAGTTTTAGTGCAGGTAGTAATCTTATATAAATACTTATCTTACAATGGAAGTTTTCCATATATAGAATAAGTGTCTGATTTTGTGTTTTCATGCAGGAATGAATTACAATGAATTTCAAGCACTTAAACTCAAAATACAACTTTGATGACGTCGCACAAGATTAGAAAAGTCACACATTTCATTATGATGTAATAAGCATAACAATCAAAAGTCTGCCAAACATTGCTTTCTGTGCTGAAAAGTGGATAAAATATGGGGCATTATGATGTCACCGATCAATGTTAAACAACGTATGTCTTGAAAGCTTTATCTCGGGCAATTACAGTGGTTGTGCATATATATCAAAATAGGGCTTAGTGTTTGTCATGAATTTTTACTTAAAGTATGAAAAATGTGGATGGTAAAGAATGAATGCAGGAAATGAAATCAAATTTTATGAAACAAATCATCTTATTGTGAGGTTTTTACTGAAGTCTTGCCTCTTGCTATCTGTCAGGGTAGGTTTGTTTCAGCCGTTAGGTAAAAGATTATATTATATTATTACCATTATTATTATTTTTATTATTATTATTATTATGATTATTATTATTATCATTATTATTATTATCATTATCATTATTAGTATTTATTGTTATTATTATCATAATTATTATTCATATTATTTTTATAATTTTAAGGTGAGTATTGCGCTTTGGCTGGATTATTTTATAGATGTTCGAAGGACTTTTGTATTCTTATAGGACACAGAGAATGAGGTACAGAAACACAAATCAAAGCTCCAGAAAGTTGTATCATTGGGACAGTTAGTAATAGGAGAACTCAGAAATTGTGAGTATTGTCTATAATGTATAGATTTTATTATGCTCCCCGAAAACTTTAGGGGGAGCATATAGTTGCTGTTGTGTCCGTGTGTCCGTCCGTCCGTCCGACCTCATATCTCCTAAGCCTTTCATCAGAATTTGATCATACTTCACCAAAATATCATTTAGGTTAAGGGCTTTTGGACAAAAGTCACTCAAGGTCATTTCTGAAAGGACAAGGTCACTTATTAACTCAGACTTAAATACCATGAAGTACGTATATCTCCTACACCTTTCCTCAAAATTTGATCATCCTTCATCAAAATACTATTTAGGTTAAGAGCTTTTGGAAAAAGGTCACCGAAGGTCATTTCTGAAAGGTCAAGGTCATTTATTAACTATAACTGAAAGTAACATGAAATACTTATATCTTTACCTTTCAACAGAATTAATCATACTTCACAAAAATGATCTTTAGATTAATGACTTCTGGACAAAGGTCACTCAAGGTCATTCTTGAAAGGTCAAGGTCACTAATTAAGTATGACTTAAAATACCATGAAGTATGTATATCTTCTACTCCTTTCTTCAGAATTTGATCATACTTCACCAAAATATTATTTAGGTTAAAGACATAGGTAAAAAGTTCACTCAAGGTCATTTCTGAAAGTTCAGGGTCACTTATTAATTATGACTTAAAATACAATGAAGTACTTATATTTTCCTACACCTTTCATCATAATTTGATCATACTTCATCAGAAATGTTATTTAGTTTAAGAGCTTTTGGACAGAGGTCCATCAAGGTCATTTCTGACAGGTCAAGGTCACGATAAAAAGTTTTATTTCATAACTAATCAAGGTCAAACTTACTCATTTTAGTTTAAAATACTGTGATCACTTTTTGTTCTACTGTTGACTTAATTGGATATCCGTATGATACATTGAGATTTGAAATTGTCATCTCTTAATACAATGATTTTCTGTATATTGAGTCATTCATCTCCTTCATTATTGCTGTGCTTCTTAGAGCATCCATCAGTTTTACTGATTTTTTGTATATGAATTGAGTTATCAATTTCCTGCATTATAACTGCCGTTTGGGGAGCATATATCAATTTTACAGATACTCTTGTTTTCTCTGAGAATACATATACCATGTACATACACTTCTAGAAGTAGAAAGATGACAACCTATCTGTTATATTTTTTCTATACCTTGAATGAGTTCTGTTTTCAAAGTCTTTTGTAGATTCTTATGAGGAGTATTATCTACTGTGGGTTGTTATAATATTTCAAATCGGTTTTTTGGATGTTCAGTATATTTTCAATTTTTCCTTGAAATTTTTAATCATTCTGGAAGATATATATACAGATTAAATTTAATTATCTGTGTAATTATAGGAAGAGTTTAATAAAAAGAAATTTGTTTTCATTAGCTGATGACAATCCAGAGGAAGTGGAACATGTCATAAAAGAGTTAGAGAATCGATGGGAGAGACTAGAAAGTCTGTTATCGAATACCAAGTCTCGAGTTGCCATGAATTTACAGACTAAGAAGTTTTATGATGAACTGCAGGCATTAAAGGAGCTGGTTGTCAGCTACGAGAAATGGGTGGGATCTGCTGAACCTATTGCAGAAGAAGCCCTAGAAATTACCAAACAACTAGAGCAATGCAGGGTAATGATTTGAATTGTATTCAGAATTATGCATTTTGTCAATTTCTAATGACTTTATTGCTGTTCTGACTGCATAAATAGAATTGAATATTTTGTTATGCATGGACTATGTACTTCCTTACCTTAGTAACAAGAAACAATCAATATTTACAAATTTTCAGCCACTTCGTCTTTATCAAGTGAAAGTATTAATAAAAATTTGTGGATGTTTAGTGTTTTTTGTTACTTATTTCATTCATACTTTCCTTCGCATAACTTTTTATTATTTTTTCTAAAATAGTTTACACATACCAGGTTTTGATGTGAGTAACTCATCTTTGGATATATATTTTAGATAAAGTTAAAAGCAATGAAATCACACGAAGATCGACTGGAACAACTGAATACAAATGCTGTCTACCAACTAATGGGAGATAACCCATCTGCAGAACAAATACAAACTGATCTCAAAGATTTCTCACAAAGATGGCAAGATACCTATAGCAGAATCTGTAAGTTTTACTGAAAAATCAACTATTTATTCTGTCATTGATTTGGATAGTGATGGTAAATTGAGTATGCAAGTGGAGGTAGGGATAAAGGTAAAGATATCACCTACATTGTGCCACTTCATAAGTAGCAGTATGACAAAAACTTCAGTGTGGATAAGTAACAATTTCAGTAACTAAACTTTATATTTGTTGACAATCAGTGTTAAGTTTATGAATGGAATTTGATCTGATTGTTCATATAATCATTATCTGAATATACATCAGTGAAGAAGAATAATAAACTGGTTTGATGTGCTGCCTGCAAAATATAGGGACGTCTGTCTGGTTGAATAGTGTAGGGAAGCCAGGATGGGTTTAATGTACATATCTTGCCTTGTACATTCCTATTGGGAAAGCTTCTGAGCATCACCCTCTAATGGAGACAAATTCCTATATAGGAAATTAAAAGTTTTGAGTAGGTATATGGGCATTGTCTTTTGGTAGAGGTTGATTGATATTCAGGCCTTTTGTAGTTTTTATTTTAACAAAGTTTTAAAATGAATAACAAAATATGCAGTACATGATATATGACACTCGGTGTCCACATCCAGATATTTGTTCACATGTGAACATGAGTGTTTCTGTTTACTAATTTAATTCATACTTTCCTTCAGAGGATTACTATATGCAGAATTTATTTTAGGATTTTTTTTTCCAGACAAAAGACAACAGGATCTCATGGATGCCCAGGAGAAAGCTCCGTCTAAGACCTATCTGGAGGCGATGAATGCTCTGATGACCTGGGTTAGCGGAATAGAAAAGATTGTCGACACAGAAATCTTTGTAGTGGACAGCAGTGAGGTAATGGAGCAGCAACTTCTTCAGTATAGGGTAAGTAGAGATAACTCTGTGAGATTATTGAAGTGTGTAAAAGCATCATAATAAATTTCTTACCTAATTTGATGTTTTGGGGTTTATTCAATTTTTGTTTTATGTCACACCAAGATTTTTGCACTTATATGGTGACAGAGTTTAGACCTTATAATGCAAAAGACCCATCCAAAGCAGTAAGGAATCTAATATGTGTCATTCCTATCATTATTTGGAATTTTGGTTTTTAATGTCTCATCCAAAAGACAAGACACCACTGAGTCACTGGATGGAATCGATCCAAAGACCTCTCAATCATTAACTATGCACCTTACTGATTGGGCTATGCTGCCTTTACCCAATTGGAAACAAATCACATTGTGTAAAGCCATTTAAATCGTCTGAGAAGTGTGTGCATATAATAATCAATTTATCCATCTTTCTTTGACATTCAAAATCTTTTATAAACATGTCAATACATCACAGTTACCTGCTATAATATTTTTATTCTTTACTAAATCTCTGTCTTAGTAAAACAAGCTGTGAGGATCTGCTCACAGTGATCTTTGTTGTGTAACAATCATAGTACTACAATGATCTTGACAGCTAATTTACATTAGATTTCAACAAATCTCAGCCATGGAATCCTGTCAGCCAATCAAAGTAATTTTTCTCCTCTTTAGGGGTTACAAAGTGACCTTCAGGAACATCAAAGCAGTCTGAACTACATTAACACCACAGGGAAAGACCTGCTCAGTAAAGCCACAGGGGAGAAGGCCACAACACTGGACCGAAATCTAAAAAGCGTCAATGCCAGATGGGAACATGTGGCTGAGGTCATAGGTCAACGTCTTGACAACCTAGAAAAGGCGTTGGGACAGATTAAACAGTTCCAGGTATAGTGATGTTAGTTTGTTATTGTGAGATATCCGCATGTGATTGGTTCATTTCTGTGTGTAGTTTTATTTTTGTATGTGCATTTCATAATGCGTTCTGTATTTAGATGTAATTGTTTTGATTTCAATACATATTTATGTAGCTATTATTATTTATTTATACAGTATAAATATAAAATATCTGTATATGGGTATATTATGGTTGATGTATATAGTAAATATTTATGTACTGGTGATTAAAGTACAGTAGTGAAATGTTAATTGATGTTTGTGTGTGATTCACATGTACATGTGTGTTATGTATGTCTATCTGTCGGTCTTTCTGTGATGTTTTGTTTTTCGCTTTACTAATCAGTGTATGGTTCTGTCTGAGTTCTTTTTTATGACAGTATCAAGTTTTAAGTCATTGAATGTACATTCACATGTACCTTTTATGTTTTTTTTCTTTTTTTCGCAATATTTTCTTTAGTTTCTTACATACATTAAGTAAAAGTATTTTTTTCATTAAAGCTTTTTATTATTTTCAGTTCATTTTGAACAATGCATTTATAAGGTGCTTATAATGTATTAAAACTTCCAAGTTTTTACTTACATTGTTATTTTCATTTTAATATTGTTATTTCTTTCAAAAACAAAACTATAAAAATAGTTGTTAAAACATACGTAAACGAAAAGATATAAATTGAGAGAGATAAATAAGATTTAATTAACAAATGCTAGTAATAACAAATTATATAGAAAATGAAAAAATCAGAACCCATATCAGTACGATAGAAGTAGAATGACAATGAGTACTTTTGCAGTATTGGTATACATATTTTTACACAGAACCAGGTCGTTGGGATTGAACGTTGGATGGAGGAACTTGCTGTATTTCTGCATGCTCCTGACCCTGCCACTGGGGATATAGCCAATTTAACTGCACATTTGAACGAAAGCAATGTAAGATCACTAATTCACTCACATTGATATCATTTATGTCACATGATGCAGGAATTTATGTATTTATTTTACTGCCTTTCCAATAAGATACAATATTGGATAATTGAAGTGGTTTTCACTTCCTTCAGTTTAATATTATCATAAAAACACTCTGTATCCATTAATTTTGACCACCTGGTCTTTATCTCTTAGAATTTATTTACAACGAAAGCTTGTAGCAACAGCAATGGAATTGCCATAAACAATTGTATGTTTTCTGAAAACCACTAGATAGACCAGGTGGCAAAAATTCAAGGCTATAGTGTTTTTTTATTAATTTTATCAAACCCCTAATGGAGGATTCTAAGTAATATCAATTGTTTGAGTGGCGAGTTATTACTCATTTTAAATTTAAAAAAACCCCAACTTAATATAGATTTATATGATATTGTAAGTACTTATTTATAAGGCAAAATGCATTTATTACATCAGTGACTTATCAAGCAAGGTAGTTTTTTAAATCCTGGATAAATTCCTGCTAATTAGTTTAACAGTTCACTGTCAAATTAACATTCAGTAAACTGTAGAATGGAATATATTCTTGGGTAAATAAATTTATGAAAAATTACTGAAGAAATTTAGTCTTTGTAATTTTATGCATAATTTGATACATTTGAATTCTTTGTCAAGTATTTCATAATATTGATTTAGTTTATGATGAGTATAAATTATTACTGACAGAAAAAAAAAACATCTCTTATTGTGTGTATCCATAAGATCTCTTATTTTGTATTTTAATGGATATGGTCCATTCTACAGTAGACAACTGAACTTCATTGTATAATATATATCTTTTTCTTAGTATCATATATCTTTACTTAATGTATCATTTTTCATGCATTGATGCAAAAGAATCACTGAAACAATCACATACAGGTACATGAATTTGGAGGGATTTTTTTTTTTGGATATATATACATGTAGCATAAATCAATTTTTTGTAGCGAAGTCTTTATTTTCGCTAAAATTCATAAGCATGACTGACTCCATCAAAAGATCAAGTCTTCAATGTAAAAAATGTATTGCTTCTCATAAGAAATTTGTTTCACAAGTACAATCATCTTGAAATCCATGCAAAAATAAAGTTACAAAAAATTTAAGTGTTTTTTGTATTCATGGATAGTTGATTGCCTTATATTTCTGCTTTCAGTGCATAGAGGAAATAGTTTTCTCAGCATTGACCATTATGTTGTATGGTTTGGTTCATATGATTAATATTGGTTTACTGAATAAAAAACAACAGCTGATCTCAAGCTGAAATAGATCTTTGTTTATATCTGAAACCTAATTTTTTTAGAAATGTGTGAAAGCAGGTATTCCATTTTTTTTTTTTATTTTTTTTTTTTTTGACTTTTTTTCTAATTTTTTTTTATCATTATTTTATTTTTTTTTTAAGAGAGAAATGATTGGATAGTCCAAATTTTTTAAAACTAATTCTTTGCAGTAAAAATTTATAGAGAAGACATGTCCTGAGAAATAATCAGTCTTATTTATCTTTATAAATTAGAAATCTAAAAACTTTCAACATGATATCAGTTACAATGGGTATACAGATCTATGCAGTGTCGCAACTTTTTAAATGTATATCACATAAAAAAAATCATCAGATTTTCTCAATATCTAGAAATAGCAATCTGTTCTCTTAATTTCCTGTAAAATTGAGCAAAGCTTGTGCATGTAATATTCTTAACACATTATCATTGTTTCTTATAACAGATCGCATCATGATACAATATCATTCGCTCTACTTAAATAACAAACATAAATTTTCATACCTTTGAAATGTGCATGTGAATGGCAGGTATCTGCATTTTATTTCAGTTGATAAACTTTTAAAAATACAATATTATGTAGTAGATCCTCCAGATCAGCATGTTCCAGGGATTTCATCCACATTACTATGAAGTCAAATTTCTCATTTTATTACTGTCTGCTTGCAGTATGAACGTATCAAGGAGTGATAAAATTTATGCAATTGAAAATTCCTTTCAAGAATGTTTTGAGATGAGAGTTGTCTTTCTTGGAGGCTTATTTGAGAGAAATCTTGTTTCACTAAATAAGTTGTATCTTTGTATATTGAAACAATGTTTATTCCTGTTCATACAGATTTTGCGGAGGATTTATTTGTCACCTTCATATGCCTATCTAAACATAGCCAATTTTACTTCATACAGGAAATCCTTTTATGCCTCTTTTACTTTGTCAAACAAACACCCCTCAAGTAAAGGAAAAATTTATGTTTTACAAATTTCGTTTGTCATTTGCTGATATTTTTTGCCATGTGTTTGTACAGGGAGTTCAAGATGATATAAAGACCCTGCAGAAAAATGTAGACAACGTGAATAAATTGAGTGAGAACCTGACGGGAAACGCAGAGCCCCAGTTTTCTAAATCGATGACATCGCAAGTGTCAACACTAAACACTAAATGGGAGAATGTTGTCAGTGTAGCTGGAACACAGAATGAGAGACTGAAGGTATTCTATGCATGCCGAGTACTTATGAATGGGAATTTAATAGTCTTTTGATATCAGCATTATTGATCGATTATTGTTTTATGTCACTCCACGATTATTTCACCTAAATGGTGACAGCATTTGCCTATTGCATTGCATTGAAATTTACACCTTTGCAACAGATTCAACCAGAGCAGTGAAGGATGCCATGTTTACTGTGACGCAGGACCTCGGTTTTCATTGTCTCATGTCATCTGGATGACAGGACACTGATCAGCCTATGGGGAATCTAACCTGGGACCAGGCAGTCTTGAGCTTAGCATCTCATCCACATCAGAATGTGAAGGATTAATTGAGCATGCTTATAACTATTTATTCCAGCTATATAATAATTCTGTCTTTGAATGCACTTGCTTAAGAGCTTGAGGACGATCCCTTTTCCTTATAGAGAAGATAGGTTAAATATCAAATTCACAGACTAATTGAGCCAGCATACATGTAGCTTATTTGGTAACATGCTTGGTTTGAAGCTGACAGGTCAGGGTCGGAATACCTCCAGAATACAAGAATCAAACCAATAAAGAGCGGATTAAATAACAAATCAGAACTAAAGAGGGCTTTTGTCTCATTTGGACTGCTCAAAATATGTTTGCTTTTAAGATGTTATTTATGCTTATCTTGGGTAATAACAATATACTTGTATTATAAATACCTGCATTTTAGTTTTAATTTCTCTTACAAGTGTATACCATGTTTAATACATTCTTGTATTTCTTTAATGTTGTATTCAGTTTATTTTGTAATTTCTTTTGTATTTTCCATATATATGTTTATCACAGTTTTAACTTTTGTACATCCATTACATTTTCAGGTGGCTTTAAAGTCCAGTGAAGAAATTTATGAAAGAATGCACTCCTTGACCAATTGGTTGGAACCCATAAAGGAAGACTTGGTCAACAAGGATTATGCAGTGGATAATCCAAATGATCTTCTGGTCAAGTACAAAAAGTTCAAGGTAATTGGATTTTCATCAATACAGACATATTGTAAATGTTGTTAAGTGTTATCAGATAAGTGCAGAATTGTGGGTAGTATATTTTCATCAGAAAGAAACCCTGTACTTGAACTCTGTAGTTTTTTCGTCTTTTTTAAGTCTGGGTTTAGATCCAGGATGATACAAGTGGGAATCTTGTATTTGTTGAACTTCATCTTGGTATACTCTGATTGGCTTCCTTCACCTCTGAGGGGCAGGCTTGGTGTAGTGGTTAAGCGCTTGGCTTGCGGCGCCGAGGATCCGGGTTCAATCCCCGGATTGCGGCACTATGTTTAAGAGGTTGGTTACCTCCTGCTTCCATGTCGTGATATAACTGAAAAATTGTTGAAAGCGATGTAAAACACCAATCATCCAACCAACCAAAATCCTTCACCTCTGAACACAAGTTGGTACCATAAAGAAGAGATAATTGTGGTATAACTTTAAGCATACAGTTATTACACATACAGGATATGTCTTTTAGATGAAAAACCTGATAGGGATTCTTTTACTTTCTTCTTTTATCTCTAGTCATATGTTTTTTTTATTTTCTGTCTCTTAGTCATCTTCCCTTCATTGTAGACTTTGAAGAGTAATGTATCAGATCGTGAGGAAGAAATAAACAAGTTGAACGAGGATGCAAATGAGATGTTAAACAATGCCCCTTCTGGATCTCTCCAGGATTTGGCCCGTTCCTTAATGAAGATGAACACGTTGTGGACAGAGGTGTACAACAGGGTGGACCATTACTCCCAAATCTATTCTGTATCAGATAGACAATGGAAACAATATTGTAGTAAGTATTATATATATCTAGGATTTGTATTCTTTTTGCAGCACTGGTGCAGGAAGTTTAAGTACCGGTAATAATGCCATTTTACATATATGAGTGTGTGTTTCTTGTTTGAGTAATGCAGACATCAGTTTTCATTCGTTTGTCTCTAGGACTCTTAACATTCAGGTATGTTATTTTTTGTAAGTGAAAGAACCTTATTCAGTCTGGGGTCAAAAGAGAAAATGCCAAGGTCATGTAATCCAATCCCATGCAGTAGATATAATATTTGAAAATTTACGATTTTTCATTAATATACATATACATGGAAGAATGTTCATTATAAGACATTTTTAATCCAGGATTAACATTCATTCATAAAAACTTTTTTGCAGCATATATGGATGAGGAGAAACGCCATCTACAAAGTTTGGAAAGGAAGATAAGTCGCTCCAGTTTATCTGCAAGTTCCGATGCTGAAGATATCTCTGAAGATTTAGATGTAAGATAATTCATTTTCTCTTTTATGTCTTCACTCTATCAAACCATTAAACAGTTTTTATACACCCGTCTTAAGACGGGATGTATTATGTTATGGCCTTGTCTGTCCGTGTGTCCATCCAAGGTCATGTTTTCCGGACTCTTTTCTCCAGTCTTTCAAGGTATTGGATTGAAACTTGGCATGACCTTATATCAGTGAGGGTAGGTATCAGCATTTTGATATGATTGACTTGTTTTTGCCACAGTTATAGCCTTTGTTATCCTTTGCATGGGTTTGAATTATATTTCACAGAATTGTTGGCGGAGGGAGATTGTTTCCATAATTTTAAATTCATCCCTTCAAACTAAGCTAGGCGTTGCTTTTGTATAGTCATGAAAACATTATTTTCATCTTATTCTGCAAGTACAAATCCATGCAAAAACAATGTCTTCACGACTCTTGACTACTTAGATATAACATATATATGGATTTTCATGACATAATGCCACACAAATCTATAATAACAAAGTCAAATCATCTATTCCTTTTGTTTCTCTTATTCATTGGAATACTTTATGCAGATAGATGTTAGACATCATTTCAAATTTTCGACCATAATTTTTAGGATCTTGAGACATGTTTGAGAGATCATACTCTAGAGAGGAAAAACAAAGTTCAGGAGGTAGGACGTGAACTGATGGCAAACTCAATCATGGAAAGTACCATTAAAGAGGAACTAGAAACCTACTGTGATAGATGGAATATCCTTGACTGTCAGGTAATTGGTATAGAAGTTATTTCGGTACAGTGTGGTAGGAATAGGATTGTAAACCTGGCATAGTTACATATTTTAATACGAAAAGAGACAAGTTTTGCTCTGCAACAATGAATTGCATGTTTTTGTCATCACTGGATTTTTTCATCACTTTGGCCTTTGATTTTGTCTTCACTGTGGCCATTGGATTTTATCTTCATTATGATAATTGAAACCGTTGTGGCCTATTGGATAAGGTGCTTGGCTCGTGATCAAGAGGTCACTGGGTTCGACTCCTGCCCTGGGCACATCGGTGTTCTGTCTTTTGGATGAGACATTAAACCGAAGTCCCGTGTCCCGGTAGGCGTGGCACGTAAAAGATCCCTCACTGCTTCGGATGGGTCTGTTGCAAAGGTCTAAATTTTTATGCAATGCAACAGGCAGATGCCATCACCATATACATGAAATAATCGTGGAGTGACGTAAAACAATAATCATTCAATGAATCATTACGACAATAGTTGCTGTCACTCAAGGTCATTTCTGAAAGGTCAAGGTCACTTATTAAATATGACTGAAAGTACCATGAAGTACTTATATCTCCTACACCTTTCTTCAGAATTTGATCATACTTCACCAAAATGTTATCTAGGTTAAGGGCTATTAGGCAAAGGTCATTCAAGGTCATTCTGAAGTGACAAGGTCACTTATTAACGATGACTTAAAGTACCATGAAGTATTTATATCTCCTACACTTTTCATCAGAATTTGATCATACTTCACCAAAATGCTATCTAGACTAAGGACTTTTTGGCAAATGTCATTCAAGGTCATTTCTGAAAGGTCAAGGTCACGTATTAACTATGACTTAAAGTACCATTAAGTACTTATAAGTTATATCTCCTTCAACTTTCATCAGAAGTTGATCATTCTTCAACAAAATGTCATTTAGGTTAAGGTCTTTTGGACAAAGGTCACTCAAGGTCATTTCTGAAAGGTCAAGATCACTTATTAACTATGACTTAAAGTACCATGAAATACTTTTATCTCCTACACCTTTCATCAGAAGTTGATCATACTTCATTTAGGTTAAGGGCTTTTGGGCAAAAGGTCATTTCTGAAAGGTGAAGGTTACAATACAAAGTTTTATTTCATAACTAATCAAGGTCAAGCTTACTCATTTCAGTTTAAGATACTGTGATCACTTGTCGTTCCACAGTTGACTCTATTGAATATCCCTATGATACATTGAGATTTGAAATCATCATTAATTAATACAATGATTTCCTATATTGAGTCATTTATTTCCTTCATTATTGCTGTGCTTCTTGGAGCATCCATCAGTTTTATTGATTTTTTTGTATATGAGTTGAGTCATCAATTTCCTGCATTATAAGTATAACTGCCATTCGGGAAGCATCCATCAGTTTTACTGATACTCTTGTGTTCTTACAATGATCATTGTACTGTGGCAATAGAGATACTATATCTGCATTAGTGTCTTTGTCTACTAGCTATGAACAGGTTCTTTCTTTGATTTCCTTATCGTTAACTAGGAAGTTAAGATAGGTTGGACTTAGAAACCTGATACAAGATTTAGCTTTATTAGCTTTCATTGCTAGATGATAAAATTTAGGTTTTAAACTTCTAATATCTGAAACTTCTTGTTTCTATGTAATTTTGTGAAAAAAATTTAAACTGCTTCAATTACGTGTTCAAATAAATGTTGGAATGTAACTTAGAAATAATGTTCAGCTGTTGACAATTTTCCCAAATAGTTGACTCCTCATACATGTTCCTATTTTCTGTTTTTTAGGCAAGAGAAAAGATACATAATCTGGAGAAAAGTATCAACCAAGCTCAGATTACTGAACGTCAGATCTTAGAGATGTCTCAGTGGATGAGCGATATGACAGATCTGCTACAGGCTCGACTCGATGCTGATGTACTCGCTGGAGATGTTCCTAATGAGTTTGAGGTCATTATTATTATAAGATTTGGATTATGATAAAAGGAGACTGTTGAGTTTTGTAATATGGTAGAGAGGTGTCAGTTGTGATCATTTTGTGTTATATACTTGTATCTGTAGTGAAATTCCTTTCAAAACATGAATGATTTAATCCTTGTCGGCATTACTCAAAATATCAAATGCATAATGAAATAGACATATCATATATTTGACAGTGATCTTTTCCTATAGGTGACTTAAAGTTTGGGGGATTTTTTTTTTGTAAATGACCTATTCAAGTTTTTAATGTAGAATTTGATTTTCTTTGTGCAAGTATGTGCGATTGCTTTTTCAGCAACTTTACCTAGGTTTTAAAGTTACTGTTTCTTTTTTCTTTTAATAAGTCATTAAATGAATAAAGTTTGTGTAGCATGATAAAATCAGTTACACGTTCACATAGGGTAAAAATGTCCTAATATACGTGTATTATATTCTGTAACTTCTCAATTTGTTTAAATGTAATATTTTTACAGTCTTTGAAAGAGGAATTTAGTCAGTACGAGAACGTATTGGCAGAACTTGAAAAGAATGTGTCGGAGTTGGAGTCGCAGGGTAATACTGAGGCTAGTACACGACTTCAAGAGCAAGTCCATCTACTCAAGGTAAGTACTGGTGACTACCTGATATTTAATGATAATTCTGTTCGAAAAATTATATAACAGATGAAAATTGATACAGACTTTTATGAAAAGCAAAATGAATTGCCATATTGTTTGAGCTCTTTTCAATATTGATTATGATATCATGGCCTCTGCATTGCAATGTACCGGTTACGTATCACTGTATATCGTCACATTCCTTATTTTTAGTATACTGGTAGTTAGGACTATGTGATAGATGAGTAAACAAGTTACCATTGTTTTTTAACAGAGTATTATTTCTATGCTGTGTACATGGTGCTACAGTCAAACCTGTCTATTAAGGTCAGCTAAGGGAAGAGTCAAAAGTGGCCTTTATAGACAGGTGGCCTTTATACAGAGGTCTTTTATTTAGGAAAACATAGATTTTGGGAATTTAAAATGTGACCTTTTTAAACAGGTGACCTCTTAATAGAGGTGGCCGCTAAGACAGGTTTACTGTATTTGATTATGCACATGTAGTATTTTCCTTAGCATAACTTCATCATATGAACATTTCCTTTGCCTTCCAGAAACACCTCTCAGAAGTCTCTGTCAAGTTTCGAAAGTTCCAAAGGCCTGTTGAGTTTGAGCCTAAGTTGAGTCGAGTTAAACGTGAATTAGACAGCATTGGTGAAAGGATACATTTGATTGAGATACAGACAGAAAATTATGATGCCTTGAAGGAAAAGCATGAGCAATGCATGGTACAAAGAATTAAAAAATATTATAAGTACTAAAGAATTTTTACTACTTGATAGCAAGATTTCTTTCGAATATAATTTTGCTAACTAGGGCCCTGCATTGATGTGGAAGTCTTATAGGAATTACATTTCTTTTCTGTCTGTAAGTGTGTTCAGGAACACTTTGGTTTTGATGCCTACACTCCAAAGGTTTTCACATACAGATACAAAATAATGAGAGGAACTTTCTTATAGATTTAGCTGTCAAAAGTCAAGGTCTAACAACATGGAGCAGTTCATGATTTTGTCAATTTTGCGAGTTACATGAAGTATAAGACTCAACTTTTGAGTACACTTCATATTGGAAGAAGAAGAAGACATGTATATTCATGTATGTATTGATATTACTGAGGTTTATTTTATTCTCACTAGAAATTCTATAAGATCATGAGTGAGCTGAAATCAGAAGTAGAATATGTGATCAAAACAGGACGACAGATTGTAGAACGCAAGCAGGTGGAATTCCCTGAGAAACTAAGTCAACAGATTGATGCCATAAAGCAGCAATACAATGACCTAGGGGCACAGGTACTTAAAAATTTAACTATGAAAGCTTTTGAAGGAGATGTGTACAAGTCTGAGATTATAAAATGTTGCATCAGGATTACATCAGCTATATGGTTGCAGATCGTGTTTAGAGGTGATTAAAACTTAGGAGAAATGACCTTCAACAAGCACATTACTAGACATTCCTAAATGCCATTTGGCGAACCTAGACAAAACCATGAATGGTTAGTCAATACTTGGGTACACCTTCCAACCTACTTTGGCCTTACACATACTAATAAACGTAGTCAGGGTATAAGGGGATGTGGAAAATTAAATCTGAAAGATCAGATTATATTGTAAGATATGTATATTCTGCAAAAATGAAATTATTTGTAGGTTTATCTTTAAATTAAAGATATGACTTGAGTCCATAAATAGACGTGAGAATATGCATCTATGCTATACATATATTTAAACAAATTTGTAAGGGGTAATGCATTCTTTCGATTATTTACAGGTCACCGAAGGAAAAGCACAATTAGATAAGGCTTTGAAATTGTCTAAGAAGCTAAACAAGGAGGTGCAGGCAGTAGGAGAGTTCATCAAAACTGTAAATAAGCAGCTGGATGAAAGGGAGGCAACTCCTGGTTCCTACAATCTAGATGCGGATCTTACCTATGTCAAGGTCAGGAAATAATATAAAATTTATGTACCAATGTCAAAAGTTAGTAGAATTTTTCCTCTATAAATATTCTGTGATATCTACAGAATTCAAAAATAATGACCTGGGCAAAGCCAAGGTCAGTTAATCACCAGGGCAAAGCCAAGGTCAGTATGCTTATAACCAGTAGAAATAGTACACTCACTAATTTTAAAATCCTTATCTGTATTTAAGAGTCTATGAATATTAAGTATTCTGAGACCCCTTACATTAGCAGATTTGTGAGAGAAAACAGGCACTAGTATGTAACATTGTATACATAAACAATAAAAATCTACTACATGTATTGTCACATTCTTTTATAAAATCTGAAAAGGTTTATTTGTGGCGATATTATTTTTTTGTATGTTTATTACATGTGTATTTCCTTGAAATGCTAAATTACTGTTGGATATATTTAATATTTTTTTGATTTGTTAGATATGTTTGGATTTAGTTTGATATTATACTTCTTTCTAGAGAGGCTTACTTTAGTCTTTCATCTCTGACAGCTTGGTTAAATTTGTTCAAAATGCTGGTAAATTTAGGTATTACATAATGTCTGACCGGATTTACTTCTGATGATAAGACAGATGTCATATTTTGATAGTACAGATTTTGTTGCTGAATATTCATTTGGCATCGAATATTTTGACAGAACGTTCAAGAGGAGATGGAAAACCGCACCTCCATGGTAACAACTATGGCTGACCTTGTTCAACAGATACAAGAGCTTACCGAGGACAAAGTGTTGACTGAGGCAGGAACTGATGTGCCAAGGATTAATAAGGAATGGGCAAATCTCACGAAGAGATTAGCCACCAAACATGAAGTTCAACAAGTATGTAGTTTTCATTATGTCATATTATGACATATAGGTCTTGTAGACATAGTGAAATTTATTATCTGTTTGTTCAGGATTATATTCCAAGCAACATCTGAGTCTGACTAGAAATATGGAGATGCCCAAGGAGTCATTGAAAGCATCTTTTCTACTGAGCTGTGTTTTAACTCCCAGTTTTGCTTAGATTTTTTCAGTATTTTCTATTACTAGCTGAACATTGATTGCTATCATGGAATATATTGTTTCCAAATGCGATATCAGGCAATTAGCAGATATGTGTAAAGGATGATAATCCCTAGTGCAGATTAATATGTGGCTCTTTGTATAGCAGTCTTATAACTCGGAGTCCAGATCACATGACTCGCTTAACATTTTGTCGTCTATGGTCTGTATGTATCTAATTTTGTACAAGAGATCGATAACTCCTCCTTTGTAAATGTGATAACTCTTCCTTTGTTTGTGTGAGTTTATCTAGACATCATTTAAAACGATCATAGTTGAATATGATACTCGTTTCCAGGATGCCCTCTCTTCTTTGGAGATTCTGTTTGTGGAGTTTCAGACATCATTGATGAAGGTAAAGGAATGGTTAGAAGCTGCGGAAAAAATACTCGCCCTCCATGAAGGGATGCCTGTTTATCAACAGATTTCTGACATACAGAAAGAAAAACTATCTGTAAGTATAATTTACATCTGGTTAGTTAACATGCTATGGTAGTAAAGCCATTTCAGCTTAATTGATAGATAATCATCCCTGCCAACCACTCAAAAATCGGTCCACGTCAATTTTTTTTTTATATTTTTAAAGTTTTTTTTAATTTTGGCAAAATTTATGATTTCTGAAAAACCCGGTATTCATACTTTCAATAGACCTTTTACCAATTTTAAATGGCATGAGGGGCAATACCGGACAAATGAAGTTTTGCTGGCATATATTTGCGTCATACTACTGTGACGTCACAATCCAAGCATTAACGTCATCATGAAAATTCCGGCAAAATGTGGTTTGTCTGGTATTAGACCTCGTACATAATTTAAGATTGGAAAAAGGTCTATTCCATTTACAGTTTAGAAACAAAATTAAAGCTTAATCTATCAGAAAAAGCATACCTTGAATCGGCATCCACCTGCTGAAATAGGGGCATTAAATGATACCCATCTGTGGATGAAAAACACTTTTGTCATACATATTTTTTCTCAGGAAATAAAAATTAAAAAATTAAATCCTTCCACCCACCCCATATTTTTGGTGACCTTGAATTTTAATCTTCTCATTAATTTGAATTGGCCTTACAAAATGTCCCATTCAGAATTTTAACACAAGTTACATCAAGAAATGTAATCCAGAAAATATAATGATGATTTAATATACCTTTAGATATAGTAGATGCTGCATTTACCAGTACACTTTTTAATGACAACATTCATAGTGTATATCATACTTTTTGTTTGCACCATTAGGCAATAGTAGAATTTGGTATTATTCTTAAATGAGGGTACCCTTCTTCATACTAAATATCAGCAACACTTTGGGAATAGGGATATTTTAAAGAAGTAAATCAGCGAAATGTATATTTTTTTTGCAAATTATACAGGGGTTGCAAGCAGAACTGAAAGAATTAGTTGGTCAAGTGGATGAGATCCGGGAATCGGCTGCTAATCTAATGTCTAAATGTGATCGGTATAGTTCTATGGTGGAACCAGAATTAAATCATATGAACCAACGGTGGGAGGAAGTCAAAGAACGTATCAAGGTACTTGTGTAATGCATATAGCAGGATTATTATTTAGATTTTTTAGAGTGAAATTAAATTCATATTCAAACTCTGTATTTTGATGGGAATAAGCTTTAGGTATATACTTTTGTCTAAAAATATAAAGAAAAAATAGAAATGGTAGTTCATAGCTCTGGCAAGTATATATTGCAGCACAAAAATTCCATTTTTTGTACATAAAAACACTCTATCTGGATTTGCTTCAGTGTTCTAATCAGGACTTAGCAGTGGATTGTGACTCTAGGTCCTGTTCTGAATCCTGGCAAGTGGAAAAGTACATAGTTGGTTGGTGGTTTTCTTTCAGTGCTTTAGTTTCTGCTACCATAAGCCTAAATAATTCTAATCTAATATCAAATAACAAAAAAATTCTCTTTTGATCTGACCATCCTTAAGTGGTCTTTTTTTCAAACTCAGTAGTTCATGTTCTAACTTTGTAAGATAATGCATTAATTCTCTACTGTTTTTGTTTTTGATTTCACAGAAACAACAAGTACAGATGGCAGAAGCACCAGTGGAAGTTTCCGTGACAACCAGTCTGAATTCCTCCTTGGAGCTCCGACATAGTCCCAGTAAGGCTAAGGATATTGATGATGGTCCATTCCAGGCTTCGTACGATGAGGTAATGAAGGATATTATTGTCCTTGACAACAGCCTTATCAACAAAGGACTCGTCAACAAGGAGGACCTTACAGGCAGAGTGGATCTGAAGGCCAAGGTCAGTTATTATTTGGTACACAGAGTTCTTTTTATGCCCCCAGAATCAATGATTCAAGAGCATCTTTTTGGGGGCCAGTCTGTATGTCCTTTTGTCTGTGGCAAAAATTCTAACATTCCACATAACTTTAAGAGATAGGGCTTTAATATTTCTCATACGTATTCCTTGTGACAAAACTTTTCTATTGGTACAATAATTTTTTACCTCAGGACCTTGACCATGATCTTTAACCTACATTTCGAAAGCTTTAACATTGGTATATTTTTTGAAAGGTAAGTAATAATACTACCATATTTCATGTGCATATTCCTTGTTACAAGACCTTTCTGTTGGTACCAAAAGTTTTGACTTTGGAGTTTTACTGATTTTTAGGATAACAGCTTCTTCTGACAATGTGCTATCAGGGGAATTCATGTTTCACAATACAACTTGTTGAAGCCTTTCTCTTTTGTCCCCAGAGAAGCACATTGGCACTGTGTATCATTTTTCCTCTATCTTAACTATCAAAGTGTGTATTACATGTATTCCTTGGAACACATTACTCCAATGTAAGGTGCATAGAAAGTGTTACACTTGTTGGTCTGTCGAACCCACATTCAGGAAATTAATTAGGTAAAATGTTGTCCCTGAAACGTATGTATTTTAAAATATAAAAGATTTTGAAGCCTTATTTGGGTATTTTAAATTAGTTATTTGTTATGAATTGTTCACATGTTGTTGCAACTATCATATTTATACCCCCCTTAGAAGAAGGAGGGGCATATTGTTATACTGTTGTTGGTCGGTCGGTCCGTCCTTCTGTCAGTCCATTTACAGTTTCCGCTCATTATCTCTGGAACCAATAAAGATACTGAATTGAAATTTGGTATACAGATACATCTCAAGGATATTTAGGTCAAGAATAAACTTGGTTATTGTTTGATAATTTTTGTCATAGTTATTCCCCTAGGACTTAGAAAATTTCATTAAATTAGCAGCTTCTGTACATTATCTCTTGAACCAATGAAGATATTGAATTGATATTTGATATACTGATACATCTAAAGGATATTTAGGTCAAGTTCAAACTTGGTTTTTTGTTCAAAAATTATTGTTGGACTTAGAAAATTTCTTAAAATTAGCAGTTTCCATTCATTATCTCAGGGACGGAAAGAGATATTGAATTGATATTTTGCATACAGATACATCGTAAGGATATCTAGGTCAAGTTCAAATTTGGTTACACCAACTTTTGAAAGGAAAAATTTTGTTCATGGGTGATAATGAGGAGTAGATGACCTCTAATGTGGTCATGTGAGTTATGCCCAGGTTACAAAAATAACCAGGGGGGAGAGAGGACATATGCTACATTGGCGTTGCTCTTGTTTAATATTATGTTTATTTTTTACTGTTTATATTATTTAAGATCAGTGTACAATTTTTTGTGTTAAAAATACACAATTTTCTGATTTGTTTTATTCTGATCGCTACACAGTCTTTAGAGCTAGAGGTAGGACATGTGCAGACAAAGGTCACAGAGGTCACTGATGAAGGGAGACAATTGGCACATGAAATTGACATGGTTGACCATGATAAAGCCATCAGGATTTACCGACAGGTGGAAGACATGAAGGTTTGTATGACATATGACAATATGCCTTCAACAGTCTTTGAAAAGATAATGTCCATGGTCATTTTTTAAAAATATATATGTTGTAAATTTTGAAGACATCAGTATTGAAGTAGGCGAAAGCACTTGCTGAAAATAGCATAGCCTGTATTGTCTGTTATGGATGAGTTCTTGTTTCTGTCAGAGAAAGGTAGGGTTCAAAGGTCTAGTGGTGTATATGCCAAAGTTTGATGATTTTCTGCCTGTACCGTGGCCTTTTCACTACTATACATGGGCCACCACCATATAAGGGGGAGGTAATCCTTGATTGGAATTAAAATTTCTTAATTTTTTTTTTATAATTATGTGAAAAAAGACCTTTATTTGACTACAATGTCCATGTGTTACAGTCCCGCTGGAATAGCATCAAGACCAATGCAGAGACTAAAAAGAGGACTATTTTGACTGTTGGACCTAAGTATAATAAGCTGCAGGGAGAGTTATTGGACCTGACGGTGTGGTTGGATAACATAGAGAGAATGCTTGCAGAGGGCAGAGTAGAGAATATTAAGGTATGTTGCAATGCATTTATGCATGTATTCTCAAGTCACATGACTAAATGGTTAATCTGTTGGGTTAATATTCAGAAGATCACTGGCTTACTTCTCAAACTGGTTCCATTGGTTCAGTCCACAAACAAGTCCTTTATTGGTTCAGTCCTCATACCAGCCCATAATTTCAGTTTTCTGTCTGGTTATAAATGAATACTGGCTTCAGCAGGGAAATTAAACCGAAGTGAACTGGTATACCATCCAAAGATGGTTTTCAGCCTCTAAATATCATGTTGGACAAATGAAAACATCTGATTTTATATGGCTGATGATTGTTTTACAAAATTTATATTCATAAAATGGTTTTGGGATAAGGTTATGTACACCTGATACTTCCTGGATATTTTGATGGCTATTCCCAGGATTGCAATGAAGATAATAAACTGTTGCGAACTAACTGTTCCCACATTGGTATTTTCAGTAAAACAGTGGCAGTACACTGTAAAGATGTAGTGTTAACCATATCAAAAATGATAATGGTGTAGAGTCACATTGTGACTTGTAGGTCTCTCATTAGCATTTCACATCAGATTTGAATTTGAAAATCTTGGTCTTGTTTAGTTTGCCAAATTTTGGGTTGGAAGAGAGATTCTGTGAAATTCATTTGATAAAAAGTTGTATATGTATCACAAGGATTTTATGTACTTATATTTGAGGACTTTTACGGTTGATCTTTGAAAATAGAAGTCAAAAACAACACATTAAATAGAGAATGATATGAAGGTAAACAGACATACATGTAAGTTATCGGTGCAATATACTTCATGATAAATTTTAATTAAAACATATCAAAATAAAGTTAGAAAATGCATATGTACCGAAGATATGCTGAGTTTGCTAAAAAAAATCTGATTTAACACAGCAGAATGTATCAAAGAGGATCTATTACTTTCTGGCACACCCACAAGATCTAGAAGATAAATCAGCACAGTTGCTTTAATCATCACACAATCTTTTATTTCCCCGGTGTACCTACACCTATTGTTATCTACGCCTATTGTTTCATGTCCCGATGGTTCCACGATCATCTCTTAATGCATTCATAGCGTCGTACGCTTTGGTATGCTTACACCCTCTTCAAGACACTTATTCTGGGAGAACTCTAGTGTGATGGAATCAAAAACAGCTGTTCCTAGTACGTAAAAGCCAGCAAGGTGCTATTTCTGTCAGCGGTCATGTTTTTTAAGTGACCGTGATCATTTAATTGATCTTGACATTTGAAATTATTCGATCAGTTTGAAGGAATTTTTATGTGAAATAGCACATTCATGATTTAAACTAAAAATAGAATAGTATGATGTACATACAGTATTTCGTATCTGCCGTAGAGATCGATGCTTAGCGATGGAGAATTCGGGAACGTCCCTAGAAACCCTCGGACCTTCGTCTGGTACGTTGGCCGGCTTTCCTACCTGTTGCGAGAGGGGTTCGAACCCAAATATGACGGAAGGGAAGAACCATACCTCAGCGTTTTAATATACTCGGCCACGGAAGTTCCAAAATCTAACCTAAAATAAATACCGTCATAGCCTATTGTAGTTATTATAAAAGTTCCTTGGATACTTCTGTGCCAAAACATTAGCATGATTGTTAACAACACCTGTTTGAAATTCGAATCACGCAAAGATGCATCTACTGTATAGGTAAAAAGATGTCTTATCTTGGGGTAAAATAACAAAGCAAATCGATTTTATTGTAGTAACTTCCGCAATTTGCACTAGAAAATGAATTTGTGTAATTTGTTGTTCATTTAGCCGAAGTCATTATTGCGTCAACACATTATGCCACACGTAAAAGCTAGCGAGGTTTTGGAACGGGATCTTGCTGCGATCACGAATTCATCGTTTACAGAGACAGAGAAATATTTTCTTTATTTACATGACTGGTATGGCCATGGGTTCAAATTCTACAGGACCCATTGTCACGTTGTAGATATTGATGGCCAAGGCAGGTCAAGCTTGCTACACGTATCCGCCCATTTCGAGGATGTCCGGCAGCCAAGCAGGATTTGGATACAAACAACAACTTGTACGACAACAGCAAAACAAATTAAAACAAAATGACGACTTGTACGACAACAGCAAAACAAATTAAAACAAAATGAAATGGGGATACTTGTAGCAATGAATGCGGAGGCGTTATTTTCTTTTACCGATGTATAATCGCAATGGTGCAATAGTTACATTGAAATAGATTTTATAATGCAGCGTTCATAGCAATGTGATAAGAGGTAAAACTTTGATTAAATGTTGAATAACATACTGATAGATGAAAGAGTCATTCATAATAATCTGATTGCTATGCCCCGTGATGTAGAAAACTTTTCTCAGTATTAGAGGCGAATAGATACATGTATGTTTAAGTCTGTTGCACCAAAGAAAATCAAAATCAAAATCCTTTAGTTCAATATCAACATTGTTGTAGAAGTTTCAGAATCTGTGTGTATATATACTTGTATTCAATATTCATTTAAACTCTGGTAAGAAATGTTTATACATGTGATCAGGAAACTATATCGTTACAATGTAATTATTTGCCGGTTGTCTCCAGGCGAAGTGTCCGGGAAGGCGCTGTAGTCCGTCTGTCTGTTCGGTTAGGCTTGCAAAAATAATTATGAAGGTTTGTCGATGCGCATGTCTTAAGGGGGAGATGTAAAACTGTAAAACTTGTGATACATAAAAAAGAAACATGTAACATTGAATGAATCGGCTGAAATGGTTTTAAGGTTATGCCAATGACAATCCCCCCACCCCTAAAATACTCTAATATTAATTCATGTTGAGTATCATCGAAGTATCGAAGTTAATGATTGAAGATTTTTTACTACAAATTACAATGGCCATGTACCGAAGTTTCATACTGTTGTTAAATACCACTTACACTGTTTTGGCTTCTGTCATTTGGCGGTCATTCTTGACTAATTCATAACTTCGCTATATTAATGTAAGACGTATATAAAAAGCAGATGTAAAATGGATAGTGACAAATCGAGCTTATTCTCGTCTAGGCTGATATATCACACATTCCTGCTTTTGTCTGTTTTGCACTAAAGTAATGTTTCGCTAATATACAGCACAATATATTTTAGTTCGCGATGGGATACTTAAAATTACGTGTAGAAGCATTAAACGCATAACAAGTGCAATTTGATGATGCAGTCATTGTCGCCTAAGTATTACAGGATTTGTTATGATTGACGGAAGCAGATGCATGCAGACAGCTTTAAATACATACACTATCATACAGGTCCAACAAGATAATGACAAAATAACACACAATTCCGTAAACACAACACCGACATGTAGAGCCGTACAGTGTTAATGAGGAGTTACCTCCCTTTGGGGGATGGGTAATCATTATCTTGCTCTGTGTGTCGATTACTTCACCATATGGTTGCCCGACTTGGAGACCAGGTAACTGGTAATTAGCTTTGTTTCTCTTCATTAATGTTGATAGGTGCTGAGGGAGTGAAAAATATGTTCACCAAACTCAATTCTTTTACTGTCGAGATTCGTACAGGGTGGCACAAAAGTTTTTTTTCCCTTTCTGAGCTTTTTATATACCTTTAAATGATACAGATAGGATTAGACATGGAATCCAAGGAGTACGAAAAATTTTCGGATTATTTTTCGCTTACCTTACCTATTATCTTGTAAAATTGTGTAGGGAAAGGTCTGCGAAAAGATTGGATCCAAGAACTACTACAAATTTGGTCTTTGTATAGAATTTGACCTTCATGCAGAGGTGGCCTTTATACAGAGGTGTCTATACAAAATTGATCTTTATACAGAGATGGCCTTTATTCAGAGGTCCCTTTATGCAGAAATGACATTTATGCATAGGTGGCCTTTATATAGAGATGCCTATACAAATTGTTCTTTATACAAAGATGGTCTATATACAAAGATGACTTTTATACAGAGGTGGCACCTATACAGAACTGGTCTTGATACAGAGGTGGCCTTTATACAGATGAGGTCTTTATACTGATGTGGTCTTTATACAGAGATGGACTTTATGCAGAGGTCGACATATAGAGGTGTTCTTTATACAGAATTTGTCATTATACAGAGATGACATTTATAGAGAGGTGGACTCTATACAGAGGTGATCTTTGTGCAGAGGTCGTCTATATACAGAATTGGACCTTACACATAGATGGTCTTTGTACAGAGGTGGTTTTAAACAGAGGTGAACAATCATTCACTTTGCTTATTTTTATCTAGATACACCCTGTAGCGTAGTTAGATCTGCCGTTTGTGTGCCAATTTATGGTTACGCTTATAGCTATGTGTTCAAAGATATATGAACGAGAGTGACAAACCGCAGGTATTGAAGGATAGTCAAATACGTCGCAAACCTCTGAATTTACTGTCATCTTTTGAGATAAAATTCGGTTACGCTAAAATTTGTACACGTACAGTATATTTTGGACGAATTATTAGTTGGCTTGTTTCGTAATTGGCGATGAAATTAACTGCGCGCAATTTAAAGCGGAATTAATTTTTTTTTTTCGTGAATACATTGAGATACACTGGCATGTATAACTTTCTTTCCTAACAGCAAAATTTCAGAAACAACCTCTTATGAAAATCTAAAACTTCATTTTTATAAATATGATATAATAAGGAATTGTTATTGTTCATTGCATACAGGACCTGTTGATAAAGTCTGTGAATTTTTTCTGTCAGCGTTATGTATATCTTTATTCGTTTGTCCAAACTTTGCCGATGCTTTGATCGCAGGCGCTTGCATTAGAATAAATTCGAAAGCGCCTATGATTTTGCGGGCTAAAGCACTGGGTTGTGCTGCACCAAACTCACCATAGCCTCTAACCTGTTAAAATATTGATCGAATACGAGTCAGATCAAGTTGAAATATCTTACCAGTGTAGGTTCCGATGGTCCGTGGTTTACTTTACGTACTTAAGCTTCCATTACGACTGGATACTGGTCATTCCAGTATACGTGATACACTGCAATCCGGGTATGTCTTCTACTACCGGACTTTGACTATTCCTATTTACATGTAGTTGTCGTTAAAACAATAAACAAACATGTGAAACCTTGACATATTTATCTTTTAAAACAGTTCTGGTTCAAATATTTCCATACGAACATCAAGTTGTTTAAACTTGATTCATTTTCGGGGAAAGGTCGGCTCATTGCTTCCTCCGATACACGGTAGCAGTGTGAATGGTTATCAGCTATGGAGCTCGCGCTACAGCATGGCGTAAGATTTGCAACACACTGTATTTTGTGGAGAACTTTACGAACAGAAAGCCACCAGTGGATTAGGTTTTTGTCCCGCTGGTGACGTGTGGCCGAGGTATCAGAGGTGTTATCTAGTCTGTGCTCAGGGAAATTTTTTCTGTTTTTTGGACACCCACTGCTCTCTAATCAGGCACTTCTTTATCCTGTGAAAATAATTATCTAGATAATGAAAAGTGAAATCATCGGAATTGTACAATCTTATTCTATGCGAACACGGGTCTATCCTGATATGCACGTGTTATATTCGCCCATTATATAGAATAAGAGAAATAAAATGGAATTGAATCCGATCTGCTGTCATTGAAATAACTGCTGGAAGCTGAAATACCTGCCGGTTTGAATTGACATCTGTGCATTTGCTGCTATCTTCATTTGTCATGTGATCGTTTCAAGATTATATCGTTTATTTCCAGAAGATTTGGACTCAGGATTTTGATTTTTTTCTTCGGAATGAAAAACAAAGTAGTTTCTATGTGGATTTAAATTGTGTGTTTTACAAAAACGAATTGAAATGTTTTAGACAAATACTGTCAATGTGTATGATTTGATGATTGGATCTTTGTGGTTTTGGATTTAAACATTTAGATAATGTTCAGCGTAAGTGTGTGAGTGTATGAAAATTTGTCGACTGTATGACTGGATCTTTTCAGATTTGAACGTTCCGATAACTCGAAGGTTTGAGGGGAAAAATCTTTACGAGGATGTGATTTTCCAAATTTCTCTATATTAGGATTATGTAAAATTGGAAATATTCAATATCGTAATTATTCGTTTGGGAAAACAATTTTTAGTAAAATGTAACATATGGTTTACAGAATTCTGTATGCATGGTAACTGTCGATACATGAATGATGGAAATCAAACACAAGACACTGTAAAACATAAATGAGGGATGAAGTAATACACTGATGTTAATGAGTGATTGAGCAATGCAAAAAAAGAGGAAAATCCAAATGATCTACGTTATGGAGTTAGTTTATTATGACACCTGCAATGACTTTATTCTTCCATAAAACACTGCGAATTTATGGCATAAGAACTCCGGCATCTTTGATGTCTGAAGACATTCCTTTGCAAATGCGCATTATCACTTTTTATGCGCGAATCTGATTTTAGGAAGGCAGCAAAAACTAAAACTCGAAATACCCGTCGGAGCAATAAAGAGAAGATAGACGCGAAATGTACATGCTTTCATTACGCAATAAAATCTCTTGCTCATGGAAGGTGCCGTCAATGGATTCGGCGATGCGACGATAGTCGTCTATACCGTGCATGTGCCACTTGGATTTCTTATTCATCATCATCAAAAGCTAGAATTAAACTTGACAGATAATTTGGCATGTGGCAACCGAGACAGACTGTTACACTGTGGCTTGGTTTGCGACATCATAGCAACAAGATAAAGATGTGGCAGACGACCACTTTGCTGTCATTTTGTCTTTGTGAATTTGACGTTACAGAAGTTTGACCAGAATGAGTAATGAAGCTATGTGATATGTTTTGAATGCAGAGATTCTATTTTGAGCAATAGGCAGCATGGATTTCTAATTAAGTAAAAACAAAAGGGAGAATTGGAGAATGAGAAGAAAGAAAGTTTTCGAATGCCTTTGTAGATAATGGCAAGTTGATGTGTCGTTTTTAGGAACGAAATTGACCTTGGAATATAAGTTTCTTGACAGCATCATGGCAGACGACAATTTGGTATCCATTATGGCGTTTGTGGTGATCACTATGGCATTAGTTCTGCTGGGGTTCATGGGAGTGGCCTTCACCCTTGGCCTTTGGATGCTCAGAAATGTAGGCATTACTCTATTTGATTATCATATCTTTTTACATAGTATTTCTTTTTTATTCACAAGAACAACGGCTGATCCTGGTATCTGCCTCCAAACTCTTAAACTCCTCCCCATTTGGTTTGAAGTTTGCTGAGATGGTATTTGCCAGTCATTTTGAGTGGAGCACCTGCCTCTTTTGCTCATTTGGGAAGAGAGAGGGGGGGGGGTTCGAAAACCTTTTTTCTGAGGCTGCATAATTTTTAGTGATTTAATAATGTATCTTTTGGAGCTGAGTGCTTCGTCGTTAAATAATTTGCAGTAATCGTTTATTATCATATGTTTGAAATGTTAGTCTAGGGGGGAGTGGGGGGAGGTAGGATATCATACAATTGTACCTGTCATAACGGTCTCCTTTATAAACTGATCACCTGCTGCTAAAGGTCGCTTTGTAAATTTCCATATTTTGTGGTTTCTTGGAAAACAAACCTGTGTGTAAAGGCCACTTCTTAATAGAGGTCACTCTTGAATCTTCACCTCAGTGACCTTCACACACAGATTTGTCCGCGCTGAAGTAGATTCGTTTTTCTTTCACAAAAAGCGTAGTTGGTTCATTTTTCCTATGCATCCCCTGTTTGATCCTCGGATGACACCTTAGAAACCGAGGTCTCGTGTCCCGGTACACGTTATCATGTAAAATATCGCTCATTTGCTTTGCCGTAGGATGTGTCCATTAATCAAACTCTCTATTATACACCATATGGGTGCCGCCACTATGAAAGTGAAACGATCTTAATATCGCATTAAGCAATTAACACACACTCTGTTAATAAGATTTGATCGTGTGGTGGACATATTTATATCAGTTACAGCACACACACACACCCTTTCCATTTTGATACATATCGATTTCTAAGATTTAAATCTCGTTTACAAAAGATACTCGGGATGTTGGTAAGTAGAGAGGTTGGATGGGTTGGAATATAATTTGCTTATTCTTATTACATAATTGTGCCGTAGTTAACACACGAAAATGAGGATGTTTTTGAAATATTTAACGATCCATCGCCGCTATATAAAACCGTTGGACGTTTTTTATGTTAGCAGACGTCATGCAGCCACCTTGCCAACTTATTTTAAGGGTTAATTCTTTAATTTAGTAAAGCATTTCACCAGCTTGCCATTCATTAGCCAGCATTACCGTTAGCGCGTTCGCTAAAGAGTTGGCAGGGGCATGCCTTCATCTTCAGAGCTAGTGATCCATGACTTGAGAATGGAATAAAACAAATCCCCGTTAAGCACTTACCTCCGCAAACATCACAGGCGGAGTACTAACATATTAGATTTTGGTTTACCCATCTGTGTAAGTCACACGGCGGATCCAGGTTCAATATATGGGTGATCAACAAAAATTTGTCTTGTGATTAATTTTAAGAACTTTTCTGTGTTGCAAAGCTTCTTACAAGTATCACTTTGTCTGGAGTCAGTCTATTTGTCTTTCTGTCTGTCTGTCTGATACGAGTAGCACGGTTGACCTTTGAGCAGTAAGAAACACCTGTCTTCATACCACCGTACTAGCATTTGTCGTACATCAATACCATCATAAGAATAAATTATCATCTTCTTAATACCCCCCGCAGCAACGAAGTAGGGAGGTATACTGGAATCACTTCGTCCGTCCGTTCTTGTGTTTTTCTCATTTATCTTTCCATATATTCCTTTGAAATTTTAGATTTAGCTCTGTAACCACATCTCTTTGATCATATTTTCAACATTTTTTCGTGGGTTTTTTCCGTTTTGGGGAATTAGTTCTCTAGAACAGAGTTTTCCTCATTTACCTTCCCATTGATTCCATTCAGATTATAGTTTCATGTTTACATAAAGATGTGAAGCTCTCCCTTTTTTCCACATTTTTTTGTGTGTATGTGTGTGTGTGTCGTTGCCTTTTTGTGACATAATAATTTTATTTCATTCTGGGAGGTTGTGCTATCCATACACATGAACTAGTCTAGAGTTTCTTTCTTTCTTACGTATATGTGCCCCGCCCCGGCCAAATGGTGTCGTATTAATTTGGATAACCCCACTCTCTGGATTCGCCCCTGATTTATGGCTCCTATTTCTGGAACGCAGTGAATGCTACACTCGTCAACATCTATTCATAGAGTGGAGTTTTGTATCTCCATAATAAATTGTTTACATAGCAACAGAATTTACCACATCTCGAGTCGTGTAGGGCACCGTTTAGAACATATCATTTAAGAGATCTTTCGGATTCTACTTTCATTTCTTTGAATGCCTCCTCAAGTACAAAGTGTTCCTATTGATGATACAGATAAACGAGCAATTGAAACTCCGTCTTCTATCTTGATGCTAGATTTCTTTGCCAAATTCTATCTTGATTTATTTACTGGAAACTATTGAAATTGATTTATTTTCTTGAAATTATCGGACACGTACACTGTGTAAAATTACAAAACGCTAATTGAATTGCGCTGCCTAATCTTGGAATGTAAAAGATAGAAAAAGAACGATATGGTTTTCATATATTGCTTAACTTAGATGAATTACTACAAGGTCTGCTAGCTAAATACTCCGTCAGTTTTACATCTGCGTGTCGGTCTGTAACACAGTTTTGATATCATTTTCATGCGGAAGGTAAACTATGCAATTTAATGACATGTTAAGATCTTTCAGTAATATAACTTAGGTGTGACTTGATATCTCATATTTTGTACATTTAACTTGGTATCTAGTGTCTCATACATGTATCACATATTAGCTTAAATACAGGTAGATTCCATATGAAATCTCATTTCATACAGGTAGATCTCATATGAGATCTGATTTCATACAGGTAGATCTCATATGAAATCTCATTTCATACAAGTAGATCTCATATGAAGTCTCATTTCATACAGGTAGATCTCATATGAGGTCTCATTTAGTATCTCATACATATATCTTGTACATATGATGTAGTATTTTGTGCATATGACTTAGTATCTCATACATGTATATTATATGATATTTCATACAGGATGATCTCATTTAATATCTCATTCAAGTATCTCATATGTATGACTTGATATGTAGTATCTGATACATACAACTTATTATCTCATATGTACAACTCACTCACAACTAAATGTCTCATATCTTGCATGTATGACTTGATGTTTAGTAAATATAAAAAATATATTGCAGCGATCCATATTTCAGTCACATATTCTAAAAATGACATACAGTCCTGTCATAAGTCATTGGCATCCTTGATATTTGCAGAGCACAATAAGGCTTTTTGGTGTGGTTAAAAGGGCCTCTTTTTTACGAGTGAAGCCGGCGTGGCCTAGTGGTATCGCGCCGGACTCCTGATCGGGAGGCCGGGGTTCGATTCCCGCTCTGGTAATGCTGGTGTCCTGTCTTTCGGATGAGACAGTAAAAACCGAGGCCCCATGTCGTGGTATGCATGGCACGTTAAAGATCCCTCACTGCTTCGGGTGGGTCCGTTGCAAAGGTCAAAATTTGTATGCCCCGCATCAGGCAGATGCCGTCATCATATACGTGAAATATTCGTGGTGTGACGTAAAACAAAAATCAATCAATCAATCAACTTTTTTACAAGTGTAAACAGCACAGGGTTTGAGCTCACAGCTGCCTCTCACATGAAACAAGGTTAAATTTAATGTGATAAGGAGCAATGACTGCAAGTGAAATCTCATAATGCATTGTGAGTGTCTTTGTTCTGTGATGTTAGAAGTGTAAATGTCATATATTTCTTTCTTTACAGGCTTTTGAAGACGAGTTGCAACATCGAAAGTCCAAGTATGAATCTGTTACCCGTCAGGGGAAGGAACTCACAAGAGAGGGTGCAGGTCCTGCCATTGAACATGACATGGAATCTCTGCAGCGTCAGTGGGAACAGATCAGCAATAGGGTTGTCAAATTTTCAGATGAAGGTCGTATTGAACCTTCCTCCATCACAAGGACAACCATTGTCACGGTAACAAGAGGGTCAGAGCGAGAGAGATCTCCTAATACTTACCTGATGGACCTGCAGATGCTCCTGGAGGAACTAGCTGGGATACAAGGACTTCTACAGTCCCCTGAACTTTACGGACTAGAATTTGAGGACATGGAACGCAGAGGGGAGATCATTCAGGTAATGTTTGAATTTATAGTAGTAATGATATTTTTATACCACAATTTACCTTTCAGTCGAACTTGCTTTAAACACCACCTGTATTAAGCAGTCACCTGTCTTAAACAACCACCTGTCTCTTTTCC
This sequence comes from Pteria penguin, assembly GCA_035048485.1. Taxonomy (NCBI): domain Eukaryota; kingdom Metazoa; phylum Mollusca; class Bivalvia; order Pterioida; family Pteriidae; genus Pteria; species Pteria penguin. The sequence continues at coordinate 63,224,898 of CM068581.1, read as the reverse complement.
TTACCACTAATTGTCTATACAAAATCAACCTGTATTTAGAGACCACCTGTCTTAAGTAACCACTATTCTATCTTGCCTTCGGTGGTTGCTAAGACCGCAGTTCAAAAGAGAATATTTTACTAATAAAACTAATGGTACTGCAAAAGAGATGGCATCTTGTAAATAAACACTTGCAAGTGTCAAAAAATAAAGAAAAAAATAGACACTTCACTGTTGAATCTTGCCCCTGTAAGGATCGGGTTTGAATCCTAGTCAGAGCTGGGGGATAGGTAGTCTGTTTATATACCTGTGGTGCCTTTCCATTGGTTTTTTGCACCACTGATCACTAGCCACCATCATAATGTAAACAATCGTGGTGTGACTTAAAACAATAGCATACTTGTATTTTATTTTTGAAAGAAAAAAAATTGTTCTTTGAGATTTATCTTGAGTCATTGATAAAATATCAAAAGGCAGTTGCAGTTGGATGACTCCCCATTTTAGTGAAAATCTGATTGCTTTTTATTCACTTGTCAATTTACATCGACAGAGTGTAAAGGAAAAAATGGCAAAGGTACAGCCAAGTGTGGAGGATGTAGAAAGACAGCGACCAGATGTACTTCCACATTGCAGTGGAGTTGAGGTCGGAAGAGTAAGGGTCACACTGGAGCAGCTAAGAGCTGACTGGAGACAAATCAATGAAGAATTTGTCACAGTTCAAAGGTAACATCAAACCTTGGTTCAAATCCAAATCCACAAGTTAGCCAGCATACCCTCTGAAGTTGGTTGTTTTCTCCCAGTATTTTGGTTTCCTTTTCAACCAACATTGATCATCATTATGTAGTTGAAAATCCCTTTTGTGGTTTAAACAGCAAATAAATTTCTGCTTTGAGTATACCCGGAAAAACCAAGGATCTTTGCTTAATTTATACATTAGATCTCCCATGATGTTTGAGTTCTTATGCTATTTGGTATCTTCTGTCCTAAAGTATTTCATTGAAAAACAACTTCATTCTGAGCAGACGGAAGCAATGTATAAAGTATTACCTGAAACAAAATCGCAACACTATAGCTATAAAATGATGTCTTTATATTCCCAGTACAAGTTAAAGTAGACTGGAGTGACTTGTTACCAAGTGTACTGTTTCTCTGATAAATTCTTTTTACACACATACTCTCCAAGAGTCATAGATGTGCCCTATTGATTTCGGGATCAAAAGGTCCAAGTTCAAGGTCATAAGGCCTTGATAAGTGTATAAAAATGTTTTGCAACTCAGCATTTTGCATCTTTGATGCAATTTTCTTTTCTCACATAATGTTTGAGTTCCTTTGCTATTTGGTATCTAGTGTTCTGAAGTACTTCACTGATACGGTAATCTTGTACCTTTATTTCTTTATTTCAGACGATGGAATCAGTCCTCAGAGCAGTGGAAACAGCTACAGATGGACATGGCTGATATGTCCAAGTGGCTGGAGTCTGCAGAGAAACAACTACATTCTGAGCAGACAGAAGCAATGTATAAGGTATTACCTGGCACAAAGATGCAGCACTATGGCTGTAAAACAATTTCTTTTTATTGATTTATATCCCTCAGTTCAAATCAAAGTTAGATGACCTGAATGACTTGTGACCAAGTCTACTTTTTCACTGAAAGTTATGTAGGCCTCCATCCACTTTTTGGTGTCGGATTGGTTGAGGTAAATTGAAAACGTTTTAGTGCATCTGCCAAAGGTCGATAGATATTTTTAGGGTTATTCAGTTTTCTTTTGATACTTCAATTTTCTCTGGAGACTGCGGTTTTTTTTTGATACTTTGGTTTCCTCCAATACTACCGGTAAGGCATTATCTGTTACTGTATAGGTGAAGAACTTTTGAACACATTTTAGCGTGACGTTACTTTCGAGAAAATCACTTTCTTGACACTATAATTTATATATACTGAGGAGAAATAGAGAAGCTGAGGCTTTATTTTCACATGATGTGATATGGTGAATTTACGTGAAAAGTAAAGTCATCGTGAATTAAAAGTGATAAACACTAATCTTAATGTGGCATTAGTGATTAATCAATGTTTAAGAAATATGTAATTGACAGATTATTTTAGAAGTTTTAAATTACCATGTTCCGGTTAATAAGCATTCTTAAATGGAAAGTTATGTATAGATTGTATGGTTATAGGATGTATATGCATTTAGATCTGACGTGCTTAGTATAGTGGTTAAGTTATTAGCTTGTGACACATACGATCCAGGTTCGATTCCCAGATTGCACCACTATGTTTAAGGGGTAGGTTACCTCCTGCTTCCATGTAGTGGTATAACTGAAAAACTGTTGAAAGAGACATAAAACTACATGAAAACATCAAGTAGGATACACTCTGCTTTGCCTACACACTGCAACATCCTTTGCTTTGTGTTATACTTAAAATAATTTCAGTACAGCTATGTTAGAGCCTCTATGCATTATCATTCTCTGTCATCATATTATTTTGGAGATCCTCTTTCATCCTAGGATCTTGAGAACAAGATAAAAGACCAACAGGGTATGGTAAACAGTGTCAATGCCTCGGCGAATGACATCATACATGAATGTTCAGAAGAAGACGCCAGACCACTCAGACTGAGACTGGACAAACTAAATGCTAGATGGAAGTCACTTTGTGTAGCTGTAGAGGAGAATAAAGACCAGTAAGTCCAAAACTTCTAGGAAAATTCACAAATTGTATAAATACAATTCTAATTACTTTATGGTGTATAACTTTGACATAAAAAAATGCTTAATCACACCATATATCTGGATGAATTTCTTGGTTTGTAGTGACTTTGATCATGTGTTAAGTCACTCCTACAGGGGCCAGTGATCTGCTCAATTATCAACATAAGCTATTCATTTCATGATAGAAATATATACATAAAAGATGCTGAATAGAGTAGGCCTAAGTAAATAGTATGACAGTTCCATAGATTTTGTATCATTCCCCAGTTACATTCTCATTTAATAAATTTACGTATACATCTTAAAATAATCAACCAAGCTTTCAATGAAATAAAAAATACGAGCCAAGACAACTGTTTAAAATTGTCTCTATTTTATTTTACATCAATGAAACAGTTAAAAACTTTTTCTTTGAATTTCAGTTGCCTATCATTTTCTGTTTCATAACCAAAAATTAAGAATGAAGTTGAATATTTTAAAAGAATGATTTGAAATGATTGCTTATACAGCCAAAGCTGTCATAATTATCTCTTTCAAAGAGTTTTTAAGCCAGTGTGGCCCAGTGGATGAGGTGCTCGGCTTGTGACTGAAAGGTCCCAAGTTTGATTCCCGCCATGGCCTCACCAGTGTTACGTCTCTTGGATGAGACAGTAAAAACCAAGATCCCTTGTCACGGTAGACATGGCACGTAAAAGATCCCTCACTGCTTTTGGTGAGTCCATTGCAAGGGTATAAATTTCGATGCAATGCATCAGGCAGATGCCATCACTGTATACGTAAAATAATTGTGGAGTGACGTAAAACAATACTCAGTCAATCAAAGAGTTCTTGCCAGATGCCAGTTTGTATATTTGCAGAAGTAACATGAAAGAGAAAGTGATCTATTCTTCATGGATCAGTGTGAAGTATATTTATTGTTTGTATCAATTACATATTATTATTTTGACCACTCATTTTGTAACGACGTATAAATCATGGATAATGACGTACATTGTATGTCCTGCAGGTCTGACGCTACCAGCATACAAACTTCATCAGAGTTTACAGAGGACATGGATGACTTGTTTTTCTGGATAGACGAGACAGAGAATATACTATCTAGCTTTGTGACCATGCAGGAAGAAGCTTTAGATGAAGTATTAGAGAAAATGAAAGTAAGTCACTTTGGTTATACATGTATAATGCTTGAATGCACTTCTACACATACATGTAAATTTATACTCATGACGGAAATAAAGGTTTTTGATGGTGCTCTGCTGTCCTCCACAAAACATTTACCATTGGGTGAAATAATCTGTGTGTGTCATTCATGTGGGGATCAAGGGGGGTGGACCAGGGGTCTGTACCCTCCCTGAAATTTTGCAAAAATCACGAGTGTTGTTAATTTTCATTGTAAAATTAGTAATTTAACACAGAAACATAGGTGAACCTCCTCTCAGAAAATTTATAGGATGTGAACACCCTCTCGACAAAATTTCTAGTTATGCAGTTATAAGAATTTATTTTGTGAATTTCAAAGGTTCTTATTGTATCACTGCACATATCGTATAGTGGTCCAAAATCATATTGTTGTTTAATAATGGTATACACATTTAATTCCCACAAAGTTGACAAGACTTAGTTTTTTATCATGCAAAGTATATTTCGAACATTTTTAAAATGATTATTATGGACGTCATCTGTCGAGCAAAAACTTTGAGTTTGATAATTTTATACTTCATCCTGATTATTGCATAAATGTATACATTTTAGGATAGGGAGGAAGAAATTGGAGCTAAAAGAACTGTTCTGTCGGCATTGAATAAGAACGGTCAGAAAATGCAGTTGGATATGGAACTCTCTCCTCAAGATAAAGATAATATTAAAAAGGATTTGGAAAACTTGAACGAACGATTTTCGAAGGTGAATTTCCAATATTCATTAATATTTCTTTTGTAAAGATTGTCTGCATTTTTGAATGATAAAGTCTGTGGCTCAAGTGCAGAAGGTCCAAGGCTTGAATTTTGGTTAAAGTTGCATGGGTTTACTTAGTTTTCATTTTAAAACACATTTAAGTAACATGTTACCATATCGCAATAAGCATTAATATAAGAAAACTGCATATTGTTTTAAGTGGATCATTACATAAGAAAAAATTTATTACGCAGTGCAATAGATGGTGCCACCACCTTGTATGTCTTTAAACAATAATCGTCCCCTTGCTTTTCACGAAAGCTTGGGGAAATTAAATCTCAGTCGTCTACCTGTCCGTCCATCCACCTGTCCATCTGTCACAAAAACTTTAACCTTGGTCATAACTTTTTAACCATAAGATATGGGGCCTTCAAATTTGGCATGTGTGTCCCTTACTGCAATACCTTACCTTTGGTACCAAAATTTTTATCATGTGACCTTGACCGTGACCTTTGACCTACTTCAATGTAACTTTTTAACCATAAGACATAGGGCCTTCATATTTGGCATGTGTGTCCCTAATTGCAATACCTTTCCATTGGTACCAAAAGTTTTGATCATGTAATCTTGACCCTGACATTTGACCTACTTCAATGTAACTTTTTAACCGTTCGACGTAGAGCCTTCATATTTGGCATGTGTGTTTGTAGACATGCACAACCATTACAATGTGTCACAGGTCACTGCACCCTTACTGATAGAACCCCGAAGCGGGGACCACAATTCCTTGAATTTGCTTGTTTTATTAATTATTTGATCAAAATTATGCCTAGATCATGAATATTTCTTTTGGATAATGTACTCAATATATATATATATATAGATATATAGATAGATAGATATATATATATATATATATATATAGATATATATATATATATATATATATATATATATATATATATATATATATATAGATATATAGATAGATAGATAGATAGATAGGTAGTTATATTTGAGTTTGTTATCTTGATTTACAAGTCATGAATTCTTCAAATATGTATAGTGAATTTTCCATTATGTCTTTACAGGTGAGCAGTGAGGTGCCGATACAGATTTGCACGCTAACAGAGCGTCTACATCGTCTGCGATCTTTCCAGTTGGAGATTGAGGAAGTTCAGTCCTGGCTGTCTGCCACACGGATAGTTGTGGAGAGTCAGCATGTCCCCCACCACGAGTGGATGGTACGTAGATCCTTTTACATGGATAAGAGTTATAGAGCTTGTATCCAAACTATCAGGCAGTGGTTTTCAAAATAAGTACAGAATATGTAGTGTATTCATTATTTACCTATCCTTAAGGTAGTGAATCCCTGTAATAAGAAAGGTAACTCTTATATCAAAAAATAAATAACAAAGAAACATAACTTTTTCATCAAAAGCTTTTAAACTTGATTCCTTTGTAAAATAACCAATCTAAGTGATGTTCCCTCTTAAATAAATCTCAAAATGCATGTGGAAATTTTTTTGTATTTTGGAAATCATTTTGAAAATTAATATCATTAAAAAAAACCAATATTTCAATGGTCTTGAAACTTGGTGTTTAACATGGTATTGCATTTTTAGGTAAATATAAACGTAAAGTGCTTATGTATTTATAACCGTGGCATCATTATATTTTTTTACCAAAAAATAATTACTTTGCTTTCAGCTACTTTTATTTCATACATTCAGAATGGAAATTAACAATGTCAGTTATTGAACTATATAGTTAAACAATCCATCGAAATAAATATTAGATTTTATGCTTTATGTGTGCATACCTCTTCCATTTAACATTGCAGTCTGCAAGGGAAGAAGCCAAACTAAAACAGAGCAGCATAGACGCAGTGAATTCTGGGTACAGACAATTGATGGAGGATTGTGCTGAACAGGAAGTAGTGGTTCCTGATTCCATCCAGCAGCAAATTCAAACTCTGAATTCTGATTGGTTATTGGTTAAAAAGTTGTTGGAACAGACACCCTCGGTGCCAGATAAACCAGTGGAGGAGGTTGTAACACAAGGTTTGTTAAGTTCTGGCATTTTCATACTTTATAAAATTTTGCTCATCGAGAATTACTCGTTAAATGGAAAATGTGTGTCTTTATATCATTTGTTAATCTGTTGAATCAAATTTAGAAATTTGTAATGACATATAAAGATTTTATGGAAACAAAGTTTGATTTTGTTAGGTTCTTGTTTTACATACTGAAGGCATCTTTCTCATGCATTGCATATAAGTTTATACCTATCCACCAGAACCACCAAAATGGTGTGGAATCCTTTACTTGTCATGTCTACTTTGAGATGGGAACTCGGTTCTTATTGTCTCATCCAAAAGTTGGGACCAGGGACACCCATGAGCCACTGTTGTCACCTGTAACATCAAGTAATAAGCCAAACATGCCACTCACTGAAGTTTGCTGGCCCAGATAGAGGTTAAAGACCTAATCTCCCTTTATCAGAATTTAATTTTGGCAACTGATTTAGTATATTTGCAGACTTGTTACAAACAATAGCATGGAGACTGGGGCAGCTAATTGCAGTTGTTCAGTAGGAGTTTTTGTTTTATTATACATACAGAGTTATCTGACATAGAGTGATTGCAATGTAAACCAAATATATGGAAACCAGCGTAAGACTACCAAAAGTGAAGGGACAAAAAATGATGTTTCTACACAGGAATTCTCTGACGTCACAATAGTTGTGACATCAGATGCCTGCACAAATAATAAACAACTCTATATTACAAAACTCACAAATTTATAAAAAAAACTTTGATTTCCTCTTTCAGTTTCTGTTACCAATGTTATGACCTCTGTTGAGATAAAGTCAGATGACCAAAGTATGATCCAAGACTTGGACAGATGTGTGGCAGGATTAACGGACTGGTTGACATTACTGGATAGAATGCTGAGGTCACAGAGGGTCACTGTTGGCGACCTTCAAGACATAGAGCAAATGAAAAACAAGCAACAGGTATGATATTTTGAGCACCAGATTCAGGCTAAAATGTAATGATATTTATTAAACATAAGTATGGTATAAACCAAATGCGGAGGATTTGAACCAACACTTTGTCATGTACAACCATTGACCGAGATGTTAAGCCGTAGCCATTTTCAAAGATATCCCCAAGACAGAGAAAAAATCCTGAAAAGGCAACAAGAAAACTGTAGTTTTTGTAAGAAGTTTTTATTTCTGAATATTACCTCATTTTGATATGTATTCAAAGTTTGTAGTAAAGAGATAGAGTTTCACAAATAAAGTTTTTACTATAAAGTACCCATATCATCTTCTCAATATCATTATCTGAAATAGATATGTACAAGTGTTTCTTATAAAATAGGCCAAGATAGGTGTTCCAAAAAATAAATATGACATTATTAGACTATGTTGACATGTGCAATTTATTTTCATAGAATGTCCTACAAGAGATGGACGGAAAGAAGTCCCAGTTGGACAGAGTCCTGGCTACTGTGGAACGCCCAGAGCTAATTGATAAGCACAATACTTTACGAGAAAGAGGTACTTAATGATTTCTGATATGTGTATATCTCACTAAGAATTGTTACAGGTTTTAAGTATTAAGCATAGATATATTGCTGATATCATGAAAAATAGTATGATATAGTAATATAAGTTTATTTGTCATGTAGTTCTTTTATCTATAATGTTAACATTAGGCAGATGTTTTACATTGTTAGCTTCAAGAAAAAATGCCATATTTGATGTTTATTGAATTTTATAATGTATCAAGGAACTTAATACTAAACAATGGCATGTAATCGGTAGTTTTGTCTCCATCATGTACATAGGAGACACTTGATTTAAGGAAAGATAACTCTTCCTTTACCTCTGTACAATGTATACTCATCATGCTATGTTACAAATGCCTGAGGGGCAGGCTTGGTGTAGTGGTTAAGCGCTTGGCTTGCGGCGCCGACGATCTGGGTTCGATTCCCGGGTTGCGCCACTATGTTTAAGAGGTTGGTAACCTCCTGCTTCCATGTGGCGATATAACTGAAATATTGTTGAAAGCGATGTAAAACAACAATCAACCAACCAAAAACCAACAAATGCCTTAAGTCGACTAAAAATGACATTCTTTCAGCACCACAGTGTGATATTTTTATGTCATGAATTTCAGCAATGAAACTCAGAGAGCAGTGGGAAGACGGGGTCCGACATGTAACAGATCGTAAAAATGAACTAGATGATATGTTGCTGGAGTGTCGACAGCTTGATGAATTGTATGCGGAATTTGAACGCTGGCTAGGTCAGATTGAAGAGGATGTAGCCGTTCATCCAGTTAACCCTACGGCAGCTAATATAGATCAACAGATCTCCAAGCAAAAGGTTGGACTCAGTAACCAGTAACTAAGCAAAAAACTTTAAGATATACTCAGTACAGTGACTTGGATTCTTAACATACGATATACATTAAATTGTACAAAAGATGTAATATAAATAATTGCAATCCAAAACATATAGTTTTGGTATGATTTAGCTATTTACATTCTAAACATATAAAAGCAATTTTTCTCAGTCTAACATGTAATATATGCTTGATCAAGAGTCAAATTTAGATTGCATGGAAGGCATCTCTTTTGTACCTGAAAATTTATGCCACCGGAATCAAGATTCGGAGGCATTTAATTTTTGGCTTATTTGTTTGTCTGTTTTGTGTTCTCTTCATGTGAAATTGTGATCAACCTAAATCATCAAATTAATAGATAATGCTAGAAACAGTCCTCTCTATTATTTTGCTTAATTATAATAGTTGTGCACTACTGTTTTCCCTTCCCTGACTGTACTTGTACTCCAAGTGTAGATGGAAGTGTCATACATGATTTTGGTAATTGAATGTGTGTACAACAAGTTTGAGATCCATGTATTACATATAAATTAATTTTAACAGAAAATTCAGTCAGAGGTGGATGACCGGCAGAAGATGATGGACAACATCAAAGCTTTGGCCAATAAACTGATTGACGACTATAGCACAGATGACACCAGCCACATCAAGCTACAGGTGGAGAAGGCCATGAACAGGTGGTCTGCACTACTGCACAGGTATTGAACACTTGATAAGTGTATGTATAATTCAGAAAAATACTGAACATGTTTTACACAGACCTTGAAAAGTACTTGAAGTCAGAGTCAGTCCTTGAAAAGTACTTGAATTCAGAGTCGGTCCTTGAAAAGTGGTTGAAACTTTAGAAATCCTTAAAAAGAGTTTGAATAAAATGATAATCGCTTGAATTTTTATGCCCCCAGATCGATAGATCGGGGGCATATTGTTTTTGTCCTGTTTGTTTGTCTATCTGTTGTCAACTTTTGCATTTAACTTTCTTTGTATTATAAGAAATATGTGTCTCTTAAACCTGATAAATATCCTTGTCAGCTAAATTGAACTTCGACATGAGAGCACTTTTGTGACAACTGTATTCTGCAATGTGTAAAATCTTTATTGTGTCTATCTTATGCTCATTGGATCTGTGCTAAGTGTTTGAATAGCATGTTAAAAGAACTGGAAAAATTTTTTTTGTGGGCTGAATGTTTAATGATGTAATATACTGTAATGTTCATCAGAGTTTATCAGAGTGGTGCTTTTGCTATGTAACATGGACTTGTTCAAGACAAAAATTAGCTATGTATTTTTCACTCCAAATCAAGCTTTTAGCATTTTTATGCCCCAAGGTAGATGGATAGATCAGGGGCATATTGTTTTTGTCCTGTCTGTCTGTCTGGCTGTTTGTTTGTTTGTCTGTTCTCAACTTTCACCTTGGCCATAACTTTTGAACTGCGAGGGATAGAGACTTCATATTTCACTTGTTCCTCAAATGAAGTTGTTTAAAGTATAGCCAACTGATAATGTACCTACATAATTATTTTGATTTTAGTGTTATCTGAGAAAGCAACCGAGATACCCTATAGCCTCTTTTTAATTTCCTTGGACTTAAGTAAGCATATTGATGAAGGATATCTACTTACCTTTGAAATTCACTACAGAGTGTATTGGAAAGATTCTGTTTTCAGACATCACCATATTCCTCATTATCAAAATCTACACATTTTTATAAACACATCTTGTTTGCATTATATCATCTAATATTACAAAAGAGTACTGCGTTCTCTATTCCTTAATAAATATTTCATATCTGTACCATGCATATTTGAACTTGCAAAATTGCACTTCTTATAATTAGATAACAGCGCTATTTTAGCTGAAGAGTTTTTGGTCTTCTTTTCAGACTTGCATACAACATTAAGTCTCTACAGAATAACAGAAATTCCATAGAGCACTTGGATTCTACTTTAGACAGCTTTATACACTGGATGTCGGAGATGGACAAGAGTTTTCTCCGTCTGGTGGAAGAAACATCGAAAGAAGAAGTCCAAGAAAATGAAGAACTCTGCAAGGAATATCTTGCACAGTTCAAGGTCAGTATGTACAGCTCATGGTAAACTTGACTTGAATTCTGTGGGTAAATACTTCCAGTATTTGATAATAAAAACGAATTTATGAAGAAGTTGAAAATTAATGAAGCAAACATTTAAAAATAAAAGAGAGATGAAATTGATTATTGCTTTACGTCACTCCATGTTATTTCACATATATGATGACGACGATAAAAAAGTAAAATCTGAGATCTATTGGCACATAAATGATCCCTCACTGCTTCAAATAGGTCTGTTGCATAGATCTAAATTTCTGTTCATCAGGCTGATTCTATTAATATTTAAATGCAATAACTTTGATGTGACATAAAACAATATACAAACAAAACAAGCATTCCATAAAACACATGTCAACTGTGAGTGTGTTGTCACACATGTGCATGAAAGCCACCTAAGGAAAGACTTAAATTTGACCTTTATGAAGAGGTGACCTTTATGAAAAGGTTTAATTTGAAGAAGACATAGGTAAAGGAAATTTTGAAAAAGCAGCCTGTATCAAAAGAAGAGGTGATTGATTAGACAGGTTTCACTGTAGTTATAGACAGACACGGAGCCTGATAGATGAAGATTGGACTGATAAGACAGGTTTCATTGTAGTTATAGACAGACACCGAGCCTGATAGATGAAGATTGGACTGATAAGACAGGTTTCATTGTAGTTATAGACAGACACCGAGCCTGATAGATGAAGATTGGACTGATAAGACAGGTTTCATTGTAGTTATAGACAGACATGGAGCCTTATAGATGAAGATTGGACTGATAAGACAGATTTAATTGTAGTTATAGACAGACATGGAGCCTGATAGATGAAGATTGGACTGATAAGACAGGTTTCATTGTAGTTATAGACAGACAGGGAGCCTGATAGATGAAGATTGGACCGATAAGACAGGTTTCATTGTAGTTATAGACAGACACCGAGCCTGATAGATGAAGATTGAACTGATAAGACAGATTTCATTGTAGTTATAGACAGACACCGAGCTTGATAGATGAAGACTGGACTGATAAGAAAGGTTTCATTGTAGTTATAGACAGACAGGGAGCCTGATAGATAAAGATTTGACTGATAGGGCTGATAAAGATTTGACTGATAGGGCTGGTTTCACTGTCATTATAGAGATACAGGGAGTCTGATAGATGAAGATTGGAGTGATAAGACAGGTTTCACTGTCGTTATAGAGAGACAGGGAGTCTGATGGATGAAGATTGGACTGATTGACAACGGACACAAAAAGAAATATCAAATCAAACTTGCGCGTGATTAAGGAAAACTTCAGTATTTCAATACACAAAATCGACCAAAATTCATAAACTTTTACCTTAAATTGAAGATGTTTAAAGAAAAATATTACTATCTTTTTCAGGATCTTCAAGCAGAAGTAGAAGCAAACAAAGATAAATACGAGTCTCTCAGTAGCTCAGGGGTACAGCTAGCACATGCCATGCTAAACAGTAATTCTGAGTTACTAAGGCGACGACTAGAGGAGATGAATCATGGATGGGTCAGTCTGGTGTCCAAATCCATGGAAATTAGGTCAGTGTCAATCCATTCACACAATAATTATTGTCCCCCGCTTTTCACGTAAGTGTGGGGACATTAAATCTTATTTGACTGTCTGTCCGTCCTTCCGTCACAAAAACTTTAATCTTGGTCATAACTTTTTAACCATAAGACTTAGGGCCTTCATATTTGGCATGTGTGTAACTAATTGCAATATCTTTCCGTTGGTACCAAAATTTTTATCATGTGACCTTGACCCTGACCTTTGACTTACTTCAATGTAACTTTTTAACCATAAGACGTGGGGCCTTCATATTTGGCATGTGTATCTGTAGACATGCACAACCATGACAATATGTCACAGATCACTGCACCCTTACTGATAGAACCCCAAAAGCAGGGGACCACAATTCTCTGAATTTGCTCGTTGTCAATTAATATTTAAGGCATGGATTTGAGAAATTAAACTTTGGTGTTTGATGGAATTCATTTAAAGTACACACTGCCTTTTTAGCTTGCAGTGCAGTGTGTTTTTGTTCAGTTACTGGATTTTACTTTTATATATAAGATGTTAGTGATCTATTGCTTCGTTTCGCTATGAATCAATAAACTTTTGGAAGTTACTAAACAAAAACTAAACAAACTTATCCTGTTTTGAAAAAAAAACAGGAATTAGTACCGGCATATTTAAACGCATTGTATTATGTGTCATAATAGTTGAAGATAAATATGTATAGGGATGGTTTTTGGTCACAACCAAACCTGTTGAATGAGCAAGAAATTCTGCTTCACTATATTATTTCTGTGTTATGTAAACTGCATCGGATGTGTTTATTGACAAATAATGTATCTTCAGCATGCGCGGATACAGAGGGGGGGTTAGGGGGGTCTGGACCCCCCCCCTTGGAATCCGAAAATTTTACCAAAAAAAGGTAATATTTGGGCATTTTAGGGGTTGGAACCCCCCCCCCCCCCTGTTCTAAGAGAAAAATTTACCTTTTTTGGTTGGACCCCCTCTGACAAAAATTTCTGGATCCGCGCATGTTCAGTGATGCTTAAGGACAACGTGGAAGTGTATGAAATTTGTAGAACAAACTAATTATCATATCAAATAAAGAAACAAAAATATCTAAGGTCATATCTTTGTATTTCTTGTCACTGCCAAAACACTGATAACTAGGCCTTTGTAATATTAAAACAAAAGACAAAATAATTTTCGTAGTGCATATATATAAGTAAATTTATAGTACAGAAGAAAGCACTTAATTATCATTATGAGAGGGTTGTTCAATGTCTCTATATTTATTTCTTCAATCGATCTTTTTTGCGAACCGTCGTAACATGTTTTAGATAAATATACAACAGTTAGCAAATACTTCAGCCACCAATCTACTCTAAAGTGAAAAAGTTATTTTAAACAAACTCTCTATGGGGGTTTCATCGAGTACGGACACTGCTGCGAGATGATTACATCGCATCCCATTTGATGATGATGTATAAATCTTACAAAGGAGACCTCCTTGCCCCGCGGATAGTGGTCAGTTAGCACGTATCTGGTTTGATGTCGTTTATAGTCGTGTGTGATGCGTCACGGTCCAGTTGTTGAAAATTATCGACCAAGTGCTTTCGGACTTTGTGAGACGTTATTGTTTTGCGGTTCGGGAACATTTCACATATATGCATAATAGAAACAACTTGAATTATGAAAAAAAATGCTTACATGTAGCTAGATGTCATTTCCCGCCACTTTATTGTCCCCCGCTTTTCGCGAAAGCGTGGGGACATTAAATCTCATTCGTCTGTCCGTCTGTCACAAAAACTATAACCTTGGTCATAACTTTTTAACCGTAAGACGTGGGGCCTTCGTATTTGGCTTGTGTGTCCCTATTGGCAATGCCTTTCCGTTGGACGGGCAGGCTTGGTGTAGTGGTTAAGCGCTCGGCTTGCGGCGCCGACGATCCTGGTTCGATTCCCGGGTTGTGCCACTATGTTTAAGAGGTTGGTAACCTCCTGCTTTCATGTCGTGATATAACTGAAATATTGTTGAAAGCGACGTAAAACACCAATCATCCGACCAACCTTTCCGTTGGTACCAGAAGATTTATCATGTGACCTTGACTTTGACCTTTCACCGACTTCAATGTAACTTTTTAACCACTTTTTGACCTTAAGACGTAGGGCCTTCATATTTGGCATGTGTGTCCCTAATTGCAATACCTTTCCGTTGGTACCAAAATTTTTATCATGTGACCTTGACCATGACCTTTGACCTACTTAATTGTAACTTTTTAACCATAAGACTTGGGGCCTTCATATTTGGCATATGTGTTCCTAATTGCAATACCTTTCCGTTGGTACCAAAATGTTTATCATGTGACCTTGACCATGACCTTTGACCTACTTCAATTTAACTTTTTAACCGTAAGACGTAAGGCCTTTATATTTGGGATGTGTGTTCCTAATTGTAGATACATGTAGACATGCACAATCATGACAATATGTCACAGATCACTGCACCCTTACTGATAGAACCCCGAACGCAGGGACCACAATTCTCTGAATTTCTTGTTTGAATTTTGAAGGAGATTTTTGTCGTTCATGAATTCTGGACATTCATGATTTGGGTAGTTAGCCCAGGAGGAGATGTTCCCTCCTCCCGGGCACCTGGTCTTCCTAATGTTTTCCATCGGTGTGGGTGCCGCAAAGACGTTCACAAGTAAAATTCAGTTACGAAATATGAAGGGACGGACAGGATAAGAAGCGAGGTCGGAAGAAGGGAAGGGGCAGAGGGAAGAGAAAGGAGGGTGGATGGGATGAAAGGACTGTCCATCCTATCTCATATAGGGCGTTAGATCGGTACTAAACAAAATCTTTTGACTTGCTGAAAACCTCAGGAATGAACAGCTAGGAATAACACAGAGCTGCTGAACTTCGTATACACGATATGGGTATGACCTCGGGCGACTCTATATAGCCAGCCATCTTCCAGTCACAGGCCAAGCTCGTTAGCCAAATCGGACCATCGATAGCTTAATTTGCTTGACAAGTGTACTTAATTGTTTTCTGGTTAACCACACATCTAGATTATTTCATTTATAAGTAAAAGGGAAGGACTGAATGATGTAAGAGGCGGGACAGTGGAACTGGATTTGGGGGTTGGGGGCGGGGTGAGGTACGTGAAGAAAAGCCACCGACCTACTGTGTGTGGTACACATTCCCTGTAGTCTTAATCAAGGGAATAGAGCCAGATTAGGTCGTTCGGTAGAGTGCTTAACTTGGGGATGAGAGGTCCCATGTTCGAGTCCCACGCATTACTTGTCTATCGAATGAGACGGTAAACTCCGAGGTCCCGTATCCCGGTAGGCGTCGACCTGAAAATGATCTCTCATTGCTTAGGGTTAACCCGTTGTCTTGCTAGTTTCTATGTGTTGCATCAGGGAGATAAGCTTGTGAGATAAAACAAGAGACCAAAAAAAAAAAGATAAGAAATAGATGCTATATTGTACGAAGTTTTCTGAATTTTGTAGCTTGTGAAGTACGTTTACAATGTCATTCTGTCTGTTTCATTGTAATGTTTGAATGACAATGTATGATATTATATTTGCTAGCCAAAATGACATAGCGGAGAAGGTTATCACAAGTAAATATAGAGCATTACCCAACAGATGTACAGTTATGTCGGAGAATGACCATCACGTGACCGGTCCTTTCGTAATAAAATGTATTGATACAAGTATCTGGTGCATATATGTACTAGTGTTAAGATTAGGGCATATGTATATACCTCTATGTGAAGTTATAATGGGAATGTCACGATATTCGGAATAAAGTAGCTGAGGGGATTCATACATTATACATGTCTTCATGCATATGGCAACGGTAGGCATGGCGGGTACATGTATCAAATACAACACGAGGTACGGTGGACATTTTGATTTTATATTAATACTACCATTTTGTATATGCGTTGTTTGTAACGACCCTGTAGTCTTACTTGTATGGTAAAGACCACTGTTTGATCCGTGTGAGTGGTTGGGAATAGGACTCGCGGAACATTCAGAGAAAACCTACAACCAGATATACTGGTATTCTCTCCCCTACTTCCCTTAATTGGGTTCAAATCCAGACTAGACAAAGGTAAGAGGCTATAGTGTCTTCGCCAGCCAAAGCTTCGATCCGATTCTCTCCTCTAACTGTGGTGGATTTCGACGGGGGTTTTAAACTCCCGGTTGAAATCGTCCGCATCCAATAATATGTAGGTAAGATGGTTACAGTTGCATTACTAATTCAAATATGTATAGCGGTTGAAATCGCCCACATCAAAATGCAGGTACAGAATGATGTACTAGGAGTTCATAGTTGTTCGTTTGTCTCATTCTATTCTCTAAACCTTTGTTGGCGATCCGCATCGATAACTGGGAGTTTGGAATCCTTTCTAAACCTTTCTAAATCCTTTCTAAATCTGCCATGGGGGAGAAGGGAGAATTAGATCGGCGCCTAGACTGGCGAAGATCAAGATGTCCAGCACTGTACTTAGGCTAACTCGGCCTCTGAAATGTTCATTAAACAGCTCCACCATCATCTCATCAAGTCAGCTCCGTCCGAGATTAGTGACTTTCGATGAAATATGACGGTTTTTGACCGGATGGCAAAGCAATTCCGGTCTATGAATTGGCGAAATCCTCCGTCCGTCCGCACGGCGTCAACATTTTGCGTTTAGCATTTGCGTTTAGCTTGGTTTCTTTCATACCCTAAAGGGTACTTATGTCAAAGTTGGTAGGTTTGTAGATACTTGAATGTTCTATCCAACCAATACAAAAATTTAGTGACCTTGACCTTGACTTTACGCTTCAGTGAACACACACTGTTTTCTGCCTTTAGGGTGACCACTTGCATATATGTATTGTTAATGTTAATACAAAACTATTCCGGTCTATAAATTGGCAAAATCCGTCCATCTGTCCATCCGTCCGTCCGGCGTCAACATTTTGCGTATAGCATTTGCAATCCGGTCATACCGCCCTTGTTTCTTGTCTTCTTATTTTTTTAAGTTCCAAAGGCACTTGCAGTGGGATTCTTTATTTCTACCGTTAGTCATTACACGTATATTTACAATGCGATGCGTGGGCAATGCTTTTGTCTTGTTTTACAAAGCTTAAAATATCTGACTCATCCAGGTAAAATTTATTTTTAAAATTCACCGACATCGACATACATGGAAATATAAATCTGAAATGAAGAAGGATCGATCAAATTTACATATGCAACTATTTGGTGTGGAATTAAATATTGAAACTTCTTCCATGCCGCGCAAAGGATACTAATTTCAGAGTCACAACGCGGGATTTGAATCGTTATTTCACCTGTAACGAGATTTTGCGATATCACACAAATATTGACAAGTTGTCTTTTATTATTTTTACCTGTAAACCAATGAATGACTCATTATTTATTTAACTGCAATTTCACAAGTTCTTTTCCGTTAATTGCGCATCATATCAAACGGGAAATCGCATACATTTTTTTGCCTCGTTATGAATTCATTATAGAGCAGAGTTATTAATTTCCACGGTGTGGTATATATGTTTTTAGATATACATGTATCTGTAAATTCGGCGATGCGATTAGGTCGCCATGTCCTTTTGATAAACGAAGCGAATGTCTCTGTGCTAGCTTGTAAGATGTGACAGCATGCTGTTCCTCGGTTCGCACACTGTCTTATCAATCCGAATGCATGCATAATTAATTGACTTTTATTTAAGCAGAGTGGGCATGATAATGTGACTAAATTTGTCGGAGTTTACATCAAACAACCCGAGTTATCAGGTGAAGTTAATGCGGACTGTACGTATACATAGAGGAAAATTAAGCCTTGCGTTAACGCCTCGTGTGGATGGATTTCAGCATTTTCACAAAGGACATCTTATGATGGACGACAGCGTATCGATATGTATATGTGCAGTTGTACTTCAAACTTTCGAAGAGTATATTTAGAAAATAAGTGAAGGAAATGCATGTGCACTCGTGAAAAACCTTGTGCAAATTCCACCAGTAGACAGCCTTTGAACGTAAAAACTATGCACTTATATTGATGGTGCTGTATATAAATATATCACCTTCGAGAAAAGGAGACGACTTTCAGAATCTTCAGAATCAGTACATCAATGACAAAAGATTTATTTGTTTATGTTTTGTGGTATTTCTTACTGCAATTAAGCTTATCTCGTGTACAGAAGTGAAATACGGTGATAACGAACAGTTAAAAATCGATATCTGGCGACTCGACAATGTGAAATGAAAGTATATGTACTTTTAAAAAGGAAAATATATTATGCTGAGGTTATAAGGGTTGTGTTGAAGAGTTGATCACCATGAGGTATATAGCGGTGGTGGGTCAGAGGAGAGCTGACATACATGCTGGACCACAGTCCGCACGGGTATTCTCCCTTGTAGGACAGAGAACGGCAAGTGGAAGCAAAATTGCGAAAAGGAAACGTGTGCATTGGTAAATAATGGAACAGCTGAGATTATATAAATTATTTTTTTTTCTATTTATTTTTTTTTAGTTATGTAATTAAATAGTACTTGTCATAGACACGTTAGCTGAATCTTTAAAGTAATCTATTTTCAAAATACTTACTTTTCTCTGTGCATTCTTATAATTAAAAACGAGATCATAAGCAAATTTCTATACATGATTACATACTGCAGTTCGTTAATACTGAATGTATATTTATTTCATTTATATAACAGTAATGGATGCTGCGTTTGAATCAGATATTTGAATTCTAGCATAATGGTATTTATGTGCAGCGTATTAATTGTTTTACGCAATCGATGACATTCCGTGGATGTTTTAGTATGTAAAACTACTCTAGATAGTTTGATATAACCGAGTGATCAGTTAAAAGGGTGTTAAGGAAGATAGAGAAAAATACCCTCTTCGGACATATTAGTCATCTTAGTTGAGCATCTAGCTGCCATCGGGGGGGGGGGGGGGGGAGTTTTCTGGCGACCGTGTTTGGGACCGTCATGATATGGCTTTGGATGTCCATGTTACGGGTGGTCAGTGCCAAAATTGAAGCAAACACATGAGGGCTCGTGTTATTTCGGATTTTTTTAAACCATATCTGGGATACAGGAATCTCTGACGTGAAACGTAAGAACTTCGTAGATGAAGAGTCAAGAACCATAGCATAAAAAATCGTAAGGACGATATAAAGTATGGAATAACGGTTTTAAAAATGGTAGAAGCAGAGTTGGTTAATATCTTGAATGACCTTATAAAGTAATGAATAACGGTTCATTGGCAGAACCATAAGTGTAATCTGTTTCCTTGGCGGAATGGTGCAAGGGGGGGGGGGGGGGGGGGGGGTGTTGCTGTGCTACTCTAGCCGTGATGGTTATTTCATATTTAGTAACAAACCGTCGCTTACTAAAGGGAAAGGAAACTATAGAGTGCAAGACGGAGGTTATACAAATTTACCCAGCCAATGAAGGTTGTGATTTTATTGCCAGCTGAACAAGCGCTACATTAAAAATCGATACGGGGTAATTTGTCTGACAAAGTTAACTTGTTCATGTAAAATGGGACGCTTGACGCATTTCAACTTCTATTGGTTTATTTCTTTTTATTTAAATTGAACTTCTGAAGTTTATATAATTGTATTACAGAATGAAAAAAGAAATGATCGATACTGTTAGGAAGAACTTGATGGATTATTTGAAATTTAGATTTATTAGTTTTTGTTGTTAAAAATTTATTATGGACTGAAAAAAAAAATAGAATACTGAGTGTTCATGAAAAAAGTCCCATTAATCATATATCTGTATTAATATGAACTTGGTAAAAAAAACATTAGAATGAAAGTTTTATTTATTCGGGTTTTTTTTGTTAAATCTGCCTGTATATTGTACATTTAGGTAATGCTAACAACAATCACACTTGATAAACTGACAATGTTTTGAAGTACAGACTTTACTTTGCAAAACATTTTGGACCGAGTCAAAAGTAGGATTAATATGATATAGAATATCTTAACATTTTGATGGAAGATGAGTTTTATCTTCCGAGTAAGTGCACTTTTAAGGGAATTCCTGGATTTCTCGTGGGTGCCCTTTAAAAACAAGCCAAACAATAAAAACACGCACATGGAAAAAGGCATAAAGAATAATCTTAAACATGCCCAGACTAAGCAGATTGTATTATCATGGTTAATAGAAGTAAGCACGATGATAAGAGATTAGCCTCATGATTTCATTTGCCATGCAATTTTATTTCATCTTTATAGGGGCCGTCTGGAGAGTAACACAGAACAAGGAGTGCATTTAGTCAATACTCTACAAGATTTGATTGGGTGGATGGTGAATAAGCAGCAGGAGCTGTCCAAGCAGAGACCACTGGGAGGAGATCTAGAAAAGTTACAGAACCAAAGTGCTCAGAGCCAAGTAGGTTTAAAAAAAAAAATACAGAACCAAAGTGCCGAGAGCCAAGTAGGTCTATAAACATTACAGAATCAAAATGGTCAGAGCCAGATAGGTGTAGACACATTACAGAATCAAAGTGCTTAGAGCCAAGTAGGTCTAGAAACTTCAGAACCAAAGTGCTCAGTACCAAGTAGCTCTTTAAAAAACTGCAGAACCAAAGTGCTCAGAGCCAAGTAGCTCTGATATGAATTATTGAATTTGTTACTGTGAATGATCAAGGAGTGATTTAACAGCTCCTTATTGTAATGGAAATGATACAGCTAAGAGGATTTTCTACAAAAATCTGTATTATAATGGAAATGATTCAACTTAACTTGTGTTCTACATAAATCTGTAGAAGGAGTTGTCCTCATATACAAACATTGCATTTCTTGGATGGAGGATTAATATATCTTTCAAAACAGTACAGGACACTTTCTGATGCATGATATGTATCCATTGTAGCTTTGAAAGAGCCTTGTGTGTTCATCATTAGTCCTTCACTGGTAAAACCAGAGGGGACTATAGGTTTCCACTCTGTCTGTTTGTCACTTTGGTTTCTGATCGGTTTTGTGCAACCATTGAAGTTACTGACTTGAAATTTTGTATGTAGCTTTGTATCAAAGAGTTACAGATCAAGAACAAGTTTGGTTATGATGGACTTATTTTCAGAAGAGTTGCGCCCCTTGGAACATATCGCTTCAGTAATACTCAGTATGCTTGTTTAAAAGTGGAATTCATAATTATACGGCAGACATTTTAGTCTTAAGGTTCAGGTCAGACGTTTACTTCTGAGCTTTATTCAAAGCATATCAAAACATAAAAGATAATTTCTCCTGTTTCCTATCTGTCTATCTCGATAGATAGTCTGTCTGTCTGTCTATCCATTTTTGCTTTCTTCTAAAACAGTTCTTGTAGATAACGTTTTTGTACACAATGAATCACTGCATTTTAACTATATGTATTTAAATTTCTTCATGTACAGGCTATATGGAGCAGTTTGGAAAGCAAGCGGCCACTCGTTGAGCAGAGCTTAGAGTGTGGAAAGACTTACTTGGGAGAAGAAGGGGAACATGAGAATAGGCAGAGCACAGGCAGCAATGACGGACAGGAGTTGGGTAAGGGAGGCATTTCTTACTTACTAGACAGTACATAACAAATGCATTCTTGTACATTTGATGAGAGGCAAAATGTTTTTATTCAGATGAAATTCTTATCATACGAGATATGGCTGAGTAAGTTGGCTAAAAGTCTTTACTGAATCCTACATCAGTCTCCTACTGCATATCAACAGCAGTGATTCAGCTGACAGCTGCTCTACATATAGTGATGAAGACAAGTCCACCACCATATGGATTTAGATTGCCTCTGGTTTCCTCTCGTACTTACCACCGTTTGCATAATATGAAGGTGAAAAAGTTACAGAAAGTGAAGCTGTTGATGAAAATGTATGTTGTACAGCTCACTACAGATATTAATGTCAAGTTTGTTAACTCTTATCTCTGTTGTTAATACATATCTCTGTTGTGATGACATGTGTTGTTTTTTCATGTCTGTAGTCATGACATGACAACAGAGACATGTTATAACATGTCTTGTAATTTCATATCTCTGTTGTTGTTGCAAGTCTCTGTTGCTACCATTATTATTACCCAAATGACATTTGATCAGGTTTTAGTATTTTGTCACCATCATATTATTTTTTAGACGAATCTTTCAATTCATCTGACTCAGCACCAGAGACCAAACATGTGGTGACAAAACTGAAAAGACAGCTTCGCTTACTGAGAAGAAAATGGGGTGACCTTCGTCAGGGATCACAGGAATGGCAGACTAGAATTGACGAAGCAACAGAGGTGGGTAAATCTATTACTTAGTAATTTTGCATGTAGACTTTGTTAGAATTTTACACTGTATTTTGAAGTTTACGGTATGTTGGAAATCGTCAGAACAAAAGTCACGTTATATAGATCTAGTGCAGTAAGGTAATATTTGTATCAAAATTATCAAAACGTCTTTTCTTCCCCAAAAAAGATGTTGTAGCACATGCCTTTAGGTACTTGCCTTGTAGTCGAAAAGTTCAATGTTCAAGTTCAACCAGCAACTTGTTAGTGTTGTGTCTTGCCCCAGATCAATAGATCAGGGCATATTGTTTTTGTTCTTTCTGTATGTTTGTCTGCCTTTTTCAACTTTAACCTTTGCCATTAACCATGAAAGATAGAGACTCATATTTGGCATGCATACTCTATTAATAAATCCCTTTCAAATTACACCAAGGTCATTGACCTAGTAACCTTGACCATGACTTTTGACTTACATTTAAAAAATGATAACATTGGTTATATCTTTTGAATCATAAGAGGTTGGGCTTTTATATTTGACATGTGTATTCTTTGTGACAAGACCATTCCATCACTACATGTTTTACCTTGTCATCTTGACCTACCTTTCAAAAACTTTAGCATTGGGTATAACGTTTGAATCGTAAGAGGTATGGCTTTCATGTTTCAAATGCATATTCCCTTGGGATGGGGTGTAATCAAGCCGTAGGACATCGCTGAATTTGCCTTATTTGGACTTTTGTTTTGGATGACACAGTGAAAAATGAAATTTCCATTTCACATTAGACATTGGCATATAATGATGAAAGATCCCTCACTGCTTTGGGTTGGTCCATTGCATATGTAAAAATGCAAATGTGGAAAGTGCATCAGACAGACACTGTCACAATACAGGTGAAATTATTTTGATATGACGTGAAATTAGACGCAGACAAACAGTCTCACTTCAAATATGTAGGTCAGAAGGCCTTCATATCAGTTGCAGGAATCACAAGAGCCCGGGGTCATGTCTGAAGTCAAAATGAAAACTGAATAACCATTCTTGTAGTTATATGAATTGTTGATGAAAAATTTAGTGCATTTTCACATCACTAAACTGCAGTGAAGCCTTTGTATATGCAAGCACTTTAAAAAGAAATTATCTCGTTTTATACAGAAAATGAATATCCTACATCGAGGACAGGAGGATTTGGAATCTAGGCTGAAGGAAGCAGAGGATGCACGAAGTCAGTGGAAGCCTGTACCAGAGATTGTCATAGACAATCTACAGTCTAATATAGAAAGTGTGAAGGTATGAGATAAAAATATCACACTACAGGGGAACAACTTTATGAATCCCCTCTTCATGAGGGTAAAATCTTGAATGAATGGATGAGTGGTGAGTGAGTCTTGATCACGATCAGAAAGTTTTGTGTTTACATTTCTCTAGACCTTTGCTGATGTAGTATGGATGTCTGATAGCTGGAATATAAAGCTTCAGATATTCTTGAAGTTTGGTCACATGACCCAGTTTGTGCCATATTTCTTTGGGGATAAATCTTGGGAATTTTTCATTGCCTGCTATGAAGAATCTTTTATTTTGAAATCTAATTTCTGCAAACTGTGGTCATATCAAATTTAAAGAAGAAAAGGGGGTCAGTCTTCGTAAGATTCCTCAATAAATCACCGCAGTGGTATGACTCATGTAGCTCTCGTGCTTAAAATGTAATTCAGCAAAGTTGTATTACAACCTGAGATAAACACCAAGTTTGTTGTCCCCCCCCCCCGGTCATCCGCAAAATGTTTTGGGGATTATCTTCATTTAGATCTTAATGTGATGTCACTGTGACTTTGAGAATAAAGGATAAGATATGAGAGATATTAGAGATCGCTAGTTGCCCTGCTTAGATGTACATGATATCAGAATAACATTTCTTTCAGCCATGGTGAACTGGGCTAAATAACATTTCAGAATGTGCAACACTACACACACATAGAATACACATATATGAATAGGTGAAGAATTCTTCAGAGAAGCATAAAATAAAGAAAACAAGTAAAAGAGACAGTTTTCCAATAAAATTTTGTATTTCATTCACATTTATGCATTTGTTTCTTTGTTCACAACTTTTATGCTCCCCAAAAACTTTCGGGGGAGCATAAAGTACAAAGTATGTATATCTTCTACACCTTTCATCAAAATTTGATCATACTTCACCAAAATATTATTTAGGTTAAGGGCTTTTGGATTAAGGTCACTCAATGACATTTCTGAAAGGTCTAGGTCACTTATTAACTATGACTGAAAGTACCATGAAGTACTTATATTTCCTATACCTTTCATCATAATTTGATCATACTTCACCAGAAATGTTATTTAGGTTAAGTACTTCCAGATAAAGGTCACACAAGGTCATTTATGAAAGGTCAAGGTCACTTATTAACTTCGTCTTAAAATACCATGAAGCACTTATATCTCCTACACCTTTCATCAGAATTTGATTATACTTCACCAAAATGTTATTTAGGTTAAGGGCTTTTGGACAAAGATCACTCAGTGTCATTTCTGAAAGGTCATGTTCACGATAGAAAGTTTTATTTCATAACTGATCAAGTTCAAGCTTACTCATTTTAGTTACTGTGATCACTTGTTGTTCCATAGTTGACTCAGTTGGATATCCATGAATATGATACATTGAGATTTGATATCGTCATCAATTAATACATGTACAATGATTTCGTATATACTGAGTCATTCATTTCCTTCATTATTGCTGTGCTTATTGGAGCATCCATCAGATTACTGTTTTTTTGTATATGAATTGAGTCATCAATTTCCTGCACTATAAGTATAACTGCTATTCGGGGAACATCCATCAGTTTTACTGGTACTCTTGTTGGCCTTAGAACACTAAAAATGTTTTCATTAAATATTAATCCTATGACTTTCCAGTTGTACAATTCCTGTTTGTAATTAGATCTAAAAGGTATGTCAAATTAAGGTAAAATTAGTTTGAAAGTAGTAATACACCTTTTCCGAATTTTAAATGATGTATGGGGTCTAATAATGGAACAAACTACTTTTTGCTGACGTTAATGCTTGGATTGTGTCAACACAATAATAAAACGCAAGTCTAAGTGGCAAAACTTCATTTGTCCGGTATTGCCTCCTTACATCAAAAAATGTAAAATTGGGAAAAGGTCTATTGAAAGAGTATTTTTATGCCCCTACCATATATGGCCGGGGCATATAATGTTGCACCCTCTCATTCCGTCCCAAACTGTTCATCAGAATTTCACCAAACTTCACATGTAGGTAGGGCAGCATATGTAAATGTGCATGAAGTAGGCAACTCTGCTCAGAAATTTTTTCAGTTTAGTTTAATGGACACAAATCAACTTATGTGGTTATTTGCCTGTATATTGCAGAGATTCCAGGAAGAGATATTGCCTATACAGGGCTACGTAGACATCGTGAATGAAAATGCTGGGAAGCTGAAAGCCTCTCATGTTACACTATCACCAGAAAATGTTCATCGTATCCAACACAACATAACCAGGTTAATTAATCCTTTGTTCATTTGTTTGTTGGTGTTTTATGTCTCACTTGCTTCTGTTGGTTTATTTTGAGTCAGAAGCATTCAACATTCAATTGTATATTTCCAAATTAAAAAAAAATGATAAAACAGCATCTAATGACCATTTCATATTATTTTAATAGTTAATTATAACTGACAACTGACCAGCTAACAGCTGATTGACACATACAGCTCAAAGATCTTATGATGTTTTGTTTAAATGAATTGTTACTTTAATGATTTTATGTGCATGTATCAGAACAAAAGAATTAAATTGAAAACTTGATGGAAACATAATACCTCAAGAAATTGTTAATTTCTTATAATCTATTCATTATGACATTGCATGTACATTTATATATAGCATGGACTCATCCACAGTTATTAAATTCTATGAATACACTATGTGTAATAGACCACTTGCTGATCTTGATGATGGCTGTCTTTTTGTCAAAGCTAACATTTTTTAGCATTGTTTTTTTTTAAGTTATGTCATAATATGTGACATATATTTATTGTAACATCACAATGAAAAACAACGCCAAAAGGTATTGGCTCAGACGAAAAGAAAACCATTATCAAGATCAGCAAGTGGTCTATTGCTAGGATAAAAGAAAAAATTTAATCATAAATAAATGTATTACATGAAAGACTGCTCTTTCATGTTTTAGGTGGAATGAGCTACAGATTTCCTTAGATGACCGACTGAAGGCCTTACAGGAAGCTTTACGGGACTTTGGTCCAGATTCTCAACACTACCTCTCAGGTCGGCTATGAACATCTTTTAAATTTTTACATCAGATTTACATGTCAAAATACATGCAAAAGTGGACATTTATACACTTTTTAAATAAGGTAAACTATCATTCAGTTCTTGAAAGATCGGTTCAGAGTGAAAACTTTTATTCTTTTAGATTTATTGTAATATAAAAGAAATTTTCCGATATTAAATGATGTAAGGGGCTTGATATCTAGCAAACCTTTTTTTGCTGGAATTTTCAGCATGGATTGTGACGTCACAGAAATAAAACGCAAATCTTAGCAACACAAATTCATTAGGGCCCTGCTTCATAAGCGGATGCCCTATAGTAATCTCTCTGTTCATCCATCTGTCTGTCCATCTGTCCGTCAGCAAAAACTTTAACATTGGCCATATCTGATACACTGTCACAGCTTTAATATTTGGCATGTGTGTTCTTTATAACAAGACCTTTCCGTTGGTACCAAAATTTTGGACCATGTGGCCTTGACGGTGACCTTTGACCTGCATTTGAAAAACTTTAACATTGACCATAACTATTGAACCGTTAGAAGTAGGGCTTTCATGTTTAGGTCTATTGTGGAAATATCTAATATTAGCTTAAGAACTTATTACATGTGTACGATATTTGTTTTACAAATCAAAGATGTCATTGTTCACAAAATTATATAAGTGCTGTTTAAGTATGGTAAAAATTATCAATGAATATTACATGTACCAATGATGAGCAAGGTTTTTTGGAGGGGGGTTCTAGCTTATGTTGCATCAAACAGAAAAAAGACTTTAGCCTAATACCTGAAAGCAATTCATCAGATATGATTACACATAGTTTGTTATGTGAACTCTTACATATTCTTAATTACAATACCATAAATACAATATCTTTTCAGCTTCCATTGAAGAACCCTGGGAAAGGGCAGTGTCTGGAAATAAAGTGCCTTATTACATCAAGTAAGTTATAGCATATCTGTACCAATTTATCAATATTGAAAAGAATATGGATATCTTTATTTATTTACTAGTTCCTTTTTGTAAAATAATGTGTGGTTACCTTGCAGCCACTCCAGCACCACCACACACTGGGACCACCCCGATATGACCTCACTCATGGACAGTCTTAGTAAGTTGATGTGAACAGTCAGATTTTGTGTCTTTCAAGAAACAATCAATCAAAGAAAGATTTGAAAAGAATATGCAGACATAATTGTATGTAATGAGGGGTGTTTTTTTTTTTTACATATTTTGCTGTATGCGGGGATTTTATTTTATTTGTATTTTTGTAATTTTGGCACAAGAAGCAAATACAAGTCATCTATATATAATATACACAGTCACACACTCATATCTGATTATTAGTCAATTTCATCGTCAAATAATTGTTTCCTTCTAATGAATGATTGTTTGCTGGAACCACTATCCTTCACTTGTTAATACTTGTTATCATGTTTTTTTTTAAAAGAAGATCATAATACATAGATGTTTAGCAACAACTAAGATTTAAATTACTACTAATACTAAACTTTTACTTGTTCCGAATTAGAGTAGGATGCTATTTTAGTGTTTTACTATTACAGCTGATCTGAATAATGTGAGGTTTGCAGCTTACAGAACAGCTATGAAGCTCAGAATGCTACAGAAAAAGTTAAGACGTAAGTGGGACATATCATTTGAGAAATACTAGTATGGCCAAATTGTGAATAAAGTCAGAAAGGTCATATTGTGTCAGACTTTTCAGATCTAAGAATCACAATGACTTTGATGTAACGTTCAGTAACAATATACTTGTTGTCAAGATTCTTTAAAAAGGGCAGATCATCATACATTGATATTTGGCAACAACTAAGGAGTGCATGAAATCAAAACTTAAGGAACATAAACATGTAAAATATTGAACTTTCAGCAAGCGTATAATGAAAAGTATTTTTTACATATCTACCCCAATGTTTTGAATGGGGTCATTAAGTGTGAAAAGTCTTATATTTCATACAATCAATATGGGTATTTTGTATCTCTCTTCCTCCTAAAAGGTCACAGCATGGAGTATACCTAAACTTAACACTTAACAGACAATTCTTATGCAAAGCAGTGAACTCATTGTTGTATTTCAGTGGATCTCTTGCCAATGAATGTGGCCGTCGAAGCTTTTGATCACCATGAAATGCGTGGTATTAACGATAGTGTGATTGGTGTCACTGAGATTATTAACTGTATCGCCACGATGTATGAACACATTGGTGATAACCATCCGGACCTGGTGAACGTCCCACTCTGTGTCGACCTGGTGCTAAATTGGATCCTTAATGTCTACGACATGTAAGTAATACATACATGTAAACATTTTATGTAGTATATTTGTGTAAACATGAAATGTTAGTAAAAAATATTTATAAACATGACATAAAAGTAATATTTAAGTGTAAACTGACATGAGTAATCTATATACATAAACAGTTAATATGTAAGTAATATATACATGTAAACATGACGTGCAGGTAATGTACATATGTAAACCTGATATGATAGTAATATATACATGTAAACATGACATGTATGCAAAGTATATGTGTAAACCTTCTTGACTGTGTGGTTACATGAATATATGAATTGGTTTGGTTGAATTGATTGGTACATGCATATTTCAAGATATTTATCAGATGTTTGATTTTCATTATAATTATGTTGAATTAAGAATTTCATTATGTATGACATCTTGGCTTGACGTGTGTTCTAATGCCCTTTACTCTGACCTTACACTAAAAGAGTTATATGATACCAATACGACCTTAAACATAAATTTTGAATTATTTGACAGACACACAATTTCAGCAGGGCCTTGAATATGATATAAATGGTAGTTACTTAGGCCTGACAATGAATTTTTCTAAAAATATTGTCTTTGGTTATTAACTTATTTCTTGATTCTCATTTTACATCACAGTAAAATTATTTCCTTCCTATAGTGACGGCATCCGCCTGATCCATTGCACAGAGCTTTAGACCTATATACTGGTGAAGCTTGAACATATGACCACTGACTATACGCCAGACACCTCACTGATTAAACCGTGATGGCTCGCTAAAGTTGTTAGGGATCTCTTTAATCATTAATGATAGAAGGAACAATAATGCATTCTGTATTCTTTGAAACTACAGGTTAAAAAATAAATTACAAAAGAAGAGAAGGCCTAATAAGGGCTAGTGTAGTAATTTCACTTATAATTTTAATGCTCCATTTCCTTTCAGAGCTCGCAGTGGAAAGGTCCGTATTTTGTCTTTCAAAGTTTGTCTACTGTTACTGTGCAATGGTCATCTGGACGATAAGTATAAATGTAAGTAAATTTCAAAATTATATACAGTGAACCGTAGGTACCAAGTTAAAATGAGCTGAAATATGTTCAATGAAATGTTTTCTTTGATTTTGATTTGACATAAAGTAATTGCATGAAGTCAGTTCATTGTAGTATGTTTGTATAACAAGCTTGATGTCCTTAACAATGTTTTTTAGTGATGTACTAAATTATGAATTTTCAGTATAAATGAAATTGCAGTAGAACATTTTCATATATTCTTGGCAATTATTTTGTTAGTGGAGTATGTAGAATATTACCAAGTGGTAGCTACAATAAAAGTGCTTGAATTTATATTATTTTTGTACTGAATTTCAGTTTTGTTTCGTCTGATTGCTGATTCAAACGGTTTCTCTGATCAGAGGAAGTTAGGACTCTTACTACATGATTGTATGCAGATTCCAAGACAGTTGGGAGAAATTGCTTCCTTTGGTGGTAGCAATGTGGAACCTAGTGTTCGTAGTTGTTTTGAAAAAGTAAGTATTATAAAAATTAATTTTAGGATTTAAAATGTTCCAGATGCAAATTTCAGTGCTATATCATGTGATTTGTACAAATGTACTTCAGTTTTAACAGTTTTCAAAGTTTCTTTCTTCAACATACATATATTTAAGTATATAATTTCTTCTACAAATAAAATTTATCAGTACAGAGTTGTCTTTCTTGGCACAAATCAGCAGAAATAACTTATTGCCAAATTTCTGATTTCTAGTAAACCAGTTTTATGCTCTACTTTATTGTATGATACATTCCAGGCCCATGGGCGACCAGAAATCCAGGTGAACCATTTCTTAGAATGGTTAAAACTGGAACCACAGTCCCTAGTATGGTTGCCGGTGTTACATAGACTAGCAGCTGCTGAAACGGCAAAACACCAGGCTAAATGCAATATTTGTAAACAATTCCCCATTGTAGGATTTAGGCATGTATTATTTTTTTTCTAATCCTTTTTAATGTTCCCTGGATAGATAGATCAGGGGCATACTGTTTTTGACCCTTCTGTCTGTCTTTTTATTTATTTGTTTGCCTATCTGTTTAATTGTATGTCTGTCTGTTGTCAACTTTAAGCTTGGCCATAACTTTTTAACCATGAGAGATAGAGATTTCATATTTGGCATGCATGCTTCACTAATAAAGCCCTCTCAGATTATACCAAAGTCATTGGCCTCATGACCTTAACCCAGACCTTTAACCTACATTTCAAAATTGGCCATATTTAGACTTTGTGCCCATAACTTTTGAATCTTTCTTTTTTTTTTCTTTGGTATTTTTCTTTGTAGTTTTAATTTTCTAAATTCAGTGTCACATATTAACAGTAAATATTTACATTGAAATCAAAGTATTTATCTTTCTTTATTTGTAATTTCAAAAATATTTCTCAGAAATTCCAGAATGTATTGGGAATTTATCATAATTTGAAAGTCAAAATGATTCTTATACATGTATATGTATGTAGATGACTTTAAAGTTTTAATTCAAGTGTGTTTTATTGGGTCTTTTTTGTAACAGAGTTATCTACCCTTTGATCTGACTTAGAATGACTTTTACATAAACCAAATCTATGGAAACCGATGTAAGACTATAGGAAATTTAGGGACAAAAATTACTCTTCCATAGGAATTCTTTGACGTCACAATGGTTATGTTGTATTATCTTTGTTTCCTGTAACCCGACCGACCCCTCAAAAATGGCGCTTACTCTGATTTTTTTTTTTTCGCCATTTACAAGTGCCGCCATTTCAGGAATCGAAATTCCGGAATCGGTTTTATTGAAACTTCACATTTTTGTTATTTCCGGTGTTTTTTAAACAAATATGGCGACCCCCATGGCATCAAGCCTCGTCATACATAATGAATTATATTGAACAATACCTTTTATTATACATTATGTATGTCCATCTGAATGTCAAGACATTTTCCATAGAAAAAAAAGGAAAAGCCTACCTACGACCCTATCTTTTTAGGTCATGTTACAGGAAACAAACATAATTTTTTTGGCCTCATATACCTTCCCAAATCAGAAATAAATGTATCTCTGTATTATGAAATAACAAATTAATTTATGAGAATGAAATAGAAAACCTACAAAGTATCATAATCATGTCTTCTATACACCATCCTTCTTTCATTTCAGATATCGGTGCTTGAAGTGCTTTAATTTTGATATTTGCCAAAACTGCTTCTTCTCAGGAAGAAAGACTAAAACCCATAAACTAGCTCATCCTATGCAAGAATACTGTACCGCTGTAAGTACTGAGGTTAGGTAAATGTACTGACAAGTACTATTGTACTGTTACATGTAACAGGTACATGTACTTTTCTGTGTCTATTGAAATCCAGTTTTTTGTGTGGCCAGTAAAGCTTGGTTGGAATGGTGTTCTTCACTTTGGCATCTGTTAAAAACAGACACAATTTTAGTCTAAAATATACACGAAGTTTTAATACAGAGAGTGGATTCCATTGAATTTTCATGGTAAAGATGGGGTCAGTTAACAAAAGTTTTTAATGTTAACCTTGTGGAACATTTAGATCAGTAGTGACTTGAAAGAATGCAATTAGGAAATCAGTGTTTGTCAAAGTAGAAGATTCTACATGTGTTTCTTTATTTTGTATACTGTATTTTCCATCATTAAGACATCTTCTAATTGCTTCACCTCTGTTACAGACAACCTCAGGTGAAGATGTTCGAGATTTTACTAAAGTATTAAAGAATAAATTCAAATCAAAAAGATATTTCAAGAAGCACCCCAGACTTGGTTTTCTTCCTGTCCAGTCTGTTCTGGAGGGAGATATTGTGCCAGAGAGGTAAGAAAAATACTGAAATAGTTCTTCTATTTGTGATAATGAGTTTCGCCGTCCTTTCTCATCCCTTAGGTGGCGCTTGTGTACTATTAGTTAGAAATGGCATTGAACGTTATCAACCTTATGACGTCATAAGAACGTTTCATTGTTCTTTATGTCATTTTTGTGGGAATACATTTTACTTCCTTCCTTAACATTAGGACCGCAGTTAATAGCGGTGAAATCCTTTGTTTTGTTATCTTTACTTTGAACTGAGATGTGTACACTTCACTGGCGTTGTCCTCATTTTATTTTCAAACAGAAATCTTATTTTACATGGTATTGACAGTTGTATGGCAGATATACTATTACTGTTTATGATACCGGTACTTTTTACTGGAAATATTTTCACCTTGGAGACCCATACACATACAGAGCCTCAGAAATTAAATTTGTCGTTATTTTGTTGGGGTTTTCTTTTTTTCTTTTTTGTTAACAGAACCATCAGATTTTTTTGCCTTATACCAAGGACGTATAAGTCCTTGTTTATAAGTCCTTGCTTATATAAGTTTTATGTGCTTACTATTTTAGTGATCTTGATCATTCTGATGCTTTGTATTTCTGTTGACTTTTCCACACATTTGGGATGGATGGACTTCCAACAGTGATGAAATATTTCAACATTTTTACTCCATATTTCATAAAGTATCGATACTTTCTCATTTTATCACAATCACATAGTGCCCACTTGAGCCTTGAAGTCCAGTTGTTTACATAAAGTGTTGCTATAAATCCTTTCACTGTTACAGCAGGACTAACATTGATAAATGATAATGTTTCCCGTAAAATTTTTTACCTTATGATAAAAAATTGTCTCTAATTTTGCGGGAACAGTTATCATTTTAGCAACCAAAATGTTAGTCCTGCAGTAACAACGAAAGGGTCAATTGACAATACTAATTGGTATTGTTTTTGCATTGCTGTCTATATAAATTAAGGGGCTTTTTTGGGTCTTGTGAAGACATAAGCTGCCCAAGAATAATTCTCCAACAATTACTATCATATTGGGTCTTAAATAGACTTATTTCTCACATATGAGCAGGCATCTGTTGCCAAACCTTCGTGATTTGCCAAACTTTCGTGACGTCTTACAATTTCTATAGAATTTCCCATACCGGTAATTGTACATGTGTACACCAGTTTTGGCAGAACTGGTTGAAGTCACAATGATTTGACATAAAATATCTGCTCAAATATGAAGTAACTCTGTAAAATGAAAAGATCCAATTTGGTCTTTAGTTCCAGGGAGTTACCTCCCATTTGGGACGGCAGCGGACGTAAAGTAATTATGTCATCAGATTTTATGGAAACCGGTCTATAACATGACTTTCCATTGGAAATTTATGACGTCAGTTGATACCATCCCAAATGGGAAATGTTTAACGAAAAGACTCAATTGTCAAGGGTATTTTGTCCAATGAATTCATTGCCATATTATTACATAAAGTATGAAAATGAGTGAATAAATAAACGACTTTCTTATCCATACCAAGTAAAATTGTCAAGGTATGAAGCATCTAAGTGGCGGACGCATACATGATATATACAGATAGGGCGTCATTCGGTCCACCTCGGTAGTTTTAGGGGGTCTTCATTTGATAAATCTGAGCATCCCGTGGAATATTATAAATATTCAGCATATCAGACGATTAGACGGCACAAGGCAA
Source organism: Pteria penguin (assembly GCA_035048485.1). NCBI lineage: Eukaryota > Metazoa > Mollusca > Bivalvia > Pterioida > Pteriidae > Pteria > Pteria penguin. The sequence goes on along the minus strand of CM068581.1, from coordinate 63,189,821 downwards.
TACTTTTCTTGTTCTTAAGAAGGTAATTAGTGCTTTTCTTCACGACTTTTATGTGATTGAATTATAGAGTGAAAATCAGTAAATAAATTGGGTATTTATGCATTTAGGGGGGTTCATCACCCGAAGGATTGCTTTTCTTCCGCGACATGTATCATCAGACCTTATGGGATTTCGCCGGGGCTAATCAAGTGTTGTTTAGGCAAAATTTATTGCTCTAGACATGTCGTTTCGTAATAATGACTACTCGCGCCTTTGCCGAGCAGACGACGGCTTGAAGAGCAGACGAAAACTGTACTAACTATAGTATGGTGTGACGATGATGGGTGATCAATAACGACCGATCAATCTCCTGAAGAATGACTCATCCTCTTATGCTGCGCGAAGAGTAATCTGCAAAATTTGTCTCGCATTCCAATGTTGGCGATAGGTGGCGCAGTCTGCGGTATTCCTGATAAAGATGATAAATCATTTTTAATGTACGGCGACAGACATTTCAAGATCAAATGCAGGAGATAGTCAAATGAACCTGTTACATGAAAGTACATAATTCTTGTAAAATATGAAAAAAAGGATGTGCAAGGTAAACATCCTGTTGAAATTAATGAATAGATACCGATATCTTGCATAGGGGTAGTCATGTTTTCTCCTGAGAAACTGTCGTGATAATTGCTGGTCTGTAAAGATCAAAAGAATTATCGGAGTTTTATGCAAAGTAAAAGTGATGTCGTGATAATTTGTAATCTAAGAAATAAACATCCCTGACTGTGAATATATTTGAATAGTAATCACATTAACTTCATGGTTTTATGCTTTCCTATTATAGCAGAGATGTTGCCTTCCTTGGCACCATACAGATATCGAATTTGAATCGAAGATACCGGGACGCGGACATTTCTGACGTTGAATAATTATCTAGGAATTTAGACCTTATACGTTCGCTAAGTTTATCGGGTTATGATGAGAAATCAAGTTTATTGGTGTATAGAGAATTTAATTTAGTTGGAAGACGTTGAAAGGATATTGGATTCCTGTAGTGTGCCATATGACAAGAAGTCCACGCTGCATGCGCTATCTAGACCTGTTGTAGCGGAGGTATTTTGTCCCTCTGAGTCATCAACGTTCAGAAAGATCAACTGTTTCATTTAGTTGGATATGTATACTTAAGTAACTTGGATAGTGTTTTTATAAGACTGTGGGCTAAGACTTAGCACATCCTTGTGGGTTGACTCGGTATGAGATGGGAATCAACGAGATTTTTGCGGATTATGAATCATCACGGTGAGCTGTTTTGTAAACATTGTCAGATCCTTTTTTTCGCTTTCTTAATCGATAGGTGAAAATTGTTTCAAAGCAAGACATTGGCTCGTTGCATTTGCAGTGTACATGGACTATGAGTCACGTGTGTGAACTTACGCACTTTTTGTCTGCCAATATGATAATTTTATTTGCCTCAGTTTTTAAAGTCTGTGTATGTACAAGTATATATAATATATATATATTTTTTAAATTGTGTGCTTTAATTTTTACACTGAGGAATATGAAAAAATATTTGTCTCAAAGGAAGTTGTAGGTACGTTGCATTTAAACCTATACGGAATGTTTCTTATTGGTCTCTGTGACAACCATCATGAGGAACGGAAGATTTTTTATTAGAATTATTACTATTAATGATGAGTTAAATCAAACGTACACTACAAATATTATTGACAACAGTTGCTTCGTGTGCGCATTTTTGCGGTGAATTCTTGCGTGCTTTCTAGCGCTGTGTCGACCCTAGAATCTTGAGACATTTCAACGCGAAAGTAGTATCATTAAAAAGTTCACAAATTCGGTAATAAAATGCCATTTGGTACAAGAGAATTGCAGAGTACATACAAGGACCTTCATATTTAAAACAAAACGGTTTGAGGGCCGACATTCAGAAAATGACCCGTTCTTGAACTTGCTCTATGTTGGTATTACGTTTAGGACTAAGTTGCATGTAGCTATTTACCACTGCACTCGGCAGAGCATGCCTCAGCAGACGACTCTAAGGGCAGACGGCGCTCTGCTCCTATTACGAATTAGTCTGCTTACAAAATACAAATACTTTAGAACAAAATATGTCCAGACGTACCTCTTAAGTGAAAATTGGCCGTAATCTGTTTCTATTTGCGAATTGTGTTGATTTGAAAGGACATGATACGTAATCCGGGTTGCACAATTATGTTGTCACCGTCATATTGAAAAGTTACTGCCATTCTGTCACGATAGACGTAAATGCCAAGCTTTTGCATTTATATGTTACATGAAGGGCATTGTATTTTAAATTAGCGAATTAAAACAACTTCTTTTAATGAATCAATTACATTCGTTTTCCATTAGGCATATATCTGCCAACGTTCTTTGGTATCATTGACCCAGATTATATGTGTGCCAACATGGTATCATAGACCCAGGTTATATGTCTATGATTATAAATAGTGTACTATTTTCCCGAAACTGCACGTCTGCTTCTGGTCACTTAAGCGGCGATGAGCGATTATAAAGATTCTCTTTAGAAGTTTGGTTAGCAGTGTGGCCGAGTGACAGGAGATCGCAGTCTATGCTGGGAAGGCTGGTGATTCTTACCAAACTGCATGCATGGTAATGTAAGGTCTGTGTGTGGTGTCTAGACTATAGAACATGTACAATTGCCAAGGCCACAGTGATACGAGTGAAAATTAATTGAAATAAGCTGACGAGAAAACCTTCCAGAAATATCATTAATACACCTGTCTGTGCTTTGATTTCTGTGTCAAGGTCGTATAGTTTTTATTTTTGTGTCAAGGTCGTGTAGTTGTTAAACGTTTTGATAAGGGTTGTAAGGGTCCCTGGTTCGATTTCTATATTCCGGCTGGCGGCATAATACTCTGTAGATAAATAACGTCATATCGAAATATGATTACTCATTTATTGCTGAAGGTAGTGCTTACTGCTAAAAAGTCAAGTTCCACTGCAGCAATTCGATTTATTTAAATATACGGTGCAGTTGACGTCTTTGAAAGGAATTCGGACATCAATGAATTGTCGAGATCTGTGTCTTAATACTTGCGTGACATGGCAAGGATCACATACAACTACTGCATACCTTGCATGTCTAGCTCCAGTGCAAAGCATGTGTGGATTCCATGTGCGTTGTTGTTGTTTTATACAGTATCTTTCTGAAATCTGTCGCTAATGTTACATATTTTGATTTCTATTTTCAGTTCGTCACCCTCACCGCAAAACAGTATTTCATCTCAAGACATGCATTCCCGTTTGGAACTCTATGCAAATAGGTAAGATATTTTTTGGTGTTTCGTATGCAGTGATGGGAAAAACGTTTATTAATAATTGAATCAATTTCAATTGGTGATTGCATCGGGGCCAATAAATGGAAATATTTCGTATCTTTTTCAAAATTAGCCGAAGCCGGTGTGTCCTAGCGGATAAGGTGTTCGGCTCGTGATCGAGAGGTCCCGGATTCGACTCCGGCCCTGGGCACACCGGTGTTCTGTCTTTCGTACGAGACAGTAAAACCGAGGTCCCATGACACGGTAGGCGTGGCACGTAAAAGATCCCTCACTGCTCCGGGTGGGTCTGTTGCAAAGGTCTAAATTTCGATGCAATGCATCAGGCAGATGCTGTCACCATATACGTGAAATAATCGTGGAGTGACGTAAAACAATATTTAATCAGTCAATCATAATAAGCCAGCGTAGCTTTGTCCATAGTGTGGCAGAGAAGTCCAGGGTTCCCAGTGCCGCCGGCAGTTTGTTCGCGTCCAGTACCACGAAAATGTAAAAATCAAGTTCCCTTTCATGGTAGTCTAGACTATGGCATGTACGTGTTAAAAGCCCCTCGCTGCTTCAAGTAGTTTCGTTGCAAAGCTCTAAATTTCTGTGTAATGCATCAGGCAGATCCTGTTACAGTGCACATGTAGGTGAAATAATCGTGTCGTGAAATAAAACAAGAAACGATAAAAATCTTTTTAAAATAAAACATGTAGTAGTAATGCTGCTGCTGCTAGTTCAAATAAAATCTATTGGTAATTACTTCAGAACGAGAGAAGAGAGTGATATGTCTTAAACCAGAAAAGTGTAAGTAATTGAAAATCGAACAAAATAAAATACAATATAAAACGTACAGCAATGAAAACAAAAAGTTTCTCCTTTGTTCCTTAAATATTGCATTACGGTTGGTGGAGATAAGAGAACAAAATTTAATGAATACATAAAAAATCAATACTATGATGCGTGAGGTGAGTTAGATATTGTGACTCATATTCTGTCTTAATCTTGTATAGGTTAGCAGAGGTGGAGCAGCGCCAGACGACGGCAACACCAGACTCGTAAGTCCTTCTTTGTTAATACTTGGTGCGAACACTGCGTTTTATACTTTAGTACAGCTGTGAATCCAGCGAGATAGTAATGGTTTTAGCTATGATAGACTTTCGTTTCTCTGTATTTTTGACAACTTTTAAAGGACTACTTTTTCGCTACTTGTTGAACGAAGAGCAGCAAGTGAGTGGTGGCTGTCAGCTGCGTCATTTCAGGATAGTCTCTGACTTTGTACTTGTTGGTCTTAAACTTTACTAAATTTGGAACGCAGAATAATGAAGACGCTAAAGAACCAAATAGAATTTGAGTTAGGTATATTTTACAGGAGTCAAAAGGTCAAGGTTACTCTGCAAAAATCTAACCAACACACCTAAGTTTATTGCATTCAAAACTTTGCTAAGTATTGAATTTAGAACCTTGGTTTTGTAAAAAATGAATAAAAATCCCGGCAGAAAGAAGCCTGTCTGGTACAAGTCCCCTTTATTTCGTGTTCAATTTTGTTTTTTGAAAGGGTTACATCAAAAGTGGGCCACTAAGGTTTGAAATAACCATGTATGTGGATTGTCTCGAGTATTTTGACCAAACTTTGAAAATAAGAGCTTTTCATGAATAAACAGATTAAATAAAAGTTAGGTTTCTCTTTACTTCTGCTTAGCAGATTCACACACCTAAATCCAAGGAATACCAGGCATATTGGTCTTAAGTTTTTCTGCCTTTTACAAAATCTAGGCTTGGTTATGGCTAAGACATGTTTATTATTTTCTTGATGTGATCTAGATCATTTGACCTATTCAGTGTGAATAGTTGGTTTTCCCTTAAATGAGACTATTTCACTTTTTGAGCTATGTTTGACCATAACTGATTAAACCTAGAATAGTAAGCAGTGGTTTGTTTCAGATTTGTGCAGAGAAAAGCACAAACATTTGATCAGCTACATACTCACTTCTCAAATAGATTTTGTAAGGGAATGTTTTATTTTTTCTGTTTGGAACGGACATACATAATACATATCTATTGTTATAATATGATGTATGTACAATGTATACAATACTCATATATAATTATCATGGTCAACCACTTACCTTACCCTGCGTAATTGTAGTGGGAGTACAAAAAACTCTAGGAATCAGCTGAGCAACAAAGACCCCTTGTGCCTCTTCTGTCCGTTTTATCTTAAAAAGAGATTTGGATATTTATTAATACAGAGTAAGAAGTTGCAATTTATGATCGATTTTCTTATGATCAATTATCTTTTGCAGAGATGATGAGCATAATTTAATTGCCCAGTACTGCCAAAGTCTAAATGGAGATACAACCACTCAAGTGGTAAGTCCTCATCTATAACATAACATGCTATCATAAGTACTGATGCACTCAAGTGGTAAGTTCTAACCTATAACATAACATGCTATAATAAATACTGATTCACTCAAGTGGTAAGTCCTAACCTATAACATAACTTACTATCATAAGTACTGATACTATTATAAGTGTTGATGCACTCATGTGGTAAGTGCTAACCTATAACATAACATACTATCATAAGTACTGATGCACTCAAGTGGTAAATCCTAATCTATAACATAACATACTATATAAGTACTGATGCACTTAAATGGCAAGTCCTAACCTATAACATAACTTACAGTTATAAGTACTGATGCACTCAAGTAGTAAGTCTTAACCAATTACATAACATGCTGTTTTAAGTACTGCTGCACTTCATCGTTCACTTACTCTAAATTTTGATCAATTTCAAAGTAAGTTCTAAAGGGTTGGGGACCTCCTGCTTCTATATTGCAATACAACAGAAAAATTGTGGATGGCAACATAGAACCCCAATCAGTCAACCAGAGAAAGCACATGACTATTGCTCACTTTGAAATTGATTCAAATTTGAATGTTATTTAGAAGAGGAGGAAGGTGATTCAGTGTGATGTAAAAGAAAAGCCAGTTGCTGTCAAGATGTACTGGATCTTTACTGTTTACCCTATTTATAGATGATTATACATATACCTTTAACAATGTTCGTCTTTCTGTATGAGAAACTTACAAAGCCCATGTGCAGCTCCTGAGGAAAAGAAGAAGTGGGTAATTCAATGCAGCCTGAATGAAAAGCTACCTACAGTCAAGATATACTGGGTCCTGAATGCTGGTAGAAGAAATTGCTTTTATTCATTACATGGTCATTTGGTTGGGTTGTACCCTGATATAGGGTCAGTAAATCTCATTCTGGGTCAGATGAGACCAGTCATGTAACTGATAATATCAGTTTCTTGTATGCCAGGACTCAATATGTCTTGACTGTGTAACATATTTACACCATCTGCAGTCTCTAATATTTTATCAAAAAATTCATTTTGGGAATGCTGTTTGATAAGATATGAAGTTTATGAAAGATCATGTTTGGATTATGATTTAACATAAAAATCAAGATAAAAGGTTGAGGCATTTCCAAATGACTAATACTGGGTCTCAGTATTGGAATATACAAAACAGACAACAATCTGTTAAACCAGAAGCAGACAAACTCTTGTAAACCTGTGTCAGAAGTGATCCTGACTCAGAATCATGTAAGTAGTAAAGGAGGGTAACTAGGCTCAAGTGTGCATTCAAATCATATTCTGTGATAAAAATTTAGTGCTGATGTCCATCATTTGACTATCCTATGTAATTTTGTCTAATTGCAGTTGAAGAGTCCCATGCAGATAATGATGGCTGTAGATTCAGATCAGAAAGCAGAACTAGAGTCCATGATAAAAGACCTAGAGGATCAAAATAAGTTAGTAACATACAGAAATTTCTAACAAATTTATTGCAATTCATCAAACTTAAAAAAAGAAAACCCATGTAATCAGCACCATTTAATAATGTCAATGGAGGGTAGATGTCATTTTAATTGATTTTTCCATTTACACTAAAAAAATTGTGAAATTGTGAAAATTGTGCAATACTTTACACATCGGACAAACATTGAAAACGTATTGATACATCATGAAATTCAATATAATATTCTGCGAAAGCAATGGGTCAGTTGTTTTAAGTCATACAGAATTTTTCAGCCAATTAGATTAGATTTTTTTTATTTCATACATACATGTATATCATTACATCAATATTTACAATTTATAGGAGTTTACAAGCAGAATATAATAGGTTGTGTCACTCAAATGAAGCCAGAGTGAATGGCCATGCTGACATCTCCATAGAGGAGACGGACGAAGAAGTAATAGCAGAGGCTAAGCTGTTACGGCAGCACAAAGGCAGGCTGGAGTCGAGGATGAAAATCCTCGAGGACCATAATAAACAACTGGAGGCACAGTTATTTAGACTGAGGAAACTTCTGGATAAAGGAGAGGAGGAGGTACTATTTTTTATTGTTGCCAGATTTGCCAGGATTAAACATTCAGCAGTTTGTGATAGTGAGGTGTTTTTGAAGCAGGAATCCACTGCCCTCAGTGATGACAGTTGTGGATCAGCCTCATATCGAGCTCATGTAGCTCAGTGTATGAGGTGCTTGGCTTGTTATTTATAGGTCCTGGGTTCATCTCACACTATGAGCAGTTCATTGTCCTGTCTTTCAGATGAATCAGTGAAAACTGAGGTCCCATGTCACGGTAGGTGTGGCAAGTAAAAGATCCCTCACTGCTTCGGGAGGGTCCATTGCAAATTTCTGTGATGCATTAGGCAGATGCTATCACCATATAAGTAAAACAGTCATAGAGTGATGTAAAAACAATAATCAGTTAATTATCATATCTTAAGACCATCATTGCTCTTTAGATTATATTTTGAGTTGATTTCATCTTATGATATCAACTTAATTTGTTAAAATTGCTCTGTTTGTTATATTTTGCACATTGCTCTGTGGTTATACTTAGTACATTGCTCTGTGGGTTATACTATGTACATTGCTCTGTGGGTTATACTTTGTACATTGCTCTGTGGGTTATACTTTGTACATTGCTCTGTTGGTTATACTTCATACATTGCTCTGTGGGTTATACTTTGCACATTGCTCTGTGGGTTATACTTTGTACATTGCTCTGTGGGTTATACTTTGTACATTGCTCTGTGGGTTATACTTTGTATATTGCTCTGTGGGTTATACTTTGTACATTGCTCTGTGGGTTATACTATGTACATTGCTCTGTGGGTTATTCTTTGTACATTGCTCTGTGGGTTATTCTTTGTATATTGCTCTGTGGGTTATACATGTACTATGTACATTGCTCTGTGGATTATACTTTGTACATTGCTGGATGGTATGAATATAAAATCCACCCATCACTCATGAACTTTATCTCAATATAAGGGTATAGACTGTAGTACCATGGCTTACTAGATATAGAGAATTTCCCTCTGTTTTGGAATAAGTCCAATTTGTTTTGGGTGAAGTCCAGTGTATGTAAACATGGGATTTAAGAAGTTCCTGCATCTAGTATAAACTTGAGAATAATTGTATGTGACAAAATTGATTAAACATACATTTCCTATCTCTTATATAATAAATAAAAATTGTATGGATACATTTTCCATTTTATTCATATATTGAAAATTATTTTTTGATAGAATGTGGTAGCAGAAGCCAGTAACTCATCAATACCATCTTCATCACCCGAGGTCAATCAAGCTAACACGAAACACACATCACCATCAGAATCATTAGCCAATGGTCGTCCAGGTTAGTAACCAAGCTGATAAGAAACACACATCACCATCAGAATCATTAGCCAATGATTGTCCATGTTAGTAATCAAGCTGACACGAAACACCCATCACCATCAGAATCATTAGTCAATGGTCGTCCAGGTTAGTAATCAAGCTGACACCAAACACACATCACCATCAGAATCATTAGTCAATGGTCGTCCAGGTTAGTAATCAAGCTGACATGAAACACACATCACCATCAGAATCATTAGCCAATGGTCGTCCAGGTTAGTAGTCAAGTTGACACCAAACACACATCACCATCAGAATCATTAGCCAATGGTAGTCCAGGTTAGTAATCAAGCTGTAACTAAACACACATCACCATCAGAATCATTAGCCAATGGTCGTCCAGGTTAGTAATCAAGCTGACACCAAACACACATCACCATCAGGATCATTAGCCAATGGTCGTCCAGGTTAGTAATCAAACTGACATGAAATACTAATCAGGATCGGAATATTAGCCAATGGTCGTCCATGTTAGTAATCAAGCTGCAGCTGAGAATAGGGTCTGGAAATTATATCCTTTGACCACCAATCTGAATCTGAATTTGGTTCAGCAGCATTTGTACATGTACATTATAATAAACAGAGAAACACACATCACCATCAGAATCATTAGCCAATGATTGTCCATGTTAGTAATCAAGCTGACACGAAACACCCATCGCCATCAGAATCATTAGTCAATGGTCGTCCAGGTTAGTAATAAAGCTGACACCAAACACACATCACCATCAGAATCATTAGTCAATGGTCGTCCAGGTTAGTAATCAAGCTGACACCAAACACACATCACCATCAGAATCATTAGTCAATGGTCGTCCAGGTTAGTAATCAAGCTGACACCAAACACACATCACCATCAGAATCATTAGTCAATGGTCGTCCAGGTTAGTAATCAAGCTGACATGAAACACACATCACCATCAGAATCATTAGCCAATGGTCGTCCAGGTTAGTAGTCAAGTTGACACCAAACACACATCACCATCAGAATCATTAGCCAATGGTCGTCCAGGTTAGTAATCAAGCTGTAACTAAACACACATCACCATCAGAATCATTAGCCAATGGTCGTCCAGGTTAGTAATCAAGCTGACACCAAACACACATCACCATCAGAATCATTAGCCAATGGTCGTCCAGGTTAGTAATCAAACTGACATGAAACACTAATCAGGATCGGAATATTAGCCAATGGTCGTCCATGTTAGTAATCAAGCTGCAGCTGAGAATAGGGTCTGGAAATTATATCCTTTGACCACCAATCTGAATCTGAATTTGGTTCAGCAGCATATGTACATGTACATTATAATAAACAGAGAAAGAGAAACTACGTAGGAGTTTGATCAACCAATTCGGGACAGAAACTATTTCAATAGATTTATTTGAAAATTGAGTTAGATTATGTGGACTAAGTTATTACAGAGAGAAATAACAAAATTTTAACTGTTTACATTTTTTAAACAAAAATAGTGAACCATCATGAAAAATAAATCAAGCCTTACTGTTATTTCTTTGGTTTACTGATCACATTCAAATATTTGTAATTTACTTATTTTATTTCAAACATCCTTTTGTAAATTTAATGTTCATAGAAACATACTTTGTATACCTCTGTTTAAGATACCTTTCCTACAAGATTGGAAGTTTACGACGTAATGAGAATATTTACAATATTACAAATACAATTTTTTTTTCAATTACCAAAATCTGAAACTGAAATTTTGACTATATCTTCAGATTTGTTAAATATCATTCTGTCGTTTCAGGACCATCAACAAATGTAGGGGATTTATTCCAAATGGCAGGGCAAGTGGGAGAGGCAGTGGAGTCCTTAGTAACTGTGATGACAGACGACAATGAAGTAGACGACAATAATGATGATAACCACCGGCACTGACATGTAAACAGACCGGTAGTGATGTCATGGTGACCAGGCCATGAATCAGTAGACCCCTATATAACTTCATTATAGGCCCACTCTTGCCTGAATAGACTATGATTATAGACTATTATCACTGCAGGGCAAGGGGTTGGCATTATCCATAAGTATAGCTGTGATGTATTGGACAGAAGCTTTAACAAGAGTCCAACCTGACGTTGGAAAGGAGTCGTACCTACAAGCAGAATTTTTACTCACCATAAATATTTTGTTGCCATATAATTAAATTTTACTGTTTATCCTATTTAAAGATGATTATACCAGTGTCATTGTTTGTGTTCCTTTATTTGGTGAGATGTACAAATCCAGTGTTCGGCTTTTAAATAGAAATTACTGATTGTAACCAGAGTGAGTGCAAATTTCTGGAAATTTTTATGTTCAGTGGATGGGACATGAAGCTAGAACTTTTCAGGTTTCAGCAGCAGGTTGAATTTTAAATCATATATATATATATATATATATATATATATATATATATATATATATATATATATATATATATTGTCACCAACTCATTGTTTTTATGGCTATTTATGGGTTGTCTGAAAATTGACGGTCTACACATGTAGTACCTTCAATGACTTATGAAAATCATCCACCGTCATTATATATACTAGAAACATCAGTCCTTGCCTCGTTTTCTCGTACGGGGATAGAAATTCGAACCCAGACTAATCTAGACGGGTGACCGGTCCGATGGTACACATGTATTATGACTTCTTGAGCGAACCTTAAGCACATGCACATGTAGTCACCTGAACATATCGCTTATGATAATTTGCTTTACATATAATTGCAATCCCCTGATTTATAATAGAGTGTAAAATGCTTTCTTCGTTTTATTAGAATTGAATCAATATTAATATTGTGATTAGTGGAAAAAACCGACACCGTTTGTATTTGGGAAAATATCCCTCATCTCCATCATTTCCAATTATTCCAAACATTTTTGAAGGCGAAAAAAAAAAATCAATTTTTATTGTGATTCACAGTCACTATCAGAATGTCATGTTCTAATTTTTGAATTTACTTGGGGATGGTAAATACAAAAATTAGAACACGGGTAGACCAAGTGCTGGTTTTGCCGATATAGGTGATACGCCACACTGGAATTCGCTACAGCGCCTCGCATCATCACCATTTTGGTCTAAATCTCGGAGCGAGAATATCCGTCAGTGTACATGAACCATTAGAAGGTTTTCTCTGTTTTCCCCCACTATTCACTGCACTCCATTACCTTGTAATCAGGGTCGTATATATCCACACGGCTAATAGGTGAATAACCCCAACATTTTATCAACAAGATCAAAAATCGATTACTATACTGTAGCAGAGACATATATACACATATATGTCATTGACTGTAGTCATTCATCAGTAACACGGATCTGCATACAACGCGGGAAATAAGTGTATTTTCTCAAAGAACCAATATGTTTGGCGATAAAAGAGGAATAACTCTTTACGATTTGTTTTGATTTTAAATGCCATTCCCTTGTTTCGAAGCATACGCTTGCACGTGATCTGAGCTGGTCGGAGCGTTCTGGTTCACCAGTGCTCTAGCACTCGGATTTTGAGTGTTCGTGATATCAAGGACTTGCAAACAAGAAGTCCTTGTTGATATACCTATCACGAATTGCCGTGTCGGGTTTGCGTAATCAAGACGTATCAGGATACGTGGCAGTAAGACAAGTACGTCATAGCAACGCAAGCTTATGTAGTCCATTCATACACGTGTAACAAGGTCTTGGTATGCTGGTACTTCTGCAAATGATGCTTTCTCTCTTGGTACTTTTATGATAAAATCATACTCCAAGTGGCAGATTCGATGGGTATTGTCATGCAGTTAAGACAGATGTCTTGCATTCCCCTTTTTATTCAACTTGAAGATTGGTATGCTTTCTCGGTAGCAGGTTGAGGTATTGGCCGATATGTCAGCTTTAAGCAGTACCAATGACCCCTCGGTTTTCCGTACTTTGGAGCTTATACCTCATTTTGTAGCGTGTTGAATTGAGGGTCGATATGTCGCAGTCTTGAGAAGTACCAATGACCTCTTCGGATTTCCGTACTTTGGAGCTTATACCTCACATTGTAGCGTGTCGGAATGAGGGCCGATATGTCGCAGTCTTGAGCTGTACCAATGACCCCCTCGAATTTCTGTACTTTGGAGCTTATACTTCACATTGTAGCGTCGGACTGAGGGCCGATATGTCGTAGCTTTTAAAAATACCATTGACCCCTCGGTTTTCATACTTTGGAGTTAATACCTCACTTTGTAGCGTGTCGAAATGATGGCCGATATGTCGTAGCTTTTATAAATACCATTGACCCCTCGGTTTTCATACTTTGGAGCTAATACCTCACTTTGTAGCGTGTCGAAATGAGGGCCGATATGTCGTAGCTTTGAGCTGTACCGATGACCCCCTCGGTTTTCAGTGCTTTGGAGATTATACCTCACATTGCAGTGTGTCGGACTGAGGGCCGATATGTCGTAGCTTTTAGCATTACCATTGACCCCTCGGTTTTCAGTGCTTTTGGAGCTAATACCTCACATTGCAGCGTGTCGGACTGAGGACCGATATGTCGTAGCTTTTAGCAATACCATTGACCCCTCGGTTTTCAGTGCTTTGGAGCTAATACGTCACATTGCAGCGTGTCGGACTGAGGGCTGATATGTCGTAGCCTTGAGCAACACCAACTATCCCTCGGTTTTCAGTACTTTGGAGTTTATACCTTACAATGTAGCGTGTCGGACTGAGGGCCGATATGTCGTGGCCTTGAGCAACACCAACTATCCCTCGGTTTTCAGTACTTTGGAGTTTATACCTTACAATGTAGCGTGTCGGACTGAGGGCCGTTATGTCGTAGTCTTGAGCAGTACCAATGACCTCTCGGTTTTCAGTACTTTTGAGCTTATACTTCACTTTTTAGGGTGTTGGACTGAAGGCCGATATGTCGAGACTTTGCGTAGTGCCAATGACCCCTCGGTTTTTAATACATGTACTTCGGAGCTTATAACGCACTTTTTAACGGGTTGGACCTAGGACCGATATGTCGTGGTTTGGAACAGTACTGGTGACTCCTGACTCCTCGGTTTCCAACATGATGGACCTAGGACCTTGTGACTCCTCATGCAGTTGCCGTGCATATCACATAAAATATGCAGATTTTGATGTAGAGAGTCATACGGTCTCTTACTGATAACATTCATTGTAACAGTTGAGAAGTTTCGTCAATGAACAGTCGTGGGAGATCACAGCTTCATTAAGTCCTATCTACCGTCTGATCACAATTTAAACAATTTGCAATTAGCATGGTTTTTTTTGGGGGGGGGGGGGGGGGGGGGGGGGGTTCGTTGGTTTGTGTCACAACAACAGTTCTCAATTATATGGTGACGTCATCTGATTGATGCAATGCAGAACATTTTCAAACACTGGGGGCTCTTCTACATGCCAACGTCTGCCTCGGGTTTTCTCGGTCTCGTTCAAAATAGAGGATACCAACGAGCACACTACCTACTGAGCACGTGACACAAAACTGAATTATCTGAAATCGAAAGTCAGAAAAGAAGATTTCAAATCAATAAAAGAATCTGAGAATTATGGAAAACCTCCTCTTAATTGTGAGTATTCGTTTTTCTTTCTTCCTTTCTTTCTAGGTGCACAAACAAATGTTGTTTTTAACACACATAAGCCATATACTCAAGAGAATTATTGTCTTATTGTGCCATCCGTCCGTTCATCGTCCGTAAATTTTTCACATTTAGAACTCCTTCAGAAACAAAAGGATTTTGATGAAACTTGCTATGGATGAAGTACTCATGATCCTGTGTTTTTGGCCAGATCTTCCAAAGGGTGGCTCCAGGGTGGGTGACTTTGGTCCAAGATAGTGCCCTTTTTTGAGAACTTATTTTTCTTACCGGCTGCATAGATCAAGAAACTGAGCGCATCAGAGTGATCTAGAAGGTGTTTTTCGAAGTATTGTATTTTTTGGTTTTGGTTCCATTCAAAATCAAATGTTTTACCCCCTTTTAAAAATTTTTATCTGTTTATTTATTTATTTATTCATTTTATTATTAATATTTTCATATGTTTATTTTTTTATTATTTTGTTCTGTTTTGTTTAAACTTTAATGGTTTTTTTTTTTTTTCTTGAGTTTTTTTTTTTTTTCTTGATTTCTTTTTTTTTTTTTCTTTTTGTCAGTTCTATTAATTTGAATATGCAATATTTCTTTATTATTTCCATTGTTGATGATAAGACTGATCAATGATACGAAACAAGTTCTGTTTGTCATCCTTCCTTTTGTCTTTTTGTCTGTCGGTATGTTATTCCACATTTAATGGTTTATTTGCTTGGGGGTTAGGGTGGATTTTATGCAAATTTCTCAAGAAATGATATTCTGTACTATCGAGGAAAATGATACGAAGTAACAATGAACATATGACAAATGTTCAATCTCCGAATTTCTCCACTAAACAACAACCAAATATCATGACTGTTCCATCTCCTGTTTCAACATGCCCCCCCCCCCCCTCTCCAGAAAAAAAATTCGTTAAATTACACCAGACTGATCTATCTCCATTTTGATGGGCAGATTTTAAAACTATGGGCCGTTTCACAAAGAATCATACGTACGATATTTTACGTACGTACAAAAAATTCATTAGGCCCACTGGTATTATACAGCATTCCTTTTGCATTCATCGAGCGTCCTTGACCCAGTTTAAATGTATAAGGACCTCAAAACGAAGTGTGAATTGTTGCTCGAGAGAGGGAGGCAGTTCCTATCTGACCAGTCGCACCCTATGACTCCTGCATCTATCAGTGGAAAATTTTAAAGATCTAAAGTATCCTTTTGTTTTCTTTTTTATAAATCCAACTTCTTCCATGCCAGGCATGTCAAGGCGGCATTCCTTGACGTTAGTCAGTGTGCAATTGATGTGTGCCAGTTTTGGTCAATATTCTTCGAATTTTATCAACAATTTTTATCAACAATATGTGAAAAGTCTGTATATAACAAATCAAGGAATTGTATTGGAATCATATAAGATAGAATAAGTAGTCCTCCATAGGGAAGTAAAATATACAATGTACTAAAAGAAATAACACAAACACTCTTTGCCGCAAATTTTCGGCCTCCTGGCCTTTATCAAGCAATAGTTAGGATAGTACGGAAGAACTATGTAACATCCATCTTTACATGTCTAATATAAACAAGCTTTGCGACAAAGAGTGTTTGTGTTATTTCTTTTAGTGTATTGGAATCATCAACGTATTTCAAACTTGGGCTTTGCTGAGCTTATCACTATATCGTTGAGTGATTGATTATTGATTTTACGTCATTTCACGATTATTTTACGTATATAATGACGGCATCTACCTAATGCATTGCATAGAAATTTATATCTTTGCTACGAAGTGGCGGATTTAGAGCCCCCTCCTCCTTTCCACCATATATTTACATGTAAAACTCCAGATTTGGCATCGAAAATGGCTGAGTAGTTTGGCTAATAGTTGACTTTCACATGTGCCCCCCTTTCCGGAAATCCTGGGTCCGCCACTACTACCCACCCGAAGCAGTGAGGGATCTTTTACATGCCACGCCTACCATGACAAGGGACCTCGGATTTTACTATCTCATTCGATAGATAAGTCATATAGATTTACGAAACTTTCCAGAGAAAGTGGGTTGTCAATGAAAGTGATTAGAATTACTTTTTTCTTTGATATTTTGATTTATTTATTTATTTATCATTCAAATTGTTTAGTTTGAAATCAGATTCGAAAACGTCATTAAGATCAGTTCTATGAAACTTCCATACGTTTTGTCTTTGTGTTGGAAGCTAGCTCTGCGTTCTTTATGACGTCATAAAACGACGTTACGTTCATTCGCAACTATGTTTACCAAAGCGAAAACAGTCTAAGCAAGATGACGAGCGAAGTAAGTACAATTTATCGATATCATTTGATATAGTTGATACATATATGTTAACTTATAGTACTCATGTATCATTATATGATTCCAAATGACACCTATCGTCATATATCTGTTAATACATGTTGTTTATTTCTAATACTATTTCTTTTGCATTTTAGATGTCAAAGTTTCACTTCAGTTATATCAGAGATTTTGATAGATTTAAAGCAACTTTTGATGAAAAGGGTTGGAGTAAGGTAATATATAAATATTTTTTCTTCTTCACATCTCTTTAGTATGTGCATCTATATGGTACTCATTTATCTATTTAAAACAAAATTTATTTATTAGAGTGTGGGGGAGAGAGATTAAAAGTTAAATGTTCAGTTTAGGGCTTTTTCTTCTGTTGTTAAGTACAAAGACACGGTGACCATTATTTTCGGCAAACGGTGCCAAACCTTATATTACTGCTTCGTATATAGTGCTAGCATTTGTTTTGTTCATTTGCTTTGTAATTAATTTTTATAGCTTATAAACCATTATGAATAAAGGGCAGATAACCGCGATTTTATGAAATCTTTTTTTTTTCTGTGTTAGTATTGTTTTGCCATATATGTTGAACTGTTTATACAAATATTTTATCATTGAAACAAGGAAATTATCCATGCAAACTTCTATTTATTTATCTTTATATCTATTTTTGATTCTATTATTTTTTTTACAGAAAACGAAAAAGTCCGAGGTATGTTACTTACATTCTTAATGAATTACTTGAATAAGACAACATTTTATGACAATTATAAAATATACCGATCTATAAAAATAAATAATAATAATAATAATAGTAATAGTAATGATGATGATGATAATAATAATAATGATAGTAATAATAATAATAATAATAATAATAATAATAATAATAATAGTAATAATAATAATGATAATAATAATAATGATGATGATGATGATGATGATAATAATAATAATAATAATTAAATAATAAATGAATAAATATTGATTGATTGATTTTTGTTTAACGTCAAACCACGAATATTTCACGTATATGGTGACGGCATCTGCCTGATGCAAGGCATACAAATTTTGACCTTTGCAACGGACCCACCCGAAGCAGTGAGGGATCTTTAACGTGCCATGCATACCACGACACGGGGCCTCGGTTTATACTGTCTCGTCCGAAAGACAGGACACCGGCATGACCAGAGCGGGACTCGAACCCCAGCCTCCCGATCTCTCGCGATACCACTAGGCCATGCCGGCTTAATAAATAAATTAATAAATAAATATAACATACTATTTTATATTGTAGAAGAAAGATGAACCGGGATTTCCTTCCTATTATGTACGTATCTCTTGCTTCATTGTTTTTGTTTTGTTTTGTTTTGGTTTTTTTTTTTTTTTTTTTTTTGGGGGGGGGGGGGGGGGTGGGGGGGTGTTTTTGTTTTTGTTTTTGTTTTGGTTTTTTTTTTGGGGGGGGGGGGTGTTTGTTTGATTTTGTTTGTTTGTTAACTATACATATTATCTTCATTTTGTTAAACAGTTTTTGCATCATAACAAATCATATAAACTTCTAATTCAAAGTTTACATTTAAAATTATTTGCTAAACCTGATCCGAATGATTTCCTAAAGGTCTAGTTAATCCAAGTTGACACGGCAATCAATTTATCTATCTAATTTTCTATTGTTTACTTCATATTTAAAGGTTATACATCGATATGAATACAAAGGGGAAGATGGGCATACTAAAGGCCGGTTACTGGTGTCGGACTTGCCACCTGTAAGTTCCACAGCTTGTTTCAAAACGTTGGTTTCTTTGCCAAAAATTCCTTTATTATTTTATTTGATATGAATAATGTTTTCTTTAGTACATTAATTGCAACGTCAATTGTATAATTTACTAATGTTATTTCGAATAGAGATAGGGGCATAATGCCCAGGTCCAGAACTCAGAAATTAAAATATATTAATATTCATTCTTATTTGTAACGCATGTGTCCATTAAAGGAATACCTTTTCCAGAAATAACATAGGTATGTTTTTTTTTTAATTTTCAGGCTGAGCATGAGAAGCGAGAGGTATGTCGATCAATTAGCACCTGAATTCTTAAGATTTCTTATTTAGCGATTTCCTTACTTCTAACTTTAGGTAAAGCATATTTATCGAAGGTGAATAATGAAAAATGATTTAAAGGAATGGGAAAATAATATGTTTAGTCAATGATGATATAACGTTAATTGTTCAAATTATTCTAACACTGTCTTCTGTTATATTTATAGGAAAGGCGAAAGAAAAAGGTATGTATTTCATATCATGTCATATCTTATCATATCATATATTTCTTAAGTATTTTTGTTTTGGTTGTTTTCTGTGGGTTGTTTTGTTTTGTCTGGGTTTATTATTATTATTATTATTATTTCTCTATTTATTTATTTTCTTCTTATTATATTTTTTCTTCGTTTTATATCTATTTTTTATTTCTATGGTTGTTTGTTTTTTAATTATTTTTCTTTTTTTATCCTCATTTTTCATTTTCTTTTTAGTTTTTTTTTTTTTTTGTAAAGGGGGGGGGGTGTTATCTGTAAAATAGTCAGCACTGAATACCATTAGCTTTGAGCCAGTGTACCACAAACGGTAAGGCAATTGACTCAAGACTGAAATGTCTGGACGATGTCCTATCTATTAGATGAGACGGTGAAAACCGAGGTCCCGTGTCACGGTAGACGTAACAGGTTAAAATTCCTCAGTGCTTCGGTGGGTCCGTTGAATAGGTCTAAATTTCTGTACATGCAACGGGCGGGTGCCGTCACCATATAAATGTGAAAAAACTCTTCTTGTGAGAGAAAAATGCAAAAATTATTCCTTTTTAAAATAAAATATAAAATAAAATTTAATGAGTCCATTATTCTTCATTTCAATTTATTTTCTACATTTATTATCGACATATTATAAAAATTATATATAATATATTAATATAACATAATATAATATTTAGTAGCAATATTTCTTTATTATTCATAAAATTTTTTTTCTTTTATTTCTAGTTTGAGAGATGGAAAAAAGAGGTATGTGCATAGGCATTCAGATCATTAGATTATAAAAAAAGTGTGATATATCTATAACAATGAATTAGTGAATAAATAGTAAATAAATAAATTCGAGACACAACTGTAAATGAATAAGTAGACTTTTATCAATACTTTGATACCAATCAACTTTCAGCTACATATATTTATACAAGCATATTTTGGATGTCTTTAATTGCAGCAACAACTAATTAAACACCAAGAAAAGAATGACAATGGTGGAAAAGAGAGCAACTACCCAGAAGAGGCCAAAAATGAAGAAGTGAACAGTAGAAAAGAATCCGTAGCAGTGGCAAGCATGAACAAAGAACAAGATGATGCACATTCAAGCGAGATAGAATTGGAGCAGAAGGCAAGGAAGTATGTTGAAGAAATCATAAATAGCAGCATAATTCTACTGCAATGTGACATAAAAGTAAACAGAAATCCAAAGTTGGCAGAACCTGCTGCAGAAGCCAGAGAACACGTATCGTCTGCAGAACAACAAGAAGAAAAAACAAAGATCGCCAGTCTCCAAGATAATCTTGAAAATAAACAAGAAGTCGAGCATGTTAAATGCGAAGAGAATCCTGAATTAAGAGACATGGTGCGAAATTACGTGAATGAAATAATAGATAATTGCTTGGTATTGCTGCAGTTTAACGAAATAAAAATCGAGCATCCAATGTCAACTGCCAATCTGTCAGACGCCATAACACCAGAACAAAATAGCAAAGATAAGGAGAAGAGCGATACCATTCCTAGTCTGCGAGAATGTACAAAATTAGAAGCTGACCGCGACAAAGGCAGGTCAAACACAACTGAGCTAGGATTAAGAGATATGGTGCGAGGATATGTAAATGATATAATTGACAGAAGCTTGGCTTCACTAAGATGCAAAGAAGAAGAAGAACGATCAATGGTCACTGGAAAAACACCAGGACAAAACGTAAACGAGAAGAAATTTAGAGATATCCTTAGTACAGAGGTAAGCAGAGAGCGAGAATTGGCAGAACGTGCTGCAAAATCCAGAGAACATGTATTGGCCACTGAACAAAAAGAAGAAAAAGCAAAGATCACCAGTCTCCAAGATACCCTTGAAAGTAAACAAGGAGAAGTACCGGTAAAGCATGTCAAATGCCAAGAGAATCCAGAATTAAGAGACATGGTGCGAAATTACGTGAATGAAATAATAGATAATAGCTTGGTATTGCTGCAGTTTAACAAAATAAAAATCGAACATCCAATGCCAACTGCCAATCTGTCAGACGCCATAACACCAGAACAAAACAGCAAAGATAAGGAGAAGAGCGATAACATTCCTAGTCCGCCAGAATGTACAAAATTAGAAGCTGACCGCGACAAAAGCAAGTCAAGCACAACTGAGCTTAGATTAAGAGATTTTGCGAGAGGATATGTAAACGATATAATTGACAAAAGTTTGCATTTGCTAAGATATAATGAGCGTGAAGAGTGTGATTATGCACGAGTGATGGTTCCTGGGAAAACACCAGAACAAAACGTAAACAAGAAGACAGTTAGAGATATCCTTAGTACAGAGGAAAGCAGAGAGCGCGAATCTGAGCATGATACGTGCAAGAACAAACCAGTCGAAAGAGACCTTCGAGACACAGCTAAAAGATTAGTAGACGAGATAATAAATACTAGTTTAGCTTTACTAGAATGGGAATTCCAAGCGGAGCAAAAACCATGTGAAGACCAAATGGTGCAAAACTCATTTGAAAACCAAGAGGTGCAACAGCCAAAGTCGCTAGTCCTTTTATCTCAAAGCAAAGTTCGAGAGAACAAAGAGAAGGCAAAGACTGAAGATATTCATTATCCACAGAAGTGCACTGAGCAAGATGTTAAGAATGACCAATGGGAGAAAAATATTACTGCAAGAGACCATTCAGACATAGCCAGACGACTTCTTGATGAAATGATAAGGGATAGTTTGGGTTCAAAGATATGTGAGGAACAAGAACAAAAGCTTGGACAGATAGCGAAGACTCGCGACAACCAAGACATATTGAGATCTATGGAGCAAGAAGTTAAGCAACCACAACCAGGGACTGAGATCAAATACACCCCACAGGATTGTGAGGATTCTGAGGACACGTCCCTCCTTCTGCTCCTCGTCCATAATACACCCGCCATACCAACAAGATTGTCGCCTGAACTCTTAGATATGGACGACTATAGAAAAGAAATGGTAAGGTTTGTTTCTTTTGTTTTTGGGTTTTTTTTTTTTTTTTGGTTTTTGTTTGTTTGTTTGTTTGTTTTTGTTTGGTTTTTTTTTGGGGGGGGGGGGGGGGTTCTTTCTTTATTAAATATTCTAAATGCAATTTATCACTGCCGTAAATTGAAAATGTTAATCACTTGAATTGGAAATAGTTTCTGATATTAAAATCTTAACGTAACGAAATTTTGTAGAAATCTATTTTTGCTTGTTTAATAAATGAGATTTATCTCTTACCGGTCTTGTAGAGTCAGCAATTTGATGATATTATGCATGGGGATGTTTCAACAATTCCAAACATTGGAGTCTACATTCCTCCAACTATTGATGACATTTCATCGTATGATTCCGCCTCATCTAAGGAGTTTACTTCAACAAATCTGGACGTTAATTATACCAATATGGTATGTAAATTATTTCTCACTCTTCTTCGTCCTCCTCATCATCATATCATCATCATTATCTTGCAATTGCAAGAATGTTGCATTTTTGAAAAGAAAAAAAAAAACTAAAATGATTGATAGTACTTGATTCTTTTATCCACTATACTTCTAGATATTATAATCAATACACTTTCCAGATTAGATAACTATACTGCATGTATATCATTTTACAGATGAGGAGAATGCTACGTAGAGTTCGGAAAGGAATAAGATGTCTGTGCTGTTGCTTTAAGCAATAAATATCATCAATTTCAAACTTTATTTTGTCTATCATTTCCCAGTATTTAAACAAGTACAGCAAAGATCGTGGTCACTGTTCTATTTTCGTCTGTCTTGTTTGAGAGAGGAATGCTTTTTCGACACAAAATTTTATTTTAGCATGGACTTACTAATATTTATCCGTTCCCTGTCTCTTGCTACACTTAGTTTTCCTTTTCTGTTTGAGGGGGAAAAAGATGAATAGAATTTGGTAGAATTATTCGGATGTTTGTTAAATTTTGATTTAATATACATTACATGTATATGACACACTGCTGATTCGGTTTTTTTTTTTTTTTTTTTTTTTTGGTTTTTTTTTTTTTTTTTTTTTGGTGAACACATGGCTAGTAGAGAATTTGTGTCTTTTAGACTTTATGGTCGTATATAAGGAGACGAGATGAGATATCCTACACAGCTTCATAACGGTGTTAATCCAAGGAAAAGCAAAAAGTAGGCTAAAATTCGAATAGATACTCATATATCGCCATTATCATATTTCATTATATAACCTCCATGGTGCCGACCATCCGAAATCCTTGGTCCCCCTTGAAATAGCATAGAAATATGTGACGCAGCCAAATCACAAAAATTCAATTGTAATGCTGATGAGGCAGCGACTTGAGACGGTCAATTGAAATACGGGTTTACGGGTTTGCGTGCTCTGCTATTCTGAAAGCGAGCTAAGGTGCTTGTTCCATCGTAGTCCCGACTAAAAGTCAGAGGGGAGAAGGCACAGGACTCTGAGAAATCCTCTGAGAAAGTTACGGCAAGGCCCGTCATAGAGTCCTCACCGATCTGTTAGAGTGCAACAACGATCCAGAAAAAGTTCACTGTAGAGGGATCCAGCACAAGACTTATTGTCTTAACGATGATCATATTGTCATTTTTTTTTTTTTTTTTTTTTGAGTTTATGGTATCTGTAATCATAAGTCAAAATTTGTATACTTTTGTTATGAAAATCAAAAACGTTAAATGTAAATACCATTTGATGGGAATCTTAATAATCACTTCCATATCGTTAATGTGTGGATTTAATTAGAGATTTGGTTCATAACATCGTGGGATTTTTACGACTCATTTTTTGCTCACTCGCTTCTGATAGAAATTAACTCTAGCACGGGGAACTTGGAGCTTACATGTCAATAATTTAGCTACCTTATTGTGCAGGTAAAATACACATACACATACACACATTTGAATTTATAGAAAATCGTTACATATACTCATCTTAAAGTGGATAATCAAGCTCCTTACACGTATTTCTTCCGTTTACTATGTCTTTGTATACATGCAAGATGTAAGACTGTGTACAAATGCTTATTGAAAAGGGTTTTCCTATGAGGTTCTGCAATCCCAAGAAACAATGAAAGCTGGTTCAGAAATCACTTATCACAATCAGATAATGATTGTTGGTGATATTCTTTTATCAGATATAATTCATATACAGGTAATTATACATCAATGAGGCACGTTCTTGCTTTATGGACGAAGTCGAATTTCATACAATTAATGTACTTTACACGTGTTTCACGCATACAGATCTTTCCAACAGTCCAGTATGTATATTGATATAGTGCACTATATGCGCATTTAAGGACAGGGTTATGCATGAGGGAGATACTCCTTAATTTTGGAATGATTTAGAAACTTTTGTCACGCTTAAATTGAAGAATATATTTCGGGCCCGCACAGAAACACTGGAAATTGGGCAAATAAAAACTCTCGGGAACTAACAGTCCACCCAGAGCAGTATCGACTCAGTTGTAATAATAAATATAAGAACATGTAAAAGTGTATTTATTAAAATCAAGTTCAAGTTGTGTCATTTGACACGACTGTTATAGCGGTATTAATGCCCCGTATGCGCATTTTGACATCTTATGCAAGGTCGAAATTGTGAAGTGGAAAAGTGTAACTATTTGAAGAGCAAACTCATAACCTAACTGTCCTGAAAGTGAAAACCAAAGATCCAATGTAGAGTTATGTATGAAGGAAAAGATGTGCCTTTGTTTTAAAATATAATATACAAACCAATTACAAAACAGATCTAAAGGTGTAAGCCAAATTACTAGTTTAAGAACTATAAGAGTTGAAACACAGGGAAACAAACTACTTAAGTTACCATTAAAGAAATCATGCCAATGGTTCAGTTTGGGTGAAAACTTGTATTTGATTGAAGTTCGGCATAAATTTTCAATTTGAACTTTAAAGGTTTTTGACTATTTTTATTCAATAAATGGATTGCTACTGGAGAGACATTACCAGTGAGTAAGTGTACGATTACTTCATTATTTAAGAAATGAACTTATCACTGCTTATCTATCAGTTATTATATCATTACTTCATAATCTTGAAACACGGAGTTCAGAAAGCGACCATGACGTCAACATACAATATAAATACTTACACAGTTATGTAATAAGTCCTCCGACTTTTATGAAAATATTCAAACACATGTAATTTGTTTTATGTCTATTTTTTACTACAACCAAATTGAAATTCATTAACATCTCATCATATAGTTATTTATTATGTTCATTATTCTTATAGCCATGATATTCATCCGATCAGAAATATATGCGTATCGTTTATAGAAGACTTTCAATACATCAATTATGCCAAGTGTCATTAAAATCGGCTTGGTGTTTTTAGGGTTAAAATGGAAAAAGTCTTTGGGCGACGAATGAACTAAATATTAAAAGATATCCGAATGTAAAATCCGAAAATAACTGGTGTCACATGACTATGGCACTAACAACAATGTACCACAGAGAACATTCACGGAACCATGACATTCAGAGGTGAGACCAGGTGCCCGGGAGGAGTGAAAGTCTCCTGTTTGGCTAGCCACACCCGCCGTGAATATCCTGACATACAGACGAAACAATATAATTAAGCACTGTATATATACATGAATGTGAACAAACACTGTGTAGAAAGTGTAACAGCCACTTAACATAAGGAAAAAGGGTATAATAACACTTATAGTGTCGCTACAATGGACACATTCACTGACAGCTTTGCTGATTAGGAACTTACACTTCACATTAGTATGTAAACATCATATTCCCTTTATTTATGCAACTATCAATAAAACAAATATTGGACACGCTTTATTAAATTCTGCAAATCGCTTGCCAAATTTTAACTCTTATCAAATCTTTCCCTCTGGCATTCTTGATCGATTTCGCAGGAACAGCCATTTCCAGGTTTCTCACATATGCCTGAACATCCAATGCAAGAAGGTCTCAGGAGTGCCCTCAAACCTGTTATCCAGTTTCCTTCTACTTGGATAGGGAAATTACTCATCACCAGCTGTTTTTAGAAATGTAATAAAATTTAAGTTGAGGAATATGCAGGTTTGAATTTATTATTTTAATGATTGTATTAAACGTTTCATTTTCGATTTTTCAGATTTTTTAATATTACCAGGAAACTTGGATTTCAGGATATCATGCACTTTTAAGTAAGTTCTGCTCTCCTACCCTATATTAAATATATTCAACTTATTAATCCCCCCACCCAGCATCACTACCCCCCCCCCCTCCCAAATGATGTTTGCCATACTAATAAGGGTATGACCATTTAATTGGGGAGGGGATGGGGGTTAGAGCTGGCACATTCTGGAAATAGACTCTGTCCTCCAAAGCCCTGAAAATAAATTGTCTGACCTCTTTTTGCTAGAAAATAAATATTTTGCCCACCATGTATGTTGTCAGCACAAAATGAACATTTCAAAAAGATTTTGTTCGCTGAATATTAAAATTCTCTGGTTCGCTTCCTTGTGAAATCCTGACTTCACACTACAATATGTATCAAGTTGTTTAATAGGAATAATTTAGTATTTTTAACAACACCTCCACCACCACAACAACACCCCTTTCCCAGAGAGTTAGGGGAACAAGTAGGTGTGTACTTACAATTTGATAGAAATTTTAAAAATGTTTCATGAAGTGAAGTTGTTGGATCAATTATTACTAACAATCACAATTAAACTGTAGCTCGCTTCGCTCGCCAGAATTTCACAACAACAATATGCCTCTCTGATTCATCTTCATTGATTACTTACAATATTCGTATCATGCTATGAGTCATACTTACAAAGACAGCGGCAGATAAGAAGATGACACGTGTAACCGTAATTGACGTCATGTCGTTAAATGTGATCCCGGAAACAGAATATTATCAAAGCACTGAAAAGAAGACATCGTAAATTAATATGTGAACATTAATACATGTGTCATTATCATTTTACTTCATTTGGTATACAGTAGCAGATTTGGTTTAGGGGTTATTTGCTTGGCTTGCTGTTAAACGACTGGGTTCGATTCTTGGATTGCGCCAATATGTTCAAGAGGTTAGCTACTTCCTGCTTACATGTCGCGATAGAACTGAAAAATTACTGAAAGCGATGTAAAAAGCCATTCAACCAACCACCATTTGTTATACACACCAGGTGTTGGTAGTCGTAAAAATAAAGGCTACGACGAAGATGAAATGTTTGTTTGTTCATTTTAATATTTAACGTAATGTTGATCAAAAATAAAAACAAACCCCTCAAAAACAAAAACAAACAAACAAAAAACAAAAAAACCCCAAAAATTACGAAGCAAATAGGTTTGTAATAAAAACCGGCCGAAAGACTTATTTACAGTAATATAAAGACAACACTTCAGAACGACATAACGCCAGTGATAAGTATACGGACACCAAAGCTAAGTATATGGACAAAAAATTGTGATTACACGACACCACTGTTACGTATACCGACAACACATTGCAACTAGACGATACCAATGTTAAGTGTACAAAACACATCGGGCCTAAACGACACCAATGCTATGTAAATGAACAACACATCGGGATTACACGACATCAATGCTATGTATATGGACAACACATCGGGATTACACGACACCAATGCTATGTAAATGGACAACACATCAGGCCTAAACGACACCAATGCTATGTATATGGACAACACATCGGGCCTACACAACACAAATGCTATGTAAATGGACATCACATTGAGACTACACGACACTAATGCTATGTATATGGACATCACTTTCGGACAACACGACACCAATGCTATGTATATGGACACCACATTGGACTACACGACAAAAATATCAAATTTACGAATAACACATTGGGACTACGCGACACCAATTATTGGGACTACACGACTCCAATGCTACTCATACAAACAACACATTAGGACTACTTGACAACAATATCAAATTTACGGACAACATATTGGGACTTCACGACACCGATGATTAGTATATGGACAACACCTTGGGACTACACGACACCAATGCCAAGTAAGCAGTAAGAATAAAGTAGTCTGTAAATAGAATCGTGGATCATCAAACGTATGTAGTGCAACAAGTCTGATTTGGGCAATTCGTTATCATTTTGTTGGGTGTTCTCTCTATAAGATATGTTTCATTAGCAGTAATTGTGATGGAGTTACACCTACTCCCCCTTTTTCGTCAGCCATCCTTGTGGCCAAGCAGGAATTTTTCTCTCATATTCATACTCATTTCAAAGTATCGTTTTTAAACAGTTGTTCATATTTACATTTCTTTTGAAGCTTCTTTACATTGTTTAATGTCTCAGAACTTGCTAAAGCATTGCAAAAATATAAGAAGTATACCTAGTTTGGAGAAAATTACCTAAACAATTTGGTTGATTTATGAACAAACATTCACTCATATAACCCCCCCCCCCCCCCCCCCCCCCCCCCCCCCCCCCCCCCCCCCCCCCCCCCCCCCCCCCCCCCCCCCAAGATGGCGGAGTGCGTTTTTGCAACCTGAATCACTCACATGGGAAGTAATTCCAATAAAATATTACGCTAATGATACCTGTATATTGCAGTACAATAAACAATTGACTGACAACAAATTGGCTAAAGCAGACTTTTCGGACTACATCAAATATACATATTTAGATCTTTAAGTGACAAACGACAAACGACGCTTTCTTTTATCTATGAAATATTATTCGATTACCAGACTTACCTTTCTTCACTTGCAGCAAAACATATGTATGAACAGTTTGATCCCAGTATTTATAAGGTGATCAAAAGGAAAATTCCAAAGGGAATGTCCCGTGAAAGAACTGACGCAGTTGGAAGTTTCTTTTTAAAAAAAGGAATTAGTGATAGAGTGCACACAGTGATAGAATGCACATGTTGTGCGCAAGGGTCGAATGACATTATTTTTGTGAAATACATTTCACTATATATGTTGGATATGACTCGAATTTATGCAAATTTATGACTTTGTTTTTGTTTGTATCTTACTTTTATACGTCAGGCCAACATGAATGTAGACAATGCATTATGTGCACTATACGCATCGGCGACTCCTTCAATTGAAAGGTCGTGTGGTAGAGTTTAATGGTATGTATTCCATGTTGCAAATGCTCCTCGATAGGGAGACCAATTACCTTAGAAAAATCCCATCCTACAACCGGAATCGAACTCGGGTTCTCATAATTGAAAGCCAGAACAATACTACTGGATTCACCTATCCCGAAAAATAAAATCTGAATATAGATTTTTCTGAGCTGAGGGTTTGATTACTTGAGAGTTTTTTTTGGGGGGGGGGGGGGGTTGTTGTCGTTTTTTGTGTTTTTTTGTTTTTTGGGCTTTTGGGGGGTTTTTTGGGGGTTTTTTCTACCAAATTTTGCTCTAAGTAATTCGCAAAAGAGGAAAATAATTTGTTTCTTTGTTTGGGGATTTTAGGGGTGTGGGGTAGGTATTTGGGACCACTCTAAATGCTAAAATAAAGAAACATATGTCAGTTTGCATTTGATGTGTTCAAGTTTTGTTCAATATTCTTCGAATTTTATCAACAGTTTTTATCAACAATATGTGAAAAGTATGCGTATAACATCAACGTACTTCAAACTTAGGCTTATCATAATATCATTGAGTGATTGATTATTGATTTTAAGTCATTTCACGATTTTTTATGCATCTGCCTAATGCATTGCATAGAAAGGACTAGGGTCAGTAAGGGCTTAAGTTTGCCCTACTTTGAAAACAAAGATTTTGCGGTTTTTCTGATAGAAAATATTGAATTCAGGTATTTGAGGAAGTTTTCATGCTTTCTTTCACATATCTTATAAATTTAAGGGCAAAAGTTTGAATTTGGATGAAAAATCACAGATTTTTGGAACCAAATCAAGTTAACACTTTGTCTGAGGCATAGTTTCTATGTACTCTGTTAGATTAATTTCATAGTTGGTAGAAATGGTCGAAGACGGTCTGTTATGACCTTGAGCTAAGGTTAAACCTCCAAGGTCAAGGTCACAATATATTAGATGGGTAAAACTTGTCTGGGCCAAATTTTTTTACAGTCATCATCGATCTGAATAATATCTCACAGAATTGTTGCCCATGTCTCAATGTTGTGACATGACCTTGACGAAGGCCATGCCTCCAAGGTCAAGGCCACAGTGTGTTTGATTGATTAAATCTTTTTAAGATATGTACATTTAGATATCTGTTGCGTTTGAAATGATATATAATTGACATACTATGCTATGTTGCTGCAAGTTGCTCTTGTTAATAGGAAATCATGGATTTCTGGAATTAATCACTAAAATGTAAAAGAGTGCGGTCATAGGTGTCAAGATATGTATTGATAGATATTCTGAGTTTAACGTATGTAATTTTTACTGTAGAAAAAGAAATGGCAGCTCTTATGTAATATAACAACATACGTAAATCTCAGAAAAGAAATAAGCGGATTTGCAATGGGATTTTGGCAATGATGTTTTTAATCTAAAAAGGAAACAACAGGAACGAGATCAATGCCAAGCGTGGCATCCCCTCATATGGCAGCAAAATTCATGTTACAACATTGACCCTGACATTTGACCTGTTGACTCCCAAGTAAATAGGGACGAAGTTGTGGATTTAGGGGGTTACACCCCCCCCCCTTCTTTCCGCCACATACTTCCTTCACATACCTTCAAATTTGGCATCGAAAATGGCTGAGCACCTTGGCTAATACTTAACTTTCACGTGTGTCCGCCCCCTCCCCTTTCAGGAAATCCTGGACCCGCCACTGCTACCCACCAGAAGCAGTGAGGATCTTTTACATGCCACACCTACCTTAACACGGGACCTCGATTTTTCTGTCTCATTCGAAAGCAATCGGAACACCGTCGCCATTTTTTACATTATTTGCGTACGGAAATGGACGAGTTGTTACGATTGATTCGAAAGATAAGTCATATACGAAACTTTTCAGAGAAATGGGGTTGTCAATGAAAGTGATTAGAACTAAATTTTATTCTCTTTAACATTTTTGTTTATTTGTTTATAATTGTTTCGTTCTAAATCAGGTTCGAAAACGTCACTCAGATTAGTTCTCTGAAACGTCCATACGTTTTGTCTTTGTGTTGGAAGCTAGCTCTACCTTCTTTATGACGTCATAAAACGACGTTACGTTCATTCGCAACTATGTTTACCAAAGCGAAAACAGTCTAAGCAAGATGACGAGCGAAGTGAGAACACTTTATCGATATCATTTGATATAATTGATAGATATATGTTAACTTATAGTACTCATGTATCATTATATGATTCCAAATGACACCTATCGTCATATATCTGTTAATACATGTTGTTTATTTCTAATACTATTTCTTTTGCATTTTAGATGTCAAAGTTTCATTTCAGCTACATCAGAGATTTTGATAGATTTAAAGCAAATTTTAATGAGAAGGGTTGGAGTAAGGTAATATATAAATATTTTTTTCTTCTTCGCATCTTTTTAGCATGTGGATCTATATGGTACTCAATTATCTATTTAAAACAAAATTTATTATTAGTTTTTATAGCTTATAAACCCCTTATGTATAAAGGGCAGATAACCGCGATTTTATGAAATCTTTTTTTTCTGTGTTAGTATTGTTTTGCAATATATGTCCTAGTTCTATTGTTGAACTCTTTATACAAATATTTTATCACTGAAACAAGGAAATTATTCACACATACGTTTACCTATTTTATTTTTATTTTCATTTTTTATTTTTTTTTTTTTTTTTTTTTACAGAAAACGAAAAAGTCCGAGGTATGTTACTTACATTTTTGATGAATTAGTTGAATTATGACAATGATGAAAAAATATGCCGATAATGATGAAAAAACATGCCGATTTAGTAGGTCTTTATCACTTTGGCATATCATAGATAAATCAATGTATAATAATAACAAATATCAATAATAATAATAATAAAAGTACTCAATCGGAACACCGTCGCCATTTTTTACAAACGGAAATGGACGAGTTGTTACGATTGAAAAGTATTACTACTACTAATGACGATAATGATAATAAATAAATAAATAAATAAATAAATAAATAAATGAATGAATAAAAAATAAATAAATAAACATACTATTTTATATTGTAGAAGAAAGATGAACCGGGATTTCCTTCCTATTATGTACGTATCTCTTGCTTTATTGTTTTCTTTTGGGGTTTGTTTGGTTTTGTTTGTTTGTTTGCTATACCTACATATTATCTTTTATTTCATTAAACAATTTTGCATCATAACAAATCATATACACTTCTTATTCAAAGAATACATTTAGAATTATTTGATAAACTCGATCCGAATGATTTCCTAAGGGTCTAGTTAATTCAAGTTGACCCGGCAATCAATTTATCTATATAATTTTCTATTGTTTACTTTATATTTAAAGGTAATACATCGATATGAGTACAAAGGGGAAGATGGGCATACTAAAGGCCGGTTGCTGGTGTCGGACTTGCCACCTGTAAGTTCCATTGCTTGTTTCAAAACGTTGGTTTCTTTGTCAAACATTCCTTTATATTTCATTTGATATGAATAATATTTTCTATAGTACATTAATGCATTGCAATGTCAAATGTTATTTCGAATACAGATAGGAGCATAATGCCCAGATCCAGAACTCAGAAATTAAAATGTATAAAATATTCATTCTTATTTGTAACGCATGTATCCATTATCCAAATACCTTTTTCAGGAATAAAATAGGTATTTGTTATTAATTTTCAGGATGAACATAAAAAGCGAGAGGTATGGCTATCAATAAGCACCTTCATTCTTAATTTTTCTTATTTAGCGATTTCCTTACATCTAACTTTAAATAAATATATTTATGGAAGATTAATAATGAAAAATGATTTAAAGGAATGGGAAAATATAATATGTTTAATCAATGATGATATAACGTTAATTGTTCGAATTATTCTAACACTGTCTTCTGTTATATTTATAGGAAAGGCGAAAGAAAAAGGTATGTACATATATATCATATCATATCATATCATATCATATCTTATCATATCATATCATATCATATCATATCATATCATATCATATCATATCATGTCATATCATACCATATCATACTATATCATATCATATCATACCATATCGTGCCATATCATTTCATATCATACCATATCATGCCATATAATGCCATATCAAATAATATCAAGAAATATCAAATCCTATTCTTATTAACTATTTTTGTTTTGGTTGTTGTTTTCTGGGAGTTGTTTTGTTTTCTCTGGGTTTAGTAATTATTTTCCCCGTTAGGTATTTATTTATTCTTTATTTCTATGTTTCTTTATTTGTTTGAGTTTTTTTATTTCTTTATTATTCTATGTTTCTGGGGAGTTTTTTTTTTTTTTTTGAGGGGGGGGGGGTTGTTGTTGATATTGTAAGGGGAATGTTATTTGTAAAATAGTCAGCACTGAATACCATTAGCTTTGAGCAAGTGTAGCAAAAACAGTAAGGTACTTGACTCAAAACTGAAAGGTCTCGCGTTAGAGTACCACCGCTGACTCGACGATGTCCTATCTACTATATTAGATGAAACGGTGAAAACTGAAGTTCCGTGTCACGGTAAACGTAGCAGGTTAAAAATTCCTCAGTGTTTTGGTGGGTCCGTTGAATAGGTCTAAATTTCTTTACATGCAACAGGCAGGTGCCATCACCATATAAGTGTGAAAAACATTTCCTGTGAGAAAAAAAAATCAATCCTTTTTAAAATAATATTTAAAATAAAATTTGATGACTTCATTATTTTTAATTTGAATTTATTTTCTACATTTAGTATCGACATATTATAAAAGTTTTATATAATATTTCAATATAATATACATGTAATATAGTATTTATTAGCAATATTTCTTTGTTATTCATAAAATTTTGTTTCTTTTATTTCTAGTTTGAGAGATGGAAAAAAGAGGTATGTATATAGGCATTCATTAGATTATAATAAAGTGTGATAATTATATCTAAAAAATGAATTAGTGAATAAATAGTAAATAAATAAATTCGAAACACAACTATAAATATATAAGTAGACTTTTGTCAATACTTTGATACCAATCAACTTTCAGCTACATATATTTATTCAAGCATGTTAAGTATGTCTTTAATTGCAGCAACAACTAATTAAACACCAAGAAAAAAATGACAATGGTGAAAAAGAGACCAACTACCCCGAAAAGGCCAGACATGAAGAAGTGAACAGTAGAAAAGAATCCGTAGCAGTGACAAGCATGAACAGAGAACAAGATGATGCACGTACAAGCGAAATAGAATTGGGGCAGAAGGCAAGGAAGTATGTTGAAGAAATCATAAATCGCAGCATAGTTCTACTGCAATGTGACGTAAAAGGAAACAGAAATCCAAAGTTGGCAGAACCTGCTGCAGAAGCCAGAGAACACGTATCCTCTGCAGAACAACAAGAAGAAAAAACAAAGATCGCCAGTCTCCAAGATAATCTTGAAAATGCACAAGGAGAAGTAGAGCATGTCAAATGCGAAGAGAATCCAGAATTAAGAGACATGGTGCGAAATTACGTGAATGAAATAATAGATAACTGCTTGGTATTGCTGCAGTTTAACGAAATAAAAATCGAGCATCCAATGTCAACTGCCAATCTGTCAGACGCCATAACACCAGAACAAAACAGCAAAGATAAGGAGGACAGCGATAACGTTCCTACTCCACGAGAAAATACAAAATTAGAAGCTGACCTCGACAAAGGCAAGTCAAGCACAACTGAGCTAGGATTAAGAGATATGGTGCGAGGATATGTAAATGATATAATTGACAAAAGCTTGGCTTCACTAAGATGCAACGAAGAAGAAGGATCAATGGTCCCTGGAAAAACACCAGAACGAAACGTAAACGAGAAGACAATTAGAGATATCCTTAGAACAGAGGAAAGCAGGGAGCGCGAATCTGAGCATGATACGTGCAAGAACAAACCAGCCGAAAGAGACCTTCAAGACACAGCCAAAAGATTAGTAGACGAGATAATAAATACTAGTTTAGCTTTACTAGAATGTGAATACCAAACGGCGCAAAAACCATGTGAAGACCAAGTGGTGCAAAAATCATGTGAAGACCAAGTGGTGCAACAACCAAAATCGCTAGTCCTTTTATCTCAAAGCAAAGTTCGAGAGAACAAAGAGAAGGCAAAGACTGAAAATATTCATTATCCACAGAAGTGCACTGAGCAAAATGTTAAGAATGGCCAATGGGAGAAAAATTTTACTGAAAAACATCACTCAAACATAGCCAGACGAATTCTTGATGAAATGATAAGGAATAGTTTGGGTTCAAAGAAATATGAGGAACAAGAGCTTGAGGAAATGGCGAAAATTGATGGTAGCGAAGATTTATTGAGATCTACTGAGCAAGAAGTTAAGCAACCACAACCAGGGACTGAGATCAAATACACCCCGCAGGATTGTGAGGACGCGTCTCTTCTTCTGCTCCTCGTCCATAATACAACCGCCATACCAACACCATTTTCACCTGAACTCTTAGATATGGATGACTATAGAAAAGAAAGGGTAGGGTTTGTTTCTTCATTAAATATTTTAGATGCAATTGATTATTGCCGTTTATTGAAAATGTTAATTGTTCGGATTGAAGATAGTTTCTGATATTAAAATTTTAATGTAATGAAATTTTGTAAAAATCCACTATTGTTTGTTTAGTGAATGAAATTTATCTGTTACTGATCTTTTAGAGACAGCAGTTTGATGAGAAAATGACAAGAGACGTTTCAACAGTCCTCAATATTGGAGTTTACAATGCTTCAACTGTTGATGCCACCTCATTGTATGATTCCGCCTCATCTAGGGAGTTTACTTCAACAAATCTGGACGTTAATGATACCAATATGGTATGTAAATTATTTTTCCTTCCGTCCTTCCTCTTCCTCATTATGATCATCATCGTCATCATTTTGCAATTGCAAGAATTTGCATTTTTGAAAAGAAAGAAATTTGAAATTGACAGTACTTGATTTTGCTTCTTTTTTCAAGATACATGTAATTTGTTATCCTAAAATCTAGATATCATTCTTGAATTCTATTCACAATTAAAGGATACAAAATTTACAGTGAATCAATGTTTTGTCAATGCAAAATTCTACCACAACGTTGTATGTAAATAATCGTATTTTGTGAAGATTTTCGCGTCAGCAGATTATTTATGTTTATACGTCATATTGTGAGTCTGTAATAAGATGTAAGTGATAAAATAACACTAGGACCCTTTCATCGGTTTTTGGCTGGAGATTTCTTTTTATTACATGATGTAGAATCATTCACGGCGAGTGTGGCGAGACAAGAAGATTTTCTTACACTTCCTGGATGCCAAATCATTGTTCAATAACCCCTGTCTCTGCCTTCATTTTACCATGTTATTGGTAATTTAATATTATCACTCATCATTCAGTAGTATCGGGATTTTCAGCTGGTTCACGTTTATGACTAGATGGAAATCTGACTTAATTCGAATATTATCTTTTTAGGAACTGAATTGCTCACATGATACATTCACAAAGGGGAAAAAAGACTCTAAGGTATTTTAACGTTTGAGTTTATAAGAAACTTAAAATATTAATTATTTCGTACAGGGTTTGCCGAAAGTCAATAACTAACAAGCAAATTTTACTCATTTCACTATTTTGGAAAATTTTAGAAAACATTGGTATGAAAAGATAGATCAAAGTAATATGTTGATCTATAACCTGAGTTTACTTCTCGATATTAATATTAATGTATTATCCAGAATAGATAACTATACTGCATGTATATTATTTTACAGATGAGGAGAATGCTACGTAGAGTCCGGAAAGGAATTAGATGTCTGTGCTGTTGCTTTAAGCAATAAATGTCTTAAATTTTACACCACATTTTATCCATCATTTCCCAGGATAGTTACTTTCGTATTTTACATTAACATCACACTTATTCCTTTCGCTCGTCAAAATGTTCCCCGCTAAGGGTTTGACTTAAGTGTTATTATAAACTTTTTCTGATGTTGTGTAGCTATGACACTTTCTACAGTGTTTGTTCACATTCGTGTATATATACAGTGCTGAATTATATTTGTTTCGTCTGTATTTAAGGGCATTCAGGGCGGGTGTGGCTAGCCAAACAGGAGACGCTCACTCCTCCTGGGCATCGGGTCTCACCTCTGAATTTCAGGGGTCCGTGAAATGTCCACTGTGGTAAATACTTGTTAGTGCCATAGTCATGTGACACCAGTTACTTTCGTATTTTACATTGTACAGCAAAGAGAATCGTCTCTGTACTATTTTCGTCCGTCTTGTTCAAGGGAGAAATGCTTATCTGACACAAAATTTTATTTGAGCATGGACTTCGCTTATCAATATTTATCAGTCCCCTGTTTCCTACTACAATTAGTTTTCATTTTGAGAGGAATCCGGTATGGCCTAGTGGATGAGATGCTCAGCTCGTGACCTAGAGGTCTCGGGTTCGATTCCCGCCCTGGGCACACCGGTGTTCTGTCTTTCGGATGATACAGTAAAAATCGATGTCCCGTGCCACGCCTAGCGTGGCACGTAAAGTTCCCTCACTGCTACGGTTGGGTCCGTTGCAAAGATGGAAATTTCTATGCAATGCATCAGGCAGATGCCGTCACTATATACGTGAAATAACCGTGGAGTGACGTAAAACAATAATCAATCAATAAATAAGTTTGAGAGAAAATAAAGATAATGAGTCTTTTATAGAATTTGATAGAGTTATTCGGATGTTTGTTAAATTTTGATTTAATATACATTACATGTATATAGCACACTGCTGTTTAATTTGCATTACATGTATATGCCACACTGCTGTTTCGGTTTGAATATCCCCAATTTTTGACATATCTATCCAAGCATATACAGACATGAACCATTCTTTATAGATTTCCTAAGAGAAACGCACTGGTTCAATTGAAAACAGAAACACTTAATTTGTGATATTGTGTGTTTCTATTTTATTGTAAACACATGGCTGGTGGAGAATTTGTGTCTTTTAGACCTTTTGGTCGTATATAAGGAAACGAGATGAGATATCCTATATGGCTACATAACGGTGCTCATCCAAGGAAAAGCAAAAAGTAAGCTACAATTCGAATAGATACTCATATATCGTCATTACTATATTTCATTTCATAACATCCAGGGCGCCGATTAGTCGAGATCCTGTGTCCCCTTAAAGAGGCACTGTCCCTCACAGCCTGAATTTGCAGCATTTGAGAAAAAAAAATCAGTGACTTGATATGTAAACTTTTCGATGATACAAGAATTTAAAACTAGTTCTGCAAAGATCATGCATTATTTATAAAATAAAATGAATTCTTGTGAGGTGCACATAAAATGCCCATATTTGCTGAGAGCGCCACCTTCGCGCATGTGCAATAATATATTGCGACGCGAGACATAAACAAAAGTACATGTATCAACAAAATGGAGAAAATGAAAAGGAAACGGGGAAGAAAGAATTTGTTTAGCGATTCGGATATGAAAAGTAAAAAAAAAGATATGAATAAAGACATCCTTGTCATTTTAATGCGGTAACATGATTGATAGCTCATGAATAATCATTCTTTAGGTGCCAAATTGCAGAGAAAAGCACGATATTCCCAACGTTCGCTGGTATCTCATTTATAGTACAGTATTTTCAAAAGAGTTTTTTTTGTAAATCTTTGAAGTAGTGTCTAATATATACATATGTGGACGTTAAAGCTCATAGTAAGTTTCAAAACATAAATCCATTGAGGGATAGTGTTTCTTTAAAAAAAAGCATAGACATCTGACCCAGCCGTGTGACAAATGTCATCACAGACACAAAAGCAAACAATATGACATAGATAGACATCACAAAAATCAATTGCACAGACTTAAGACGGTTAATTGAAATGTCGCTAATTACTCAATTGCTGTAGTTAACCAGTTTACGGGTTTGCGTGCTCTGCTCTTCTGAAAGCGGGCTAAAGTGCTTGTTCCATCGGAGTCCCGACTTATTGTCAGGGGGATAAGGCACATGATCCTTTACTCCGTCAAAAAGTCTTCACCGCCCTGTTAGAGTGCAACACTCCAGAAAAAGTCTGTAGGGGCTGTTGAGGGGTCCAGTACAAGACTTATTGTTTTAGCGATGATCTTAGGGTCATATTGGCGATTACGAAGGTGTTTGCCTATTTTAAAATCTTGACGTTTACCTTTCTAAGTTTAAATACAAGATCACAGTAGAAATGTGGATGAGAGATTCCGTTGAAAAGTAGTATTTCCGAATTTTAATAATGCTCCTAATAAGATCAATAGAATTTTCAGAAAATTTTTCTGAGTTTATGGTATCTGTAATCCTGTGTCAAAATTTTCGAAGTAATTTGGGGTTTTTTTTATTATTATTATTATTTGGGGGAGGGGGGGGTATGAAAATCAAAAACGTTAGTGCAGGCTTCAAATCGAACCAATTGGGAAATGTAAATACCATATGACTGGACTCTTAAGAATCTTTTCCATATCGTTAATGTGTGGATTTAGTCAGAGATTTGGTTCATAACATCGTAGGATTTTTACAACTCAATATTTTTTTTGCTTCTGATAGGGATCTTCAAAAATTTCAATTTGAACTTTAAAGTTTGTTGTATATTTTATTCAATAAATGGATTGCTACGGGAGAGACATTACCAGTGAGTAAGTGTACGATTACTTCATTATTTAAGAAATGAAACTGCTTATCTATGAATTATTATATCATTACTTCATAATCTTGAAACACAGAGTTCAGAGAGCAACCATGACGTCAACATGCAAAATAAATACTTACACAGTTATGCAATAAGTCCTCCGACTTCTAACATAATTATTATTATTTAAGCACAAATATAGTTAGTTTTTAAGTCTAATTTTAACGACAATCAAATTGAAATTCATCAACATCTCAACATATAGTTATTTATTATGTTGATTATCCTTATTGCATTTATTTTCATTTGAAATAAATTAAATAGATATAAATATTAATATTTCTGGTGGCCATGTTATTCATCCGATCAGAAACAAATGACGATCGTTTACAGAAGACTTTCCATTTATCAATTATGCCAAGTTTCATCAAAATCCGGGTGTCTGGGTTAAAATGGATAAAGTATCTGGGCGACGGACGCCAAGAGATGGGGAAAGCCCGTATAACTTTCAACTAAATGAACTAAATATTAACAGATTTCCGAGGTAACAATGCCGCAACAATAAGCACATTCACCAACAGCTCTGCTGATAACGAATTTATACTCATACATAGTATGTATACATCAAATCCCCCTTATTTATTCAACAACTAACGATAAAACAGTTTTTGACACGCTTTTATTAACTTCTCCAAACTTTTTGCTATATATTACGACGATCATTTCTTTCCAGATCTTTTCTTCTCACATTCTTGATCGACGACGCAGGAACAACCTTTTCCACGTTTTTCACATATGCCTTGACATCCGATGCATGTCGGTCTCAGAGCTGCCCCTATACCACGTAGCCAGTTCCCTTCTACTCGGATGGGGAAATTACTCATCACCAGCTGTTGTTAGAAATATAATAAAATTTAAGTTGAGGAGTATGCAAATTTTGAAAAAATTTTATTTGTATGATTGCATTAAACAATTATTTTTCGGTTTAAAAAACTTTTTAATTTTTCAATGAAATCTTTTAATACCATGTATTGTTAACAGAGAGTCTACGATAGAACCAGGCATTAGTCAAATATCTCAATTTCTGATATTTTTCTAAATGTCTATTTTTAATCAAAAATGAAGAGAAGATAGTTACAGAAGAATTATAAGTAATATCATGTTCAAAAAATGACTTTCGTTATTCATTAATACTCTCATCTAGAAATGGGGGTATTCTTAGTCTGAAAAACGTACTGTTTTTTCTTACTTTCTTGCAATTAAAACTATGGTCATTTTCATATTTTGTGACCTGAATCAACGTAATTTTATTATTATATTTATCTTCATACATCTAAAAATATATCTGAATACCTCAGATCAATATTGCAAGTTTGTTGTTGTCATGGCAACGGGATGAAATCCTGGTTAAACTACGGAATGTGAAAAAATACAAAAATAAGGTATTTTCAACCGAGAAATTTATAAAGTTTGGACGCTTTCATTTAAATCTCTTTTTGATTTTTGAAAAAGTTACTATTTGAATATATGATAGATGAAATATTACCATTGGGTTTTTCTAAATAATTGCATGCGTCCATGCACAAAATAATCATAAATTACCAAAGCTAACTTTTCTTATGGCTTATTAATCTCGTGTTTAGCTCTATTTTGATAACAAAACTTTGCCTAAATTTACAATTAGTTATTTTAAGTATGTTGTTTAGAACAACCAAGCTATTTTGATATTCATAAATATCCTATATTACGATGAAATCATGGAAAAAATATTAAAAAACGCTCAAGGATTGCTTCCCTTGTGTTCACTCTTTTGCGATTTAAGGAGGCTGACGAGTTCAAAATATAAGAAAATGGCAGCCCCTTGGCAGATAGTTACTTGTGTAGTTTTTCTAGAGCATGTAACTAGAATAATGTTAAATGTAGTAAAAATAATTTTTTGCCGGATTGCAAAGCAATTCCAGTGTACAGATTGGCGATGTCAGTTCGCACGTGTGTCCGTCAACATTTTGGTTAAAGTTTCTGTTTGAAGCAAAATTTCAGCAACTAAGAGGAGTATAAACAAAATACTTCCAACATAGGTTTCTTATGATCAGAGCATTCAAATTATGCTATGACTTTTGACCTACTGTAGTGACCTTGACCTTGGACTTCAACCAACTTTTAAGGAACTTTAACTTTGGCTATATCTTTTAAATTAACAGGAATAGGGTTTTGATACTTCACACACAGGTTCTTTATGACGAGTGCTTTCAAATGATATCTCAAATTTTGAGCGTGTGACCTTGACCTTGTTATATGCCCGTGACAGACGGGATGTATAATGGCATGACGTTATCCGTCCGAAGTCATGTTTTCTGGACTTTTTTTGCAGTCTTTCAAGGTTTGATTGAAACTTGGTATAGAACTTATACCAATGAGCATAGGTACTAGTTTGCATTTTGGTACGATTGACTTGGCTTTGCCAAAGTTATGGCCCTTGAACTAGAAAATTTCGAGGATTTTACAGTTTTCTGGATTTTTTTCTGCAGGATTTCAAGATATTGGATTGAAACTTGGAATATAACTTTATATCAATAAATGTAAGTACCAGATGGCATTTCAGTATGATTGACTCGGTTTTACCTGAGTGGCCCTTTTCATTGATAGCATAATGGCAGTTTCTATGGGATATACTAATTTCAGTAATCATGAATTGTTTTTCATCAAATTTATACAGAAAATAAAGGAATATGCCTTTCGATTTTGAAAATATCCTCTTCATTGGTACAGAGTTATGGGTCTTTGATTTTTTTATTTTTATTTTGAACATTTATTAAAAAATTATTAGAAATTCATTTCTCACTCAGGCTCTTTCAAATTTAAATTTATGATAGAATTATATATGAACTATAATATAAATATAATTATACCACCCGCAAACAAAGTTGGGGGGGGGGGAGTATTTTGGAATCGCCTTGTCCGTCAGTCTGTCCGGAAAACTTTAACCTTTAACTTTTGATACAAAAGAGATTGGGCCTTCATACTACATATGTGTATTCCATGTGGCAAAACCTTGACGTTTGGGCTATTTTTTGAGAAAAACTTTAACCTTGGCCATAACTTTTGAACCAAAAGAAGTGGGGTCTTCATAATACGCATATGTATTCCTTGAAGGAAGATCTTTCTGTCGGTTCCAAAATTTTTTACACCGTGACCTTGACGTTTGACGGTCCCGGGTTCGACTACTTTCTTGGGGACACCGGTGTTCTGTCTTTCATATGAGACAGTAAAAACCGAGGTCCAGTGTCACGGTAAATGTGGCACGTAAAAGATCCCTCACTGCTTCGGGTGGGTCGGTTGCAAAGGTCTAAATTTGTATGCAATGCATCAAGCAGATGCCATCACCATACACGTGAAATAATCGAGAAGTGATATAAAACAATAATCAATCAATCAATCAATTAATCTAGCAAGCCCTGTCTGTCGATACCAAAATCGTTGACCTATTGACCCTTACCTTGGTCTTTGTCCTACTTCAAATTTTGTAGCCGCATGTGGTATGTGTCCCATTAGGACAGTTCAAGTTTCTTCTGTATTCTTACATTTTTAACATAGAAGAAAAAAAGGGAGGGGTTAAAGTCTTCTTTCACGCAATAACTTCCTCCTTTTATGAATTTCAGTAATATAACACAGAGTTGTTGTCCTGGGCCAAAGCATGTGTTATCTTGAGTCCTGACTAATTGTTAGGGGCGGAGGGATCCACACTTTATAATGTTTTTCTTATCAAACTGAGTGACAGGTGTATTATGCCACACTAGGTGTTGCTCCTGATTCGAATTTGCTTTGCAATCCGGTCATGTCGTTTTTAGGTTGGTTGGTTGCTTGATTGATGTTTTACGTCGCTTTCAAGAGTTCTTCGTTTATACCGCGACATGGAAGCAGGAGTCGACCAACCTCTTAAACATAGTGGCGCAACCCGGGAATCGAACCCGGATCGTCGGCGCCGCAAGCCAAGCGCTTAACCACTACACCAAGCCTGCCCCTTCGTCTTTAGGGGTTTACCATATTTGAATGTACTAAAAATATAAATGTGCATCTAGTTCAATGCAAGGCATCTCCTTTTAATCAAAATATTGAAATACCCGAGGGACTCTTGATTTTATTCAGAAGTGGACTTTTTGCTGGCACACCAATAGCTGTACGCTTAGAAATACATGTATGCAGAAATT
Organism: Pteria penguin; assembly: GCA_035048485.1. NCBI lineage: Eukaryota > Metazoa > Mollusca > Bivalvia > Pterioida > Pteriidae > Pteria > Pteria penguin. The sequence goes on along the minus strand of CM068581.1, from coordinate 63,145,640 downwards.
ACAGAAACGGTTTTTCACCTTCTTGATTAATGTTTTTCATTTACATTTAAAAAATTAGAAAAGCAGATTTTCAGAATAACAAGAGTATCAGTAAAACTGATAGATGCATGCTCCCCGAACGGCAGTTATAATGCAGGAAATTGATGACTCAATTTATATACAAACAAGAAAATTCAGAGAATTGTGGTCTCCTGCTTTCAGGGTTCTATCAGCAAGGGTGCAGTGATCTGTGATATATCGCCATGGTTGTGCATGTCTACAGACACACATGCCAAATATGAAGGCCCTACGTTTTACAGTAAAAATGTTACATTGAAGTAGGTCAAAGGTCACGATCAAGGTCAGACAATAAAAAAAAAACTTCTGGTACCAAAGGAAAGGTAGTGCAGTTAAGGACACACATGCCAAATATGAAGGCCCTACAACTTACGGTTAAAAAGTTAGACCAAGGTTAAAGTTTTTGTGACAGACAGTACAACAGACAGACGGACGGACGGACAGACAGACACACGAATGAGATTTAATGTCCCCTCACTTTTGCTAAAAGTGGGGGACAAAAATCAGAAAAACTGATGGAGGCTCCAAGAAACACGGCAACAATGAATGACTCAGTATATGGAAAACCATTGTATTAATTGATGACGATTTCAAATCTCACGCAATGTATCATACAGATATCTAATTGAGTCAATTGTGGAACAACAAGTGATCACAGTATCTTAAGCTAAATGAGTAAGCTTGACCTTGATTAGTTATGAAATAAAACTTTTTATAATAAACACTACCTTTCGGAAGTGACTTTGACCTTGAATTGACCTTTGTTCAAAAGCTCTTAAAGAAAATAACATTTTTAGTGAAGTATGACCAAAATTATGATGAAAGGTGTAAGACATATAAGTACTTCATGGTATTTTAAGTCATTGTTAATAAGTGACCTTGACCTTTCAGAAATGACCTTGAGTGACCTTTGTACAAAATTCCTTAAGCTAAAGAACATTTTGGTGAAGTATGATCAAATTTTGATGAAAGGTATAGGAGATATAAGTACTTCAAGTTGCTTTAAGTCATAGTTAATAAGTGACCTTGACCTTTCAGAAATGCCCTTCACTGCCCTTTGTCCAAAAGCACTTTACCTAAAGAACATTTTGGTGAAGTATGATCAAATTCTGATGAAAGGTATAGGAGATATAGGTACTTCAAGTTACTTTAAGTCATAGTTAATAAGTGACCTTGACCTTTCAGAAATGCCCTTCACTGCCCTTTGTCCAAAAGCACTTAACCTAAAAACATTTTGGTGAAGTAAGATCAAATTCTGATGAAAGGTATAGGAGATATAAGTACTTCATGGTAGTTTAAGTCATAGTTAATGAGTGACCTTGACCTTTCAGAAATGACCTTGAGTGACCTTTGTCAAAAAGCTGTTAACCTAAATAATATTTTCGTGAAGTATTATCAAATTCTGATGAAAGGAGTAGGAGATATACGTACTTCATGGTATTTTCAGGGAGCATAAAAATTGAAATTACCATCTTTTTTAATTACTGTGGTGTCAAAACTGTCTCAAACCCCAAAAAATCTTTATAGTAAATAAATAACTTTATTGTTGTCTGCACTATTTTTATATGAAGAGAACAAATGGAGTGTCCAAATACCATTAAAATTTTCTTTAATTATGTACCTTTATCTGGCGTTTTGCAGTAATGTCAAACAGTGTACTTAAACAAGAGTTATCTTTCCTTATTTATACAAATTATCTCCCTTTTTATAGAATGTATTTTAAGGATTTAGAATAGATGTACCATTATAAGTATTGATATTACAATTTCTTTTATTAATAACAAATTTATGAGAAGTTGAATTTGAATCTTTTTATGTAAAATTATTGTCTAAATAGTGTGTAGTTTAAGTACAAGAGTTATCTACCTTATATGAGTCAATAGGTAAGAGTAAACAAGAAAAAAATATTTTAGTAGAAATTCACTTGGCATAAGTATATTTCAGATTGAGTATTATGAAATTTTATGACAACTCATGAATTGCTCCCTGCCTGATTCTATCGTAGACTCTCTGTTAAGTTGTTAAGCAAGTTTTTAAGATGAACTATAAAGTAAAATTTATACGGAAGTAAACAGAAATAAGATTCTACAGTGCGTACTGATGCCCAACCTTATATTAACAAACGAAGTACATATAATCCATTAAACCCCCAACCTAGCATCACCACTACAACCACAAATAAAAATAAATTTTTCCCATACTTATGAGGGGATGACCATTGGGGGAGGGTAGGACTGGCACGTTAAAAAAAAAAGAATATTCTGTCCTCCAATATCCTGAAAATTATAAATATTTCGATCTCTATTTGTTAGAAACTAAATATTTAATTTGGCAATAATGTATGGCATCTGCACAAAATGTACATATTAAAAAGATTTTGCTCGCTGCTCTGATATACATTAAAATTCTCAGATTCGCTTCCATGTTAATTCCTGGCTTCACGCTACTATATGTATCAAGTACAGACATAAGTTTGTAGAAATAATTCAGTATTACTAACAATAACTCCCCCACCCTTTTCCAGAAAGTTAAGGGAAACAAGTACGTATGCACTTTATGAAGTGAAGTTGTAGGATGAATTATTATTAAAATGTGGCTCGCTTCGCTCGCCAGAAATTCGCAACAACAATATGCCTCTCTGATTCATCTTCATTGATTACCTACAATATTCGTATCTTATCATGCTATGAGTCATACTTACAAAGACAGCGGCAGATAAGAAGATGACACGTGTAACCGTGATTGACGTCATATCGTAAAATGTGATCCCGGAAACAGAATATTGTCGAACCACTGAAAAGAAGACATCGTAAAAAAGTACATGAACTTTAATACATGTCATTATCATTTTACTTCATTTTGGTATACAGGAGCAGAGTTGGTGTAGGGGTTAATCGTTTGGCTTGCAGTGAAAACGATTGGGTTCTATTCCCAGGTTGCGCCACTATGTTTAAGAGGTTGGCTACCTCCCGCTTCCATGTCGTGATATACATGTGTAACTGAAAAATTGTTGAAAGCAACATAAAAAGCCAATCAACCAACCACCGTTTGTCATACACACCAAGTGTAAGTGGTCAGGAAAATAACGTCTACAACGAAAATGAAATGTTAATTTGTTTATTCATTTTAGTATTTTATTTCATTTGGATAAAAAAAAACTGATCAAGCAAATAGGTTTGGAAATAAACTGACGGACAGTGACTTATTCATAGTTATCTTGAATAATATTTAATTAAATAACAGAAACAATTTGTTACGACATAACACCAATGATAAATATACGGACAACACATTGGGACTACTCGACAACAATGCTTAATTTACGGAAAATACATTGGGACTACACGACCAATGCTAAGTATATAGACAACACATTTCGACATACACGACATCAATGATAAGTATACGAACAACATATCGGGACTACACGACACCATTGATAAATATATGGACAACACATTGGGACTACACGACAACAATGCTTAATTTACGGAGAATACAATGGGACTATACGACACCAGTGCTAAGAATACGGACAACACATTGGGACTACAGGACACCAATGCTAAGCGTACGGAAACATATTGGGACTACACGACACCAATGGTAAGGAAGCATTAAAAATAAAGCTGTCTGTAAGTAGAACCATGGATCATCACACGCACACTACTGAGGTTACATATATTGCAATACAACAAAAACTCGAATGACCAAAAAAAAAATTGGCCAAAGCAGACTTTTCGGACTACACCAAATATACATATTTAGCCCTCCAAGTGACAAACGACGCTTTTTTAATCCATTATAATTATGCTATTCGATTACCAGACTTACCTTTCTTCGCTTGCAGCAAATACATATAAATATGAACAGTTTGACCGCAGTATTTATAAGGTAATCGAAAGGAAAATTCCAAAGGGAATGTCCCGTGAAAGAACTGACGCGGTTGAAAGTTTCTTTTTTATGATTTAGTGATAGAGTGCACATGTGCGTAAGGGGTCGAATAGCGTTGTGAAATACAGCTTACTTAATTATTATTTAATTATGTTGGCTATGACTCGAATTTATGAAAATTTATGACTTTGTTTTTTTGGTTTTTTTCTGGTTTTGGGGGGTTTTTTTTATTTTTGTTTTTTCTTTCTTTTATACGTCAGGTGAAAATGAATGTAGACAATACATTATGTGCACTAGACGCATCAGCGACTCCTTTAATTGAATAAAGGTCGTGTGGTAGAGTTTAATGCATATGTATTCCATGTTGTAAAGGCTACTTGATAGGGACAGATAGGGGAGACGAAAGATGATTAATTACTAGTCGACAGCTGGAATCGAACTCGGGTCCTCTGATTGATACCCAGTACGATACCACTGGATTAACCTGTCCCGAAAAAAAACCCTGGATATAGATATTTTTGAGTGGAGTGTTTTGAATAATCTAAATTTAAACTTTATTTATTTTACGATGATTGAGAAACAAGTTGACAACATATATAAATCTTCCTCGTTGGTACGGATCTTCGCGTACTAATTGTTTCTGATTTTCTAATTTAACCAAAGTTTGCTGTAGGAAATTTACAAAAGAGGAAATTAGTTTTCTCTATGTGTGTGTGTTGGGGTAGGGGTGAGGGGGGGGGGGGGGCACTCTGCGTGCTAAGATAAAAAAAAATGTATGTGAGGTCAGGTAACACGTAACACCTACAAAATCACTGCAAGTGAATCACACTATAATTTTAAAGAAATAACAATAGCCGCGGCTAGGTAGTTGTTATTTCTATTCTAATATGTACCGTTGTTAGGTAAAAATTAACTAATTCAGTTTTCAGAAAATGAATTGGGCGGAGCATTAAGAACCGTGGTTGTATAATAGGCGTGGGCGTAGGAATGTGTTGGAGAATAATCATTAGGCTCTATGGAATATGTGGGGAGAAAATCTCAAGTCATATTAGAATGCGATATGAATGTCAAATAGAAAATTATACTGATGAAAGTGTAGCATGGATGATAATATCCTTAACAATGTCTTTAAGTATCAAAGTCTAAGTAGATATTTCTAAGGGATGCTTTAAAAAATGTAAGGTCAATAATTGAAGTATTCCATTTAAGTGAAAGGACGAGTATATCAAATTAGAAAAGGAGTTTTCCAATTATTATCTACCTATCCTATCTATTTATACTCTTGTTGATTTTGTCATAATGAATGCTTGTTTTCTCATGAAGTATGTTGGAAAACAGCAGCTAATGGTCCTATACAATGAGATCTCTTAAGTTGGCCTGATGGTATAAGCAGATATAATACATGTAGGAGATCTGGAAAAATAAAATGTCAGCAAAATATAATGTTTAGAAGTGTTTACGTATAACAACCTTTTGAAGATTTCCATTTACTTATTGTAAAAATAGGGCACCGCTAACGGGTGCGTGATACGCCCGCATCACGTTTTAATGTAGTGGTAATGGATGAAAGAATAGGACACCATCAAAAGTTTTGTTCCCCCTTTAGTTAAAAAAAACCCCAGACAAGCTTTTTCGACCCCGCCCATTTTCTCCAACCCCAGGGACCTGACCCCAACTTTGAAAACCACATGCACAACAACAAGTCACACCCTTTCATATAACACCATCAAAACTTTTGTTCCCCCTTTAGTTAAGGAGAAGCCCGGACAAGCTTTTTCGACCCCACCCATTTTCCCCCGCCCCAGGGGCCTGACCCCAACTTTGAAACCCACATGCACAAGTACAAGCCACATCCTTTCATATGACACCATCAAAAGTTTTATTTCCCCTTTCGATAAGGAGTAGAAGTCCTGAAAACCTTTCCAACCCCACCCATTTTCCCCCAACCCAGGGGCCCGACCCCAACTTTGAAACCCACATGCACAACTACAAGCCACATCCTTTCATATGACACCATCAAAACTTTTGTTTCCCCCTTTAGTTAAAGAGAAGAAGCCAGGACAAGCTTTTCCGACCCCGCCCAGTTTCCCCCACCTCAGGAGCCTGACCCCAACTTTGAAACCCACATGCACTACAAGCTACACCCTTTCATATGACACCATCAAAACTTTTGTTCCCCCTTTAGTTAAGGAGAAACCCGGACAAGGATGGATGGACGGACGGACGGACGACAGCGGTATAGCATAATACGCCCCCATTTTTAAATGCCGGCGTATAAAAAGGATTCCAAAATTATTCAGTTCTATTGGGAAATAAAGCATGAAAGCAAACTTGTCATTTCTAAATATGTATGCGAATTTTACTACTAGATAATGCCAGTGTTTTAAAGTTGTGTTTCATTTCATGAACATTTACGGTAGCACCTTTCAACAAGAGTTGTCAGAGGACAACAGAGGTCGCTTTGACAATCAAATTTAAATAGCAAAAGTTTTAGTGGGTAGACTAATCTTCAAGGTCAAGGTTAAAACGTTAAAAAAACGTTGATACATAATGGAAGGTCTTGTCACAAGGAATGCTCACATGAAACATTTAAGTCCTATCCCCTACTGTTCATAAGTTATGACCAATTAAGGTTAAAGTTTTTTTTTAAAGTACAGGTAGGTCACATTTCAAAGTCAAGGTTATGAGGTACAAAATGTTGGTACCCAATGAAAGGCCTTGGCACAAGGAATTTACATGTGAAATATAGAGCCCTGTTTCTAATGTTTCTAAAGTTACAGTTTTTGTCTACGGACATCGACGCCGGGGGTATAATAATAGCTCTCCGGACATTCGTCCCAGCCAACTAAATACTCTTCAATACGAAACTTCTGTCAGAATTTGCACCTGAATTTTTTCACCTAAAAGATGAATATGTTAATCTAGTTTACATCACAGAAGTGCAAGACATATCAAGGGTAGATACATGTACCTATAACTTTAATTTACATTTGTTCTTTAAAACTTTTTAAAAATCCCATCTTTACCATAACCCTAAGAAGACTTGTTCAATATCATTTGCTGGTAATACTAAGGTAAAATCATAGTAAAAAAGAAAATCTTGAGACACAAAACACTTCAGACATGTTCTTCACACGTCTACATGTTGTTAAATCTGTTCAGTACTATTATAACATTGAAAACTGAAAAAAAAAAGAATTCCTTATTTCTTACAATTTATTTGAAGTATCAAAATATAAGATCTGGCAGATCACGACCCCTATATGCAATTTATCAGATTTTTGGATTGATTTCATGGACTGTCGATCACATATTACATCTGATATCTCAAACTCAACAGCAGAGCACAGAATTGGCCATTTCAGAATTCTTATCCAATTCCTACTTAATGAAATTGTTAAGTTCGTTGTTTTTAGTTTTCAGAAACCTGTTTAATTCTTATATTTATCATATCTTCATTGCTTAAGAAAGAAGCTGCTTTCCTTATACAAACAATAGCACATGAGATTTCTAATTCTCATTTCTAATTCTTAAGGCAGAAATAAAACATAAACAAGCATTCTGAGAGTGTTGTTAAACAATACAAGTCCCCTACCGGTCCCAAAAAGTACATAAAGGACTGAAAAGTATGCCAAAGGATAACAAGCATTCCGAGAGTTTTAACATGTCTTTTAGCTAGAGTCGCACGCTTGTTTTCTTTCGGTTTTTTTCATTTGTAATTTTGCCGAGAGAGTCAAAGCATTCTACATCAAACTGCCTTCAAATGTACTGTAATTTAGTGTCACAATGACTTTGAACAAAGAAAAGCAATTACTCTTGAAAAAGTTAGTCATCTGTTACAAAAGTCAAACTTGATCCCAAGTTTCAGCTTGATATCTGTAAGCACGATCAAGAAAAGTGAGGAAAACCGATTCTGAACAAAGGGCAATAACTCTGGAAAATAGTCACACACAAGGAAGATGCTGAACACTGGAGGGTTTTTTTTTTCAATACCTCTCCTTCCTGTATCACACGTGACTCAACATCCTACCTGAAATACTGCAGATTATATCTTTTGTGCTGCAAGAATTTGTATGACTTTATATCACAGTCAGATCTGTATCACTGTCAAATCTGTATCCTTCGACAAATAGATATGTAACATGTAAGAGGGCAGAAATCTACAGGCTTAGTTATGTGAAAGAAAGTAGAGTGATTAATCATTATTCTTGGATATCTAAAGTTATCTCTTGATCTAAAAAGGTTTCTTTGAAAAGAAAACAAAATACTTTTAATCCATTGCATCATTTGGAAATCTCAGTACGTAAACAGGCTTTGTTTGTGTAACACTAATGCCCCCGGCGGCACCAAAGTCCAAAAAGTTATTATTTGGAAATCTCAGTAAGTAATAAAGGTTTTCTAGAAATAATGTACATCGGATAGAATCTAAATACAAACTTGAATTATATGGCTAATGCTTACATGGTAGTGTTAATTTAGGGTTTAAAATAAAACTAACACTACCACATATATGTAGTAGTGTTTATTTAATTCTATTCTAAAGTCTAAACTAACACTATCACACTTACTGCTAAGAAATTTCTGCCAATATGATTTTATTTCCTTTTTCTTTTTTGTTTCATTTCCTTTTCTGTTCTCTTTTAGTACTTACCAACTATTTATCATTTTGAAATCTCATTGTGGTATTTAGTTTACAAATATATAGAATTAGTGAATCATAGACTGACGTAGGGGACGACAATTTGACCCTGAAAGGGGGGGGGGGGGGGCTTGCAAATTTATTTATTTTCAGATCTTTGAATGATGGAATATTTATTTCCTTGATATAATGGGACAGATTATTTATTTTCTTAAATTCTATGTCGACAATAAATACTTTTTTAGAATTGCATTGTAAATATATACCATGCTAATATGAAGTACAAATGTAAATTCAACAAATAACATGCAAACACTACTTTGGTGGTCAAAGGTTTAAAGAAACTAAAGACTTATGGCCAACTACAAGTGTTGTTCAGTATCAGTGTGCAGTGTTTTCTATGTCTCAGGTGAACGATATAGGCCCACTTGGGCCTCTTGTTACTTTTGTTATGATATATGTTACGTGAACATACACCTTTTTGTTGGTTTTACTTTTGTTCTCATTTTAAAGTTATGCTATTTTTCACTGAATGAATGTTTTAAAGGCATTTCAAAATTTATTTTGGGCTGATTTGAATGAAACTTGACAGGAATGAAAAATTGTCAACAAATATAGCCACCACAGAGTATGAAATGCACATGATTTAATTTGAACAGTGACTTTGCATATGTGCTCAGGTGAGAGATGAGGCGATTCCAATTAAGACCCATTTTGGCCACTCGTTTTAATGTTAACATATCGGTGTGCCTGGCGTATAAATAAAGGGCGGACAACACGAGAGGGAGTCAAGGAAAGGGTTTGGAAATTGGCAGCAAAGGGGGCATGAACGGCATTATTCTCAACAAGAACAAGTGAAAATCTCTTACAAAGCAGATGGTAGAGCCCTTGCCTCCTGTCCTCCCCTCCAAATGGACATGTAAACAATTTTTCAAAACATCAAAACTTCTATAAAGTTTTGTTGAAAATATTTAATAGCACTGTGAGTAAATTCGTCTAATGCGATAAATTCGACTGAAATGTGAGTCATACAATTAAATTAAAACATAGTATAATACAGGCAGCAAGCAACGTATTTTATACAGAACATTCAGCTTCAAATTTGCATTATCTGGTATATGTACAGCCAGGATATTTATTTTCGTTTCAGTCAACGCCCGATTTTTTTCATTTCCAATATTTTCAGGGTCAGAATATTTATTTCCAAAAAGTGCCAGCTCCCCCCCCCCCCCCCCTTTCCAGAATCAAATGTTCGTCCCCTTATTCTACAAAAGTACCAACATTCAATGTTAATGTTTTGTGATTCTTTATCTTCATAAAAGCATGGGTAGAGATGCAAAAACACGAAGTCTTGACACTGTGACCACAAGCACTAATTACTGGATTTAAAGGAAAAGGGGACCAGGTAGCGCAGTCGGTAGGGCGCTCGTTTCTCACCTGTGCGACCCGGGATCGATTCCCAGTGTGGTAAGTGTGATGGTGGGCTGTCACCAACCTGGCTTCGTGGATTTTCTCCGGATACTCTGGTTACCTCCTACATAAACGACACCCTTACACCAAAATCCGTACCAACGAGCATGATTTCTATAAGTTGTTAGCTTGTTTTTAATCGTTGTAAAATAAATAAAGTTTTAATTTTTAAATCTAAGGAAAAGAATACAAATACCATAAACAATTATTTTTCACTTCACACGGTAGTGCACTGTTGTTCTTTGCTGTGGTATTTAGTAAAGCTAAGTATCTGTAAATGAGAACTAGAGCATGTTTGTAAAACATATACCCCCATATAGGCTTATTTCATAGCAGCAACAAAGCTTTCCTAGATTAAGTTTCATAGGCCATAACTTCTATAAATATTACCAGTAGTGACCTTGCCTTTTGACATATTGACCCTCAAATCTATAGGCATCCTTCCCTTTTGATAACTTTTAAATTACCTCTGTTTAAAAAAACTGGATTTGTAAAATATGTGAAATATGATCAAATTCTGATAAGCAGTAAATGTTGTATGATGATATATGAAAATCACCTAGAAACGAATATTTTCTGTCTTTTCTAAAAGCTGTGACCTTTGACTTTTTGACCCCAAAATTATTAGGATTTTTCTTCTCTTGATAAGTAAGCATATATCCAAATTTGGTTTCAATGTAATGAAAGGTACTTGACTAATCATCCGGAAAACAATAATAACAGTTTATTTTTGCCAGCTGTGACCTTTACCTTTGACCTTTTGACCCAAAAATCAGAAGAGTTCTTTCTATGTTAATAAGTACGCATATATCTAAATTTGTTTGAATATGTTGAAAAATACTTCAGTTATCGTCCAGAAACCAATGTGTGACAGAAGGACAGAAGGATGGAAGGACAGACAAAGCAAACACTTAATGCCCCCTACCATACCTGGTGGGGGCATAGAAAAAAGTTGTTGAAAAAATGATTTCAAACATTTCACCCTGATCTAGGTAAATTATGACAAATGACAGAAAATATTCCTATAAAGAAATATACTCAACACATTAATGCAGCCAGTCCTTCATATGATGTCATTATAGTCCAGATTAGAGCTCTAGAAACTATTTTTATAAGTTTTCTCAGCATTAACTGTCATTTTGGTAGTAATAAATGACATACAAAAAACTTTCATAAAATCTAATATGGGGGAATTAATGTTTTTAACAATATCCTGAATTTTAAAAATTTTGATGGGATACTACTTCCCCCTTTTCTAAAGGAAATACTGAATTTATCTTTTATTTGACTGATGATATTAGCAGTATCAAGTATTAATCTACAAAACTCTACAAAAGTCACTTGCAGTTTGATAATTATCAATAAAAAACAAGAGGCCCAAGTGGGCCTATATCGCTCACCTGAGTACCTAGATGATCAATCATCCATGAAGGAAGAATTCATTTATTTTTGCATTACTGTGACTAAGTCAACACAAATGTTGAAAATACTAAGTCCAAAAAGATGTAGAAAAACATTAAAAATTTGATTTCGAAACTGAACCACATATAACAAGACTTCTTTATACATTCCTCTAGATCATTCCTATGCATTCAGTTTGTCTCAGTATCCCCCCAGTCTGAAGAATATGTTTATCAAAGGAGGGTACCCTCTTTGATCTACTTTTGCCTGTGGTGGCGACACCTGTTGACGAATCCTGACATAGATGACCACATTTGTAGGGGACCTTGAGTACTTGATGCTTACCAAGTTTCATGAAATTCCATCAAGTGGTTCTGAAGAAGAAGTTCAAACTGTGAAATGTTTACAACCATTGTTCCAACCCCCTTTTTCTTGAAAGTTTTAAAAAATTCATAAAAAATCCAAAACATGAAATATTGAAAAAATTTCTTCACCGTAGTATTTCTTACCATCAAAATGATCAAATTAAACCAAATTATTGCATCAATATTTACTAAAAGAAAAAAATAACTCATTTCTGTATTAAAATTACAAAGTCCAAAAAAACGTCAAAAAAACGTTAAAATTTGATTTCAGAACGGAACCAAAAATAACAACACTTCTTAACACATCCCTCTAGATCAAACTTATGCATTCGGTTTGTCTCTGTATGCCCCCAGTCTGAAGAAGAAGTTTGTCAAAGGAGGGTACCCTCTTTGACCTACTTTTGCCTGTGGTGGCGCCACCTGTGGACGGATCCTGACAAAGATGACCAGATTTGTAGGGGACCTTTAGTACTTGATGCGTACCAAGTTTCATCAAATTCCATTCTGCGGTTCTGAAGAAAAAGTTCAAAATGTGAAATGTTTACACCAATTGTCCCCCCCCCCCCCCTTTTTCTTGAAAGTTTTAAAAAATTCATAAAAAATCCAAAACATGAAATATTGAAATAATTTCTTCACAGTAGTATTTCTTACCATCATAATGATCAAATTAAACCAAATTAATGCATCAATTAATGTTTACTAAAAGAAAACAATACCTCTTTTTTGCATTAAAATTACAAAGTCCAAAAAACGTCAAAAATTTTTTATCGGATTTTAACAATATGAACAAACTTGAGACATATATCCTTCTAGATCACTCAGATGCCATTAGTTTTATAGTCCATACACTGTTTCTGGAGAAGAAGATTTTCAAAGAGGGGTACCCTCTGAGATCTATTTTTAGCAATGGTGGTGCCACCTATTGAGGGATTTATACGAAATGAACAAACGTGGTAGAGGACCCCTAGCACTTCATCCATACCAAGTTTCATGAAAATCCTTTCAGCGTTTCTGAAGAAGAAGTTGAAAATGTGAAAAGTTTACGGACGGACGACGGACGAAGAGTGATGACAATAGCTCACTTGAGCCTTTGGCTCAGGTGAGCTAAAAAACAACTATAAATTAATTACTAATACACATATATGGACAGGGATAAGACCAAAACACAAGTACGTTGTAAATTTGGGGCCTCTAGGCTTATTTTCCACTTAATTTTTACTTAAGGAAAGGGGGAAGGGTGGTATGTCTTGCAGAAGAATGTAAAGGTGGGTGTTTACCTGATAAAATACCAGGGAATGAGTTACCATAAACAGTAAACTAAGGCCCCGGATGGAGCATTCCACTAGAAGGGAGTACATGTATGTCTGACAACTTTTGCTTTGAACATGACAAGCAATGTCTCAGAAACTTAGTTATAGTATCTATCACAAGAGTTCCATACATCATCCACCATTTCTGTCACTGCCTTTTGTAAAATTTGATAAACTTACAAAATCTCTTTTTACTGTTAACAGAAAATGAAACCAATAGAAAGTCTATATATGTACTTTACAGTATATGAATTCAGAACTTTCCATTAATACTTATTTTCTTTTCAACTGCTTGACTGTCTTGGTCACATGAATTCAAATACTGATAACATACATCACTGCATTCAACCACTTTTCCTAAACAGTCTAGATAAGACAATAAAATGTGTATCCCACATATGCTACAATCATAAATACTTTTATTTTTTAGTGTTTATATTTACATGTAATATTTAAAATTAATGTCTGTTCGTATTTGTTGGATGAAAGTGATTGCATGGGAGAAAGAGTGAAAAATGTGCAAGGTCTTGATACCAATTTATAATAACAATTCTAAAATAACAGGGTATATCAAATAAAACAAGCATTCTGAAAGTATTGCTTAGGCAATACTAAGTCCTCTACCGGCAAATGGAAAACTAAGACCCCCAAAACACACACACACACACCTACACACACACACACACACACACAATATACTGTCTTTCAGGCTGCCAGCAAGTTAAGTATTTGATCACAACCTTTAAAGAATTTTTCTAATTCCAAGGGCCATAATTCCGTCAAAAATCAGTGAACCGTAACGAAACTCGAACTTGATCTGTAACTCATGGTCGTATGCTCACACACCAAAAATTGGATGAATATCTACAAGCGTTTAGAAACAAGAGGCCCAAGTGGGCCTATATCGCTCACCTGAGTACCTAGATTATCAGTCATGCATGAAGGAGAATTCATTTATTTTTGCATTAATGTGACTAAGTCAACACAGATGTTGAAAATGTCAAATTTTATTTCAGGCTAGAATAAAAAACAACACTTTTTTGCACATCCATTCAGGTGATTTTGATATTAAGCATTTCCTTTGTCTCTGCAAGAAGTCATTCAGGGCAACAAGTTAGTCATTTTCTTTAGGTGGGGCCTTTTGTTGACTGATTTCAAGTCTGGGTCATGAACAACAATTGTTTCAAATATTGTCCAGATCTAACTTAAAATTGCCTAATTTCATATGTTGAGTGTTGAGAAACATCTAAAAACTTATTTAGATGTGTAAAGAAATGAAAAAAAAATTTTGACCACAGCTGGATTTGAACCGCTACTCTCCATATTTCAATTACCAAGTGGTATATGTACCATTGTGAGAACTGCTTTTTAGACATGGTGGCATTATCTGTTAACCAATTTGGATGAAATTTACCAAATTGATAGAGGACTTTTAGTACTTCATGTATTCCATGTTTCATTAAAATCTTTCATGTGGTATAACAGCAGAAGTGAAAAATGTGATTGAATTGTTCCTATACACCCTCATTTGGAAGTCTTAAAAAATTCATAGAAAATCCAAAAATTGAGATATTGACAAAATTCTTTCAAAGTAACAATCCTTACCATAATTATGATCACAATAGTCCATAAGAAATCATCATTATCAATTAACTAGGAAATATGACACTTTTTTCTGCATTGAATCACCAAGTCCAAAGAAATGTCGAAAAAAATTCTAAAATTTGATTTTGGAAGGGAACCAAAATGACAATACATCTTCACTCATCCCTCTAGATCATTTCTATGCATTCTGTTTGTCTCTGTATACAGCCCGTATGAAAAAGAATATTGTTAAACGAGGGAACTCTTTTGAGACCTACTCTTGACTATGGTGGCGCCACCTGTAAAGAGGTCTGGACGAAAACTACAGAATTTGAAGAGGATCATAAGTGACTTATTTCTACCAAGATTTATTAAAATCCCTCAAACAGTTTTGTAGAAAAAGTTGAAAATGTGAAAAATGGCCAAAACCCCCCCCCCCCCCTTTTTTTTTTTTTTGGAAGTCTTAAACGTAAAATTCCTAATTTCATATGTTGAGTGTTGAGAAACATCTAAAAACTTATTTAGATGTGTAAAAAAAAAAAAAAAAATTTTTTTGACCACAGCTGGATTTGAACCGCTACTCTCCATATTTCAATTACCAAGTGGTATATGTACCATTGTGAGACCTACTTTTAGACATGGTGGCATTATCTGTTAACCAATTTGGATGATCCGCACAAAAAACAAAACCTTTGAAAAGGACTATGAGTACTTGCATCCTACCCAGTTTTATCACAATCCTTCAAGTTGTTCTGTAGATCAAGTTGAAGATATGAAAAATTGTCCCCCCCCCCCCCCCTTTTCTTGGAAGTCTTAAAAAATTCATAAAAAATTCAAAAATCGAGACATTGAAAAAATTCCTTCGCACCAGCATTCCTTACCATAGAAATGATTAAATGAAACCAAATGAATGCATCAATGTTTACTAAAAGAAAATAATAACTCTTTAATGCATTAAAATAACAAAGTCCAAAATAAAAATGAAAAAACGTCAAAAATTTGATTTCGGAATGGAACCAAAAATATCAACACTTCTTCCCATATGCCTCTAAATCATTCCAATGCAGTCGGTTTGTCGCTGTATGCACCCGATCTGAATAAGAAGTTTGTCAAAGGAGGGTACCCTCTGTGACCTACTTTTGTCTGTGGTGGTGCCACCTGTTCATGGATCCTGACAAAAATGACCACATTTGTCGGGGACCTTGAGTATTTGATGCATGCCAAGTTTCACTGAATTCCAGCGAGTGGTTCCGAAGAAAAAGTTCAAACTGTGAAATGTTTACACCAATTATCCCACCCCCCCCTTTTTCTTGAAAGTCTTAAAAAATTCATAAAAAATCCAAAACATAAAATATTGAAAAATTTTCTTCGCAGTAGTATTTCTTACCATCAAAATGATCAAATTAAACCAAATTAATGCATCAATGTTTACTAAAAGAAAAAAATACCTCTTTTCTGCATTAAAACTACCAAGTACAAAAAAATGTCAAAAAAACGTCAAAAATTTGATTTCGGAACGGAACCAAAAATAACAACACTTCTTCACACATCCCTCTAGATCATTCATATGCATTCGGTTTGTCTCTGTATGCCCCCGGTCTGAAGAAGAAGTTTGTCAAAGGAGGGTACCCTCTTTGACCTACTTTTGCCTGTGGTGGCGCCACCTGTTGATGAATCCGGACGAAAAACAACAACACTTGTAGGGGACCATGAGTACTACATGCTTATCAAGTTTCATCAAATTCTGTTCAGTGGTTCTGGAGAAGAAGTCGAAAATGTGAAAAGTTAACGACGGACGACGGACGGACGACGGACGACGGACGACGGACGGTGATTGATCACAATAGCTCACTTGAGCCTTTGGCTCAGGTGAGCTAAAAAAGTCTGGAAAACTGCCATTTTAAAGAAATTTTCTAATTCCAAGGGCCGTAATTCCGTCAAAAATCAGTGAACCGACACAGAACTCGAACTTGATCTGTTACTCATGGTGGTATGCTCACACACCAAAAATTGGATGAATATCTACAAGCGTTTAGAAAAAAAGTCTGGAAAACTGCCATTTTAAAGAAATTTTCTAGTTCCAAGGGCCGTAATTCCGTCAAAAATCAGTAGACCGTAATGAAACTCGAAATTGATCTGTAACTCATGGTGGTATGCTCACACACCAAAAATTGGATGAATATCTACAAGCGTTTAGAAAAAAAGTCTGGAAAACTGCCATTTTAAAGAAATTTTCTAATTCCAAGGGCCGTAATTCCGTCAAAAATCAGTGGACCGAAATGGAATTCGAACTTACTCTGTAACTCATGGTGGTAGACTCACACACCAAATATTGGATTAATATCTACAAGCGTTTTGAAAAAAAGTCCGGAAAACTTCCATTTTAAAGAAATTTTCTAATTCCAAGGGCCGTAATTCCATCAAAAATCAGTAGACCATAACAAAACTCGAACTTGATCTGTAACTCATGGTGGTAGACTCACACACCAAAAATTGGATGAATGTCTACAAGCGTTTACAAAAAAAGTCCGGAAAACGTGTGTGTGACTGACGGACTGACAGACGGACGGAGTGCAAACCTATAGTCCCCTTCGGCAATGCCGGTAGGGAACTAATAAATATCTTAAGTATCGCCATCCAAACCATTATTTAATGATTTCAAGATAAACCAGAAAACGCTAAAGATGGTATGGTTGAATTGCAAAGCGAATTCGAAACAAGGTCAAGGTCACAAGGTCAAAAGTCATGGTATCAATTGAAAGCACTCATCATAAAGAACCTATGTGTGAAGTATCAAAATCCTACCCTTTTGATTCAAATACAAAGCCAAAGTTACAATTTGTTAAAAGTATGTCAAAGTCCAAGGTCAAGGTCACTAGGTCAAAAGTCATGGCATATATAATTTGAAAATTCTGGTCAAAAGGAATTTATGTGTGAAGTATTATCTTTACACTCCTCTTATACATGCATGTATGTTGAGAGTTTGCTTTAACTAAAATATTGACGGATTGACAAACAGACAGACTAACAGACAGACATCGCCAATCTATAGGCCAGAATTGCTTTGAAACAAAAAAAGGGACATGAAGCAATGCACCATACTGGTGCTCTCACTATGTAAATTGGCATCACAGAATCAAAACATCACTCATGAACGGTATTCATTATTGTCACTACTCGATCATGCCTTTAACAGGTTGGGGCAACCTCTCATTTGAGAAATAATCACTCAAATGAAACTATCTCTCTTTTCAGTAATCAATTTCATGTACTAAACAAGAAACCATCAAGGACAGTATTGACGCCGTGCGGACAGACGGACGGACAGACGGATTTTGCCAATTCATAGACCGGAATTGCTTTGCAATCCGGTCAAAAATGAAATTTTGGAATTATGATTTGAAATTCAAAAGGGCACATGTTTACAACATACTGAACATAGTTTACAAAACAAGTTGACATTTTTAGCTTACTGTTTTAGAGTTTATAGCTGCACAAACGGTAAGTTGAAAATGTCAACTTGTTTTGTATTTTATGTTCAGTATATTAAAAAGTTGTATGTGCCCCTTTAAGTTTCAGTCAAAATTTTGAAACTTTAATTTTTAATACTTGTTTACATTCCTTGAAAATGATTACTGAAAACAGTGATGGTAACTCATTTGAGTGATTATCTCTCAAATGAGAGGTTGCCCCCGATCTGTTTAAATATATAGTAAACTATATAGTTTTACTTTACCAATAGGCGTAATGAAAGGAACACATATATGAGTGACATAGATGCGTATTTTACTGAAACATCAACGGCATGTGGACAAAATAAACAAATTGTTTGCTTTTACTTAAAATTGCCCCATTATCGGTCGTGCTAGTTACGACTGCAACGGAAGAGCTATTTTGTCCCGAAATAGCTCTTCCGTTGCAGTCGTAACTACGGTCGTGCTGACTGCACTTTTAAAAGTTTTCCCGATATTCCGGTTTAGTACTTGAAGTGTTGAATCAAGTTGAATGTCAGAACGTGCAAGCATGCTCAACATGGATAGACCTACCCGATTACCGACTTACCCACTGCCTAATTTCTATTGAAACGGTTCGGCTCATACCACTGGTGAAGTATGAGCCAAACCGTTTCAACAGAAATTCCTCGCTGCCCATATATTGCACAATGACCACATAGAACCGTTAAAGACAACTTAAAAATTCAGTTTTGTCATCCGTTGAAAATTCTTATACGTAACAGTTTTTGATAAAGTTGTTTATTTACATCAGACATTCATCATCAAAATCATTCAAATCATGAAAATTAAGTCAAACATAATTGCAAACCCCGTCGGGGGTTTGCATATTACGTTGATATCTAATCTGGAAATGCGCATGTGCGACATGATTATGCTGCATGCTGGGAAAACATAGCCTCCAAAAAGTAGTTGCTTTACTTTACGAGGTCAGACAGTGTATGTTTTGTGTTGTCCATGACATCGATATTTCTAATGCGCTTAAAAGGAAAAGAAATGAAGAAAGAATACCCTTGATTCAAAGGCAATGCTCATTACTAAATCAATGTTACAATTAAGCGTTCCAAACGAATAGTATTTACCGTACTTTCAAACGCAGAGAGGAGTATATGAGGATAGAGATTTTAATAGGATAGACATTATGACTTGGGGTGATTTTCTTTAGTGAATGCATATAAATGATAAATAAATCTTACATGCAATGCATTCTAAAAATAAAAAAGAATACTTTAAAATACATATTATTAGACAAATTAGTGGATGCCACATAAACATGTATAAATATGAAGGATATTCATATTTTGAAAATCAACATTCGTGTAACCTTTCCCACGGCAGCAGTGGAATAATCCAACAGAAATTTCCCGCGTAATTGTGGGCCGGCACTAGCCGGCCCATCCTTTGATATAGGTTTGGAAAAGTTGCATGCGTTTCTGCGGTACTGCAAGGCCCCGCCCCCAGGATTTTACACCAATGATAAAATTAGGATTATATTTACTGCGGAGGAGAGCATGTGTCACATCGCTGACCCAGTTTGATAGATTTATGTAAGAGTAGTATCTTCGAGACTTTCGCTGATTTAAGTATAAAATTTGTTGGAATATTTTCTGGGGATGAGTGTTACCTTACAATTTTTTAATATTTGACGCGCTTTCTTCATAAGCAAACTTATTATTCGGTTGCCTAAGTGACTTTCGGTTAATAATAGCCAATCGGAACATCATCGCTATTTTTTACAAAAAAAAAATATCTTATTTGTGTACGGAAATGGATGAGTTGTTACGATTGTATGATAGTATGATGCAAGTTCTGAATTCAGAATGCTGCGCTAAGGAGGACTAACATAACCAATTATATTTTACAATTGTTTATTATGGTAAGACGATTTTGAAACCTTAATTATTGTCTATAAATTAAAACTTAAGAATAGTAAGATTACCAGCACGGCCACACTATTACCACAAGTTTAACCAGTAAAGGTAAGCCGGCGTGGCCTAGTGGTATCGCGTCGGACTCCTGATCGGGAGGCCGGGGTTCGAGTCCCGCTCTGGTCATGCCGGTGTCATGTCTTTCGGATGAGACAGTAAAAACCGAGGCCCCGTGTCGTGGTATGCATGGCACGTTAAAGATCCCTCACTGCTTCGGGTTTTTGTAATTTGTATGCCCCGCATCAGGCAGATGCCGTCACCATATACGTGAAATATTCGTGGTGTGACGTAAAACAAAAATCAATCAAAACCAGTAAAGGTTTGTTACCCCAGCAAACAGCCAGTTGCTCATAGATTGGTTAAGTTTTGTTGTTGAAAATAAATAGTAGATTGATTAATTATTGTTTCACGTCACTCCACGATTATTTCAGGAGATAACGGACCCTCCCGAAGAAGTGGGGGATCTTTTACGTGCCACGCCTACCGTGACACAGGACCTCGGTTTCACCGATGTGCACACGGCGGAAGTCGAACCCGGGACCTTTCGGTCACCTTGTTCACTGAGACCATCGGCTTAAAACAAATGGTAGATGATATGGCTAGTAATTTTAAAAGTACATTTCCATACTAAATGCAGGCTAATCCGTCCGTCTAATAAACTAGCTATTGCCTTATGTACTTAATGGGCTGAATGAACCAATTTTATAAACTATTATAGCTGAAAAGGAAGTGATACTGGAAACTTTAAAACATTATTTTGGGGGTTTTTTTAAAATTCTTTGCAGTTTTATTATCATTCCATTCCGGCCCACACTTTGGTGCTTGCACCAAATTGTTTCTTGTACTAATTAGATGTTCGTACCTTTTAGCGTATGTACATTATCTGGCTATAGAAAATCTCGAAAAGTTCCGAGTAAATGAAGGCGGAGTATCAAGGATTTCTAGCAGTTTAATTGGTGGAGCAATTACTGCGCAGTTTGTAACATTCTATGTACTTATGCAAACTTCCCCAGCGATTATTTGGGCACAAGAGGCCTCGACGGGGAGTTCGTGTTCTTTAGGTGTTGAAGTTGGTGGCGCAAGTACTGCGTACTTTGTACGATTTTTTCCATGCCTAACTGTACGAAATGTTATCCCGACGGTCAGCTTTCCCAACCCAAGTCTAAACATAAATAAACATTAGAAAAGAGGTATTAACTATTATTTAGACAACAACCTAGCTAACATCATACAAAAGGGTCTTCATTTTAAACTGACCCACAAGTACCATTTTCCTCGCAATTAAAAATGCTACAGGGTTTGCATTCTAAGCTTTTTTAAAAGCTAAGCTTGTGATGTTTACATTGTCCATAGGCGCCGCCATTGTTGTTCTATACTGGGTTTTCAAAATTACAGATTATTTTATCAAAAAACGAAAAAGAAAAATTGTTGGCATAGTTGATTCAGTATTATACATATGTATTTTTCGATAAGACAGAATATAACAATATAGAGCCTAGTGGCGGTTTCAGCATTTTTGATAGAACGTTTAAAACACGATACGAAATATCGGTATGATAGCGATACTGCACATAAATACGTAGATTAGACATGTACACTTGTTTTAAGAGCATGCATAGTTTAGCAGAATGAACTCTGTGTGTCCATGATGGGTATTCCTACCCTTTTGTCCTTGTTCTACGCCTTTACAAGATCATTGCACATATATGCTGGCGGCACCTGCCTAGTACATTGTTGCATAATTTTTCCTTTGCAGAGAGGTACCTCAGTTTATATTGTCACATCCGAAGAACAGATTCATGTACATGACGATCACCTTGAAAAAAAAAAAATCCGTGCCAACAGCCGGAATTGAACCTTGATCCTCAGACTTTAAATAAGTCCAGTGCTATACAATTGGACTAACCTGCCCCGGAATGGTATCCGGACGTTTCGGTACCTGGATGTTTCGGCACCCTGTACCAGGGGGAAGATGTTTCGGCACCTATAAAAGCCTTGTTTTTTAGACGAGAAATATATATATTATTTTGGATTATGTTTATTTATGTTATGCATTTTATGTATATTTATATCTGAATGAAATATTTTTGTTTACTGCATTACCTGATTACAACCGTGTTTACAAATCACTTGACATTACTTTTGCATTGCTATAGCATTACAAAAATATAAACAAAGGTATTATCAGTAAGTATTTCCACAACCATTATAGATGCTTCTTGTTGATATTGTATGTTCAAAGGTTAATTGTTAAATTAGTTCATGGACTTTTCCCGGTCATAAGATGGTAACAGTAAAATTATATGAAAATTTGCCCATCCATATCTATGTATGATTACTAAGAAACACAATTTTAAATACTAAATAAGCATTTTAATGACGAGTATTGTTATATCTTACAGATGGTGGTATTCTGCCATATAGCTGTCATCTATATTTGACTGCATAATGTCCTTCATCCTGATGTCTTCAGATGGTCCCAACCTTCACTAGATGACTAGACTTCCAGCTCAGATCAATCCGGCGATGCCATAACCAGCAAGAACGTTCTGCTGCTTCTACTACATGTAGCTGTCTTATTGTCGTCTTCCTGGCTCTTCCGAATATTCCCATTGCTTGAAGCAACCTTCATACTGATTGTGCAGAAAATCCTCTGCAGCCTACTTCTACTGGAAATAGCCATGCTTTCCAACCTCTCTCTCTCTCTCTCTCTCTCTCTGCATGATGTCATCAGGTCTTCGGATGTGGATGTTGCGTTCGACTCGTGATCGAAAGATACCGGGTTCGACTTCCGCCATGGTCCGGTACGGCATTCATATCTGAGGTCATCCATCAGTAGCATGTTTACTGAACAGGGGGCCTCTCTCTCTCTCTCTCTCTCTCTCTCTCTCTCTCTCTCTCTCTCAATTTTTCTCTTTCTAACACAGCATAATACATGTACATGTATAATGTTTTGTAAATCATCTTCTCATAGCTTTTGTACTTACTGTCCATCTCCATTTTCTGAAGTACCCAATCTTCCATAACAGACTGAAGACGATAAAATCATGTATTATATACACGTCCATATTTAACAACAACGACAATAACAACAACATCAACATACAACACCCCACCCCACCCCCCCAAAAAAAAAGAAAAGAAAAAATATCGCAAAGTTTGATCAACATTTGATCTTAAACGCACAAGTTTGATCAATATTTGATTGCAAACGCTCAAAATGACAAACATAAAAGATGATAGAAATCAAGTTTATTCACCTTGCTCCATATCATAGGAGCAACTTAAATTATGTCCGGTTTCTTTACTTGTGGACAAGAGTCATCGCCTCCTTAACATTGCATTTATCATTTCCCCGAACTGTTCATTGTGAATAATGAAAATTAACACATAAGTAAGTGGTCATGTGCTCTCTTTTCATTATTCACGATTTAAGTTAGGAAATGACACATTAATTGTAGTCCAACTTCTTCAGAACTAATGAAGGAATTCTAATGAAATTTAGTAGGCATGCCTACAAGTGTTGGGGTTCCTCGGTCAGATACTACAAGGGATGGATCCAGGGCAGGGCAACATACTACAAGGGATGGATCCAGGGCGGGCGACATGAAGAGAAACATCAGATTAGCTGCATGTGATGAAAAAGTAAATGTGTCACAATGTTCTATAGAAATATTTTGTGATAGGTTCTGACGATAAATTTTATTGATATGATAATTCTCAGACTTTCTTATTTTATCAATGTGATCAGGGTTAATATGGACTTTCGTCTAATGAGTTGTTTACTTATATACGTACATACGACTTTGTATGTCGTACGAATGACTAAGAATCCTGTACGTGCAACTTCGTATGTTGCACGTACGACTCTAGTACGTGAGATATAGTATCTTTACGTATGACTTAGTTTTTCGAACTCAATTTTTAAGACTATGATCGATTCCCGGATTGCGGCACATTGTTTAAAGGGTTAGTTATCGCCTGTTTCCATCTCGCGATATAACAATCAAATTGTTGAAAGTGACGTAATACACCAATCCACCAACTTAAAACTATGACTATGACGCAAGTTTAGATATGTCACATGTGTTAGTCATTTTTATTTATATACTACATAGGCAGATCTAGACATTTTTGAAAAGGGGGTGGGGTGGGGTTGCAGTCTCCCATGACATGTTTTGCACTATCGGTCTGGAAAGGGGGTGGGGGTTGCAGCTCTAAAAGGTCGAAAATGGCCTTAGTGAATGGGGTAGCAGAAAAATTAAAAAAAAAATTCATATATCGGTTATGAAATATGATGGATATTACATAGCTTAAGCCACCAATACCAATAAAATTCACTAGAATAAGGTCAGGAGACCGAAATATTGTGAATACTGAGTTAATTGTTCTTTGTTCTAAAAATTGTCGAAAATAACCTTTTGTTAGTGAAATTTTCCGATCAAAGGGGAGGTTGCAACCTCGCTCTTCCCCCTCTGAATCCGCCACTGTACTAGAAGAGACCAAGTGACGTATTAAACCTTGTAAACACTCTAGAAGTCACAGTTTCAGCCCTATTGGGTTCTTACTTCACATATAGCTAAAGTGTAATGAGAGGAAGATCTCCATGGATTTTGGCAATCTCCAAAGCAGAGTTGTCGTTCCTTTACAATCCACACACACCTCTGCCAACGTCTCAGGTTTTACAAGATTCTTGTAAAATCAGAGTTTTGCCTCTAGACGATATGGCATGGTCTTCAATGGCTTTATTAGTTAAATTTAAAGCATTTACCATGTTATATTGAGTTTTAATCGGGCTTCAAACAAGAAATAAACCCCGAATTTATACCGCACTATATTTTCTCAGCGTAGAAATCAGCGAACTTATGTAATACAGTTTGTCAATAACGCTATCATTTGCACCTCATTGTCTAATTTTTGCCCAGATAACTTTAATACGATGACATTTTTTCCCAAAACACGCAAAACAGTCTATATTTTCTGCCTTCTGACTAGGGACTACTTTCAGTAGTTGGCAGAGATTAAAGGGAGTGCAAGGACCCTAACTCTGCTTTGGAGATTGGGATTTTGGGGTCTAAAGGTCAAAAGTCAAGGTTTATTTAGTACCATGGAATTTGCTGTCGTGCCTGGGGATGCCGCGCTTGGCGTTGCTCGTATTTCCCTTGCGGTCCACAGAAACATGGAGAAATTTTGACCTTCCGTTATTACATTTTTTTGCGGTTTTGCGTTTTGACGCAGTGTAGATGCATTTCATATGTTCACTGTTTGAATATTTTTAGTCATCTATATGTTTTGCACATGCATATCGTAAGTGGCTCCGAATCATAACCCTTGCATCTTCCAATGGAAAATGCCAGTGTGGCTTAGTGAATGAAGTGCTCGGCTCGTGACCCGGAGGTCACAAATAACTGTGGGGAAAAATCGGTTTTGTTTTGGTTTTGAGGGGGTTTAATAGGGGTTTTTTGTTTTGTATGTTTGGGGTTTTTTTTAATTAATTATTTATTTATTTATTTTATTATAGACCCTTTCAAAATAACTGCGGGACTGACGTGTTGGGGGAAGAGATGATCACTGTTCCCGCATAATGACGTAAGACACAATCCGTATCTGATTATGACGTCAAAATTTTTACGGGAAACGTCACTATTCTTCCCCCAAAACGTTAGTCCGGCAGTTATTGTGAAAGGGTATATTGTTATTATTGTTGTTGATGTTGTTATCTTCAGTTTATCTGTAATGGTTCCCATCAAATGACCATGTTGGTTACATTGCCAAATTACCTCTCTCAGGAGTTTCTTGTAGCGAACCAGGGGCGAGTTTCACTAAAGGTCGTAAGCCCAAACGAAGACGTAGACGTAAAATTTGCGACTAAATTTACGTGTACGTCAACCAAAGTTTTCTTTAAGTCTATGTTCATACATAATCACATCAGTAAACTTTGTAAAAGGTGTATGTTACATTTGGAACTCTTTACGGAGGAGACAAATATTTCTTGGCAAAGTTTACGTCTATGTCTACGTTTGGGCTTACGACCTTTAGTGAAAATCACGCCTGATACTTGTCACTAGATTTTTCGTTCTCTCTCTCTCTCTCTCTCTCTCTCTCTCTCTCTCTCTCTCTTCACTGCTGTTGCTGTTATTTGTTTGCTTTGCTTTTGCTGATTGTTACTCCCATGTACTTACTTGAATCAACTACTGCTAGCTGGTAGTTGTGTAGGATGTGATTTACACTGTTGTTTTTTCTTCGCTATCAGACGATCTGCATATAACAACATATTTCTCTGGATGTAGAGATATCTGCCATTCTTCTTACCACTTTTTCAAGTGCTGGACGGTCCTGTTGCAAAATGGTGCTGTCCTCCGTGCTGTCTTATTGCGGCACAGTGTAGACAATAATTCCGCAAACAACCAAGTCTCTGTCATTAATAAATTGAAGAATGTTCCTTATGTCACGCCTGATATGACATCTGTAGTGGATGAGGTATAACAGTCTAGATGGACTCCTTTGTTTGTTGTTTTAGAAGTCCCTAGTATATGGCAGGGTCTTGTCCCCTACTTTATAATGATTTGAAATAGGGAAAAAGCATAAGAGATATTTTTGCAGTCAAATGCTTTACAATTACTTAAGCCCAGGAATGAAAGACTCGGGGCATCTGGATTTTGATCTGTTTATCTGTCTGTTTGTCCTTTTGTCCGTTTCTCTGTGGTAAAAAAAACTCTTTTACGTATTACTTTGCAACTGTAAGAGGTAGAGCTTTCATATTTTACTACTCCCTGTGATTTGCTGATGCTTGCCTTTAAGTGAGACATTTTCAGCAAGGTATTTTAAGAAATAGTAAATATCGATGTACCTTGCGAGATCTAAATATGGAATCCTCACATTTCAATACGTTGTATGATTTTATAAATAAAAGGTTGGGGAGGTATCTATTGGTTGGATATTCTAATTATCGATATGGACTCGAATTGGCGTATACTATCACAAATGGCAACAAAACCTTTAAAAGACTGCGCGATTTATTTATCAAATGGCAAAAATTTTATTTTTATATATTTTTTACACAACGTGAAATGACTTGTCGTTAATATCTGTGGTATTTTCTAGCATATAAAGGTTATAGGAAATGTCATGCCGGTCATCAGTGGGAAGTCTCCGTGGGGCTTCATTAGTAGAAATATCATTGAATGCAAGAAAATAACAGTCGTTGATCGTAAAGTAAGTTCATTTTGTAATTTTTATTGTATTTTACCTCATTGAATTATCATTCTTCTTTTATTTATTTCTCTGGTTACGTGTGTAGAAATGAATGAGTGCAAGTTGTTTCTCGAGACAAGGACTCCAAATTGTGTCTCTAAAATAAACAAAAAATAATTCATCCCAAGATACATCACTGGTATAAATGTAATGGATGTCCCACTTGTACATTTTGGAGTATAATGAATGAAAACAATCTGGTTTGTGTGCATTCTGACCTTGACCTTGTAGATATGACCTTGGTTTACGGTCATTACACATCCTTGGGTCATGGACAACAATTGTGTAAAATGTAGTCTTCCAGCAATATAACAGGAAGAAGATATGGCCCAGACAAGAAGTTTGGCTATGTGTGCACTGTGACATTGACTTTGTAGGTATCATTTTGGTGTGAAAGAAGATACTATTTTAGGTTTCATTTGATATTGGCTGGTATCTGGGAAAGGCTTTAATTATTCCATAATTGAATTATTTTCTCAACGAGGACCATAACCTATTGTTTGTTTTCGTTTTTGTTTTGTTATTGTCTTTTACACCATTTCAAGATTATTTCACTTATATAGTGGCGGCACCTGTGTAGTGCATTGCTTCATTATTTTTTTATCCCATGCTACGATCCCACCAGAAACAGCGAGAGATCATTTACCTGCCAACGTATACCTTGACACGGAGCATCGGTTATGGTTTTTTTTTTACTTTGTTTGCTTTTTGGGAGAATGGGCGTGTTTGTTCGTTCGGGTATTTTGGGGTGGGGTGGGGGGTTGGAGGTGTTGGGGGTTGTTTTGGTTTTGTTGTTTTGTTGTATTTGGCGAGGGGGAGGGGTATGTTTTGTATATAATTTCTCGTGTTGTTGAGCGGGGTTCTTTAAATATCAAGACAGGCCAAAATACGGTAATCACAAATTTTGATAGTCGTACCTTCTCTGTTTCTTGTGTAAATTATATCTCACGAATATAAAAACAGAAATGTAAAAGTGTAACCATATGACCTATTAGAAAACAAATGTTATCTTCCAAGATCATCATCATCATCATCATCATCATCATCATCATCATCATCATCATCATTATTGTTATTATTATTTTTTTTTTATTTTCATTATTATTATTATTTTATTATTATTATTAAGATATCATAATTATTGGCGTCTGATTTTATAACTTTAGTGGTAGTGATCTTGTATTATATAGTAATTGTCAACGTGCACGATGACGTAATTTTTTCGTACGTGTGACATTAAGGTCACGTGAATTCTATATGGTTACCGTTTTCACTATATGGTAACCGCAACGGTCATGTTATGCTTGGATGCGGATAGCGGGAGTCAACAGGCAGAGGGCCCGTATGTTAGGTAGCATTTATTTCTTAAATGAAAAACGTTACTTCAACAGAAAATCTGCAGTGCGAAGATGAATGAATATCGTTGATTCGCTATGCAAAATAAAAACTTGTCATAAAGTACAAAAATGTATAACAGAGCGAAATTTGAGAAGAAATCAACCATCGGATGTCAGATCGAGACTAATTGTAGTTTCTGATTCGTTTTATGGTCAATTCCACAACTTTAAGTCCAGGTATCAGACCACAATAGGATGTTTGCGTTATAATTGATACAACAACATCATAATTCAAGACACGAATGAAAAACGACGTGGACGCTGTATATGTTTACGAGGCAGTAACAGCATCAATGTACGTGTTTGGATGTGTTTAGAATCCAAACCGTAACAACAAACCTCGATGGTGTCAAAGTTTTGATGTTATGTTTCCATCACTTTGCATACAGTACTTTTGTCACATACATTGGTATATCCTGTAATCATTAAGTTTTCTCTCCGATAGAAAATAAAAACTGCTTTT
The DNA here is from genome assembly GCA_035048485.1 of Pteria penguin. Taxonomy (NCBI): domain Eukaryota; kingdom Metazoa; phylum Mollusca; class Bivalvia; order Pterioida; family Pteriidae; genus Pteria; species Pteria penguin. Next base: position 63,116,366 of record CM068581.1, on the reverse strand, counting down.
CTAATAAGATATATGAATGATAATCTCGTTCATGAATGGAATTTGAATCACTGTGACCTTATCAAATTAAATGTTTTTCCTATTATATCGATAGAATACCCCCTAAATATCCTACATGTACATGTGAAAGTCAAGTATTAGCCAAGCTACTCAGCCGCTTTGGGTGCCAAATATGGAATATTACTTGGAAATATATGGCGGAAAAGGGAGGGGGAGGCGAATTGGCCTCTGGTACATTGTATATCTAAAGATGTTTAGTAAAGCTCAGTTTATAACTTTATCTATATACAGTAAATTGTACAGCTGACTTGCAATCAAATTTAATGTTATTGTGTACACATGGTTAAGATATCTCAGATGAGAGACATATATACACTTAATTTTAAAAGTACATGTATATTCATTACCTTATAACCAATAGATCTAACATAGCAACCTTTGCTAAACAAATAAAATCAAAGTATATTCATTACATTCCTTTCCCAAAATTCACCATATACATATAATATATCTAATATCTATACTTCCCTCCTGCTATTTCCAGTTATCGTTAAATATATTCGTTTTCCTTTAAAGTATCAATGTAATCTTAAAAATAGTCAATCAAGCGTGTAAAGATGATATTCATCCGGGACCTGTCTGCATTTCCCAGCAAACCGCAGTGATAATTTTAGCAGAAACATAGATTAGCAGGTCGATGAAATGGAAGTGTTTACAACTGAAAGATGTCCACGGACTCGAAACAGAAGTCTAAAATGAAGAAGTTTACATTCAAGGGGGTGCTAGATGGCATAAGAATGATGAAAGCACCCCCTAACATGGAAAATGAAGTGGAAGAAACGTTGCGTACCGATCATTTCCAAGTCTGTAAGGTAGGAAGGGGGTTGTTGATTGACAGTTGTTTATGAAATCGGCGAAATGTTTAATTGAATGACATTGTCATTAACGATATCATTAATGATCTTAGATTTAATTTTTTTGTTTATTTTTTTATTTTCAGACCGTGCGGTATGGTTTTCCCTTTCAACCAACATCAGTTGCTTTTGACCCCGTGCAGCATCTCTTGGCCATAGGAACAAAATCGGGATCCCTAAGGATGTATCCTGGCCAAACATGTGTCATTTATATATGGATATAATATTTCATAGCATGCATAGTGATTTTTTCAGTCTGTCACAGGATTTAGGTAAGTAAATCAGCATTAGACATCATTATTGGTTTCATCTACGTCGATTTGGCTGCAGAGTCAAGTATTGATCAGTATTGAAGATTAACATAGTAAACCAGGCCTGCGACTGTCACAAGCGACAATAGTGTTGTTGTCAAGTCGGTGAGCAGCAGCTGAAGCTGAATTTTACTCTGACACATACAGCCTCCATATGTCATTCCATGCTGTGGTGCTGGGGTTGTTGTCACTGCCCTTGCGAGGTTTTCACTTGTAACATTGATTATGTTAATGGTTTCATCATTTGCTAATGCATAAAATATTATGTATATTACATTGATTTTAGGTTCCAAATGTGGCAAACATTCAAATCAAGTCAAAATCACATATTTCTCAATATGATTTGTCACAGAAGGTACATTAATCTGGGTTGCATGTATCATGAATGTGAGACTTGACAGAGAATGGTATTTGATTAATGTTCTGACATTGTGTTACAATAGTGGCTCTGGTGTGAAATCAATGATGGAATGAAAGTGTTTGTAGGGAGTCATGTATCAAGCACTCTATAGTCTATTTTCAGATGTTTGTTTTGCATGTGTATTTGTACATGTATCCTTAGAAATAGGGTTCATTCAGAAACCCTGAGATGATTCAGACAAGTGGTTTTGCATAAGTGATACCCCTTGGGATTTATTTTTAGTTTCTGAGTAAAATATTATCTGTCAATCTTTTGTTTTATTTGATCATTGTCTTAAGTGAGAAAATAATTAAGAACCTTTCATCTGTGTACATGTATGCCTCTCCAGTGAATGTAAATGGTAAATTAAATATATATATACATATATATGAATGATAAGATTAGTAAGTACTAAGTTTTAACCAAAAATAAATGGTAGAATGAAATTCCTAAACCATAATATGTTGTGCATGTTTTGGAGCTCTTCACATTAAAGATTTGGGCATTATGTAAGACTCGAAGAGGACGGGTATAGATTATAGCTGATAAAACACATTGTTAAATTAAATCATTGTTAAATTAAATGAGGTGCTCAGCTTCAGATTTGCAAAATTCTCAGTTGCAAAGTTTCTTTCATTTGATGATGTGGTACAATTATATATTATTAGCTCAGTTGGTAGAGGATCTGTAAAGGTGATAGGGGATTCTTGGTTTGAATTCCAATCTGGACGTCAGCCTTTCTTCTTCTTCTTCCAATACGAAGTGTACTCAAAAGTTGAGCGTTATACTTTTGCAGTGTTTGTTACAGAATTCAAATTTTTATCACATTTCATCAGTTGGTAATTTTAGTTTCTTTTGTTTTTTTTTTCTGAGGGTAAGACTTTGGTTTGTAAGGTTTTGAGGAAGTTGCTAGTTGGCAGGGGAGGTATGTAGCAGACTAGGATATCAGTTTGTACAGCATCCACACCCAAGACAGAAGGCTATTTTACATTTATTAATAAATACAATTCCTGCACCATTAAATGAACTCTTGGTACATTAATTTATAATTTTCTTTTAATTTAAAGTTTTATTATAAAGAAGTTTTCCTATTGCTAAGATAGTATGGCATGACCTTGACCTAAGAGTAAGATTAAATGTATACCTTCAAGGTCAATGTTACTTTTAAATGAGACATGTGATGTATTATGATGTCATGATAGAACTTGCAATTGCAGTCCTATTGAATTACACAGGAGTTGGCATTGGCCCGTAGATGTGCTGTGACCTTGACTAAAGGTCATTCCTCCAAGGATTGTTGTCAGTGCAGACTGTGTACAATTGTAGTAAATACTTCATAGCTTTTGGTTTTTCACTGAAAGATCCTGTCCTTGAATGATACATGACAGATATAGATTACATATACTCTGCAATGTAGGCGAGGCTCTTCTACCATTGATAAGAAAGGATAAATGTTGTAAATGTAAAAGAAATGTTAAAACTTAGATGATGTAATTGATTAAAAAAGAAGTTGAAATTGCATGATGTAAAATTCTCTATGATAGAATACCAGATAATACTAATTTTTCTTTTTCTCTCACTATCACTTTGGTGAGTGGTTTTATTTATTTAATTTTTTGACCTACATATAGAAATAGTTAATGTGTGTATTGGCAAAAAACCTATCACCATGATGATACATGTAAGTTTTATCTACCTACATGTATGTTACTCATACTGGTTAGATTTTTGTGCACAGACAATCTATGACACATTATCATGTTATCTCTAAGTGGTTTTAGTTCAGTTGTGAGGAGGTGTATTTACTTTGTTTAATATGACTGCTCAAATGATACTTTCTAGATAAACAGAGAACTTTGTACAGAACTTACAGTCAGCTTAGTATAAATTTTCCTCATATTACATCGATTCTTTCCACTCTCCTTCTTTTCATTTTCATTTCTTAGAAATTTAATGAAATAAGAAGTCATTTTGGCAAGTTTTGGGCATGACCTTTGAGCTTTATTCATGGTAGGACCTGTTTCTTCAGTTTCAGTAACAACATATTTGTAGAATCAACCCTTGAACTAAAAAGGTTACATGTACCACTTGACATTGGTAATACACTTTATACAGGTACCAGGTACATGTACATATAAACTGATAATGCATATGGGACCTAGAAAAGTGCTGTGTTAGAGTTATTTTGATTCTATTGTTTCAGTTTTAGACTATCTGGTTTTCATTACCCAGAAAAAGGGAAGTATCTCTTCATGTAAATAGAATTAAGATGAATGTACCAGATTCAAGCTGACATTATTTAATGAATTTGATACATCAACTAAAGTGTTTACCAGATCTTGAAATCTGAATTTTAGGGATTGAGTGTAAACTAATGAAGTACTTTTTGACATTTTAAAGCATAACTAAAATATCTTTAATGGATTTTAAATTTAGAAATTTAGAAATTTAAAGATCAGTATTGTATTTTTCATTTCAACAGCCGATTTATGTCACATTCATGTAAAATACAGTAAATACATAGATATTGATACAATTATTGGCAGGTATCTTATGGAAATCAATATGATCAATGAAAAAAAGAATCTGTATTGTTCTTTTGTACTAGCATTGAAAGTGAGTGTTTTGTTTTTCCCTCTTTCTAATTTTGGCATCAAATAATTAAGAGGTAAAAAGAAAAAAGTATGGCAGAAAGATAAAAACAAACTTAAGTCTATTTACATGTATGTAAATTTTGTAATTACCCAATAAACTTAAAATAATGTCAATTAACTTTGGTTCAGAAAATCAATCTGGAAGGTTAATGGCCTATTATCAGGGAACAGGATAAAAGATGGACTTACTAATTTACCTTGCCTTTGATTCATACTCGAACTTTACAGACAGGACAGTGACTGCCACGGTGTTATATTATACTCTCTTTGTCAATCGCCCCCTCCCTTAGAAAAAAAAATATATATATATATAAAGCACAAATAGAATAGAATAGAAGTGAAACACCTGGGAGTACTATGGACCTAGGATCTCTGAAGAAATACCTGTAGAAATTAAGACAAATTAGACAAACATAAAGCACAAATACACTACAGCTAACAAGGCTCCCTATATTTCATTCGTTCCCCGTCTGGGGCTCGAACCCACGACCTATGGTACAGACGGTGAACTAATATAAGTGAAATATAGGGAGCCTTGTTAGCTGTAGTGTCTTTGTGCTTTATATATATATATATATATATATATATATATATATATATATATATATATAATAATATATATATATATATATATATATATATATATATAGGGACATTTGAGCCTTAAGCTTTGAACAAGAACTGAGTTTGGAGTCTTCTTTAGCTCACTCAGCCACTAGATTCTCCAGTACTACATGTACCACATATCTGTATATTGTCTTTGTATACCGGCTACATGGCAATTATAGTTAACAGTATCTTTGAGTTATATATAAAAAACGTAAAGGGGACAGTAAAGATCTGGGTCCAGCGCCATAAACTGAGAAAATACTTAAGTCATTTATATCATATTAATTTATCTCATCAAACTTTCAAACAAACAGTCACACAGAATGGTTTAATTCTATTTATCCATAGAATTACACTCAATAAAATCCAAATCTCGGTTATTAATTCATTGTTGAACAGATGAATATGACTTTAGCATTTTCTCAGTTTATGGTGCCGGACCCTGGGTCTTATATAAAACTGGATGTATTCATAGAAACCGAGAGACATTATTGTATAGAGACATACATGTAGGTACTTGTGTCTACTCACATGATAGAGCTATACTTCATATTATGACTGTTTCATGAAGGGCAGGTTCAGACCGTGCTTTACTAACATATAATAATTTGAATCAATAACTTTAGGCATTTAGATGTGTTTATTGTGTGTGCATAAATCTATCTAAACACTTTCAGTGTATAAATAAAATCGTGAATAGTGATTATTCAGTCATGAATCTAATAGTCTACTTCTGTAACGTTCGGCGGCTTTTTCCTCCATTCTGTAGACGTTCTTGAAGCATTTGATTGTACCTGGATCTGCCCGTTTATTTGGTAGATGTAGTCTCGGTGGTCAACAATCAACATGTTGTGGGCAAAACTTATCGTAGTTTCTCGTCCTTGTTCGTTGTCGAGTATGTTTTTTATGTCGATAGATCATCAGCATGTTGTTTTTGTCCTGTCTGTCTGTTTGTCTGTTGATTGTCAATTTCAATCTTCGTCATAACTTATGAACAGTAATAGAAAGAAACTTCATATTTGGCATGCATTGACCACTAATAGTAATAAAGCCCTTTTAAATTATACAGAAGTTAGTTAGCTCGTGACCTTGACCATGACCTTTATGCTAAATTCATGTTGCCACTGGGGGCATATTGTTTCACACATACACACACAGGCACATCTATTTTGTTTTTACGAAATTTGGTCAGGGCAGTTGGGATGACGATTGTCAGAACATGTGTCTGCCGAAGGTTTTTGGATTTTATTTCTTGAACAATTTGATGTTCTGATTTCCTCCTCTACCCAAAACTTCAACACTTGCCAGTAGACTACCATATACTGGAAATGGCGGAATCCTGGTAACACGAAGTGACGAACTGACGAAGCAACATGCTGCAGGTATTCTGTTTATGACGCATTTCAACACTTTCATTGAATATTGGTCATATATAATATTATGTCAGAACACATCAATAATGATGTCCATAAATTCAGTTGTCATTATGAATGAAATCAAACAATCGTGCAAAATCTTTCTGGGGGAAGAAATCGATGTTTGAACTAATTAGGTCGGAGGTAACGATTACCAGGGAAGCGGATTAACCAATTAAATAATATGATTGATTAGTTTCTTGTACATACGTCGTAACGAGGATGTTAAACCTAGCATTACCGTCAACCCCTAAAGCTAGTGCGTAATCAATAATAAGAATTTAACCTTGAAGGAATTACGAATAACTGCCACCTTCCTTTTTATTCTGCTCTACATTTATTTATGGGTATCTTGGATAGAGTGGTACAGCTTTTTAGAAATTGTTGACAACATCAGCAGAAAGCAATGGTGCATGGCATTAACAACTTAGATAAATACCCTGTCGATTTTCTTTTTCATTCCGGAATTATAAGCGCATTCAGCTCTTAGCTCGATATTTTAATAATGAAGTCCATGTACATAATATTTCTGTTGAAACGAGTTGGAAATATTTTTTTTGATAATTATATTGTGTACGATATTGATAGCTTGCAGTTAGTGATGGACTTCTGTGTGTATATATATATATATATATGCAATAAACCCTCTTCCTTTCTCACCTCGAATACAAAAGGAAAGGAAATCGACAAGCCGACCAAACAAATAAAAACAATAAGTTTGTTTTCACATTGAAATATAGGTGCATTGGCGATTTAAATTGTTACTTTCAGTTTAATTTTCGATATGGAAATCAATGTTTATTTATCACATTACGGTATAAACATGCAGCACATACTGTTGACGGGCATTTGACACTAATTAGAGCTGACCATAAGGAAGGCAAAAAGGTTTAAATTTTATAAGGCAAGAAAAAAAAAAGACAGCAAGATGTTTGAAACCGTTCAAATCAGTGAGTCATTTGAAAGGGTGAAATTAAAAATATACCTGACTAAGTGACTTTGTTGCTCTAATTTCTCACGAAATATGATGTGATAAATCAGGAATTATTTCAGTGTCCGGGGTGCTGCCTAATGTATGGTTGGCACAGCAAAGACCTAGACTACTTTCAGTTTGTGTCTCTGGTATAGGTATACATTTATTAATACCATATACCTTACAAAAATTTTCAGACACCAGAAAAGGATGAAGTTCATGAAAGTAGTGTTCTAGCACTTTAAAATGATGAAATAAGTTTTAGATTTATAAAAATTATAGCCTACATATTTACACCCCAGTTAATCTATACAAATTAAATCCGTACTGAAATATCGGTTAAATTTTATACCCTACGTTTGTCGTTTTTGAATTGAACGAGGTCCGTGTATTCAATTATTTTAAAATACATCAAATTTGCAGTGGGGTTACATGAAGTATGATTGAATTCAGCTACATGTATTTATACTTTCAGATGTCACGAAGTTATTCCCGGATTTTTGCAACATTTAGAATCTTTTTGATAAAGGTGTTTGTTCTTTATACCATAAATGTGTACATTATAAGGAAGCCAATTTAAATTTTCCTTTTGGGTTTAAAATTGCTGTAATTCAGATAGTAATGTTGACTGTCATCTTTTGTTGCCAAGCTATTCTAATATCACAGTGTAAATAAAATTAGTTTAAGATGTAGAGAAATAACTATCTATGCTGATAAACCTGATCTCGCACGGTGACCGTAGAATTACGTATGTTAATACTCTGTCGTAAAAGTGAGTTTCCCGTTATTGAAATATTTTGTGTGTTGCTGAACAACACTAGGGCTATTTCATTTACATGGTGGCAGCCGGTGTTTTCAGGACGAGGAAATTGTGAGGTGCCCCACGTTATAAGTGACTTACTAAGGCTGGCTGTGCAGGACACTTATGTGTGATAAAATTTCACATTTAAATGAGACAACAACAACAACAACAACAACAACAATAATAATGATAGTAAAAGTTTTACAAGACCGATCCAATTACCAGACATCTGTCTCTGTGTCTGTCTTGGAAGTTTAGCAAATACTTGTACTTCGGGGGAAAACCACCAATCGTTGGTAACAACATTGGTAGACATCCTCGTTAACCGTGATTGGGCATCGCACCCAGACTTGTGAATGGGTACACCGAGTTTTGTCTCTAGGAATAAAGACTCACTAGGCGAATCATATAGATTTGAAATTGTTTGAAAATAAAATTGTAATTTTTATAAGAGAGAGTTTCTGATTTAAGTAAATCAAGGTTGTTGTGGCTGATAGGAAGGGATTTGGGAGTGTTGAAAACCAGGGGAATAATTAACACTTTGGTCTGAAATCCATTGTGTTTTGAGTTTTATTATACCTACAGGTAGAAAAAAATATACATCGACTATATCTGTCAAGGAAAGACAACTCAACAACCCCATCGTTACAAAAAGTCAACAAGAATCTAAATTTTTTTTGACAAATGCAGCGCGTTTCAGTTTCAAGTTGGAAATGATAATTTATTTAGAAACTGAAAAAAAAATATTTACCGCCGCTTACACGATTTGTGTTGAGTAACATGTTTTACAATACTGATATAATTTTGATGACATGCGAAGGTAATTGTATCCAGTTTCGTATGAAGGGTTGAACTGAATTCGATATGTAGTGCAATTTAATGACTTATGTAACTATTGTTCTGTTGTATTGACCGATTTTAATAGAGGGAAGGTGTTAGGGAGGGTTGAGTTCACTTTCTCGCCGAGAGTATATAACTATAGAATGATACTATTAGGTTAGAATCTCTTTTTTTACGCTTTAGATCCTTATATCCTTTTCTTATGCCCTTTCATTGAAACCTGAACCCACTCGTGTATTGTACCTTATTTTCTAGTCATTAGATATTACAGATAAGTTTAAAATAAAAAGTTTATACGTTTAGTGTTAAATATTGTGAAAACGAGAAGAATGTAGGACCAAGGGGGGGGGGCGTCTTTAATATGAAAAAATCTAGGAAATATTGTTGTTGAAAAACGTGCACTTCTTTTTCTGAGTACTACTTCCTGACAGTGGCATTCGCTTTTGTTAACTGGAAGTAAATCAATACTAACACGACTTGGAAATATTGGATCTCGTTATCTCTTGGTGACCGTCTTAAGGCGTCAGAGTAAATCTCTTGTATTGTATCATATTAATAGCCAGAGGTCGATCTAGAGGTGGGTAAGCTGCAAATTGCAGGAACCTAACAAGCTATCCTTCACTATCAGTGCTGCTTACTCTCTAGCAGGAAAAAGGAGATTTGGGTCCGTTTTTGGCATAGACACCGTAATGCACTGTGCAAGCAGATTTATGTATGCAGTGACGTAATGGTTTGATTAGCAATGCCAACATTATCATACTAAAGAGGTGTGTGAATAAAATCAAATCGTTGTAGATACGGAGTCGAATAAGGTCATATAGTGTCTATTGATGTTGTAGACATTTCTACAGAAAACCGATCAGAATGACTCGATTCCTTTGATTTATGGTCTACATGTATATTTGTTGCAGGTGCGATATACATGTATACAGGAATGGCTTACATTATGTGATTTTTATGCCCCGGGTCGATATATCCGGGGCATATTTTATTTATTCGTTTATCTATTTGTTTGTCTGGTTGGTTGTATGTCTGTTGTCAATTTTAACATTCGCCATCACCAGTTAATACAGGGTTTTTTTTCAGTGCGATTTGGGTCCGTTATACGGACCCGTTCCCAACGCCAAATAGTATCTTTTTTTCCCAAAAAGTGACCCCAAATTCCCAATTGAAAATTTAAAAAAAAAATTGAAATGACGGGTTAAAAACAATTAAAACAACAACCAAATTCGCGAACGTTATAGTCACGTACACGAGGAGACGTAAACTGCATATTGTTTCATAAATCGGATTCGATAGCGGATTGCACGTGGTATTCCGTAATTTGTATAACCGGTTCAGGTTTCGTGCTTTACGGCAAATGTTGCGTAACCGGTCTTGCGAAAAATGTCGCACAACAGCAAGTATTACTTGAAGAAATTGAAGGCAATGGACTCGAAATCAACCCCGAAAATCGATGTATTGTTTCGACAATCCATTCTCAAACAATCTGAGAAACCTGCCGATGATCCGGCGAATAACAACCCCCCAGTTAAGACAGTTGACGCATGTAGCACCGTCACATGTGACCAAGGGCAAGGGTCACCTTCGCCTCCGGTGTCAACGACGGTAACTAGTGATTCAGAATCAGATGATCAGTCTACTGCCACTGGGTGTAGTGTTGGAGTACCTGATGCCAGACTGTTTGTATCCTCAAAATATGAACACAAATTTGAATGGCTCTACTACAGTGCAGCAAAGTCAGGGCACTGCTCATCCGAGAGAAATCGTTTATCTCAAGAATCCCTTAACAATATTCTGTTAATAACAAATCATAAAAAGCTAAATGATCATGAGATTAATGCTGTAATTGAAAAATTCAAAACTCAAAGACCTAGAGATATCAAATTATAAACTGTTGTAACACAAAGATAAGTAAACTGTTGATGCACTGACTGTAAGCTTAACTTCTATTGTTTTTTAAAATTTTCCCAATTTTTACCAAAATCGCGCTATTTTTCCCAATTGCAAGGGACCCGGCCCCATTCCCAAAGGACAAAAAAAACCCCTGTAATATGAAATTGTTAAAATATTTACAGGACATTCGGTCTGGTAAACTAGGACAATTCACCAGACGGAAGCAATTTTTTACAAAACTGAAAGCAAAATGTACATCATGATGACATTAGAAATATGTTTGAAACCGAAATCGCTTCTGGAAATCACCGGACAATAGGTGCAGAAAATTTAGATTATATAACAAACCGGCGTCAATATAACGGACTTGGCCGTCCGTCCGACGATATTTCATTTTCACTGCATCATTTTTAAACCGTGAGAGATATGAAATTTATATTTTGCATACACACAAATGTACTCCACTAATAATGCCCTTTCTAATTACAACAAGGTTAGTGATCTTGTGACCTTGACCATGATTTTTATGCTAAATTCATGTTGCCACCCGGGACGTAGTGTTTTGCAAACGCATCCTGTTCAGTTGGAATTAAAAAATTCATTTGAAATCGAATAATATCCGTGAATCTAACCGTGCAAGTGATTACCACCAAATGTCATTGAATGGAAATTTGACCGAATCATTTACATTTAAATCATGATCCTGGTCTTGAAATCAATGGGAACCCTGGTCCAGCCTTGAAATGGGAACCATAGCCAAGTGTTTGACATTAAACCACGAACCATTCCTTGACATAAAGTCAAGAATTGGTTCTTGACATTGAAACTGTAATTGAGTTCTTGCTAGATCTTAGTTCTTGACATGAAAATCACGACCCCGTTATTGACATAAGAACTCTGACCAAGCTTTTGATACCGACTCTGTGATTAAATCCTTGATATAAAAGCCATGATAACATCCTTAACATGGAACCATCTTAACAAGGTTTTGACGTGCGAATCATCATAGTTAAGTAGTTGACATAGCAGCCATTACCATGACTCAGTCCTTGGCCTGACAACTGAAACCAAGTCCTTGAAATAGGAACCATGTCGTAGTCTTTGACATGGACACTTAGACCAAGTCCCCGGCAAGAGAATCGTGGCGCAGTCTTGACAGAGGAACCATACCGCAATCTGTAACATGGAGACAGATGACATGACCGTTTACCGCAAATGAACGGCATACGGCTTTTGATGGAGAGTACAAGAATTGACCTTCGACCGTCAATTACTTAAAAGTAGAATTATGACGCTGCAAACTGTAATAATGAATAACAGTGTCTGGAAAATCCGGGACCATTAACATTGCATGACGTAAACACGATACACGTAACAAGGGGTCGATGTAACGAAACGAATAATGACTAGGGAGTAACGATTTTTATTGGAGATTTAAAAACCATAAAATTATTAAAAGTCCTATAGAGAATGAAATAATCTGATATAACCAGAACGCAATATTTTTGATGAATAGTAAGATAATACTGGTATAGTTACGAGTGTAGTATTTCAACAATAAATGTAATCTTTTAATGTAGACAATTTCTTATTCTGTTTATTTCCTCATAAAACAGTGTTAAAGGTCACAGTAATTCGAGCTTGTTAAGTAACCGCAGTAAGACGTCATTTGCTGGACGTTGAGTGTGAAATTCTTCGTACTATGAAAGTAAATCCAAGTGATATTATGTCCCCTCTTATTAATTGTGTTGTTTTAAAAGTTTTATTAATTTTACGTTTTGCTGTTGTTAACTTTTTAGATATTGCTTGGAGGAGGGGGATAGTAGATGTAAGTGTGGACGCGAATAAAAAAAAACAACTGCATACATAAATGTTGTTTTGAGTAATAGCTGAAATCATACTTAATTGTATCGAGATGAGTTATCTTCAAATTATATCGCTAATTCATCGAAACGATCAGACTGGAAACGTAAATTGGACGAAAATCGAACGAAATTGAGTATTTTCACCTGAATTTAATGTTTGGTGAGAGCTATAAAGGTAAATTATGGTTCATGTCTACATAGTAAAACTATTATAATGAAAGGATGTGATGATGGTTAATACCTTTAAAAGAAAATTATGACTACATGTAAAGTGTGAAATTTGTCGCAGCGTGTGAATCGGGCATTAAAAGGTAAACTTTGGTTTTATAGGGGATTCCTTTTTGTCACAAGTTATTTGAAAAATGGCAACATCAATGACGAGAGTTATAATTAGTTTTTGTTCACTACTTCAAAAGCCTAATCCACTCACCAAGATGAAAATCAAAGTTGGAGATGACATTCGGGCCATCTACTGTTCCGCCTACATCAAATACCAAGTGGTAATTTCATCATGGGGCTCACTCATACGATATTGGATATTGAATTTAGCGTTTACTTTGCCCAATGATGAATATTTACTCAGACAGAAAAGAACGAAGATAGGACTGTCTATTATATAAGATGTCTCCTTTCGTATTTGTTTGTGAGGTAGCATAAGAATGAACAGCGCCTCTTTTTGACGCGGCGCTTTGAAAGCAGGGTCACGCGCGGCCCATGTTCGCCAGAGGAGCCGGGCATCGCTAACTAATCTATGATCTGTTTCTCTGGTGAATGATAGGAATATGAAATATTTGATTGACCACGTAATTGGGTAAGGAAGGCAAGAGACGTGTTGGCAGAACTTCCATCACGAGATTTATCGATTTGCTTCCTGCAGTATAATAATGTATGATGTGCGGTCTCTAACCTCGCTTTTTGTATTTTTCCCATCATACGGGGGGTCGACAATATTTCCGGTTTTTTTTTTCCCTTTGGGAAAATTTTTTTTTTTGTCGTTTGCGAAGAAACCGGTGTTGCTTAGTTCGTGACCAAAGGATTCCGAGTTCGACTACTGCCGATATCCTGTCTTTTTTATGAGACAGCCAAAACCGAGCTCCCGTAACATGGTAGACCTGGCACGTAAAAGAACCCCCTCCCCTCACCAACTACTTCGGATGGGCCCGTTGCAAAGGTATAAATATTTATGCTATGCATCAGGCGCCATATACATAAAATAATCGTGAAGGTACATAAAAGAATCAATTAGTCAATCGATTCGAATAATAGCGAAAAAGATCACTTCCGTCTGAAATATCGTAGATATGTGCTATGTTTGGTGGTGATACTTGTAGTAAAGACGTAGATTCATGTGTTATTTTACCTTACTTTCAACAGTTTAACAGTGATATAATAGCGACATGGAAGGAGGAGATAACCAACCCATTAACGCAGTGGTGCAATCCGAGAATCATACCAGGATGACATACATTGCAACAAAAGCCCTAAATGATAAATCTCTGCAAATACATCAAATTAACCCCCACCTTTTCCAACTCTCCTATGAAATCATACAAATAAGACTAGACATAACGAGTATTTCAAAGAGAAAACAGAAGACTTCTGACAAAGCTGTATGCAAGAAATCGAATACTTCATAGGACACAGCTACATGCAATCTATCTGATAGTATCTACTTCCGTGTTGAAACTTGAACGTCCAACGAACTAATGAAATGCTACCTATAGGTATTGTACCTAGACGGTAAGGTAAAATTGATCCAAGTCTTTAACATGTTTTTGTTGTATATGATATAACAACAACAATAACAACAACAACAATAATATAGTAATAACAAGGTGTTCATTCATGGATCTCTGGAAAGAAAGTTGAGACGGGGACTTACGCAATATATGGAAGAGTAGGCGTCTCCTTCTTGGTTAGCCACGCCTGTGATAAAGTTGATATACTATTTTATCACACGAGACAAAAAAAAAATGTAGCACAGCTACACAGTCGTGGTAGGATAACAAATTCGATCCTTGTATTTTAGACAAAGTGCACTACATTATTAGTAAATGACCGCAGCGTTAGCCGGACAAAGAAAGATACGTGAAAAATGTAACACCTTTCTCGAACCCTTTCATTAAATTTTGTCTTATTTGAAGCAGTTTTGCGGTATTCACTCATTGACTGGTCATTGTATAACACCACATCAGAGTTATTCCACCTTTATTGTGGCGACACCTGTCTGGTGCTTTAATAGATTTTACCAGTGAAACGGACCCTCTGGAAACAGTGTCGATTCTTTTATAATTTGTATCCTAACGTCTTCTGTGACACTGACATGGTTTTCTTTATTAAGTCACTGGAAGGACATTGTACATTTTTGTACCTACGGCACTCCGACAGGATTTGAATCCTGAACCTTTATATCCTGTACGGAACACTTGACTCAGTGGTTTGAAGGGTGTCATTCTGTCGTTAACATGAGTTGTGCGTATTTCGAAGTTTTGTTAAATCTGATGATTTATTTATAGGTTCTCTATTTTTCAGATTCAAATATCTTCATCTATATAGTTAAGCGACTGAATTTTTTGGTCAATATCATAAATACATTAAAGACACAGCGGTATCAGTTTCCCACTCGTTGATAACTTTAGAGATCGTAGTTAGAATTTCAAGTAAGACATTAAGGACTTTCACAGTTTGAACTGTGCGTACGTGTTTGGGAGACACAAGCTTTATTGCAGTGTTGAAGCATCGATTTTGTTGCTTTATTGAGCAGGCAGTTCAATCTTTTGTAAATGAAAATAGATTTCAAGCTGAAGTAAATTGACTTATATCGCTGTTGACCTTTACCGAGGGATAGGGTTTTATCCCCATATAAGGTTAGGGCTGCAGAGAGGCTGTGATGTGGGCTACAAACACGGCACGATTCGTCTTTTTATCTCTGTGTAGCACACAATAGATTCATATAGTTTAGAAGATGTTGCTCGACACAGACGTTAGCTATTGATCGCATTATTGCGCCTCGGGTAATGTTTCTAATCTGCCGCGCTGATCTTTTCTAGATTTATAGACCAGAACGTCCGTGTAATCCAGGAGATAGTGGGTAGACTATTTGTAGTAGACCAAGGACAAGTGCAAAAACCATGGAACAGGGAGGGTGAAAGGGGTTGGGTTCCCATATTGTGGAGAGAGAGAGAGAGAGCATTGTAATTCATTATTCATCGTTAGTTTGTACCCAGTAGATTGTGAAATGTATTTTAAGCGATTTTATTAAATATTAATTTAACTTGTTAATGTGGGACATTATGGCAGGTATCCTATGTGTTGAAATATTCATAATTCATACCTCATGTCCCGTCTATCTTGGGCAATTTTCATCCATAAAATTGTTAGAGGAAAATGGTACTATTGTCAATTTATCAATTGATAAGGGGTTGATGGGTGGTCAATGAACAATGAAAAATATTTTGGTGATAATAGTTTTATTTTGTAGTTATTACATGCGAGAGCTTTGCAAGGGACACAATTGACCCAGTGAAGGGTCTCTACCCAATACAGATTTGCATCATGACTGTCAACCTAAGCAGTATTGACTTGTACTCTTAACATGATTCATCCAACAAGAAAAAGTATCTGCGTGCTATAGTAGTTTTGCCAACACTGCAATTATTGCAGTCAATTTTGTATAATGATATTCACCATTGGAACTTTATGACCGTTCAGATAGAAAGCATTACAACAGAAGGTGTCCTACCAGCGTGTGTAGAGTAGCTGATTCAATGCTGTTGCAGGAATTCCCCAACCAGGGTGTCATATTGTTGCATTTTTTGCAGTCATTGTGATTTGCTGAATGATAAACCAACAGCATGTAGTCATTTGGTATTTTCAATTAATTTTCTTCAATAATACACCCGGAGAATGCATAGGATACATGTAAGGCATTGAATCTTTTAACAAGTTGTAAAAAGACGTAAATTAGGAACGTCATGCAAAGTTTAATGAAAAAAAAAAACATTCTGTCCGCGCCACTCACTCTGGAAACTGGAAAATATTCATCTCCAGAATAATTTCAAAAAGGCAAAACCATTCGATAGATCTTGTTTAGTCGTAACTTTTGGTGTATGCTATATGTTTGTATGGAGAAGCGTTCATATTTTATAGAAAAAATCAATTTTAGATAGGGCGATTTCCATGCTAAATTTTGACGTGACGTTGCCAAGTTTCCCATAGACTCAATGTTAAACATCGGCGACGTCACGTCAAAATTAACATAGAAAACGCCCTATCTAAAATGAAATACGAATAAAATACGAATGCTTCTTTGTAGAAATATATAACATACACCAAAAGTTACGACTAAACAAGATCTGTCGATTGATATTAATTTTGTAAAACTATTTTAAAGATAAATAAGTGAAAATCCAGATTTTTCGGTTTACAAGGTGAGTGGCGCGGACAGTAAATATGTTTAATGTTTTAGACCAGTTTGCATTGTATTTTGTCCGTCTGGTATTGTATATCAAGACGGCGTGGTTAGCGTGTTTTTGTTTTGGAGAAGGGGCATTCGAACCTAACTGGCGCCTCGTAATTCGTTGGTGCCCCGTCTTTAATATGACACAGTAAAAGCAAGGTGACTCAGTAGGCGTTAGCATATAAAAGCTTCCTCAATGCTAAGGATGGTTCGGTTGCATTCATAAAAAAAATCTCAGTGAACCTTTAACAGACATGTTGTAAACCAATAACACAGACATGTTGTATACTCATAACACTGACATATTGTATATCAATAACAGATATTTTGTATATCTATAACACAGACATGTTGTATACCAATAACACAGACATGTTGTATACCTATAACAGACATGTTATATACCAATAACAGACATGTTGTATACCTATAACACAGACATGTTGTATACCTATAACACAGACATGTTGTATACCAATAACTGATATTTTGTATATCTATAACACATGCATGTTATATACCAATAACAGACATGTTGTATACCTATAACACAGATACGTTGTATACCAGTAACAGACTTATTGTATACCAATAACACAAACATGTTGTATATTTGTATATCAATAACACAAACATGTTGTATACCAATAACAGTCATTTTGTATACTAATAATACAAAAATATTGTATACGAATAACAAACATATTGTATGGTATATTATAGTTTATTAGCAAAAAACTAGCAGGATTATGTTCAGTGAACATGGGATTATGTTCAGTGAACATAAAGTCAAGATCAGGCTACAACGGAGGAATGACTCGTACATGTACCGCTCAAACAGCATAATTGCATACATGTATTGACTGTATATTAATAGATCTATATAGGAAACACAGTCATGTAATGTAAAGTAAAACCAAGAAAATTATATACAATTATGACTAATGATTGCAACAGACAATGGAAATTTAGGTAATTAATTTAAACCCTCCATTAGAAAACAATCCTCCTGTAGATAATACCTTCCGAAACTACACGACCGTTTCCTATTTCGTATCGACGAAATTTGCGCAAGTCTGAACATCGGTAGCATGCGCGGATCCAGAAATTTTTGTCAGAGGGGGTCCAACCAAAAAAGGTAAATTTTTTCTCTTAGACGAGGGGGGTCCAACCCCAAAAATGCCCAAATATTACCTTTTTTGGTAAAATTTTCGGATTCCAGGGGGGGGCCAGACCCCCCTAACCCCCCTCTGTATCCGCGCATGGGTAGTGTAGTGAGTAATATTCTTAATGTATAGACGACGAAAGTAGGTGTAAAATGGTTATACAAGTATAAAGCGGTATTCATTCTCTATTTGGTTGAAAGTACATAGTCTACGCATGCGATCTTTTCAATTTATTTAGAGAATGAATCTAATTTGTTTTTCGTTGGATGGAGATATACCACACAAAAAAAAAAAGATGGAAAACTGTATCATTGCGCGTAGTGCATGGTGCATATGTTTTGCGTCCTATTTTTTGTGGTATACCACCATCCAATGAAAAACAAATGAGATTTATTCCTTATCATTTAATTCCTTTCAAACATGTTTTATATTCTCAGAAATACACCGATTCACTTTTCAGCATAGAAAGCGATGTTTGGCGGACTTTTGATTGTATACTTATGACGTCATAGTCAAATATCCGACTTGTCCAACCTTGCTTGACTTTATCATAGTCGTATTTCGCGCTTAAATGCTTAACATTGGACGAAAGTGGATCGGTATATTGGTACGTTGTGTATGCGCAGTTTCTCAACATCTCTAAATTTCTGTCGCGGTGGTGTGAGTATTGACGTCACAGTTAGAAAACGCGGGAAATTACGTCGTCAGAAAAATTTCGTAGATGAAATATACCACAACTTTTTAAACCAATTAGAATGCGTGTCACATGTAAAATTAAATTATTGTAATATACAGTCCTTGTTCAGTGGCTAATTTATAGGATGACAATCTATATTTTGACATATAAGACAGACATATTTTACACCTATAGCAAACATATTGCATATCATTAAGACAGACATATTGTATACCTATATTAAACATATTGTATAACAATGAGACAAACATTTTGTATGCCTATAACAAATATATTGTATATCAATACGACTGAGACATATTGTATACCTATAACAGACATATTATATACCATTTAATACACAGACCTACATATAATATACCGATAACAGAGACATATTGGAATTAAACTTGTGTTATTATTTAACTGGCGTTTTTAACATGTGTCAAATGCCTCAGTCGTATTTGGTTCGTAGGAGATTAATGCCATTATCAGTAATTTTTTCCATAGTAATTAGTATTTAGACATGGAAGTAGGTTGTTTCTGTTCTTTGAACTTTAGCGACACAATCCGTTACTAGAACGTGGACGGCCTGCATATCAAGGCGAGCACTTAACTGCTATACCACATATATGGCGATCATTTTGTGATAAATGTACATATAGACAATTGGTTATATATTTCTTACAGTGTTATGGACGTTATTTAGTCCACTTTATTTATACAAAGTCAGTAATATCCCATATTGGTTAACAGCAAACTTCATGTAGGATTTATTGACCGGGTATATTATTACCGTCATATCAGGTCAGTCATAGAGCTGGTCAATATCTGTTTTGTAAAGACTTCCACAGTTAGAAAACAAATCACCAACAAACAAGTTGCTGAATACGATCGGTGACTCGTATGCTTAATGGTCACCGACTGACTGTCAGCCAGATCAGCAGACGGGAACTGGCTGTCTGGCATGCTACCTTCAACTGTCGGAAAACTAAATTGGTTTTACTTTTTCCGTTTCATAATTGAAAGACCTCCCATTCTTAATTGGTTTGGAATCAAACATATTACAACAGGAATCGGAAGTTTTTATAGACGATTTCTGTAATAGTATGTACAAATAGTTTCCATTCAGTTCTCATGAACGATGTTTTTTAGTTTTTGTACTCATTGGATTAAAACACTTTCGAAAATTCTAAGATCGTTTAATTTTCCATTTTGTCCTTTCATGTACTCACTAATACCTTATAATTGTCAAGAGTTTTGTTTATCAGTATCGGCGCTTTCGTGATCCAAAATGGTTTTACAGTGTCCATATTTTACAGCAAAGTTTCAGACTCTTGAATTTCTCTTCCTGTTTCATATTGAAAAGTGCCATTTTAGTGCATGTTTGAACTTTCTGTTTCAATATTAGCTAACTTTACTTGTCTTCTTTTTTACGTTCATCCCCGAGCAGAATCGATGAGTGTGTTTACGGATACTTTCCCTGGAACTTCATTTATTACTCGTTTACGGATTCACAAATCAATTTCAAGGGGTTGCTGTGTTTAGATAAAGTTAAATCATGGCATCTTACATGTAACGAGGGAAATTTGCTTCAATTCAGGGAAAAGATCGAAGAGTAAAGTCAACACTAAACTTTGCTGACACAAAGTCAATACAAATGAAATCTTTGTGTGGCGCAAGCTATGCTTTGACCGTATTGTTCGCATGGAATTCAACTTTTCTTGAAAAATATTAGCAGGTCTTGTTTTCCGGTCAATAATATATTTAGCATGTGGTGGTTAAAAGTCTAAATGGTCGCGTAGTACAAGTTAAACTTCGCATCTTTCACAACAAAGCTAGCAAATTCCTGTATACTTATTACTATTACCACAATGTAACTTATTGACTGTTTTAAAACAAACGGTGAAACCGAAACTCGGGATTATGTTGGACCGGAATCATAGGGCTTGGATGTTTTAGGAAGTTTTGTGGTTCGTCTCAAACATGCATGGTCTTGCCCAAAATCACATTGTCTTCTGGATGCTAGATTCGAATGTAGTTTTATGCGCGGTGGTTTATACTAGTTTTACTTTCAAGAGAAAGGCTTGTAATTGAGTAGCTGAAGAACCGAATTGCCATGCTACAGACCAGTTTGTGATAAGACTGTATTATGACGGGGTCGTATCATGGATGTATGATGTATGACCTCAGTTCGTCTGTCTGCTAGTAATTTCTGTTAGTATTAACTTTGATTGTTATAATCATTCAGTGTGTATAAATCTGACTGTATTCATAAGTTTTGTACCGCAATCGTTGGGACGATTTTCGCTTACTTTTAACAAAGTCATGACCTTACCCTTTAATTCTGCAAGGCCATAGTATGTAAAGTGGACACCACCCTCTCTTGTATTGACTTTTGTTCTTGATATCAATCCACCCATGTACATGCATATTCCATCGCCCATAAAATGAAATTACAAATTGTAAAGATGCGTCAGAGGTGTCCCTCAAACTTTGACACTTATTTTTCTTAATTCGACAAACTAGCATACATTTGTATTTGCTTTACATTCAATGTGACCGTCCCAGAACTCGCTAGACGTAGTTCACACGCGGTCGTTGTTGACCAAAGGGACGAGTAATATCCTTTATATTGACCTAAGGTTCTGTATCGGCAATCCAGCTTTGAATGTTATGTTGATTCTATTCGGTGGTAATCGTCCGAAATGAAAGATTCAATGGAATATCCAACAGAACTTTAATAATATAAGCTAACACTGTAACGGCGTTTGTTTAATGATGTAATATTCAAGAAAATATTGTCTTAAAGCTGAAACTGTGTATTGATTTTGAAGGCCTTTTGAATTTTACATATTTTGAAGTTGTTATTCATATTATGTAGATTTCAAGAAGATGAGTGTGTAACTATTAGTGTGCTAGGATGAGGCTAGAGTTTGAGGCATGTTTACGGATATTTTGGCACGAATCTGATGCATGATTTCCAAGCATGAAACTTAAAGAACTGTAT
Organism: Pteria penguin; assembly: GCA_035048485.1. Classification (NCBI taxonomy): domain Eukaryota; kingdom Metazoa; phylum Mollusca; class Bivalvia; order Pterioida; family Pteriidae; genus Pteria; species Pteria penguin. Next base: position 63,094,376 of record CM068581.1, on the reverse strand, counting down.
AAGCCCGAGTATGATGCATTTTGTATTTAGATTTATTCGTCTCTTGTCTTGCCAAGATTAGTTCACATGACAACATCTACAAGATGTATTGCACAAAACAAATGTTTGGACCCAAGTACCGAACTCATCGTAGCTGTAAGGGATTTTTATGCTCCCGGATCGATAGATCGGGGCATATGCATATTGTTTTTGACTTGTCTGTCTCTCTGTTAGTTGTGTGTCTGTGTGTCCGTATGATGCCAACTTTAACCTTAGTCGTAACTTTTGAACCGTAAGAGATAAAGACTTCATATTTGGCATTTGTACTCCAGTAATTCAAATCTCTTAAATTACACCGAGGTCATTTATCTCGTGACCTTGACCGTGACAATTGACGTACGTTTCAAACTTTGCCGTATTTGGTTTCTGTTGTTGCCACCGGGGGGGATTCGTGTTTCACAAACACATTTTGTTGGGGTTTTTATTTACAGATTTGCTACGACAGAGTAACCTTCTTCATAGTACATGTAACTTTCTTTTAGTATCAATATAAAATAGAGCCATAGTAGCGAAGTCAAATGATGGCAGCATCTATTGAAAGACCAGACACCGACGAACCGCTGATGGGACTGGAATCCGGGACCTTTTGGTAAACAGCAAAGCATGCATCCGACTCCAGTACTCCGGGTCAATTTTGTATTTATGCAAAATCACAAATGTATATATGTCGGAGGTTATCCTGTTAGGCATAAAATGTAATAAACAAAATATTGCATTCTTTTATTTACAAAATGTACATATATCGTCTTTTGAATTCAGATATTCATGCTCGTCTGAATCAACACTGCAGATACATTATAAATCTATATGTATGAAATGAAAGAGATATGTCGATTTACATTGTTTATTATCGAATATGAATTTATCATGCCAGTTAAGTATAAAAAGGAGGCATGAATTTTTGTATTTGTGAGATTCCTTGACCACTTCATCAGATTAGGTCGGCCGGGAGTAGACATCCATTGCTGTCATGAGTCGAGAGATGCTGTCATACAAGTGCTTTTCCTCATCAATGAGGTAAGAGAACTTGCAACGTTTATTCCCATTCTGTAGTGTATGTCTGAATAAATCTCAATAGAATAACCATTAAATTAGCTTTGATGTCGAAAATGTGACAGAAGCTAATTTCATCTCCAATAACGAGTTCCTATAATTGAAGGAAATTTCGCTGGTAATAAGATCTGACTCATTTACATGAACAACAATTTGAGGACTGTTAAGAACAATTCATCTTTGTAAATTTGTTTTCTTTTCTTGTATCTTATGTAACATGTAATCTATTTTGAATTAAGTCATTTTAGAGGTTTCTAATCTTGGCGTTACCTGGTTACTATTTTTGAATATGCTCAGAGAAAATAATAGATTGAGCATGATGAAACTGTGCATTTTGTTTTCACTATGTAAGTAGGTATATTCTTTACTCCATGTGATGGTGAATTTATTAGCACTTGTTTTGAAGCTGCTGAAGAATATTGATTGCCATGCTTAAAATTAAGGGTTTTTTCCCCTGTTTCTATGATTGAAAAAATATTAGATTTGATAGATAGGAAATAATTATTTACTGCTGGTTTTGGATGAAATTTGTAAGGAATGGTATACTCATTGGTACTTCATATGGTAGTTGAATTGTAGCGAGAGAAATAACTATAACTATTTAAGGAATTGTTTATGATTTAGGGTGCTCTTGTCACAGTGTGTGCAGATGACAGTTTGCATTTGTGGAATTTCCGACAGAAACGTCCAGAGATTGTCCACACGCTTAAATTCCAACGAGAAAGGTAATAGGAAAGTTTTTATAGTCTCTTTCTTTTTTATACAACCCCCGCCCCCTGGAAAATCTAGAGCTATTTGGTTTTTGTCCTGTATCTCATTTTTTAAAGTCTGTCCACAAACTGTATATGACTTATAATGAGATTTGAATTAGTAGGGAATTGTTGATTTAAAGACTTTGACATTTATTCTTGATTTTTTGATTTGTTTTTATGCCCCAAAATCAAAGATAGGGGTGCATCTAGGTTTTGGCCTGTCTGTATATTTCTCCACTTGTCTGTGGAAAAACCTTTAACATTCCACATAACTTTTCCACTGTAAGAGATACGGTTCTCATATTTCACATGTGTATTCTTTGTGACCAAACCTTTCCATTGCTTTAATTTTTGACCTCTTGCCCATGCCATTGACCTACATACCAGAAACTTTATCATTGATTTTAACCTTTGAATTGCAAGAGGTGGGGCTTTCATATTAATGATATTTCCCATGTTTATTTCGCACGGCAAGAGCTTTCCATTGGTTCATTAATTTTAACCTCATTTCCTTGTCTGTGACCTCTGACCTATATTTTTCAAAAACTTTAACATTAAGTTTATCTTTTAAATGGTAAGTGATAGTGCTTCCATATTTCACATGTACATTCTTTGTGACAAGACCTTTCCATCAGTACCAAAATTAAGGCCTTTTGACCTTGACCTTGGAGTTTGAGGTAGTTTTAGGATGACAGCTTATACTGACAAAGTTGCTGCCGGGGCATTTGTATTTCACAAATACAGCTTGTTTTGGATATTGCTGCTGTAATGTGGCATCAGTATTTCACTACCACATCTTGTTCATTCATATTTTCATAGCTAAGAAAAACTTAGACTTTGATGGATTGTAGACTTTAGGTCTGTTGCTTGTTTAAAAGAATACACATTCATATACATGGTAAAGGGCAGTAACTGTTTTCATTCTTTCTATGCTTGTGTTTGTCTATTTGATTGATTGAAGCAATTGAAAGAATCATAAAATTTAAATGGTGTCTAAAGTAAAAAACATTTATCCTTATTTTTATGCACCTCTCTTGCAAAAATGTAGTTCAATTTATAAAGTAAGTACTGGAGATTTGCTTACATTTTTCAAGATTAACAATTTTTTCGTTTTATAGGATAACATTTTGTCAACTTCCATTCCAAAGTAAATGGCTGTACATTGGAACAGAAAGAGGAAATGTTCATATTGTCAACATTGAGAGTTTTACTTTGTCTGGATATGTGATCAATTGGAACAAAGCGATAGAATTGTAAGTCATAAAGATGTCTTGATAACTGTTACTGTGTATAAGCTTTTGTTTGTAGTTCTGTACTAAATATTTCTTATTACATGTACTATATCTTCTGATACTGTTGTTCGTGCAAGTCCCCTAAAAGTCTAATGCACTCGGCTTTTTCCTGTAGTCTGATAATAGTTTTTAGCAAAGCAAAAATTCATATAAATCCTAAATATTTTGAAGAAGAGGAAATGAAACTAATGAAGTTTTTATTTCAAACGAAGTTAAAAGACAGTAAACACTATAAATATAACTGAGATTAAAGTAAAAGGTTACTTCTGAATAAAGGTGAGCCTAAATTTCAATTTTTAAGTCAAAATAGAAATATATACATTTCATCTTGAACTAATGATCTATTATTCTCTCTGCAAACGAAGTTTGGGGGGTTATATAGGAATCACTGTTTTGGCCTGTCTGTCTGTTTAAGAAGTTCTGAAAGCATATTTTTCTTAAGGAATAAGGGATAAAGCTTCCATATTTCACACACAAGTTCACCTTAACAAGTACAACATTTAGATACCAAGACATTTGATCTAGTGACCTTGACATTGAACTTTTGCCTTATAATTATGCTTTGGTGAAGAAGTTCTGTAAGCAGAATTCTCTTCCAGTACAAGTAATAGGGCTTTCATATTTTACACACACACAAACATTCACCAAAACAAGTACTACATTTTGATGCCAAGACATTTGAACTAGTGACCTACACCTTGAACTTTGGCTTTGTAATATACTCAAGTTAAGAAGTTCTGTAAGCAGAATTTATTACAGTATAAGCAATAGGATTTCATATTTCACACACATGCATTCACCTAAGTACTACATTTTGATGCCAAGAGATTTAAGCTAATGACCTTGAACTTTGGTCCTGTATTAATAATTTGGTTTAATAAGTTCTGTAAGCAGATTTCTCTTACCGTATAAAGAATTGGGCTTTCATATTTCGCACGCACATTAGAAATCATCATGTCATCTATGTACCTGAGCGATTGTTGGATTTTGGGCAATCTTGATATAAGATCATAATGTGAAGATATCTTGTGTGGTAGAGAGTTTTGTTTTCTCATTTACTTTATACTTACTATTATTTCTGTTAGTATGGTTACCCTGAGAGTGATATTGTTAAAATATTGTATACAAACTATAATGATCATGTCTGCATTGCCCAGTGTGACTAAGTAGATAAATGGCATGCTAAGGTTGGAGCTGAGATATCTAGGGTTTGAGCACAACTTGTGCTGTCACTCAGCTGTATCCTGAAACAATAGAAGCTGACGTCAGGTGCCTGCCTCACTGCTTCTGTGTAATGCATTATGCAGATGTTGTTACTGTTGAAGTGAAATGATCTGGAGGTGACCTACACAACAAAGCCTCACTGTGAAATTCTTCCTTTTTGAACACTCATCTCACTAATGATATCGTGTGTTATAACTCAACTTTTATTCTTTAAGGACATGCCTCCTGTAAGACTGTCATACTTTCAGATTTCCGCATCCGTTTTCATTGATTAACATTAAAAATCTTTCCTGCCTTTTGCACTTTTCACAGCAAATTGTTGTTATCCGTGTTTCCATTATAGATCAGTACATACATCCATCTACATTCTCTCTCATATTGGTCCATATCTCATCATGCTAAACTTTCATAATGGCTCGCCAATTAAGACTAAAATTACATGGATTACATCCATGCCTGCTGCCAAGTTTGAGCTACACCTATTTAGAAATAGCTTTACCAATACCTGTTTGCATATTAACAAGGAGCCTTACTATATTTAGCATGCCGATCATTACTCTGACCTATAAGAACTTTATTGATGCAGGATCACTATGGCATACATATGTCGGACAAATTCACCATTTAGTCGGTACATTCTGGAGCATAATTCTACCATTCGTGTGCATCCTCATAAAAGAAAATCTGATCAATTTGGCATCAATATTTCATATGGCAATGAATAGTGGAGATGGTACATTAACACCTACATGCCCTATATAATCTATATATTATAAACACTGGTTCTATACATCTTGACAGATTATCAATATGCTGGGGTGGGTATGATGATGCTAAAGGCCTGACCTTAACTAAATAGAACTCTATTACAAGTATCAAGTTAACAATTAAGTCCACATCTGGTGGTCTTTCATACTATAGAATTCTGTCTGAACGTCTTTTAGTTTGAGTTGAATAGCTGATCAATATTTTGACAAATTTTTGAGCATATAGGCTTTCAAAATTGAGTGATATTTTCAAAGCTCTTAAGGTCCTGATACTTGAAATGAAGATTCATGGTCTTTTGCTGGTAAAAGATAGAAATGAATATGATACATAGATCTTACAATTCTGTCACCCTTCAATGGGAGGAGACATATTAGTTTTGCCATTGTGGTCTGTCTGTCATAGATCATATCCGAGCTATATCTTTCATACTGTACATCCTAACACTACAAATTTTAGTATGTTGTTGATCATGACCAAAACAGTGTGCAAAATTAACGGTGGACCAATAGACAATGTCTACAGTAAATCGTGTCGGTCTACAGTGATCGGAAAGTCTGTAGACCGACTTGTCTCTAGGAAATTTGACCAAGTCATTTAAGTGTATGTCAACTTTACCAATTATGAAAATGCTCTTGAAACACTGATTAAGTCAGTTCACCCAAACTTATCCATCCCTCTCTAAAATAGAATGTCCCAATACTTCCTATGCCAGATTGAATAAGCATCTTCTGTTTAACAAGAATAGGGGAGGATGTATTCGATCAATGTATTTTCCCTTTCAACTTCACCCTTCAAGGATAGAGTGAAGATGTCATTCTTTGACCGGTTAAAATATGTTGAGGGTGTCCAGATTAAAGAACTTGTGTATGAAATTGAGAAAGTATACAATTCTGTGGCATACAATGTGTAAGACATTCAATTCTCTGATTTTCTGTTTTAGATCAAGAAAAACACATCCTGGTCCAGTAGTGCATTTAAGTGACAATCCATTGGATCCAAATAAGGTAAACAAAGAACACCAACATTAAAAGATTAAAGTTGTATACCCTACAATTCGGTTTAATTTCAAAATTTAGGGCATGAAAAACAAAAACTTTATTTTTCTCGTATGGCTGAAGTTATTAACTTTACGTTAATGCCATTTTTTGTTGCTTCAAACCCTCTGAGATATCAAAATAAAAAGAAAATACTTCGTAAATAAAGTGGGTATTCCATAAATACAACTGTAACCTGACTTCGAGCATGCGCAGTTTAATCAAAACAAATACGATGAAGGGAGACTCCAGAGGAAAACGATTTCAGTAAATACTAACTTTAGCAGAGTTGAATGCAGATTTTAAAAGTTGCTCGTCAAGTTTATTTACCTCGCCCTCCATCAGTGTCCACAATGCAGCGGCTCCCGATTTCAATCACGTGATAAGTTGGTTGTAAACATTCTGTTTACAAACATCGCGTTTTAGACAGCCATATCTCACTTAATACAACGAATTTGATCACAACATTTGCAAGGGTCCTTTTTTAACATGTTTTAGGTTTATATATATAATCAAAACAATTTAGAATAAATTAACCTGTAATATGCACTGTACTAGCAAACCTAGGGTATACAGCTTTAAATTATTCCTTCTCATTTTGTGAAATTTTGGTTTGATACTAGGAGTTAAATGATACATTTACCTTATTATCACCATAGAGTGGTCATGATATGATACATTTACCTTAATATCACCATAGAGTGGTCATGATATGATACATTTACCCTAATATCACCATAGAGTGGTCATAATATGATACATTTACCTTAATATCACCATAGAGTGGTCATGATATGATACATTTACCCTAATATCACCATAGAGTGGTCATAATATGATACATTTACCTTAATATCATCATAGAGTGGTCATGATATGATACATTTACCTTAATATCACCATAGAGTGGTCATGATATGATACATTTACCCTAATATCGCCATAGAGTGGTCATAATATGATACATTTACCCTAATATCACCATAGAGTGGTCATGATATGATACATTTACCTTAATATCACCATAGAGTGGTCATGATATGATACATTGTGTGGAAAGAAGCGTAAGTAATTAGGGAAATACCTTTCTTTATAAAAACTTTTATGATACAAATGATATAGTTATTAAGTGCTTCAAAGAGAATGAAATATTTAGAAACATTCTTAAAAGTTATCAAAATGATTTTTGTGCCCCCGCTATATATGGCCTAGAGCATATAGTGCTGCACCCTGTCATTCCGAAAAATTGTCATCACAACTCCTCCCAAACTGTTATCAGAATTTCACCAAACTTCACATGTAGGTAGGGCAGCATATGTAAATGTGCATGAAGGGAGGCAACTCTGCTCAGGTATTTATTTCAGGAGTTATGGGACTTTGAAATTAGAAAATGCACATTGCATATGGCTGAACCTTGTCATCGCAACTCCTCCTAAACTTTTCATCAGAATTTCACCAAACTTCACATGTAGGTAGGGCAGCATTTGTAGATGTGCATGAAGGGAGGCAACTCTTCTCAGAAATTTCTTTCAAGAGTTATGAGACTTTGAAATTAGAAAATGCACATTGCATATGGCTGAACCTTGTTTGAATTTTCAATATTAGTTATATGGCAATTATATTTCACTACCTTAGCTGCCAGCGGGGGCATCTGTGTCGCACCGACATATTAAAATTCTAGTTTACTATGTATTTCTTTTGTTACTCAGTTGAAATTATAATTTTTGTTTCTTTCTTTCTGCAATACCATTTTTGGATAGATCATAAAAATTCAAAATGCAGCAGTAAATTATGACCTGATTTTCTGGATCAGAAAGTGTTTCGTAATATCATATTATTGTTCATGTATCTTGATACATATTGTATTGTGAAGAGTGTGTATCCTTACATTTCTGTTAGACTCCTAGTATGGTCTTGTTCGAATTTTTCCAGTGTTTCATAGCAATGATGTTGGTTTTCCTTCGGTGCTTTAATTGTATTTACCTTTTATATGGCACTTTCTGTTATTTGAAAGACGATTTGACTTAAATAATGAGACAACCAATAAAACAAAATATATATATTTACAGTATATTTATAGAAGTTATTCGTTCTTATTATATATCTTGAAATTATAAGGTTTAGGCTCACACACATGTAAGTGCCCTCTGTTTCATCTGTAATTGTAGATTGAAGAGTCTCAAACACATCTCAAGATTCAAGTAACAGAACCATCTTATCTTGAATTATAACCCCATTTCTACCAGAATTATGGCTGCTCTTCCCATCCTGCCTCAGTCTCCCTGGTCATCTTTGATATATGATTTTCTTATCATTTGCCATTGTGTGATAGACTGGTGACATGAAGATTGACCCCCTCTCCATTGTTAATCAGGGATTATTGCTGGCTAATGTAGAGGGTACTTTATATGCTCTGTAATTAAGTAGAATTATCACCAGGGAATGCTATATATTGTACAGTGTCCTTCATGCATACACTTGGCCCTGATTGCCTGAGCCAAGTAAAGTGAGGAAAATGCATTATATGATCCACTCCTGGTCATGATGAGTAGAGGGGAGATAGTGAAGTTATGTCCTATGTGGAATTCTTATTCAGGCTTGTTTGAATACAGTGTTTGTTGTACTTAAGTCTATAAATAAATACTGGGAAGATAATTAATGATTATTTTTAGGGTTCAAAAGCTTGCATAAACCAAAGCTTCATGCAATATATTGTGTACAGTCTTTCCTTGCAAAGTTATGTAATGTTTTAGCAGGTTGCAATTTAGATTTTGTTGAACACTTATTGGTTGTGTCAGATTTCAGAGACTGAAATAATACCCTTAAAAATCATAATGCTACATTTTAGTAGGGCTGGGTATTGGGGTAAATAAAATGTAATGCAATATATTGCAGTATTGGTATATAAATTGCAATTTATTGCAGTACCAATTAAAAACAAAATTTCGTTGTTTTTCGCTGGAAAACAGGACTTTTGGATGTACAGTTAAAGCTTTGCGCTACAGGAAATGTATGGATAAAGCATAAAACTATTCTTAAATAGAGAGAGTTCTAGATATGGTAAGATCATGAAATATTGAGATGGAACTGATTTTTAAAAATTGTGATACGTATTGAAAACGTTAAAATAGCAGTGCACTGATATGGCAGTGAAATTGCACATCCCTAATACGTAGTAACAGAGTCTGGCACCTGATTGAGCTTGTGGAGCTTAACCTGGACAAAAACATGACTTTTTGGTATCAATTTTTGCTGTTCAGTAAATGAGTAGGAATACAGAGAAAGAAACAGTTTTAGTGTCTGGATGTTTGAGTGGGCTCATTTTTGCTCAGTGTGCATTCTACCCTCTATTGAGCCTCTGTTCAATCCTTGAATTGATGATTTGGAAGATCGGCCAGTACACCTCTTGTGTATGGTTAATGCCAGCACATCTTTGCCTCCTCCTCAATATTTGCCACCTTACGCCAGCATGTCTGCCTCTTCAGTATTTGTCGCCTTATAGGGGAAATAATTCTAATTGCAAAATACAACCATCGAATAATTAAACAAAAAATAATGAGACGTTTATTGACATTTGAGACAATTAATGGACAGTTACATCTAAACATGTAGGAGGTCTATACGTGTAAGCCTTCTCCCAGTGAACCTTAGCATTTAGGATGCCTTCGTTTTATAGATTTCCCTGCATTCAGCAATTTTGTGTAGGAAATGCAGAACTATGAATTAATTGGACATATGCCATCAGCTTTGATCTTTCTCAGTATCGACATTTGAGGGTTTTATTTCCTGAAGTGTTTTATACATGACCATCCAGGCGGTGATTTGACACACAAAGAAGGACTAAGTTCTAAGAATTTCCATTTATATCTGATACACTATGTACATGTATTGATTAGCCTCCAGTCTCCCCTGTAGGCCTTATTACCTGTATATTGAAAGCAAGAGGCTTTTTTTTCTTTTCACAGTAATTGAATAAAGCTTTGGAAGCCTGAATCAATTTTGTGGAGGAATTCATTTATAAAGCCAAGAACTTTATGTATATATATAAGTGGTAGGGAATCACTGTAAAGAGCTAAATATAGATCAATGGGAAGTAGATTTACTATTGTTCCACATGCTTGTTTGAGTAGGTGGGGAGGGGTGGGTGGATTGATGTCCACTGTAGAAATGTGGGTGATTAAGGTAATGGGTTATAAATGATGGAGAAGGAGATGTGTTCTTGGAAAGCGTGGAAACATCAATACCGAAGTGAAAAAATCTCCATGTTACAGAATGATACCGATGCTTAGTAGTTTAAGAGGAGGGGTTGTCATAGATATAAATACAGAACCAATCCACAGCTCTTATTGAATTTCATCCTTTTATTGTAAAAATAATTTTATGATCAACTCTTGATTTGGTCATTGTTTGGTAGGTTAATCAGGTGTGCACATGAGTTTAGAAATGAACTCTGTCTAGAGATAGAGAAAAAAGGGTATTGGTTTAAAGATTTTATCCTTAACCATAAAAGAAAGAGGTGGATGGTTTTGTTTATGTAGGTTTTATGTGAAGTTCTGCATGTGAAAGTGTGTGTAGTGTTCATGAAAGATTTACAGATCTAGACTTGAGATACTAAACAAATTGACAGTAAATGCTATTCCAAGGCTATAACCCACTCTTTATGGCATGTATTTCAATTCTTAATATTCTAGTTGGGACCAAAACATAATTATGGGCTATAAGTTCTCCTCTTTTTATTGCCAACACTGTGGTTGATTAAGAACCAGTACTTTGTGCAGTATATATTTTAAGATCATGAGTTAAGGATAGTGTCTTATGATGGCTTTTCAGATCTCTGAATACCAGACAAAAAATTCTGGATTGTGACAAATGGTGTTGTTCCATCAGGATATATGTTGAAATCATGTGGCAGAATTTTATGTAAAAGTAATCTTTCAGTGCAGCCAGATAATTCAGGTTTGTTCCTCTGATTGAGTCTCCTTTTGGAAGTTGGTGACTTCCTACCATTGTGTGATGCAACTGAAAATGCTTGAACCAATGAATAAATAATGTTTTGATTTTTACTCGTCCAGAGAGCTAATGTCATACCCATGGCAGCGGTGTCGGTGGCATCTGTAGACGAAACTAACATTCGCTATATCTTCTGACCCATAAGGGGTAGGGCTTTGATCCTTCACACATAGGTTCCTTATCACAAGAGCTTTCAATTAATACCATGATCCCTTGACCTTTGACTTTGACGTTCTTTTCAAAAACTTTAACCTGGGGTTTTTCTTGTGAACTTGAGAGGGATAGGGATTTCACTGGTTGAGTCATTGCAACCAAAGCTTTCATCTGATCAGGTTTTGAAATAACAAATTGCCAAACATATAATCTATTCAATAGAAACGTTCCATATGGGGAGCTCTGTCGTCTTCTGACAACTTTTGTTTATTTGGAATCAGAATTCATTGTCCTTGAAATGATTAAGAGAGAAGTGATATATTGTATTCTAACTGCTCTCAACTTCAGACACAAGCATAAATTTCTTAGTATCAAGAAAACCACCCCAAGTAATCTGTAGAACACCAAAACATACAAAATTCAGAAATGTTTTTAATTTTTTTTAAGTATAATTTTCCATATGAGTTATATGTACAGCAAAATTGTGAAATATGGTTCTTTTTTTCAGTTTTTTTGTATCCAGAGTATTGTTCTTGTTTCTGTTTTGTCTATTTTGCTTTTTTTGAGAGTGATCATCATTAATTCATTTTTCATGCTACAATCTATGATGGTACCATCAGAATGAGATGACATCTTCTATAAATAGAACTATTCCATATTGATAGTGTTTACCTTTCAGATTTGTCATATCTATTTTCAGTTGTTGATTGGCTTTGAGACTGGCACCATTGTACTCTGGGATTTAAAGAATAAATCAGCTGAGTGCAGATATAACTCACCAGAGGTAAAGTCCTATGAAAACAAAACCAAAAAAGATCAAATTTATGGGCTAAAAAAGAGGAGGGGGATGCAAGGAAAAAGTTTATTATAAAAGTGCAGTAAAATCATTCATTGGTCTTGTTCTTAGTAATGTACATAGTCAAACTGATAAAGGATGAAGCTTAGAATACGTTTGTTTTAGAAGTAACATTATGAGACCTGTAGATCACAATTTACTATAAAGAATTATTTTTAAAGAATTTACATAAAACAAATCAAGCCTTACAAATGCCACATAAATTGCTGAAATTTCAGGATTAGATTGTATCAAAATTATATCGTATGATAATGTAAGTATCAATGTTTCTTAACCATTTTTGGCAGGCTTTACGTTCAGTTTCTTGGCATCATGAGGGAAAGCAGTTCATGTGCAGTCATACAGATGGAAGTCTGACTACTTACAACATCAAAACTCCTCAAAAACCTGTCAACATTATGATGCCTCATGGTAAGTGACATGGTCAACCTGAACCGCACATACATGTCACCCTCTATATGTCACTTTTTATGTGTCACTATGTGTTAGTCTCCCTTTGAATATTAGAATGTAGCCTACTTCATAAAAAAAACCCTGTGTGTTTTACATTATTTGATGTTGTCATGCCGCGTGTGTAATATGTTGTCGTATGAATATGTATATTAATGTATATGTATAGACGTAAAGTTTAGTTTAGTTTCCCTCCAATTTACTTTTTACTTTATTTACATGCTGAGCACAGATTTTTTCGTTAGTTCCACTATGTAAAAAACAAAAATAAAATTTAATGGATATAGTTCAAATATGTGTTATGGATAGAATTCCTAGGAATAGTGCAAAACTGGAAAAAAAAAACTCTCACAAAATAATATTGCAGTAAGCAGCCTATAAAGAGCTTATTTTAACACTAATTTTTCCCTTTTCATAACCGTATGAACCTTTACTTTATGGTAAATGCCACTCTGGATTATGGATCTATAAATAGTGTATTTGTCTGGTCAAGTAGGCCCTCCATTATGATCTGTCATTTACTAGCAGACAAAACATCAATACACATGCACTCGTTATGAAAGAAGTTAAAACTCATAATTGTATCAACTGAATCTGGTCACAAAGATTGTATTCATTGATTTCATTACAGCTAAGCATACTTGAGTTTCCTACATCTATTTGCCTTTTGCTAATGCACATGTTGATTCTAGGTTATCATATTTCATATTGTATTGTTTGCACTTTAAATATTGCCATGTGCTACCTCTCCTGGTTGTAGAGGATGCTGCCCTACGCTACAGATGTCACGAAAATAGATAATTGATATTTGGTTATGCGAAATGTACCAGACAGCAGGCTTTTTGCGTGCATACTGTTCATTTGATACTTAGAATCCATTTAGAAATTTATGTAGGTATTATTCACCATTTAGAATATGCAGGATTTATTTTCATCAGTGTAATTTTTTTTTTCCATCATGAAGCTGTAGGTCTCCTTTAATCTTTTGTTGTTTCATAAATTTGGCATTGCAGAGGAAATCACTATGTAAGCTCTCATGGTGTATTGAAAATTAGGTCTGCTTGTCTGAATTTAAAGGGAAAGTATCCCTGGATGTTTTTTGATACCAGTATATGGTTAGACAGTTTTAAGATCCCTAAATAATTTTCCTGTTTGGAAGTCTCTCATGTTTTGTTTTCGTAGCATAGAGATACACAGTTTGTCTTCCATTTATTCTCTTGTTTTTTTTTTTACACCTAAGGACCTATGATTTATCTACTTTTGCAGGTGATACATTTTCCTTTGAACATCACAATCGGATTTAAAATTTCTTAATGGTTTGCAGTTTATGATAAGATTTAAATAATAACGATAAAAAAAATCCTAATCAATGCTAAGAAAAAGAAATATTTTTATTCTGCAGCTACAGGATCTATATTGGAGTCTCGAAAGAGGCGTATGAGTACGTGCGAAAAATATCAGTCTGTGTCCTGGTTAAATAACAATGGAATAGGTAAACACTGGATGATCTAATAAGAATGCTTAAACTCTTACATCTTTATGCTTCATTAAATGTATAGCTTTGAGGTGAAAGGTCAAGGACTGGTTTTGGTGATCTATTCTCTTGGTTTGCAGGTGGGGAACGGCTTACTGAGGAATTGGAGCATGTGTTTTCTTAGAAATATAATTTATTGCTTCTTACAAAATCTCAAGTTTTGGATGTTGTATTTATGAAATTTGAAGAGATTTTATCTTCAAATTTTAGGCATGGCAAAAAAATTAAACTTACTTTGTTTCACTTGATTGAATTGCTCATTTGATCGTATTTAGAATAAGTTATCTGTAGTAAATATTTAGAAATGACCAAACTCATCACTAAGAAAAATGAACAGTGTTATCTATTTTTGTGTTATTTCAAGTTTTTGTAGACCATTTTGGTTGCCAAGACAAAAACTTTATTCAGACCAGTAAGTAATATATTGCAATGAATGTAAGAAATAGTGTTAGAAAGGGAGAAAAAGAATGTGTAAAGAAGTAGGTATTCACAGTGTCCGCCAAATTCATCCAACTTTCGGACCCGCCGGACAGTTTTTTTAAAGGTCCGGTGCGATGTTGGTTTTGTTGATAATATGTATGCTCCTATTTGAAAGCGCTTACACTATTCTGACCTTTATTTTCTTTTGGTCAGACAAAAATAATTTTGGTCCTATGAAAAGTTTCTCGTCATAGGACCGAATGTCCTATGGAGCTCCACAAAGTTTTGCGGACACTGTATTCAATAACCATCATACGACATAAATCACATTTTGAATTCTTTAGTGCGTTTTGTCGTTTAGAAATGTTTTCTGCTAAAAGCATTTTACAGTTCTCATATTTTAAATTTGTTAATTGTGTCTAGGGTCTTGGAAAAGAAATAGTGAAATTAAAGCATGAAGAGTAAGCATGGTTTAATTATTGCAGGTTTTCCTGCTTTTGGGATATTATTTCCAGGTATAAAGTGAAGTGAGGATCTAACTTGATTCTGTAAAAGGATTCCCTCTGCATTGATTCAGTAAATCTTTTCTTTTTAACATAAAAAAAATCAAACTAAATATGGCCATTATTATACCCCCGCAAATGAAGTTTGGGGGTATATAGGAATCACCATGTCCGGCTGTCTGTCCGTCCCTCTGTCTGTCCGTCCATCTCTCCCGATTCATGTCCGCTGCATAACTTTTGTACCGTAGGACTAGGGATGATCAAACCTGGTATGTGGATGCATCATGGGAAGGGGATGTGTCATGTAACCAAATTAGGTCACTGTGACCTTGACCTTGGACCTCTTTGATAGTAAAACCTGGGACACTTTGTGTCGGGAGCATAACTTTTGAACCATAGCACCTAGGTTTATCAAACCTTACATGTGGATGCATCATGGGAAGGGGATGTGTCGTGTACAAAACTAGGTCACTATGACCTTGACTTTGACCTTTGACCTCTATGATAGTAAGTAGCACCTGGGATTATTATACCTGTTCTATGGATGCATTATGGGAGAGCAGTGAGTTGTGTTCCAAAATTAGGTCACTGCGACCTTGATTTTGAACTTGACCTTTGACCTCAGTGATGGTAAAATCTTGTTTATCTCAAAAATAGTTCAGATCCCCACCCCTAAATTATATATTTTCTGATTCCTCACGAAAAGACGAGTTGTATAGCATAAGTTGGTGATCCCCAGGATCATTCCCCCCTCCTACCACCCTGTTCATTTCAGAAATCTTCCATTATCTCAAAACTGGTTCAGATCCCCACCTCAAAACCACATATTTTCTTATTCCTCATGACAAAACAAATTGTATTGTAAAATTCGGAGTTCCTAGTGTCATTCCCCACACTCTTAATTTCAAGAATCTTCAGTTTTTCAAAAATAGTTAAGATCCCCACCCCTAAAACATATATTTTCAAACCTGGTATGTGGATATGGATACATTGTGGGAAAGCGATGAGTCATGTACCAAAACTAGGTCACTGTGACCTTTTCTCTGACCTTTGGCCTCTATGATAGTAAATCTGTGTATAGTAGCATCTCAACATGATTGTTTCGCTGACCTAAGCATTAGAATAAAAAGCTGGATATGTATGAAATTTGAAGTAAGTAACCAAACACATGAATGATAAGACTTATGTTTCCAAAATACATCTCAAAAGTTAAAAACTTTTGCACATGTGTTTCTTAGAGAGTATTGTAACAGTTTTGATATTTATACTTGCTCTATGGATGCCTCATGGCTTGTCATAAAGGGATGAATTATTGCATGTCTCCACTTTGTTGCCGGGGGGGTTATTTGTCCCATTAGGACAGCTCCAGCTATATTAGTAATAAGATAATAACAATAATATAACTCAGTGATAACAGAAATGCACTAATGCAGGATTTACTGTTTAAAAGTGTCTGCCGAGTATCCTTAAATAATGATATCTAGCGAAGAGAAAACAAGAAAGTATGTGTGGGTCAATCAAGAGGGTAACTCGCCACCTGGATCTTCAGGATATTATGAAGATATAACACTACTGAGGCTATGATAGGTGTCACATAAATAAATTATGTTGTCTTGATAAAGTGCTGTTTTTGTTGTAATAAAATCTAAGTTTTATTCGCATAAAGACACCTTTGTCAGTCTATGTAAAACATTTTATCTACACATCCTAAGAAAACACAATGAAATATTCATGAGAAGGAAGGAAGTGGAAAATTTTTTAAGAAATCTGAGGGAAATCAGTAACATAATTTATTACTTTCTGCTCAGGATGCAGTTCGATGCTTGAGCAGATCTTACGTAAGAAAAGCTTTTAGATTAATTGGCTCCATACACTGTCTAAGAGGAGTTAGAAAATCATTGAAATAGTTCTTCATTATACAATATTTGTACACACAAAATGTCAATTATTAATCAAGTGATGATTAAGAATTGATTTTCAGTCAGAGCTTTCCATGATGAATTATGATAACATCCAAATGATAAAACGTATAATGTTTGCCGCTGTTGTACTCATTTCTCTTTTCCATGCATCCTACCACAGAACTGACGGCCAAATTTGTTTTTATTGGAATCAGATACCCCAAGATTAATAGTCCCGTCTCTGACTGTTGACCCTGAAGCAATTGTCTTACAGTTCGAATTATGATGGACTGAGAAGATATCTCCATTTAAAGAAGCGTGAAGGTTTGATTGGCAAAGTTGAACTGGAGTTCACATGACAAAAAAACGATCTTGTGATGACCTTGACATGAAATGTTTATTTAAAATCTGTCAATCGGATCTGACATGTGGAAGAAAGTGAGCTTTGTTGGTATATTACTGCTGAGAAAAAGGTAGTTCCCATGCTTAATAGTAGGGAAATTATAAATATTCCCTTTCCCATGAAATTATAGGAATAAGAATGAAAAAGTCGCTATTGGATATTACGGAATTTTGAAAAAAAAACATAACTTGTATTCTTTTAAATCTAAACACTCTGACATTAAACTTGTAGTATACGGTTTATGAAATGAATGTATGGAGTCATTAGCTCTATCTATCCCTTGTAATTCAGTATGTCAGCTTTACACTGCCATTTCAATGTATAATACATTTTTTAAAATGAATTATCAATTAAGCTAATCATAAAATAAATCACTGTGTGAATAGAACATCGAATTTACCATAAAGATGTTTTTCATTTTTCTTTTAAAAGATCGTGTTACACATATCCACTTGGATGCTTTTACTTTACTAATGGCTATGAGTCACATTGCTAGGATGAAATGTTTACTTAAGTGAAAATGCAGTCTAGATGTAAAGGAAACAAAATTTTTTCATGCTCCATGTAGATAGATCTGGGATTTATTGTTTTCTGTCAGTCTCGCATATATTTTAGTTCTATATTAAGCTTCTTAAGCTACATGTATAAGCGATAAAGATTTTATATTATTTATTTTCAAGCATGAGCACTCAACCAGTGAAACTTACAAAATTGGGTCAAGGTTGGTGACTTTGGCCTTCATCTTTACCTATATAACTGTAGCAAATATAGCTGCCAATGGGTTCAATCACAAACATACATGATCTCTCTTGTTTTAAAAGTCAAAACAAGACATCACATATTTCAAGTAGAATCAAATACACGAAAGTCAAGTAGTAAAGATCTGTTTAACTGAACAAGAAAAAAAAAATTGCTGACTATTTGTATAACATAAAGAATATGTGAATGCTTTTAAAACTAATTGTATATGGCATTGCATTCTCTCCTCATTCTTGGTTTAAATGTTTGGCTAGTCAACTTTCTGCTTCCATAGAGTGGGTTTGCCTGGGTTCGAGATTCTTCGTATGATGCTATCATTAACTGATAGATGTTGCTTGTGAATGATCTACTATATAATAAGCTTTGTTTTACAATTATGTCAATAGAATTTACTGTTCATGAAAGATTTTGATACATATGCATCAAGTAGCCATATTTATAACAGCTCAACAGTGATTGTTGAGTTTTTGTAGATTCATCCTGTAACAAAAACAGATTTAAAATCTTTCTGATCATTTAATTATGTTGGGATTATGTCTTTACGTAGGAATGTTAAGGTGTCTTCTTACAGTCGTCATCCTTAAATATCTTGCTAAGGGTTTCTTGTTACACTTAATGTCAAGGGGGCAAAGTTAAACAATTGGAGGTTAGTAACATCCTTTTGTGCTTGCTTAAGATGGAAGACTACTCATGTGATCAACATGAATGGATAGGCCAAGTGATAATGACACATTGTAGAAAGTTTTGTGTACTTATACTTCATTTTGATGCATTTCAATTTTCGTAATTTAAACCAAAAAAAAAAAAAAGGTTTTAAGTTTGTTATTTTATGGATAACACCTCTAATAAGAAAAAAACCCCCATTATGCCCCCAATCTCTCGATCTTGCGGCATAAATATTGATAAATTTCTGTTCATATGAAATCACTAGGTATTAAATAATGAACAAAGAGGCTGTTTACAAGATCTAGCATTGCAGAGAAACAGAATATTTGAATGTTTAATTAATTATTTAATAGACAATCTTCATATTTTACATGATATAAGTGGCCCAAGATCTGACATGTTACTTTTTGCTGGGGTTTTCATTTTGACGTAAAGAACTGGACAGTGACGTCACAGTCTAAGCAATAATGTCAAAATAAAAATCCTGGCAAAGAGTAGCATATGGGGTCTTGGGCCGCTTATATCATGTAAAATATGAAGATTGTCTATTGGGCTGATAAATTCATTTCACCAAACAATGGTTATTTCAGTGTTTACTCAACAGTGATGTAACGGTGTTGAATATTTGCTGTACACACTATGGCTGTAGGATTAAGATCCATGAAAATCTTCAGTAGTGGATGACTGTATAGATTTTTATTTATAATATTTGTAATGTTAATATAGTTTGTGACAAGTTCATCTGTGGGTGAAGTAGTGTTCTCATTAATTCACCTAGATGAGTCCTAAACTCGCCAAAATGGGTTTGGGACTGGCCAAAACATGTATTTTAAACATTTGTAATGAAAATGAGTCCTAGTGGGACTCATGATTTCAAAGGTCTAGTGAGAACCCAGGGTGAAGGCATCCACAAAACCTTGAAATGGGTCCCCACAAATAAACAGTATTTTACAGTATTCATATTTGATTCATGTATTTCTCTTAAATTGAATTGAAATCTATTTTTAGCAAAAATGGGGAAAGACGGCAAGCCAGATCCATGTAAGCCTATCTCAAAAGTGGAATGGAAGTCTGTCAGAAATAGGTAAGATATGTGGAGGACAAATGTGTTCTTAGTGGTTAGGGATAGAAATTCTTCAATTTCAAGGGAAATGATAACTTTCCAAATCTCTCAGTGCTCAATTTCTCTAGAAAAATCTTTATTTAATGAATCAATTGAAATATGTTTTGATATCTGACGTTTTGTTATTTGGAATACATATTCTCCCAATCAAGTCTTTTTTAATTGATAAGATTTATGAGTTCACGAACTTAGTGCTGCCAAATAGATATAATTGCTTGGAGTATTGGGTGTTTCATAAACACACCTTAAATTTGGTAACTTGTGATATTTCTTAAATTCCAAGGTGGGTCTTGGTATGAAAATTTTCTGAATTTTTCCAACAGTGAGCCCCTTGTGATATTTTCTGGAGGGATTTCCTATGACAGAGCTGGTACTACCCCCAGTATTACAGTGATGAATGGAAAGAGTACCACAGTACTGGAGATGGAGCATCATGTGGTTGACTTTGTGGTTCTCTGTGAATCACCATGGCAGAATGGTAGGCAATAAATATAGAACTGCTACTCCTTCCTGCAAATTCTTCCTTACTCAGTAAAATAAATGTGGTATTTAAGGGATATTTGGTTGTTTTGTTAATGAAGTGTGAAACAGTCATTTTTAATTGTCAGTTTTTGGATTTGATAATAAAGAAGAATGTCATTGTCTAGATGAATGGGAAAATACCAGGAGTACACACAAAATATGATATTTGCTTGCAGACCTCCTCACATGCTCTGACTTGGATTTGAACTCAGAAAGTAATTTCTGTGATATTTTGATTTGGCCATGTTATTGATAAACAATTGATACAGGTACAATGGTTGCTATCTGAGTGAAATGCATTTGGTCTTAAAGAGTTATTTTTCTTTGAGTAGGTGTCTGATGTAGAATGACTGTGACATGGACTGGTTCTGATGTAGAGAACTGTGACATGAACTAGTTCTGATATAGAATAACTGACATGAACGGGTTCTGATGTAGAATAACTGTGACATGAACTAGTACTGATGTAGAATTACTGACATGAGCCAGTTCTGATGTAGAATAACTGTGACATGAACTGGTTCTGATGTAGAATAACTGTGACATGAACTGGTTCTGGTTCTGATGTAGAATAACTGTGACATGAACTGGTTCTGATGTAGAATAACTGACATGAACCAGTACTGATGTAGATAACTGTGACATAAACCAGTTCTGATGTAAAATAACTGTGACATGAACCAGTTCTGATGTAAAATAACTGTGACATGAACTGGTTCTGATGCAGAATAATTGTGACATGAATCGGTTCTCATGTAGGGAAAGGGAATTGCAGGGACCAAATATAGTGCTCCCGTAGAATTGTAAATCATAATTTTGATGCTAGATACCTATCAAGTTTGTGAAATGGCTCTAATGGTAATACAAAAATAGCCAGTACATGAGATTATACAAAAATAGCCAGTACATGAGATGGCTCTAATACAAAAATAGCCAGTACGTGAGATGGCTTTAATACAAAAATAGCAAGTGCATGTGATGGCTCTAATACAAAAATAGCCAGTACGTGAGATGACTCTGATAAAAAAAATAACCAGTACATGAGATGGCTTTAATACAAAAATAGCCAATAGTTTAGATGGCTTTATCCAGTGAAAATATAGCCCATAGGTGTAAATGCTTGTTAACAGTACTTGAGAAGTAGAGTGATTTCTTTTGTGAAGCATAATTATTTTGTTGACATACTATTTATTCTTAAAGTGTAACTTTGCTTGCCAGCTTACTTTGACTTGATATCTCCAATGTTAATTATCAGCTCCTTTTGTTTCTTTGATACCTAACAGATTTTCAGGAGCCATATGCAATAGTGGTGCTGCTTCAGAATGATTTGGTGGTGGTTGACTTGATGACACCAGGTTACCCCTGCTTTGAGAACCCTTACCCCATGGATATTCATGAATCTCCCGTCACAGCCTGTCAGTATTATGCTGACTGTCCCCCAGATATAATCCCAGCATTCTATTCTGTTGGATCTCGACAAAAACGCAGTGGATTCAGCGAAAAGGTAAAATAGTGAAACAAAGTGCTCTTTTTTAATTGCTGAATCGATAGATATATCTTTTTTATTTGTGTGTGTGTGTTTGTTTGTTAGTTTGTTCGTTGGACTTTAACCTTCACCATAACTTTTGAACAGTGAGAGATAGAGATTTCATATTTGGCATGCATATTTTGACCTACATTTCTAAATTTGCCTTATTTAGGCTTTGTTGCGGCCGAGGGCATTCATGCTTGATAAATACATATTGTTTGATCTGAGAAGAAACTTGACTGAAGAGCACTTGTTATATTTCATGGAGCATCAGCACACATGCGCATGAAGAAAGGATAATATTACTCTCTGTGGCTAGAATGACTCTGAAAATATTAAGCATCAGATTCTCCTTTTCATCGTCAGTAACTTACAAGAAATCCCATGTTTTTGCATTCTTCCATTTTTTGGTCGGAATTGCGTACCAATTCCAGACCCTAGTAGTTACAATATGCTGTGGCGAACACCTGGAACGCAGAAAATACCTCCTTGTGTATAAATAGTGTGTCGATATTAAGAAAAAAAGTGATTAGATTTACTTTTAGTACTTATAATTCATATTGTACGAGTCAATACAAGATGAGTTTGATGAGATGAGAAAATAGATGTGCCGTTTTTTCATCGATTTAGACGAGTTATATTCATGCGCTGGAGGACATGCAGTCTTTCTGAATACTCGACGGAAAGTCCCGAAAAAGTACGATTGACATTATTGTGTAGCTATGCCGTAATTTAAGAAGTACACTACTAGTGCGTACTAGTATCCGTTGTATTATAATTAATAAAACTTGAGAATATCGCTTCTTTTTATAGCAGTGGAATTCAAAGTACTCTACAATCTTCTCGTCACAACGATAAACAAACATCTTGGTAGTTGTTGTTGTGTAATGCTATTAAAAATAGCCAGTTATTTATAGATCTGCATGTGTAGACATGGTTTTCCCCAAATGTACATGTACAGCAGGAGACTGTCCAGATTGCTAATTTCACACTACTGTCAAGATCAAAAGTGATAAGAGAGAATGAGATAATTATATAGTATGATACGGAGACGTACAGGGCGGAGCCGTTGTTTATATGAAAACGAGCACCTGTGCGCAGACTGTGTTTTTGTCAATACTGATCCTAAACATTACACGCTTGGTGTGTGATCTCTTGGTGGATCACGACTTTATTACCTTTGATGTACTTGACCATGCAATTCCAACCTTGAGGACTTTCAAGTCCTTTCATTTTACTGCCTAACATGATATATATTACAAGGAGTGCTCTGATTGGTCTTCTGTGTGCTGAAAATCCTGCCTGATAAGGTGATGTAAAAATGAGTGGGGAGTGTATGAAGCATTGCACAATCAGGATAACGATGGTGTGATGATGCCTTCTAACCAACAACTACGGAATCTATAATATCTGTCATTGCTGACTTGTTTTTGATAGAGTTACGGCTCTTTGTCTTCAGTGCTGCCTGTGGGGGTAGTAGACTTGTGTTGTAGATAGTTTGGATTTGATCTGTTCATGTGATATATGGAGTAAAGAAGTGAAGATTATGGGTTTTTGATTTCATGTGAATACTAACTACATTCCACAATGGGATGTAAGAATTTAATATTCCTAAAATTCTCCTGTAGCCTTAGCCCTTAGGGGCTGCCATAAAGTTTTCATTGACTCAGGATTTGATATTTATAGATGGAATGCTGCATGAATAATTTGTATTCTCAGGATATTTCACAGTCTGATGAATGGTCTTTCATGCAGTGCTTCCAAATTTTAATCAAATATTAGCAGATATGGCAGTATTGTGTAATAGTTTGGGAAAAACTTCAGAATTTGTGATTTATTGAAAATCTATGCAAGTGTCGAGTTGAATTTTGAAGAGAGAACAGATTGTAAAAGTAGCGTTGTAAATAGTTCTTGAAGGAGCGACCCTATTTCTTAACAGTGTCTACAATGTTGAAATATTTGCAGTAAGGAATTGATTTTAACCATATAACTTCAATGCTTCACATACCTTAGGGTCTAAATAGTTTAGTTGGTAACGTGCCTTGCTGTGGGCCGAAAGCTTCGGGTTAGCATCCCAGCGGTGACTCATTGATATGCCGTCTTTCAGATGAGATAGTGAAAAGCATGGCCCAATGTCATTATAAATATTAACTGAGAAAAGATCGCTCATTTCTTAGGGGGGGGGTCTGGTAAATTTCTGATCAATAGATGAGGTAGAGGCCGCCGCTATGAAAGAGAAAAAATCTGGATGTGACTTAAAAATAACAAATACTTGCTTTCCTTTTAATGAAGAAATTAAGTTTTCAGGATATATGCTCTCTTGGCTTGGCCCTGAAGTCCTTGCTATAGATTATACAATTAATTAATCCCTTTGATTTCTCATAATATATGCTATGAACATTAAGGAGGTATATATAGATATCTACTGATGGTTCTTATAATCTAATCATACTAGAATTATTACAGGCTTGAGTAGCAGATGGAGGTCATTTTAGCCTTGCAGTATATGTGTTGTAAATGGTCCTTTGGGTACTATCTGTAATGCTTGTGTTAACTATTATGCATTGATCCATTCTGTTAAGCAACATCAATAACAAAGTGTATACTTCCTACTACAGTGGGTTTTTTTTTTCAAATCAGGTCCGTTATAAGGACCCTTCTCAGTGGAAATTTCAATGATTTTTCCCAAAATTTGTCTGAATTTTTGCCAAACATTGATCTTTTAGTATTATGCAAATGGGACAAAAAATTCAAAATGAAAAACTACAGGCACCTTTGAAAAAATACACACGATACTATACCATAATTAAAAGAGCATATAGACTGTTTGTTGTTTGATGATATGCCAGGCAGGGTTGTAACCCATAGTATCCAATATTAAGTAATATAAGAAATACAAAAAATATGGAAAACCTTTTAGATGTTAGTTTACATACTTTTGCATTGAGTCCTGTCATAGGTTGGAAGTGGGACTTGAGAGTAGTGAAAGGGTACAGAAGTCCACAGTAGCTCTGTAGCTCACTTGTTCCTAAAGACCCTTTTACAGAGACAGACTAGATAATCTTTAACACAAACCATAATTAAGATGCACTGATTTATCTCATGTTTCTACAATTTCTGATTTTTATTGCGACAGCTAAGTAAACTAAGTCTTACTTTTTATTTTGTACAGTCTGCATCCCAGTATTTGTAAATATCTCTTGTTTTAGTTCACGTTTCCGATTCTCTTAGTATTCACATTTGTGATTTTGTCATTATGCAATTGAACAAAGGATTTGTAGACTTTATATTTGTGTTCATTTCATCTTATAATTTGGATATTGAAGCAGTTAAGTGTCAACTACTACTGTCATATAAGGGCAGAATCTAAAAGTCAAGCCAGACTGCCTGCACCAAAAATATTCATACACTTGCATAAAACACCCATTCCACTCCCTTGAGATGAAATCTCTATATGTAAAAACAGTCATCAGACTGACCATGTCTGTTTAATACCCACATGTTGGTAGCTTTCTGCCGATAGAGGAGGAATTTTTATTTCAAGTGTGATTATGTTTTCTGATAGATTTCCTGATAATGTCATTAATTTGCCCTTGATTGACAGTTTGATCTTACGTTGTTTATGTAAGGAACTCCATTATTTTTACTGTTTAATGAGAAATGCGGTTAAGATCAATACTGGGCTGCTATAATTTGATAGAATTATTAATGGTTTTGTTGTTTCCTGATTTTCCTGATCTTGCTGATCAATAGTTTTAAGTTAAATTGAATTTTCACTGGAGTGTTAATTTTCTTTTGCTATGATCACGATTCCAATTTGTTGTTGTACTACCATGTATTAAAGCTGTAGCCTCCTATTATACCCAGGTTGCACTTAAGAAGTGCTTTTCTTTGTTATGGGTAAGCCATTAATAATGTATAACTAGATGAATGTGAGATATAATGACATCTCTTTAAATCTGTAGAAATTGTCGAAGTGAATGTACTTTGTCACGTATCTTGACAAAAGATGAAAGACATTCCTTTTGATGTTGATACACGATTGAGATTAATCTTAATTTAATTTTTATCATCTACGTTGAAGTAATCATTTCTCTTTATACAGTACTTTGTTTTTGTTATTAGTCTGTGAAACTTGAGTGTTTTACAATATTCTGATTATAAATAGAAAAAGTATTCGTCAGATTTCGATGCAATATTCTGATTATAGATAGAAAAAGTATTCGTCAGATTTTGATGAAATAAATATTAATTCTTAGATATGATGTAGTGATCGTTTTAAAAGTTCCTGACAGTTTCCATAGCCCAAGTTAAAGACCATACCCATGAATTTGGCCATTCTTTGAGGAAATATGCTAAATTTAACGAACTTTGCCAAAATCATTCAATGAATAGTTCCTACCATTTTTTTTTTTTTGCCTCACGTAGTGGCCAAAGATGGGAGCTGTGCAAAACTTTTTGAGTCATGTATTGACCAACATACGACAAAACATCATAACTTCTGAATCCGTGTTTACTAGATTTTGTTCCTCACATCTTCTTGGCATTTTGAGGGTTAGAATAATTCAAAGACATGTAGCATTTGATTTGCTTCTCAGTTTGTCCATCCATTAGATTACTCTTGATTTTTAGCCAGAATTCTGCCTCATCTAGACAAAGTTTTTTCCAGTAGGAGCATTATAATGGTTTTTTTCCGCAAACAGCTCTTGTTTTAAATTTTGATGTATTAATTATCATCATAGTATAGAAATATATGTCGTTGAAATCTTTTTAACCCACTACATTCCGTTATTAAATATGAAATTAATGATGTATAAAGTGTCTTTACCCTTTAGTTTTTTCTTTCAGACGTGGCCCATCAAGGGAGGAGAGTGGGGAACATCAACCTGTAGTTATCCAGAGATAGTTATCACAGGGTATTCTTTCTTTTTATTATCTACAATGTTAAAATGAAGTTCTGTAACATCTAAAAAGTATTAAAAATGATCATTGTAGAGTAGTTCAACTCCTACAACTGATTTCTATACTTTGATTTTGATCTTTTTGTAGGCATGCTGATGGTTCTTTGAAGTTTTGGGATGCTTCATCAGGTAGGACAGTGACAAACAATAAATTTGAGAAAACACAGTAACTTTCAATTTTTGCCATGATTCTTGCAGTAAAAGAAAGAAAATCAACTCTTGCATTATCAGCATAAAGTACTCTGTGTATTGGAAATATTTTGTATAATCAGACTGTTAATGTTCATCTTTCTCCATTGATTCAGGATCATTTTTATTCCAGTGACGCTGCAAGTGTTATATAAACTTAAAACTGCCAAAATATTCGAAAAACCAAAAAATCGTACTGGTGATAATCAAGATGAGGACGTGTTTGCGGTGAATCAGATTTTATTGAATGCGGAGAGTCGGCTTATGTTAGTGGCAGGAGCAACTCATCTCATTATGTTTAAATTCTCAAAACAGGAATTATCTGTTGAAGTCTCAGTAAGTACTCAATGAAGTCTCAGTAAGTACTCAATTTTTATGATTTGAATTTTTTTGAATTTGTTGAGTTGGATAATTGTCTATGCAGTAGAATTTTGATACCAGATAAATGAGATATGTTTGTTTTCATATTGACAGGACTTGAACTTATAAAGTTGAAGGCTAACTGATGCTAATGATGATGTTATTCACTTTAACTGCTGGATGCATGAAGTTTTGCATACTGAAATGTGTAGTTCTGATGCATTTCATTTTTTGGCCAGAATCCAAAGCAATTTCATTCCATAGGTTGGTGAAGTCCTTCTGTTTGTCTGTCTGTCAACATTTTGTTCAAAGTTGCCCTGCTTTTCAAAACTTTTAATTTTCGCTATATCTTGAATCATAAGGGTAAGGGCTTTGATACTTCACAAATAGTACTTTATGACCAGAGCTTTCAGTTGATACCATGACTTTTGACCCAGTGACTTTAATCTTGTTTTGAATTTGCTTTGCAATCTGGCCATAACGTCTTCAGCAGTTTCTTACTTCTCTGTGGTTCTCACTCTTTTTTATGTGTTTGAGAAATGTTCTCAAGAGTCATACTTTTATCATATATGGTCATGGCATTAAAGTTTTCTATGCACTGCCGAACTTTCCTTTTCAGGTTAGTCCCTGTCCTTAGAAGCAAAAAGCATTTACAACATATAATGTACTATTTAAATCTTCAAGGTTATATACTTCTTTGTTGAATTTAAGTGTGCTAGTTTATGACCATCCTTCTAATGATAGCGCTGGACTTCTGATCAGGAGGCAGGGGTTCAAGTCCCGCTCTGGTCATGCCAGTGTCCTGTCTTTCAGATGAGACAGTAAAAAATGAGGCCCTATGTCGTGGTATGCATGGCACGTTAAAGATCCCTCACTGCTTTGGATGGGTCCATTGCAAAGGTCAAAATTTGTATGCCCTGCATCAGGCAGATGCCGTCACCATATACATGAAATATTTGTGGTGTGACGTTAAACAAAAATGAATCAATCCTTCTAATGGTAATAATTATTTGGCAGCTATGATTTTTCTACAAATAAAAAAAAAGAAAAAGAAAAGGAAATCCCATACAGACAGCATTTCTGAACACCACTTTGAAGAAATAAGTCTTCAACATACTTGATAGATAACAAAAGAGAATTGCCATAAATTTCTATCTATTCTATGGATTTTGTTGCCCATTTAGCCATGTGACGTAATATACTATGTCATCTTTCAGAGTTTAGATGTATCAATAGTCTATGAAATATATGATGAACTAGAATCTCCGGAAATAGAATACCCCCGTCCTAGTCTGAGTGTAGTCAGCCAGCACCAGAGTGGTAGTAAGGAGTCTTATACGAGTAACACGTCGGATCACTCCAGTAACAGGGTGAGAGTCGAAGTCTACCATTTATGTATATAGAAAGTTTGAGGTATCGAAATTTTATGCCTTAAGATGGCTTGAGTTTAAATTCTGTGACCAATTTCTCACTGTTATAGGAGATAATCCTAAATGAGTTTTACTTGCTTATGGATTATTTGTAGAATTTTTTTAATGCAAAATTTATCTTAAATAAGGTTTCATTGTTATTTTCTGAAGACTGCAGATTTGTTGTAATAGTTAGCTTTTTTGAAATTTTATGGTATGTGTTTCTGATTTTCCCCTGGCAACCTTCATGGCTGAAAAATTATCATTTAATACTTGTTAACCTGTGGCAGATGTCAGTGTAGTCCTTCACCGCAATCAAATTAGGTTTGAATCTCAGTTGGAGGCAGGTTAAAAGGTCCTCCATTGCACCTGCAGAAGGTGTGGAGTGGGGGATGGTGTTGCATTTTTGTTTCTTCCACTGCTAAGTATCAGTCACCATGACATGAGTGAAGTGTTATCGTTGTGTGGTATTAAGGAAACAAACCAGGGCACAGCAGGCTATTTTACTAAATTTCTTAAGAAATTTTTAAGGATTTTTCATAAATTTTACCTAGATTAAATATTACTTTAAACTTCAGTATGCTGAAAGTAAAATGTTTCGTTGTGTTTTGGAATGAAAAATATCATCATAAATTTTATAATTATAGTATAGATTCCCCATATTTGCAAAATCTGGTATTGAAAGTATAAAAAATTTCACAAGAACTTTTGTGAAACCTCCTGCAGTTGTTCAAAACTTTAACTATTGGTTAAACTAATTAGTGCTTAAAATTTGATAAATGATAAGAAAAATTTGTTAAGTTACTGTCTACAGTTCTAAATTACATTCATTTCCTGAATTTATTAGCTACATGTCAATTAACAATCATTACTAAAAGTCATTTCATTTCAATAAAATATTTAAACATGAAATTAAATTGTTTGTTTCTGTAAGAGTTTTATGGTGGACATTATGCACTTGTGACACTTGTGATTTTATTTCAGGGTGAGGTCAGTACAGCGGTAAAAGTTCGCACGGGTTCAAGGAAATATGCAGCAGGTTTTTATCCTTATTTAGTGTGTTCATTAAACTGGTTCGACAACGAGCCACCTGGAAATATAGGAGTCATGGCTATTAACTCCACATATGGTCTGTAAGTATGGCTTTCTTTCACTCTTAAGATTAATCCACATTTTCACAGGATACATTGTAGAAGTTTAATTGTACCTTTTGAATTTAAAGCAAACAAATTTTTGTGATTATGTGAACATTAAAGTATGTTACCCAGAACCTTGACTTAAAGTCATGTTACCTATTTCAAAGTTTCTGTAGAGAAATTACTTAAATTTTTTTCTGGACTGTTAGTCTGTCACTTTTTGATAGATCTTGACCAAACTTCACACAAATATTCTTCAGAACGTAAAAGGGTGTTTTATTTTCAAGGACATGTGGCCTATTTTAAGGATGAAGGGGTATTCCCAGTCATTTTGGATGACTTTTCTATTTAAAATCTTCTTAGGAATTTTGAAGTTTCAGAAACAAAATGTATGAATTTACATAGACATGCAAAAGTGTAGAAATAGCAAAAAGCACTCGTTATATACACAAATTTTTTACTTTTGGCCTTTATAAGGTGGAAATTTGTACATATTAAAGGCTTAGGGGCCAAATATTAGTGGTCATACTGAATGTTTCTGGCTATTTCCAAGTTGAAATAAAGAAAGTTTGTAGAGATATCAGAATCATTTTGTCTGTCAATCGAATCTAGCGATTCATCCCTCTGGTAAAAAAGTTTGGAAAGGTTCTCTCTAATATGCAGGAAGTGTTGTTTCGGTAAACTTGTGTTGATGGTGTATCTGGATGAGTGTATTCTTCCAGTGCTGAGCTTGACCTACATTTTCAGTATGAGATATTATTTATCAAAGTTTTGTAAATACAGTTTTGAAAGTTTTTTACTTTTAGGTAAAATTTGTACCAATTTTACCTCGCTGGTTTATCATAGGATGAAAAATGCACAACAAACCTCACACGTGGAATTTGACCTACATTTCCCCCTCGGCTGTCAAACATAAAATGTCATTTAAGGATTATAAATTCTCTAGCTGGGAAACATTGCCACACTTTTTCTGCGATTAGTGTATTTTTACTCCATCAGTCATTACTCATATTTAAACTTAAGTATGATTTGTTTTATTAGATTATCATTTGGGAACGAGTCTGGAATAGCCATCGTAGATTATGTACAGCGGACGGTCCTCATTAGTATGGGCACCCCAGACTTATATGGTAAGAAAAATCTTTCAAAAAACTGTGAAACATTACTGGGCTTATCTCATCTCAGTCATTTGGGCGGGATTAGCCACAACATGTATACCAATGGAAGGTCCATGATTCTCTACAGATTCTCCTCAACTTTGATACCCTTACTTTATTTGTGAGTGGTTACAGACAGAATTTTTGTCTTCATTTTTTGACATTTTGAGATGTATTTTGACAATACATGTCTGTATTCCTTGTGACAAGACTTTTCCATTTGGAATCAAAACAATATCACCTTTTGATCATTTCTTTCACATTTCAAATATTTTGATATACTACTGCTGATGGGGGGAATCAGAGGTTTACAAACACAAATGGTGTTTAGCTAAACTGATCAAAAATTATAATAGCATATATTAAATACATTTCTCCCTCGGGTCAGGGGACAGTTAGAGGTTACCATGCTAGTGTTTTAAAAAATACTGACAAGAGATTGGTTTTCAAACGGATATGAAACGAATATCTCTGACACCAATACCATCAATTTTTTATAAAACACTAGCGTAGTAACCGTACTTTAATGTTTTGCTTTGAAAAAGGCTTACACATGTTAGTTTTGAACAACGTCATCAACAACATTGCTAAGGGGCATGTGACGTCAAAGCAAAAACTGTAGTGAAACATGAATCCCCTTGAAGAATTTTCAAACATTTAACCAATCGGAACACGTGTTGCAGAGTGCATTAGAATTATGTTTCACAAATATGTTGCATTTGCATTCTCAGGTACAATGGATCCATATCAGCGTGTTCCAAGGTCTCCTCGCACCAAGAAATTTTCTGGAGCAGAGGGGTCTGGTCCTGAAGATGGAGCCAGGTCTCCCACCACTGAACAGGTAATATATTGGCCCACTTTACTTATAAAGTCTCAGTGTCTCTACAACTGGAAAGTAGAATTTATTGTGAAGTATTTTCCCTTTCATTGCATGTTGTTAGGATATTGATGATTGCATAATATATATTCAACCAAGAAGGAAAATATAATTCTACTTACTAGTGATTATGATAATACTTGCATAGTTTGATAATTAAAAATTAAATTAGCATAGCTCAGTTGTTTAGGTGCTTGGCTAGTGACCGAGAGGTCTGGGATTCGAGCCCATTTTCAGTAGATTGTCATTCTCTATTCTTTTGGACAAGACAATTTAAACTGAGGTCCTGTGTCATGGTAGATACGGCACCTAAATGATTCCTTGATGCTGTGGTTGGGTCCATTGCATAGGACTCAATTTCTGTGGAATGCATCAAGCGGATGCCGTCACCATATAAGTACATTACTCTTAGAGTGACGTAAAACAAAATACGGAATGAACAAAGCAATCATTAATGGGAAATATAAAGGGGCTGAAGTGTTAAGCTTGAACTCGCTGTAGCCTTTGGCTGCTATTCAGTCTCGGTTCACAGCCAATAGGAAGATCTAGTCTGTACGTCTTTATAGGGAAGAGATTTTCTCTTGAACTCCCCCTTTTCCACCACTGATATTGGCTGCCACCATATAGGTGAAATAAACCTAGTACGGACTCAGACAAACAAAATGTTAAATGAAATCGAAAGGAGATGTTTAAAATTTTATGCTTTCATAACATATAGTACATGTAAAAGGTGAAGGTAGCTTGAAATGTTTCTGAGAACGTTTTTATTGGGTATTTCAGCTTTGTGAGGCGTGTGTCACAATCATGGTAAAATGGATCATTTACTCCAGTTTTTAATTGTCCATTTATTTTACGACTTTGTCATCCAATGTTTGATAGTATTTATACAGATTTTTAATCCACTTAGATTTGAAATAAATTGCAAGATTTTTTACCTTTTGCACTTTTCCCCACATTCAAATATTAGCAAGATCCGATTCTCTTGTACATATTAAAATTTAATAGAATGTTTTTCTATGATAACGACATACAAATCATTTTGAAACTGAGATATATAAAACTAAGATAGCTGAATATTACATTTTAAATAGTATAAGGAGACAAATGTATTGCAGTTACATGTATAACATTGAAATTTATTATATACATATATAGACATATTGACCCTTGACTATTTTTCACTTTTTGTATACGTTTAACATATTTGTTGCAGATTTATAACCAGCAATGAATGTACATACACGTTTTAAGTGTTGTGATTTTTATTTTATTTTCCATTATTCTCTAAAACATGAAAGCTTTTGTTGTCTAGAAATTTTTAAAATTTATTAAAAGCAATTTAATTTTTTTTTTCTGTAGCCTACATAAATGAGATAATACTGGAAATTTGATTCTGGTCCTTTTTTTGTGTTGTTTTATTTTCATCAATTTGACTCCTTGATATTACTGCACACATTTTAATATTGTTCAGCGAGTCGTTATTGTCATTTTGTTTCTTATGTTCTATTTTTAGTTGTTTTGTTATGCTTTGTTGTTTTCAGTGTAGTCAACCATCTTCAAGTCCCCCACATAGTCCTATTGTGAAACCACGGAAAAAGAATTCACGTTCTGAACTCTCACCATTGACTGCTATAGATGAAGGGCATTTCCAAGAATTAGATGAAAATAAAGAAAAAAATAATCTTAATGGTGATGAGAGTGTCCCTTGTAAAGAATCAGATAGTGACATTTCCCAATCTGATTCCTATAAAGAGCAATTGATAAGAGAAGAACTGCAAAATTTAGCTCAGAATCCATGTGCAAATATGGAAAGGTCTGTTTCCTTTCCAGTAGACTCTGACATTGTGCAGAGAAATGGATCAGAGATGTCTACTTCTCATTCAGATTCTAAGCTTGCTATGAATCAGACAAATGTAAAAAGAAGTGCTTGTAAAACTGTATCTGACCCTTACAAGCATGTCCAAATTGTTGAGAATTCATCTCATTCAGAGCCTCTTGGAAGGCCACGATCTTCTTCCGACCCCGATTCGGAACAAGTTCCGAACTTTGAGGAAATGCCCTGTGAGAACAAACAGCGAAAGCAACGTAAATTCTCAGTCCCAAACTTCCATTTTCCCAAGCATAAGTCAAAACATAAAAAACATAAAGATAAAGAAAAGTTACATGTGACATCCAGCAATAGTGATTCGGAAGTTATTGAAAAATCTGAAGATGAACTAGACAACCTAGAAAGTGACGACCAGTCCGACTTGCCTCCAGATTTTCAACCCCCTTCTCGAAGCTTCCTGCGAAGAATGAGCTGCAAAGTTAAAAATATAGTCTTGGGTAACGACAAAGAAGAGAAAAAATTCCAAGTTGATGTGATAGACTTGAGTCATGATGAGGGCAAAGTGCATTATGAAAGGTTGACTGTAGATGAACTACAGCGAGCTATTTTACCTGGTATGTTGTGCGTTGTGTATTTATTTCTATGCCTGAAATATAAAATATACTCATGGTATGTTAAGAATGTTTTCTTTTGGCTTTTCAGGGTGAGAAATCGTGGCCTGCCTATAAAAGCATGTTTTAAATCTTTCACCGACATTGCGATAAGTCCTATCAACTTTTACTCTTCATGGAATGCTTCAGACAGCTTTGCAGCTGTGTGCAGTATTAAAATTTAGTCAACATGAAATATTTTATTTTCTCTTTTTTCCATATTCCTGGCACAGAGCATTTGCCTGAAGCATTCCATTGTGGCATGTAGAATGACAACCATAGCAGATTCCTTCCTATCCTTTCATTATTATGTCAGTGTTGAGCATGGCATGATTTTGTCTTGTTTCCATGTTTAGCTTGGTTAATTTTCTATTACCATGCTTCCTGATTTCAGGGTGTTAGAATTGGTGTTGTCAAGTTTATCTTCTTTGCAAAATTAAAAAAAAAAATAATAAGCAACATGAAAATTCCCCTATTGATAGTAATTCTTTGACCTACGTATAAAAAAAGTTTTGCAAGGGAGATGATATATCCTGCACAATTTTGTTTCTACCTGCACTATGGCATCAAAAAGTAGCATTAACACAGTGAAAACTGAGACACATGTTTTGTTTTAGATAAACGGTGTTTGTATGAGTCCCACTTGCTTAAAGCAAAAACGAGTACCCCCAGAATTCCGTCGGAGCAAAACGAGCAGTGGACGGCGCCTTCAGAAAGCCCAAAGCATTGCTTCTATAGATGAATCCAATGGGGCTGGCACTAGCAGTGGTGGAGGTGCGCCTCTATGGTTATACCTATGCTTTATTCAGCACTGTCTGTCTATGCATGAATACTATTATAAAAAGTTGATAACTTATGAAAAAGAAAATTGGTTTGATCATTATTCTGATGCTGGGAAAAAGAATAGTCAGGAACTGATTAATGTTTTGTTTGTTTGGTTTTTTTTTCTTCTTTTTTTGGGTTGAATATTGAAAGGTATTCATGTTAGACAGACTGGTGGGATGAGCAATGAAGTTTAGATAAATCTTTTAATCAATAGTACTAAAATCCTTGCAATAAGTATATGACGTAATTCGTCAGAAGTTTTTATATTTCAATATTTGAAAAGATACATCCTTAAATAAATAAAATAAAATTCACACAAAACAAAAGACATATACATAAAAATTTTAATTCTTTCATTTAATTATTGAAAAAGTGATTTGAAGGTTGGTTTGTTTTTTTTTTTTTTTTTTTTTTTTAGAATTAATGCCAAATTTTTCATGAAAAAAATCCCGCAAAACCTAATAACTGTGAAATAACATATTACATGTAGTCCATTTCTTGCACTGGATTTTTATACAACTTCAGATCTATAAACTTCATAGCTCATTGATATGGCAGAGTATTTGGTTTGAATGATCACATCTTAATTTGGAAAACTGTAAAATCTTAAATTTGCCGTGAAAGATGTAAAATTTGTATTCAAACTCTTTCATATTTGGATTAAACATTTGAAAGTTTTGAGAGAAAGATAATGAAATTAACGGAGGAATAAAATAAAATTCCATTTAGAATATAGTGATCAGTTTTCCAAGTAGATTGCATCTTTTTATTTAAAGAATGGGTTTGTTTTGCAGCGTCCTGGCATTTGTGTGTACTAGTTGTATAATTAAATGGTAGAGGTAGCAGTCGATTACCAATGTAATTGTATATACATAAATGCATAGATATATAAATTTGATAAATTGCAATACAGAACAAAAAATCATGAAATGTTAAAGACAACATGTTCATTATGCATTACATAATTTACAATAAATTATGCAGAAAAAAATATAGTCTTGCCATGCTTAATACATGTATTTCAATTTAATGTTCTAGAGATTTGAAAAATATTCTGTCTATTGAACTTTTTGCCTACATATGTTGAAATTTCTGACAAATCCTTTTACTGTAGTCAGTGAGAAGATTAACAATAAATAACAATAAATGTCTGTAGGAAGTTTTTGCTCTAATAGCATTGGTTTTGGTTTGGTTTAATGGCCATGTAGAGTCAATCAGTCTTTTCCATTGTTATCGATGGTTACCTGCCGTTGACCATTGGTTATTATTCAAAATGTTTAAAATTTGGTATGATGTTTGAAAATTCATTGGTCCATTCAAATGTCATTGGTTTGGTGGTCAGTTAAATTTGATTGGGTCGTCTGAATATTTAGCTTGGTGTCTATAAACAATCAAGATAAGATATACACTAGGTTCCTTTCTGTAATCCATTCATATTATACATAACAAAAGTATTACAGAGTATATGAGAGTCTTTCTTATTTAAAGTAGTACAGTTCCTTATTCCATATATCGCCACTGCCACAAGCATTGGTAAACCACAGTCTCTCCCAAATTAATTTATTGGTATAAGTTACAGGCCCTTCCTGAGTAGTGTATTGGTAAAAGTTACAGCATTTCCTTAAGTAGTTTATTGGTGTAACTTACTGCATTTCCTTACGTAGTGTATTGGTGTAACTTACTGCATTTCCTTATGTAGTGTATTGGTATAAGTTACAGCCACTCCCTAAGTAGTGTATTGGTATAACTTAATGCATTTCCTTACGTAGTGTATCGGCATAAGTTACAGCTGCTCCCTAAGTAGTGTATTGGTATAAGTTACAGCCACTCCCTAAGTAGTGTATTGAAATAACTTACTGCATTTCCTTAAGTATTGTATTGGCATAAGTTACAGCCACTCCCTAAGTAGTGTATTGGTATAAGTTACAGCCGCTCCCTAAGTAGTGTATTGCTGTAAGTTACAGCCGCTCCCTAAGTAGTGTATTGCTGTAAGTTACAGCCGCTCCCTAAGTAGTGTATTGGTATAAGTTACAGCCATTCCCTAAGTAGTGTATTGGTATAAGTTACAGCCGCTCCCTAAGTAGTGTATTGGTATAAGTTACAGCCATTCCCTAAGTAGTGTATTGGTATAATTTAGTCTTACCCAAAGTAGTGTATTGGTATAAATTATGTCTTTGGAACCCTATTGCAGGTGGATATAGTAACCTTTCCTTTGGTGTATAATTATGCCCCTGGAACCCCATTGCAGGTGGATATAACCCTACTTTTGGTGTGTGGATATACATGTATGTGTCTTAACTTTTACTTCATACTTTACACGTATGTTGTCCTTGGTAACTTAAGTCAAGGACACTTTGTAGGAGAATGTCCTGCATTGTGGAACTGTTGTAATTAGGGCCCCACTTTATAAGTGGGTGCCCTATAGTAATCACTCTGTCTGTCCCTCCATCTGTCTGTTAAAAACTTTAACATTGGCCATATCTAATATGCTGTCACAGGTAGAGATTTTGTATATGGCATGTGTTTTCCTTATAATAAGACCTTCCGTTGGCACCAGAATTTTTTATCATGTGGCCTTGATGGTGACCTTTGACCTGCATTTGAAAAACTTTAACATTGACCATCATAACTATTGAACCATTAGAAGTAAGGCTTTCATATTTGGGATCTGTGTTCCTTATGACCTTTCTGCTGGTGCTAAATTAAGGTCAAGATCATGGTGATAGGTATCCTGCAGGGCCCTTCTGACTTTGTCAGTTTTCTAGTTGATACTTCAGCATCAAAGAAGAGCACTTCGCAAATAAATACTTTGGAATTTCAGTAGCCCACTTCACCAATTAGTGTTTTAGTAAGGGACAGAACCCTGCTCAGTAACATCATGTGAGGTCATTGTGACAGATTTAAACTAGCTTGAATACATGTACTGTAAATACTTTATGTTCGATTCTGACATGGAATGCTTGATGCTTAAGACAGTTTTGCATAACCAATGACCTTAGGCTTGTTCTGTATGCAGATATCATTGATATGCAGAGATGAGTATATTAGTAAATGTCTAGGCTCAAAACATACCACGCCATTAATTTTTTCCAGAATTATGTTTAAAATGTGGTTGAAAAATTTGTAGATTGAGTATTTTATTTTATAATGATATCTTTCTTACCGTGAAAAATAGATAGAAGTGGTCCAATCTTATTAAAACATGACTTATACTTGGTTTCATTACAATACTCTTTATGTACAAGATCTTACAACTGCTGATTAAAGGTCATCTCAGGATGACATTTCAGTACAGCCAATCAGAATTTGAGTTAGAGATCTTTTGGTGTTATTTTGCATACAAACAATACCGAAAGATCTCTGACTTGAATGTCTCTAATTGGCTGTACTGAAAGGTCATCCTGAGATGACCTCGAATCGGCAGTTGTAAGATCTTGTACATGGACGAAGTACAGGTCACATTTTTAATAAGATTGCAGATGGTCATTACAGAAATAACAGTATATATTAAGACAGCATTTATGACAAACATTGAGTGACGTAATTGTATGTTGAATGTTAGAGTTGATGTATTTCTTCTTATGATTAAGTCTTCCTTAAACCTGAGAACTGTGGTAAGTTGGCACGCTCTGCCATTTCTCTCTCGTTATCTTCTCTTTTCATCATGTTCTTGACCCCTCTTTTCCATCAAATATGAAGACCCTTTCAATTCAACCTTTGAACTGTGTTCAGCTTTGAAAGACAGATCTCTATTAATAATATGTCAAATTTATCATGTTATGAAAAATAACAACTTTTTGATTTTCAGAAAGGAAATTTCAGTCATTTGCTGTGATTTGTTTGACAGTTATTGCAAAAATTTAACATGATGTTTTATTAGACAATTCAGCACGTTCCTTCTTTCACTAAGTGTGAGTTTTGTCAAGCAGGATGATGGGAGGTACATGCTTTTAGATGTCAGACTGGAAGGTTAAGGTCAAACTCAGTGGATGAAACATGCCTTTAGATTTTGAAGTCAAAGGTCAAAATGAAACACCAAGGCCCTTCATGACTTTTTCATTTTCCGAATTCTGATCTTAAAATGAAAGGAACTAAGTACTGGTATTAATATAAAATACAAAATTGACTGCTATGCCATTCACAACAATGTACCACAGTGGACATTCATTGACCTCTGAAATCAGAGGTGAACTGGTGCCCTGGAGTAATCTCCTGTTTGGCTATCTACAACTGTCATGAATCCATGCAGTTCAGAGTAAAATCAAAGGCTAGTTAGACAGTTATTCAAGAAATTCATATTTTCAATAGAGTGATCAGATGTGCAGGATGCATTTTGATAACTGAAAAGATAGAAGGATGACGTCACCAGATATTGGACAATTTGCTTATGATGTTTAAATATTGAAACTTCTTTATCGTTATTATGTTTATCATCTTTATCTTGTTTATATGAGATGGAATGTATTAGTCTCTAAAGCTGTGGTTCTATAGTTGATATGAAAGGGTCGATTTATTTTCTCAAGTTAAAGTGTACATGTTGTTTAATTACCATCTACCTTTGAAGTTAAATGCTTTCTGTAAGCTTAATTAATTAAGGTAATCATCTCAATTATCTTGATTGCCACTGTCATTTGAACTACATTTGACTTTTATGCATGGTTTCATTTTATACATCGAAGAAAGTTTCATTTGCCATCAAAGTGTAACAACTACCCCCTTTATAGTGGAAGGACAACAGATTATCGGCATGTTCATTTGATCTGTCTGTCTTAACATTTACTTTGGCTTTTAAATTGTAAAATACTGGCAGGAACATCTTATTAAATACAAAAGATATATACAATGCTGTCACTGGGGAACTTTTGAGTGTAAAAATCATGCTGTAACTGCATTTTATTTTCTGGGTATTTGAAATTTATCACTAATGCACACTCACATGTACGTGCAAATGTCTAATAGAGAACCTGTAGCTTAGACTTTTCAAAAAAAGTTTTTTAAAACACTGATCAGAATTTGGAAGCTCACTCCTATGAATTCACTGGCGTCCTTTGTTTGAAATGTCACAAGCCTTGATTAAGATAAAGTCCCTTTTTTGTTTTCTATTAAGTTATGTCCATTGCCATCAGTTTTATTCATGAGATTTATGCAGAGTTTATAGTGGTATTACTTTGGACAATAAGGAAAAAATAGCTGTAAGTAATGAATTACAATTGAGCATTTTCTACAAGTGGCTTACTGTGTTTCAAGCTTTATGTAAAGATTTCATGCATGTTTATAAATTTACATCTTTTTTACTTTTCTCTCATCCAAATTCTTACCGGTAATGAACATTTTTCTTTTTGTACATGAAAAAATTACTGAACAGCTAGTTAACTGAAAAAAAAGACTCAAGTTTACATACTTACGTAAGTGTCTCTTGCTTGGCTATTTACAACTGCCATGAATCCTTGCAGTTTAGAGTGAAGTTAAAGGCTAGCTACATAGTAATACAAGAAATTGATATTTTCAATAGACTGATAAGAATTGCAGGATTCATTTTTTGATAACTGTATAAGATAGTTTACATACTTCAGTTTTTATCTCAGTGACGAGGATTTCACACATTAAGGATATTAAAAGCATTATGTTCTTGTTCTGTTCACTATTACTGTGTACTGTCTTTATGGTCGATACTCATCTAAAATATTTCTAATGGGACCCTCTAAATAAGAATTACTCAAAAATTTATATTCATTTTAATAATATTTCTATCTGGGTCGAGCTTATTGGATATGTTATTGTACCTTGTATGTCCATCTGTCTATTTACATTGTGCTTCATATTGTGTCTTCCAAAGTAGTACATGTATAAGGGTAGGATATATATTGAACATGTTCATGTTACATGCTAGAATATCTAGTTGAATGACTTGATAAGCAAATTTAAGGAAGGTACTTCCTTGTTGACCACTTCATATTTTGATGAAACATGCCCACATATTCACTTTTTGGTTTGGTTCATCATTTTGACCTTTATTCTGAGGTGGCCAATCAATTCTATGAAAATTCTACTGCATAGTAGAGTTTTGGCTCAACTCTTAAACCTCTAGATGTACAGATACATTTGTTGTGAACAAAAATCCTTTTTCCTGTTGACATTTTCCATATTTCATTATATTTAGGTTAGTACCCTACCAGTAGATTTAAAAGATTCTTTTACTAAGCCTAGTCCAAGAGGTAGAATGTCTTAATAATGTAAGATCTGAACGATAGAAATATTTCAGTCTAAATGTGTAGAAATAGTGAAAAAGAAAAGGCCGGAAAAATTTATTTTATGTACATTTCTATAGAACTGATTATTATATTTATCTTTAACCTATACAACATTATGATACAGTGACATTCTGTATTTTGTCTTATCATGGGTATTCAGCTTCATTGGTCATGAATATAAACCATAAATCAAATTGGCATTCTTTCTACTATACTTTCTTTCTATTTTACTTGCCACAACATTAATTTGATGCATTGTCATACTTTTACCTCATATTTAACGTTATCACTTTTTCTTTGCAAGCCATGTATACAGTTGAAACATATTTCAGTGATGTTCCTTGCCTTATTGCAGATCGGAATGATACTTCCTCTTTTTCGCGGTCACGGAGCTCAAGTATGTCCAGTTTGGAGAACGTCTCCAAGGAAGGAGTACAATCCCTGGTGTTCTCCGACTCCTATACTCGCAAAACAGGTAGTTACT
Organism: Pteria penguin; assembly: GCA_035048485.1. Lineage (NCBI taxonomy): Eukaryota > Metazoa > Mollusca > Bivalvia > Pterioida > Pteriidae > Pteria > Pteria penguin. Next base: position 63,052,259 of record CM068581.1, on the reverse strand, counting down.
CACGCTATGAATGTAAAAGTAGAAATTTGCTCAAAAGAAAGCAACCCCTTTTGCTCTAGAAATTCAAAATTTGTAGGCTGATCTACCTGATTTTTACATATATTCATGTATTGCATAGCTCCATGGTGACTTCTGCCACATAACTGAGCCAGTAACTGCTTTTTTAGCTCACCTGAGCCAAAGGCTCAAGTGAGCTATTGGCATCACTCTTCGTCCGTCGTCCGTCGTCTGTCATCCGTCGTCCGTCCGTAAACTTTTCACATTTTCAACTTCTTCTTCAGAACCGCTTAAAGGATTTGCATGAAACTTGGTGTGGATGAAGTACTAGGGGTCCTCTACCAAGTTTGTTCATTTCATATAAATCCCTCAATAGGTGGCGCCACCATTGCTAAAAATAGATCTCAGAGGGTACCCCTCTTTGAAAATCTTCTTCTCCAGAACCAGTGTATGGACTATAAAACTAATGGCATCTGAGTGATCTAGAAGGATGTATGTCTAAAGTTTGTTCATATCGTTGAAATCCGATAAATAATTTTTGACGTTTTTTTTACGTTTTTTTGGACTTTGTAATTTTAATGCAGAAAAGAAGTATTTTTGTCTTTTAGTAAACATTGATGCATTAATTTGGTTTAATTTGATCATTTTTATGATGAGAAATACTACTGCGAAGAAATTTTTTCAATTTTTCATTTTTTGGATTTTTTATGAATTTTCTAAGACTTTCAAGAAAAAGGGGGGTGGGACAATTGGTGTAAACATTTCACAGTTTGAACTTTTTCTTCAGAACCACTTGCTGGAATTCAATGAAACTTGGCATGCATCAAGTACTCAAGGTCCCCGACAAATGTGGTCATCTTTGTCAGGATCCATCAATAGGTGGCGCCACCACAGGCAAAAGTAGGTCAAAGAGGGTACCCTACTTTGACAAACTTCTTCTTCAGACCGGGGGCATACAGAGACTAACCGAATGCATAGGAATGATCTAGAGGGATGTGTGAAGAAGTGTTCTTATTTTTGGTTCCATTCCGAAATCAAATTTTTGACGTTTTTTCATTTTTGTTTTGGACTTTGTTATTTTAATGCATTAAAGAGTTATTATTTTCTTTTAGTAAACATTGATGCATTCATTTGGTTTCATTTAATCATTTCTATGGTAAGGAATGCTGGTGTGAAGGAATTTTTTCAATATCTCGATTTTTGAATTTTTTATGAATTTTTTAAGACTTCCAAGAAAAGGGGGGGGGGGGACAATTTTTCATATCTTCAACTTGATCTACAGAACAACTTGAAGGATTGTGATAAAACTGGGTAGGATGCAAGTACTCATAGTCCTTTTCAAAGGTTTTGTTTTTTGTGCGGATCATCCAAATTGGTTAACAGATAATGCCACCATGTCTAAAAGTAGGTCTCACAATGGTACATATACCACTAGGTAATTGAAATATGGAGAGTAGCGGTTCAAATCCAGCTGTGGTCAAAAAAATTTTTTTTTTATTTTACACATCTAAATAAGTTTTTAGATGTTTCTCAACACTCAACATATGAAATTAGGAATTTTACGTTTAAGACTTCCAAAAAAAAAGAGGGGGGGGGGGGGGGGGGGGGGGGGGGGTGGCCATTTTTCACATTTTCAACTTTTTCTACAAAACTGTTTGAAGGATTTTAATAAATCTTGGTAGAAATAAGTCACTTATGATCCTCTTCAAATTCTGTTGTTTTCGTCCAGACCTCTTTACAGGTGGTGCCACCATAGTCAAGAGTAGGTCACAAAAGAGTTCCCTCGTTTAACAATATTCTTTTTCATACGGGCTATATACAGAGACAAACAGAATGCATAGAAATGATCTAGAGGGATGAGTGAAGATGTATTGTCATTTTGGTTCCCTTCCAAAATCAAATTTTAGAATTTTTTTTGACATTTCTTTGGACTTGGTGATTCAATGCAGAAAAAAGTGTCTTATTTCCTAGTTAATTGATAATGATGATTTCTTATGGACTATTGTGATCATAATTATGGTAAGGATTGTTACTTTGAAAGAATTTTGTCAATATCGCAATTTTTGGATATACTATGAATTTTTTTAAGACTTCCAAATGAGGGTGTATAGGAACAATTCAATCACATTTTTCACTTCTGCTGTTATACCACATGAAAGATTTTAATGAAACATGGAATACATGAAGTACTAAAAGTCCTCTATCAATTTGGTAAATTTCATCCAAATTGGTTAACAGATAATGCCACCATGTCTAAAAAGCAGTTCTCACAATAGTACATATACCACTTGGTAATTGAAATATGGAGAGTAGCGGTTCAGATCCAGCTGTGGTCAAATTTTTTTTTTCATTTCTTTACACATCTAAATAAGTTTTTAGATGTTTCTCAACACTCAACATATGAAATTAGGCAATTTTAAGTTAGATCTGGACAATATTTGAAACAATTGTTGTTCATGACCCAGACTTGAAATCAGTCAACAAAAGGCCCCACCTAAAGAAAATGACTAACTTGTTGCCCTGAATGACTTCTTGCAGAGGCAAAGGAAATGCTTAATATCAAAATCACCTGAATGGATGTGCAAAAAAGTGTTGTTTTTTATTCTAGCCTGAAATAAAATTTGACATATTTTCAACATCTGTGTTGACTTGGTCACATTAATGCAAAAATAAATGAATTTTTCCTTCATGCATGACTGATAATATAGGTACTCAGGTGAGCGATATAGGCCCACTTGGGCCTCTTGTTTTTTATTATATATGAAATATTTGAAAATTGAGCCACTTAATAAATTTATGTACATGATAACGTTATGATTGCGACATTTTCATTTTTCTGAAGGATGTGAATGTAGTTTCTTTTATTTGCAGATAATTATACATGTCCATGTTTATGGTTAGGGACCAGTCTAGGGTCGGTTTTAGTTATCGTTTTAAATCTACCTCCTCCAGGGGAGCAGCGATTATCCCAACCTGTCATTGTCTCGCCAAGCGGTAAGTTATTATTCCATTGTTTGTATCGGTAATGTACTGTAGCATGGTTGTACAAGGGGGAGGTAACACTGACATCGTAGTGGTGGGTCTCTTTGTGGAAGGATATGAATAGTTTTAATGATTGTAACTCTGATTTGTGTATAAGATATATTTGTCTAATACAGTTGATCTTTGATAATTCAAAGGTTGACACCTCAAAAGGCTGCGGAAACTTTCTACAACCATTCTGCTCATTCTGTTAATAACAGGGAAACTTCGAAATCTCTGATTTACCAATACTCTGTGATCTTGAAGGTCTTTACACTTCCAGTCAGTGTGTATAAATATAAATACAATCAGTATTATGTTTTTTGATGATAATTTGATTGGTGAGCCCTGTCTTGTTCATACACTTGAAGTGCAGACTTGCTTAGATTAGGAAGGAAAGTGACATACAGTAATCATTTTGTTTGTAGGCTGTCAGCTCAGCTATTTAGTGGGCGTTACAATTTTGAAAAATGGTAGCAGGTGTCACAGGTGTTTTTCGCACAGTTTTATTATTTCTATTTTATTTCATTACCATCTTTTTAATTTTGTTTACAAGTTTAGTTTCATTCTTCTCTTCCAGGAACAATATTCAGGTTAAAAGGAGCAATACTCACAATGTCTTTCTTAGATTGTAATGGGGTGCTAATACCTTCCGTCTCGGAGCAATGGAGGGATAGTTCCACAAAGGACAGGGAAAAACAAACTTATAGTAAGATTTATTGATACACCTTCTCATAACTTTAGAGATTATCTTCTTCTTTTATATGATTTGATGCTGTTAATGTTGGTTTAAGAGTTGATAACTGAATTTCACAAGTGATTTGTTAGAAGTTTATGGCATGAATTTAGCATTAACAGTCCCAAATCTTACCAGGGAAAATTAGTGTCATCCTCTGATGAACCCTTCAGTGTTTGAATTTACTATAATGTTCAAAGAGGTTGTTAGAATTATCCATGAATCCTTGTATGACTTCATGTCAGAGAGTTGGAGGCAAATTAATGCTGATTTTACCACCACAAATTTATTCCCAATAACAAATCATGTTTTAATTGTTTCGAAAAATCATTCTATGTCATCAAATGATTTTAGTTCACATGAAATGTATGTTTTTACAAATGTTTCTATAAGAGATGTCCATAAGGTAAGTAGACTGCACTTGAAAAGTGATCTCTCATGTTCTGCATATTACAGAGAGGGATTTTGAAAGTGACTGTTTCGAGATTTACTATATCTAACCTTGGTGTATTGATCATACAGATTACAAAAGTAACTTGAATTTACAGTCTTCTCACAATTTATATATCATATTTTTTTTTGGGGGGGGGGGGGGGGATACTCCTTGATCAAGGGCAGATAACTCAGCTTATGAAACTGTACTATATTAAAATCAAAGTACATGCTGTCAAAACATACTTGTATACACAATGTATATTAAGAAAGTTTTGTGAGTGTTTGGTAAGAGGTAGAAAACTTACAATGTCGTCATAGATGAAAAAAGCAATATGAAACTCCAATTATGTTATATGTTTTTAAGGGCAAAATACGCTGGCACAGCGGCCAAAGATTTCTCCTACATCCTCCACAGAATGGACTGGGGACAAACAATATGCCATCATTTGCTCAGAAAAACAAGCAAGGGTAGGCTATTCATAGAAAAAATTAACATATTGGGATTATGATTAATTATCAATTATACTGATGTAAGATGAACCTTTGTTGAAGTGAATTATCGCAGTCTACGGCACAAATGTCTCACTGACACATGTTGTTTATTGTAGAATAAGTTTGAAGTGTTTTGATTTCTTCAGGAAAATTTTTGTTATTAGTTTGATTTATATTGATGTATGATGAAATCATATTCTTGATATGATTGATTAATATTCTTATACCTTTTTGTGCTATCTGTTTTCTAGGTGATTTCTCTCCCATCCCAGCATTGTCCATACAAGACGAGGATAACAGAATCCTCCTTTGTGGTACGAGCTGATATTGTCACACTCAGAGGTTTGTAGATGTCATTTTCACCAACTTAAGTAGATATAACACATGCTAGGAAGTTATACATACTTTGTATTCAGTATTTATGTGGGTTATGTTCTGATGTTAACAAGCAAGAAGTGAAGCTTAAGATTTGCTCTTTTCTAGATGATGATTAATATCTTAGACGATAATTCTGGAATAACAGACAAAATTAATATAATTGTCATATAATGGCAGCAAGCACTAGTTGGTTGGTTGGTTGGTGTTTTACGCCGCTTTCAACAATTTTTCAGTTATATCACGAGATGGAAGCATGCACTGATCCTTTGAATATTATTTTGGGTATCATGTCAGACATCTGAAGCTTGAACATCCAATGTTAAAAATAAATGAATGTGATCAAGTGCTAAAATGAAGTCTGAACAGTGAATGAAATAAAGGGAGTAGATATTTTATGTGTACACCACACATCCCACAGAATTATGTAGTATTGCTATCGTGCTTGATTTTTCACCTGATGGCCAGTTTCGATTTTGGCTGTTAGAGAAGACTTTCCTAAGGTGATATATCGTCATCCTTCCTACCTGCCCCATGTCGCAGTATACCTTCACTTGGTATGTGAAAAATACCACATTACTTCAGGTCGGTTTGTGACATAGCTCAAAATATAGAGGCATACACAGGATACAAGTTGCCACAAGTAAAATAGCCTTAGTGAAACATTAGGTAAACAAAAAAAAACCATGATAATATATGTACGATAAGGCAGATAAAGAATAATAAAAACTGAAATATGTATTGACAGATTTTATATAGATATTGTTTTGTAGATTCTGTGTGTCTGGCATGCTATATTGCCAATGGCCGGATCATGGCCTTCAGCTTACCAAGCCTTAAGCCTCTGCTTGACATTGACTTCCTGCCACTCACAGACCTTAGAATCGCGAGAACGTTTTGTTTTAGCAGTAATGGACATGCTTGTTTTCTTCCTACTCCTACTGAAATACAAAAGATCACATTTTCTGCTGACATGAGGTAAGTCTGGGCTCCTTTTATACACTGTGTTAAAAACTCCTATATTTACATAACTATGTTGTGGTACACTGCAAAAGAGGAGGAGTCATGAAGAATTGTGAAATTCTCACTTCAAATGCGAGTTTGTTTTTATGCCTCCGGATAGATAGATCAGGGGCATATTGTTTTTGACCTGTCTGTTTGTTTGTGTGTCTGTCATCAACTTTAACCTTTGCTGTAATTTTCGAACTTTGAGAATTTGAGACTTCATACTTGGCATGCATACTCCACCAATAAAGCCCTTTCAAATTACACCAAGGTCATTGACCTTGTGACCTTGGTCATGACCTTTATGCTAAATTCACATTGCAGCCAGGGGCATAGTATTTCACAAACACATCTTGTTCAATTTGTAGTACAGGTGTGCAAAAAGTAGAATTTTTAAATGACCTATTTTTTTTCTCTTTCAGTGATAACTTGAATGAGATGCTGGGGGACTTATTCCTTCCGTGCGAAACCCCAGAAGCTCCCAAGTTAGGCTTTTTCAAGAATTGGTTTGGCTCGACACCCTCCCAACTGGACAGAGAAGAGCTATGTATGTCTAACAGAAACTTCTTCACTTTGTTTAACGTAGTATTTTAATTACATGGGTAAATATTAAGGTATTTAAACTTTTTTAGTAGATTGGATGTTTATGTAAGTACGATCATGTTGTACTGGTACAAATTATTATAGTAGATTTATAGTCTTGTCAGGTGCACATCCTGTAGCGGAAATATAAAGGTAGAATCTGCAGTAATGTGTACGTCCTATAGCAGAGATATAAAAGTAGAATCTGTAACAACGTGTACATTCTATAGCAGAGATATAAAGGTAGAATCTGTCGCAATGTGTACACCCTATAGCAGAGATATAAATGTAGAATCTGTCACAGTAAGTACGTCCTATAGCAGAGATATAAAGGTAGAATCTGCAGCAATGTGTACGTCCTATAGCAGAGATATAAAGGTAGAATCTGTCGCAATGTGTACAGGATAGGCATAGTATGTATTAAGGCTCTTTTAGTGCAAGGGTCCTTTACAAGAGATTATAGTTTGAACCATGCAAAAAAAAAGTGATCACAGTTCTGGAATATTACAAAGTATTAAGGTATTCATTCCGTCACATAATAAGTCATAAATAACAAAATAAAACATAAATTCTTTACGTTATGGTTACTTGTATTGATGTCAGTAATTGTGAATTGAAATTTGGGATTGTACAAGGTGAATGCTCTTAAAGAAGTTATCTTCCATTGTTGAAAATATGAAAAACTTAAAATGCAGAAATTCTATTTGGAGAACTTTACATTTGATTTTGAAATTGCATAAACTAAAATATTATGGAACTTTTCACCAAGAGGTTTTTGCTAAATTTCGTCTTTTTGAAAAAATATGAATAGAACATAGTCTAATTATTTTAAGGTTCAATACAAACTTTTATTAACCCTATCTGGATGGAATAACATATTTTCAAAAGTCCTATTGGTAAAAAATCTTCTTTCACAAAATGTTTCAAAATGATATATCAATTTCAAAACTAAGAGTGGTATCAATTGAGATCTAATTATTGCTTTTTATGGATGAAATACCTCAAAATGTCTAGAAATTTAACTTGTGCTTCATAATGTGCCTAAAAGTGTTGACTTCTTTGATATATTGTAAGGTTTAGACTTGACTTCGAAATAATGGTTTGATTATTTTCCAGTTGGTGAGGCAAGTGGTAAGGGGCCGAGGGGCCTAGCTACAAAGTATCAGGGAAAAGGAGGGATGCAGTATGTACAGAACCAAGCAGGATCTGTGACTGGGGATATCAGCCGCACTAGACAGGTAGGATAAGCGTTGACCGTAACACAGGGATCATGGGTCGTATCTAAATTCAATTGTAAGAAAATGTGTATGTGTATGCAGTGTGGTATAAAATTGTCCAAAAGGATGAAAAGTGACATTCAGTAATTTTAAGATGAAGTGAATTGATTTTTACTCTTGGTTTATTTCTTCACTTTTAAAAGTATACTTCTGCATGCATATGGTTACAATGTATCTCCTGAGTAAAGTTTATGAAGGGATATATAACTTCTCTCTATTTTGCTTTGTGAATTTAAAGATCTTAATGTAAGAGTTTCGTGTAGTACTGCATAAAAAGAACTGTCAGTAGAGTTACTAGTGTATACTAGGGATGATCATATGATTACTTCTAGTGAACTATGTCATTATACATACATACATGTATACTGGGTGTGAATGATTACTTGTGATGAACTATGTCTTTAAAAAATTTAAATTAGGTCAGGGGAGCTTGCTTAGCACAGTTTGCTTAGGTACTTGACTTGTAACCAAGATGCACCGAAGGTGATGGTGCCACGGTGTCATGTCCTTGGGATGAGAGTAAAAATTGAGGTACCATGTCAAGATAGACATAGAATGTAAAAGATCCCTCACTGGTTTTATGGGGTCCATCATATACATATTGGTCTAAATTTCTCTGCATTGCATCAGGCAGATGCCATCACTATATGAGTGCAATAAGGTTAGTGATATGTACAAGTATTGTAAAAATGATCACAAATTCTTTCTTCTGATCGATTTTAGTATTTTTTATTTAATTTTTCTTTACCATTTCTTTGTTTCAGTTATTCTTGGAAAGAGGAGAGAAGCTTGGAGAACTTGGTGAGCGATCAGAACAAATGGCCATGAATGCGCAAGCATTTTCTGAAGACACACATCAACTCATGATGAAATACAAAAACAAAAAGTGGTACCAATGGTAGCAACTGTTGTCTCCAAGTTCCCCTTCAAAGTATCGCATGGCTATCATCACCATTTGATGTGGCTAACCGGTTGTCACATCTCATGTCAAGGAATTATGTGTGACAAATATAGGAGACTCCTTTAAGGTGAAGGTCACTACTTCAGTGTTGGGATAATACCAGAACCAACTCTAACAGTTGCGTATGCACAAAGAGCAGATAACTCTGGAAAACTCCTGATTTATATGAAAATTCTACAGCAGGAAAGTTTTGTATGGGATTGATTTTAATTTCTACTGTTTCAACCAACTTCATAATTATTTGAAATAACATACTGAAATCTACAAGTGATGAAAAATTTGTAAAGAAAAATTTTGATTCATGGATTATTGAGAAATTTAAACATGGAGGTGATATTTCAAAGGGAAAATGTAATGTGCAAGTATGTTAGATCGTGATACACGATTTACAACTAGTAGCTAGAAGTGAGGCACCAAGAAATGTACACGAGATCACAATAATGATTGAATTTTATGTTCAAAAAAGTTTTGTTGAAGGTATTCCTGATTTGGAACATGTGCAATATAAGACTGTGTGAGTGAAGTATATGCTTTGAAGAGAAATGTGGTTCCTACATACCGGGGTTAGAGAAATATTATGCATTTCTGTGTGGAGGTCATCATTCATGATATTATTGACACCTTTGTCAGGGCATTATTCCTCTCTTACTTGTATCTCTCTGGATATCCCTGTCATTTCTGTAATGCAGTTTTGAAAAGTTCTCATACCATCTAAACAACAATATACTATATGCTATGATAGTGTAATTTTCAGAAATTGCTCAATATTTTTTAGTCTAAAAAGAAAATAACAAACATTAGCTTGGTTAAACAGTTTTCAAACAAAAGGACAAAATGCAAAAATGTAAATTTTTGTATACCGAAGAATATTTGGATTTGTTATGAAATTCACTGCATTGAAAGGGGAAACGTATTTGTTAGAAGAAGTTAGGTTTATTTGAGAAATGTTTGCTCACTGAGGGTACTTTTTCTAGCCATTTCGGCTTCTGTCCTTTCATTGTATTTAAAAACCGTGTAGAATGCCCTTACAACATGTCTGAATGATGTCATTGCATTGTTGATAATTTATTAAAAGGGGAGCAGCAAATTCATTTATAAGTTTGACTCATTTTAATTTATTATAAACCACTCTAAAAAAAAAAAAATATTTACTTATATTCATATTATATTGATGAAATCTTACACAGTTGAATAAAAGTACAGCATCCCTCTGTATGTCCATCACAATTCTCCCAAAATAAGGGTCATTTTCCTACTTAAACATAATATATTAATATAGGGATAATGATTTTGTTGATAACTATCCTGTCTCATTTAAGGAGTAGTTATTTTCTACAATGGTAATATTAACATAAGTAAAACTGAATCAACTACATAATGTAATGTCAGGTACACTAAAACTAAGAGATACTTGAAAAAAAACATGCAAGACATTGTTGAATACCTTGCTTATTTTAAGAACCACAGGCCAATGAAATGATAGGTGTCAAATAATTTGTACTCTTGTTGTATCTTGTCTAAAAGTATAAGCATAATGATTATGTTTGCAGTCAGAAAAATCTCCAGCATGAAGTGTTTTATATGTCCAGCCCTACATCTGTCTGTCTGTCCCACTTTCTAGAACTTGCATTATGCAGTCAAACCCATTTAAAGTGACCACTAAACAAAAGGTGGAATAGTGGTCACTTAGGTCAGATGGTCTCTTAACACAGGTTGATTTTGTTTAGACAATTAAGAATAAGGTAATAAGAAAAGTGGTTGTTATAGACAGGTTTCAGCCCAGGAAGTATTTGTGTTATAGTTTGTGTTTCACACACACATTTTTGTTTATTTTCCCCATCTGTATTTCCCGAGGTTTTGGAGCTCGGTGATTTTGAAGCCTTTTGGCTATGATGAGGATAACACTGTGTTAAGTTTGTTAGAGATCTCTTGAATATAATATACATAATGACCATAAATTAATTAGGTTGATTAATAAAGGAATGATATATAATGGCCGCATATATAGGCCACATATATATATATATAAATGTATATAAAATGTAAATGATTTTATAATATAATTGTAATGACAACTTAGAAATTGTGGTATGGGTTTTAAAACAATGAATGAAATTGCCAACTTGTTTTGGGAGTATTTTTATTCTTCCATGATATTTAACAAGTTAAAGACTTGTTTATTAAATACACAAAGACTGGTGACTCGGGAACATTAACACAGATGTTGTGTCTTTTGATTCCATTCTTCCCATCATTCTGTAAACTAAAGCCAGAGAAGCACTCTTAAATTTCTTGAATTTCTGAGAGATCATCCTTCCTTGCTTAGTGTTTCTTTTCGTACTCATTGTGGACGATAATGCAAATATCATACATCATGAGTGATTCATAGATATAATTGTTTTATAGCAAGCGTTCAAATTATATGCTAATTATGACTACTTATGACTTATTATGATTATGGACTAGTGACACATAGAAAGTAAATTGTCCGATTTAATCATTTCATCTTCATAAGGTCTACATAATCAAACATTCCACATTAAAGATGAAAAACTGAGATAAACTGTATTAAGATATGATTTTTTACCTTATGAAATTTACTCTAGGTAGGTATTTGACAACATTTAAAAAAAAATCTCCAAAAATTACTGAATATTTAGAGCAATACCAATAGGTAGGTTTCATTAGCAAAGCATTTTATTGGAGTCACTTCCCTTGTGACAAGTGTGACATCTTTGAGGTATATAACTGAATATTTGTTCATGAATCAACCAAAACTATGTAGGTAATTCTTCCAAATTACCGGAAGGGATAATTCCCGTGTTTTTGCCAATGCTTATGCAAATTCTGAGGTAAAAGACAATTTAAAAAAGTTTCTAAATAAGTGTAAATGTTGACAACTTTCTGAAACCAATTAATTAAATTTAGTAGGAGTATGAGGCCAGAACTCATTCTTGACCACAAATCTGACTGACAATGGGAGGTTACTCCAACTAAATTATTGCTAATGAAACCTGTTGATTAAATTTGTACCCAGTCATCATTTGGTTGATAGCAGTTTTGATCATTTATGCTATGTGCTCAGGTAATTTCTAATTTCATACAAAATGTGGACAGTTCTCTTTGACATGTTTTCATTGTAATTGTTGGATTTTTATTTCTGGCGTTGATGGTTATTCCTCTGGTCTTGATCTCGTATATATATATATATATTCAGTTATAAAGGTGATGTTAGCGCTTTACATTCCAGAGGTGGGTTTCCTGAGCTTTATTATACCAAGTGGTAGGAAATCATTGGTGCATCTGAGTTTAAATTGTGATAAGTTATGTTCTGCATACTGAAAGAGTCTATTTATATTTTGTAGTCTAGTTTGTGCAATTCAATTTTTTTTTTTTACATTTCGGGAAAGGAGAACTACACTATGTATGTATTTGTTAAGTTTTATTTGTATTGAGGGTGTTTTTTTTTCATTTTTCTCTCTAGAACTGCATAATTTTACATTACATTGTTTTGTTTTGTTACCCTGAAGTTTAAGTTCTTGTAAAGATTAAAATATGTTAGAGTGTTGGTTTCGGTGCGATGGTTTATGAAAATGTGAATGTTGTGTATAAGAAATGCAATAGCTCACAATTAATATTGTAGTTCACCATGAAGTTTCATTTTAAATACTTTGCATTTTAATACTCTTCATTTATCTATTAATCTGAAAAAAAAAATCATTCTCTTGACCATAGATTGTGGTACCCAAACGGAAATTTGAAATAACTTGATAGTTCTTCAAGACTGCTAAGGTTTTAACCTGCCTTGGAGACATAGAAACTGCCTTAATCTTCTTTAGTACATGTAGTTATGTTCATGTGTTATTGAAAAAGTCAATCATGATAGATGTGTGCAATACAACATACATTTTTATTCCCTCAGATTTTGCAGAAATATATATGATTTTTGATATCACTGACAGTTACAATTTTATTGTGTATGTTATTTGGTTTGAAAACTTTGGTAGAAAGAATAGGTATAGAAGTTGACTGGGTTTTTTTTGTTCTATCTATAGTTTTGCATATTTAGTGCTGACCGATTCTTCTGCATACATGTATAAAAACATATCCCTTAAGATTATTGATACAGTAAGCTGGTATGTATTGTATGCTATGTTTCTAAGCCACTGTAAGTTATTTCTGTGTATATGGGCATCTCGCAATATTAAAGCATTAAAGAGACTAAATATCTGTAGACTGGATTTAAAGTAATTCAGGTAGCTAATTGATTTAGCTAATAAATTGCTAGAGTATAGAGGTAACAGTACCGACTTGTGTAATGTAAACGAGCGGTTTCTTTGTGGATACAGTGGCATAATTTTTTTTGCTGATAACAAGAGTTATCTTTCTTGACCTCAAGATAAAATGGATTTAATAGAGGCCAGAAAGAAAAGTGGTTTCTGTGGTATCGAAAATTTCTAAATTGTAGCAACATAAAATACTTAGTCATATGTAGTCCATGTTATTTTGATATTTATTTTCCACTCTCACATTCAGACACATTGACAGTGGTTCTAGATGCACGTTTTTCATCTTCTTTCAGAGCTCTTCAACTGTCATACCTATCCTTGTTGCTAGTGAACGTCGATTTGGTTCATGAATGTCTTTGAGCTCTATTTTAAATTGTATGTTATAAGACTGATGTGTTGAGAGGAGTTGTGCCCCCTTGTTACAATGTTTTTGTATTAGTTGTGATATGATATTGTTGAACTTTAGAGAGAAAATGTATCATATAGACATTCAAGTCAAATAAAACAAGAAAACCTGAACACTTTCTGGATTCTTCTGTTATACTGTATATATATGGTGTATGACAATATTGTGTCAAAGTTCGGTAGAGTGGAGGTCTGAGCGAATTGAGAGATCGCCAGATCCAACTTTAACCATGCCCATTACGTAGTTCCATTGTGACGTCATAGTTAAATTCGGGTTTGACGGGCCATTTATTTATGACGTCATAATGAACAAGTGTGCCAAAATGTACGATGTCGGACATTTGACGATCACTCAATTGGAATGATGATGAAATCTTGGGTTCGAGTCTTGCTGGCCGCTGATCTAGGCCAGAACGTAACTAATCACACCAAATACTGATCCTTTTGATAACTTAATATTACAAGTATCTGTAAATTGATGTGAGAATATATATATATATGTATATATATATAAATATATATATATATATATATATATATATATATATATATATATATATATATATATATATTATATATATGTATATATATATATATATATATAACCTGTTTGTACTAATCCAATGTTTACCCTCCAATTTCAAAGATTGAATAATATTTATCGAGCTCTGTGTACAAACCATCTGTAAGATATCAATTTTTATTGATTCAGGAGAAGAACAATCTGTTTCTATAACTTGATCTGTGATCTGATACATGAAAAAGATTCCTCGTAATTTACGAAGTCGGGAACCATGTGATCATCGGCGAGCACACGGCACCGCCCAGCGCACCTGTTAAAGATCCACCAATCAGTCGAATGATTGCACTAAACAATGATTGATGGTTTGTGTTTACACCTTAAACATCACAGAACAATCATGCAGGCATGGAATCCTGATCCTTTGGTACAGGGCAATACGATGAAAGAAATACGTAGCTATAACATTTACAACTTCAGCGGGTGAAAGCCTATGGAGGTCAAGGAATTGAAATAAAACAGTGGTTCTTTGAATGGCTTTGCTATACCGGGGGTATTGTGTATTTGCTATCTAAGTAATAGATGTACAGTTACTGGTATATTATGACGGCGCTTTATGGCGCATTGTACTGAACTTTGATATACAAGTTTAAGTGAGAAATGTTAAGTGATGCAAGTGTCAGGTGATTAAACACTCATTTGATGTTGCCGCCAAGCATCCCACTATTTAATGTCTGTTACTCTGACGAATTTGATTCCGGTATGTTCCTTTCTGTCCTTAATTAGACCTTATCCTTTGACCTGTTTTTCAAAAAGAAACTGAAATATGCCATACCTTGTGAAGGGTTTGAGATAGGTTTTGATATTTTGTGATAAAACATTTCAATAATATTCCTCCCAGTGGACTTGAATTCATTGATTTCTAATAATGCTGACGTCTGGGGGTATCAGTGTTTCACAAACTCATATTGTCGATGCAACTAGTTCTTTTTGTAAAACAACTCTTTCAAAATGATTGCTGTACTTCATGTGATGAAATTAGGACGCACGTACTTCGGTAAGAATTTGTGCAATTTATTCCACGATCTACATACAAATGTAAGCCAGGAAGCAATTTTACATTTCCCCATGTGATAGTCATAGCAGCCAAAATGTTATATCTTCCTCAGTTTTATACTAATTACTTTAAAACTTTACTTCTAATACTCGTGAATTTTAGATATAGGACTTGCATTATCAAGTATGACTGCCATTTATTTTTATGCCCCCCAGATCGGTAGATCGGGGGGCATATTGATTGTGGCCTGTTTGTTTATTGTTTTTCTGGTCGTCAATTTTAACCTTTGGCATAACAATTGAACGTGAGAGATAAAGACATATTTTTTCATTTATTTATGTATTCGAAAAAGTAAGGCTGATTTCGACTGCTCTTTATAAAGGATGTTTGGGTTCCAATGAACACATGGTAGATATATAGTCTTGATTCCATACAAGTTTTGTTTTTCGACTAAGAATGATTTTAAGATTGATGTCATTAGATAAGTTACCCTCCTTGAGAAACCCTTTCAGAAGGGTTTACTTTCTGAGATGGGTGACCAGTAAGACCTTTCTGGCTTCTTCCGGGTCTTTCCCCATTCGTTTTATGATGAAATAATTCGAAGTCAAAGTTCATCATCAATACGACATCTTATTATATTGAAACTAATGAGAATGAAAATGTTTTACGGATATCTTCTTGATCAAAGGAAATTATTTTCTTGATTAGCCTTTTATATACATTTTACACATTTCTTATTTTATTACCATTCTATTTTCACTCGCCAAAGATAACGCATTATGAGCGAGAACTTTGCTTCTAGTCGAACTTGCAAATGTATCGATAAATTTTACCTCTCTAGAATAAAAAAGCCAAGTATAGCACTTGAAAATTGTGCAATACCCGTTACGTTATTAAAATGTTATTTTAATCAACTACACAAATATGCAATGATTTTTATTTCACACACCTTATGTACAACCATTTACCTAGACCGAAAATAAAACATTTCAACGTTATAATTACTTACAATTTAACATCAAGGACACATCGATACCCTTCAAAATACATTTCGTTTGAACACGAAAATGACTTAAGAGTGTTGTTTCTACCTTTTGACCACTGAAACCCACACGTTTGTAATTTCGTTGGCTGACCAAGCATGTAAAAGTCCTGTCATTAAGGCGGGATTGCTAATGAACCGCTTTTTGGTAAATCTGTGCTATCTTGCAATCTTGTTTACGATAAGCATACAGGTGTATACAGACTCGTGTTGTTAGCTAATTCACTTCTCCGCCGACTTTGATCCCGGCCCTTTTCTACTCTAATGACAGTCTTTAGTGCTCATTAAGACACTTTTTGGTCGATAAATCAGATTCAAATTGCTATTATCTTAGGAATGAGGGTAAAAGAAGCAAGCTTTTGTTGTTGCCTATGTATTGCTGCACGTGTCGGTGCTTTGTTGAACATTTGAGGATTAATCCTTAAATGTGTACGCTTTGGTAGAAAGAATTTTTTTCGTGTGTGGGTGAAACTGCATGGATCAGTGGTGAAGGTTGACAGTGTAGGAATGGAAAGAGCTGGATTCGAATTCTTCGAAGTCTTGTCGGACTCCAAATTTATAAAATCATTTTTTTCATTTATTTATTTTTGTAGTAGTAGTAGTAGTAGTAGTAGTAGTAGTAGTTGTTGTTGTTAATTATGTCCCATGTCGTGGTACACGTTGGCATGTAAAAGTTCCTCAATAATCTATATGGGTGCGTCAGGCGAGTGCCACCATTACGAAGGCAAAAATTATCCGTGAATGGTAATCAATCAATCAATCAATTAAGGAATATCTTTTGCTTGGTTTGTATGATGGCCATGTCTGCCATACACGGCTGTGGTTTTTACCTTCTTGAAATAGTTGAATGCTATAGGTAATACACTTTTTGAAAACGTGATGGAAAATATCACATACAAGATACATTTTTGATTGGTTTGAGCATCAACACGCGATAAAAACTTTTCTGCAGAACAACGTACCTTAAACAACGCATCATCTCCCCTTCGCAAAAGTCCATGTGCCCCAAGGTGGAAGGGGGGGTGTTAAATGTCTCCTGTTTGGTTAGCAACAACCGTCCCGAACGCCTTAACATAAATATAAGGTGAACGTAGACCAACACTGTAGAAAGTGTGACAGCCACGGAACATCAGCCCGAGGACATAATCTGTACACTAGTTATCATTCAAGATTTAATCAAAACTTGTCATTTTTTTCATGTTCATGTGTATTTTGCAATATTCAAGTGTCAGCATCTACATGTAGATTTTTATTGATTGATTGATTGATTTTTGTTTAACGTCACACCACGAATATTTCACGTATATGGTGGTGGCATCTGCCTGATGCGGGGCATACAAATTTTGACCTTTGCAACGGACCCACCCGAAGCACGGGGCCTCGGTTTTTACTGTCTCATTCGAAAGACAGGACACCGGCATGACCAGAGCGGGAATCGAACCCCAGCCTCCCGATCAGGAGTCCAGCGCGATACCACTAGGCCACGCCGGCTTTCTACATGTAGAAACAATAGAAATACTTTATATTGATTCATATCAAAACTCGCTTACATAGTGACGCACATATGATATTTATGTCACATATGATATTTATGTCAAGAAGGAAGTATGCATTTAATTAGAATACTCTTTACTTACAATAAAAAATCAGAATATGATTACTTCAACATTGGAACAATTTCTACTGTGTTCATGATTGAATGTTGACGGCTTCCTCCCGCCTCCCCGTAATTTATTAATTTATTTATATTATTTCTATTTTATTAGACATGAATTTCCAAACAGCTGTTGGTTCTGGAAATGTAAGGCCAACATGTTTAAAGTTTGCTTCATGGAATTTTAATGGGCACTAGAAAAAAAAATCTTTAAAAAAAATTATTGTATTCTTCTTCAATATTTCAACGAAGTTCAGACATATCTTCTTCGTAGTTGCTTTCTTCTTTTCCGTCCCTCGCCGCAGGTCTTTTGGTCCAGCATCTTCTATACCAATTACCATTATAAAACATCGATTGAAGCTTCAACATGACATTTATTCAAAACGCAGAATTGCTGAAACCAAAATATATGTAATATTCAGTATTTTCTTTGGCTTTGTAAAAAGGAAAATACAGCGATGCCAAAATACATGCACCTCTTTTTCATTTCCCAAAATTCAGTATTGTATCGACGATTTGGTAAAACTAATTTTAAAAATAATTGACCTTATCATAAATATAAGAAATGCAAAAGCAGAATACCATGCTAAGTTTATGATGATTTTTATTATTTTTGAATGTTGTACAAATAAACAAAATCAAAAATTTAAAGACAAACACAGATTTGAAATGCATGTATATATTCAAATACCTATAACGTTTCAAATACCTCTGAAGAGAATACACATTTCTTGTATAACTTGTTTAAAATATATATTTAAGTAAATATTATTATATTATTATCAATGACATTTACTTATGTACATCTGTATTTTTAAAATACATGTACAAATGTACGTACGTAGACGACATAATTATTTAAAAGAACTAGCAATAAACAAGAAGGGAAAAAACTAGTAATCAAGTAAAAAAAGCCCAAAAAATATCAGTGAGGGAAAATTTAAACATGAAACATTGCACTAAAATAAAGGTTCATAGCTAGTAGGCACCATCCCCAACAACGCATGTTCTTTTTTTATCCCTAATTATCTCCCTCTTATCTAGCAAGGATCACCTTTACACGGAGTTGCGTGGCCGATGTAGATAAAAGAACAATTTACCCCTTCCAGTCATTAAAGATTTGGTGCAAATTGATTCCATCCTCAAATTCTTTTTTTTTTTTCTCTCTCTCTCTTTTCGAGTAAATACATTTGTAGTTAAGTGTTACATGTATATTTCTTAATTTTTTATCTGTTGTTTTCAAAATTTGAAATTCACTCAGTGCATTTTACGTAAACGAGTAGCTTCAATTTAGCCTTACTCGCTTATCGTTTCATGCATGCACGGGAGAAAACCAAAGTACATATACTAATGACAAATTTATTCTGTATATTCATTATTTTGATTATACATAAAAATGAGTTTTTAAAAGGACAATTCGATGTAATACAACAGGAGCAAAATTGTCATGAAACAGAGACATTTTTAAGTTTTTCTTTTAAATGAATTCACCCTTTCGATAAAAATGAGGCAAAAAATATGAATTATACAGTTAAAAGTTATCATTTAAAACTGTTTTACCTTAAAGTTTTATAATATTTCCGGTTAGTGGATTTCGGATTTATGTTCTATTCATCAACTTTTCAGAAGTTGTAAAACACTTCATTTGCGACGTCTTAATTTTCACGAAATTTCACCAGTGCGAATCCTCGAGTCCCTTGGATTGACCATTGACTATAACATGCGACTTTTATGACCTTTCACTAAAATTATGTCTCGCGAATAAATTCAGATTGAGATAATCACAAAAATAAAGTCAAACAAATTATTGGTGATTGTGTTGTGGAACAGGTAGCTTAAACATTCCGCAATTCGGGAATCGAACACGGATCGTCATCACAGCAAGCGAAGCGTGTACCCACTACACAAAATTTGTCCCTCATTTTCATACGGTGACAGCATCTGCCATATACATTACACAGAAAATTATACCTTTCTTTCGGACCCACTCTAAACAGTGAGGGATCTTTTACTTGCCACGTGACACGGGACCTCAGTTTTTACTGTCTCATCCGAAAGGCAGGACACTGGTGTGCCGACGGTGAAAGTCGAACTTGGGACCTTTCGGTCACGAGCCGAGCACCCAATCTAATGAGCCACAACGGATTCAACAAATATAAATAAAAAGTGAATATTTGTTATTGTACAAATCTGGATAGCCTATATCTGTATGCAATCAAAATTCGTATTTAATCGTATTCAACTTTGAAAGTCTCTGAAACATGATAGTTCTTTTGAAGATAACACATGGAGCTTCAAAGGTTTGAAACTGAAGTAAATGAACCAAAATTCGGAAAGAATTGAGACCAACAACTTGCAACTACTTTACCGGAAACCCTTGTTGACTGTTGGTGCATTTGCTGTTAGAAGGAAAACTATACCTTATTTTAGTCCCAACCATCCAGTTCTAAATATTTCATTTATGCCCATTTTTATTTTGTTTGGAGAAGATCGATGTTCTCAGTGGAAGGAAGGTCCTGGGAATGGACAATGTGTAATGGAATGCAGTGTAAATCATCTGGTTAAATGAGCTAAAATTGACGACTATATCCATCACATTGCGCTTGAATTATTGCTACTGCATATCTGAAAAGTAAAATCGAACACGCTTTGTAGTCAAACGGTTGTATCAGTCTTGAGTTCTGCTCACTGCAGGTCGTGTGTATTAAAATGGGGTTTTTTTTCTGTTATGATGATATATAGCTGCACAGCATTTGAGCACTCTTCATCAATGGCCATGTGAGCTGAATTCCATCGCTAATTTATCAAATGATCGCATAGCGTTCGGGCACTCATCCTTTAAGCTAAATCAATTATTTTACCAAATTATTGCATTTATATGGTATGCTCATCATTGCAGGTCAGGTGAGCTAAATTCAAATACTAATACATGACGATCGCATGACCTTAAAGTAATCGTCATTGCAGGCCAGATGAGCTAAGTCAAACACTCTTTGTTAAAAGATGATCGCGTGGCGTTTGAGTACTCGTCATAGCGGCGCCTGGATACATCCATGCTTTCTCCTCCAGACATCAGATGGCTGTGATTGTACCAACACTACAGCGTGTAGCTCGCCTAGCCCGCCCTGCGAATGTTGATCGTACATCTTGTAGTATTGTTACCGCACATGTGTGGTCCTCGTCTCAACTTTTACAGATCGTTGGTAGACTTTTTTATGATTGACTCACATATATCAATCTGTGTACAGTGTAAGCCGTCCTTTGTTATGTTTTCCTAGATTTACGACGCAATAAAGAACACACTATTGTATACTAAAGTGAATATTTGTTGTATACGTAGTATTCACAAAGGAATGTTCGGATCTTCCTTCTCAAGAATAAAGTATTTTCCAAATTTAATTTAAGCTTAGATTATCTTTTACGTTCTAGCAGAATTTCAAGGGGTGTGTACAATACAAAAATCCTAGAAAATTCCATGCACCTCAGTGAATTTATCTCTGGTAAATCAAAATAAAACGTGATAAATCGAATACGCTATTTTCGTAAACAAGGTTCAATGAATGTCTATATGCATGGAATAATAAAATGTTTCTTTGTCGTTTAACATATTTCTGATACTAACATATTATTCCATAAGACGTTTCGTGTTAAAATTTTCATGACTTCTCGTCTTGAGAAACCTGTTGATCCTTGTTCATTATATGGAGGATTATTTAAAAATATTCAAATGTGCGCGTACGTGTGTCCTTTGATTGTGCTCTTTTTGCAGTAAGTAGAAAAGCGGGCTCCTTTAAACAGGTTAACCATACCAATTGAGTGACGTTTGTTATTTTAAATGACCTTCCTAAGCCAGTATCGAAACGGTAATACAACCGTATATGTTTGTTATGTCGTTTTCTGTGTTTAATTGACTATATCACGTTTTAAGTCCATGTCTTTTATGCTTTGTGTCGTACGGCTTAATCAGATGTCTTCTATCTTCTCTTAGAAAACTTCTGTGTGAAATAGATATACACATCTTAAATAAAAATTCAAACTATTTTCTTATATTTAAGCTGAAATAATCACTTCCAGCTCGGAAACAATTTGCGCAATCTATTTTGAGCATTTACAGTACTCGTATCTCACCAGTTATATTGATAGTGTATGGAAAACTAATAACACTTTTGTAACCAAGCTGCGATATTGAATATTTGGAAATGGTTCATGTTATGTACACTGAAATATGTTGAAATTTTACGCAGAGTTCAGCTTCAGCTCGTTATTCTAGGAAATGTATCTTCAAAATTGCCGTAAATATATCACCTTCGGTACGGACGACCTGAGTTTCCAGTACAAGGAATGATTTATTGCCACTGATTTAATGAATGCATGAATTTTAAATATGTGGTAGAGAACATTACAACAAAAGAAATAGTGCAATTGATTTTACGCAAATGATGATGAGCACTGCTTGTTCCTAATCCCATAGGCCGACGACACCGTCATCACATCTCCATGTGACTCGGTGAGTGAGGTGCTTGGTTCCAGACAGAGAGGTCCCAGGTTCGACTACCGCCGTGGTCACACCGATGTTCTGTCTTTCGGGTGAGAAAGTGACAAGAAACCGCCAAAAACGGTATGACCGGATTGCAAAGCAAAACCCATTGAAATTAAGAGCTCACCTGCAAAAATATTGTCCCAGTACATGTCTAATTTGAAAACGTATTCAGAAAGCTGTGAAAGGTTTCAAAAGATTTTAGAAGAGACAGACAGGACTAACAGTAGATGTCCCCAAATATTTAATTACCGGGCATAAAAATATCTACAGATACCGGTACACAGGGGGACAGACAGACAAACAGGATGATTCCAATATAATTTTTTGCCAACTGCAATGATAAAAAGATATCAGTGATGGCAACCTAACTTTCATATGGATTTTTTTTTTTTTTGTAAATTAGTGAGCCGAGTGGCATACGAGTCTTGTTTTTTAAATGGTGGTAAATAAAGAACGAGGACTTAGCTAGAACTCGGAATCTTTCGTACATAAATCAAACCCGTTATCCACTCAACTGCACCGATCGTGGCTTTTGGACGTTGGTTTGTCGACAAGATACCGCACACCATCGTCGGAAACCCACAATCGACTGTGAATCTCGATAGCGGAACTGACCGTAGGTTTCCGACGATGAAATACCACTACAATCTCGAAACATCAATGGTGCATAAGTACATTTGCCTATCTTCTTATTGGTCAATGTGTTGATGACAGAAAGGTGCCAAACGGAGGAGTACATAGAGTGGACTGGACGCGGCAGTAAGTTCGAGTCTAACCGATCGCCTCCCTGTAATCCATGTCTGAGTTGAACGATGGAGTTTAATAATAACAAGGTTTGATACACTAATGAATTTACAGCTAAGAGGTATAGATTTCTAACAGACTGTACCTCTATGCTACAGTTTTATTATGGAAGCTATCATATTTACCATGCATTCTAAATGTGCGCTTAAATCGAGGAACCTGAATTTCTTCACCGGTGTGGGATAATCACCTTAAATCTAGATACATTATTTAACTGTTATATAGCTTCCACTTCAAGTTTTGACTTTAAATATTTGTAACTGGAAATGAAATCGAGCTTTCTAAACTCACTTAAAAATTGAAAGGAATAATATAAACATGCCTTTTTACTCTACGACGCTACAGCAATCACATGACTGCTATTTATCTGCTCCATCTTTGATCAATCCTTGACCGTATTTTAAACTCATAAACAGGGTAAAACAATAAAATATTTTACGATAAACCCACTTCGTAATATTTCTAATAATATCCCATGTGATTGTACTAGCATGGAATCCGAGCGATTCACCATCAAATCGTCGATAATCTTTCGGTAATGCGACCAAAATTCTGTAGTTTGAGAAGTGTTTGATATAAACTTAACTTTTAACATAACTCGTCGACCCTTCCCATGGGGTAGATGACTATGACTTTACGACAGAACAACATCAAATGCGTGCTTTGAACTAAAATCTCGTCGAAATTAAAGAGGGAATCGCCGACTATGGTTATCTCACCTTAACTTTGATCTCGCCGCTGCCGCTTGAAATTGAGATCTTTGTACATCTTCATGCAAATTAAAAATTGAATTCATGATTTCGTTTGGTGTTCCTTTTCTTAAGATAAAAGCATCTAAAATACATTTGTCATCCTCGTTTTTTTTTTAAATTAAATCTATATTTGGTCCACCGAGAAGTTTCATCATAAACGCTTTGAAGATTCGTTTTTGATAAGAATCAAATTAGATATTAATACACACACATTATTGTCTGTAAATTTCCGCTCGTAAAGTGCTAGAGGTTTTCTTTTCATTATTATTACTAATCATAATTATCATCACTAGTATATGTATTTTATTAAAGTATTATAATTTTTATTCTTTTTTTCTTTCTTTTTTTATGTTTTTCTTGTTTTGAGAAAAATAGACGTAAACTAATAGACAACAGTGTATGTTTGTGTCTGGGTATTGTAATTTTAAGGATCCTGGTTCGAATTCACTGTCACGAAATAACTGGTTTCTAGGACGAAACAGTTTTAAACCATACTCCCGTTTACAAAAGACAGATATGTAAAAAACAGTATTTTCCCCTCCCAAAAACGGTTCCATCATGATATTTCCACAAAAAAAAAAAAAGAAAAGAGAGAGAGAAATCAACAAAATGCGCGCAAGAAGAATGAAATGCAATGACTAACTTTTGCTCGGTCTTTGAGTGCTTTACCGCTCAAAGACCTCGGGCGGTCATATTTCGTCGTATTCAGTCAATAACCTATAAATATTCAGTTGAGGAATCAGCAAATCTTAGAGGGGTATTTTCTACACTTCGACCCCCACCCCCCAACCTCCTACTCTAGGTTCGTCTTTGAGATATATACATGTATATATATTGATTTTTGTTTTACGTCACACCACGAATATTTCACGTATATGGTGACGGCATCTGCCTGATGCGGGGCATACAAATTTTGACCTTTGCAACGGACCCACCCGAAGCAGTGAGGGATCTTTAACGTGCCATGCATACCACGACACGGGGCCTCGGTTTTTACTGTCTCATCCCAAAGACAGGACACCGGCATGACCAGAGCGGGACTCGAACCCCGGCCTCCCGATAAGGAGTCCGACGCGATACCACTAGGCCACGCCGGCTTTATATAATATATATTGTTACCTTACAGAAAATATGTACGAAACTTTTGTTACATTTTTCATACGAAACTGCCATTGCTGCATAGTGCAATCTGGCATCATGTGCCTTCTTTACAAGGGTTTCGAAGGGAGGAGATGCATCACAAACAACTTTGATGCCAAAAGCTTGCAATGCGTACATAAAAAGCGAGAAAACAATGTGAATAAATTTATGGAGACATCAATGCTCGAGATCCCATTCCAATGCTCGAGATCCCATTTCCTTGCCTATATACATCTGTCATTATTGTCGATTTCCATTGTATCGGTAAATTTTAATATATCAATTTCAAAATTATCCACATAAATGCACATTTACCAAAATGCCCATCGCCAATGGACTCCATTGATCTATAATGACCGATTTTATCGAATGTTAAATTTCTCCTTATAACATTGCATTCTAATAAGTAACCCCTCCTACAAACATAAGTTAAATAAATAGATAAATAAATAAATAAATAAATAAACAAATAAATAAATAAATAAATAAATAAATAGATAAATAAATAAATAAATAAATAAATAAATAAATAAATAAATAAATAAATACTAGTGTCTTGGAAATATCATTTGCTATCACAGAAAGATGATTTTTCTTGTATTTTGCTTCTATGCGTATTTCATGGGCAAAATGAACATGTATTAAATATATTTCAAAATGTATAAAACTACAATAGATCATAAGTATGTTCAATTTCACAATGTAACTTTTGACTGCTTGAATTTTTTAATTCATCGAATATTCTATACAACGATAAAATTCTAAATCACTTCATTCGAATAAAACCTATATATTCAGTAAATCGCCTCATTCTATAAAGATAATCTTTTATTTCTCAGGCACTCCCTCGCCAATATTAAACAGTTAAAGAAATACGCCCAGCGGTTTTTTTTTTCACACATCCACGAGTCATTCCCCCTTGATTCTGTGCTCCGCATAATGACCGTGCATGCAACAACAATGCGGTGAATATACTGTTATAAACAATACATAAAACCTTAGTTATCAGGAATAAAGCTGTATGTCACAAGAGATTACGATTTCGGTTTATTAGCATAGACCACCTACGAGATGAAAAGGTTCCGGGGTTAGGGTAACACCGTTATCGGGTTGCGGATTATAATAATTCCTTTGATACTCACAAATTAACCGTAAATCGTAAATTTGCCTTTTAATAATCGGAGGGTGAAGGTCAATTAATCGGTATGATCTTCACACCTGTTGAAGTTTACCTATCCGGAAATTTGTTAATCAAAAAACGGACATGCAATTTGAATTTAAATTTTATTCCAATATTTGCACATAATGTGCTGGAATAAAGACGGGGATATTCATATACATATATAAAATGAAAATAGAGTTTAAATCATGTCCTTTTTATATTTATAAAGCAAACATACCTTCCATTTTATGATTAAAATCATTATATTAGTAATATCTACATATAATATCATCACCTTTGAGAATATGAAAGAAAAGAATCTGAAAGCTTAACACATACAAAACACGTTTTTGTCACAGTAAGAAAGTAGTGGATTTCAATAATAATGTAATTACATCTTTACCATACAGATTATGTAGATCTAAGTATTTTTTCTGTTGGTTATATTTATTAATTGTCCAACTATGTTGATAACATTCACAGCTTTTTCAAGAGATTCTAAATTCAAAATGATTCAATCATCTTAATGAATACAACGATAAAGACCACATTACTATTGCCGGATCTAGATACCAAAGATGGTGATTTGGGAGCTGCCCCCCCCCCCCCAACTCTTTTCCATTGACATTTTTATCTTAAAAGGGTACTTTTACTATTTTTGTAGGTACAATGCCCATCCTATGCCTAAAACAACTTTCGAAAATTTCTGGGTAAGCCAAGGTTTACATACTGTATCACTGGGAAACACTGGAAAAATTCCATTAACAGTATAAGTGACTTAAACGGTGTACCAAATGTAAAAACCTTTCTATTAAAAGGTTAATTGATGTTTAAAATCTATTATATCATTAAATGGGATTTTCCCCAGTTTTACAACTTTCTTGTAAAAAGCAGCTTCGAGCCGATAACAGAGGGGGAAATCGGAGAGTAGCGCAGCGCCCTCTGTATGAGAGATTGGGGAAAGACAGGACACAGATATACTCATAGCCGGAGTCGAACCCGGTATCATTCACTGAAAGCCGCATCGGCTTTGCATTTAAGGAAAAGTGAAAATGTCAAAGTTGCTGTATACGAAGATCGCAAAATCTCTAAACGCTCTTAAACCCGTATCAAGTCGACACTTCAAAAACTTTACAGGTGATAGTTCAATGTGAAAAAGGCAAAAGATCTGGCTATATTATATGTGATTTTAGTAATGACAGAGGAGATATTGATAAATGCAACCTTTAAGCAACGCTGTTATGCAGGGAAATTAGAGACCTGATCCAGGTCTAAAGACCGACTTGATTACAGACCCCAGCAGACCTTTTTAAACTTCTAGACCCTTGTGACTTCGTGTCGTTGTTTTTATGATAATTATAAGAGAAACTTTCGCATCTATTTTCAGACAAATAAACGTGTAAATGTTCATGCACGGCGTCGGTCTTTTTGTCTACAGATCTTTTTCTAAACTATTTCATGCATAGATATGCTGTTTTTAAATTGCTTCATAGACCACTCAGTAATTGGTTTTGGTATTAATTTATACAGAAAGGAATCTGTGACCGGAATTAAGCAAATAAATTTTAAATTGTATAGAGGACATTACAAATCCCTTTATACTAATAGTAAAAGTACACAGCATAGGAATGTGGCAACTGTCCCTACTCCAAGGTAGTACATACAGAAACTACAAATTACAACCCCCCCCCCCCCCCCAAACAAAACAAAACAAAACAACCCCCCCCCCAAAAAAAAAATAGAGAAAGAAACAAAGAAACACACCTAAGAAACAAAACAAAGAAAAAACAAAAAGAACCCAAATACTTAAAAAAAAAACCCCAAAACAAACAAACAAACATGAAAGCATAACAAACCAAAAGAATGTAAATACTACATATCAATAAAACATACTACAGGGAAAAAATAAGAAGTGCTGCAATGACGACGTAATTGCAATCTTCTTTATTTTTTTTTTTTTTTTTTGCCAGTTGTCCATGTCTGTTTCTATAATTCAACTTGCTGCTTTATAAAAAGGCTTCGGGTGTGATACTTTAAACTTACCTGTGTATACATGAAATATAAACTATCAATAAAAATTCACAATTATTTTCACAATCAAAATTATTGTGGCAAACGACAGCACATTGTATGTCTAAGAGGGGGAAACGGCACGAAATATTTCCGAAATATGTTTACCGTTGGTGATCATTTTCTAACTTGAATACGTAAAAATGCTCATCTGAAACTTTAAAATTTCTGATCACGGCCACGGAAATCTGTGCACCAGGATATCATTTATTTTTGTCTGTTAAAAAGCGCCATGAGTAGAAACACCTGATGGCACAATTAAATTCCGTTCTGTAAATTTTATATATATCTTTAATAGATTTATCCGCGGGGAACATGTACAACAGATCGCATTGTAGTAAAATTTGCATGCATATGTAACGAAAGCTGTATTATACTTTCAAGTTTTTATGATAAAAATCGATTAGAGATTGTGAAAATATGCTTTGATCCCTCTGAGATACAAAATTTTATATAGTGCGAGTGAAAGTCAACAAGTGTAAGAATTTCAACAAATGTTAAACAATTAATTGTTTTGTAAAAAAAAGACAAAATTGAATATTATCGTAAACAACTGTGGTGTGAAATTTTTAATTCGACGATTCAAGTTTTAAATGTCTGGCCGAAGATGCTGATGAACAGGGGTATTTATTATTTCCCTTTAAAGATATAATACAAAAAGATTTTAATCATTTTAACTTGTTTAAAATTTGAGAAAAACATTTCGTTTAAATTCTTAAAGACGTATCGTTTGCAGTCCTTTAAAATTTGATATACATTTAATGTGTAAATTAGGAAGGGCGTGTATCAATGGTCATGTGTGCGACACGCATATTTAGAGCGTTAAGTATATGTTCAAGAAAATTAAATAAAAATAGGCTAAAGGTACAGAAAAACAAAACAAAAAAAAAAAAAAAAAAGAGAATAACAATACCATTCAGATAATATAAATATAAATATAGTTGCAATACGATATGTGTCCACCTACTTTCTTATTTAGATTTAGATATGGGGTACAAAATATGGATCATTAATTTCTCTTATTTACATGTACTTTAATAACTCAATATTGTACATTAATCTTTCGTGAAATGGACATTTTATACGAATGGTAAAATGCTGAATGAAAACAGTTTGTCCTTAAATGTCACATAAATATAAATGTTTATTCAAATAAAAAAATCATACAATACTATATAATCATTGGACTGAAATAATTGACTTTATACACCATTTCTACATGCAATATTAGACGATCAACCGTCTGAGTAGTTCATCTCTCTGTGTCACACTTACCATAACAATAAACATCCTAAGTCAAACCTGCCATAACGGTCAGTAGTATTAAGCAATCACCTGTCTGAAAGTGTATTATATACTGTCCTAACTTTACGACGATAAGAAAGTCAAACGGTGGCCATAACGGCCATATTGAATATTTGATGGGTACAATTTTCATCTCGAATCGACTACGAGCCATAATCTAGAATTCAGTAAACAGTGGCGGATCCAGGATTTCCGAAAAAAAAAAGCTGGTCACATGTGAATGTCAAGTATTATCCAAAATACTCCGCCATTTTGGATGCCGAATCTGGAGTTTTACTCATATCATGTGAGTATTTTCAACCTTATCTTCTATATATACCTTGTAAATTTGTGGCCAAAAAAAGGGGGGGGGGCTCTAAATCTGAGGCTGATAAAGGTTTTGTATGTGATTATTTATAAATCGTGATAAAAAGTAAATAGTTCGCAGACGATGTACAACGTATTCGTCCTCGAAGAATGTAGAGGGAAAAAAGAAGAAAAGGAAAAAAGAGAACTTACTTCACACAGCGGGATTTGAAAAGAAATTATAATTTTACTCCCTGTTTCTTATCAACATACAAGCTAGCACATTCGATGTTCGTTTACATCTTCCACTGAAGGCTAAAATGGTATATATTTGACTATGATTGCATTTGTTTCGCATTATCAAGGATTTGACAGTACCGTGATAGAACATGAATACTACATCGGTATCTCCATCAGCATGGTCACCTCAGGAATGTAAATATTACCCTAATCTCTCGCAACAAATGCTGAAGACTTCACGTTGGCGGCCAACATCAAAGGCGATTGTTGCATTTATCAATCACCTCCCCGCCTGTATATCATGCAATCATGGTGCTCATATCCTCCCCGATATATGAATTGGTACAAATGGCAGGGATGTAGGTTCTGTAATATGGGGATTGTAGGAGATAACGTATCTAATATACAGCCTTTACGTGGATTTGATTGATGACTCCTCGGATATGACGTCATTTATGTTTGTTTTGATATTTCACAGAGCAGAGAAGAAACAATTGACCAAATTACAGATTTTGTCATGAACTAGAGACATGTGTATAAAATTTTCTTTTAAATTTCATCAGTGTTTATATGCTTCTGATTTCAAATACACTATTACAGTCAAACCTGCTTTAAGTACCACCAGTTTTAAGCAACCACCTGTCTCAAACGAACACTTGTCTCTGTTCCTTACTGCTAAATGTCTATATTAAATTCACCTGTACTAAAGGCCACCTGCTTTAAGTGACCACTTCTCCACCTCCTCTTAAACTGTTGCTTAAAACAGGATCGACTATGTGTGTGTGTGTAATATTTACATACCGTTATTTGAATTAAAATCAATAATTAACATTATTGACGACGTCATGCACCATTTTACGTCATTGGTTTGTTTCATGTATTTGAGTTTTGTGACATACTCAGTCACGTCCCATTATGGGAGCAGGATATCACCGACCTCTTAAATATAGTGGCGCAATTCGGGAATCGAACCCGAATGGCCATTGTATACAGTTTGAGAGATAAGCCATGTACATGTATAATAATAAAATTGAATGGAATGACGAATAGTAATCACTGAATGCCTCGAAACAAGTAGGAACCAATGCAATGTACAAATACATACGACAATATCTGTTTCAGTAAGCTCTTTTTGTCTTGTTTTATGTTATTCTTGCAACATCTCAATTTTATTTGGCGGCATTTCAATGCATCAGGCAGGTGTCGCCAAGTAAACTGCATAGAGATTTTGACTTATGTATGCAACATTCATAATGTAAGGACTCATCCCAAAGACTGATCACCATTTCCCGTTGTGGGTATCGAACCAAGGGTTCCAGGTTCAAGTTCTTGACCTAACACAGCCATCCACGTTTAGCAGGACTACAACAGACACTGAAAGACGTCCTCTTGACTCGCTCCATTCCGGCAACTCCTGCATAACAGCGTTGTGCTCGAACTGCGTTTTCCTGACGCCATAAATGTTGTACAGTGCAGGTTCGAAGTCACTAAGGTGTGAAATTCTTGTTGAAATGATCGATCGTTCCACAGAACTTTGGCCACTTTCGTCGCGTTAGAATGACTAAAACTTTGGAATAGTGGTACACTTAAGTACTATTACGTATTACTTACATTACGGGAGGATTAATATGCAGGCTTACCTTTAACATCAAAGTACCGACGGTATTTTGCCAAACAAAATTTCTCTTTAAAGTCAAGATCAAACTTTGGCTTTTTGTTTACTAACACTGTGATATTGTAAGTGGCGTCGTTTTTGGCGCACGTTTGTAAATTATACGCTGTATATAGACACCTTGTTTGTTGATTTTCAAGATAGGGAATGTCACCATTTGTTTTAATAAATCTGTTTGCTTATATCTTGATTCGCCAATATATCCAAATTTAACCCAACAACAACAAAACAAAACAAACACCCTCCCTCCCCCATCCAAAAAAAAAAAAAAAAAAAAAAACCAAAACAAAACAAAACAAAACAAAACCCCACAAAAACTATGTAGAGTAGATGGAAGATACAAATGAAAAAACAAACAAAACAAAAAAGAAAGGAAAATGAATAAATTGTTACAATGACGTTGAGCGTTTCAATTCACCCACGACTGACTTTTAAACTGGGTTACGACTGCAAACTTTATTCAGTCAGGAAAATAATGGTTGGTCACAGAAAATAGTGTTGTTTGTTTTTTATTTATATTTGTGAGTAAATTTTATCGGAAGTGACGATCCAGATCTTAAACACGTGACTTATTTTATTTTAATCTTTCTAATTAGAGATATGTTATGGTGGGTTTTGTATTTTCTTTCAAACTTTTTAAACAACTTCGAACCGGGTTAATAGGTGCTTCCAATGTTTATAAAATTGTTCTACTATATATACATATAGTGTATGCACCAAATGAAAAACTTGAAAGGTAAACGTAGGCTCGATCGACGATAATTTAAATCCTTACAACTCTCGATCCCATCAATAATTAACAAATATAGCCTTGGCCGGAGTTCAGTCCCCTTTGATGAGAAAACTCAAAACAAAATAATAAACAATCGATACCCAGCTGTACTTAGAGATGTGGCCATGGGAAAATGTTGTTATTTGTTTGATATGATGAAGGACAGCTTTGCCCGTCCCTCTTTCTTTTCTTGACCATTAGATCGAGTAAAAGTGGGGCCTTGTTGATCACTGTCGACGGCTACTTCAAAGACATGGCCCGTGTATTCGGTAGCTAATTAGATATTTGACGTCGATCGGTTTAGATCAAGGAGAAAATAAATTAAACCTTTTAAGAAATTAGTGCCCCATTTATTCCCATTCCAGACAGAGAAGGTAAATACGGGAAACCAAATTTAATGACAAAATATGAAAACTATGATTTATGTACTATTTTCTTCATTTAAACTTGGGATTTTCTATCTTTTCATCCTTCCTAGCTTGTTGTTGTTACTTTATGTATCATCAATGTCTTAAGATGGTGCCTGACCCGGCACGTGCATTTTGATCTGCTGAACGGGCTATTTTAAATCGCAAAAGAAGTTGCACCTGCTGTGAAATGGGTACCTGTAAAATACGTCCAAAATGGGATTTGACTTGATACACGTTCTCTGGTTTAACTTAAAAGTTGCTATATTGAAAATAAGCTTGTCGCAACAGGAATTTTTCAGAAAAACTCGGTCGATTCCATCGTATTCCATTCAATGTCGAAAATGGATAAGAAATGACCAGCAAGATGTTCATTTTTTTATATATCAATTTTCATATCGATGAATGAAATATACATCCAGCTGGCAAGTGTACATGTACTTCTGACTTCGATGCACTGTTGGAAGTTATTGGTGTCGCCGATAATACAAATGAAAATCATAACACGAGAGTTCGAGTGTTAAAATGATTAATTTACCCCGCCTAGTGTGCACAAACCTATCGTTCTAATCTGTTTTGATGAGAGGTCGGTTATGAGGTTCTCGCTTCAAGAAGCAAAACGTAAAAGTTTCTGTAAATCAAATTACTTATTGACCTTAGCGACAGATCGATTTTACCTTTGTGATAAGAAACATCTAATATTTTTAAATATCCATGTCGCCTTCATTCTCGCCTGTTGAATTCTCTTATTAAAATTAAACAGTATTTCTGTAGCCTCGTCTCCTTTACTATACTGAAGTATTGATCTCGCCGATAAAAGATTATTATATATTAATAAAATGAACATATGACCGATATCAAAAGCTTACGGCGTAAAAGTATACAGAAAATAAAGCATTATGTTTGTGCACATTGTATCGGATATACGCAGTATATATATAAACATCATACAAGAATGTGCTGGGGGTCACAGACCTATGTTTTTAAACATTTCATATACATAAAAATTATAATTTGATATTATGCATTTTGGAATAAAAGTGCAGGAAGAACATGTGGATGGAATTCGATATTAAAACCAAGTCACTATAAAACACTAAGAAAGCAATTTGCACAACGGCGACTTTGTTAATGAGGCATAGACATGCATTTTGAATGCATTAATAGTCAAAGTACGGTTTGTATTTTGTCATCATGAAACAAAGAGAAATCAGGAGACGGCATGACATCATACTACAATCTAAATGAAGATCTCCGAAATATTCCGAGGATGACCTGGGGGGGGGGGGGGGATAAACTCGGCGTTTATCATAGACTGTAATGCAACTTTGCTGAATTATATTTTGTGCACAAGATCTAAATGAGTCACAAAACTGCTGATATTCATTTACAAATCTTACGAAAATTGACTTCTTTTCTTCGTTATGATTTTACATGATAGCAGTTAGCAACATTGATATTTCAAAATACTGGATTCTTCGTATGAAAGCAATGATAAATCCCAAGATTTAGTCCTGCGACCAATTCGACATCGAGAATTACAATCCTTCCTCAAACCTACAGTCTAGAAAACACAAACTGCTCTACACAAAGCTAGATCATTTCGGAAACTTGAAACTGTGGGGGCACATTACCTCTGAAATTCTTTATACATGTAAATTCAATAATATAAAACGAAGTTGTAAGTTCTGGCAGAAGGAACGGACCATAAAATATCTACATATAAGTCTATTACAAAATTTACAAAGGGAACATAAAGAAATTAATGTGGGACCAAAAGAAAAATCATTCAAAGTTATTGTCACGTGATAAGTAAACTTACAGTCCTACAGAACTGAACAGAAATAAAACGAATCTTCATTTTGATAACAGGGGTGTAAGGTTGTACTATATACAATTTTAATATATAAGCAAATCGATATTTTCATCTGAACTCCCCCAAATAAGTGAATTATATGTTCTGGAAGTCACAGAACCCAACTGGAATATTTTCTATGGTGGGACGTTTTATAAAATTTCACATATAATGTGACAAAAACAATGGATAAGATAAGAGAGGCAATTGCCGTGCATTAATTCCACATTCTCACTTCATAATCATATTAGCTCATTTGCTATATCCTGAAAGATTCATAATGTTTATAAAGTTACAAAAACTCGTGAAAGCACCAAGAATTAAATAACTCTGTTACCCTAATAAGAATTATGAATGTGTTTGAAGGAGAATATCATTATATTTAAATAGTCGTATCGTTGTGCTCATGTAAAATCGTTTCTAAATTGTTTGTATAGAAAGGAATTCCTACACCATTTTCGTGTATCAATATCGCTATGAACACCTCATTTGTGAATTTTTGATTTTCAATTGTAGCAAAATATTTTAATGGTTTCATTTCCCCTACTTCCAACTTTATGTTTTTGAAAAATATGAAAAAATCACTTAGAATGTTGCATTAAATGCATACGTTTAAAGAGATTTATTTTTACATGACAATATAAATATCTGCAATGTTATTGGTCGATTCTGGTTACTGACAATATAAGTATCTGCAATGTTATTGGTCGATTCCGGTTACTGACAATATAAATATCTGCAATGTTATTTATCGATTCCGGTTACTAACAATATAAATATCTGCAATATTATTGGTTGGTTCCGGTTAGTAACATTTTTTACCTCAGTTGTCAAAAGTGATGTACTGGGACTCACTGTGGCCTCTCAAGTCAATATCGGGCAAGAGATATTGGTTCAAACCCTGTGCAGGAGCCAGCATTATGTATTTTCTTCAGATTGGTTCCCTTTACTAGTAAGTACCTGTGCCATGGCAACTGACTGGACATAACAATGTAATAAAGTGTATATTTTTACAAGAAAAACAACAAATGAGAACAGCATTATAATAATAACCTAAATGAGGTTTTCACAATAAAAAATTGCAACGGTTATATAAAATGATTGTTTTTGTCTCAGATTCCATTAAGATTCGTTCTATAGTTTTTTCTCGGAGTGACAGCTTGCCAAAACCGAACAAATATTCGTGTAAAATGAAATGGTTTTCGAAAACTAAAAGGATGACATAAATCATGTTAAATCTCCCACAAGGAAATCGTTGTATAAAGACACCATTTTCTCAGATTTACTCTAAAAATCTGCAACGTTAGTACGGATTTTACACAGCTTCGAAGTTAAGATCGTTTACTTCACTTGATGAAAGCCAAGTGGCCGAAATTTTGTGAAAAGACTGTCTCTTATAAACGGATGTCGGTACATAATACGGTTGTCAACTGCACAAAACTTGTGCGCACATGACAGGATGAGATAGTCAGTGAAACTTGAAACATGGTCTCAGTCTATATAAATATAAATAGGACAGTGCTGTAGGAAATTATATGGCCCATCAAAAAAAAAATCTCTTTACAGGAACCGATTCAGATCCTTGAAAATATATGTATTTCTACTCACACACACACGCACGCACACACATATTTATATATGTAATGTCTTGGACGCTTTATTTTATGGCGAAAGTAAAATATTCCCATAAAAAGCCAATGTGCCTCCACCAAACTTGCAAATTAGTCTGTTTCTTGTTGAAATCGAGATGGAAGGGATACACGGTGGTATCTAGGCTCTGGCGCGACCTCTGGTGGCGTATCAATGCGTCTAACATGTACACTAGCTGACGCAGTAAATACAACACTATGCCAACCCCTAGCCTTTGATGTCGAAGAGAAACACGAAAATAGTTTCAACATCAAACGAAATCACCTATTTCTCACGTAGAATAATAATCACATATACATATAGTGGGGATTTTTTATATCGACTGTAGGTCAGTATGATACCTGTAAACCGGTGTCTGAGTTAATAAGGTATTTATCAAACTCATTAGCATGGTCGTCTGCACTACGTATACTCAGGTAGTAGAGGGCGCCCTCTTTCATTCAAAACAAAAATGACTTTGTCCATCTCCAGTAGACTCGATCACTTTGATGTTTCATGCAGTAAGGAAAAACACAACACGCGTATAATGTTCCATTAATCACATTTAATCGATGTTTGGAGCGTATGTGAAAAGTAAGGGTCGAACCGAGACGGACGAATCACAACACAACATTCGGATTATTTGTGAGAATGACAGGTGAAGTCACAATATGGGTGGAGTTTCTGGTCTTTGATCCCCTTTCATTATGCTATTTTTTCAATAATCATTTCATGATAATAGTAAAAGATGAAAAGAAACTTAAATGATCAAGAGGTTTCATCTTTATACAAGTGTCCGTATTTAACAAAATGTCCAGCGCAGGAACTGAGAAAAAACACCAGTTTGTAGCACGACCCCAGCTCTCTTTGAAGTCGAGAGATAGAGAGCTTTTCTACGAGTCTTTGATCTACCGTCTTTAACAAGAACTTGAGATTAGAATAGTCAAATCTTTATATCGGATTGGAGAATTTTTTACCCTTATTGTTAGAGCATATATATAAACGTAAGAGTGCTTTACATTTATTTCACTACAAATCATATGAATCAGTGGGACATCATGAAAGGAAAAGTGAAGTAACAAGATAATAGGATTTTGTTTTTAATTACAACTAAGAATACAGAGATTGTGATAACAATAAAAGCGTTTGAAGACACCTGCTGCGAAAAGGAATTTTTACTTTTATCGGCCATATAGTGGCTAGCAAGTTTGTGTGGACGCGTAGTGCAAACGTAAATGGATGCTTGCGACTAAACACTTCTTAAAATTTACAAAATAATCATGGATTTGAAAATGGATATTTTTAATTTCACTTAATGTTTTAAAAATATTTTTATCTCATTTTTTATTTATTCTTGTGGTCTCGAAATGAGGACTTTCTGCTTTTTCATTTGGCAGGTTAATACTTATATAGATACATATAAATCATTTCTGTAAATTATGAAGTTTGTGATTTTCCACATATGGTGGTTATGGCTACTGGAAAGTGCAAAAAGTCGACCCGACGTCGTACCCCGGCGACAGGACATTTCTTTAAATCTTCAGAAGTTGGAGAAATTGGGACGAGCAGACACTCTCATGGAATCTTTGAAAGACATTGCAAAACACAATTCTCATAATTGTGGAGTCAAAGACATCCCGAAGCT
The DNA here is from genome assembly GCA_035048485.1 of Pteria penguin. Classification (NCBI taxonomy): domain Eukaryota; kingdom Metazoa; phylum Mollusca; class Bivalvia; order Pterioida; family Pteriidae; genus Pteria; species Pteria penguin. Next base: position 63,014,133 of record CM068581.1, on the reverse strand, counting down.
GAGACGTTACTACTTGAAGAATAATTCTATCACTTGCAATGATAGGTCGAAGGCCGGGTAAGTCAAATTTTACAATTGTATCAGTTAAAAAAACAAAACGAATAAAAAGGTTAATACATGTATTATGCAATTATTTAAACCCAGATGTAAAATAAAGTAAAAAGGGATCGTTCAAATTGAACCCATTAGAATATACAAAAAATTATGAGTATATTGAAAATGCATTTTGCATGTCTATTTAATGTAGCAATAAATATTAAAATGAATGGGAAAATGAAGATCAAATCGAAAGTTTGAAGAAATAGTAGTAATGTTTTTCATTCCTATCGATTCACGCGTTCTGAACACGTATTGAAAAGAATTTTATGAATCAAATATTTAACCCACTTGTTTTTGTAAATACTTGCTGTCGAACGTGGATACGCACTAATTCGGACCTCGTTCTCTAAAAATACCTTTCCAGCTGCGAATGTACGACACAATAATTAGGGTATTATCTATGTATGATTTGCGATATGAAATAAAAATGTTAAACACGCTGCGAGAGAACGAAACATCATTCTTAGCGATTTAACCACGCTGATTTGCCGTTCTTTGACTCGAGAAAAACTAGCAACTTGTGAACGGAAAGAGGGAGCTGACAAAACAGATGTGAAATTACCTCTTTTCTATATGTAAATAAAAGTTTGGAGTAAAGAGCTAGATCATTCAGAGTGGGAGTCGTATCTTTGCAAGTTCAATTACACTGCAAATCAGCCGTTTGCCAGATTCCTTAATCGCCGTACACCAACAAAATCCGTTCTTGTTTCCTGATATTACAAATAAATCAAGCAAGTATTTCCATCTCTGTCAATCAACGTAATTTATACGCTTGAAATAAGAAAACGAAAATCACAAGATGTGATTCTGTTGTTAATTTATTAAAGTAACTTTAAAAGGTCTCGATCCTCAGATAGTTGTGGTGGTAGAGGGGTGGATTTAAAGGAGGGGGAGGGGGTTTGCCCCTTTTCAACAAAATATGATAGTATGTACCAAATACATGTATTAAATTTCGCGTAATTTCTAGTAGCTGCTCTTTTTCTATACACGTGGAATCGCAATTGTCATATAAGTATTAAAATTGGAAACATAATAGAACAAATGCTCAATACTATGGGACTTAATAAATCGAAAAACAAAACTGATTTTAATTTCTTTGCCTACGTGCAGGCAAAAATTCAATTTTCTTTTGCAGCATACTATGAACTCCTAAAGTCGAAGCAAATTAGTTGTTCACTTTCCCTTTGAAATCTGTGATCTCTGACATACCATCTCAATAATACAGGTTCAAAGATAGATAAAAGGTCACATGATCAGAGCTCAAAGAATTCATTCAAAAGCTTTCTGAATTCATCTTGTGATCTCTGCTTGTATAAGGTCACCTACAGGTGAAAATACAAAAATACCGGAAGTTTACAGTTCTAATTAAAAAATCTGTCCATAGTCGAGAGAGAAGCATATCGATGAGCACGGTAGACAAAAGAATGTTAAGCATCCGAGATGGTACGCTAAATAAAATGTTGAAGATAATGAATGATAATAGCTTGTAAACATAAGGTCATATGTAACATCGACTGAATTCAAATTCATTTCTATTGACAAATTCGTAACATCGAGTGAGATATATACAAAAAGTAAGCAAGTAACATACATAAAACGTACTTGCTTGTCTAAGTTTGATAATATTATTTATTCTTATTCTGATGTTTTGTGGCGGTGAAGTTTTCTATGAAGTGAAAGCAGATATTCATTTTGTGTGTAACGCTGAAGTGTTCGTGTCATCTCTATGCATATTTTTTTTTACGAAATATATATAGCAGGAACACAAAGTGACCGGCGTACTATAAATTAAGATGAAGGCACATATACAACGAACTTGTTTGTTTGAAACAGGAGAAATTACATCCTTGTTCTGATGTTTTGTGGCTGCGAACTTTGTACACAGTGGTAATCCACAAGTTTTGTCGTCCGTAGGTTTTAGGTATTAATGTCGGTTGTGGCTAGCTAACAGGAAATAGTTACTCCTCTAGGATACCTGATCGCCTCTCTCATTTCAAAAGGTTCATGAATATCCTTCACAATACATCGTTACGACTGTCACACGAGTTTCCTTTTTATTCAACATTACAAACTAAAGAGAACAAGTCATATTGTGAACGTTTTCTACGTCGCCTTAAGAGTAATTAAGACGCCATCTGTCTGGCATATGGTGTGTGAGGGGATCTTAGACGCTACAACCTGTATTGCGAGACAGGATCTGATTTCCTCTAAAAACCAGTCATCATGGCCTATAGGGAGATTCGAATCAATTATAATTTACTCTCGACTACTGACCCTTATAGCAAACAGTGACGTAGCTGTAAAATGGGATTATGTTTGATTCTTGTTTTCCGCCAAGTCAGTTATCTCATTTACAGGATGTACCACAATGAAGTAAGCTATGCAAAGGACCCACCGGAACAAATGGGGGCCTTTTATGTGCTATATTATTGCGAAATGGAACCTTCATCTTTATTCATCAACACGACAGAACATCGACACGCCTTCTTCGGCACTCGAACCCGGAACTTTTCTATCACGGGCCAAACACTTTATCTGTTATGCTACCCCGGTTGTAAAATGGAGAAGCAAAATTTTCAACTTGCCAACACTCAACTGAAAAAAGAAACTTTTTTATTGTGTGTAAGCCGGCGTGGCCTACAGGTATCGCGTCGGACTCCTGATCGTGAGGCCGGAATTCGAGTCCCGCTCTGGTCATGCCGGTGTCATGTCTTTCGGATGAGACAGTAAAAACCGAGGCCCCGTGTCGTGGTATGCATGGCACGTTAAAGATCCCTCACTGCTTCGGGTGGGTCCGTTGCAAAGGTCAAAATTTGTATGCCCCGCATCAGGCAGATGCCGTCACCATATAGTGAAATATTCGTAGTGTGACGTAAAACAATTATCAATCAATAATTGTGTGTATTTTATTTTATTATATCTTATTTACGGAATTGAATTTACGACAATAAGAAAAAAAAAAGACTAATTAAATGAAAACTCTGTATTCAGGGATTTCTAAATATGTTACATGACTGACCGTCTTGTCGCCTGCAATGTGAAAACTGAGACAAGACAGACGGACAAACGCTGGAAAAGCGATACCATTGCTTTCTCGTGCTCCGCAAGTCACAGTGACCATCCAGTCTCATGCTTTGCATGCGACACGAAAAGTTCGTGGTTTACGAGAATCTATGTGTGATTTAGTAAATTCTAACACTTTCAGGTAGTCTAAACAATGTACCCTGATACGATTGCTTTGATTAAGATATTCTTTCGTGTGCCGCAAGCTGAACTGTTTACTATCTCAACAGAAAATGTAGCTCCTCCGTTATGCATGTTTGTAGCAAAGTAACGTGTCCTGTGTGAAGGAATCTAAAACCCAGATCTATAACGTTACTATCATTAAAGGAACAAAACGAAAATTAGAAAAATAAATATTGTAATCCAAGCACTACATCTCGTTATGTATGAAAGTGTCTTAGTACGGGCCGATCAAAAGAGAAGAAGGATCGTAAACAGCTCCCATTTTCACCATTTGGACGTAAACTCCCTTCCTTGACACGCTTTCACCACCTAGGAGTGAAAGCTCTTCACATACAGCCTGAATGTTGAATAGTGAAACTAGTGATTCTAGATATGTGCTAATCTTGCGTTCGTATAAGATAGGTCCAATTATTAAGAAGGGGGGGGGGGGCTCTACATGAACGTAACTAAAATAAAGTTACTCATTTTATATTATTATTTAATATAGAAACCAATAAATAATGTACAAAAAGACAAGTACATAATGAGCAATTTGTATTTAGTATAAATGTCATCGCGTATAAAAGCCCGAACGAATGATGAAACTATTTATTGAACGCAAAACAGACAAACGGACTGACAAAGCTTGCGCTACAGAACCGAAACTTTCTACCCAATGTCACATAGAGCATCACATAGAGTTTTTATATGTATTTATAGATTAAAGTAGTAACAAAGAGACGAAGTCAGACTTGATAACAAGCACTGTAAACCCTCTGACTGTAAAAAAAGGGGGGAAAAGAAGAAAAAATGAGTCAAACGCTTTAACAAAATATTATTCACTTGTTCCCTATTGGATAAATGATTCAGATTGGACTGGTCAACTCCCGGTAGCTCTTATCGAACACTCCCCAGATATCTTTCGGTTATCGAACACCCCCTCAGCTATCATCGACCCTCAGGCTTACAACAGGAAACAGATTTATTAAATGATTAACTTGGTAACTGAATTAAGTGATTCATATTCAAGTCCATGTCCTAAGGATGGTGATTGCAGTATTGTTTTACATACTATCGATTGATGTGTCCCATTATTTTCGCGATAACCTTTCATTCATGTATTTGTTATTCAATAAAAACGCTGATCTGCAAAAACATTAGATAATCAGAAGTTATTTATGAATATGAAAAGATTTAATCAGCAATCGGTAAAACTATCTCTGAATAAATCAGGAGAAATGTTGAAGCCAATAAAATACGGACCCGAATTACGTCTCGAATACCGCAATTAATGGCGAAGGTGCAGCTATTTGTTTTGAAATCATTGCTTCTGGATTCCTACGGTCTTGTAAACAAGACTTCAAAGGGAATCTGTACCTATTGTTTCTCACATATGTGTGTTTGCCACTTCAAACCTTTCTTTCATCTCGGTCTTGTGAAAAGCCAGTTCAATTAAGAGGAAAATAGAGATCAAATGGTAACAACAGACACTTCAATCGATCCCGAACAATTCCTATTGCTTTTTGTTTATTTAGTCAAGTAATACATATCTTTAATCTTGAGATATAGGACTTTCACTTTTCAAAATAGTGATCACAGATTTGATGAACAGCTTTCATCTTTCGTCATGCCTGTGAAGTTGGGCCAAATTTTACTTTCGAATTGCTTCTAATGCTTTCATCTTCAAAGAGCTCAGCGATTCCATATTGGACAAACGCGTGTCCAACTATAAAAAATATAAAGTGATTGAGGACTGGATATCACGTGATCATTATAGGGTAAAGATACCTGGAAAACCCGATCCCGAAGTACTGCCCGAGTCTTTAGTGTAGATGTTAGACTCATACTAACACATGGAAAATCCCTCTCAACTTCATGCTGCTTTGTTTTGTGGGTAAAAAAATGTGAGTTTTATTGCAGATCTTACATCGTTTATTTAACCACAGCAAATTGTGGTTGAAATTAAGTTAAATCCTGCTCCAAGCCGTGAAGCTTATGATGTCAGCGTTCATACCGGTTTCTTATGTGTTAATCGAAACATAACATCCTTAATGTCCCAAACATCCCCACCCTTTCTTTCTTACCGGAACACAAGACCATCAGAGGCACCTGACTGAAACTATGCACTTAGTAACTGCTGAAAAGACACACTTTAAAGACAACGTGTCATTACACATAGAAAATGAAGTGAGAATTGTGGGATAGATTATCTCCAACTGGAAATGTTCTTCAAAACGAGGCATTGAAATTCCTTGATTTACTGATTCCTCAATATTTTGAGCGTGGCTGATGTCAAAATTTTGACCATTCACCAACAGGTAATGACATTAACAATATTGTCAAACGTAAATAAATGTCGTTTAATGAAAACTGCTTTGTAATGCACAGGGGTGTATATACTTTAAGTAAAAAAACCCCGAAGTTTTTAGGACATATCTGACAAGAAATTACTAGCAAACGCCTTTGTCCACATGGTGCTATTCATGAATCATTGACATTGAAAAGAACCACAGAAAACTTCAAAAAAGATATTCTAAGCTTAAAGTCCAGGGGATTTCCCTTAAATGGATGAAAATCGACCATTTACTATAATGGTTCAACTATGTCTAACAAGACAGAAAAAATTCAAATCCATGTAAATCAATTAACTGTTATTTCTGTTTCCCTTTTCCCGACATCAAAGTCCTTAATTAGGTTAAAACGACGTTAAATATCTGTCATAGGAGTTCAGCTTAGTACACTGACAGCGCGCGCTTTATTTTGCTGATAGTTAAAATATTTACAGCCACTTGGAATACTTATACTTTTAATATACTGTAAAATAACGATTTTGTAGAATATTGACGACACGAGTGTTTCACCGTTATATTGGCTGTTCTGTGCCGAGTGTGTATGTGTCATTTTGTATCAGCGCATAGTTTTACTCTGTAACTGTGGGTGTAAAATGACACATCACATGTTGTTGCAATTTGAAGCATTTCCGCACTAGAGTATACGCTATGATCGTGAAAAACCTTTTGTCCGTTGCAGATGTCATTGGCCAGTAGGGAATACTCACTTTACCTTGGCACCGTGATTTCAAGGAATCCATAATTTATTTTTAGAAATTTTTGGTTTCAATTTCAAAATATCATATAGTATTTTGTAAACAAATGTCATAAGATTGGAAAAAATTATCCTTTTGGAGAAAGGGAGTTTGCATACAACTAAGATTTTGATACACAGATGAATAGTAAAAGTAAAAATAAAAAAGAAAATTTATCTTAAATTGAAGAATATTGAGGTAGAACTCGTTTAAATCTACAAATGGTTTCTAACTCAGATGAAAATGTAGATAATTGTGGTCTCTACAGAGTTTTCCATGGGTGGAACAAGAAATTTTAGAATAAGCAGCAAGATTTTCCTGTCACAAAAGGGGCGTTTCTACTTCTTACAATTACTACGAAAGATATTTATTCGAGTATCAGTTTGAGTTAAATCATGGAAGAAAGTCTGGATTGCCGTTCAGAATTAACCCCATGGATATAATGATTCGTTCAGAATACTGGACATCACCTCTGAACATAACCGCTATTCCACCCTCTCCCCCTCCCCCCGTTGAAAAATCAGAAAATAAAAGTCGCTTTCACATCACGACGAGCGCCGATTCGCAGTAACAATCAGATATTATGTCGTGTGTTGGCCTACATTCAAGAGATAGCAGGCTGACGTATCATCTTGAAATAACAAATTGCAGTAAAATGTTAAATTTTTACATTATGTAGCAATATTATTGTGATACATCATGGATATAAATCCAGTTAAGTTGGCGATTCGTTTAAGACTCCCATTTCTATTGCTCGGAGAGAACGTTCACTTCAAAGGCAAGAATACAATTTGTCAGATAGCATCGCAAGTAACACAATGCGGCGGGCCTTTGATCTGTGATAATAACCTTGTTAATTAGTACATACTTTGTGTGTTACCTTGCCACGCGAAGGGCTATGTAGTAAAACGCTTCAACCTGTCTGCGCTGAGAGAGATACACCCCAGTGTCCCCCCTCCTCTGTCACAAGAAAGCAAGTCGTGAACGATTGCAGATTCATCATTCCACCCTCCTGGCAACAGTTTATGTATTGTCAAGTGTTCCGCTGTAAATCATAAAAGGAATCGGGCAATTGATAAAAGAGGAAGGGAGGGAAATGTAATATTATGTTGATAGGTCTGTTTGTTTGCTTAAACCTGTACTTTTCTCTAGTTCAGGGAATTGATCCCGAAATATATATACTTGTTTTGGTTTTTTTTAAGTAATAAATGTACGTCTGTTTTAAAACAAAAAGACTAGAATAGTGAAAGAGAACCGAGGTTGACAGTAGCGACATTTTCCTGTTTAGTTGAGTTCAGTAATAAACTTGGAAATTATGAAAACACACAAACAGATTAAAGGGGTGTGAGTTGAGTTTTGTAATGTGCTATGACTACAAAAATGCAGATGATATACAGATATAAAACAATGTTAAATCATCGATGATAGAACAACTGGCATATAAGAATGCCTTGAAGCATACCGTCAGGTTATCGAATCTTAGTCAGGATTAACTCTGATCCTTAACACCTCCGATCTTTGCATTGCTCCCTACGATACCTCTGCTCTGGAGTACCCTCCAATCCTCGTTGCATACACTGATCAATCTGTGTCTACCCCTCTCTTCGCACGTCTTCTAATAACACCGCTTGATCAACTCTCCACATCAAAAGACCTCGGTTATTTTCCCCTCACATCAACGCTATGCCCCATACTTGAAACTGACTGGGCCATATATTAACTAGAATTATTATTTTTCTAATAAAACATCTCAAACGAACTTATACACTTGTGAGGTAACTCTATTAAATAAACTCTGCTTTTATTTGTCGAGAGTGATATATACACTTGACCTTCAGGTCATCGCGAGGAGTTTGACTGACGTATTGGTTTCCTTAATGCTATTTTTATAAACATAAATGTTTTTATAGCGTAAGAGTTTGTGTAAAGATTGTTAAATGTAAACAGATCTTGTTCATCCGCTCATCTCATTCATATAATGCTAGTAAAACGCATATCACGAACTGATGGTTTGCCTTAGAGAAACATTAACGACTTGTGTTTGAAACCGAGCCGTTTGAACGATGTCGGTGAAAGTATCTTAGTTGTTGCATTTCATATATGTTGCATAACGATTTATATTTGTAGTTTGACTTCAAACAACCCGACTCCAAATGAAGTAAAGGGGAAATGTACTTTCAAGCGTGAATATATAGTAGTATTACATACAATATAGGGTAATATGACATATTACCACATACTGATACAATCTGACTTCAAATGTCGACAATTTTTTATGGTCTGCTCAAATGAAAAGATTTCATATTTCATAAATCATTGTTTCAAAAATTGTAATCGCAAATCATTTTAATTGGGACACCACTGGGTTTGTGATTTTTATTTGCCACATCATTGTTTTAGCTAACCATTGCCAACTATTATTTTGCAGTGTTTGATAGATTGCATTTTGAAACTATGGTTCAAATCATATTAATCTTTAAACACATGGCGGACACTGTGCGCTCGTAGGAGAAGTCTGCTAACTCGATGAATACAAATCAAATTTGAATGATGCTAAAAATTTATAGATACTTTCTGTATTGTGACTGAAAATTCGTCGTTAGAATTACGGAAAAGGTCATAACATTAAAGTGGCATATGATATAAATCATTGAAGATTTTATAATTGACATGATATGTGTCTGCAATATATATTTTGAGTAACACCACTAAATAACAAAAAATTATCGAATTTATTGATTGTTTATTGAATACATGATCATGTAAGTAAGCGATTTTCTCCGTATGATCAATAAAATCAACGATTTAATATATTAAAATATGTATTATTTCTCATTGAAGGTATTATTTAAGGAAATCTTATGGCAGCAAAAAATGGATTGTGTTCCTTGAAGGTTCGTCTGATAATATATGAATAAGAAATGAATAAAGTAATAAAAATGGAACAAAAACGTCCCAAAAAACTGAAAGAAAAAAGAAAAAAAAAAGAAAGAAAGAAAAAATGAAAGAAAAAGAAAGGAAAAACGAAAGAAAAAGAAAGAAAAAAGAAAAAACAAACAAACAATTATCACAATGTGTAATCTATGAATATTTTCATTTGAAATTGCCATAAAAAGTTGCATGACATATTCAAGTTTAGCTGACGAGAAATTTGAACTATTTTGGTAGGAGGTTGGTACTGCTTTAATTCACTGAGCTGTAAACTGAGATGGGGAAGCAAAAATATGAAAATGCTGATGAGTTCCAAACATTGGCCGGAGTATCGCTCAGGTAATTATGAAAATCTATTGCAATTTGAAAGGGCAACATCTGATTAACCTTTTGCTTTAATAATATAAAACAATTGTATTCATGAAAATCTCGTAGTAACGTATCTATTATGCAAAAGGAAGTACAGAAAACAAATTTGAGAAGCATCTTTTGCTAACTTTCAAATTTTACTAATTTTTAAATGATAAAAATTAGTAGAATTTGAAAGTTAGCAAAAGAGAGAAATATCAAGTAACAGTCAGTGTTCGTATTGCAAAATTTTTCTATATTTTTTCAAATACATGCATGATATTGTTCCTTTGTCATCAAACTCATGTAGTCATGAGGCGCTCGACTTGTGACGTAGATAATCTGGGTTCGATTCCCTTTATGTGCCACGATTAAACGGTTGGCTTCCTTCTGTTGTCATGCCATGATGTTTGTTGGTTGGTTGGTAAATTGCTGTTTTACCTCGCATCCACAATTTGTCGGTAATATCGTGACATGGAAGCGGGGAGTAACCTCTTAATAACGGTGGCACAATCCGGAAATCGAACCCTGATCTTTTGCGCCGCAAGCTGAGCGCTCAACCAAATCAAGTCCGCTTCTTGTGCGTGCCGCGATGTTACAGTCATATCAAGTTGCACTTTATCCAACATGCATACCAATATAATGAACATGTTTACAAGCATAATTGCGATGCGAAACATGTAATGGATGTGCAAGCTGTTTTATCACCACAGGCTTACATTTGCAAATTATGAAACGAAACAGGAAGGGATGTTTAAGATAGAAAGTAAAATTACCAAGTTAAATCGGGATATAAGAGAGGCAGCTTTGTAACAAAAATGATTAGTAAAAAGTAATGGACATTTGATTGATTGGTTTATCCGTTGATTGAATCTGTTTTTCACCACGCCATGTAGATATACATGTATATCGTCTTCACGATGGCGTCACCTGCTTGGCGCAATGCACCTCAGATTTTGACCTATGTATTGAATTAAGCGGAAGTAGAAAGACTTCTATCGTATGTCAGCATCTATCGTGACAAAGGATCTCCATTGGCAGATTTAGAAGGGGGTGCACCCCTGCAACCGCCTTTGGTTGGAAAATTTTACAAAAAAGAATAATTTCGACCACATTTAGGGTTACAACCCCTCTTTCCGGACCAAATAATGCAAAGCATAAGTCATGGAAAGCTGCAACACCCCTTTCCTTTTCAAAACTTTGTAGACCCGCCTATGATCTCGGTATCTCATCCTAAGAGAAGAAACCGACGAGACTTCGTTTGGATTCGAACCAAATACATTTTGATCTTGAGTGGAACAGCCCAATCGCTGAACGGCTTTCAGCCAGTCTGAGGCTTCAATGTGGAAACTGAAAGGGTGTTTACCGAATAAAATACACCTGCAGTCTGATATACTGTGTTCAGGTTTTTTTTTTTATTTGGCTTATCTGCTATTCCTTGCTGATAATTTTCATTCTATAATTTTTAAAAGTATAAGTGATTATTTAACACAAATTCTATGACTAAACCAACTGTTTATAAAACAACATTTTGATTGCTCACAACATTTTATTATAACTATTATCAGTAATTGCCATCATTAAACCAGACTGATTTTAATATATTCAAATCTTAGGTCTATCAGAACCCATTACACAATGACAACCCTCTCTATCACGAAAAATGTTATTGAAAATCAATAGGTCAGCAATAAAGAAAAGTCACATGGGCGATTACAGATCAATAAGAAAAGAAAATCATGAATGAATTTCCTTCTGAATGGGATATCGTACGATTATGTAGGATTTATACGAACAAAGTTTATTTTTGAAGAGCTTATCTCAGATCAAGCACCTGTTGGGTTGACAACCTTTAACAAGACAAGGTGATCGTTTCGAGATTAAATCATACTTTAATTTAATTTTTACAATACAAATACTGCTTTATTTATTTCATTTAATCTATTTCCGATACATTTCAGTCCCATATCGTATGTTAGAATGTACAACGACTTTCAAACGCGCTCAATAGGCATCTTATTGTTATAATTTAGATAAATTCTAATCCTCGAATTTCCTCTATACCAATTTATATTTTTTTATTCTAACATTTTAGTTTGTACTTCTTTATTCCCCACGAGCATTTCCTTCTTCAGTTTATTATTTATCCCATTACCAGGAGGTATATCGTACAATGGCTTTTAAATGTTTAATATTACTTATTTTATAAATCCCCGAAATTCTTCGGAATCTCGCAAAGAATATTGGTTGCCAACTTGCCAGTTTATTTTTTTATTTCGTTAACGTTCGGAACTTATCGGATGGTATTAGGTGAGAAATCAATAGTAATTAGCAACAGTTACCACATGCTATGCAAGTTAGTTGGACCACCAGATCGAGGAGATTTTTTTACTAAAATCACAGCACGAGTTAAACACTCATAATGTCCAAATATGACGGGGTTGAAATCCTGTGGTCAATTTTTGTCAGCACCGTAATTAACAACAGTGCTGATCTCCCGTACTGACCAAACCTAGAGAGATTAAAATGCCTCAGTTAATCTGGAATAGGAAAGTTATTCGTTTCCGATCCCACAGTACTGCCCACGTTGAATGTGTTGTTGTTGTGTTTTTTTAATACATTTGAATCAGTAATTTATAGATTAGAAAATTAGATATTATGAGCATCAATAATAACAACAATAGAATTATTTTAATCGATAAATATAACAATAACAGAAATGACAAACAATAACAACAGTAACAACAACAGCAACAATAACTACAACAATATCAACATCATCATTGTTATCATCATCCCTAGACAACAACAGCAGCAGCAACAACAACAACAAGCATTCTTCATAATAGTCAATATTTCAGCAAATACACACCGCAGTGCATCCAATGATAACTAATTGAAACACTTGTTTATGTTGTGTAAAACCCTTATCAAAAACATCGAGTCAGATTGCATATTTACGAAGGATAATAATATCTGAATCGATGTTACCATTAAGTCTATATCAATTAAGGGCTTATTGCGGTGGGAGAAAAGACCTGAACCATGGAAGTACTGACACGGTATCAGGAGTGACGCAAGTTGCGCCCCCTTATCTCGGGAGCTCCGCTAATTACGGGGTTCTTTGGAGGGCATGATAACCTACGACACAACACATCATCGGCCTGATAGTTACATTGGGTGATGTACTACACATGTTTACGTTCCTTAATAAAGCTAATTAACATAGGTAAGACAAGATCAAAGGCTGACCGCTATGGGGTCAATAAACAAATGCGTTTGTTTTAGTACGGGGCTTTTGTTTATGCTCTTCTCCCACGCGGTGCGATGGAATTTAAAGTATGGTCAATAAATAAAAATTTTATTTTGATTTCTTTATTTTGATGATATTGTAATTCGCCTGTCGTAGGAAGGGAAATATTATATCATGGCGCTGCCCTTCAGTCTGTCCGTCCGTCCATAGATCTGTGGATATTTTAGTCTGAAAAGTTTTTGGTCGTTCTTATACTGATATGGAACTGACTGCGTGCGTTTAGCATGATGTCCGTCATGAGGAGTTAGACTTTTCCGCAGTTACAGCACTACATGAGTTATTGCCCTTTTATAGAAGAAGTCAGTGTTCCGGAAATTTTTCGACCATGCTTTGAGATATTGAAGCGAAACTTGGTATGTTTGTTTAGCATGAGGTCCTATATACGATGTTTGACTTTTATCACCATTGACCAAAATTTAACAAAAGTTATATAAACAATATAAACAGTATTTCGAAAATTTTGTGGTTGTGATATTGAAGTTATCTTATTATATGCTTATAGTGAGGTTTGAAAATTGAGTTTTAATGTAGTACGTTCCATGTTATAAACGCTTTCCACTTGCCCTGACTTTGGATCGCGAACCCTTCAGACAGGAATGAGATGCAGATTCATTGATTTGTTAATTTCTGCGGCTCCACAAATTAACCCATAAGGATGACGTGTAAGGGGTACCTGTGTTTTGCGGCCATTTGTTTATATAAAACTTGTAGATATCATCTCTTAACAAAGAAATATTTTTTTGCTATTTCACAAGTTTGAAACGATGGGGTCTTATGATTTGTTGATGCTAAGTTTGACCACCCACACACCGGTGATGTCATCGTATCAAGCTTCTATTATTACTTAAGTTAATGCTCCAAGAGTATCAAGCTTCTATAATTACTGAATGTTCCCTGGAACTGCTAATGACAGATCTTTGCAGCACCCATCATTAACCTGTACCCCGTTTATCTCTTTAAAAATACATTAAGAAAACTACAACTTGTAATACAAATGACGTTGCACTCTATGTCTGTAAAATAAATAAAATTAACTCTGATGTGTACTTTTACATTGCCCTGTATCACCTTTATTTTAACATATCAATCATATTGTTAAAATTCACGTGCTTTAGATCGTATTTTCGTGTTCAGTATTTTTTAGAAGAGTTTTCACCATCGGGTTCAATATTACAAAGTCTGAATGTTTTATCGGGTTCAATATTACGTGACGGGAACTATTATGGAGGTTAACGTTTTCATCACAGTATAGGTTGCCCTCAATCTACAAAGAAAACGTGAAGAGCTTTAGAATTAAACTACTCATCCAAAATTATGACAGCTCTATAAATATCCAATTATATTTCAATGCTTTTGTGATGTAGTTGATCTCAAGGGTCAATTGGTATGTCAATATTCAGGAAGAATGTATTGTCTTCCATCGGAGTGAAAAGAAAGTATTAAAACTATCTAAGATAAGTTGTCATATAGGAAAAATCTTGAAGCATGCTAGACTGCTATTGAATTATGGAATATTTATTATCTTATATAGATAGGATCCATTATCAGAAATTTAGATGGAGTTACCTCCCGTTGTCGGCCATGTTTGAGGTCAAGCATGGTCTTTTGCCTCATATTCATACCAAGATTGATGATTTCTTTTAGAAAGTCATTAATATATACACTTCTTTGGATTTTTAAAACTGTCTAATACCTAAACATTTGCATAAGCATTGCAAAAACAAGACGTATTCATAGTTTGGAGAAATTACGCACATTATTTAGTTGATTATGTATGAACCTGGCAGACAACCTCTCATATGAGAAGTAACTCCAATAGAATTGTATGCTAATGAAAGCTATGTATACATAATACGACACAGCTTTATTTTGAAATGAGGGATCGCCAGATCCAACTTTAACCACGCCCATCACACAGTTTCATTGTGATGTCAAAATTAAATTCATTTTTGACGTATCATTTATTCATGACGTCATAAAGTATGTCAAAAGGTACGATAAAACAAGATCGAGACTATGCTTTGAATTCACTTCTTGAGAACATGTATGGACGGAAACTTTCGTGCCAATGTATAGTTGACACTTTAATTTTCAACGGTTCTTTAGAAAATACAAGAATTTGGACAGTTAGTTCTTTTTCATAGTTAAACTTCACAGCATATACCTTTTCGATGTGTACTCTAAAGTTATTTCTTACAGTCCAGATAAGTAACTCTATCATTTTCGTGTGTTTTTCAGTTCCCGGCATTTTATCATGGGATCCTGCAGAAAATCCGTATTACTTCAATGCAAATATTGTGTAAGTTTCAAAACTGTTAAATTACTTTGTATTGAAATATGTAGTATTTGAAAAGAAGCCTGTGCATCCTGATGAAAAAAAAACCTTTAGCGTAAGGCATGAAATAAATATTCAAAAAATATATATGGGAGCCTATACGATATATGTTTTTTTTTTAATTTTCAGATATATTCCATATTGTTCAAGTGATACATGGACAGGCACGAATTTCAATGAAGGTAAGAAAACATACCGACTGAGATGCAAGGTTATGTTACATTTAACTTTTTTACGATATAGTTATCGACAAACGGAAGTTGCTTACCTGAAAATACTCAGCCTTAATTAATAAAGGTCCGCATTATCTGGCATTTCTACAATCTTAATTATACCTTTATCTAGTTTCCGACGGCAACCTTTATCGCTCAGGAGATGCCAATCAAACATTTAACCCCATTATTTCACTTCTTTCTCATTATATTGTTCAATACGATGTCAATATTCCCAGCTCCCTTCAAGGACAAATTCTGCAAACTCAGATTCTATCCATAAACATTTTACATAAATATTTTGACTTTTCATTGATGCACCTAAACAAAATAACACTCCATAAAATCGACCAAACTCTAGTCTATCGAATTCTTGAATTCCTTTAGTGTATGGCAGTATCAAGATAATTTCTGTTTTAGGTGGAGACTTCGCCTTCTTAGGATC
Organism: Pteria penguin; assembly: GCA_035048485.1. Lineage (NCBI taxonomy): Eukaryota > Metazoa > Mollusca > Bivalvia > Pterioida > Pteriidae > Pteria > Pteria penguin. The sequence goes on along the minus strand of CM068581.1, from coordinate 62,998,140 downwards.
TTACATTGTAGAGGAAGTAATCAAAGAATTACTTCCGCGAGGACTTCAACGTGCCCGGAAATTGTTCCTGACCGGAAGTAGGTATGTATTCAGAACGACGGTATTTCTATGGCAATATTTACTTAATTATTAGAATAGTCTGATAAATTTTGTTTGTAATAAAAATGTTGTTTAAATTTTTATGATTATTCTTGAGACGTCAATCTAGAAAAATGACCGATCGGGTGCGTAATTTACATGTCTAGTGGATTCCGAGTTAAAAGTACAATACTTGATAAGCTGATACTACCCTTTAAAAGATATTTTAAATGATTATATATAGAATGCAACATGTACAGTATGAAATGTAAATCTTGTGTAAAAATATAGGTCTGTTACCAACAGGAGAGATCACGATTTATAATATAATATAATATAATATAATATAATATAATATAATATAATATAATATAATATAATATAATATAATATAATATTGCAGTGCCGGAGGAACAGGTGTCTTAATGAACCTTGATCGCGTGGCTGATCAGATGGAGATTTTAGCTCCAGGGGTCGAGGTCCGCGGGATCGCTGATTCAGGTTGGTTCTTGGATGACATTCCACAGTATCGTAGCAGTATATGTTCAGAACCTTTGTCATGCTCACCTGTAGATGGAATAAAGCTCGGTTACAGGTACTTACATATGATATATTATTTAATGTTATATAATATAACTATTGTCTTTGAAATAAATCTACTGAAACTTCAAGAGTGTCGAGACACCGTAGACAATGTAAAAGACCGTGTTGTGCAAAGTGCGAAACTGTGGTCAAATCTAAACTACATGTTATATATATGAATACCTTTCAGGTAAAACAAGACTAACAATAATACCATGTGATTAGTTCATGAAATTAAAGAAAATACCGCCACTTTTTTGATTTCTTAAAGCTGGTCCTGTTATTTACATGTCTGTAAATACGTTAGTGCTTTTTCGTTTTTGGTAACATACTTTGCATTCTCTGGGAGTGTTCGACGCATAGACCAAGCATAAAGAAGTTGGAGATTGGTGAAAATCACAAACCTTCATATGTTTTTAAAATTAAACAAACAGTCAGTTGGTGAACAAAATGAGATATTCTGTCATAGGTACCGATGAAATATTGACCTATTACATGCCACTTCAACCAACTAACAGATCTACCCGAAAAGCCACATACTGACAGACTGCTATACAAACCACTCTTCCATCGTACACATCCAGTCAATGGTGTAGTAGCCATCTGTGTCCTTTAGGGTCATTGTTGTGCATAAATATTTCTCAAAGAATTTTAACAGATCGTCGCTTAAAGCTTTTCAATTAATAAAAGTAATGTCTGTAAAACTTCTTAAAACTAACAGTATGTTCATCGCTGTTGGTGCTATATCGTTATTAATACTTGTTGTTTCATTTATTTGATTCTGAATACCGCGAAGATACATTAAAGCCTTCCATTACGGATACGCGCTTTGAACTCTACACTGAAACAATTGTCATAGGGTCTATAATCTGTCAATTCCTTTATGGAAAACTCGAAACCGGAAACGCAAAGCACGTAAGCGGCCTGGATGAAAGATTCTCGCACCTGCTTTATCAAAGTGGATCAAGATTTAATGACAATTTCTGTGTCACTAAGTCTAATATATCAATTATTGAAGAAATAAATACCACAATCGTCTATTATCTTGTTTGATCAAAGAACATCTAACGACCAAACGGTGTATGCAATAACAGTTTGTATTTTTCTCCCTGTGTGAAGTGGATGAAATGATGGTGTTTGCACATGATAAACAAGGTACTAATCCTATAATTACTCATCTAAATTGGTATTTTATCATCTATAATTAAAAGGAATTATTCACTACACATAGGCATCGGAAGATCGGATTTGTTTTGTTTACAAAGATGAAACAACATTGTCCATTCTTTCGTATAATCGAAGGAAAACGAAGTGAACATCAGTGTAAAATACTATTGCAACCATGATGTTATTTTAGGGATTCGCAAAGTAAAAATAGAATTTTAATAACATTATTATAGAAATATGATAATTAAGGTTTTGTCTGTTAAACAGAATTTTGAGTAGCTAAAGGTCAGTAACTACATTATGTCATAAATAGTTAAGTGCACATTTCATCAATGAGAGATGCTGCCATTAACTGCGGTCGTAATAATTAGGGAAGAAATAAAGCATATTTCCGCAAAAATGACGTAAAGAACAATGGTACGTCAATGTGACCTCATGAGGTTGCTAACTCCAATCGATATTACTAACTGATAGTACACAAGCGCCGCCTAACGGACAGTACCTCCCATTGATTCCTTCTCTGTGACTATGGGAATTTGTTAATTTTATTATGGTATTGGACGAGCAAGCTGAATACAAGACAAAATGACGATATTGGTAGAGTTAAACGGATAGAGTTGTGAAATACCCCTTAGATTTTAAATTATTTATAAAGTACTATCAAACAGGGGAAAAGGCAGATATAGTTGTATGACAAGTCGCAAAATAATTCTTATGAAAATACAAGATAAATAATTTGAATTAGACAAACTACCATCTCTATAATGGCTGTTTAGTTACAGGTGCCGAGGGATCGAGTTAAGACCGGGAGAAACATCTCCTGTTTGACCGACAACGCCCGAAAGGAATATACAAAATATATACGACAAAATACAATCCAATATATGGTACAAAATTGTTGCCTAATTACACACAGAAAGCGTCACAGCCTCTCAAAATCGAGAATAAGTACAAAAGCAAATTAAGGTCAACCTACCGAGAAAACTTACTTTAACATTGGCAAACTTTTCCAGTTCCAAACCTTATTGTGTATCATACTACATGGTATAATCGTTGACAGACACGTTGTTATTTTGCAAAGTTGCAAGTCTGATCTGATTAGTTCTGTAGAAGAAAGCATTTTAAGTACTTGTGCTTATAAATTAAATTACATTTCAGATTATGGAATAGCCGCTTACCGGACAGATGTAAAGAAGCTGACCAGTGGCGGTGTTTCTTTGGATACCGAATGTACCCTACTCTACAAAGTATGTATTATTGTAAGGCACTGTCATATCTCAGAATACGATCTTCTCACTGTACTGTAATTTCTACATTGACACTAGAACGGATCGTCCTCGGTAGCAGAGAAAGTTTAAGTGCTACACAGGAACTCGTTGTAATCTCCCATACCTGTCATGTATGGTACGATCCCTGCAAAGGGCTACTGATCATGATGGTGGTTGGGCTCTAACAGTGTTTACTACACCAATATACCACTGCCATCAAGTCAAATCACTACTTTTTATGACCTATCACTTTGAGTAATCTGTTAATCTCTGTGTAAAGATTTACATGTAATTAAATTTTCAAATGTGTGCTCTTCGATTGTACTGCTTATTTAATGAGGCGAAAAGTGAGTCCGTAAACCGGTTAACCACACTAAATGACTAACGAATGTACTCCCATCTGATCGTCCAAAGACGGTACCAAACTGCATTACAATCGAATATTTTATAAAACGTGTTTACTTGCTTATTCTTCTACAATTTGTAATGAATTTTTCCCTGTCAGTAATTTTAATAGCTATTACTGCAAAATACGAAAGTAACTGGTGTCAAGTGACTACGGCACCAACAACATTGTACCACAGCGGACATTCACTGATCCCTGAAATTCAGAGGTGCGACCAGGTGCCCGGGAGGAGTAAGCGACTCCTGAATGGTTAGCCACACCCGCCATGAATGCCTTTACATGTAGAAGAAACTAATGTAACTCAGCACTGTATATATTTAACTGAATGTGAACCAACACAGTGTGGAACGTGTAAATGCCACATAACATCAGGAAGAAAGTATAACAACACTTAAGTCAACTCTATTAAGTACTATTGCGTAACATACGCATTAATTTGACCTCAACAGAAATGTACACACTTATTACAAAGATTCATTTGCAATGTAATATAAAATAGTTATTTTATTACTATCAATATCATATTTATAAGTAACAAACTATGATATTCATAACTAGCAAGCTGTATAATCAATAGTTTACGACCCATAAACGTTAACACTGTAACAAATGTGGTTACTCTAGAACCATTGCATAGACGTGTCGAACACACAGAAGATACATATTTGTCATACAGCCAAGTTAAATATTCGTTTTCCTTTATTTAAACAACGAACAAATACCTAAATTTTAAATGTTTGTACAGATGTTGTTCCCGCCATTAATTTCAATTGCTATGAAGTAACATACACATTAATCTGACTTCAGCAGTAATACAGAACCCTTAACATTTGTTAATTGTTGACACTGTTGCTCTTTGTTGCTCGTAACTAGTGAACATAATTTTTATAAATACGATATTTCGAATAATTAATTGTAAATTTAATTTCAGCTCCAGTATTTATAGTGCAATATTTATTCGATGAAGCACAGATAACGGCTAACAATCTAATTGACCAATCACAGCTCATGATTTATAATGGGAATGATGCATTGTTTTCCAAAGGACAGTGGGAATATTTATATCGTCTAGGAGAGCAAGTGAGGCATACACTGAAGAATGTGTCGTAAGTTAAAAATCATTGAATACTATTTTGTAAATTTTTATGCCCCCGGATCAATAGATCGGGGGTATATATTTTTTTTCCTGCCTGTTTGTCTGTTTGTCTGTCAATTGTCAACTTTAATATTGGCTATAACTTTTGAACCATGAGGGATAGAGGGATATTTGACATGCCTATTCAACTAATGAAGCCCTTTCATATGATACCAAGGTCGATGACCTTTTGATCTTGCCAATGACCTTCACGCTCAAAGTAACTTTTTGAACTTGGGACTATAACTTTAGAATGTGAGGGATAGAGACTTCATATCTGACACGCAAACTCAACTAATGAAGGCCTTTCAATGACACCAAGGTCGATGACCTTTTGACCTTGACAATGACCTTCTCGTTTTGGACTTTGGTGCTGCCGGGGCATTAGTGTTTCACAAACACTCTTTGTTTCATTTCAACTTAAATAAAACAATCTAAAATAATTACATATCAATTGATATCATATTTATACTGTACAAACAAAAATATTTATCGTTAAAGTGCCATAAGAATGTTCACAGTTTTTCTATACAATGTGTATCTACATACAAAAGTCGCTGACAAAAATTACAATGCTGCATGACTCATATGACAAGATATTTTCAATAATCCATAAACAGCACTGTGGATTGTTTCAGTCTTTAATCTCCGTAATATGTGACGTCAGAAACTGTGCAAATGCTTCTTTTATTTTGGTTTTAATTTTGACTTTAACTTTTGCATTGTGACGTCATAGTAAAATAACGTTAAAAGTTGTACAAGAAGTTGGTTAGGAAGCCTTTATTTTACTCGGGGTTTCCCGTAAAATCGGGCAAATGGATATTTTTAGATAACTCTCAGAGAAATACTGAAGTACAAGGAGCAGTAATTTTTATGAATTTCATAATAATTCATTTAGGCTGGTAAGAAAATGTAAAATACCCCACCATTCTAATAGCACTTTAAGAAGCTATATTATTAATAGTTTAGGACCTTTTAAAGTTAACGCTGCAACTTATGTAACTGCTATAAAACCCATTTCATAGACTTGTCAGACAAACAGCAGATTCTTATTCATTTCTAACACTTAATTTTCTTCAACGTTTTCGACGGGTGTTGCATGCAACCAGGGGAAGCCTACTTCTCCCTGGCACATGGTCTCACCTCGATTTTATTGGGGTTCGCATTTGTATGAATATGACACTAAACACGATATTGTCCCTTTATTCCGTGGACTATGAGATATGATTTACCCTTCGGTACTTCTTCGATTTTACTTACATGTATTTCGGAGTTTCGGCATTTGATATATTTGGGGGTTTGTTTTGGTTTTTATTGAACAGATACAGCGCAAACAATGTCATTCATGTTCAAAATTTAAAAATACAAATTTCATTATCATCTACGCTACACAGACTAAACGACTAGATCATTTAACAAATATGTTATAATGTATCTTTACATTTCAGAGCGGTATTCGCTCCAGCATGTTTGTCGCATGAGCTGATTATAAGGAAGTAAGTTGGTATTATACAATAAGACATACGATGATAATGCAAAACCTTACCTATTGATAACTTAATAGTATTGATAACTTAAAAACACCTATTGATAACTTAACAGTATAATACACTCTTTCTGTCTCAGTCATTTCATTGATTTACACCCGTAATTGTATTATCAAATTACGTGATCATTACTTGATCATACACAGCTTATGTTATAAACGTAAACAGACCTTTGCAGGACATGTAACATGGCTGCTTATACCACGTTTTCAGAGTTGGTCGGAGCGATAGCAAAAGTTCCTTGATTATACCAGACATCAATAAAACAGGGATTGAGAATTAAATTTTCATTCATGTGCCTTTGACATACCCTATGATTTCGTAGAAGTTTTTGTCAACCCTCGCAAATGAGTTCATAGATCTTGCTCAAAACAGTCGTGAGTTGTTTAAGTATGCATTTATATTCCAATGCCTTATATTCTATTTCTCTTGTCCCTCTAGAGACTGGCATTCTGTCGCTGTCAATGGTGTCACAATAGCTCAGTCTATTTATTGCTGGGAAAATAGCTTCGGCAGAGAAAAGTGCTTGACGACAACTGACTACAAAGGAAACAGGTAATAAAATTTTACTGTGCATTTTATGATAATTGATATTGCAGAGATTTCAGTTCTGATACAACCACAACACTCACCAAAGGCAAATCAAAAAGGAAAACCTACCTGTATAATGTTACAAATTTATTGGATTACAAAGAACCCTCTGTAACGGTTGAATGAAATACAGTAAAGTGGTGTAGTTAACAGATTAATGGCCCCTACATTATCACTTACCGTGAAATCACTGTTGTCAAATAGAGATTGATCTAAAACTTTGATATATAAACTCTTAGAAAAGACTATGTACTTCCAATACAGAAAGTATAAAAACAAATTATTTAGCTCAAGCTTTCCTGCTGCAAGAGAAATAACATTAAACTGATTAAAATTAATTTCTATCAAATTCATGACAATTTCCATGCATGAGTGAAAATAGATTTGATTCTTCTTGTTTCTTTTTTGGTCACATGGAAACCGCCAGAAGCAGTAAGGCCACGTCTTTTTTGACACAGGACCTCGGTTCATAATGTCTCATCCAAAAGACAGGACACCGATGAACCTGTGGTGGTGACTCGAGCCAAGTAATTTTCTGTCATGAGTCAATCTCACTACCAATCGAGCTACGTCGGCTTCTTTACTAAATATGACAATTTCCACTCCTGACTACAAGACGTACTTGTTTGTAATAAAACAAAGACAAGACATATACTTAGGTCGGCTTTTTCATGGATATACTATTATTTATTAATACATTCATATTATTTATATATGAATTGTCTTTTATACTCTGAGTCAGTAACGGCCAATGAGTTGACTACGAAAATGTGATGTAATCAAATGAAGCATATGGCATACAATAAATGTTTCTGTATATCGTAAAGTATAAGTTTGGTATTTTTCAGTATTCAGTTGGTTCGTCCATATGGTGACGCACCAATTCAGAACAATTCCTCTAGTAAACCTCCAAAGTCCAAGAAAAATAAAAAGAGACGAAAGAAGAAAAAACGGAAAAATAGAAGACGGAAGAAGAACAGGAATAGAAGACGAAAGAAGAATAGAAAAAACAAAAAGAAGAAAGGAAAGAGGAGGAAAAATAAAAAGAAAAATCGAAGTAAGAATTAAATAACCAGTGTATTTAGTTTGCAAAGATTATGTTTAACACAACTGGATGTGAAAATAAAATCCTCGTTAATTATACGGTGTCTTAACATAAAACATAAAATGTGTATTACTTCTCGCCAGAATTATGTCTCATAAATATAAATCGTAATTGATGAACAGTAACAAGTTTGATAATGGACAAGAAGGCTGACTTGTTCGTAACAATTGTTAGTTTGTACAACAGCCAAAATCTTTCAGAATCTTCACTTAAATCAGTAATATTATTTTGCCAAAATGTTCACTCTGGGTTGATTTTATTATACATAAGAATTAATTCGTGTAATATTAATAAAGAGAAAACGTAATTAATATACATGCATATTTTGCATTTCAGAACAAAGAAAGAGAACTCGTTCTCAAAGATCTGCACGCAATACAAGTAGTTGCAGTCATCACGTAATAGAGTTATGCCCTCTACCTCAATGGTGTAATAACTTTTGTCCAGCATTCAGAAATAGATTCACGGGGAAAGAAATTGACTTTTTCAAGTTATTTGCCATCTCAGGGATTGATACCGAGAACATAGCACAACTTTTGAATGTAGATAAATCCACAGTGAGAGCCATGAACGCAGATACTATCTCTGAACTCCTATTGGATACCTTCAGACACAAAACTAAGAGAACAATGTAGAAAAGTTCCGTGGCTGAGTGAATGATATAGTGCAGGTTATCCCTCGTAATTTTTAATATCAGTGTTAAAAGAGTTGATTTAAAAGGTGTATGAACAAACCTTGCCATGTAATCAAGTATTTGAAGAGAACTGCGGCTTTAAAAAAAAATAAAAAGAGAAGAGTACTAAGAAGGATAAGCCACACAGTGAAGGGGAACAATGTGAAGAGGGACTCATACGAGCCTCATTGTCGTGCAATGTTAAATGTTGTCAACATTAGGGAGTTTCTGGTTCTATGAATATTATACCTCAATGTTTCACTCTTATCACTTGCGTAATTAAATAATTAAAAGATAAAATTAAGATTAACGTAAGTCAATGATAATGGCAGTTTCTGTTTGTACATATTTTTAGGGTAGCATGCATTTTTTATTTAATATTTAATTTTCTATGATTTTCTTACATTGTGCCGATTAATGTTACGCACTGAAATTTATTTCTTTCACATTCTGAACTAACATGTGCTAATGGTAGTGATACATCTTATTTGCCTTTAGGGTACCTCACAACTATAAACATTATCATATTCAAAACATAGTTTTGTAGATGTACAACCTAAACCATGGATGAATGAAATATAAATTTAAGCCCTACTTCTATATAATAAACTAACTTCTGATGCAATACCGCGATATTTTATTTCTAGTATGTATCCTGTCATTTGTTTGTTTTGAGCATTTATGACGGGTGTAGTTATTCATGTAGGAGACGCTCACATTTCGTCTCTCATTTTCAAATGTCAATGAGTGTACTACGTGTACAGGTGAATGGTTCACAGTAATATATAACGTCAGTTGTACTGGTGTTTTCATTAAATGTTGGATAGCTTATCACAGAAATGAGTGCTATGTGAACCTTTTTCACTTTACTGATATTCACGTTGGATTACTTGTAGCATCGGGTGATGCTCAGGTTTCGTTTTTATTTCTTGTCAGGGTTTACCACGTGTCCGTTTTCATCCGTTGTTGCCGGTTTTGTATCTTCTCCACTATGACATTTTATAGATATAACTTGAACTATTTCGTGTCTATTCATGTAACATATGTTGCAAATCAGTAAAAGATCAGTTAATAAATACAATATAATAAACTTTTATTTCATGTTATCGTGATTCAATCTGAAAACAACTGAAATTTATCTCTATAAGGCATAAAGATATGGTAATATTAATCTCAAATAAGACAAATAAACGGTATAATTAATACATAATTATACCGAAATGCAAATCATAATGATTACATAAATACAATGAGCAAAAATTGACAGATAATTGTTTTCTTATTGAGTTAATGAACATATTATTATAAACGATATTACATACGGTTTGTATTGACACTTTTCTTTGCACAAATATTCATTAATAAATGTTGGTATTTAAACCATTACATGCATGCATGGACTGTATTTTAATTTCTACTTTGTATTACAATCGTACTCAGTTTTTTAGAAGTCTCATTACGTTATCACGGGTAATTATCATACTCTTATACTTCTCTGGGTAATTATTTCACAACTATACTTCTCTTGGTAATTATCTTACTACTATACTTCTCTGGGGAATTATCTCACTACTATACTTCTCTGGGGAATTATCTCACTACTATACTTCTCTTGGTAATAATCTTACTACTATACTTCTCTGGGTAATTATCTCACTACTATACGTCTCTGGGGAATTATCTCACTACTATACTTCTCTTGGTAATTATCTCACTACTATAGTTCTCTGGGTAATTATCTCACTACTATACTTATCTTGGTAATTATCTCATTACTATAATTCTCTGGGTAGTTATCTCACTGCTATACTTCCATGGGTAATTATCCCACTACTATACTTCTCTGGGTAATTATCTCACTACTATACTTCTCTGGGGATTATCTCACTACTATACTTCTCTGGGTAATTATCTCACTTCTATACTTCCATGGGTAATTATCCCAGTACTATACTTCTGTGGGTAATTATCTTACTACTATACTTCTCTGAGAAATTATTTTACAACTATACTTATATGGGGAATTATCTCACTACTATACTTCTCTGGGTACTGGGTTATACTTCTGTGGGTAATTATTTTACTTTTTGGGGACTTAAAATATAAAAGTTTATACGCCGTTGCATAGCTTTACTATCAAATACGTTTTAATTAACAAACAGTTATTTGACCTTCGAAAATAAATTTTTGAAGTGCATAAGTATGTCATATGTCATCATCGAATTATTTGCATCGATTCTGTGTGATCAGGGATAAATATCTTATGTTATTTCTTTGGGACGTAAATACGAAAATTGTTTTAGCTATTGTGCAGCTGTGCGATTAAACGCTTTTTAAGAGGGAAAAGGAAAGGTATAGGACTTAGCTGTACGGCAGAAGTCACCAAGGAGATGTACAATTAAAGTACAATAATAAGTAATGAAATACATGCAATGCCATTACAAAAATATTGATTGTACGACAGATGCGATACCGACTTAAGACGGTCAATTGAGTAACAAAAGATACTCAATTAGTTTGGTTAACTGGTTTACGGGCCCACTTTAAGAAACAAATTATCATTTGACTGTTACGAAAATTATTTTTTGAAGTACATAAGTACCTAAATTTGCCATAATCGAAATAAATATCATAGATTCTGTGTGGTTATCGAGTTTTCTGACATTATAAGCTCCATGTTAATTTTAAAGAGAACAACTCAGCTACCTCCATTTGGACATTCACCATTTTTATGCCGAATGTTAATTTGGTATTATATGTATATTATTAGCAGGATTTGTTTATTCTTGTGTTTTCCATTAATTTTCAATGAAATAAGAGATTTCCGCCTTTTCTGTAATGAAATCTATCAGTAAACCATTGAGGTAACTTACATATTACATATATTAACATAAAAATATACACAAAAAGAGATCCACTTTTTAACATTTAAATATTAAGATATTATTTTCGAAATGATGTTTTAATTTGTAATAATTATACGTTTATCTTTTTAAATAAAGTTTTTATTTTGTTCGTCTAATGTAGAATCAAACACACAAGAAGGTTTTCTTTTATGTTTTAAAGAACTCTGAATGATGTTAATATCTGTATTGCTCTGTATAAATTTTGCTTTGTAAATATGTTTGTATAGATTTAAAGACCTTAATGTTGAAATAAATTAGTTGTGAAATTCAATTTTTGACATTCGTTTCTAAACTAGTTTATTAGTATATATATGTATTATGATAAATTTAGGGAATTCATATTAATTATATATACATATGTATGTATGTATATTATGAAATATAACACTCAGAAATATGTCTTAAAACAGTTGGAGATGGTTTGTTGGTGTTTTTCAATCCTTCATTCATATTTCTTAAAGATCATCGCTTCATATTGGAACTGAATCGGGATAGCCAACATTTCAAACCAAGTCCTGAGCACCTTCACCATGCCTTCCCTAGTTTTCTCTGTACTGTGGCGGGAATAATGTTCCATACTGCATATAGATCATCTGCTATATAAATCAAAGTGAAATATTGAACAATGTTAAATGAAATGAACCATTTTCAACATTATGCACTATACACACACTTTAGCTCTAAAACCTCGTCAATGGTGATTTTCAAGAAAATAGTGAGAATACCTAGCATTTAAAAACAGTAGCCCAGATACTCAGTTACCAATAGGTTTTAAAGTGACTAATGAATAGTTCTGATGGACTATTACCTAATTAGGCCAAAGAAACGAATCACAACTAGTCAGGTTTGACAAGTAAATACCGCCATCCTTAAAATGAAGCGACCTGTTACCGTTTGTGGTTGTATTCCTAATTTTAACTGATAGCTGTCAGTGGATAGGTTGATTAGCAGATGTTTTTATTCTATACTCATCCGTGAAATGTGATACCATTCTTCTATCTTATGAATAATTAAAGGGGTACCACTTCTATCCCTTGACGGAGAAGAGGCCGGAATTAAGTCTTGCATCATTATCCAGATCGAAGTCTTCTCCCTACATTGGATAAAGGTAAAAAGACCATTAAAATTTGGCGAACACCTATAATGAGTATACTTTGGAAATATAAGAAATGAGATGTGTGTCGCTGATAGTTTTCACATATTTGATGATTTTTTTTCAACTTATAATATGATATGAAATAAATGGACTACACGACGGTTGATGCTAACAAGCAGGAAATGTTTACTCTTCCATTGCACCTGATCTTAGTTGCTTTTGGAGCTTATATGCTTGTTGTTTTAATTCAAAATATAATTTAATAGCGCATTTTGTGCTATACAGAAGTCTACAAATTATCGCGATGGGCTATTTGCTATTTTGTATCGGCAGATCTAAAACAAGTATATTGAACACTCCGTACCAGGTATAATTTAATGAGGTACAACTCAAGAATCAATATATAAAAATGTATTTCTCATATATATATCAATACATGTAGTTTAATTGACAGTACTCATTAAATCACATCCAATAAATTAATAATTCAGATAACTAAAATGAAAAATTTTCTGCTCCTCAAAAGTAATTAATTACAAAAATGTTTTGTGATCGATATGGTTATAAAGTATGAATAGTATAATTTAGTGAGTTTGAGCAAAAAAGGGACCTTCTAGTTGACAAATTGTAAGGCAGTTGAAAAGGAATTCATAAAAACACAATGTTTTATCTCTTAGTGATACATGTTTTGTTATCAGTTTCAATATCAGCATTGGACATGGATATTGTTAGCCAAAAATACTTAAGTGCAGAATGGTTTGATTATCTGCGAAATATTGGTTTCCAGATGTGCGCTTCGGAATGTGAAAAGAAAGAATTCTGTCAATCTTTTAACTACTTTATGGATAATTTTGAGTGCAGACTTTTAAATATTTCTGTTGAGGACTCAAATTTATTACAATCAAATCCACAAAGGATGTATGTTCGCCTAAGATCGGTATGTATCTGTCACAGTTAGAAATATATATAGGAGTACAGGTACAGGAGACGTTTACACTCCCCGGGCACCTGGTCTCACCTCGGAATTTTTCAGTATTTCGGGGTTCACAACAGTTTCTTTTTGAAAATTACACGATTTTGGACTTTGAGAATAACTAACGGTTTGGTACTTCTTCGATATATATATATATATATGAATGACCACATAATACACATCACTCTTAATGATGTAGTGATTATTTTTCCAAGTGTGTGCGTTGGCGAGGAGTTGAATTTACATAGGTCACATTAATTCAACTTTTCTGAAAACTGTCAAACTAAACCGTGTGTGCAGATTTGATACATGACACACTAGTTATCTGGAGTTTCCCTGCCAATATGTTCCCTCTTAAAACTTTGATGACTGAAAAACAAAATTGTCGGAGAAATCTGCATATTAATGAGGAAATATGTTCCAAACATTCGCGATGTTCATTCCTTATGCTCGTACGTTTCATGTATTTAAGGAAATGAAGCTTTCAGATAATTTGAACGCGAAATTGAAACACCCAAAGCAGAACCATTGTCATGCAGTTTGATAATAGAATCGTCTGTGTGTAAAACTAAAGAGTGAAACTGAGATATTAAGCCGTAATAGCATGGTAAAATCAGTTTTGGACTTTGACATCTATTACATTACTTCTACTTAGCAATAAAAAAGTCATATCACCAAGTAATATTTAAATCAGTATTTTATTACGGGATTATAAAGGTACTAGGTTTAATATGTAAAAGGTTGAATAAATATGAAATCCGTGTATCTCTCAGTTATTCAATATATTGTAGACTTACAAAAAAATTTCATTAGTAATCAATGCGTGTTTATTAGTTATGGACCCAATAAAAACAATATTGTAATGTAAGGGTCACTTCGTTCAGAATATATATCCATCACCGAGTTTTCGAGTGGTATTCAAATGTTTTTCTGATGAAATATATACAAAAAGTGACACATGAGAAAAGGTAATTTACTACTGAATAAATTAAGATCTGGCATCTCAAAATAATTTGAAAAAATCAAAAATATCCCCAGAAACGATAATGAACCCTTTTGAGGCAAAACATTATCTTCACTCATTTTTATTGTTTTCCCGTGCATTATCTTATTCACTCAGGTGTAATTGTTGAGGGTGTTAAATACAATAAGGTAGTAACGAAGTTATGTGCTTGAGTTATGTGCAGGAGGTCCTGGATTCTACTCGCGCCAATGACTGGATGTCATGTTTTTCAGATGAGACAGTAAAATCCGAGTTCAAAATTTCTGTGCATTTGCATCAAACAGATGTCGTCGCCATATACGTGCAATAAGCTTGGTGTGACAAAGGACAAGGAACAAACAGATTTTCTAGTGCACACATAAAATTTTGTCCCCATTAGCTGTCATAATATAGATAAATTATGAAGAAAACAAAGGGTGTCATGTCACTATAATACGCATTATGGTGGACATGGACCTCTGGAAACCAAAAGTGGAACCTGGTGTTTGTGATGAGTAAGCGTCTAAAATATGATATCGACGCCACAGGTATGTTTCAACACTGCGCAAAGAAGATAATTGGGGAAAAAATTGATAGAAAATGTCAAAGCCACACAACACAAGAACAAGTATACTGATAGCTTTATGCAGTCAAAAGAAATAATGAAGGAGAAACGCAAACAAATGATAGAAGAATAGATTTCAATAAGGTTAAATCAAGATTCTGCTTAATAAATACACAAAAGTATGTCTGGAAAAGTAACTCCTATTACAATGTTTGAAATGTGTTGGAAATAGACCATCGTATATAATGTACATTATGTTATATGTTTCAGTTCTTTTTAATTTTCAGAGATCTACCCCCTGCAACAACTGCACAACAAACGACTCGTGTATTAAGTTTACATCCGCAGCTGGAACCTGTATTGCCACTAGTAAGTACAGTAAAAACAGTAGTGGACATAGTGCAGAACAGTAAGAATTGCATCCGTCATCGTGTAACGAGGCAAAACGGCCTCTTGTATCCATATTGGTTACTCAATTGTTGTCTGGCACTAGTCAATACTGGCGCTTACACGATACAGTCCGTGAAGAATGAATGACGATAACGTAACTTTGGTCCAATGAAAATGGAGAATAGAAAAGTGCGGGAAATATGATTACTGAACTATTACCGATGGAATAGTCTTTTGACTATTGACTGGGTATAGACAGAAGATAGGATCTTGGATAAAATAGCAAAACATATTTTCTATTTTTATATAGAGAAAATATACTGAAGTATTATAATATACTTTGACGAAGAGCCAAAGTCGTGAATACAAATGGTATTTAAGAAAAATATAAAACATGTTAATGTCGACCGAAATGCCGAAGAGAACTTTCTAATTTATGTCAATTTAAAAATTGGTAGATCTTTAAATATGTCTTCACTTCTTAAATTCTAATCTCATTTCTGTGTTATCACATTTGATCCACAAATTTTGTATGTTAAATTTCTGTGTCCATATCTGTTATTACACTGATGGATGTTCACGCAATGTGGAGCCTATAAAAAGTTTTCTTCCGAAGGGACTAGTCTTGTTATCATAGCCCCGTTGTAGTGTTTTATGCAATTTCTATACAATGCTGTATACTATATGATTTAAACCCTCATGGCGGGAGAAATTAACCAAGAATGAAACGCTTAATTTCAGGGCTTCTGTTTTCAACTCTGATTTGCAGGAATTAATGAATGTGCATCATGGAATGTTGTAGTGACTGCACCAGTTACGTAGTAAAGATTCTTTTCGGTTATTTATAATAAATATAGAACATTTATACCTTTTAATTTTGTGCACCAGATGCGCATTTCGACAACTTATGTCTCTTCAGTGATGCTAGTGGACGAATATTTCGAATTCTCAATTTATAAATATTTGAAGTGCAGTGTTGAAACCAATATGACCGAAAAGCGAACCAAAGAACCTATCTAAGGACAGAGCTATGCATGAGAGAGATACTCCTTAGTATTAGAGTGATTTACTAAATTTGTTGACTGAAAATTTGAAGTATATATTTTTCATGTCATTACAAAAGCACTGAAAACTAGACTTATAATGCCCTCGAGGACTATCAGTTCACAAGCAGTGACATCGGCCTAGTGGTTATAATAAATAGAGAACATATATACCTTTCAATTGTGTGCCCCCTATGCGCATTTCAACAACTTATGTCTCTTCAGTGATGCTCGTGGCTGAATGATTGGAATTAGCAGTGTTGAAACCAAAATGACCGAAAAATGCTTTCTTATATTACTTTGTAGTAAATGGCGGCTGGTCAGAATGGGGAATGTACGGTTCCTGCTCGAAAACTTGCGGTGAGGGAGAGAAAGTGAGGTATCGTAATTGTGTCAGACCTGTGCCACATAATGGAGGCTTGCCTTGCTCTCATTTAAATTATTCGACGCAACCATGCAACGCTAAAAAATGTTCACGTATGTTCACCTTACATCATTTCTGTAATATATAAATTACGAATATTAAGTAATAATTCGTATATGTGAAATATTTCAAAAGAACTCTTGAAATGATATACAATATATCATTTTCTCTCATAAAATGCAGAAATTAATCGTTCTTACATAGGTGCATCTATATATGTATGGAAAACAACCATATAATAAACAATTAAACATATTTTTTAAATTCCACTTCTCTTCGTATTTAATTGTGTCTTATACTTACTCTTGCAATCATTGAACACCTCCTGAAATTATCACAGAGCTGCAATTGTTTTAAAACCTGTCAAAAATTCGGTTGTTATCCAGCCAACAGTAGATATTTCAGTATGACATTGATGAACTTAGCAATATTTGTACCTAATGTTTAAGACAAAAAGGCATATCAGTGAGTGTTTGTGTTCATCAGGGAATGCGAATTACTTTTCCTTTGCACATGATCCCGTACCTAATTTTTCAAAAGATCTGAGATAACGCTGTGTTTCCTATTTTGTATTGTTACTAAAGATATTGTTTTAGTTAACATTTTGGTATTTTAATATGTTGTCTCATACCAATCATACTATTGGCCTATTATACTGTATAAATGCACTTATACTCTATTTTGTTTAGATTGTAACAATATTAGGAATTTAGTGTCAGAAGGAGAAGTGACAATGTCATCCATTTACTTGAGTGAATACATGCTAGATAGCGATTCTGCCTGGGCACCAAATTCGTCATCGTTTTCAGATATGTCAGAAGAATGGATTAAAGTAAGCTGGTATCTGATACATACTAATATATACTTACATACATTTCTTCTGTATCGTCAAGTTTCATTGGCTCAGACTTAAATGGCCAGATTCACATCATCACGGTTTACTATTTTTAACCCGCCCTAGCCGCTTGTGTTACTATAACGTTATCGATTTTGCCCTATTGAATTAAAGTCATTCAAGAAAACAATTCTAAAATTTCAAGTAATCAAATACCCGATATTATCATAATAAGTGTCCATTTATAATATCTAAATATAAATACTTGTGTAAACAGTGAATAAGAATGGAGATCGACATACAGTGTTTATTGGTCTTTATAGTAGTTTACGGTGGTTATACTGCGTAGCCGAAGAAAACTCTATTTCCAAGAATAAACCTGTGGAAAGCAGTCAAACACTATACATTTATCTCCTTAATATAAACTAGAAAATTCAGGCAGAAAACTTTCAAATTTAAAGTCTTCTGGGATCACAAAATGTTTGGATTACACGGATAATGAAAGCTCATTTTGCGATTAGTAATTTACATTTGCATGAGGTATGAGCAGTGCTTCTTGTTAATTCATTACAATATAAGCTCTTTTTGGTATTAGTTTTATTTTTTGAGTGAAGTTGTAATTTCAATATTTATTTTTAGTGACAGTTGTCCGACATTACATATCCCGAGTGGCAATTGATATTTGTGTAAAGTATGATCATTGGCTATTGATAAATCATTAAAATATAAACCCTGTTTAATATTTTAATTCTCTTTTCTGAGTGACCGTGACTTGCATAACTATTCTAGAAATACCTTGGTTCGAAAATTCGTATTTGGATGGTATGATAATTGAATGTAATTTGATTAAATTTTGGTGACTGCTTTAGGAGATATAAGATCGGATGAAAGGACGGACGGACAGGCAGATGGACATTCATCCAGGCAGACCATATGCTTCCCTGAATTTTTTCAGGGAACATGAAAAAGACAAAAAGTATAAGGGATTCAATGTATTGACATTCATATTAACATTAACATTCATATGTTATTACAATTGTCATTCCGATACATATATGCCATAGGAGTCGCTATACATCACTGTGTTGCTTTTCTATTTGTCTTCCTTTTTTACCTTGTAACCTATATTTTCCTCGGTCTAATTAGACCAAGAGTTCTTAGATTGTGCTAAAAAGATTTATCTAGAGAATCTTCTTATTTCAATATACAGATATGTGTATCTTTATTCAGTGCTTAAGTAAGCATCATTCAAAATTATGGGCATGCAAACCTATAATATAACCTCTTCATACAATCATCTAAAACAGAGATATTTTATCACGTCAGGTGTGTAACCAGACTAACGACAAGAATCAAAATTTTATGCACTTTACTCCAAATGAAAATTCTATTTCCGAATCACATTCTAGGATTGCAGGAGCGTACGGCGGATTATTCTTCCTTGCCATCACTGGGGCTTTGCTCTCGATATTTTGATTTCTACCCTTTAAAGTGCACCAACAACGTGGGGTAACTGGATATGTTCCTGCAGAGTGTCAAATTTGAACATTTTGAATTTTTAACTACATTAGTCTGGAATGAAAGCATTACATACATGTGATAGGAGAAAAATGACATCTAGCCATTCTGAATGATCTCGTCAATAACTCTTTAATCGTCTTGTTAACACCTTATGATCATTTATATGTGTTTATTTTATAGGTAACATTTCCATCTGTGCGCTATATTAGAAGCATTGTGACACAAGGTCGTGCAAATTACAGTGAGTGGGTAACGTCGTATGATGTATATACCTTAGATGCCGATATTGATAAGTGGATCCATGTCGGAGTGAGTATAATCCAGCACAGTAAAAATATTCAAATAATTTGAAACGCCACACTGCCTACTTTATTTATATATTGTTTTCATGATGAATGAAGCCATGTTCCCTGAATCAGCCAACCCTCACCAAGTAAACTTGATATCCATCTCTATTGCACCAAAAGAGGCTATAATCCTGTTCATGGCACAATGTGTAAGCCAAACTCCAGCTGTATTCAATATTTATGAAACATCTAATATATAATACTGTACAGCAGACAAAGTAAAACATACTTCACCAACAGTCTAAAGATGTGCTGTCTGACATTAACATGTTGATAAAGTAATTTACGCTGATATTACAGTACATAAAATATTTCGATTACATACCTGGTGCATAACTCATCTGGTGAGGGATTTTTACGTGCCAACATTTATATTGACACTGGGTCTCGGTTAGATTGTCTCATTCAGACTCATGACGGTAGAAGGTAAATCATGGTAAATGATTTCAGAAAAAAAAAAAACATCAAACATCAAACATCAAACAGCAAGAAACGAAGCCGAAGTCCAGTGATATATCCCTCAACAAACCTGTGTCTTAAATATTTCAAGAATTTAAAGTACTAAAGATAGTTCTTACTTTTACGTGATATTTACTAGCATTGTTAACTACCTAATTTATTTCACTGTGCAAGGTTATTATTTTCGACAGTGGTGCACAGCATTTAATGTTGTAGTTTACTTGTTAGTACTAAGTCTGAATTTCTGTCTTGTGGACCTTACATGTCCGAGGATATTCGCAGAATTAGCACTTAATAATGCACAAGATTCGTAGGTGCAGAGCTGTTAATTTACCAGGCTGTCCGGTCCACCAAACTTGTACGTCCAAAATGGGATTTATTCAGTATTTCTTACTTTGTCGCCAAAACCCTGATACATACATATGTATCATTTTGCGCACAAATTAATACTACAGTTTTTACCGAAGAAACTACAAATAAAAGTACCATAACAAATTTCAAAGATAGGGAAATTAATATAGCCAAGAATGATAATTTGTAGGAGAAATAATTACAAAATATCATCTCTCTCAGAAACGACGATAGATCTCTTCACACTTTCATCATAATAGAGAAAACTGAAGACATCTGACAAAGCTATATGACAAAAATCACCAAGGACATGCACACAAAACATGACAATAGTAGAATATACATGGAAAAACGACATTACAAAAATATTAGATTGTGCTGCGGTTACGATACCGACTTAGGACGGTCAATTTAAGTAACAAACGTCATTCAATTGGTGTGGTTTACCAGTTTACGGGCGTCCACCTTCTCACTCATTGCAAAAGCAGCACAATCAAAGGGTAGACATTTAAAAATTTATAAATAATCCTCCATATAGAGAACAAGGATCAACAGGTAAAAAATTACGGCAAAACTTTTCATTCTTATCTAAATTTTATTTTTGTCATATTTGGCTCTGTTGAATTTTACTATATAACCTATTCAAGTAGAAGTGTGGCTAGATTTACATTTGATTTGTATTTTAGGTACGACGTAGTTGTACCGATTATCTAGAAAGGTTTCAATGATCATGTCCTCATAAAAATTAACACTGTTGCGATTTTTCGGGTGCACAGACTTAGTGGCCCGACGGTAAATATCAACATTATACCATAAATTCTTATGTAAGAATTTAAGCTCCTGTTTACAAGTGTTATTTCGTATTTTACTTTTACAAAAACTGATATTTTATCTTAATAAATTCTTTCATATCACGTACAGTGGAATGCTGATCAAGTCCGACCTGTTCATCTTGGTTTTTTTTCTATTTTATTCACAGAAATTTAAAGGGAACAAAGACAGCTCTACTAAAGTGTACCGAATACTCTCTACTGAAATTTTGTCGAAGGGCATAAGGATTAATCCAAAGACAGCTTATGGATATCCTAGTTTACGTTTTGACGTCAGAGGTTGTGTTCCCAGTGCCACATAGGGAATGGCAATAAGTGCTTGTACCTATTAAAAGATGTATAAACAACAATCAAGCATACATAAAGACATACACACTATTATGTGTCTACAAAATTGAATGTTGTACTTTACAGTGTAAAATTGTCCTCTGTGAAACAAATTTATCATAATTAATAAATATTGGATAATACTCTTTAAATGATTTTTTTTTCTGTCATATTCAATTAAATATATTAGAAAGGAGAATATGTATAGGAATAAAAGAATGACATATTCAGCCAGAATAGCACGGTTAACGTTACATTATTATTACAACCGTATGACTATTAGCGCTTTCAGTCATTCCTTGGTTTCCATGCAATTAGCTAAATGTACATACTGTAATGAAATAAGGCATCGTTAACCCTGTTTTCCAACTACATTTTTCAAAAATATATATCTAATATATATTCAAGCACAAGAAGTTTCTACGACACCAAAATAACTACATCATCGAGGCGATTTTCATCAGGATACAAACTGAGGAACAAAGACAACTTCAAAACGTTATATCCAAATCACTGAACTATGGTAAATATTTACATGATTCAGAGCTACATAATTATGTGCTGTTACATAAGATTTCTTATTTGAAGATCTAAGTAAAGATTTGAGATACCGATTTGATTTCCACAACTCGAAGTCCAAACAACATGACAATACATGTATATGTATAAAAATATAACACAAGCAATCACTGACCCTGTTAAAACAGGTGAATCAGGTGTCATAAGGAAGTAAGCATCCCCTGTCGACTGGTCACACCGGCCGTGATGCCGAACATGTACGCTAAATGGTATTATTCCCAGTCACAGTAGAAGGTGACGGCACAGTCGTAGTCACAAGCGGTATATATCATGATCAGTACAAATAATACTGTAATGGTAGATGGTCTAACTACTATGAAAATAAGGCAGTTAACAATTCAGACAATAATCTATCATTTGAGTAAATAAGGTCTTTATAACGACCGTAAAATTTGCGTAATGTTGATTTAAGGCGTGATATGTCATATCCTTGTGATAGTAACTGTTCTCTCAGTAGTTTGCCTCGATAAATACAAGAACGATACTCAGAAGACGCTCGAGCATACCCAATCATGTGAGACACACAAACACAATACGCAGGTGATAAAAGAATGTTACTCCTTTTATATGGAAAGTTAAAAATGAGAAAATTAAAGACATCGCGTTTGTCATAAATTGAAGTAGTAAGTTTACTATCTCGGTCAATATTAAGTAGAAGATCTTAATATGAAACAAATTAATTGGAAACTATATACATATATATATATATTTGGATATATTGCATGAATGTATCAGAGTTCTTGCTATTTATAGATAGTACATCATCAATATGAATGTAAAATTAAAGGACAATGCCAATAGCTTCTTATTCTGGCTTACAAGATTTTGTGTGAAGTCAGTTTCATATGAATAAAGGAACAATTCTCTAACAAAGGAGCACAGTTTGTGGCTATAAGGATTCCTATAATCTGCTGGAAGACCTGGTCACCGAATACAAAATATAACGTGTCAGTCAGAAAGTCCAGTATGTTTTATGTCATCTTCAGGGTACTTGAATTAAGATTCAGAGTGGTTTCTCACAAACTATGTGTCTTGATATCCTAACAAAATATATTTAAATCCTTTCTGGTGACAATATTAAAGAGTCTGTTTTTCAATTTATCATGAGGTATAAGGGTATAAAGTATAAATCGTATGCCTTTAACAGTGGACAGATTTTAAGCTTTCCAAAAATTATTATATCAGATTACGTCTGAAGTTTCAATAACAATGGACGCAGTTCTATAGTTGGATTATATCTATAAATGATGTATTATTGGAAAGAGAAATAAACCAATCGATGGTGGTATAGGAGTCTGTGTCAACGAGGGAATTAATCAACACGATTAATGAAAGGGCGAAAACAATGTCAACTGGATATGTAACTAGTAAATCAAAAGTTTTCTCAATAAACACAAAAAATACTTAAAATTCATAATGTTGTTCTCTTTTGCTTTTGATTTTATGTTCTCTGTAAACAACCATGTAAATTCTTGACGTTCCACACTGTTTTTGTTTTATATGATAAGTGAAATTTCAATGTAATTTCTTTCTCAAATTGTTAAAGTGTTAGTTCTATGTCGCTATGTTTTTTTTTAACAAAAATAATAAATAACACAGACAATAAATGAATATAACGTTAAAATAAGTCAGTGACTGTATATATAATGAATAAACATAATAAATCGATGAGTATTTTATTGTTTCTAATAAGTTTCTGGCTACCTTACTGTAATAAGAGCAGCAATTTCTCTCCCACACACCAAAGAATGAGCGAGCAATGGTAAAAGATTAAGTAGGAAATTTCGGAATGTTGTCACAGTAATAATGAACATAAAGTAATTGGTGATATGTGACATTGACATCCATAACAGTACATCAAGATAAACTACAACCAGGTGCCCGGATGGAGTAAGCCTCTCCTGTTTGGCTGGTCAAAAGAACCAGAAATTCACCGCTGTTTCAAAGTTTGCTCGGCCTTAGGGCCACTAATAAGCGTTTATAGCCTAAATATGAATAAACTCACATAATACATTCCATTAAGTGTATTGTGAAATGTACTTTTGAGGTCTCATGAC
Organism: Pteria penguin; assembly: GCA_035048485.1. NCBI lineage: Eukaryota > Metazoa > Mollusca > Bivalvia > Pterioida > Pteriidae > Pteria > Pteria penguin. The sequence goes on along the minus strand of CM068581.1, from coordinate 62,973,903 downwards.
AATTGATCGAAAAGAAACTTGAATACTTTGAAGTGATTTGATACAAGAAGCAATTATTACATGGTCGTGCTCAACAGTATTTAAGTCTGTAAATGTAAATTGGAACACCAAAAATAATTATGAAAGATCAATACATATTAAACAATATATAACATAATTGAAATCATTTTTAACGATACACTTCGCCTTTTAAAGTACATATTTTCAGCGATGGAACAAAATCTATATCCTGATTTGTTTCTCCAGGCGCTATTATCGCGTTATGTTGTTTGTGTGAATGCAATTGCATTTATATGTTTTCAAACTCAGTAATAAAGTCTATATTAACCTCGAAACTAAATATATATTATTTCTCTTCAATTTCCCACCACAAAATTAAAAATAAACAGTAATTTGTATTGTATGTTGCAGTAGGTCACCTTATTTAGCACCATGGTGACGACAGTTACTTCATTGTGCCAATATTTAAACCTATCCAACTAAAGCAACCATATATTGCGTTGTCTCATCCGATAGACAAATCAGTGTCTACATTTCGTTGGACCTCGAGTAAAGGTCCCGGGTGAAGCAACCTCTGAGCTACATAGGTGTCCCTATGAATAACTGAAAAATGTAAGGGACAAAAATAAAAATAAGTTGAGGTCAAATATTTCAAACTCTAGGTGATTATTCAATCTGAAAAAGGATTCAAAAATTAATTGGTTAATTCTTTTTGAAGCTATATATATCTATTAAATACAAAATATTCATATGCACTGAGCACCACTCCAGGTTACTCCCATCCCATACACACGTACTTATCATATTTCTTTCCTACTTCCGAATCTAGAAATTCTATCAACATTTCAGCACGAATGAGGATTCCTCTAATTCGACAATATTCCCTTCCCTAAAAAGTTCGAGAAGCAAAACCTGTACATTTTTAAAAGACCCTAGCTGTCTTATCGCAAGCCCTTCCCATCTGATCACTTCTTACCTCCTTTGAATGATTTTTAAATGTATAGCAATTTATTTTATTTCAGCACAAGAGAAGTACAAATTTTGCGTTATTTTAAAGAAAATGAAAAAAAAAGTTGCTGTAATTACATCATTTAAACGACATTCCTCTTGAATGCACACAAAAATACAGTGTGCTAATGTTAGGGTCCGCTTGGATTCCAATACACACGTCATATTTATTTTGTTTAAGTAGCTTTGAATCGTTTTCCATATTGGATAATCCCATATACATTTGCTAGTACATATACAACATGACATCTACTGATTTTCACCCATAAGCGTGTGGTATATCAATAGTAGTAAAAAATTATATGTCGGATTTTTACTCCCAATAGCCTAGGTAAGACAATATCCAAAAACCATTGCTGTACTCTGTGGAGTATCAGGTCAAACCACTGCCCTTTTAATTTTGATTCATAACTTGTATTATTTTCTGCAACTAATGATATTATTTGGAATGGTCTACATTTGAACCCTTTGTATTTTATGAGCATTTTTATATGGTAAATTATTTTCTGGTATGTTAGGCAATTATCCTTTTGTGAACCCCCTCCTAATTTTCGGAATTACTTTTGCCTCCATACATCTGTGCATCATATCAAGTGATTTTTAATGTTGTCCATTGTTGTGTACATCAGCGCAGTTGTGGTTGTTTAATATAGTTAAGTTTTATTGTCTGTAGAAAAACCTTTTAAAATATGGTTTTTGGCGATTAATTTTAGGTCAGCTAGGTTTGTGTTTCAAATATTCATAATTTAGAATTCCACAATTTCGGCCGTAGGCATGACTGAAGAAACATTAGTTGCGGAAATTCACATATAGTGCACCAAAATTATATATGTCTATATATCCTTATATTTATTCAAACAAAACAAAATCGGAAATGTTCTACGCACTACTTTATGCGGCGACAGTTATCCTCATTGATGTAAGCAAAGTGATGTCAGATACACTCAAATGCCACTCCATTGTCATTTCGGAAACTTCTCTTAAGACTGTGTTACTTCATACAGCTTGGTCAGATGTCTTCTGTTTTCTCTTGAATGGTGAAGGTAGAAAAAAGATGGAATTTGCACTTTTTTCCTTTTTGTTTTTGTTTTGTTTTGTTTTGTTTTTGTTTTTGTTTTTTTGTTTTCTTTGTTTTTTGGGAGGGTTTTTTTTTGGTTTTTTTTTTTTTGTTTTTTTTTTTTGTTTTTTTTGTTTTGTTTTTTGTTTGTTAATGGCATATATACCTGGGGCCCGTTTCACTAAAGGTCATAAGGCCAAATGTTGACGTAAACGTTGACGTAGACATTAATCTTGCCGAAAATGCGTTTCACTACACAACGTAAATACAAAAAAGTGTAAACGTTGACGTAAATCTACGCGAGCTCTCTACCTGACCTGAGTAGACATGTCCCTAATAATTGTGATAAGAAGTCAGAGAAAACATAGAAAAGAATGTATTTTCAAAACAAGGTCGAGGCCTTTGGAGCTTTACAATGACATTGAACTAATAGAGAGATAGAGATACAAAACTTTTAAGACTATACAGGTGAAAGCCGTGATGCTACAAAACGATTTCTAGCCTATTTATAACGCACATTGTAGATCTGCATGTCACATAAGATCAAAATTTAGATCCGCCCATGATAAGAGTAGCCTACATTTTTTTCTAAAACATTGAAACAGCATTGCAAAACACAGGGTACATGTACATGTCACTCTTTTTTCGACTTTACATTTTAGTTTTCTAATGAAGAATACATAAACATCGGTGAATCTAAAAATTTTCGAAAGGAGTCTTTGCAGCTTTTTGTTTTTCGGAACAGAAAGGGGGTAACAGTCCTAAAATTGGCCAAAACTTACCTCTGAATTTAATTTTTCAAAACTGACTTCCTCGTTTCCTTGAAATACTACTTTTAAAAGTATTACTGAATAGTACTAGATTTATCAAAATGCTATGAACCACGGGGTGGGGGATAACTTACAATATAAAGGTATATACAGACATGCTTCTGGAATGAGATACTTTTAAGGCCACCCAATATATTAATTGGTATCATTTTCCCTTCAAATATATATCAATGGGTATCTTTCAAATCACAAAATATATGAATAGGTAAAGTGCAGTTGGAGATTGCAAGAGAAGATATTTTGCGCTAGAATCTGGAACTGATTGCAAGCCTATTCATGATTACTAATAAGGAAATTTATTTCTGATGTCATCTCTGATACGACACCTTTTATTGCATATTACGCAAAAGTTTATGTGGAATACGTCATCACTATTTGTCAATAATTGAATGGATATATTTTACACTTTGCGCAATATATGAATGGGTAGGGTGCCAGCGACTTCAGCCGCACGTCCGTATCCAAATCATTGTAAGTTACCCTCCCCCCGGCTTACCCCGTGCTTTGAATTATCTAGAACATCTATATATAGATGTCGAGTTAATATTCTATTCTCTACTTCCCCCTCCCGCCTTTGGTCGGAGATATTTACCAAAATAAAAAGGTAATAACATAACCTTTCAATGGACAAAATTTACTTTTGATTTGCAGGCGCACTATTCAATATACAAGTGTGATATCAATGTATATGTATGTAAGGGACCCCCCCCCCCCCCAAATATTGATATCATACTTGTATATTGTGATGAAGGGTGCAGGGTTAACGTGAGGCGGATACAATGGTTTGTATGTTTTATTAAGGTATTAAATTAACATGTAATATTCTCATTTTTATTGAGGAATTCATTACCCTGAGTTATTTAGCTAAAGAAGATTTTTATTCAGAAATTGCTGATCAGCATGGCGTTTCAAAATCCTCGGTTTCAAGGGTAGTACACAGAGTTTGTGAAGCTTTATCGTCAAATCTGGACAACATTAAATTTCCAACAACGATGGAAGAGTTGCGAGATACGAAAGAGAAATTTTATAGATTGGCCAACTTCCTTAACATTGTGGGGGCCATAGTTGGCATGTTGATACCCATACAAGGAAGGAGAAAGTCTACCTGTAGATGATGAGTCCATTTTTGTTTGCCTAAAGAATGACCACGCCTTGAATGTTCAGGCTATATCAGATGCAGAGCTAAGGTGAGACTTTGAGCTATCCCACCGTATTCAGATCATTATATATCTCAAACCCCATACTCTACCACCTCTCACAACCTGAATCCCACAGATATTGTTTTGCTTCATCTCCCCAATAGATAATTTTATTTTATTTTTTTATTTAATTACACAACAAACTTCGTTTGGATATCAATTTAAGTTTTGTTTAATTAAAACGCGAAAAAAACAAAAAAGACGACCCGTCGCAAAAAGCTGCGTTTAAAAAGAAATCGACTTGCCTAATAACGAAAAGGGGTCCACGTGGAACATCGTTAAGTTCTTTGCAATGTGATGACATTGACTTAATATATCGATTTAAGGAACGAATCTAATTTGTTTTTCGTTGGATGGAGGTATACCACGGAAAAAAGGATGGAAAACTGTATCATTGTAACGAAAAACAAATTAGAATCATACCCTATCATTTAATTCATTTCAAACATGCTTTACATTCTCAGAAATTGGTACGTTATGTATGCACTATATCTCAATTTCTGTCAATTTCTGCCGCGGTGGTGTGAATATTGACGTCACAGTTAAGAAAACGCGAGATTCGAGGCCCGCAGGTATTTGAAGCTCTGTATGTCAACAACAAACATCTTTTATGCACCTACAGGGGTATACACCAAAGAAAAAAAGAAAGGCATACAACGATTTCGGAAGCAAAATTACCACCGATTCGGACACTCGTTTCGGCCATTGAAATCGTGATGTGGCACTGAGCTGAAATTGTGCAAATTCCCGATTTCAATGGCCGAAACGAGTGTCTGAATCGGAGGTAATTTTGCTTCCGAAATCGTTGTATACCTTTCTTTTTTCTTTGGTGTATATCCCTGTAGGGGCATAATGGATGTTTGTTGTGAACTTATCGAGCTTCAAATACATGTGCTCATGCCATTCCGATGTCATAACTTCTGGATGAGACACTGACACCTACTGGTAAGAGTCGTATTCACACAAAAAATATCTTACGACTAACAGTAAATTGAAGACCTATAATGGCTTAAATATCACTAGAACTCCTATTAAAATAGTATGCATGATATACTATTCACAGAGACACATTCGAGTAGTTCATAAAATCATTACAAAAATACGGCTCTCACATTTTACTCGAAGTCGTAACATTTATTCTGTGAATATGATCCCTATGTCTGATTGTCCCGGTATGCGTGAGATTTGAAAGATTGTTCACTGCTTGCGATGCGTCCGTTGCATAAGTAAAAATCTGGGTGTCCCTTACTTGGTTATATTACAAAATCAGCAATATGAATCATATTAAATAGATGGTATGGATAACAAAATTCAGCTACAAAATGCTGAAATAAGCAATTTCAAATTCATATATCATATATTTTCAAGGACCGAGGGTCAAGTCTAGAACTTCGAATGCAGTGAATATGGTACATTTTACAATGTATGGCCCATATAAATATAAGAATATTTGAACTATGTCATAGGACAGACCTCACACGGGATAATCACGTATCCGCATCTAAATTGTTTTTAATGAATTACAGTGAAACCTGTTTTAGCGGCCACCTCTATTAAGAGGTCATCTGTCTATAAAGGTCACATTTTTAATTCCCAATTTCTGTTTTCCTAAATAATTGACCTCTGTATAAAGGTCACCTGTCTATAAAGGCCACTTTTGACTCTTCACTTAGCTGACCTTAATACACAGGTTTGACTGTAGTTATTCACTGTGAATGATGTTTTTTACAGGTTTACAAATATAAATTGCAAATACTGCGGCGCAACACACGACGCAATTGTGTTGATGAATTCAGGAATTCCGGAGTTTATGCCAACTTTACGAGAGGTAGGATGGCTAATGGGGACTCCGGCTATCCTTTTAAGGAGTGGCTAATGACTCCATTTAGTACCCCTGAAAATGAACAGTAAGAAAAATACAACCGAGCCCATATACGCTCGAGAAATGTAGTAGAAAGAGCATTTGATGTTCTGAAGTCTCGGTGCAGGCAAATGCTTCCTATCATCTTGATTAGCTGTATTTCTAAATGCCCACCATGCAGCCCTTAAATAATAAAAAAAGATTTCCTTAGATCCGCCAATGCCAAAGTCCATTGTTCAAGCAGATATTTTAAGTTTTCTATTTCTACTTTATATAAAATATTTGAAATATGAAAGATGTAATTGATGTCCTTTCAATATCTTAATGAAATACATGTATGATTGGTGCAAGATTGACTTCCCTTTAGTATTCATGTTTCAATAGTAAAGAAAGATAACTGTCAATTTATCTTTCTTTTCTATAGAAACATCATGAATATCAGAGAGGTCATCATGGTCCGCTCATGTGTCTTGAACACTGTCTCTGATGGGGATTTTTCTTAGATTTTATTTGTATTAGACCGCAGGTTTGAACCCTGCTGAGACCATGTCGGTGCAGGTCTTTCGAAAACGACCATAAAAAGCGATGTAGAACAGAAGGAAATGTTTTGGTTTTTTTTATTTTTCCATGCAGTGCCGGTGCCTGCCCCTCGGATAAGACCGTTAAAACCGATGCCATGTGTCACGGTAGACGTGGGATGTTAAAGATCCTTCACTGTTATGCGACCTCAGTTTTTACTGTCTCATCCGAAAGACAGAACGTCGGTGTGCTCCGGGCGGGAGTGGAACCCGGTACCTCTAGGTCACGAGTCGAAGACCTCATCAATTAGGCCACACCGGCTTCCGTTGCATGGGTCAAAAGTTATGTATCAATCATTTGTAATAGATGATCCCTGTTTATTTTCAATTCAACAAGTCATAGGTCAACATGTGGATTTCTGTATTCTATATCATCGATGTCCCTTCAATATAATTATTATTATTACTATTGTTAATCTAATTCTGTTCTGTCCTAGATGTCTACACCAAACTGGTGGATGCTTGCCATTTCACCATTGAAATGTGCGAAAGTAATTGAAACCTGTTTTAGGTTACATAACAAAGCGATAGACGAGAAAATACCTTTGACAGATGGTGGAGTGATAAGAAATTCATGTCATGCAAGTAATTTTCAATGCAGTGGAGGACCAGTACCAAGATATTCACAAGAAAAAAAATGTATCGTTTCACATTAACGTATATAGTCTATGGAAATCAAATTCCAACTTTGGGGTTGCAGTAGTGATGTTACTGTTTAATTTTGATAAATCTGTTATCCCTAGACAACGAATTTGTTTCTCACGCCTGACGGCTTCAGTGGAAGACGTGCGTGCGTCACACCTAAGGCACCGTCCATTTGAAAATCTGCTGGGAGGGCTGAGTTTTTCAACCCGTACAGATTATTTTTTACCTCAACCTTGGGGCTAGGAAGTTTTTTTCAGAAAAGCCAGAGCAAAAAATTTTTTTCACCAATAAAATATTGTTGTATAATAATACAAATTTGATAATAAGGACTGTTATTTTTGACAAAATTCTGCTCTAACCGATCTCAGCTATGTTATACGCTTTTAGTCCATCATAATGATGCCATATACTGAAATGAGGGTGAGTCTAGAAGCAGGAGGGTGAGGAAAGAGAGGAGGGGGTAGGGATGTGAAGAAAAGATAGATGACAGAACTCTTTGAAGAAAAAATTAACAGATTCGGTTTATGATAAACTTAAAGGTGAAGGAAATAAAATACAATTTAAATTCAACTTAGACATTTTAGATGATCTAGAACAAATACTTAAACTTTTGGATTCATCGTCGGGAGTTTCCACATTGATCAACAAAGTAGTAGATAAGATCAAAACTCGTAATAAGCACATTCGTATAGCGGATGCCTCACCAGCCGGTTGGAGAACTGTGTCAGATTATAAGGCTAATGAGATTGCAGATGACAGCGATGATGAAAAGAAGATTAGGAGTGCAGAGCAGAGGGCCCTCAAGATCAAGAAAGCTAAGAGCGGTGGAAGATATAATCCTTACGGTCGTGCCACGCCCAGCCATTCAGTACCTAGTGCAGCTGCAGGTTCCCCTGCTCAGTTATATCGCTTGCCTATATCTAATAATGCTTCTTTTCCTCAGCTCAACCAGCCCTTTTGAGGATACTAGGGCAAGAGGTACCGACCCTTGCCCACGGACCTCTGCTTTACCTGTTTCCAGCCGGGCCATTGGAAAAACCGGTGTCCCCTCAGCACGCAGGCTACTTTCACCCTTCCAGTGTCAAAATAATCAGAGCAAGGATAAGTATGATCATAGTGAGTTTGAAACTCAAAAGAAATATTTCGAAGAAAAGAGCAAAAGTAGAGTTTTGGGTAATTCAGTTAAAGGTAGTTTATTTAGAAGTCTAGAATACTGGAAAAGTTTGGGCACATATGATCATATTATTGATGTTGTAGAGAACGGTTTTTGTATTCCTTTTAATCAGGAACCTCCAAAAATGAAATCAAAGAATAATAAATCAGCTCTAAAAAATGATAGTTTTGTGACTGAATCTGTGAATGAATTACTTTTGTCGGATAGAATAATCTCTGTTCCCTTTCAGCTCCATGTGGTAAGCCCTTTGAGTGTCGCAGAGAACAGAAATAAAAAGAGACATATTTTAGATCTTAGTTTGCTTAATAATTTTATACAGAAAGGGAAAGTAAAATTCGAAGATTACAAAGTAGCATTAGAATATTTTTCTGAGGGATGTTTCTGTACCAAGTTCGACCTGCGTTCTGGATATCATCATATTGATGTATCTCCACAGTGCCAAACTTATCTAGGCTTTCAATGGCATGGTACTTATTATTGCTTTTCAGTCTTGCCTTTCGGAATTTCTTGTGCTCCTTGTTTATTCACTAAAATGTTACGTCCGTTGGTCATATTATGGAGAGAAAACGGGATTAAACGGATTCTGTATATAGATGACGGTCTTATTATGGCAAACAATCATTCTGCGAGTGTTCTAGCAAGTAATCTTGTTAAAAATACATTACAAGATGCAGGTTTTCATATAAACTTTGAGAAATCTGAGTTTTCTCCGGTTCAGTGTATAGAATGGTTAGGATTAGTATGGGACTCCATTAATTATACACTATCTATTCCACAGCGTCGTATTGACGACGTTTTATTGTGTTTGAGAAGAGTTATTTCGCTTTTGCCATGCGTCACCCCTAGGCAATTGTCTCAGGTTACGGGAAAAATTATGTCAGTTTCCCCGGTCCTCGGTAACATCTGTAGATTGATGACAAGATATAGTTATATGTCCATTGTAACTGGGAAATCTTGGGATAGAAAAAAAAATTCGAATTTACACCCTGCTGTGAAATATGAAATATATTTTTGGCTTGAAAATATCGAACGACTTAACTCTAGAGAATTGAAAGAACTTGACAAATCTTACACTTTGTTTTATTCTGATGCTAGTAATGTTGCCGCTGGTGCATATACGGTAGAAATCAAAAACAAAATCTTTCATAGAATGTGGAATGATAAAGAGTCGGAAATGAGTTCGACATGGCGAGAACTTAAAGCTATAGAGTTAGCATTGTCTTTGTTGGCTATCAATTTATCTTCTAATTCTTTGAAATGGTACACTGATAACCAGAGTTGTGTTAAGATTGTAGAGGCAGGTAGTATGAAAAGTCATCTACAAAAATAGCTTTCGGTATTTTTTCTATTTGCTTCAGTAAAAATATTTCTCTCTAAATACAATGGATTCCTAGGGATGAAAATTCCAAAGCTGACTATTTAAGCAAGATAATAGATTTTGATGATTGGGGAGTATCTGATGATTTTTTCTCTTTTATGAATGACTTGTGGGGTCCATATACAGTTGATAGATTTGCAAGTAGTCAAAATGCTGAGCTTAAAAGGTTCAGTTCAGAGTATTGGAATCCCAATTGTGAAGCAGTAGATTGTTTTTCTCAGAGCTGGAATTCGGATAATGTTTATGTGTATTTCTTATGTATGTACAAATTAAAGTTTTACTAAAGGTACTGCAGTGCTGTAGAACCTAGTACATATGAGATGCATGCATGCGTGATGATTTTCTTAATGAACTTCTATATGTACTACAGTGCTGTAGAGCCTGGTACATATGAGATACATGCATGATTTTCGGTATTTTAAATGAATGTTTTGTACTGCAGTGCTGTAGAGTCTGGTACAAATGAAATACACGAATGAGTTATGATATTCTAAATGAATGTGCTATATACTACAGTGCAGTAGAGCCTGGTACCGTATATGTACATGTGTATTTGAGAAACTGATATATCATGGTGTTTGTTACTATTTTTGAGTATATAATAGTATATATATAACGATAATCTGTGTGCTACAGTGCTGTAGAGCCTGGCATTAAAATTCTTATACATTCGTGATGTGATGATAAAAGATTTATTACGCATTATTATTTTTTTTATTTTCAATATAAACATACATAACAGCACAACATATATAAGCCAAAATACATTCACAGCACTCACAACTTACACTCACAACTCACAGAACATGATATGTTTAAATAACTGTATATATATAAATATATATCATTATAAAAATAAGTGGTTTAAGCATATAATGTCCATCTATTTGTACAATTTTGAAAGGCACCAATACTAAATACTGGGTATATATCTTAAATGTAAATCCAATGCATATACGCATCATACACAAGTTTCATCTTTGTATCCATGGGCTCATGGTTTGGCAGGATTTTCGAACTCATGTACTTCCTCCTTAGTAGCATCAATCCGAGAAGGAGGAAAACGAATCAACATTAAGCCCGTAACTAAGGAAGAACCCATCAGTGCTGACACTTTAAAAGCTTTAGTTACATTACTAGGTGGTGAAAATGCTAGTTTATATAACATCAGAAATCTGTGTATGTGTCTACTTTCTTACGCAGGTTTTCTGAGATTTTCAGAGTTGAGTACTGTTAAGAGATCAGATATAGGTCTATATGATTCTCATGTTTCATTGTGTATACGTAAAAGCAAAACATGTACAGATGTATACAAACATGGTAATGTTCTTAACATTAGTAGGACTTTTAATATTACATGTCCTGTAGCTATGTTGGAAAGATATCTTAAAATGTCAAACATAAATGATAAAGATGGTGATTCTTTTTTATTCAGAAATGTTTCCTATAGCAAGAGAGATATAACGTACAAATTACGCTCCATTAATTCACCTTTGTCTTACTCTATAGAGTAAAGGAACATGTTTTATCTGCTTTAGAATCATTAGGTTTAGACAGTTCAAATTTTGGGTTGCATAGTTTAAGATCAGGAGGGGCTACTGCTGCGGCAGAAGCTAGTATATGTGACAGAGTATTTAAGAAACATGGGCGGTGGAAGTCAGAGACAGCTAAAGATGGCTATGTTAAAGAACATTTGAATGTTCAGTTATCGGTTTCCACAAATTTAAATATTTAGATTATTACTTCTCTTTTTAGCGTTGAACTCCTGTTTTTTATTTTCGAACACATCATGAGCGCTTCATTCCGATATACTTGTTTTGTTTATTTTGTAAAATATCTATATTCGTTTGAGTGAAACGAATTAGAATATAAATCAATTTATCATAGTTACAAAACTGTACAGAAACCTATTCTACAGGTTTTCTATATATATATTTAAGTCACGTGACGTGATAACTCAGTGTAAATGAAGAGTGTTCATATGTTCATTCGAAGGCTCGTTCTCCGTGCGTTTTGTTGGTAAATTATGATATCCCACCCACCCAGCCTTTATTTTGTTGCAATGTTGGTATTATTAGGATTTATTATTTCTGTCTACATTTATATACACCTAGTTACAGAGTTACGCATTGTTGTGATAAATTTTATATGGTTATTGATGTTTTGTTAAGATAGATAAAAAGAAAGAGAAAAGGATTTGTTGTTTCGTTTTGGTGATATATATCGATAATATATATTAATATATATATATTTTAATTTTTATTTGAATTGTTCGTTTAAGCGTTGAGATAAATTCAATCATGAACATTAATTAATATGTATTACTGATGAGATTAATAATGATGGTTATTATTTCAGGAAGACGATTTGAAACTGTAGATGTGTGATGATTTGAAAATTGACTTTGTAATATCATATATACAGTCAAACCTGTCTATTAAGGTCAGCTATGGGAAAAGTCAAAAGTGGCCTTTATAGACAGGTGACCTTGATACAGAGGTCTATTATCTAGGAAAACTTAGATATTGGGAATTTAAAATGTGACCTTTATAGACATGTGACCTCTTAATAGAGGTGGCCGCTAAGACAGGTTTTACTGTATACATATATTAAAACGCACATCATGAGCGCTTCATTCTTATATACTTGTTTTGTTTATTTTGTAAAATATTTATAATCGTTTGATTGAAACGAATTAGAATATAACACAACTTTTTACAAGAACATCACAAAAACTTTTGATTGAGGTGCAGTCGCGATACCGACTTAGGACAGTAGTCAATCAGTTCTAGTTTTCGGGTCCTTCTCCCCACTTTCCACAAAAGCAATAAAATCAAAGAACACACATTTAAGAATCTATGAATAATCCTCCATATTGATAGCAAGGATCAACAACTTTCGGTGGTTGAGAGGTCATGAAAATATAAACATGTATAGTAATGCTCCGTCCCTTGATCTGGAAAAGAATCAATTAACAGTAAGAGGGAATGAGGTTCAGGACCATTTTTCCTTTGAAAAAGGTTTCAACAAGACCCACCATATAGTCCCCACCGCCTGTTAGTCAGCACACAGGTTCAAGTAAAAATCTCTATATCAGAGTGGAGAAGGGGTAAATGCAAGAATTACTGTCTTTTTGATAATTTCTGGGTCATATTATTGTAGATCACGAATGCCTTTCACTATATTGGAACCCGACGAGATAAACTTATTAGAACCTTAGACCCCCTTAAGTTTGTACATAAGATCACCGTAGAAATTAGGATGAGAAATTTCATTTAATACAAAGTAATATTTCTGAATTTTGATAAAAGTTCTGAATATGATATAAAACAATTTCTGAAGGCTTTTCAAAGTTTATGATACTTGTAACCTTGAGCTGAAAGTTCCAATGTTATTTGTAAATTTTTGTTGAAAGTCTAAAACGTTAGTACAGGCGCTTGCAAATCGAAGCAACTGAATTTTATAAACACCATATGATGGGAGTCTAGTCTAGGAACATCTGTATCCAACTAAGGGAAATTTACAACAGGAAATCTAAAATTGTCATGTTTATCATAAATATTAGTATGAATTTTATTGTTATTAATGTTAACTGTCTAAACGTATAGGTCCAAGAAAAATGTTTCTGTATCAAAAATGTTGTCTTTGTTTAACTGAAGTTCAAGTGTGTATATGTTAGCTATCTATCTTTCAAACTCAGAGTTATAAATAACTAAGATGTCGTCAAGATATATACATGTAACTAGAGGTATCATCAAACATCTCAATGAGGTCGAATCGTTTAAACTTTTGAACAGAATACATAAAGCCCTCATATAACAATATAGAAACAAATCTGCTTTAAGAGGTGCACAGTTAGTACCCATAGAAATCCCAACTATCCGCTGATAAATCTTGCCATTAAATTTACGTAACAAATATGGTAGATTTGTCTATGATTGAACTGATGAAGAACAAAAGATCATAATAACATAAAATGTTGTGTTATGTATAGTTCTGACGAGCACAGCTCGCCAGGAAAAACTGAGTTTTTACACATAATTTTTTCCAAAGTATGATTTTGAAGATTTTGAATTAAGTTATTCGATTGGAGACAGATTATTTGTTCACTGTGTGACTGAGCAAGATAATTCTTTTAGTCAAAATCAGGGCAAGAATTTTCTAACTTACTTTACGTTTATTTCCTGCTATGCCATCTTCTTCTGTCACTGGTCAATAGAGGAGTTAATTTACCTTGATTATACTGCTCTACTATGGTAACTTTCGACGAGGACCGACATTTAAATGTCGTTTCAGTTAGGCTTTCTCATTATTTTTTTTATTTATAACTTCCATTGATGGGATTATAAGCAGACGAAACAACCGACGTTTATAACCGAGAAACTACGTCAAGGTGAATTTATGACGTACGCTAGAATGTGACGTCAACCAACACTCATGCATGACGTCAGTCCTCGTAAATTTTTTGAATAAATTTTTCCCACTATATATATAAATAGCTTGATTTATTTTTGCACGAGAGGATTCGCTTAAAATATTATCAAACAACGACACGTTTTCACGTAAGAGCATAAAAGATGGAATAATTTTGCGTCGTTGTGAAGGATTTATTTACCTCTTTGCCAGAGAGTTCTCATATAAATCCAGTAGTAACTTTACACATCCACACATACGTTTACGTGAAAATTTGCGACCCTTATTGAAACGCAGATTGTTCGCACGTAACAACAGGTGTAAATCTTACGTTTACGCATGGATTTACGGCCTTTAGAGAAACAGCCGCCTTTTCTTTTATGATAATCAGAGTAAACCGCTATATAAAAGAATGTTAGATTTTCATCCAAAAAACATTCCATAAAAAGACATTTTGATAACTTGACCAAATATCCAATTCATTCAAATATTATCGATTTTCCTATCTTTTCCCTTCAAACAGTCTTTCATATAAGAATTGCACGAGTCTGATGTCTGCGCAACTCTGCGCTTTGCAAACTATTCACCATATCAGAGAAGACATCCAAAGTACTTAAGGATAAAAGTTATGATTAATGAAAACAGAAACATATGGGGTTTTTTATTTGTTTTTCATTCTGAATTCTGTTTGATGTATCTCAAGATAAAAATGTTTCTCATTACAAGACAAGAACCAATAAATATAGGAAATACAGTGAAATTATCGGTAAAAATAGTCCATTATATGAATTTCTCATTCTGTTTGATAAAATCTCAAGACAATTAATGATATATTACGAAACAAGAATTAATGTTATACTTTGAAAACTATCAGATAACGATTTTGGCGATCAATTATTAAATTGCATTTTTTTAAAGTCAAGTAAGTTAAACGATTTTCATTTGTGAAATAATAGTTAGATGTTGAAACATTCTTATGCCATTCATGTAGATGTACTACACAGCGACACAGGGCATCACATGGAAAATATGAATTCAACTACTTTGGAACTTTTGTCGTATTTGTGCTTATATATCATAAAGAATATTTTAGCTATGGAATATGAAGTTATTCATAATGCATACCTTCATGCCGACAATATCAATGAGTATAAAATCATGTCGCTCCAACTCTGCATTAGGGAATGTGAAAAACAGAAAAGCTGTTTGTCAGTGAATTTCGAAAAACTCAGTTTTACTTGTAGCCTATACAGTTATTCACACTTGCAACAAGATGTCCAAATGATAAATTCCCGCAACTTTATTTATGCAAGATTAATGAAGGTGAGTAAAACTCATGAATGTCATGGAAACAACTCTTTCTATGATTATTATTCTACTGATGATTGTGATATTTCTATTTTATTCCATTTGTATAAACAATTTATGGACTAGTGGAAACTTTCTGAAAAATGTTCTACAGAACTTTTTATTTTGTTTTTGCTTTTGTTTTTCTTTTATGGTTTGTTTGTTTGACTGTTCTGTTGTTTGCTGTTTGTTGCCGTTTGTTTCTTCGTATTTTCTTTTTGTTTCTTGTTTTTTTCTCTTTTTTTTTTTTTTGTTTTGTTTTGTTTTTTTGGGGGGGGGGGTTCTTTGGTTGCTTTGATTTTTTCTTCTATTTTTCTCTCTTTTCTAGTTTATTATTATTTTTTGGGGGTGGGGAATGTTTTTGTTTTGTGATTTATTACTCTTCAATTATTATTAAAAACGAAGCCCGTGTGGCCCAGTGGATAGAGTGCTCGGCTCATGATCGAGAAGTCCCGGGTTCGACTCCCGCCCTGGACGCACCGGTGTTCTGTCTTTCGGATGAGACATTAAAAACCGAGATTCCGTGTTACGGTAGGTGTGGCGCGTAAAAGATCCCTCACTGCTTCGGTTGGGTCTATTGCAAAGGTCATAATTTCTATGCAATGCATCAGGTAGATGCCGTCACATTTACGTGAAATGAATGACGTAAAACCGTAAATATCCGGAATGCTTCTGACCTCTTCTCATGAAAGGATTAGACCGGTAAAACTCGAAGCGGACGCGTATAGCTGAGAAGTTCCATTAAGTTTAGGTGTGTGATTACCTATTGCCGTATTGGGGTAGAAAAATCAAGCTTGTAAATCCCTCAGTACGCCATTAACTTTACTAGAGAAACTGCTGCCTTTCTCTCCCTGACGCGTTAACACGTACTCAGTATGCTTACTTTGTTATGATCCTCACCTCCATCGGTCAGATTTGCATTTTTCTTTTGTTTCTTTCCTTCCTTTCTTTTCCTTTTTTCGTCTTTTCTTTGGGGGGGGGGGTTGTTTTGTTTTTGTTTTGTTTTTTCGCACTACGTTTGGAAGTCATACGGACTTATATTTTGATTAATCACAAAACTTAATCCACATTAGCATATATATAGCCAGAATATCATCGGAGATCATTTTTGTTGCCAGTAAACTGTAGCCGCGTATACGGCTTTGTAGTAATAAAATTAGGTAGTCTAGTGTTCGTATTTATTTTTCTTTAAATAATTTTAAGTAATTTTTTTTCAAGTAGGTCGGTACTTTTGTCATGAACATTTTCAGTGAAATCCAAGCATAACGAATAAGTTAATATTGCTGATTTATTTTTCTGTCAGCATAATGTACGGGAGTAAGAAAGCACAAATTCAAAGTAATTATGTGATTCTTATTTTTCCGGAAAACAGTATCTGTTATACTTTTGAAGGCTACAGATGTTTCATGTCTTTTCTGGGTACCATTTCTAAAATTACAGTTAGTATCATAACTTAAACGTACCCGGTATAAATAATTTATATTTAAAATACTGAGTTATTCTAGGCCGCTATAAACCATTTTTTGGTGTTTTCGAAGTACATACTTCCGGTAAGTATATAGGTATAAAATATAGACCCATAACACCTCGGGAACTAACAGCCCACCAACTGATAGTTTATTGCACCATATGCGCAAGTTATTCTAGGCCACCACGAACCTTTTTGGTTTTGGTGCTTTCGAAGTACATACTTCAGGTAAGTATACAGAAAGATAAAAGAGGAGTTAGTGGCTCAGTTATGTGGCAGAAGTCACCATGGAGCTATACAATACATGAATATAAATAATATACTAGAACTTATAACAGATTACAAAAATATTTGATTGTAGTGCAATTACGATACCGACTTATGACGGTCATTTAATTTGACAAAAGCCAAACAAATTATTAAAGGTATTAAAATCTAGGCGGGTAACACCACAGGAACTGACAGCCCACTAACTAATAATTTATTGCACCATATGCGCATTTCGACAATTTATGTCTTCTCAGCGATGCTCAAACTGGAAGCTAGTTATCCTAAAAATTTGAAGAGCAAACAGATAACTCAACTGGCAGGAAAGCAAGAGCCAATCCCTGTCGAAGGACAGCTATGCAGTAAAGAGGAGTTGACATCTACCAGCAGTGCTATCGATCCAGTGGCAATAATAATTTTATAAACATGTAAACGGTATGAGTACATTGTACAACATGGAACAATATATGTCTATAACGATATTTATATCTTAGATATGACTGAATTAATGACTATTTTAGACTGTCAATATAGAGGTTGAGTGTAGCATATGATGATGTTATTGAAAAATAATTCTAACAAATCAAAGAAACGGTTACAGCATATTTTATGAAATACTCTTGTTATATTTTGGGCATTCATTCCCTGTGCGGTTAATTTAATTTTTAAAGTCCATGTATATCAAGTGGCTTTGTAAATGATATAAGTAAGTAATATTGAATTGAATTTGCTTTCCAGAAAGATCTCCACTATGCAAACTGCCAAGCTGCTGAAGTGGGTGAAACGTTATCTTCAGGACAAATTGTTTGCATTCCTATCTGTGAGTGTTAATCAACTATGAATTTCCATTAAGTACAAGCAAAAACTGCGGTATCATGAAATCAGTTGCGAAAAAAATCGGACTTAATATAGAGGATCACAAACACCAGAACACTTTAGTACCTCAATTGACCGTCTTAAGTCGGTATCGCATCTGTCGTACAATCAGTATTTTTTAAATGTCATTTCATGTATTCAATTACTTTTTATCAGCTTTTATTGTACATCTCTTTCGTTACTTCTGCTCTACAACTAAGTCAGATGTCTTTCCCTGTCCCTCTTAAAGCACAAACGAAAAGTTAAGAATACTGATTATCATAAAAGGGTAATATCCTTTGTGAAATGAGATTAATAGCAACAAAACTCCTACTTTTCCCACTTAGAAATTAACCACAGTACATGGGATCAGTTGCACTGCACGACGACCTCATAATAAGCACACATACATATGGCGGAATGAAAGTGCACTGACGGAATTTGTTCCTTGAATATATAATCATGTTACATAAAATGCATAAAACATGCTTTTTATTCCAGACTGTACAAGTATTCAACCCTATGTTAGAAATGCTACCTGCAAGACATCATTTGATCCTCCAACAATTACATGTACATGTCTTGAATATAATACCACAGAATTGGAGTTTACGTCTACATGTGTGTCTGGGAAATCATGGTCTGCATTTGAGCACAGCTGCCAGGTTTTTGGTTGGTTTTGTTTATGTACATGTTCATGTGGCATTCCATGCTAGTGTTTTGTTCGTATTTAGGTAGCAGGTTTCTTCGCAGTGACATTTCTATTATAAAAGCGACTTGCGAGAAAATGAAAGCTTCATTAAGGACTTACAAATATTATTCATTGACCACTAAAATTAGAAATATGACCATGTGCTTACAGTAAGAAAATTTCCTTTTTTCTAGATACAGTATCTTTCAATGTATCAAATACGACGTCATATTCTTCACAATTACGTTTATTGTTCTCTAAATTTCTATCTCATGAATTATCATACTGTGCGAGGTATAACATTGACGGTAAAAGTATATACGTTTGCCATTGAAATAAGTGGAATGTACGCAAAAGTTCACCAAAAGACATATAAGAAGGTACGCATTGTCTTTTTACGAAAATAATGCAAAGCAATTCTCAGGTTTCTATGGATCTATGTATGTCAATTAGTACGCTGTTAACATGGCACTAGTTTCTTTGGTATTATACATCACTTCATTTCTATTTTTGGTGGAGCACTTAAAATTCCAAAGTGTTATGATATATCTTGTACTGATGAAAGGCTGCAAGTCTTTCAATAAAGTTTTGTCCACGTTCATCTTGTCTCTGCGGTATTAAAAGGTTTCTTTCCGTGGTATGTGTTTGGCAATTCATGGTGGATGTGTCTAGTTAACAGGAGATTCGTGTATCTCCAAGTAGGTGTGGCTAACAAATAGGAGACACTTCTCACGGGCACATGCAAGCTACCGACTGAACAATACCGTTTCAACAAGATTATAAAGTAAAGAAATTGAATTGAAATTATAATTAAAAGTTTACATTAAATTGATTTGTGTTGTGGTTTTACATATTTTTCATCACGTTTTGCATTTCCTATATTTAAGCTTGCAACCATTCTATTATTGGTGAAGGAAACGTCACAAAATCTTCGATTTATGATCACAGTTTCCACGACTATGGGATTTCAGGAAACAGGGCATGGGCGGCTCTCAACAACTGTAAGGATGAATGGATCAAGGTGAGACAGCAATGATCTTCTATGGTAGTGATGGTAGAGTCTGAAATTGAGAAATGAAAGATTAATTTTTATTTAATTTATGAAGAGTTTTTATAATGGGCAAATAAAAAGTAAAGATCAAACGGACGAACGCATAATAAAAACTTCATCTCTTTATTTTTTAGCAAAAATCACAAATTTCAATTCAGTATCTTCAACCATCTACTACTTCACGCAATTCGACATTGACCATAGATCCACAATATATGACTATACATAAACAGTCTTTGAGGTTATATCTTATCACAAACGGTTTTTTCGGAGCATAAACTGCGAATGAAAAGTATAAATGTGGTACATGCCAATTTAATATAGGAAAGCGTTGACCTTAGCAAATTTGACCCTGATTAAAAGTCGATACAAGTTACCTTCATATCATAAGAAAAATCTATTACATATAAGTTAGAATGAAACGTGTAGAAATTACGGGGTCATACAAGAAAATTTCCCCAGTACACTATAACATTAAGTTTGGATGAATGACCCCGAGTGTAGTTTGGTACATACAATCCTCCGACAGAAAATATTTCTGTCATGGTTGATCGTAAAGAAATTGTCAGACGAAAATGCGACATAAAAGACATTTATAACAATTATGAAATTATATTTATGAAGCATATCTAAACAACATCTGTGACTTTAACTGAATGACATTAAAAAACCCAATGTCTTCAACCTTTCTCCTTTGGAAACATATATGTCAACATTGATGGTCCTAGTCCCGAAAGTACAATTTGCATTTCATCTACCTTTTTTTTCATCGATCTTAACGTCTAGAAATAAAAGGAATCGCCCTCTCAGCTTGTATCTTCCTTATATGTTTTCCCTCTCACTAATTTAAATAATTTGATTTTTACTTGGATCTTTATTAAACACAATGCGTCCTCTCAAAATAGTGAACATATGTGTCAACTCTGATAATCTAAGTTTGTATTTACACTACTAACTTAACATTCCAATGAACTCTATTCAGAATTCTAACACGTTCTGACCTGGCCTATGTCTTGAAAAATAAGTAACGTCTATCTCTCACTCACACTTTTTCCAACCTCTGACAGTCTACCCCTTTTTTCTCCCATATTAATTTCAATATATTTTATTTAATGTGTGTGCTCACATCTTATCTCTTACTAGTTTATGTGATCTTTTTCTGATGTTAATATAGAACGACTGTATTTTTGTTACTGTCCAACGTTGTGCATTTGAAGTCATTCTGTGTAATTGGTCAGCAATGTTAAATCGTGAACATTCCCTTTAATATTGGTCAGGTTATGTTTACTTCACCTAGAACAGTCACAGGAATTGTCACGAAGGGACGTTATGATTATGACCAATGGGTGGAATCATTCGATGTTTATTATATCGGAAAAGATGGAGTCAAGTCGTATCGT
The DNA here is from genome assembly GCA_035048485.1 of Pteria penguin. Lineage (NCBI taxonomy): Eukaryota > Metazoa > Mollusca > Bivalvia > Pterioida > Pteriidae > Pteria > Pteria penguin. Next base: position 62,952,681 of record CM068581.1, on the reverse strand, counting down.
ATCCCAAAAGTAAGTAACACAAGGAATATAAATTTCTTTTTGTCATCTTGATAATTTCTACTTCATAAATACATGTTTTGCTTTTTTTTTTTCATATTTTTGTATTTCTTGAATTTGCAGAGGTTTATTGCCAATTCAGATAGGGACACAAAAGTCACCAATTTCTTGGGAAAATTATCTGTAATGACAACAGGAATTACAATTCAACCAAGGTCATGGTATAATCACGTAAGCCTCCGATTGGACATTCTCGGTTGTACACCGGATGATAAGAAGTCTACATAAATAGTAAAAAACTTTCATGATAAAATGAATTCATGTTATAAGTTAATTTTAGTGGACTGTTGACACCGATAATATTTCCAAGACAAACTGAGAGCAAAGTGAATACAGAAAACATATGACCAGGCTGTATAACACGTACAATTTTCTATCTTTCATTAATAAAAAGAAAATACGAACATGCTTTATTGGGATATTTAAATGTCGGATATTTTCCTGTAAATGGGATAAAACGACTGAATATTTTTCCTTTATTGGATTTTTTTATCTAATTTTCAGTTTTTGAGATTCTTTACTTTTAAATACATGTATCGCATATTAATTTCTATACACACATTGATTTCCGGATGATAACTGAAGTACCTTTTCACAGATTCAAACCAAATTTGCATATATACTTACTTAAGGAAGAAATCTATAGATCTTTGGCTTAAACGTCACAGGTGAAGGTCAAAGCTGATGAAAATAGACTGTAATTATTGGTTTCCTCATGATACCTGAAGTACCTTTCATAACAAAAGAGGAATAACCTTATTGATATTTGGGTCAAAAGTTTAAAGGTCACAGCTGATAAAAATTGTTTATTATTGGTTTTTAGATGATTACTCAAGCACCTTTCATCTAATTCAAACCAAATGTGGATATATGTTTCCTTATCAAGAGAGGAAAAATCCTATTGATTTTGGAGTAATACATCTGATAGAAAAGGCTGAAATTATTCGTTTCCAGGTGATTCTCATATATTATGTTATTAAGGACAGATCCGGTTATTCAATTTTCAAATTTTACTATCAATTTTGAGGTGCTGTATTAAACTTGAGCATTATTGATATTCACTGTTACCTTTGATATGGCTACCAATAAACATTTTGAGATTTTCCAACTTCATGATTTGACAGAACATGGAATTTCTTCATTGCCTCATATAGGCAGAAATACACAATTCACAATAGAAAATTTTCTAGCAGATATTTTCTGTTCAGAATTCAAATACAAGATCTCTGAAATACATATTTCTAAATAAAGACAGGAGCTTGGCACCTTTCCCTTGTACCTTTTATGAAAATGGCACTGGGAAAGTGACACTTGCATTTATTCTGTAAACCATGAATAAGAGTTATCTCTCTTGATGATATACTCTTGCCAGCACAACGCTCAGTACCTACAATATGCATTGCAGTCTTTGCAAAAACGCATAAAAGAGTATGCATGTATACAAATATGCAAGTATATAAAATACCTATCAGGCAATTCCAAGAAAATGCCCGGGTTGCGCCACTATGTTTAAGAGGTTGGTAACCTCCTGCTTCCATGTCGCGATATAACTGAAATATTGTTGAAAGCGACGTAAAGCACCAATCAACCAACCAACCAAGAAAATGATTGGAAATATTTGCCCCACTGAGAATAATTGTCCAAAACGGTATATCATAATACATGCAGGTTTTGCACTAGACTCTTTGACAATTTTCCTGTAATAATGACTGTATCTAATTGACATTGCTTTCATGTTTCATGATAGAATGCAAAATATTATGATCATTGGTAAACACCGTCATTTTTGGAAAAAGGTCCTGGACAAGGGAGGGGGTCATGCAAGTATACCCTTCCGAAAATATATATCACAAAATTACCTTTCTTCAGATTCCCTCTGAACAGAGGTTTCAATTGATTCATTTCCTTTCCTTAGAGAATTATAATGACTACTCAGATTATGAATCATGATTTATATGAGCAATGAAGTGTGACTAACAATTGAATTGGATCGTAAACGGACAGGGTGGAACTCTTCAACACGGAGATATAAAAAAAATGACTCCCGCCTCTATCCTTAAATGCTTATCAGAATTTGATCATATTTCACCACATATTTTACCGGTTTTAAGTTATTTTAACAGGGGTAATTTAAAATGTTATTAAAAGGGAAGGATGTCTATAGATTTGAGGGTTAATATGTCAAAAGGCAATACTACACCACTGGTAATATTTATAGGAGTTATGACCCATGAAACTCATAATTTTGGAAGGTTTGTTGCTGCTATGAATTAAGCCAACGCGGGGACATAAGTTTTACAAACATGCTCTAGGTAAGGAATCTCAATTACTTTTGATAAAAACGAAACACCGAATTTGAAGTAGTTTAATTGGAATTTTAATATGGGGCATACAGTGATGCTTTATCGAATTCATACTTTTTAATATCAATGCCCACGACACAGTCCTCGACTTTTCTCAACTTAGTGAACGAATCCACATTAAAATGAAATTTTAAAGAACACATACTGTTTACGTCGGTTATTCACATAAGTACTACGACAACAATTACACCAGTCTCGGGTTGTTAATTCCTAAAGTACCGTGACGACATTGACAGAAATCTTGTGTAACTGATCTTTCACGTTTGTGTCTTAATCTTGTTTTCGTTATAGATTTGCTTATAGTGACTGGCGATTTTCTAATTGCACCGTTGTACTAGAAATGGGATTTAATATTGGTTTTAAAATCAGAACATGTATAGTTTTTTTCATTGTATAATAATCGTAGAAGCATATATACCAATATCAATTTCTTGTGCCAGGTTCGTGTTTCCACACGTTATGTCTCTTCTCTCAAGAAAAAGACCGAATCTATGTTAGTCTAAAACAGAACAAGCTCCAACATTTGATTATTTTAAAGTGCACAATGTTTTCTTAAACTCAAATGTATATTCTATTTGTAAGCTAAATCATAGCTTAACTTGCTTACATTTTGTTGAGATACATATGTAATAAATGAAAAACGCATTAAATTAAACTGCGGTACATTGTTGTTAGTGCCATAGTCATGTGACACCAGTTACTTTTGTATTTTACATTAAATTTATGTGGACAATTATGTTGCATTTACAAGGACCATAGACAATTTTTTCAGCATTTTTATGTTTTCCTTTAGTAAATTGGAATGTCATAAATTCTATGAAAATAAAATGTATTACACCATGCTTAATTTGAATGCATATTGTTTATGTAGATGTTTTAACAAATAAAGATACACTATAAAGGAACTGTCTTTCTCACTTGTTTCAGACACGATTTAAAGTCTCCTTTTCATGCGTGTGTGTGTGTGTGTGTGAGAGAGAGAGAGAGAGAGAGAGAGAGAGAGAGAGAGAGAGAGAGAAATCGTTTATGCATAGTTAATGTTTCCTCTTAAAAACTGAAATGAATAAAAAATAAAAATATGTAACAGTGATTGATCCAGCAGTAGCAAACTTTACAACCAATGTGAAAACCTCTAGTATAGTTTGGTAGTATTTTCAAATGGCAGATATGCATGGACAGAGCTGTGGATAAGTGCAACGACGTTTCGGTTTGTCAAATGTAAAAACTGGGAAAATGTTATCGCATTCATTCCATTAGATGGAATTATAGGGGGAAATTCAATTTTCACATCTATCTAATAGTGAAGTAGTAATATTACCGTATTTGTCAATGTTCAATAGAAGTTCCAGGTACAAGCAGGAATAGGATTTCTTTAGGATTATCTTTAATTTTCCAGTTCGTAATGATATATTGCGTTGCATATGTATAAAACCTTTTATTATTTTTGGACAATACATCATCAGTATATCTGAATGTGCTAAATTTGAATGTTGACACAGGAGATTTGCATAAATTCAGCTTCGTACAATAAAGGACGGATTTGGCTAGTAAAGATGCACCAGTAGTGCCCATAAGAATACCGATGGATTCTTTTTTCACTAAATACACCTTTATAATTGAAAATTATAGCATAGTAATTCTGGTATTTGTAATTTCCAGATAATTTTCAAATGTATGAAATATATCTTGCTAAATGATAAATTAAATAATCGATTTCAGTGAAAATTGTGAGGTTGTGACACTTTCCATACACTTCAGTATTCATTTCAGTCAACTGATTCCCAAAGTTGTCTTTATATATATGTGTGTTCATCAGAATACATCCGAGTTTCCGTCACGTGCGATCGACGAGCCATTAATGGTTTTTTATTTTACAGTAAAATACGAAGGTAACTGGTGTTACATGACTATGGCACTAACAACAATGTAAGACAGTGAACTTTCACAGACCTCTGAAATACAGAGGTGAGACTAGATACCCGGGAGGAGTGAGCATCTCCTGTTACGTTAATTTTAGACTCATAATTTCGATTTGTATGATGTTGAATTATCATTATAATGAAAATGTATATTAAATTTTGAATTGTGTGTACATGTTTATAAATGTATTTTACATAGAAAATCCTACAATGGATTTCATAAATCATGATTTACAATTTATGATATGCAATCTTGCCAGAAAATATTATATTATTTAGTTGTTTTATTCATAATATTTCCTTTTATTTTGCTCTACGTTTAATTATTCTGTAAATGAAATAATGAATTTCAAACGAATCAAAGAATTTTAGAATTATATCTCAAATTACGTTTGATTTTTGAAACTATCACGTTGAAACAATATAAATTATGTTGCTATCGAGATGCTGGTGTAAATATTCAGTCAAAAAAGAATCTATACAAGGTAAATCTTAACGCTGGTGGCAAGTGATAAAGTAGACCAGATAAATATTCAGCAGTTTAAGTTAAATTGCATTCAGTGAAATTCTATACACAACTTAGAAATGCTAGGTGACTAGGTGCTGAGAGTTAAGCAAAGTCTTACTTCGAACTCGGCTATCCATCCACAACGACTGAATTCAACGAGTTACACAAACAGAAATAATTTGTTCTGAAATGTATATTACAACTCCGTGACATAAACATGAATTATACTACATACTTCATAAAATAATTATCAAATACCATAAAAACATAAAATGTATTTCGTTGACCTATGTCAATATAAATCAGTATTTAAAGTCTGGACGTATCAATTATTTTTTAATGAAAATTATATAGATTTTATAGTTTCTATTTCATTATTCCTGTAAATAATAGGTAGATCGTGTTGTAGTCGTAGCATTGTAGTTCCGAACTTTTCTGACACGGAAACTATAAACATGATCTTACATTTGCTCATACTTTGCCTTAACTTCTTTACATTTTCTTGTACGGAATATACAATTTTTCGTGAGATGCATCTGGAAACGGAACGTTTTTATCAGTTGGATATTATGTCCTTGCAACTTTGCATTAGAGAATGTGAGAAGAGGTCTGCCTGTTCTTCGATTAATTTCAGTAGGGAATTTTTGCAGTGTAATTTGTCGTCTTCTAATCATTTGTTGGATGGTAACGCACTGATAACTTATCCTGGAGGCGTTTATGTTTACGTGGAAACAGTAAGTTAAAGTTAGACTATTGAAAGTTTCGCATAAATGATACATAAATAGAAATTAACTTCTGCTCTCAATTTTCGTTTTGGCAAATAAATCTTAAAATATTTTCATGTATCATATTTCACACAAATGCAGTTTTTTATAATCACTTTCATTATATCTTCGTTTTTTTAAAACTACAATTGACATTATATTTCTAAATCAGGCAATATAGTATGAATTGTAACAAGGAGATCGGCTGTCCATATTTGTTACCAATATGAATATCATATTCTATGCCTATGTACGGGTGAATGCATTTCTAAATAAATAATTAAGGATGAATAACCTTTACCGATATTGGGATTTGTCCACAAAATGTATCGAATAATCCGTGTCAATATTCGTATATGGATTTAAAAACTGATGAGGCCAAATTAATTTGATAAGTTTAATGTTTTACAGGTGTCAGAATAGTAGTGGTCTATTATATTCAAGGCTTTTCTCAAACGGTTTAAAAAGGATAGTCTCTCCAATTTTTCTGTGGAAGGGGGATGTTTCTTTTGTAATGAGTCATAGTACTCTTGGATAAGTACATGTATCTGTCATAGAATAACTGATGTAAACCGAATTAATTGAAAATGATGTTAAATAATAAGAAATATACAAGATAATATACATAATATGATAATATAAGAAATATGGCATGATTGTGGACACCCTGATGGGAAATAATTCTGTATTACGGAAATCCCGAATATCATACGACCGAATTAACTTTCCTATTTCCCTTTTTCCTATTGTATTTTATTTCTATTTCTTTTATTTGGATGGTGATATCCCTAGACTCCAATCATATGGCAACTATATATCTCAATTGGTTCATGCCAGGGGCTGCACTAAATTTTTGTACATTCAAACCAAATGTTTACAAATTACTTTGAAACTTTTTAAGTGAGGGTTACAGATATCACAAATTTAGAAAGACTTGGCAAATCTTTTATTCAGAACTTTCATTTAAATTCGGAAATATCACTTTTCAACTACATGTATCCAATGAAATCCCAATTTCTACGGTGGATCAAGGATTCCGAAAAATTCCTCACGTCGGGTTCCAAAATATAAAAACGCCTTCGTCATAGACAAAATGACCCGGAGATCATCAAAAAGACTGTAAGTCTTGTATTGGGCCCCATCTACAGCCTTATACAGACTTTTACTTGAATGTTGCACGTTGACTATCAGGGAGGTAGACACTAAATGACGGGCCTTGTTGAAACCTCCTTCAGAGGGGACATTGTCCTGAACCTTGTCCCCTCTGACTGCTCAACAGATCAAGGGTCTGAGCACGCTTCAAGACCGACAGAGCACTGTTTCTTCATTTTGGTGTCGCTTTTTTATTTTCGATACTTTAATGTTTTTCTGCATTACCATACGTGTTTATATATTTTTATGACCTCTCAGTATGAGACACTCGTTGGTCCTTGATCTCTATATGGAGGAATATTTATATCTTTAAATGTGTGTCCTTTGATTATTCTGATGTTGTAGTAACTTGGAAGGTTGGTCTGTAAACCGGTTAACCACACCAAGTGTTTGAACTATTGTCATATCTTATGACCGTCCTGAGCCTGTATCGTAACTGCACTATCATCGAATATTTTTGTAATATCCTTAAGTGTTCATTACGCTCACCCCTCCCGGGCACCTGGTCTCACCTATTTATTTTAGGGGTCCGTAGTACGTTGTTGTAAATGCCATATTTATGAGACACCAGTTACTTTCGTATTTTACACTCATATCACTACACTGTATACTGTATATTTCCGTGGTGACTTCTGTATACGGCTGAATCAGTAACTTTTCTTTCTTCCTTTAACATTTAATGTTGAATTTTATCTTTATATTTTTTGTAAATGATTCATTTTAAAAAATGAGTCTTCAATCATGGTATTAAAATTGTTCATTAACAATAATTTATTACTTATGTTTTCTCCATGATGAGCAAAATTGAAAGTGTTAACAGTAATTGATAAATGCATTTAAAATTGCGGCATAAAATGAATAATTTTTCACTCTATAGATATACATGTACTATCTTATTTACCTTTATCGTAATTGTTAAATTATATTTAATAACAAATAAGCGCTCAATTTAACCCAAAAATTTCTGGCTTCAGAATTTCAACCTTCCACATTTATCGGATGCGAAAAGCTGCAATGTGGTCCTTCAGGCCGTTTTTTTTTTTTTTTTTTTTTGCTGACCATTTATGAATTTTAATTACAATAATTTCGAGAGTTTATAGAATGAACATGTATTAGATTGAATAGTTAAATTTCACAGGAAAAAACTTTTTTCTCTCTTTGTTTTGTTGTATGTAGGTCTCAACAATCGAAATCATTTATTTCCACACTCTCATCACATTCGGTTGAGTATTTATTTACCTTTTAATCGACTCTTGAAAGAGTTATCGTTCTTACACGATTCAAGCAATTTCATTGGATAAAAAGAAAATGACGTCATTTCTGCCAAACGATCGTAAAAATCACAATCGTAACTCCTATTTTAATCGGAGAAAATGGATTATGACGACAAGGAGTATGTTGTGAAGCCATACCAGTTTGAGCCTGACTAGTTTTAAATGTTGGAAGAGCAGGAATACGAGCCAGTGATACGGAAGGAATCTGCATCTGACAGTTCGAGACAGATACTGACACTACTGACATAGCGATGTTGCAAACCCCCATTGTTTTAGTTTAGATCTAAATGAGTGGTACGTAAGCCATTGTTATAATATCTATCTATCTATCTATGTATACTGCAACACCCTCTTACGAGTATTATGTGCAAATTAGACATAGACTACTTTCAGTAATTTTAAGCAATCTTACTTGAGGATGGGAGGGGGGGGGGCTTAATTCAAGATCCAAATACTGTGCCTTATAAAGGATCAAAATTTAAATTCAAACAGTGGAAATTGGAATAGCTGGGTAGAGATACTAAGGCTACAATCAATTGAAAAAATAAAATATTACCTTAAACTTTTCGGTTTACATATAGTATTACATATATTCAGTGACACATATACACATGTATATGTATATAGGTCTCTGTTGTATTGCAATATATGTATATTTGATATATTTGTGTTCATAATTTTCTTTATCATATAATATTTTGAAAATTATTGGGGGGGGGGGGGGGTGTTAGTTACTATGCCTATGGATTTAAAGGATTTGACATCTGACTCCCGAGGGGTTTTTAAACCCACCCACCCCCACCCCCACCCTCAAACCCATGGAATTACCACTGCTTTCTCTTTTTTTCTTCATCTTTGTCATTGTTGTTTTGATACTTTTTGGGGGTTTTATTTTTATTTTTACTGTATTCGAATACATATTTTCATGACAACTAACCATATTAATGCAAAGTTCGAAGAGCTAGATTCAATACATTCCTTCAACTTGGCTGATTAGGGCTTACCATTACTTTCAACAATTTCTTCAGTTACATTGCGACATGGAAGGGGTAGGATTAACAACAAAGTGGTGCAACCCATGAATTGAATAACAGATCTTCTGCACTGTAATCCAAGTGCTTAACTACTACATATACACAAACTCTGCCCCATCACTTCAAATTCAGACATTTTACAACTTCAATTCTCTTCCAAACTATAGGTGCTCCTGTGGCCATTGTTAGATAATACCCACACAATTAGAGTGATGTTGCTGCAAACACTGTGCTCCATGTGTGCAGTTGAGGGAAGCAGGTGGACTTCATTGTATTACTGAACATGATCTAGAGGGATATGTGAAGACATGTTGTTTTGGGAGCAAACCTGAAATCAATTTTGTTTTTGTTTTTTATCAGAATTTAAATTTTCGATGCAGAAAAGAGCTATTATATTTCGTTTAACATTTGATCTCCTCTGATGCATTAGTTTGGGTTTAATCACAGATATGGTGAGGATTGTAACTGAATAACAATTTTGTCCATTACTCAATATATTAAATATAGAATTTTATATTAGATTCTTAGACTTTTTCAACTGTGTTGCCAAAAGGGTATTTTTACCTAATTCAGAACCATTGATTTATGATACTACAATTACAATCATAAACTTTATAATCCTCAAGAATAGCTTTGAGGTTATTTTGTCAATGTACTAAGTACATGTTTCCATTCTGAAATCATATAATAAATGTAAGGATATTCATCTTAGTGTCAATTAATGAACTAACTCAAAATATCCTAGTGTCTGTTAAAACAGTGTGCTATTACATCACACCGTATGGAAGATTAAGAAAGACAAAAATGAAGATGTAAAGATAAAAAAAAAATAAAAATTTCTCAGGTCGTGTTTTTGTTGTTGAAATATAAATATAGTTTATGAACAATCCTACTTGATATTATCATGTCTTATGTTTGATAACCAGGGCTGGGAGATAGCTAGAAGAATTTTTATACATATTCTCAAACAACTTTAGACAAGACATGATGCATAGAAATATGAAAATTGCCCCTTAAATCTTTAAATATAGACTTAGAGTTTTGTGGGTGCTTTTGCAATTACAAACACCATGATCAATTAATTGATCATGGTGTTTGTAACTGCAAGAATATATATATATATATATATATATATATATATATATATATATATATATATATATATATATATATATATATATATATATATATATGTGTGTGTGTGTGTGTGTGTGTGTGTGTGTGTGTGTGTGTGTGTGTGTGTGTGTGTGTGTGTGTGTGTGTGTGTTGATACCTACCATCATGTATGGTAATATGGTAAAAATAAATTATAAAATATTTTAAGTGAGTGTGACCATATGTTAATAAAATAATAATAGTTAATTTCAGCAGTTGTCTTTTTGTAAAAGCTGACCGTGATATTTCGGCCCGTTCTGTAACCGTTTTTTCATCAAGACGCTGCAGAGACGGGAAAACGAAAGGGGTCACATTACAGTACCATATCTTTAACTTTACGTCTCAGCTGCTTGAATCCTGCAGCTTTAGCAAGAAATGGATTTCGTGCAAAGCAGTCAGGTGTGAAATGAATTGAAGATATATGTGACGACCTTTCTGGCATCTATAGCTTGTCCATTCTGGTGCTACTTGCATTTGTACTAATGACGTGAACAACCCAGTCCACTAATTTCTATTGAAACGGTTTGGCTCATACTTCACCACGGTTTCGGGAATTGGAAGACACTTACGTCTGAGTTCGTACTGGTATTGTTACATCCAAATACTACACAGTGGACCATGTCCCCATTCAAAGATGTTATTTAATTATTGTTAACACGTGCACAGCGTCTATAGTTTCCTCTACTTTCATTTAATCAATGACAGAAATGACGTCACGCGCCGAATACGAATATTACCGAAGAATATTATAAATAACTTCTCGTTTATGAAGAAGTACAACGACGTATCGGACATTGGAGTGAGACGATTCTCGTTTGGTTTAAGAGATGAACAATTTTAGGTGCTAAAATTGATTTATAATTTTAATATTTCCTGTGACCTTTAAGTTTCTGATTGCTCTCGTTACTGCTACATGCGTGTCGCAAATCAGAGACTGGAAATTGTATTGCTTAATCCGAGATTACCTGCAAAATGTATGTGCAAAATTGTAATGATAAAATTATTTTTCAGAAATAATGAGCTCCATTATATTTATACTTGCATACTTAATGTTTCACTAAAAATATCAATTTACATCCAAAATCAGCGTGTAGTGACTGTCTTAGAGGACTTTTATTTCAACGTGCTAAGAACTTTGAAATTGTGAATACATGTGCCAATCACAAAGTTTCGAGCAAGAGTTGCTCTGTTCTAATTACCTACTGCATCCACTGCTCCAAGATTGGTATAGATGTCCGTTGAGTAGAATCTTTAAAAACTATATAAAATGCCCTCGTATTCCTATTCATACAATTTTGTGTAATTTGACTTGAGTTATACGACATTACAAAACTAGTGGCAGCCATTCAAATACCCAATTGGTCAATCAGAACAATGTGATCTTACGTAGTAGAAACCCTGATTAAACAAGACTGCATTAGTTCTTTTTATAGCTCTTATAATAAGTCGTCACTGACCCATAATGTCACCTCTACACAACTTCAATTGACATTTGATTTCTCTCTATGGGATTAAAAGCATTCTTGTGATGTGTTCTTTTGATCTTTCATATAGGTATTAATGATAGAGTGTAGTTTTTGCTTTATAGAAAACACATAACTGCCTAGGATGTATGGAGCACGAGAGCTGTTTCCAGTTGTCCTCGGACAATGGCACATGTATTGCAACAGGTTTGTTATTGATGCTGGAAACTATATTTCAACATGTATTGAATAATGCTAAATTGAAGACTGACTGACAACTGACAAACATTGAATATGTACATATTTTTATCATATAACCCTATTTAGATTTAGAGCGAGAGTTCGTTACACTAGTTGAAGGTTGACAGCATTTTTGTACTCCATATCCAAACAATTACCGCCTCCAGAATGATAAAACATTCCTGTGGTTTCGCAACAACCATTGTGACTTTCTCGACTATTTAAGATTCATACTTACCCAGATTTCCTTTTACATTTGGATGTTTCTTTCACTGTATTCAAGATTATTATTAGTAAAACTGTGTGCTTTCAAATCGGTGTTCGAAATCTAGACTTGTCAATCCTCTATCTCCTCCAGAGCGGCAAGGAAGGTCTGACTTAGCCTCCTCTAATCGGGGGTGTCTACCCATAATAATTTCGTTGGCTGTGCATATGATAGTAAATTACACGATAAATTAACTCCTTAGATGAATACATATATCGTACTGAATTTAGATTTAATGTAAGTCGTTCCTTAGTTAATTAATAACCTTTTTGCCAATTTTACATGATGTAAGGGCCAATACCGGACAAATACAAAACTGCCGCTTAGATTTGCGTCATATTTCTGTGACATCACATTCCAAGCGTCAAGTTATAGTGAAAAATCCGGCAAAAGTGATTTGTCCGGTATAAGACCCCTTACATCATTTAACATTGACAAAAGCTCTATTCCACCGGTGGTAAATAAGTATTGGTATCATTGGCAATTTTAGTCAATTGTCAATACTGTTTTATATTACTGCATTTTTCTCAAATCTAAATTGACATCTATGACAATATTTACATTATGCATGTACTTTCATTCAAGGCTACAAATAATCTATATGAAAAAAAAATTTGTTTATTCTTCCTTCACGATTCAGAACGAAGGGTTTACATATATACTTTTGTATTTCCCTTTCTTCAGAATGTTCTGCAATCCAACCAAATGTAAATAATTCTTACTATGAACTGTCATTTGACCCACCCTCCGTGAAATTTATATGTGAACAAGGATACACCATAGTGGGAAACACTGCAGTATCAACTTGTGTACCAGGACAACCTTGGTCAGATATAGTCTACAGATGTGAATGGCCAGGTAAAGTCACTGTTTTAGTATCAATACATTCGATAAATAGCTGCTATTGTATTTACGTTTGATATAGTATGCTGTTATTGCATCCAAAAAGAAACATTAGTCATTTAATACCTTATCACTAAATATAACATACATTTCAAAGTGGGTTTTGTTTGTTAATTTTTGGGGGGTTTTGGGTGGGGGTGGGGGGCGGTTTGTTTGGTTTGTTATGCTTTTGGTTTGTGTTTGGGGGGTGTTTTGGGATTTTTGTGTTTCGTTTTTGTTTTTTGTTTGTTTTTGTTCTTTTTTGTTTTTGTTTTGTTTTTTTTTTTTTTGGGGGGGGGGGGGTGTTTCAGAGATAGTACAATTCCAATGATTGCATTACTTTATGTCTAATATTTGTAAAAAGCAGGAAATAAAATTTTCTTGCAGTTGATGGATCCTGGTCTAGTTGGGGATCATATGGTACATGCTCAGTCACATGTGGAGGTGGTGAGATGTCAAGATCTAGGACGTGCACGAATCCGGCACCAATGTATGACGGAGCACCTTGTTCGGGATCATCACTGTCCTCAGCATCATGCAGCACTCATAACTGTCCAAGTAATTGTATAGAGGAATATGCACTTCTATGCACATTCATTCCTTTGTTTATATATGCACAATGCTTTAATCTGAAAGGTCATATATTGGACCATTAGTGGGTTAAGTCTGACCGTTATCACGCGTGAGTGTAATTTGTTCTGTTTTCCCGTAGATGTGTTAGTTTATGGCGAATGCAGTCAGTGACACAGGAGTCGTTCACTTCTCAAGGACATCTCGTCTTATTCTTCATTTCTAGAAGTCTATAAATGTATATTATAACACGTTTGTGCAAGCGCTGCAACTACTATTACCAAATATTTTTGCGTTGTATATTTCTTACAAACAAATCCGAGTTGAACATCATTTAACCGGTCATTCAATTTAATACACGTGGTTGAATGATTTTATTTGACTTGTTTCATGTTTTAGTTGATGGATCCTGGTCGTCTTGGGGGTCTTATGGTTCTTGTTCAGTAACATGCGGAGGAGGGACAAAGACAAGGTCAAGGTCGTGTACTAATCCAACACCGATGTATAATGGAGCAACATGTAGTGGATCATCCACATCATCTCTCTCTTGTAATACAGACACTTGTCCAAGTATGTACATTTGCTATTCAGTAATAACATAATATAATATAACATATAATATAACAATATAATACCATATAGACAGACATATAAATTGAAAGATAGATAGGTAGACAGACAGATAGATAGGTAGACAGACTGACAGACAGACAGATAAATAGATAGATAGATAGATAGATAGATAGATAGATATCATATAGCTCAAGAGGTACCAAACGCCAAAAACGTTTTTCCTGGCTAAAGAAAAGGAAAAACTATAGAATTAAAAAAGAGACAATTTCGCTATTTAAATCAATTGTTTCCGTCACAGAAGAAAACAAATAAATAAGCATGTGATGTAATGAATTAATTCTAGTAATTATCCATATTGAAAATGCTCTTACGCTTTTTCTATGAGGAAGAATTATAAATGCATATCATTTATCACCTTACAAATACTTATTAACCAATTCGGCAGTCAACTTTTTGTCTCTTTCAGGTGTTGTTTTAAATTTAGTGATAGAAATGTACTTATTTAAAGGCATCTGTTCTATAACTACTATAATAGTTATCAATTACAATTTTGCTTGTACTACCAATTCTTGGAAACGATAAGTATCAATATTACAGGCAGAGTAACAAAGTTGATAAGTAGTTAAAAACCCTGTCATTTTATATATTGAAAGCGGCGTTCAGATTGTTATAATGTTTACAAGCTGAAAGCTGTCGGTATCAGCTGAATTGTTAAACTGCACTGTATAAATATTAGGTATCTATTTATTGTAGTCTATAAATTATTAGGCAATATTTCTTCATGTTAACATCATTTTCAAATACATGTGGTCACTTTGATGCTAATGTACAGTTTGTCTTTTAACGAGTTTGAATACCAAATATCTATCTTTCATATTTCTTGGTTTTCATTATTTGTTCCTGATAAGAAGTCTGAAGTTTGTCGTATTTAAATATATAGGGTTGAAATGAAAGGTACCCTATGTTTCATCGCTATTTTATTAACCGCAATATACCGTTTAAGGTATGTAACACATGAAATTTAGTAAAACACAATGTATGATGTAATGAATTAGATATTCGTATATGGTCAGCTTTTTATTATTTACAAAAATGGGTGACTACAGAAGAAAGAAAATGTGCATGGTGTAGTTTAGTGCATTTTGTAAAATTGATTCCCCATCCCCATCCTCCTTAATTATTTACTTCTTTGTCTTTTAATTGCTCTTCAAACGATAGATTTTCAATTTGTTACATTGACTGCCTTGAGAATTTATCAATATTTCATATCTTGTAAAACACACATTCTAGTTTGTTTAGTGGGGCAGGAGGTTATCAAGTGTCAAAAATATAAGAAACAAACATTAAATTATTATACACAATTTTTCGTTGGTAAGGATACCCTTACTCAATCGACCATACTATTGAAAATCAACATTACTGAATATGCAATATGATTATTTATATGATACGATATATTCTACATTACAGGTTGTGCATCTACCAGTTATTTGGTCAGTCAGGGAACTGTAACAATGTCGACTATACACCAGTCAGATGGTGTCTTAGATAATTATTGGCTAAATGCCCATAATTCGTGGTCCTCTGAATCGGTTACTAGCTCGGAATGGATTCAGGTTCAGTTTATTTTATTCATTATATTACTTATTTCTATTCATGGCCGACGATAATATTTTTAGACACCTACCCTCGGTTCCAGGAGGTACAATGTATAGGAATGTTCGAATGGTACATGGATGAGTATGACTATAACTAGATACATATATCTGTTACATTCGTATTTGACGAAGAAGAGTTCTAAACAATCTCCTTATTTTCAGTACAGATTGATACAACAGTTAGTGTAGTGGCATTAGTAATACCAAAATTGATGTTGTCAGGACATTTCTTAGCGGTCAATGGTCAGAAAACAGAACTGCTATGGGCTATGGGCAAAACAAAACTTTGCCTTGCAAGAATTACACTTGGTTTGAGTTTCTAAGTTCATATTGCAAAAATATTGCGAGTACTATAATATTTAGACCAGTGGCTTTACGAAATCTCTTGAATCCTGCATTTGAAATTGAAAATAAGCACATTACACTTCTTTCTATTACATTCATAATATCTTTTGTAATCTTTATTTGTGGAATGCTGCTCTTCATTTTAGATTTATAAAATTTTAGGTCGTGTTTCCATCAACCAAGTATGTAACTGGTATAATTACTCAGGGAAGAGGTAATCACGACCAATGGGTCACGACTTATTACCTTTATTACTTGAACAGCTCTGGATCATCTTGGATTCTTCACCCAACAGTAAGTTATACTTATAAGGTGGAGAGTAAAGCAGCATTTAATAACCACTTGTTCGATACCGATGCTCGTGGACTGTTAATTCATGAGAGTAGTAAAAAGCATGTTTTAAAGTGTTTCTGCACTACCTAAAATATGCATTTCAAATTAACCCTAACGAAAGTTTGTTAGTAAATAAAAAAAACTAAATGCGCATATGGTGAACTAAATTATTACACGTATATACATTCTTTATATTTGTTACATGTGAAAAAAATGTGCGCTAGGTGAGATTTGCAGTTTACAACATGGACCATACATGTATATGTCAGAAAAGGAAACTGCAATCAAAGAAAAAAGAGGAGTTACTGGCTCAGTTATGTGGCAGAAGTCACCATGGAGTTATACAATACATGAATATAAATAATATACTAGAACATATAACACATTACAAAAATCTTCTTTTTAATAGAATTTGCCGTCAATGTATTAGGCTGTTGAAATAAATGCGGATTTTCCGTAAAGTTCTTAATACGGATATCGACAATTCTTAAAATCTCGTATTTCCAATCATTAAGAGCATGAACCTTCACCTGTTCTTTTTTACACCAACGTTTACAATATGTAGTTAAAACATCTTCTATAACGTCACGGCATTTATTGAAATCTATCCTGGACGGTAACCTATATTTAGGTCCTTTTCCAAAAAGGGTGCGCAATTTCTTGTCCGAAATACAGTTTAGGTCACCAGTAATAACATGACCTGCCGGTTTATAAACATATTTAGAATTTTCACAAGAACACGACGAAGGAATAGAGTCTGAAACATCAGGGTTAGATGTAACTTTATTATAATTTAAAATAAGATTTCTTATAGGCTTTTTGTACTGGTAACAAATAAGTGGAGGTTCTAAATTCTCAAAATATTTGGGGATTTTTGATGTGACTCTATGATCACGGAAAATATTAGAAATGTTAAGTAGATCGAAGCCTTTATTAATAAATTTAATTTTGAGAAATTGCTGCTTGGGTGAAAGAGACGGAATACGAGGAAAGAGTTTATTATATGCAAATAAAATAATCAAATTGAGTTTAACTTCGAAGATCAGCTTCGTCCAGCATAGGTTTCAATTTATTTACCGGAATAGAGGATAGTGCATGTAAATGTTCATGACGGCCATTATTTTTTGCGATAAATAGAAGATCGTTTAATGACCTACTTAAACGATTACTTTTTCTGATGTTACGATTACGGCGACGACCATGTGACCTACGTTTTCTAATAGTTTTATGTCTTAATGTAAAAATATTGATCTTATTCTGAGGAGAAGAAATATTACCTTGTCGATATATTTGGTCGTTGAGACCGAGATGGTATGGGGTTTGTAGTTGTTTAATCCAGTAGAGCTCGGTTTCCAAAAGTCGTTTTTAACATCTGATTTCGTATCACCTGGTAATTTGGAGATATTTTCTACTGGAGTTATTTTCACATTGTTAATATTATGTTGGTAGTTATTAAAGTGGTTATAAAGAAAATTCTGGTATTTACGTCGTGAATTATTACGAATTTTATAGGAATGATTCCGAAAACGTTGTTTCAAAGTTTGAGAAGTTTCCCCGACATATTGAGCCCCACATCCTCTGGCTTCTTAAGTGATGACATATATAACATTGGCAGTATTTCAATCTATGTCTTTGTCTAATTTGGTGTTAAATGTATTTCCATTAACCAATGATTCAATATTGGACATGCAGCTTAAATGATGGCAAGTAAGACATTTCTTGGCGTTGCACTTATTAATCTTAGAATACCCTCTGCGTATAGAATTGACAGCTCTGTAAGAATATATAGGTGTGAATGTTTTTGAAAATGAGATAGAACGTTTAATAGGGAAACTACTTTTAAGTGGAGAAATATGAACTTTAGTGGTGCCGAATAATTTTCTACAAGAAATACCAGGTATATGAAGAGTGGACACAGAGGGCAATCTAAGTGGTGTGATTATAACTTTAGGAGATTTGTATTTTAATTTTATTATATTTGAAGCCATTTTAATGAAAAAAGGGGGATAAGGATGTAGAAACCCAGGGGAAAGCTCCCACACAACCAAGTCAGTAACTATTGGGTGAATAATAACACTTGAAACCCCCAGACACGGGGAACCTTTTTACAGGCTCCACACTGCATCTGAGAATAAGTGTAGATATGAAAGAAAAAAGAGGAGTTACTGGCTCAGTTATGTGGCAGAAGTCACCATGGAGCTATACAATACATGAATATTAATAATATACTAGAACATATAACACATTACAAAAATATTTGATTGTAGTGCAATTACGATACCGACTTAGGACGGTCATTTAATTTGACAAAAGCCAAACAAATGGTGTGGTTAACCGGTTTACGCGCCCACCTTCCCACTCACCATAACAGCAGAACAATAAAAGGACGTACATTTAAAAATTTACAAATAATCCTCCATGTAAAGAACAAGGGTCAACAGGTGTCGCATATTGAGAGGTCATAAAAATATAAACACGTAAGGTATTGTAAAACACATAATGGTATAAAAATATATGCGACATCAACATGATAAACCATACTCTGCCAGTCTGAAAGCGAGCTAAGACCCTAGATCTGTAGGAGTCCCGACTAACAGTCAGAGGGAACGAGGTTCAGGCCCATGTCTCCTCTGAAAGAGGTTTGGACAAGGCCCGTCATATAGTCCCCACCGCCCTTTTAGTCAGCGTGCAACGTTCAAATAAAAGTCTGCATAAGGCTGTAGAGGGGCCAAATACAAGACCTAAAGTCTTTTTGATGATCTCAATATCATATTGTCTATTTAGAAGACGTTTGACTATTTTATTACATGATAAAATAACGTTATCGGAGCCTTTTACTTTCCTTAGTTATTCCAGAGCATGTTCAAATTACAATGACTTTGTTCTGAGGGCTAGCCGACTTTCAGTTAAGCTGCTCAACCAGGGTTATATATGTGCTAGACTAGCATCGTCACTGAGGAAGTTCTACGGTCGTTACGAGACTCTTATTACTCCATATGATATCTCGTTATCCAGACTTTTAAATGATATTCTGGACTAAGACCGATTCCGATCACTTTACACAGATTTGACACCTTCTATACTAGAAGGTTACCTACTTCGACTTCTCCATATATAGATACATATGGAATTCACACGATTTGACTCTTTCTACGGGGTATATGTGACGGGTGTTGCTAGCAAGCAGGAGATGCTCACTCTCCCCGGGCACCTGATCTCACTCCATCACAGGGGTTCACATATGCTCTTCAAGTAGACATATTTTGTTATTTTCCATTTGTTTTTCATTTTCACTGATTTTGTATGTCCTATGGTTTCATGATTTTTGGATTTGTGGTTTGGATTTATCCATCATCTTTACATTATATACGAGATCAACGTAAAAATTAGGATGGGAAATTCCATTGGATACATACTGTTGAAAAGAAATATTTCCAAATTTAGATAGAAGTTCTGAATAAGATCTGAAGAATTTGCCGAATGTTTTTCTTAACTTGTGATATTTGTAGCCCTGAGTTAAAAGTATAGTAGTAATTTGTAAATTTCGTTTATGAAAGTCCAAAACATCGGTGCAGCCTCTGACAAATCGAACTAATTGAGATATATAGATACCATATGATGGGAGTCGAGGGACATTGCCATCCAAGTAAGGGAAATTTACAATAGGAAATCTAAAATCCTCGCGTTTATCATAAATATTAGTATATATTAGGTGGTTGATAATTTTGATGTTTAAATTTAAGAAAGGTGTAGATTTATCTCAAGTATTAGCTTTATTCAATGTGAGCTCTGGTGGATATATTTGATATAAATTGTTCGAATTCAGGGTTGTCGATAACCAAAATGTCATCCAGATAATACTTTGTAAGTATTATTAAATTTGTGAATGAGGTCAAAACGTTTTGATTTTTGAATAGAAACCATAGTTAGTACCCATAGGAATCCCAACTATTTGTTGATATATCTTGCCATCAAATTGCACAAAAATATTACTCATGAGAAAATCTAGTGCTTTACATAATTCCTTGCAAGCCCAGTATTTATATGAAGTATACTGTTTGTTGGAAAAGAATCCAGAGTTATTGGAAGTACATATGTACGTTTTAGATTCTCTGTGAAAACACCATTGTATAAGAGATAGCAACTTGCTTTTAATCAAATCATGAGGCAGAGATGTATAAAGTGTAGAAAAATCAAATGTATAAATTTGAGTCGCTTTAAAATTTAGCAAAAGAAGTTTGTCTATAACTTCATGAGAATTTTTAATCGACCGAAAGTAATTGATGTTACTATTATGAAATGCGACATCACAATATTTGATAATATGATCTTTTATAGCAGTTAGAGCAGACGTAATATGCTTCGTAATATACTTCAAAGATCAAAAGCCAAACAAACTCCGAGTAGATGGTAAAAACAGTAACCAATAGTCCCTCAAAATGGTGGTAAGATAGGTAGAAAAATTGTGGTTTATAGATATAGCTGGAGAAATGGACTTTTCACGCTTTAAGTGAAATGTACTTGAAGGATATGATTGATTGATTTCTTCTTTTGCAGACTTTTTCTGGGAACAGTGACAGATCGACTTTGGCCACTAATACTCTGAACCCAATACTTGTGACCACAGGAATACGTCTTAACCCGAGAACATGGCACGGTCATCCCAGTTTACGATTCGATGTCCAAGGATGTTAACAGTAGCCTAGAACGTTTTTCATTCTGATTCATCTTAATCGTATTCATTGTTTCTGTTAAGAAAGCAGAACACAAACATTTTAATAGTATCATTTATTTATATATTACTGAATACAATGTTTTCAATACATTAAATTATTAATTGTGTTCATGGATTCTGGATTAATAAAACATGTCAAATTCATTTTCTGATGTTGTCTTATAAGCTCAGCCTTACCAAAAGTGCAGATCATAGAATCAAAAAATGACACATTGTTCGCAGTCGTGAACAATATTGACAGAGGTAAACCTTATAGTTAAGGTGTAAACATAATGCTCCCCACCTTCCCAAACAGAGAAAAAAAAAAAGAAAGAAAAAGAAGAAAAAAAAAAAAAAAAAGAAAATGAAAAAATCACAAACACGAAGAGTACTCCTAATTGTCGTTATCTTTTCTCAGTTAGAAAATTGTCGCTACAATTTACAGTACTTATTCATTAGTATATATTAGGATTAAAGATGAAAGGGCTGTAATCTTATCGTTAGATCCTTCTGTAATACTACTTTAATGGTTTTATAAAATCTGAGTACTCAAATATTTAAAAACGTGCTATTTTGAAATTTCAGTCTAATTACTCTATTACAGATGTAATTATGATCATTATTCCAAACATTATCTATACGCATGCGCAATTCACGTATACATATCTTCGATTTTAGTGATCAATCAATCATTGAGTAGTTTATTCAACTGACAGTTATTGAAAGTTCACATGGGCGAATAGAAGTGTTTACTAAGGAATTCAAGTTCCGATTCAAGTAAATACTTTAATCAAACTGTTCTACCTAATATAAATTATCATAGATATTCCCAATTATTATCGATTTTGTGAAAGAAATAGTTAAACATTTAATGTCACTTATATGTAAATAAACAATACATATATACAACGTACATAACAGATAATCTTTGTAATTTGAACTTCATAACACTATTGTCTCACTCATTTCTATATCTAGATTTATGACATAATCAAGTTGAAAAGAGATTTTCCTTTATCTCTTACTTTTAATTCAAATCTGTAATTATTTTGCCGTCCAAAGACATAAGTTTTTAAAATGAGGAAATGATGCATGAAATTAATATAGGAATTATGTTCTTATATTTGTTATTTTCACTCACTCGATGACGCTGCTGGTGACTTGTAAGTTCCTGATGGTATCACCATTACCTAACTCGATACCGCTGCTGGTGGCTTGGAAGTTCCCGAGGGTACCGTCATTACCATTAATTCGATATTGCTGCTGGTGGCGTGTGCGTAGTGATGTGGCCATTAGGCGCTCTGTCAGTTTTATGCATATACTATTTTGCTTTTAACGTAAGCATATATGGTTTTCATATTTCATTGTACTTAACAATAATATCTTCAACGTTAAAGTTACACTCTTCACATATTATTTGACAAAGAAAGTCTTAGTTTAAATCTGGCTGATGTGTATGGCACTTCAGGGTTGACCACTGGCATCAAACATAAGATCTATACTCAAGAAATTAAACATTTTTAATCTTAGGCCACACCAATTTACTTCTCTGTTAAGCGGCAGCGGGCGGGTAGGTTTTGGCACGACGGAAGTAAAAAAAAAATGAAGTCCGGAATATTTTTTACGGATTCGGGATTTATTCTTTACACTTACGCTTAAATGTAGATCAAACGCTTCAAAGAGCGGCATCGTCAAATGAGTATTTTAAAGCGTCATATTGTCATTGATGACCCATCGACAAGGAGTGATGAGGACTGTAAGAAAATTTTAGGGGGGGGTGAGCGGAGAGTCATCCTTTCCTAATTCTTCTAAATTTGATTGCTTGTCTGACCTACACCGGGGGGGGGGGGGGGGGGGGGGGGGGGGCAAGATAAAACACTATGTCATCATGAATTCCTCGCGATTCAATACTATACTGTAGCACCTTGGTCACGATCACGCTGTATCGAGTGACATGGAAACTTCCAAAATTGTGGCGATTCAAGTGGTGCATGATAAGCAGGTCGTGTTAGAGTGGTTTGCCGTTAAAGTATCCAAAGATATCACATTTGCTAAGCTTTTTGAAGATGTTTGTGTTGCAAGTATGAGGGGGGGGGGGGGCAAGGTGGTAGGTTTAAGCATCCCATCAGTCTTGGTGAAAAACTTACTCGGCATGCTATGTAAAGGCCACCCCTCATGCAAATGAAGTGGAAGTAAGTTGGAATCTCCCAGTGACTGAGGCATTGTCATCTTTCAGTTCAAACCACATACTCTTTAAATGTAGAGATGTTGGTGCAGGTTCAGTCAAGGAAGGTGTAAACACCTCCTTCCTCCATATGCCAAGTATGTATGCACTGGATGTGTTGCGTGCTGCGAGACAAATTTGTAAAGTCAGGAGACTGATGAGGAGCCATCGACCAAACAAATGTAGAAATGAAGTTACTGAAAATGTGGCACCGGTCATTCAAAACTTGAAAATGGTTCCATTTCTAAAGATGAGTGTGAGCTACTGGCCAGTGCCCTTTGGTCGTCCATCAAAAATGAAATATTTCATGGCAGTATTTCCTTTAATCAGCGCTATCAAGATGAGGAATATCTTTACAAGAGAAACTACGTTTTAAAGTAAAGTCATTCATATAGCCTGGTCCGAAAAATCTGATGTGACCAAGAGGTAAATGCTCCTTTTATGTTATTCCTGTCTGTATAAAGCGAGAAATTTGTCACTTATAACACCAATGTCACTTTCGCGCCATCTGATTTGTCATTGTTTGTCTGGCAGTATTTGCAAAGACACTTTGCTCAATGAACAGTCTATCTGCAGGTGGTGGTTATACAGCTATCCGGAACTGGCTGAAGAGGAAGTCCGCATCATCGCTACAGTGTCCACAAGATGTGAACGTTATTTCATATTTTGATAACAGTCAAATAAATGGCCGTAACTGGCGTGTCACTTATAATTAAGTCCAAGTATAGCGTTATAACAACAGTTCTTCATATTATCCCATCATGCGATACACGGTTGCAAATGTCTCCAGTTATTTCCTTTTCAGTGGTTTTACAGGCCGATGGATTCCTCTGTTGTCTGCAAAAAGAAAACAGATTTCGTAACGGAACAGAATGCTAAACATTGCGTAACCAGTTTATTGCCGACCGTATTACGGCAGATATGGATGCACAGAGAAAATTAAATGTCATTTTTGACTAAATAGACAATTTGACTAATGACAGTACCAGTAATGATCACAATTACGCAACTAATTATTCTTTTGCAGATAGCCATCGTCCTCAACACCTTCCCAAAACTATCCTTGGCGACTCAATATTTTGCAATCCATGTTCTTACAATTCAATAGAGAATGTATTTCAGGAAATTCCGTCAAGATCCTCGAGTCCAGATGGTCGGGAGTGGACACCAATTGGTTGTAAATGTCTGCCCCATGTATTAGGATCCACACGGACAGAAGATGACCCAAACTTGCAGAGTATCTCACTGCTTCCAGGCTTAGCTCATTACGAGATAAATAAGGTAAGTTCTGTATTCACAAATTCTGTGGAATGTTGTCATAGAAGATCTTGCACAGATGCTCAGTTTTGGAAGTGTCTGTGCCCTTTCATCCTGTATTAATTGCACAGATCATTATAAATCATGGCATTTTTATCATATAGCTGTTTGGTACCATGGATGAAATTCTAGTCCCGTATGTTTGCCATTCTATATTTACAAGATCCAAAGCCACTCTTCATTTTTAGATGCAGAGTGCGAAAAAAACAAATCGGAAATATATCATGGCATGAAGATGTAAATTTTTAAAACTTTGCACCAACATGTATTTTTCCCAAGAGATAGATTTTCGAGATCGTAAGACACGCATTCTTGCGTGATGATATATATGCTGAGTTAATGACATCTGCTGGAGATGAAATAGACTCCCTTACGATTCAGTGTTTGGAAATGATTATGCACTCTCTGTAACTGATTGTTGAAATACAGGCAGAGGAACAATTACCAAGAGGGAAATATTTCGAACCATGTGAAAAATGCCGCAAACAATGTTCCAAAACCAAACAAAGTGAACGCGAGTTTGCGTCTTTGCACATGCTAATTAGATTGAAACCCAGAGGAACAGTAATGGCAAAGGAAGCTGCAATTATGTGGACCCATAATAAAAAAGTGAGTGGCTGCGCGGTAAAACAGATGATAGAAGAAAAAAACATCACAAAAATATTGAGAATTTTTTTTTCATTAACCATTAACAACATGCCGACCTGTGTCTGTAAAGAACACGAGATATTTTCAAAGGAAGCAATATTTAAAATCAATAAATATTCAAGCAAGAAACATAAAATCAAAAGTGTTGAAAAACGAAGAAGAAATGGCCTCCTTCCTCCATATGCCAAGTATGTATGCACTGGATGTGTGGCGTGCTGCGAGACAAATTTGTCGAGTCAGGAGCCTGATGAAGAGCCATCGACCAAACAAATATAGAAATGAAGTTACTGAAAATGTGGCACCGGTCATTCAAAACTTGGAAATGGTTCCATTTCTAAAGATGAGTGTGAGCTACTGGCCAGTGCCCTTTGGTCGTCCATCAAAAATGAAATATTTCCTGACAGTATTTCCTTTAATCAATGCTATCAAGATGAGGAATATCTTTACAAGAGAAACTACGTTTTAAAGTAAAGTCATTCATATAGCCTGGTCCGAAAAAATCTGATGTGACCAAGAGGTAAATGCTCCTTTTATGTTATTCCTGTCTGTATAAAGCGAGAAATTTGTCACTTATAACAGCAATGTCACTTTCGCGCCATCTAATTTGTCATTGCTTGTCTGGCAGTATTTGCAAAGACACTTTGCTCAATGAACAGTCTATCTGCAGGTGGTGGTTATACAGCTATCCGGAACTGGCTGAAGAGGAAGTCCGCATCATCGCTACAGTGTCCACAAGATGTGAACGTTATTTCATATTTTGATAACAGTCAAATAAATGGCCGTAACTGGCGTGTCACTTATAATTAAGTCCAAGTATAGTGTTATAACAACAGTTCTTCATATTATCCCATCATGCGATACACGGTTGCAAATGTCTCCAGTTATTTCGTTTTCAGTGGTTTTACAGGCCGATGGATTCCTCTGTTGTCTGCAAAAAGAAAACAGATTTCGTAACGGAACAGAATGCTAAACATTGCGTAACCAGTTTATTGCCGACCGTATTACGGCAGATATGGATGCACAGAGAAAATTAAATGTCATTTTTGACTAAATAGACAATTTGACTAATGACAGTACCAGTAATGATCACAATTACGCAACTAATTATTCTTTTGCAGATAGCCATCGTCCTCAACACCTTCCCAAAACTATCCTTGGCGACTCAATATTTTGCAATCCATGTTCTTACAATTCAATAGAGAATGTATTTCAGGAAATTCCGTCAAGATCCTCGAGTCCAGATGGTCGGGAGTGGACACCAATTGGTTGTAAATGTCTGCCCCATGTATTAGGATCCAGACGGACAGAAGATGACCCAAACTTGCAGAGTATCTCACTGCTTCCAGGCTTAGCTCATTACGAGATAAATAAGGTAAGTTCTGTATTCACAAATTCTGTGGAATGTTGTCATAGAAGATCTTGCAAAGATGCTCAGTTTTGGAAGTGTCCGTGCCTTTTCATCCTGTATTAATTGCACAGATCATTATAAATCATGGCATTTTCATCATATAGCTGTTTGGTACCATGGATGAAATTCTAGTCCCGTATGTTCGCCATTCTATATTTACAA
Source organism: Pteria penguin (assembly GCA_035048485.1). Classification (NCBI taxonomy): domain Eukaryota; kingdom Metazoa; phylum Mollusca; class Bivalvia; order Pterioida; family Pteriidae; genus Pteria; species Pteria penguin. Next base: position 62,925,653 of record CM068581.1, on the reverse strand, counting down.
GATCCAAAGCCACCCTTCATTTTTAGATGCAGAGTGCGAAAAAAACAAATCGGAAATATATCATGGCATGAAGATGTAAATTTTTAAAACTTTGCACCAACATGTATTTTTCCCAAGAGATCGATTTTCGAGATCGTAAAACACGCATTCTTGCGGGATGATATATATGCGGAGTTAATGACATCTGCTGGAGATGAAATAGACTCCCTTACGATTCAGTGTTTGGAAATGATTATGCACTCTCTGTAACTGATTGTTGAAATACAGGCAGAGGAATAATTACCAAGAGGGAAATATTTCGAACCATGTGAAAAATGCCGCAAACAATGTCCAAAACCAAACAAAGTGAACGCGAGTTTGCGTCTTTGCACATGCTAATTAGATTGAAACCCAGAGGAACAGTAATGGCAAAGGAAGCTGCAATTATGTGGACCCATAAAAAAAAAGTGAGTGGCTGCGTGGTAAAACAGATGACAGAAGAAAAAAACATCACAAAAATATTGAGTAATTTTTTTTTCATTAACCATTAACAACATGCCGACCTGTGTCTGTAAACAACACGAGATATTTTCAAAGGAAGCAATATTTAAAATCAATAAATATTCAAGCAGGAAACATAAAATCAAGTGTTGAAAAACGAAGAAGAAATGGCCTCCTTCCTTCATATGCCAAGTATGTATGCACTGGATGTGTGGCGTGCTGCGAGACAAATTTGTCGAGTCAGGAGCCTGATGAAGAGCCATCGACCAAACAAATATAGAAATGAAGTTACTGAAAATGTGGCACCGGTCATTCAAAACTTGAAAATGGTTCCATTTCTAAAGATGAGTGTGAGCTACTGGCCAGTGCCCTTTGGTCGTCCATCAAAAATGAAATATTTCCTGACAGTATTTCCTTTAATCAATGCTATCAAGATGAGGAATATCTTTACAAGAGAAACTACGTTTTAAAGTAAAGTCATTCATATAGCCTGGTCCGAAAAATCTGATGTGACCAAGAGGTAAATGCTCCTTTTATGTTATTCCTGTCTGTATAAAGCGAGAAATTTGTCACTTATAACACCAATGTCACTTTCGCGCCATCTGATTTGTCACTGTTTGTCTGGCAGCATTTGCAAAGACACTTTGCTCAATGAACAGTCTATCTGCAGGTGGCGGTTATACAGCTATCCGGAACTGGCTGAAGAGGAAGTCCGCATCATCGCTACAGTGTCCACAAGATGTGGACGTTATTTCACATTTTCATAACAGTCAAATGATTGGCCGTAAGTGGCGCTTCACTTATAATTAAGTCCAAGTATAGTGTTATAACAACAGTTCTTCATATTATCCCATCATGCGATACACGGTTGCAAATGTCTCCAGTTATTTCCTTTTCAGTGGTTTTACAGGCCGATGGATTCCTCTGTTTTCTGCAAAAAGAAAACAGATTTCGTAACGGAACAGAATGCTAAACATTGCGTAACCAGTTTATTGCCGACCGTATTACGGCAGATATGGATGCACAGAGAAAATCAAATGTCTTTTTTGACGAAATAGACAATTTGACTAATGACAGTACCATTAATGATCACAATTACACAACTAATTATTCTTTTGCAGATAGCCATCATCCTCAACACCTTCCCAAAACTATCCTTGGCGACTCAATATTTTGCAATCCATGCTGTTACAATTCAATAGAGAATGTATTTCAGGAAATTCCGTCAAGATCCTTGAGTCCAGATGGTCGGGAGTGGACACCAATTGGTTGTAAATGTCTGCCCCATGTATTAGGATCCAGACGGACAGAAGATGACCCAAACTTGCAGAGTATCTCACTGCTTCCAGGCTTAGTTCATTACGAGATAAATAAGGTACGTTCTGCACACACAAATTCTGTGGAATGTTGTCATAGAAGATCTTGCAAAGATGCTCAGTTTTGGAAGTGTCCGTGCCTTTTCATCCTGTATTAATTGCACAGATCATTATAAATCATGGCATTTTTATCATATAGCTGTTTGGTACCATGGATGAAATTCTAGTCCCGTATGTTCGCCATTCTATATTTTACAAGATTCAAAGCCACTCTTCATTTTTAGATGCGGAGTGCCAAAAAAAAAAAAAAAAAAAAAAAATCGGAAATATATCATGGCATGAAGGTGTAAATTTTTAAAACTTTGCACCAACATGTATTTTTCCCAAGAGATCGATTTTCGAGATCGTAAGACACGCATTCTTGCGTGATGATATATATGCTGAGTTAATGACATCTGCTGGAGATGAAATAGACTCCCTTACGATTCAGTGTTTGGAAATGATTATGCACTCTCTTTTACTGATTGTTGAAATACAGGCAGAGGAACAATTACCAAGAGGGAAATATTTCGAACCATGTGAAAAATGCAGCAAACAATGTTCCAAAACCAAACAAAGTGAACGCGAGTTTGCGTCTTTGCACATGCTAATTAGATTAAAACCCAGGGGAACAGTAATGGCAAAAGAAACTACAATTATGTGGACCCATAATAAAAAAGTGAGTGACTGAGTGGTAAAACAGATGATAAAAGAAAGAAACATCACAAAAATATTGAGTAATGTTTTTTTCATTAACAACATGCCGACCTGTGTCTGTAAACAACACGAGATATTTTCAAAGGAAGCAACATTTAAACTCAATAAATATTCAAGCAAGAAACAGAAAAACAAAAGTGTTGAAAAACGAAGAAGAAATGGCCTCCTTCCTCCATATGCCAAGTATGTATGCACTGGATGTGTGGCGTGCTGCGAGACAAATTTGTCGAGTCAGGAGCCTGATGATGAGCCATCGACCAAACAAATGTAGAAATGAAGTTACTGAAAATGTGGCACCGGTCATTCAAAACTTGAAAATGGTTCCATTTCTAAAGATGAGTGTGAGCTACTGGCCAGTGCCCTTTGGTCGTCAATCAAAAATGAAATATTTCATGACAGTATTTCCTTTAATCAGCTCTATCAAGATGAGGAATATCTTTACAAGAGAAACTACGTTTTAAAGTAAAGTCATTCATATAGCCTGGTCCGAAAAATCTGATGTGACCAAGAGGTAAATGCTCCTTTTATGTTATTCCTGACTGTATAAAGCGAGAAATTTGTCACTTATAACACCAATGTCACTTTCGCGCCATCTGATTTGTCACTGTTTGTCTGGCAGCATTTGCAAAGACACTTTGCTCAATGAACAGTCTATCTGCAGGTGGTGGTTATACAGCTATCCGGAACTGGCTGAAGAGGAAGTCCGCATCATCGCTACAGTGTCCACAAGATGTGGACGTTATTTCATATTTTGACAACAGTCAAATAAATGGCCGTAACTGGCGTGTCACTTATAATTAAGCCCAAGTATAGTGTTATAACAACAGTTCTTCATATTATCCCATCATGCGATACACGGTTGCAAATGTCTCCAGTTATTTCCTTTTCAGTGGTTTTACAGGCCGATGGATTCCTCTGTTGTCTGCAAAAAGAAAACAGATTTCGTAACGGAACAGAATGCTAAACATTGCGTAACCAGTTTATTGCCGACCGTATTACGGCAGATATGGATGCACAGAGAAAATCAAATGTCTTTTTTGACGAAATAGACAATTTGACTAATGACAGTACCATTAATGATCACAATTACGCAACTAATTATTCTTTTGCAGATAGCCATCATCCTCAACACCTTCCCAAAACTATCCTTGGCGACTCAATATTTTGCAATCCATGTTCTTACAATTCAATAGAGAATGTATTTCAGGAAATTCCGTCAAGATCCTCGAGTCCAGATGGTCGGGAGTGGACACCAATTGGTTGTAAATGTCTGCCCCATGTATTAGGATCCAGACTGACAAAAGATGACCCAAACTTGCAGAGTATCTCACTGCTTCCAGGCTTAGCTGATTACGAGATAAATAAGGTAAGTTCTGTATTCACAAATTCTGTGGAATGTTGTCATAGAAGATCTTGCAAAGATGCTCAGTTTTGGAAGTGTCCGTGCCCTTTCATCCTGTATTAATTGCACAGATCATTATAAATCATGGCATTTTTATCATATAGCTGTTTGGTACCATGGATGAAATTCTAGTCCCGTATGTTCGCCATTCTATATTTTAAGGTAAGTTCTGTATTCACAAATTCTGTGGAATGTTGTCATAGAAGATCTTGCAAAGATGCTCAGTTTTGGAAGTGTCCGTGCCCTTTCATCCTGTATTAATTGCACAGATCATTATAAATCATGGCATTTTTATCATATAGCTGTTTGGTACCATGGATGAAATTCTAGTCCCGTATGTTCGCCATTCTATATTTTACAAGATCCAAAGCCACTCTTCATTTTTAGATGCGGAGTGCCAAAAAAAAAAAAAAAAAAAAAAAAAAAAAATCGGAAATATATCATGGCATGAAGATGTAAATTTTTAAAACTTTGCACCAACATGTATTTTTCCCAAGAGATCGATTTTCGAGATCGTAAGACACGCATTCTTGCGTGATGATATATATGCTGAGTTAATGACATCTGCTGGAGATGAAATAGACTCCCTTACGATTCAGTGTTTGGAAATGATTATGCACTCTCTGTAACTGATTGTTGAAATACAGGCAGAGGAACAATTACCAAGAGGGAAATATTTCGAACCATGTGAAAAATGCCACAAACAATGTTCCAAAACCAAACAAAGTGAACGCGAGTTTGCGTCTTTGCACATGCGAATTAGATTGAAACCCAGAGGAACAGTAATGGCAAAGGAAGCTGCAATTATATGGACCCATAATAAAAAAAGTGAGTGGCTGCGTGGTAAAACAGATGATAGAAGAAAAAAACATCACAAAAATATTGAGTAATTTTTTTTTCATTAACCATTAACAACATGCCGACCTGTGTCTGTAAACAACACGAGATATTTTCAAAGGAAGCAATATTTAAAATCAATAAATATTCAAGCAAGAAACATAAAATCAAAAGTGTTGATAAACGAAGAAGAAATGGCCTCCTTCCTCCATATGCCAAGTATGTATGCACTGGATGTGTGGCGTGCTGCGAGACAAATTTGTCGAGTCAGGAGCCTGATGAGGAGCCATCGACCAAACAAATGTAGAAATGAAGTTACTGAAAATGTGGCACCGGTCATTCAAACCTTGAAAATGGTTCCATTTCTAAAGATGAGTGTGAGCTACTGGCCAGTGCCCTTTGGTCGTCAATCAAAAATGAAATATTTCATGACAGTATTTCCTTTAATCAGCTCTATCAAGATGAGGAATATCTTTACAAGAGAAACTACGTTTTAAAGTAAAGTCATTCATATAGCCTGGTCCGAAAAATCTGATGTGACCAAGAGGTAAATGCTCCTTTTATGTTATTCCTGTCTGTATAAAGCGAGAAATTTGTCACTTATAACACCAATGTCACTTTCGCGCCATCTGATTTGTCACTGTTTGTCTGGCAGCATTTGCAAAGACACTTTGCTCAATGAACAGTCTATCTGCAGGTGGTGGTTATACAGCTATCCGGAACTGGCTGAAGAGGAAGTCCGCATCATCGCTACAGTGTCCACAAGATGTGGACGTTATTTCATATTTTGACAACAGTCAAATAAATGGCCGTAACTGGCGTGTCACTTATAATTAAGCCCAAGTATAGTGTTATAACAACAGTTCTTCATATTATCCCATCATGCGATACACGGTTGCATTTCCTTTTCAGTGGCTTTACAGGCCGATGGATTCCTCTGTTGTCTGCAAACAGAACAGAGTAACAGAACAGAATGCTAAACATTGTGTAACCAGTTTATTGCCGACCGTACTACGGCAGATATGGATGCACAGAGAAAATCAAATGTCATTTTTGACGAAATAGACAATTTGACTAATGACAGTACCATTAATGATCAAAATTACGCAACTAATTATTCTTTTGCAGATAGCCATCATCCTCAACACCTTCCCAAAACTATCCAATATTTTGCAATCCATGTTCTTACAATTCAATAGAGAATGTATTTCAGGAAATTCCGTCAAGATGGTCGGGAGTGGACACCAATTGGTTGCAAATGTCTGCCCCATGTATTAGGATCCAGACTGACAGAAGATGACCCAGACTTGCAGAGTATCTCACTGCTTCCAGGCTTAGCTCATTACGAGATAAATAAGGTAAGTTCTGTATTCACAAATTCTGTGGAATGTTGTCATAGAAGATCTTGCAAAGATGCTCAGTTTTGGAAGTGTCCGTGCCCTTTCATCCTGTATTAATTGCACAGATCATTATAAATCATGGCATTTTTATCATATAGCTGTTTGGTACCATGGGTGAAATTCTAGTCCCGTATGTTCGCCATTCTATATTTACAAGATCCAAAGCCACTCTTCATTTTTAGATGCAGAGTGCGAAAAAAAAAATCGGAAATATATCATGGCATGAAGATGTAAATTTTCAAAAGTTTGCACCAACATGTATTTTTCCCAAGAGATCGATTTTCGAGATCGTAAGACACGCATTCTTGCTCCAGAGGAAGTCTGCACATTTTCAAAATGAAATGAATCATACAGTTTCCGGATTTGACCACTAGGGAGAAGGCGGTGATTTTTTCCTAGAAGCCCGGAACGGTTGAATCAAAAGGTTGCTTCCCCTGGACTGGCAAACTGGCTAAGAGTATGTGGGAACCTTGAGAATCTGGAAGAACAGAATTGTATTATATGTAATGCTTTAACAGATCATATATATAATGATATATCTAGATAGATATGTAGATCAACAGTATCAGTTTAGAAAGACAAATTTTAAAGTATTATATTTGTGCCTCTTGAAATATTCATACATAGTCGGTAACATATTGTGGCAGACCGGTTCTGTGCTATGTTGATTTTGCATAATTATTCATCTTAGTTACTCATGTGTATATATTTATCGTGTATGACATTATTCTTGTACTTATTTGTTGTTTCTTAGCCTATATTTTCATTATATTGTTTCTTCCATTTCTTTCATCTTTTGGTGGATTGCTTAAAACGTTTTAGCTACCTGAGTTATATTCGTTTGACATTTAGGTATAATTTAGTCAATTGGGTGAGACATTTAACTGCTACCCAATCATTGTTCTTTTTATTCAGGCTTGTTCAGGTACTTAATCATGTTTTTTGGGGTATTTAAACGGGTATTCAAGAACTCTCAGTTAAGTTTTAACGTAAAAAATGTTAAAATGTACAAATCGGCCACATCTATGATTGGATCTCGAGCTTCATTATCATCCACACACAGCGGTCAATAATGAACAGCCACAACTATTTCATCAGGTGTCCCTCAGGGACCTGTTTTAGGCCCGCTGCTCTTTCAGGTTTATATAAATGACCTGCCGTCATCAGTGTCATCCAAAAAACCCGACTCTTTGCTGATCATTGTCTCATGTACAGGAGGATCAAGACACACTAGGACCAGACCATCTTGAAGTATGAAATTAACAAGTTTCATCGGTTGGAGGACATATGGTTGGTGCAATTCAACCGAGATAAATGTGAGGTTGTTCTTTTTATTCAGGCTTGTTCAGGTACTTTATCACGTTTTGGGGGTATTTAAACGGGTGTTCAAGAACTCTCAGTTAATTTTTTGTCGGTCTAACTGTCAGAATACTTCTCCATAGTACAAACACGAGTGTCGGTCTATCTGGCAAATATGTATTCTGGTCTATCAGGCATCAATCTAAGTCATTTGATTTTAAATATAGAGATTCGAAATATAATTACCTTCAATTTAGAGTGTTAACTTCAAAATGAAGTTAATTCAAGTGATTAGTGAGGTAAAAAGCCACATTTCTGCCGATATTAGGTTATTTAGATTTAAATATCAAATTGTTTTTAGATTTAATTATTTCAATTTGTTGTTGATTTCAATGTGTGTCGGTTCACATATCTATAATAAATTGTTATACTATATTCTTCTTAATATTTAAATTTGTACCATCACTCGGTCCGACTACAATATGAATACTTCCAGTGTACTCCAGTACGATAAAATTTTGAAACGTCATTTCCCGATAGAATACAAACTTGACGCAAGAAACGACAGCTATTCTGTATTCCAAGCTGGTAAAACACGTGTAGTGCTCTGTTCTTTTTGTCAAAGCCATTGTACATTATGCAATGCATTATGTAAAAGGTACTAGCAAATATAAAACAGACGGACAATCCGACAGACAATGAACAAAGTACTGTTTGAATTTTATGTCGCTCTCCGTCGTCAGTAAAAACAAATTTCAGCATTCTTCATTATAGAATTATGTTTGTTTCTGATTACAAAAATTTTGAAATGTACTTAGGGCACCAATACTTGGCTGAATGATGTGACAAGTTCGGAATAATTTTTAACCACAAAGTTGACGGACACAGCATTATACTGAATTGTATTATTATTTCTCATTAAAACCATAAATGATGACCTGACAACTGTTATTTCGGTAAATTGTATTATTGCGGTGAGTCTAATGTGGACATAATGAGGGATTTTGTAATTGGGTCTGATAACTCGAATGGTTTAAATGATGTTACGAGTTTTTGGAACTTTGAACGTAAAAAATGTTAAAATGTACAAAATGGTCACATCTATGATTGGATCTCGAGCTTCATTACCATCCGCACGGTCAATAATGAACAGCCACAACTATTTCATCAGGTGTCCCTCAGGGAAATGTATTAGGCCCTCTGCTCTTTAAGATTTATATAAATGACCTGCCGTCATCAGTATCACCCCAAGAACCCGACTCTTTGCTGATCATTGTCTCATGTACAGGAAGATCAAAACACACTAGGACCAGACCATCTTGCAGTATGAAATTAACAAGTTTCATCGGTTGGAGGACATATGGTTGGTGCAGTTCAACCGAGATAAATGTGAGGTGCTACGAGTTACTAACCGGAAGTCCTCACAACTTGCCGAATACAGGATCGACGGCCAAGTCCTAATGCTAGTCGACGCTACCAAGTACCTGGGCCTAACAAACCAAAAGAATCTTTCATGGGATACACACATAGATAAGATCACTAAGATGGCAAAATCCACCCTGGCCTACCTAGGCAGAAACATCAGCCGATGCCCAACCAACATCAAGGCACAATGCTACTCCACATTAGTGCAACCGAATATGCCTCTAGCGTGTGGAGCCTAGCTTGTGATTTTTTTTGGGGGGGGAGGGGGTTCAATTACACTTTCTACTGATTACAGACGGATGATTACGAGTTTTCATTTTTGAGAATTTTGAAGTTGTTCACATTCAATTTATCGTATTTCATTTATGTCAAGTATGTTCTGTCTTAACTAGTAATCCAATGTTTGTATTTACCTGTGTTGACCCTCATTTGTGTTCACCTTGTGTTTATTTTAATATACTTTAAAGAACCTCGCTTCAATTCAACGTGTACTGGTCAAACCGGTTTTCTGTTTTTAAAGTTTACTTGCTTGAGGTCTGTGCTTTGACCACTTCAGTTAGGCGGTGTCTCTCGTATTGAGAGGTTGTATTTTCGACTTAACCAGTATCCATGGCTATTTTGCAATGCAGTTTCATACTTAAATCTATAGCACATACTCGCCAAACCGAGGCAAGTTATTTTATTATATATTTTGTATTCAACTATTTAGGATACTTGCTGTCAGCAGTCTATATTTTTCATAAAAATTGGAAAGTGCGTATTTCATATTTGCTTCAGTATAGTAAAGTAAAAATATGTATAAAGTATACAACTGTATATCGTGTATAATCCTGTATATTCCTATGCAATTATACGTATCATGTAAATGAAATGTATTAGAGTGTTCGCATAGTATTGTGTATGTTCGCACGTATATTAAAGTGCGTGTACGATGCTGCAGAGTGAAGTATTCTTGTATATTTTAAGTATTTATTTTGTGTGAGGTTTAGATACATTATAATTATATTTATAAGTCTGTCTTATTTTATCAGGCATTACTACCTGTGCTGATGTATTTGACAATGTCATCATTTCCTGAACATGTGAAAGTCTACATTCCATGTGAATTCACCATCTTTCCGTGTGTACCCACCATCGTTCCTTATCTAACCAGTGACTGTTGTACACGATATTAAGTGACATTGAGTGATATTAAGTGACATTGTTTTTATGTACCAGGTATGTTGTAAAGTAGTAAATTGTATAAAAGTATCTGTAGTTATTTATTATCTTTAGAATAGTTTAAAGTTTCAAATTTAACACATACATGTAGTCTCTGTTAATATTGGTAATCGCTGTTCGTTCGTCCGTGACAGTTTTCATTGTCACAAGTATAGATATATATGTACAATTTCGACCACCACTTCGCGGCACAGCAAACTACTTGTGGGTTCCTTCGGTATTTTAATGAGATCAAAATCAGTTGATGACAGGAAAGATAACTAATTTAGTCATGAACAAAGCCTCAGGGTTGCCAGGAATATTGCAAATACAGATTCTCTCTGTATTTTCACCAGAAAAGTTTCAATATTTTGCTTCATTCGAGGAGATATGGATCCAATATATTTTATTTCAAATATGAAGAGAAATTGTCTGCGATAAAAAAAAATATTGAGTAATGCTTGTCTTTGCCTATACCTGCAATAAAAATGTCTTTATAAATAAATAAATAAAGCACATACATATTTTGTACATTGCACGCAAACAGAAACACACAAATACTTACTGCAGTTATCATAATCTGCATAAAATTAAAATATCCCTATTTCCTTACAGGTTATAAAGTAATCACATTTTTACACTTTTTGTTCATATCCTTCATTATCTGTTTTATACATTTAAGCCGCCGTGGCCTAGTGGTATCGCGCTGGACTCCTGATCGGAAGGCCGGGGTTCTATTCCCGCTCTGGTCATGCCGGTGTCCTGTCTTTCGGATGAGACAGTAAAACCGGGGCCCCGTGTCGTGGTATGCATGGCACGTTGAAGATCCCTCACTGCTTCGGGTGGGTCCGTTGCAAAGGTCAAACTTTTTATGCCCCGCATCAGGCAGATGCCGTCACCATATACGTGAAATATTCGTGGTGTGACGTAAAACAAAAATCAATCAATCTATCTATCTTATACATTCAAAAAGAACAATGATGAATTTATATTTTATATACAATAACCTGAAATTAAATAAGTGACATTTGACTAAAATAGATTCTTATCTTTAAGATACATTAAAATAATCGATACATGTTTCTGTACCTATATAAAATTAACCACAGCATTACAATACAGTGGTTTTAGTCACCTGAATTTATCACTTGGTTAACTTTATACACTATATTTTTCATGATTTCATGTATTCTTATTTCAATACTTAATATAATTTATGTATGAAAAAAATTAACATATTTCATTATTTGCAATGATTCACATTTTCACACAATTTTAGTATGATATATTTAAATTAGATTGATATACATTACACTTATAAGAATAAAGTTACACAATCAATGTTTCACCCAATCAAAAAGCTAAATGCCATTCGTTTATACTGCTTTATACCCAAAAAGTGGAATTATTTAAAGTAGAGATTAGAGACATAGACTTATTTCAGGCAATTCATTTTAGCACTTGTTTGAAATTATTGGTCTCTTCTCCTCATGCTCAGAAAAATCAATGAAGTCGGGTTTAGTCTTTCAATGTGTCTGCTGATAGAATTTTCCAAATTATATCCCAAAGGATTTTCTGTGGTTAAAGGCTCCTTATTGGTGGGAAAGATAAATGGTGCCAGTGGTGGTGGGCAACTTGGTTGTGATAGTATCTCAAGGTAATCTCTCAAATAAACTTCATATTGGGACATCTCTTCCCGTTTCTGCCCATTTGCCAATTTTCTTTAATGTCCCTTACCATACCTCTGATTTTCTGCATATTAAGGCAGATGCATGGTTTTGATTAACAGGAAGCAGATTTTTTTCCGGTTTTCGTTCATGTTTTAGTCTTATACAATCGTAAACAAAGCATCAGACTGCATAATAATGAAAAGTAAATTTTTGATGAAATATGTATATCCGTTTAATTGTGTTCAAATAGTTAACGTTTCGGTCACATATTGACATATTTTATTAATAAGTTAGGCTTGATATTGTGATTTTCATGTAGACTAATGTTTGATAAGTTAGTTATGTAAAGAAAATGATACTTAAACATCATAATGAATGAAAGCATCACCTTAATTTGAACTGCCTCTGGTTACATCAACTGAAGAATTGCAAAATCAATTTCTAAGTACCGGTAAGACTCTGATGGAGATGGCCAATCTTTGTAACAGAGTGTTACTTTTCCATTTATTTTACACAATTTAAATATGTGCTTTTTAATCCCCGATTATGCTCCGAAAATGTAACAATCCCACAGATTTTGGAAATTATCCATTTCCGGGGTTGGTGTCTTCAATGACATCATATAAGAGTCACGAATCGTCTTCTACAAGCCTCTTTGTTGAAGCATGAAAACAGTTGGTCTACATCTTCATGTTAATGGCCAACCATCAGGAAAGCTAATTTTATCTGTAATATAAAAGAATAAAGATATTATAAATAATGCTAGAAAATAGTTTTAAATTTATAGTTCTAAACATGTAATTTTTAAATTATTTTATTCAATTAATATTATTTATATAAAGAAATATGAATAAGAATTATAGTACAAAGTATTGATATATTTATACATTCTTGTAATCAATACATTTGAATCAAATTTCATCAAATTTAATCACTAAGACTTTTCATCGGACAGTAAGTTCAAATAAGGTAAAAATTTCTGCAAATGAAGTAAATGTCCTCTTTTTCTAAAAACCACTTTTGAAATCATGAATGATATTGTATCACGTTGTTTTAATTCACATAGTACCCAAGAATTCACAGAATTTATGTCCAGAAACTGCTTATTTTAATGGTGTCTTGACAAAGTATCAGTGAATGACATGAACTTTTTTTCCCATTTAAAATATATGTAATACCAAACAAACCTTTTCCAAGATAATAACTTTCACAAGCATGGCAAGGCAAAGAACAAACTTATTTTATTGTCTTTGGCAGAATTATCTGGTCGAAGATAAAGGACTGGTAGCAAATTTCCTCCACTGCTTGGTAATAATCAAATATGAATGTATTATATTCACCACAAACAATTTTCAATGTATCTGATGAAAAGTAAGGTACCTGTTGACGTCATTTTGTGGTTGCATGAATTTTCAAGAAGTTATTAAAAGGTTTTATTCATGAAAGTAAGTTTCATTAGTTCCCGTTTTTCACATTACAATTATATTCGTATTGTGGCAGCACAAATTCACCTAAAATTTGATAGCATCTACAATTTATCAGTTGTTAGTGATCTAACAACATTCAAAGCTTAAAGTAAGATATCGATCAAATTACCTCTCAGAATATATGTAATTAAACATCTGAGCAATACACATATCGAAAATTTAGTAAAATTCCAATTTAAAAAAAAAAAAAAAAGTAGCTACTCAGGGATTCTAAGTTTGACTTTAAGTTTAACTTAAATAAAAAAAAAAGATAAACAAGAGATTCTTGTAAAACACATATGCCACGTTCTGGTACTATACTGTACAACTGTGTAAAGTATTACATGTTCTCGGTGACCTTTGACTGTTTGACCTAAGAATCAATAAAAGTAATCTACTACTCAAAACCAACCCTGAAATATCACTATCCAGCAAAGGGTTTGCATTTAGTGAGCTTGGACCTTTTGACCGGAAAATCAACACGGGTCATCTACTACTAATAAACAACCTCCATATGGAATAGCATGAATATCAAGGAATGAGCTCTCAATGTATTTGGCGGACAATAATTGTACACAGTACTGATCTACTACTCATAACCAACCCACATATGAAAACTTTTATTTCAATATATGCACTCATAGCAGAGATAATGAACAGAAACTGTGAATTATCGGATATTTTCTAAGTTCAAGAGGTATAACTCTGTCAAAATGTGTTAATGGTAAGCAAATCAACACTTGACCTAGATTTTCTCATGCTGCATCTGTATGCCAAATTTCATTTCAATATATACACCCATTGTAATAACAAGAGCATTCTGTCACGAATTTTCGGCTACTTAGCCTTTATCAAGTTACAAAACGATTGTCAATTAACAGCTGTGTGCATCCATGCTCATGCTTCAGCATAAATAAACAATGTCAAACCAACAATTCCATAAAGTCAGATCATAAAATACAATATAGCGTGCGAAAATAAATATATAAAGCATTATGGTGCAAATTACAAAGAATACTTAACTATACAAGAGTCCATCCGTAAAATATTCTATAACGATATTCTATTACTTTGAAACAACAACACAAGTGGTTCATGCAAATACTGACGACATTATTTAGACTACAAGCAGAGATGCCCAAAAAAGCGAAGTAAAAAGAAACCACACACAAAAATAAATATAGAGCTAGGCACATATAAACAGACTAAAGACTTCAAACATTATGTCATGATGTTACAGATGTAGAATATACGATTTGTAAATAACAAAGTGATAAGAACTGAACCTTGCCTAAGAAAAATTATAGGTATATATAAAGAGTTTATTTTAATATTACAACTGTCAGGCATTCTTGTTCCCAAAGTCTTTATCAATTCGTCCTCTTTTATCAACCGGAATTAAAATGTAAAGATGATGGATAAATCCAAACCACAAGTCCAAAAATCATAAAACCAGAGGACATACAAAATCAGTGAAAATGAAAAAAAGGAAAATAACAAAATATGTCTACGTGTCTAAGAGCATATGTGAACCTCTGTGATGGAGTGAGATCAGGGAGAGTGAGCATCTCCTGCTTGCTAGCAACACCAGTCAAATATACCCAGTAGACAGTATACCGAAGGATGCGATTTTAATCTGTTTAGATGTTGCTAAACTTTACCCTTCGGTACCCAGGAAAGAAAGCTTATTATAATCATTGCGTTTTCCTCTGGGAGTCTAAAAAAAGATTTATGCACCCTTAGCTGAGATAATGAATGGAAACTGAATTTTTCACAAACCTCTTGTTCAAGAGTCAAGCACAAAAATACACTGACAAATTATGCTGGCTGTAAACTGGCAAATGATTTCATTTGTAATAGCAAGCAATAGGTACATTGTATATCAATAAATGAATACCTGAGTTTTCACAAATACAGAAATGCACCTCCTCAAGATAGACAAATGAATAGTTCTCAGTACTTGAAGAGTTATACAAATGACTACAATTACAAAGATGCTTCTCCCATTTGTCCTGTCTTCAATATGTCACATCATATAAAATACATCTTAAAACACGAAATAATAAGGCTATAGCAGTAAGATTTAAGCTCTTTCAAGAAAAATTCAATTCAAACACTTTTCCCAAGTACTTTCAAGAACTGTAACTTAATTTCAATAAATAAATACTATGAGCTTTCTGGAAGTCTTGGCAGACATTATGAGAACAAAAAGTAATTTAAGGTGATTGAGGAAGCTTTAATCATATATTACCTACTTTTGAACTTGAAGGTGAACATGTCTTTGTTGTTGAAATTTCTGTCTGTCTTCATTTGTTACTTTCAAAACAAGAGCATCCCTGATGTATTCATTGCATTTTGAAAATTTCTGCAACTAAAAATAAAGATACACATAATGATTTGAAATTTGAATTAGTAATAATACTCGTGAAATTATGTATAACCTAAGAAAGTATACATTACTGGTTCTAAAGTTTATATAGAAATGGTATCCATTATCCAATGCAAATATTTAAGATTATATCCAATTCTCTTTTAGTAACATGATTTCACCACATCGTGTCTAACCAATCTGAGTTCTAAGACTTGGGGCTTTGGGATAATGGGTAGTATTGGTCAAGTGTTAAGCATTAATGATTAAAACATATTGAGAGTAAGAAGTCCTCAGTTTATCAGACTTATACAATTTTTGTTCACAACACCAAGATATTGAGGTTGTGACTCATTAAAATTTCTGAGATGACATTTTCAGCGCTTTGATCATTTATGCCATACTGCTGTCATTCAATCTAGAGTATATTTTTGTTGAGACAAATACATGTAGAATGTTTTATAAGTATTTACAAGCCAGAAATTTTTACATAAAGCTTCCTTGGGGCCTAAGGTAGGCTATTAAGATATTACCTTTCTTATTTTGACATGAGCAAAATGCTGATTCCAAATGTTTATGAATTTTTGTGTGGTGAAATACTTCATCTATTTTCATTCAGACAGCTCTCTGTGTTCATGACTTCTGCTGGCTTTTTATTGACACAACATGGTAAGTACACTTCCTGGCAGTCAGGTTGAACAGCTTTTGTGCGCGAGACCTTGTATGAAAGTTTTTTTTTTTTCAAGTCGCTAACTTGAAACATAACATCGGTCCTGTCTGGTGTCTTGTGATAACAATGATTGCTAGGACTTCTTTCTGACGAAATTCTTTAAAAATATCAAGTACCGGAGAAAAATAAATTGGAGAAAGTTGATATTAAATAACCCTACAACAATACCACATGATGTCATACTAGCTTGTTGAAGACTAGTAATATCATATTGATATGCATGATATATCCCTCACTCCTAACAGCAAAACAACTGTAATAAAATACAGACTCGGACAAATCAAAAGTTTTACAGACCAAATTTTCCATTTTCAAATTGGCGCCCCCACACCCCCCCCCCCCCAGACTTGACTTCACAAGAGATGTTTGTAAAACACTTATGCCCTCCCCTACTGCTACTATTTTTATAGTGGCCATGACACTAATAGTTTGATTGACTGATCCATATTGGTCATCTATATTACAACTTAAATTTATCTGCCAAACTAAAACTGGAATCGAGCCACGTGCGACCAATTTCAGATAAACTATGTAGTTTGTGAATCATGTTCCTATACGATATAATAAAGACAGTCACGTACTGTTAGAGCTAGAGAATAGTTAAAAGTTATTCTCAGACTAAACAAATTTGAAGATGCTTTGAATCTTTAAATAGCTAAAATAGGGTGGCCATGACAAGAGAAATGAAATGTTAGTGATGTATAACATCACTAAGGGCCTAGTTTGATTTTTGATGTTATGTATACCGAAAGTAATACATCATGTAAGTCAGGTGTATTGATCAAAGAAAAGTTATAAATAAAAACTATTTCGATTCAGTATATTCACCATTGGAATTACAGAAACTGTAAATAACAGGAATGTTCAATGGATGTAAATGTGTCAAAAATTATTCGACCATAACAACAATAAAACTTGACCTCGGTATTGTAATTATGCATGTGTATACCATATTTCAGTTTGGTATTTGCGTGTATAGCAGAGATAATGGGCAAAAAAACCCCTTAAATTTCTAAAAAATTTTCGAAGTCCAAGGGACTTTAATCTGTTAAAAAGCACCCAAATGAAAAGAAGGTATTCTCATGGTGTAGTATTGAAGTGGCTGACTTTCATGCAGATATGTGATATTTTCAACACTTCCACATATATATTTAAAAAGTTGCAAGTTATTTCCATATGAATCTGATTCATAATTTTCTTGATCATCAAGGGGAATAACCATACATGTAATATAATAAGAATAGCTAGCATCATTCAAAATATTTTGAGTCGTTGTCAACTAGCACAGTTCTGAAAATAAGTGCAAATATTTCTTCCTTGTTTTACTAGTCTGTTTTTAACACAGAGAGTGTTACTTATTTCAAGTAACAGTTTTAATGGGGAAATTCATATATTGGCACAGATATGTACTCTGTATGTCCTAAACCCTTCTTGCATTGAGCATGGGTTAATTCCCTTGATGAATGCTCTAATGATTAAACTACATGATACAGAGTAGTTCTATTATAGAATGTTCCACAGCCCAACCTATCGTGAACAACTCCTGTTATTCGATCCTTCTTACACAGTATCATTTTCATGTCCCTCGGAAGAATACACGGAAGAAGGAAATGTTACAGTATCGTCTTATTTCCATGTGAAACCATGGTCGAATATTGATTTCTTTTGTGATTTACCTATTGACAATTATGTAATTTTAAATATTGTCGCAAAAAGAAAATTAAGAGGCAAAGAAATTGCCAAACAAGATAGATAAATATAACAGAAAATAGAAAATATACATTGATCAGATGTATTTTAGTGACATGATTAATTGAAACAAATACATGCGAGTTCATTTGTGTTTCATCTTACTTTTGCCGTACTTTACATGGCTGTCGTCATACTAAAAGGTATTTTATGATAACAACTTCCCATCACACACACACCCATACACACAAACATAAATTTAAGATATGAATATATTAAATGGTTCAGCTATCTATCGATATAATCGATTACATCTTATTTCTTAAATTAAAGAAGATAGGATATGCATTTTCTACCATTGATCTATTTAAGAATGACAGAATGACACTGACGTCACGATATTTAAAAATAGATTCCATATATCCTACAACGTAATCATTGTCAATTACATCTTAGTATAAATGCAGTACAACTTACACAATACCAGCCGTTTACGCATATGAACGTAAAGCAAAATGTCACAGCAAACTTTCACAGATGCTCGTTCTTCCCTTCGCCATAGCTAAAAAAAAACAAAAAAAAAACCCGCCAATAAGAAAGCGGGAGGTAACTCCGTTGGCTGCTGTATCGTTGCTTCAACACTAAATCACTAAATCTTCTAATGGTCAATCATAGGGATCCATAGTGACGTCTGATGGGGCTACCAAATGAAAATATGGAGATTTTTCAACTTCATTGATCGACTGATTGAGACATTATTCATAGCCATGTATAAGCAAAGAAGACATTACTTAATATCTTCTATATGGCGGATATTTTTTCGTCATATTTGAAATAAATACATATTGGACGCATAATTACCTGAATAAAGCAAAGAAATTGAAACTTTTCCGTATAAACAATTCTTTGAAAAGACAAAGAACATCTGTATTTGCAATATTTCTGACAATCCTGCAGTTTTATTTATTACTAGATTGGAGTTATCTTTCTCGTCATCAATTGCATTTCTCACCTTGATTTTATTGGGGTTCGCATTTGTCTGAGTATGCCACTATACACGATATTGTCCTTTTATTTCATGGACTATGAGATATGGTTTACCCTTCGTTATTTTTTCGTTTTTACTTTTTTACATCTGACTCTTTAGTGCAGAGATATAAAAATTTTCCGAGCCTGCTATGTTCATAATTGCCTTTCACGCCGTTCTAACTAAAAGTTTCACTAATCCAGGGACATACATATGTACTTTGCGAGTATGATTGCTGCAGTCAACCGTTTTAGTCATCAGTTTTTGTGCACTGACGTACACACGTGGGTGATTAAATCGTAAACAGCTCTCTATAATTTGTTTCCTGTGTGAAGACGATAAATGGGCTTGACGTAAACACATCTCTTTTTCGTTGTTTATGAATGAATTTAAGAAGCCTCAGCATCTTTAATAATCATTGAAATAGTGAATAAGCCATGTAGTCATACTTCTCTCGTGGTCATTCTTGAGTTCCAATTAATCTGCTAATATTGTGAAATAATATCACCTCAGCTTAAAATTTGGTTTTTTTTTTATTTCTTCGGGGTTTTTTGGGGAGAGGGGGTTATGTTGTTTGGGGTTGTTTTTTTTTTCTTGTTTACTATGGTTTTTGAGGGGGCGAGTGTTTTTGTTTTGCGGGGTTCTATTTGGTTTTTATTTTCTTTGCTTGCTCTTTATTTTGTTTTTGTTCTAATTTAGGATGTATAAAAAAGTAAACGGTTGTTGATTTCTTTCATATTTTTGATCAATTTTACTGAAAGATAACTTACAAATAACACGGGCGTTTGCAATAATGAAGAAGATAATAAAAATCAATTAGGTATTGAGCAACGTATTGTATTTCATGAATTCGGATCAGCATTGGCTTGAAATATAGGTCTACAGCGATATAATTGCCCATGTTTATAAACACGACGAGTCTTAATTTTATCATAACAGGGGAGACAGGTTTATCATGGTCAAATATTCCTGAAAGGTATATTATTACTTTGGATGATAGTAGATTTCGCCTAAGTTCATAGTAGCGGCGGTAGCGTAGAGGATGAATACATCTGTTACCACTAAGCCACATAGACTCTCATGATGTTTAAAACACGGTCATTTATATGAATATTTGTATGTATTGGAATGAAAACTTTGTTAAACACCCCCTATAATTTGATAATGGAATCTTTGATTTGGTTTTTTAAAGGCCTGGATGAGCAGTTTTCGCCGTAGACCTATAATATTTCGAGATTTTATCATCAGAATGCTTTCCATGTACTACCAATATAAGATGTTTCTAAGAACCATATATCATTTCAAGCGAAATTTATAAAGTAGTATTATTAAGCAAATTCAGAGAATTGTGGCCCCCGCTTTCAGGGTTCTATTAGTAAGGGTGCAGTGATCTATGACATGTTGTCATGGTTGTGCTTGTCTACAGACACACATGCTAAATATGAAGAGCCTACGTCTTACGGTTGAAAAGTTAAATTGAATTAGGTCAAAGGTCACATGATAAAAAATTCGGGTACCAACGGAAAGGTATTGCAGTCAGGGACACACATGCCAAATATGAAGGCCCTACGTCTTACGGTTAAAAAGTTACGACCAAGGTTAAAGTTTTTGGTGACGGACGGACGGATAGACGAATGAGCTTTAATGTCCCCACGCATTCGCCAAAAGCGGGGGACAATAATAATGTTATCGTTGTACATGTGCGCTATCCATGTATATAACTTGCGACTGATCAATTCCTATCTTATGCCATACCAACAATATTGCACTTCCATGGTTACAGCAATATACAGATATGTAGATCTATGCAAAGGACCCACTCCACCCCACCTCCTTCCCACGCACACACAATCCTCCCGAAGCAGCGAGAAATAAGATCTCACTTTTCAGTCTCATCCGAGAGACAGTAAGCAGAAAATCCACAGAAGAGGCTCGAACCCTGGATCTTTCGGTTGAAAAACCAGACACCTATTGCGCTATCGCGACTAACAAAACTACTTTTGCTTGAGCGTTGAAATCACGCTAAGAAGCCTAAAGTAAATTGTCTGTTTTGCCTCCTAATATGTAAAAACAGACCCCAATCAATGTGGAGCATTGAACCTTAGTCCCCCATTACAAAGGGGACGTTGGATCCGCAACTGAATATAAATCTTCGATTTGTGGAACACAAAGTTTATTATACCAGACCTGGACATACTTTTGAAATTAATTGCTTTTTAGTTTCAAGTCAATCGGTATTGAACTGTATGCATTTAAAAGGCGCATATATAATTCATTTATAATCTTTCCTGTTGTGGTACGCTTCCTTGTATGCAATTAGTTTTCTCTCCCAATTGATTTGTATGAAACATAAGATACCAAACATTCAGAAACCGGCTTGATGAGCCGGGTCTGTTAATCGTTAAAGTTGATTTTTTTAAAAAAACGTCGTTAGTTTTTTCTTTCTTTTTCATCAATTGCCATTATATTTAGATGACATGACATGACGCACCAAGTTAAGAGTTTAAGTATTTCTGTTCTTGTTTGATTTTATTTGCCTATTATTATTCGTCTATCAATTCGCATAGCTGTAAAAACTTTGTGTATTATTTTTGCATATGTTGTGTGTAATACATGTATGTTCCTTGGGAAATAATCAATTGTCTAAAATTGGATAATCAGTTATTGCTTTTGAGTAATATTGTCAATCCAACCCTGTCTGTTCAGTTAAAGCTTATGACCCGAATTTTTATTAGAGTGAAAAAATACCTCTTTTTATCATCACATTGCTACACAAAAAGACAGCGAGTCTCTTTCAATTGAATGATCGTCAAATGCCTGGCATCACACATTTTGGCGCACTTGTTCATTAAGACGTCATATATAAATGGCCCGTCAAAAATATATTTATCTATGACGTCACAATTGAACTACATAATGGGCGTGGTTAAAGCTGGGTCTGGCAATCCCTCAACTGACCCTTTCTTTTATGCGCGAAAATTTGTCAAAGCAGATGACGTCATAATAATTTACACCTCGGCCATACCGCAGACAAACATGGAAAATGTATTGTGTCGTCACAAAATTCAATAAATATTCCGCAAAAGCGATTGGTCCATTGTAAATAATGCTTATCGCCTCTAAGTTATGAATATTTATTAGGAGAGCAGCTCCGAAAATGATATTGGTAATTCTAAGACGCCTTTTTAGATTTAAAAGTATACAATAAAACATTTAGGTCAAAAGCCAAAATAAAAGAGTCGACACATTCTTTTTAGACCAAAAAGTACTGCAATACATGTTTGGAAAAATTCAAAAGTGTATCACATGTATTGATATGCTATGGGGGAGGACATACGTACTGATTCGGTGTTGAATTTCAATCTGTAATTTTTTTTCATTGCATTCCAACGGCATAGATAAATCGTAGACAACTATGTCACAGTGGCAAAGTCAAATATACGACTCGGAACAAATTAGATATAAAACAGTCTTTAATATAAAACTGTGTGACACTAAGCTCAATCTAACATCAAATTCAAATGTAAAGCTCTATTCTAAATATAATCTTAACATAAACTAAGTCTTAAACGAAGTCTGAACACTAAAACGAAGATTAATACTACTTAGGATATAAACCTACTGTGTTTGATTGTTTCCGACAGGTATGACGTGGGTATACAGTTGGCAACAGAGTTTTCCTGACGACGCTTGGGAGCCAGGAAAATTATTTCCAACGGTATACCTGTCGGAAAGAATCAAACACAGTAGGTTTATCCCCATTCTAATTCATTGTAACACAATCATCGTTTTTTCTCTTTGAAATTGCCTCCAAACTCCTCGATGCTAAGGGACGAATAAAGCCGTGTTTAAAATTCTTCCGAGAAATGAATTGATACTTACTGTATTGGAATAAGAATTTTCACCATTTCCATATTCTCATAGTTGATTAAATTATTAGTCACAAATTGATTCACACATAACTGACTTGACATCGCATTGTAAACAGCTGAAGAGGCAGTTTTGTTACGGCGCGGCTGAAAAGAACATATATCTAATATAAAGAAAGTTACAAGTACATAATTGTAGTTAATTATATAATTACATTGTTTGTCGTCAAACATATGATCAAGTGCTAGACCTGTCTAAAGTAATCCGACCTTTCGGAAAGGGACATGGAGTGGCTTCAGTGCCGAATTTTTTAAATACACCTTAACAAACTGATCATCGTTATCGGCACTTTCTTCTAGATTTTCAATGACTTGAGAAGAATACCATTCATAAAAATGACTTTTTCGCATTTCTCTATAATTGTAGTTACCAGCGACATTTAGAGAATACAGCTTATCAGTGTATTCGACAGGTACACAGATAGGCATTATATCATATTGATAAAGCTTTTCTTTTAACGATTCTGTGCGATGTGCAGCGTAGATATCAAAGATATCCATCGCTTTTTGATCTGCACCGATCATGCGGACTTCATTGACATGTGACACGGTTACATTGTCGGCATATTTAAAATGTAGCGTAGAGTCTTCAGTACTCCAGTGTGTCTCCGTGTAAGTGGCATCCCAGTCGCTGGGAAAAGTGACGTTTCGCGGAAAGCATCGGTTTTACCGGCATACAACAATTATGGAGGAGTCATAGTGCCCAGCTTTGTTGTGTCCAATAAAACAATGATCTGCCTATGGATATCCACGAAATTACGTCCCCACGAACCTACAAAAATCACAAATCCACAACAATTGTGACATACGAACATAAATGATTACAGTTGATTGTTGTGCTCGGTAAAAGCATAGGGAATTGCGAGAGCTAAATTGTATTTATACCAATGCGTGTCAGATTCCAAGGGCTAAATTCACATGTCTAGCAATTTACGAAGATTATTTGGGGAATATAACGTCAAAGTCACGTCATAATGATTCTAAGATATATAAATTTACCGGAGGTCCGAATCTCATATCTTCATTAATTCTGATGATAGGGCGATATCGCACGCATCTGTGAAAAGCTAAAACATTTTTTTCTTCAAGATATGAAAATATTGAAATGTGATTTTTATCACTTAAGGCCATATTTTTCTTCATGTCGACCATCAATTAGGGGATAAACGTCCTGGGTTTGATTGTTTCCGACAGTCATACGTTGGAAACCAGCGTTTTCCTGGTTCCGCTAGTACGTTATCCCCATTCTAATTCACTTTAACATAAACTTCTCTTTGAAATTCCCCTACATTCATCTTTGCTAACGGACGGATAGCCCCTTGTTTAAAAGTTCTCCGGTAAACGAATTCATATTTACTGCACTGAAAGAAGAAGGGTCTTCATTTTCATATTCCTATTAAAATTTTATGATTAAATGATTAGTTACAAATTGATTCACACATGAACGACTTGATATCGGATCGTAAACGGCTCAACAGGCAGTTGTGCTGCAGTGCGTCGAGATGAAATATTCTAGAAAGCATGTTCCATGGTGGTACGTCATGTACGTTGTCAGTTTTGATGCTTAAATTTGATTATGATAATTGTGCACGTAAATGGTAGAATTAGAAACTGCAAATTGTCCTTGATACAAGGTTTAAGACGGACGTAAGAACACTGGACGAAGTTGTTATAGATAGTATTTTTGATCAGAGGCAATGTGGACAAAGAGTACGTACAGTGTAGTAATACATTTGAGGACGGTATATCGTTGTTATACATGTCTGAACGCTGACGTGTGGACCAATCAAAATTGTCAAAACAAAACAAGTGAATCAGAATCATTGTTATAAAAGTAAACGAATTATTATTGATAAATAAAATATTTTTAAATACAGATTTATTTCTTTATTTTTAAAATATACATTTATTACTGATTTGAATGAGTAAATAAAGAAATTATTAAATAATAGATATGAAAATAATTTTGTTTACTTCCATGTTAAGTGGATATCACCTTCCTTGCAGCGCAGTGTTATCTTCATTTTTCATAGACTCTAGACACTAGAACTTAATTCTTTGCCTGATTATTTGGTTTACATTACACCGACATTATCTCACTTATATGGTGACCACATCTATTTGCTGTATTGCAGAGAAATTTCAAAATGTGCCATGGTGGGCATAGGCGGATTCAGGACTTCCGAAAAAAGGGGAGGGGCACAGAATACTCATTTTCGGTGTCAATCTGGACACTTAATTGTAAATATGTGGCGAAAAGTGGGGACGCCACCCCCTAAATCCGCCACTGTTGGAGACTCCGACAAGGGACCATTCGATTTTTTTTTTCAGGCAATTTGATTATTTTATCTGCTCTGAAATAATCGTAAGTTGTCGAATGGAATGAGTTAAAGTTATGACTACATAAATATTTAAGTATCCGTACTTTCACAACTTTTTCAATGGCAACAGAGAAACAGTATTGTACCGACCATAAAAAAATTACTCCTTTGTGCATATATGTCAAACATCCTGCTTCTGTTTTCTGGTAAGTACTTTTGAAAAAGATCTATCCACAAAAAGCCCATACGGAGTTCCCCTATTCAATCTCACAGTCTACAAACTCTATATTGAATACAGTACATGAAATTTTTATTAATCTAAATGCAATGAACACGTCAGAAAACTCACTAGGGATAACATTCATGGATCAAAAGAGTAATTACTGTTACCAATCTCGTTTTTGTCCTTATTTATGATTTATTTATTTAAATATGATATCGGATAACTTCAGTGTAGTACTTGTTATATGAGTAAATGTACAATGCATGCCTTTCCATAAATAAAAGCAGTTCTCAGAAAACTTAATTAGAAATTCATATTGTTCAGAATTAGTTCCTCAAAAACAATAATGGAAATTCGTGATAAAATGGAGTGAATATGTTGAACTGATCCTGGATACTGTTACGGTACTTACCCATTTCATAAATATGTATCGCATGAACACATCTTTAATTATGGATAACTCTGTGGATTTCAGCCATCATTCAGAGGTGCGATGAAATTTGTCAAAATCATAGAGAAGCAGCATATAAGTCAAAATTGATAATGTAAGTTATACATGATTATGGAAAATGAAATTGAAACATAAACACCATACTTTAGTAATATGAAACGAATATTCCTTTAAATCCGTGTTGTTAATTTCCCTTTAATATTGAACTCGTGTAACTGAATAATTTTACGAGTGTTTACATTGGAAACCCTCCATCTCAATTTCTTTTCCTATATTTTTCGGAAATAATGTTATTTTTCTACAAAATTTGAAAGACTTATATACGACAAATTAAAATCTAAGAATCGGACAAACATCTACTTGAATATCTTAATATCTGAATCTTATCTTGTTTTGATATTAAAATTTCATTGAAAAAATGAAGCGAGGTAGATTGATTTACTGATTTAATGGGTTTTTTTTTTACTGTTTTACGTCACTCCACGATTATTTCACGTAGATGGTGGTAACGGCATCTGCTTAATTCATCACATACAAATTATACCTTTTCAACGGACTAACTCGAGGTAGTGAGGGATATTTTATGTGCCACGCCCACAGGAACAAACTAGCTTGAACCCGGGATCGATTTTGCTATGTATATATGGAGAAGGGATTGAACTCTCTCGATGGTAAAAATCATTCCAATTTCAATCTAGTCATTAAACACTTTATTCAGTTGACGCCTAACTTCTCACGTGTATGCCTCAATAGATAAATAAATTTTCTATAACCTCTGCAAGTTTCAGATCTGTATCTCCCGTAAAAGCGGAGATAAACCACCTCAAATATGGTCATGTTCTCGTAAATTCACTTGTCGGACAAAAGCCGGTCCACGGGTTGACGGCATGATGACAGGACACCAGCATACGAACTACAGCATCAGGCAAGTTTTTCCTCCTAAAGTTGTCTCAAACATAAAAAAGTATACGCCCATACCCCAATCTGTCGAAATAAATCCCGAATTTCTTCTTTATTCACGATAATTCGGCAACGGTATTTTGAATCCGCCGATCGATGCCATTTTTGTATGTGTAGGATGAGAGTCGAAAGCTGATTGGTTGGATGGACAACCCCCCACCCCCAACCTGAACCAATCCACGTTCTTCCCTCATCCTACACTTATGCCACATGAAAAGGGCAATTATAAGTGTAAAGAATGACCCACATCATGAACATGTGATTGTGTTGTCTGCATGCAGTAGAACAATGTACATGTACACGTACAGTTTGTCGTCTCACATCTTTAGAAAACTGAAACTGCAATTTTGCCATGAAACAAAAAAGAAACTGTAAAAGGTAATTCTGCAGTTCTGTTAATTCACTTTCCTGTTCTGTCAGTTGTCTATGATTTGGGTTTCGTTCGACTTTAGAGCGTTTTCTATATGTCTATGCTTTGTTATTTATGCTGTCAACTTAAATTTATCATGGTCTGGTGTCATTGTATGTATATGCATATATTTTGTGTATTATGCTTGAAATGACCCAAATTTGGAAATAAAGAATCTTGTTTTCTTGTAAATAGAAGTACACGACCTGGTTAGCTTATCTAGCGATTCTAGGCAAGCTCCGCCCATTAAAATATTAATGCGCGCTTTCTGATGTAATCCGGTCCAACAAGAATTATTGAAATATAAATCGTAGTGTAGTGGTAGTGTAACATTTAACGTGAAGAATCTAGAAGTAATGCAAATATATAGTAATTGATCCATGTTTAAAAAAAACCCCAATCTAGTTCCCTCCCCTTACATATGTCACGTGAATCAAGGACATAGATTGTTTTTCTATAATGTTTTTGCAAGCTTTATTTAAATCTACCAGCGCTATTGATTGTAAACCCGAAGCCCACAGATGAAGTTTAAGGACATAGACATGTATTTTATCATTTGATTCCTTAATCGTCCACTTTACAAATGTTTACTTCAATTCCTGGAGAATACATTAATTTAAATTCTGAACTTGTTTTATTTTATCTGGATAAGATGTAAACAATGAATATGTTGGTCTTTGCTGGATTAATATACGTACAGCTCTGTCAATGTTCAGCCACAGACTATATACTACATCGTGATGTACATTTGGACACCGAAATAATTGATACATTGGAAGTAATATCTTTAGGACTTTGTATTAAAGATTGTGAAAAGAGGTGTGTTTGTTCATCAATAAATTTCCAAAAGGAATTTTTACGTTGTCGTTTATTGTCCTCAAATCATCTGCAAGAAGGAAAGAAACTATTGCCTTCTCCTGGTGGATCGTATGCTTATATAAATAAAGTGAGTTGAGAAATTAGGATTTAATATTTTTAGTGCTTTGAATAACGCAGATTTAAATCTAAAATTTCTGTCTTTGTCTGCAGTGTATAAAATAATTGCCTAATAAATGGTGGAGGTTTTGCTTGACAACACCAGTTTTCTTTTTTTTGTAATTTGACCTCGTGATTTAGTGATAGGTTTCGTATAATGGCATATATTACATATTATTCAATGCTCTTTGTCAGTACAAAATTTATGTATGAAAGAAAAAGGACTTTAAGATAAATGTTGTTTTCGGCTTTTGATATAGAAATTGCCTTGTGGAAGTCCTTTTTTCATAGTTATCAGATATTTGTTCAGTAAAAGGCTCCGATAACGTTATTTTATCATGTAATAAAATAGTCAAACGTCTTCAAAAAGACTATAGGTCTTGTATTTGGCCCCTCTGCAGCCTTATGCAGACTTTTACTTGAACGTTGCACGCTGACTAACAGGGCGGCGGGGACTATATAAAGGGCCTTGTCCAAACCTCTTTCACAGAAAACATGGTCCTGAACCTCGTCCCCTCTGACTGTTAGTCGGGTCTCCTACAGATCTAGGGTCTTAGCTCGCTTTCAGACTATCAGAGCACGGTTCATCATGTTGATGTCGCATATTTTTTTTATATCATTATGTGTTTTGCAATACCTTACGTGTTTATATTTTTATGACCTTTCAGTATGCGATACCTGTTGACCCTTGTTCTATACATGGAGGATTATTTATAAATTTGTAAATGTACGTCCTTTGATTGTTCTGCTGTTACGGTGAGTGGGAAGGTGGGACCGTAAACCGTTTAATCACACCATTTGTTTGGCTTTTGTCAAATTAAATCACCGTCCTAAGTCGGTATCATAATTGCACTACAATCAAATATTTTTGTAATGTGTTATATGTGCTAGTATATTATTGATATTCATGTATTGTATAGCTTCATGGTGACTTCTGCCACATAACTGAGGCAGTAACTCCTCTTTTTTCTTTCATTACAGACACCATCGTTTTGTATTGAATGTGAGGAATATGAGAGCTATATCCAGTTGTCTTCAGGCAATTATACATGTATTGCAACAGGTTAGTATATGTAACTTTATGTGAATAAACAAATAATTATAAATTGACAATTAACAAAATACTGGTATCGCTGTGACTGATCTATAACCTTGGTAAAGACTTCATCTTGCTGGATAATGGCATTTTAAAAAAAGGATAGCCCGTTAAATACCTTTGTTACTGTTGGATTTGCTAGTAATGTAAAATACGAAGGTAACTAGTGTCAAACGACAATGGCACTAACAACAAAGTACCACAGTGGACATTTACCCCGTCATATGTTAGCGGCAAGTGCTGCCAACATAAAAAAATTATAGACTCTGCGTCTGGCATTCAACAATGAAAGAACACACGGGAATGAACCCAAGTCATGAAAATTTATAAGATTATGTGCCATACTGATAATGTATGTAAAGGGAGGTCATTATAGTAATGGTTTTGAGGTTGAAAATGTTATGAGAATTTTTTCTTACAAAATAGTTTTTTGTTTTATTGATTTTCCCATGAATGCAAGACAAATCAGAGAAAAGTCTAAGTCATGAGGAATTATAATACACTATAATATGTGACATAAAGATGGTGTTAACAAAAACTAGATGACTGTTTCATAGACATAACGTACATTCATGTCTCTGATTAAATGAGTGATTTTTAGGTCGAGTTTTAAATTTAATATTTATAGTTTTCCCACACATTACAGAAAACCAGGGAAAAGTCAGGACGAATTGGAACTAAGAACAATGCTTTAAAAATCTCTTTTGGTTACCAATTTATTCAAATTAATCGAATAATGATAAATTGTAACTATATTGGTCAGGAAGGAAAAAGCGGAAGAGATGTTTAGTTATAATCATATTAAATGAACAAATTTTAAGATGTCAATTGGCATAGAATTTAAAAGAATGGTTTTTTTTTTAAATTGTGCGGTTAAAATTACTTGAAATGGTCAGTGACTAACAAAGATAGCAATCGACCGGATATACAGTGAGTTCGGATTTACTTTCCCGACCAGTGCCATTCTTAAACATGCACATACCTTTACCCTGTAACAATACCCCAAACGAATATGTATATTTAGTTTGATTGAAGTTTGTTTAACGTCACAGCACGAATATATCACGTATACGATGACGGCATCTGCCTGATGCGGGGCACGCAAATTATGACTTTTGTAACGAAGCCACCCGATGCAGTGAGGAATTTGTAACGTGCCATACATACCACGACACAGAGCCTCGGTGTTAACTGTCTCATCCGAAAGACAGGGCACCAGAATGACCAGATCAGGAGGCGAGCGCGGTACCACTAGACCCCGCCGGCTTTGTGTATTTAGAGTAATGCAATTTATATTGCTTCATTGTAACTTACATAGAGTTTTATTTTTCATTACAGACTGTCCCTCAAATCGCCCACATGTAAGTAATTCTAATTATGAACTTTCATTCGGACCCCCAGCAGTGATATTTACATGCAAACAAGGATTTACAGGATTGGGCAGTATATCAAAGTCATCATGCGTCCCTGGTCAATCTTGGACACCTGTTGATTACAGGTGTAAACTCCCAGGTACGGTCATACATTTTGCATACCAGTTTTATTTTTATTTTTTATTAAATATTGTCTAATCGGCACGGAAAATTGTGAATTAAATCAGATTTTGTTTTTATTTTAAATAGATTTATAACGAACTCACACATTAGACATTGAATGCGAATTAGGTAGATGTTAAGACCAAGGTAAAGTAATTTGCTTTATACTGTGGTGTTGAAGTTTAATTGTAGAAAATCTTGAAACGTTTGCATGTAGAAAAAAATATACGTATATAAGTGTAAAATGCAAATGTTAAGCATAAAGTTAGCCATACCTGTATAGTCTACTGACGTTATTTCTGTTACTTAAATTATGACGTAATTTTACTCTCAAAGATGACATTTTATAACATAAAATTTACATTAAGGAGGAATAAACTGGACCTGTTTTAAATCGAATTTAATTCGTATTTCTACTGAAGGGCACATTTTTCATTTCGATACATGGCTGGCTTCTGGCTTCAACCCATCTGTTTATACTTTGGGTCAGTAGTGAGAGTTTTGTTTGTAATCGTCATTTCAACTGTTCTTCAAGGGATAACTAAAATTTTTAACACAGTGGCTTAATGTGGGAATCGAACCGAATACTTCTGCCCTGCAAAACGATTTAGGAAATTAAAGTTGTGAAGAACATGTTTGTTGATGCTATTTTTCTTTGGATTACTATCCGGACTAAGCATCAAAAGTTCAGATTACATTATAAAATGAGTATAGTACATATGTGAAATTTGTCAAAATAAGTTGCATTTGGAAAAATTGTTAGAAACTCCTTGTACCATTTGTTTGCTCATGAGGATTTTGCGGGTTTGTTCCGAAAATTCCCCCAAAAAGAACAAGTACTTAAAGAGAAGGTCATATTAAATGTAACGCTTGTATATGAGTTTCATGAACGATTTGACACCTTCTATACTAGAAGGTTACCTACTTTGACTTCTCCATATATAAATACATATGGAATTTACACGATTTCACTCTTTCTACTGGGTATATGTGACGGGTGTTGCTAGCAAGCAGTAGATGCTCACTCTCCCCGGGCACCTGATCTCACTCCATCACAGGGGTTCACATATGCTCTTCAAGTAGACATATTTTGTTATTTTCCATTTGTTTTTCATTTTCACTGATTTTGTATGTCCTCTGGTTTCATGATTTTTAGACTTATGGTTTGGATTTATCCATCATCTTTACATCTTAATAAATATTTAAACATATACGTTATAATTTTGTACACCAGATGCGTATTTCGTCGAAAATTTATGTTTCTTCGGCGATGACTGAAATTCTAATAACATAAACATTTGAAGAGTAGGGTTAAAACCGAAGTAGCTGAAAAGTGAGCCAAAAACAATCTGGTGACAGAGCTATGGGAGATACTCCTCAAACAAAATTTCATAATTGAAAATGTTAAGTATATATTTCACGTCAGTACAAAAGCACTGAAAACTACACTTATGATGTCCTCGGAACTATCAGAACATCATCAATGACGCTGTCCTAGTAGTTATAAAATATTAGAACATATTTGTGCACCAGATGCGCATTTCAACAATTTATGTCTCTTCAGTGATGCTCATGGCCGATGATAGGAATTCTAGTAATATATAAATATTTAAAGAAACGATTAGAATATATTCAACTATTAAGTTCACAATGCGTAGTGTGCCATTTAATCTATACATGTAAATTGTCGTTTAACTTTGAAATGCTTCAGTAGCAGAGTGTTTGTAACTCAGGAATTTTAACTTGATTCTAAATAGTTCATCAATCGTACGATGAGCGGAATTGCAGCACTATATGTTAATTTTAATTATATTTAATTATAATTTTATGATCGAAGTATACATCATTATTAAGAACTGCAATGTACAAGGACACGTGCATAGCAGTCAACTTAGGTGTCCCCAATATTATCTTAAATTACGTTAGAAATCAAACATTTGTGGTAAGCACTAATAATGAACTCTGGTGTCAACATGCGGATAGCTTCATAAACATCAAGCCCTGTAAGGTTAAACTAGTTGACGTAATTAAAGATTATCAATTCTCCGCTTATGATTGTGAAATATCTAAATGCGGGACCAAAATTTGCAAAACTTGCAGCATCTTAATTACAGACAATTCTTTTACGAGTAATTTAACTAAACATACCTTTCATACGCATAGTTTTGACCATTTGAATTGTAAGAGTTCAAATATTGTATACGGTTGAGTGTTCACTCTGTGGGTTAATATATGTTGGAGAGACAAAGGGACAACTCCGTACAAGAGTATCAGGTCACAGGTCCAAAATAAATTGTGGCGGAAACCAATTACTCTATCGCCTCTTCAACCAGCCTGACCACTCTCTCAATGAAAATTAGAATTATAGAAAAAATATCACCCCACAAACAATGCCAATTTGAGCGCTCCTTTTCGTCGGAAA
The DNA here is from genome assembly GCA_035048485.1 of Pteria penguin. Lineage (NCBI taxonomy): Eukaryota > Metazoa > Mollusca > Bivalvia > Pterioida > Pteriidae > Pteria > Pteria penguin. The sequence goes on along the minus strand of CM068581.1, from coordinate 62,892,267 downwards.
AGAGAAGAATACTGGATAAGACGTCTCGGCACTGCTTCGCCTTATGGATGCAATGACAATATTAGTAGTATTGGTAACCTCACTAGTCCTGCGTGTCAATCAGTTAACGTACTCGGTTTATTCAACAAAAGCCAGAGGAGACATCCATCGAAATCATGGTACACGCAAATACAACAAACCTGAAATACATAATATTTCCTTTGATGCTCTTTTGCCATTTATAAATAAACCTTTGGGCCTTCATCACATTCGTACAAAACTTTATTTTATTTCACTGGGAAAATTACACGAGTTGTACGTATCGTCCAGACACCGTATATTTACTGATATAAGCTCTGCAGAGTATAGACTAGATGGCATTATTCTGGACATATCGACCGCTAGACTTTTTCGTCCCGTCAAAATCAGATATTTCTATGGAAAAATCTAATCGCCCTTTCATCAAAATTAAATTTGCAAATAAAGGCATTGATTATTTAAATTTTGGCCAAATTTTAAATCATAAGTCTGTTTTAGAGAAAATACCTCCATATTTCAAAAACAAAGATCCGCCATGTATTTCCTATAGCTACACGCCATCAGTTGCATCCAAAATTTATAATTACAAAGGGTTTCTACAGTGTCTTGATCTTAGCAACTCTGCATGCCATTCTCAATCGTGTGCATGTTCCTCAACTAATTTTGTATATTCTCCTTGTGGCCATGTCGTTACTGGTGATCTCGATATTGTTAAAAACACTAAATTAAGAGAACTTTTACTTAAAGGTCCAAAATACAGAGAACCCAGATCATTCACATGGAGCCAAAATTTTGAGAATATTATGAACTGCTGCGAGGAATATGCCACACGATGGGCAAAAAGAGAGGAAGTACAGATCAACACTCTTTCGGAATGGATAAAATCTATTGCAGTACTGCTAAGATCAAAAATTAAAAAATTACAATGTTCTGTAAACACCAGATTTGAATCTATTTTTAAAGATCCTGATGTTGTCAGAGAACTTACCTTCCTCCAAGAACATTATATTATTACACCAGCAGATAAAGCACCCAATAATTATACATTTACTTGTAAGAAATATTACTTTGACAGCCTAGTGAAAGAATTAGGATTAAATTCAGCTCCAGGAAATCCTACTTATACTCTCACGAACTTTTCGGTTTCGGAAGTACTCGAGAATCATAAATCTGTCCTCAATACGTTTGGTATTGACTCAAATAAATTAAATTTAGAACTTCCATATTTGTACTGCATTCCAAAAATGCACAAAAATCCTTACAAACAAAGCTTTATCGCTGGTCCTCGAAGTGTTCCACAAGATCTGTATCGATGCTACTCACAAAAATATTTTCAGAAATTAAATCTGGCCTTCATAGATATTGAAGCCGGCGTGGCCTAGTGGTATCGCGTCGGACTCCTGATCGGGAGGCCGGGGTTCGATTCCCGCTCTGGTCATGCCGGTGTCATGTCTTTCGGATGAGACAGTAAAAACCGAGGCCCCGTGTCGTGGTATGCATGGCACGTTAAAGATCCCTCACTGCTTCGGGTGGGTCCGTTGCAAAGGTCAAAATTTGTATGCCCCGCATCAGGCAGATGCCGTCACCATATACGTGAAATATTCGTGGTGTGACGTAAAACAATAATCAATCAATCAATCAATCATAGATATTGCCAAACAGTATATTCCAAAAGTGGAATTAATCAAATGTGGATCCTTAAAAATTCAAGAGTTGTTAGAACATCTAAAAAGTTTTACTAAAATTCACTCTATCAAGTCTTTTGCCTTTTTGACTCTTTACACAACGATCCCTCATCAGAAATTAAAAGACAGATTAACGGAAATTATTCAAAATGCATTTACTAGTAAAAACGGAAGCCGCAAATTCAAATATATAGTAATAGGCCACGATAAAACTTACTTTGTTAGGGAAAATTCTGATTCCAAAAATAAATACACTGAAACAGCTGTCATCCAGATGTTGAACTTTCTTATCGATAATATTTTTGTGGTGTTTGGAGGTAAGGTTTTTCAACAAATTGTCGGCATTCCAATGGGCACTAACTGTGCTCCGCTTCTGGCTGACATATTCCTTTACTCATACGAAGCTGAATTCATTCAGTCTTTGCTTTCGCAAGGAAAAAAAACAATTGGCTCTTGGCTTCAATTTTACTTACAGATATATAGATGACTTGCTTTCAATTAATAATCCTTCATTCGCGGATTACCTCAGCATCATCTATCCAAGTGAACTTGAGGTCAAAGAAACCACAGAAAGTAGTAATTCTACTTCGTATTTAGATATTATGTTGTCTTTCGACATTAATGGTCAATTGAACACCTCAATCTATGACAAACGTGACGATTTCAATTTCGCTATCACAAACTTTCCTTTCATAAGTAGCAACATTCCATCATCGCCCGCATACGGCGTATTCATATCTCAGTTAATACGTTATTCCAGAGCGTGTTCAAATTACAGTGACTTTGTTCTGAGGGCTAGGCGACTTACAGTTAAGCTGCTCAACCAGGGTTATATATGTGCTAGACTAGCAACGTCACTGAGGAAATTCTATGGTCGTTACGAGACTCTTATTACTCCATATGATATCTCGTTATCCAGAATTTTAAATGATATTCTGGACTGAGACCGATTCCGATCATTTTACACAGATTTGACACCTTCTATACTAGAAGGTTACCTACTTCGACTTCTCCATATATAAATACATATGGAATTTACATGATCTGACTCTTTCTACTGGGTATATGTGACGGGTGTTGCTAGCAAGCAGGAGATGCTCACTCTCCCCGGGCACCTGATCTCACTCCATCACAGGGGTTCACATATGCTCTTCAAGTAGACATATTTTGTTATTTTCCATTTGTTTTTCATTTTCACTGATTTTGTATGTCCTCTGGTTTTATGATTTTTGGACTTGTGCTTTGGATTTATCCATCATCTTTACGTCATAGTAATTCCATGGGAAAGGAAACTCCTTTTAAATAGCACTGAATAACATGTGTGCTTGTTTTGTTGTATTCTTGTCAAAATCTTAATTTCATTCATATACCTGATGAATTCCTAATTACCATATGACGCATTTAAATTAATTTCATTATAGGTTGTACATCTTCCACTTCTCTTGTCGGTTTCGGTCTGGAAAAAGTTACTATGTCAACAATAAACCCTGGTGGTAATGGTTTGGATAGTTACTGGCTTGACTCATCCACATCTTGGTCTCCAGTGGCGCCTCCAACAATCTCCGAATGGATTCAGGTGTCAATGATATATTCAGATATATAGTCAAATATTCTAAACTTAAAAGAATATTCCATATATTTTATGTAGAACACGAGTGGTTAAAGATTTATAACAGTATTTCCTTAATGACACATTGTATTTAATAGATATTCTGACGATTTGAAGATTTTGCTAAGGCCATACTACATTGTAAACCTTCTGTATATAAGGCAACACACTGAAAAACGTTTAAAGTAATATGATATATATATATATATATATATATATATATATATATATATATATATATATATATATATATATATATATATATATATATATATATAATATAATATAATACATATAATATAGACTTATCTACCCTCGGGGTGGATACCTGCCGTGAAATAACTGACGTAAACCATTTCTATGGAAACCGATGCAAAAATACGAAAAATGAAGTAACATTATTGCCCATTCTATGTTTGGACGTTACAATGGTTTGGACGTTAGACACCATCCGGAATAGGAATTACGCACCTACTGCGAAAATCACGAATACCAAAATGACAGCGTCTATGTCCATATGTCACATAGAACACAGCATTACTTTTAGATTCTAAGTTAAGTTAAAAGTCATGAAAAGCATATCAACACGTTAATGTTAGTCGAACAGCATTATATTAGAGGATTAAAACCCCACGCCCCTTTGCAAACACCGTTTCAAATAATATGGAAGTGTGCTCATTCATATATTAACTCATTTAACTTTTGTTCGATAACATATATTGTATATTTTCGTCAACATTTCCAATTTTGATCAAATCATGGATTTCCTTCCAATGAATGCTAATTATCTAAAGCTCCTTCAATTTTGTTTAAATGAAATATATCTAAAATAATCTAAATTTGTCTATTCCCTTTTCGACTTTGACTTTTTCTTGATAAACTTTCTATCCTTCTGATTTTTGCAAGTTGAAAGCAGTCACTAATATTTATGTTTTATAAGGTTTTATCAATTTAATCCATACTCTCACTTATAAGAAGACTAGTTTATTAAATTTATGATTGTATCAATGTATGTGGAAACTGAAAAATAAATGGATGAGTTAAATGATAACATCGCAATACGGGACTTCAGGGATACCGGTACGGATCAGTGATTTGATTGAAGTGAAATGTAGGGCATTCTATGTCCAGTATAATATAAACAGGTACACCCGTGACTAAAACCCTTACGAAAATCATACTTTTACAAAAGTTTCTTCTTACGGTTGTGCTCCATTTATACTATGCCGGAAATTAATGCCTAGTATTTCATTAAAGAAGTGTGTAAAATTCGAATCGGACGCGTATCTCGGAAGTCCCGTATTTTCGGCAATATTTTATGGAGACTCTTCTTGCCTCACACTATTTACAGCGTAAATTTTTCAGACTAAGTTTGTAATTATTCAAAACATTACAAAATTCTGAACACCAATAGGTAAAATAACATTTAAAATGTGCACAATAGGTAAAAAATATTGCTTTTATTGAAAAAGAAAATCTTACACTTCAAATGCTTTGATTCATTAAATTGGCTTCTGTTTGAAGATGTCAATACAAATTACAGCCGGACAGTGTGATGATATTCTTTATAATATTCCATATATCTCATCGATGTATTAACATGGCAACATGCATATGTCTACTGATTTATAATAAATACTTGAAAAAAAATAATGATCAGTATAATTATATAGTTTTGTAACGTATTTTGGTTTTAAATACCGCAGGTTGTATTTTCGACTGTCAAATTTGTGACGGCCGTAGTAACACAAGGTAGAGCCAACGATGACCAATGGGTAACCTCGTATAATATTTACATTCTAAATAACACAGAACAAGTATGGACACTCCATCCTACGGTAAGAAATGAATATTAAATTGAGAAATATTAATTTCTAGATTAATTAATCATCTATCTAATGTTGGGTTATTTAAGTGAAAATTTTCAATTATGCAGATGTATATGCCTTACTCCAAAACACTGGATTTACACCTAATTGGATATATATGTTGTCATAAAATTGGCAATCCTTTGAACGGAGTAAAGTCATAAACGATTTGTTTGTGTATGTGGTTTTTAGCTCACCTGAACCAAAGGCTCAAGTGAGCTATAGTCACAGTGCGCTGTCCGTCGTCCGTCGTTAACTTTTTCACATTTTCGACTTCTTCTCTGGAACTATATTGCAGATTTGGATCAAACTTTTTGTAAATGATGTACTCAAGGTCCTCAGGGGTGGATCCAGGGCGGGACCAAAAGTGCCCAAAAGGGTACCCCTCTTCAAACATCTTCTCCAGAACCAGTATATAAATGGGGAAACTAATTGCATTTCAACAATCTATAAAGATGGGTTATTAAAAATTGTGTTCGGGGTGTAGATCCGTCAAACAAAAATTTACGCTTTTTTGACGTGTTTCTGGACTTAGTCATTTCAATGAAGAAAAGTGTCATGTTTTTCAGTTAATTGATATTGATGATTTCTTAATGACTATTTTGATCATAATTGTGGTAAGGAATATTATTGTGAAAGAATTTTGTCATTATCTCAATTTTTGGATTTTTTATGAATTTTTTAAGACTTCCCAAAAAAGGGGAGGGTGGGGGTTGGCCATTTTTCACATTTTCAACTTTTTCTACAAAATCACATGAAAGATTTTAATGAAACATGGAATACATGAAGTACTAAAAGCCCTCTATCAATTTGGTAAATTTCATCCAAATTGGTTAACAGATAATGCCGCCATGTCTAAAAAGTAGGTCTCACAATGGTACATATATACCACTTGGTAATTGAAATATGGAGAGTAGCGGTTCAAATCCAGCTGTGGTCAAATAAGTTTTTTTTACACATCTAAATAAGGTTTTAGATGTTTCTCAACACTCAACATGAAATTAGGAATTTTACGTTTAAGACTTCCAAAAAAAACAAAAGGGGGGGGGGGTGGCCATTTTTCACATTTTCAACTTTTTCTACAAAACTGTTTAAGGAATTTTAATAAATCTTGGTAGAAATAAGTCACTTATGATCCTCTTAAAATTCTGTTGTTTTCGTCCAGACCTCTTTACAGGTGGCGCCACCATAGTCAAAAGTAGGTCACAAAAGAGTTCCCTCCTTTAACAATATTCTCTTTCATACGGGCTGTATACAGAGACAAACAGAATGCATAGAAATGATCTAGAGGGATGAGTGAAGACGTATTGTCATTTTGGTTCCCTTCCAAAATCAAATTTTAGAATTTTTCCCAGTTAATTGATAATGATGATTTATTATGGACTATTGTGATCATAATTATGATAAGGAATATTACTTTGAAAGAATTTTGTCAATATCTCAATTTTTGGATTTTCTATGAATTTTTTAAGACTTCCAAATGAGGGTGTATAGGAACAATTCAATCACATTTTTCACTTCTGCTGTTATACCACATGAAAGATTTTAATGAAACATGGAATACATGAAGTACTAAAGGTCCTCTATCAATTTGGTAAATTTCGTCCAAATTGGTTAACAGATAATGCCACCATGTCTAAAAAGCAGTTCTCACAATGGTACATATACCACTTGGTAATTGAAATATGGAGAGTAGTGGTTCAAATCCAGCTGTGGTCAAAAATTTTTTTTCCATTTCTTTACACATCTAAATAAGTTTTTAGATGTTTCTCAACACTCAACATATGGACTGAGACCGATTCCGATCACTTTACACAAATTTGACACCTTCTATACTAGAAGGTTACCTACTTCGACTTCTCCATATATAGATACATATGGAATTCACACGATTTGACTCTTTCTACGGGGTATATGTGACGGGTGTTGCTAGCAAGCAGGAGATGCTCACTCTCCCCGGGCACCTGATCTCACTCCATCACAGGGGTTCACATACAGTGAGGTGCAGTCCTAACATAACATTATGTTAACGTCGCGTTAACGTGAAGTTTGCTTTCCGCGTGCGCTCAGGACTGCTTAGCACACGCGTTTGCCTTAACGCAGATTTCCTCGTGAACTAAATTTTGAGACTGCGTTAACGCGCTGGACTGCCGCGTTCACGCGCTTGGCTGCCGCGTGAACGTGGCTGACAGCCACGTTCGCTTGCTTACAACTTATATAGAGAAGGATTTAAAGGAGAATCGATATATACATTGTATATTTAAATATAAAAACATATTGCTGTGTGCATGTAAGTAAATATTTAGAATTAAATAAAGGGCTTACGAGTAAAGGGATGAATTTAAAAAAAAATATTGAATACAATTTCCGAACATTGTATATAATGAAATCTATTTTTATTTTAGGATAATAATATTGATAATAATAATAATGATAATTGAATTAATGAAAAGAATAATAATGGAGATAATCATGGTATTCATATGTTATGAAAAATAGCTAAATTACAAAAAAAAACCCAATTGTAAATACATAAATAAGAATAAATACATAAGTAAATTATAAATAAATAAACAAATAAGAAATAAATACATAATTTTATTAATCAAAAATAAATAAATAAAATAGAATTAGAATGTAATTTTCCTAGAGTCTTTATAGTATAAACTGACGAAGGTTTTTCATAAATACCTGAGTGCATGTCTACACGGTGATTTCCATTATTATATTACATATGAAACCCTTAATGCGGGGTGTCATTTTATCATCACATTTAATGCACGTATATTTGGCGACATTTGCGGTAATTTAATTAGATTCTTTTATTTCCTCCATCCGTACCACTGTAAAGAGAATTACAAATGTAATCATGTGAACGCGCGACTGGACTGAGCGCACGCGGGAATAAATCGCGTTAACGCGAATTTCCTCCCGCGTTAACGCGAGGAGCGCACGCGCGTCCGGTCGAGCAGTCCTAGCACGTGTGCTAAAGCAGTCCTCGTGACCGTTTTTCGCGTTAACGTGAATGTTATGTTAGGACTGCACCCATCTGTATGCTCTTCAAGTAGACATATTTTGTTATTTTCCATTTGTTTTTCATTTTCACTGATTTTGTATGTCCTATGGTTTCATGATTTTTGGACTTGTGGTTTGGATTTATCCATCATCTTTACTTTACAACTCAACATATGAAATTAGGCAATTTTAAGTCAGATCTGGACAATATTTGAAACAATTGTTGTTCATGACCCAGACTTGAAATCAGTCAACAAAAGGCCCTACCTAAAGAAAATGACTAACTTGTTGCCCCGAATGACTTCTTGCAGAGACAAAGGAAATGCTTAATATCAAAATCACCTGAATGGATGTGCAAAAAAGTGTTGTTTTTTATTCTAGCCTGAAATAAAATTTGACATATTTTCAACATCTGTGTTGACTTAGTCACATTAATGCAAAAATAAATGAATTCTTCCTTCATGTATGACTGATCACCTAGGTACTCAGGTGAGCGATATAGGCCCACTTGGGCCTCTTGTTTTAATTGTAGGCATTTACTGGAAATAATGACAGATCTACAAAAGTGACCAATTATATAGTTCCTGTTCTTGCTGCTGCTGGGGTTCGTCTGAATCCTAAAACATGGTACAGGTATCCAAGCTTACGCTTTGACATTCTTGGCTGTTCACCATAATTGTTTTGTCAACAGCAGCATTATTATAGAAACCATTTTTTGTGTTGATGCTACACATTTATTCTTATGTACCAGCTACATCATCTCATCGGATACCAAAGGAAATTTATCTCTGCATCTCATCAAATGGAAAAATAAAAGTAGAATGCGTTTCACTTGAGAGAGTGCAATCAAACTAGCACTTTTATTATTACCATACTTCGATCGTTAGTACAATTTGGTTTTGATTGGACTGTTGATTTTTTTTAATAGTTAACGTAACATAACATTCAAGAACATTTTATTACTTTTAATTTTCATACTAATAATTTCAGTAATCATAAGTCATGTTAAAAAAAGAAAAAATTGATCTATCAAAGATAATTTATAAGTTTACTGTTTATATATATATTCATATCCTTGAAATAAGATTCTCTATATTAATCATTCTAAATAGTTAAAGACTGATATGCATATATCTGATTGAAGAATGATATCCTTTGTGTTCACTAAACTTTTCCGTAATGCTCGTCGGCAGCTAATTATAAAACCAAAAGAAATTATGTCCTTCCAAAACTCTAAATTTTGACCGACAAAAGTTTACAAAAATGTGTCCAATGATGTTAACGAACTAACATTGTAGTTTTATCGATAATTACACGGACCAGAAGATTTCATACTTTTGTTGCACTTCTGATTTCCCGATTATTCTCTATACGCATGCCATTAACACTCACAATACTAGCTGCATAGTCATGTGCAGATGAAATGTCGATATTGGATGCTTTGCCTAAGGGACAGTTTTGTTTTTTATTCTTGAAAGGACGCTACATCTAACTTTCACATTACATACTTTTATTATGTCTTTACATTTAAAAATTCCTGTTTGTTGGGCCATTTATTTATGAAGTCATAAGCAAGTATGCCTATAAATGCGATGGCCTTCATTCAACAGAGAAGTTAGAAATGTGAATATTAAGGAGGGGTTAGTTGTATAAGTTTTGTTAATTTGACGCCACACATGTATGTTTCAGAATATGTAAATTCTTGCGAGTTCGTGGATCAGAATCGTACGATAATATCTTTAGACTGCAAGATACAAATATTTTTCAATCTCGTTCATTTACAAATAAGATACAAGCTTGCATATAGTCACACGATCTCGTGTATACTTTATCATTTGAATATTGTATCATGTTTAAAGTTTTTCGGACGAACTCATTTAATATTCATAGTAAAGAATACATATAGTCGTGAATATTGTTTAGCATATTGAATATTATTATTTTCCTATTGTGTAATTGTATGTTATTTAATGTATTATTAACTGTTTACATTCCCGGAATAAAACATTATCTGTGTAAGATCAGTTTTAATCATTTTGAAAAACTTGTATATATTTAGTTGCCTATATTGACACGTCTTGTGGTACTGTGTTTTGTAAACAGTGAACTGGAGTTACTTCTCTTCTTACTGCTTTTGAAACTAAATGCTTTTCATAAATCTTATGTAGATCGTTCTCTTATAAATTAAAATTATATGTCATTGTGTATTTAAGTATATAAATTAAGTTATTAATTTGGTATACACATGCTGCGAAAAGATGCAGTAAATTATTATCATAATTATTCATGAAAATATACTGTGCTGAATAATATTTGTTTGGTATGTATGTAAGGGCATTCACGGCGGGTGTGGATAGCCAAACAGGGAACGATCGCTCCTCCCGAGCGCCTGTCCTAGCCTTTGAATATCATGGGTCGGTGAATGTCCACATGTGGTACATTGTTGGTAGTGCCATAGTCATGTGACACCTGTGACTTCGGTATTTTACATTAACGTCTCACTTATTCCCTTTGCAATGTGGAACTCGTAAAAAAGTTCCCGGCGGAGGGTTTGACTTAAATGTTAATATACCCTTTTTCCTGATGTTATGTGACAGTGGCACTTTCTACAGTGTTCTAGTTCATGTATAAATATAGTGTTGAATCATATTTGTTTCGTTTCTATGGAAGGGCATTCACGGCGCATGTGTCTGCCCAGACAGTGGACGCTTGCTCCTACCTAGCGCCTGATCTCGCCTCTGAATTTCAGTGGTCCGTTAATGTCCACTTTGCTACATTGTTGTAAGTGCCATGGTCATGTGATAGGTTCAACGTTAGAGATCAGGTGCCCGGGAGGAGTAAATAAGTAAATATATAGACTTCAGTAGCTTGGGAATTTCAAAAAAGAGTTTTTAACTTTGTCAGAGCTTTGTTAGAGCTTAATTGAGTTTTATGAATGTCAATGTAGTATCGTTTTCAAACAAGGATGATGTCATTATCTGTTTTGTCAGCGGGTACAAAGACATATGTAGTTTGTAAATAACACAGTTCCTTTTTTATAGACTGAACTTAATTGAAAGACCGAACTGGAATGCTGAATATTTGCATCCACCCCAGATTTGTTTGTTGCAATATTTCTAATTTATGGATGTAATTCGAGTTACATCGGATCGGTATCTTTACATACATATCATGACCTCATAAAAAGTAAACACTGTCAGTGGATTCGGACAGTGGTGTATGTGGGGCATCGATACTTTGACATTTAAGACTTTGTTCGACTTTGGGAATAGTTAAGCCGAAACGAAAACTCCAATTATCTGCTTTAAACGCATTAGGGCAAACACTAGGCCAAATGTTCGTTTATAGCTAACATCACATCAAAATCATTATATCATCGTCAAGAGTCAAGGGGATGCGCTACGTAGACGCACAACATGTGGGCATGTATATATACAAAACTCCCTCTCACTTTCAAAAACGTTTGAGAGCCTGGGTTGCTCATGTATACGGAAAATAATGCTCATAGTCCGGTCAACATTTCACGTTTTCTGACCCATGGATCATATCTACAATAGACGTTCCTTAAATATCTCCAGCTAGAATGTGCTTGTTTCATTTCTCAAAATGTATCAAATAATGCACAATGAATGTGTTGCCACCATAATCGTGAGATAATACTGGTGCAGTATTACACAAATTTAAGGTTAATTAAATCTTTATTTTTAGTAACATAGATGTGTTTCACTGATATGAACAGTAAATGCACTTTGAAGAGATGGTGTATACATAATGGGCGTCCTCTGATTCTAATGGATACACTTTGAGAAAATTAGTTAACAAAGGAAATCGATTTCTTTTGGATGATATAACATGTAGTAAAACAAAACGACTATAAATACACTTGTCAATATAATTTGAATTTATGTACTCTAAATTAAAGTGGAAACTCATGTATAGAAATTTTGTTAAACTAATCATATACAAGCATATACAAGCCTGATGGGTAAGGATTTCATTCTTGTAGTATTCTTTCGATTTCTAATAATATATAACATTGTCACTTGGTCTATGATTTACTCATGCAATATACGTATTGCCATACTATTGTCTTAACTGGGATTTCTTTTTAGTCAGTGTCTATTCGGTTCTACACTATATATACAGAAGAGGGAAACTCTATCCATGATAAGAAAAGGTGCATGTCTCATCTCTATCTAATCTCTATTTTTCATATCTGTGGCATTATAGAAACATTATTCAAGAGTGCTTAATGTTTTATTCTTGATCTACATCAAAATTCAGCATCAAAATAGGTTCCATATCGATGTCTTCATCTTTGATGACACACAAATTAATCGATTTATTAACATTATTTAGCAATATTTTGAATGATATATTTCTTTTAATCTCTGCTCCTGTTATCCTTTGTCCTGATGTTATGTGGCAATATCACTTTCTACACAGTGTTGGTTCACATCCATTTATATATACAGTGCTGAGTAATATATCTTTCTTTTGTATGTAAGCATATTCGCATTAAATTAATCTGTCTGTAATAGCCAAGTAGGAAGCGCTCACTCCTCCCAGACACATGGTCTCACATCTGAATTTCAGGGGTCTGTGAATGTGTCCCATGTGGAACATTGTTGTTAGTGCCATAGTCACTTGACACAAATTGATTTCGATTTTTGCTGTGATGTCTACGTTCGAAATATAATCCAGATTTTGTTACATTTCTCATACCAATGTAGACTGCGACAGTGGCAGCCGCAATGTGAATCACAACAATAAGAACAAAAGTCTAAATATTGACCAAGACAGTTATCTGCATGGCGGCAATGATCTCACCCTTGGTTATCCTATGGGTCCGTGATAGCAATATCGCCATTTGTCTAGTAGAATCGACTTATTGACTACCGCTTGGTTTCTGTGCATTTTACTTTCAAAACTCATGCCATTTCAACCTTAACGGAATCACAATTATACTTCATAATTCTTCTGGCAATGTACCTTGAAAATTCAACCTATCATAATTATCATTACATAGTGCAAAATACAAATAGGTTTATATAAAATATAAAGTGATGAGATTGGTTATATTGTATAGCTGAAAAGAATTATATCGTATTTGTGTGGTTTGTGGTAGGAACAATAATAAATTTGTTGCTGAATCATTATGGAAATGTATCGTTATTTAAACGAAGCGTGTATGCATTACAGTGTATGCGTAACGCTTATTTGATTTGTACGACACAATGCGTGATAAGTGAAAGGAGCTTTTATTTTAGTATTGTCATTTATATTGATTCGATTCATGTATGTTTTTTACATTAGCATTCTAAAGTTTTAAGATACCCCTCGACATCCATTAAACTGATATATACATCTGACAATTATACTTTTGTTTCCGATTTCCATATATTGACAACCGAATTCATATAAAGTCTTTTTCAGGACGTAATACACCATTTTGAAAAGCGTTTGGTAAATAGGAAAAATATAATTTAAAACTGTAGTTACCGTAATTTTTTTAAGAATTTGGAATCTCAAATTTATTTTTATCTACTTTATATACACGCTTAAAAGAGATAGGATGTCTTTTACATTCTCCTTTTTTTCTGGTCTATGAACAAAATATGGCTGTCCGTTTTCATTCAAATATAATATGTGAAATTGTTGCTTTAGTTATATTGTGTTGGAACTACCTTCATTCAACCTTCTAAAACGCCTCAATCTGGTATATATCTATAGTTGTAGAAAGAGGTGAGAATAAATGCCAACATGAAACTGTTCCTATGCACTCTCAAAAAAATTCTTGCTTTTATTTCCGCTTCACACATCAACTATTTTTGTGAAGATACTTCAAGGACACCGGCAACAAGCGACTCTAACTAGTAATGTGTTATTCATTATCATTTTATCTATTAGTCAAGGTACTGTTTCATATTTCATTCGTTATCATTTTAACAGAAACAGTAAATCATCCCTAGGCAAATGCTATTAAAGAGTTAGGACCGAGGTTGCAGACGTTATTGTTGCTAGTACTAATGCGTTTATTATGGAACTGTACATTTATGAAAGATAAGGGGTCGGATACAAGGATTCCCATGGTTTATAATTATCATATAACGAGGAGACGTACTTTTTACATTATACTGAATATATACTGAATACTGAAAACGCATAAACAATCGCCAATACCCTCTTATCTTTGCAACCTTGTTGTTTTCTAACTTTTAGATTTGTAAATTTTGAACCCTACCATTATTAGATATAAGTTTATTTATTTGGTATTTTTTCTTGATTCTGAAGTAGTCATTTATATCTAATAAGATTTTTTAAAAAGGTAAAGAAAGAAGGCGATGTTACTTAAGCTGATAATTACTTTAAGCCTTTTCTCATCACCGTCAGATCCATCAGCTGGAGGTTACTGTTGACCTCACACCTCTTTCGATGGAAAATTTTAACCATTACCTCGCCCCTCCCCTTCAAAACTTTTTTTTGGAATATTTCTTAACAAAATCTTAACGAGATATTATTTTTGATGACAACCCTTGTTTTTCGAACAATAAAATCTGTACTACTCCACCGTATTTTAGTTATTGCTAATATTAAACTTGCTCTTTTGTAAATACTTGTCATAATAAAGATTAAAACATGTACATGTTACAATATTTTGCACCAGGTGTGTATTTCAACTACTTATGTCTCTTCAGTGATTTTCATTTCCGAATGATTGGAATATTCTAACGATATATAAATATTTGAATAGCAGAGTTAAAACCAACAATACCGGGAAAATGAGCTTAAGAATCAAGGTAAGAACAGACCAATGCATGAGGGAGGTAATTCTTAGCATTAGAGCGATTTACCAAAATTCGTGACAGAAAAATTTAAGTATATATTTCACGTCAGGACAAGAGCACAGCTGAAAACTAGACTTATGATGCTCTTGGGGCTATCAGTCTTCCGGAAAAGACACCGACGTACTTGTTATGATAAATATTGGAATATGTATACATTACAATTTTATGCCTCAGATGCGCATTTCGACAAATTATGTCTCTCCAGTGATGCTCATGGCCGAATGATTGGAATTCTAATTATACATAAATATTTGAAGAGGAAAGTTAAAACCAATGTGGGCGAAATAGTGAACCAAAGTTGATCCATGGATATTTCTGAATATTCTTTTTACCTCGTTCATAGATCAGTTTATTTCCCTACGGTAGCATACATCACAAATGCAAGATAATTGTCCGCTAATTAAATCATTTAAGTTATGTGTATGTTGCATTTATTTCTACATACATGTAATTGATTTCATGAAGTAAGACAATAAGATACCGAGTAATGACCCAGAGATCAGTGCAAAGACCATAGTTCTTCTGTTGAGTCTCTCTTTAGTCTAATACAAACTTTTGCATGAGTGCTGTACGCTAACTCACGGTTGCAGAGACTCTATTACGGGCTTTTTCTAAAATGAGGGCATTAAACGTTACATGCACATCCCATTATCAGTATTTTATGGGTTTAGTGTGGTCAGATGACCATAATAACAAACATGTGTTTTACATCACACGGATGTTTCTGCAGATAGAAAAAAAAATAGAACGGATCTTAAAGGAAGAAAGAAAAGTTACTGACTCAGCCGTATGACAGAAGTCACCACAGAAATATACAGTTCATAATGTAATGATATAAAAATACACGTAATGACATCGCAAAAATATTCGATTATAGTGCAGTGACGATACCGACTAAAGAAATGCAAAATATTTTCATGATATTTTGTACACGTTGATGTTATACCATTATTGTCAGCTTTTGTTCATTTAAACAGGATTCTAACCTTGCGGATATTGCCATTTTAAATGGTTCTTTGTCTCGATATTGCTTGAATTATCTTTTACATCCGGCCTATTATGAATCTATGAAGTGTCGTTGCTTTACATATATTGACCATACAAAAATACCCTAGACAATGTTTGTAAATCAATCGAGAAAATTTTGAAATCAATATGTGAACAGTAATATACTATTCATTGCATCTATGGATTAAAAATACATATAGTTGATTAAGGTGAAAAAGAAAAAAACTAGTTTTGTTTAACAGTTTGTCTCCGTCTGTCAGGGAATTATATGGTACAGCTTAATTGGACTTGCAATGGCGCAGATCGATCATTCGCATACAAAGGACAACTGAGGCAGAGTATTTCTACGGCACGAACCATCAGCGTAACTTTATGGGAATGAAAATTAGTAAGTAAGATGTCGTTTTCCAATGTGTAAAATTTAATTCGTTGTAAATTTATGGGAATTTCGAAAGTATATGACGATGACAATTATCTTTTTTTTTAAATTTCTTTCTTGATTCATTCTTGAAATATGTCAATATACACAACCGCATATGTTTGTTTTACTTGCACTCGATTTTTTTAATTACTTCATTCTCCTAGTTCAATTTGTTTATAATTTAGCTTAAAGTTCAATGGTTAGTATTAATTTCTTTTTATAAACAAAACTATTTTTTTCTTGAAATGTCACATACATAATCTTGAATACACAAACTCAAATGGAATACACAAACTCAAATATTACTATACATCATTTATAAGTTTAATATTTGCATATTATGAAGTGAAAACACTAGCATAAACGGGAATTCATCTATGACAGTGTATAGGAGTCCAGTTTGTTTTTTTCAATATGACTTCTCATTCTCGCTATGTGCAATTGATATTACTGTTGATCTGCATGTTCAAGTTGACAGTTTACTTTACATGAAGAATGCTTTATTATTCCTAATGTGCCTCTGTGGAATTGCGTTTGTTAGAAAGATACAAAAGAAGACATAGGAATCAGCCGTGTTACAAAAGTCATCACAGCCACAGTCAGCAAAAAAAGACAGAAATACACCACCACCAAAAAAAAAACCCAAAACAAAACAAACAGATAGACAAATAAAAAAAACCCATACACCTGATCGATCTGGGGGCATAAAAAATTGAAGTACAAGGAGATAAGTAAAGGTAGGGAGAGGCTCCAATACGTCAGTTTCGTAATACAAATCCGGATCGTCAATTTTCAGGTTTTTATGTGCTCCTTGAGACGCAAGGGGGTAAAGGTGGGAGACTGCTGGCCGTTATAGTAAAGGTTATCTCGGTAATTGTGAATTATAACGAACAATTCAGTGAAACTACCAACACTAATTTGTTGAGCATTGTCAAAATGAAGTATCCTAGATGTTCATGTATTATGTTTTCCCTGATAATTTTTTAATCCAACTTTCCACCGGGATCCGCTGTACTGAAGATCTAAACCGCCCCTAAAAGATTAAGTTCACTCATTTTTTTTTTCAGTTTTATTTTCTACATCTATCTGAACATACAAACATTATCCTTCATGTATTTGTCGATTTATTAGCGTTTGAACAGAGCGGGTCATTAACTTTATACAGGATGTAAACATGTCCCACCTTTGTCACGAGGAGCGCGTAAAATTCGAAAAATTTCGGTCCGGATCGGTATCTCGAAATTGGCGTATTGAAGCTCATTGTTCTTTACATGGAGGATTATTTATAAATTTTTAAATGTACGTCTTTTGATTGTTCTGCTGTTACGGTGAGTGGGAAGGTGGGCCCGTAAACCGGTTAACCACACCATTTGTTTGGCTTTTGTCAAATTAAATGACCGTCCTAAGTCGGTATCGTAATTGCACTACAATCAAATATTTTTGTAATGTGTTAAATGTTCTATTATATTATTTATATTCATGTATTGTATAGCTCCATGGTGACTTCTGCCACATAACTGAGCCGGTAACTCCTCTTTTTTCTTTCATATATACATTTCCACCATTAGCAGTATGACAGCGTATGTATGCAACATTATCATTTCACACATCATAGATATCTCTTTATATAAACAAATATTTGGCATACTGGAACTGACAACTAGGACATGAAGACTTGTACATGTACTATGCAATATTAAACAATATCTTAAATCTCATGAACTTTGGGAGTAGAAAACAAACATCAATATCATTAATAAATATAATAATTTGTGATGTATTCAATAATAGCGAACACTACAACTGTTAACCAGATAATAGATATTTAGAATGTATTCAATGGGTTCCAAACAGACCACGTTTACATGTATATTGTTAGATGAAATGTTTACAACATCAGTGTTACAAACACCTTCATATTTATTTGCGTAAATGGTCATCTTTTATGTTCAGGTCATAAAAGAGAAAACTGGAGACATTTGACAAAGCTGTATGACAAAAATCACACGAAGATTTACTACTGCACATGTTTAGAGTGAGATATTATTTTGCAACACTGACTAAGCTACCAGCAACACTGACTAAGCTACCAGCAACACTGACTAAGCTATCAGCAACACTGTTGAACATTGAAGTCTTTGATAACCGAGTGGTTCCTATTCATACCAAAGATATCTGAATCGTGAAGATCAATAAATGTTACACAACAGTTTTCACTACGTTTCACTATGGTATGTCATTAAATTGCTTCAGCTAGAAACGGAGCGTATTAAATTTACTGTGATAAATTTTGTAAATCGTTCTAAAGGTATAGAGAATCTCCCACATGAGTAGCTCTGGATGACTGACTGACCTGGATGATTTCTTTCGTTTCGCTTTCCTGTCAATCTGTCATTTAGACTGCTAATTAAATATACCTACTTTGGATTTCGACAGTCACGACATTGTGGAAATGCCTATATAGTACAAAAGATTAATACTGGTATTCCATGTTCCTTAATTTATTGTTTTTAATGAACAAAGGTTAATATGCAGGTAAAGTACATGCTGAGCTTTTCCGACAATTCTGCAATTAATTTGCATTACCTATTAACACTGCAAGGGTATGTGGATTTGTGTATGTGAATGTAAAACATTAAATATAAAAATAATTAATACATAAAAGTTACATACTTTATTCACTTTAATATAATGTATGTTGGTTGAGTACATGGTGACATTCATCTTCAGTTAACTTTATACACTTTATCATATTTTCATAGAATGTATCCTGAGTACATGATGACATTCTTCTTCATCAGCACGTTTCTCTTGGTGTACACACTACAAGTGTCGATGGCAGAAACCTGCACCAGAGTATACAGCAGTGCGCACATGTGCTTCACTTCAGATTCTTTACTTCATAATTCACTCATAACAAGAAAAACAAGCACTAGCTTTGGGTGTTGTGCTAGGGCATGTATGGAGATACCAAGATGCATGTCAATTAATTATTTTCAAAGAATGCAAATATGTGACATTAATTACAACGAAAATGATGAGAACAGTGATGATCAGGTCATGAATACATTGAAATATGGAATTTATGCAAAGAAAGGCGCGTGGATGTCAGTAAGTTGTATACCAATGAAAGTGATAAAGACTGAAAATACATATAAGACTCTATATAGTTTTTCATACATTTGAGAAAAATGAGGATATACTTCTATGGGGAAAAAAGTAATTGTATGAAGTATGCATCTATACAATTGTGCTAAATAAGTAGTCCTTAATGTAATTTGTAACGATATTACCAATCATTATCATTAGTTCATTTATTTATTCTAATTTAGTATATATATATATATATATATATATATACATATACATACATATATATATATATATATATATATATATATATATATATATATATATATATATATATATATATATATATATATATATATATATTCACACTTATTTACACCAAGATTCTTTCACTTAATTGGTGACAGCATCTACATTGCATATAATATTTTATCAATATAACGGACCCACCCCGAGTAGTGAAGACAGAGTTTTGGGCTTTTTTGTTTGAAAAACGGGGTTTCAACGAGAAACCCGTTGGATTAGAAACTGGTCCATAGTAGTAATTTCTGCATTATGTGTGTATTTCTCGCAGTAGAAGATTACATATCCAAGAGGTCGTGCACTACAGACAGCCTGTTATCTACCTGACCTTTTAATTGACAATGTCTGATGACGGAAAAAAGTAGTTTGCAGAAAACTTGCCAAATTAATTCGCAATCACCTTAACCGCTGTAAGAAAAGTACACGTTTTCTCAACATCTAGGATGAAAAATTTGTAGATGCGGCTTATGCATAAGATTAAAAAATGTAATTTTTTTTCTCTGAAAACACAAAGGATGAAGGCTCATCTGAATGTGATTGCTGAACTTTCAGTCAGTGCTTTGTTAACAAGGAAGCATTGAGTGTGAAATATATAAAACTTGTAATGTCTAATACGTGTTGTGGGCAAGTGAAAAAAATCAGTGATGTATGCGAAGTAAAGTGTTTCTTTCGCGTACAATTATAACACGCACTGTAATGGAACATTAGGCTCATAGAAGGTAGTGTAGAAAACCATCGTATATATACAGTTCAACTTTTATGCAAACTTACTTACAACACTGCCTGTGCATAACTTTTTGTTTTTGTTTAATAAAAATATGGTATTTGGATTTGCAGCATCTGAGTGGGCTTAAAGAATAAATATTAAATATCAGAACAAGTAAACCTGTATTAATTTGCTGCAACAACTTATGTCTCTAAGGTGATGCTCAAGGCCTAGGATTCATAAAACAAAGTATAATTTCTATCTAATTATATACATAAGATAGATAACATTATGATAAAAACGCATACTCCTAGAATTTTAATTATGTACCCAAAGAAACCTAGAAACTATTGATTTTCTACATGAATAATACAAATTCGTACATTGATGTGGCCGATATTGAACTTGAACTATATAACATGGTACCTTAGAGTTAACAAAAATAAAATCAGTTAAGCTTATGACCCACTCGATTTACTCCCTTCTTTTAAAGAGCTATAGCCAGGAAAGAAATTGATCAGTTCTTTGTCTATTGGTCTTTTTAAGTCTCATTTGATGATATAAACATTCCTAATTTTATATGCCTTCACAATCAAACTCTATTCCAAAGCCTGAGATTTTAAAATCATTTTCTGATTGTTTGGCTTTTGTCAAATTAAATGACCGTCCTAAGTCGTAATCGTAATTGCATTACAATCAAATATTTTTGTAATGTGTTAAATGTTCTATTATATTATTTATATTCATGTATTGTATAGCTCCATGGTGACTTCTGCCACATAACTGAGCCGGTAACTCCTCTTTTTTCTTTCTGGATTACTGCATCACTATGAACTTCAAATCTTTGAAATTTTTTAACCTTTAAATTTTCAACACTTGAAGTTTCAAATGCTCAATATTATTCTAAAATACTCTCATCGATTTAGTTCAACTATGAGATATATATATATATATATATATATATATATATATATATATATATATATATATATATATATATATATATATATATATATATATATATATATATATATATATATATTTATGATATACTTCTTTCTTGATAGACCTTATGCGAAGACATTGAATCGATTGGCAGTACTGTTGGTAAGTGTTTTGTGTAAATAGATGAACAGTTTTACTTGTTTGTTCAGATGTCGTGTGGCTATAGCTTTTTCTTTGTATATTAGTCTACACGCTTAACATGTATGCAGTACTGTAGGTTGTCTATAGGATTCAGTATTTATGGTGTATGTGTGTAACCAAACAGGATATGGTTACCTGTTCTCACCTCTCGTATCTCGCACATAGATGTCCACCGATGTTGTTGCAAGTAGTGACATCGAAAATAGTTACTTTGTAAATTCACTCGGTCAAAACTTATCTGTAATCATGTACATGATTGTTTGTATTTTCACTCGGTCAAAACTTATCTGTAATCATGTATATAATTGTTCTTGTTTTCATTTATGTCTTTATGTCAACTGTCTTTATCATGATTCTTGAATATCACTGACTGTCTTCATTTGGTCACGATAGTCTTGCTGCCAAGTAATGACATTGAAATAAGCTATGTATGGAGCTAAAGTATACATACACCTTATTCTCTCATATCTGCGTATTTGATACAGCAGGCCCATGTAATACAGCTATGTGATATTCATGTGTATTACATACCACGTGACGTCATGATTTCCGCACCGAACACGACGAAGACATCTCAAAGAACGTCAATTAAAAACTCCTTTTTCCACATTGTTTTACATCTTTAAGGCATATTCATTTAGAATAAACCATTTTCGGGGACGCTGAACAAGAATATGACAAAAATTTCCTGATTCGATAAACTTGAATATTTTCCAATTTTTGGGAATTCAATATTCCTTCAAAAATATAAGAGAAAAATATTCTTTTATAGGCTGCTATGAAAGATGCATCAGTTATACCCTCGGGGTCTAAAAATCATGCCAAACCCTTGACAAGCCTCGGGTATTACTTGATTTTGAGACCCTTGGGTGTAACTGATGTATCTTTCACAGCAGCCTATAAGAGTCTAATAATATTGCAAAGCATAAGTATTCGTAACGGTTATGTGTAATCAAACAATATACCCTTATATCTTTTCCGGTCATCTGGTCTCGTCTCAGAATTCCACGGGTCCATAAATTCACAGCTGTACAATGTTGTACCACATTTGGATGGTTTCTGCAAACTCTAGTATTTTCAGCAGTTATTGCATTACTGAAATGGTTGCATTTTGGAGATTTTTCGCCTTGAAACTACCATGAAATGAATTACTTCGATTGCTCAATGTGGGATGTTGAATTAGTATATATAAAACATTTAAAGGTTTATCTTGGAATGCTGTAAGATATTGTGGAGTATGATTATTAATCTGTTAAAATCAGAACATCGGTCATTTACTAGTGAGGAACCGAATATTTATCATTATTTTTAATTCATATTCCAATTATTATCTATCATCGAAAAGCAACCCACTAGGTTCAGTTGGTAAGGCCTCAATAATGTTGAGGATTTCCATACCAAAAAACATTCTACAAATTGCTTCATCAAGGGTTACAGATATTATGAACTTGGATTTATGGAAAATTTTACATATCATTTACTTAAGTTCAGAAAATATACTTTCAACATAGTGTGCCCAATAGAATCTCTTATTCCAGTTTCTATGGTGATCTATTATACAACCTAAGAAGGGTCGAAAAATTCCGATTATTTCATCTCATCGGGTTAAAAAAGTTACTTCAAATCACCATCCTAAATCGGTGTTGAACTGTAATCTAAACATTTTATTTTGTCTTTTATGTTCTCATTCTACTTCGCTGTACATGTTTGCGGTGACTTTTGTCTTACAAACTATTCAGATTATTTTTTTCCTTTCAGCACATTTTGATTAGCATGAATGCTCGTAATATTTTGCAGACAGGAAACTTAAACTTCACTACTTTAATATTGTTAAAAGTGTGGAAATGATTTATATAATGATATATTTATAAGTGTAGTAATTATACCTCTAGATTGCAGATTTCCTTACAATGTATCTAATGCCATGGTTGATATAACACTCGGAACAGGACTGCATAGTAAAGCTGTTTATACATGTCATGAAGGTTACAATATGCAAGGAATTCCCACGATCCGCTGCACTGAAGACAATACTTGGAGCAATATCAGATTCCAATGTAAACCACGTGAGTGTGCAATTCTATTGTGAAAAATTTTTTTGACTCAATTATTGTACAAATTATTATTATTATTAGGGTAACCGGACAACTCGGCCCGTGGACAACTCGGCCCGTAGCGGACAGCTCGGTCCGTAAATAGCGGACAACTCGGCCCGTAGCGGACAGTTCGGCCCGTATATAAACTTTAAGCTCTTACGGTGTAATTTAAAGATATACTTGATAAATTCTATGTTGAGAATGACTGTATAATAATTAAACTTTGTTTGTTCATTGAAATATTGATCAGTCAAATAAGAGAAATAGGGATGATAATACCGAACATCATTTCACAAAAGTTCATTCAAACTTATTCTTTGGGTGTTGTACGTGGCTAACTTTAAGTTAAACTTTAACCTATATATCTGCTCATAGATTAATTTTGATTATTTTTTCTAATTTGTTTTTTATTTGTCTCTATTAAGAGAATTTTAATAAGCTTAATTCCTTTTACGGAAAAAATATATTTTGTTACGCATCAAATCAGAAGACCCGGAGAACCTGGCGTGTCAACTAGTACTAAAACCGACTAGTTTTTCATAATGTAAAAATGTTTATTAGATCATGATTTTTAAAACCTGTGATACAAATTGTTATTGATTTTTATAAAGTTTTGTGACGCCATTAACGGGTACATGTACTCATTTTTGAAAACTTAACAGACAGTTTAAACTTTAAATTAAGACACAAAATTATCGTAAATTTAATTCTATAAAATGATCAAATTTTCATTTTAATTCATTAAATACAAAAAAAAAATAATATTAATGGTTTCAAATTTTAAAGTGATTTAAATAATATATTAGATATGCGGGGTGATTTTTCGAACATAATACATTTTAAGGTATTTAACAATATAATTGGTATATGCCAATAATGATGATGCAGTTATTTTCAGATCAGGCGATATGATAATTGTTTGTGCTAATCGACTGTTAATTGTTCAAGATAAAATTAATGAGCTTCTTTTGCTGATTCCATATCAATTCTAAATTTTAATTGGCTTGCAACTGAGCGAACACAAAGCCATGGATAACGATGCAGAAATTTACAAATTGGGCGATAATGATAATGATATGAATTATACTAATTGACTGATAATTGTGCAAAATAAGGTTAATGACAATACTGTTGCAATTCAGGAGTAAATGAATCTTAGTTGGCTTACAAGCTGAGCGAACTCAAAGCCATGAATTGCCCATAAATAGTCCAAAAACAGCAGAGGTCAGCATTCATCACCATGACTCGAGATTGTGCACAGTGTGACTCAGCGATCCGCCCTCGCCAGGAGATGGTTGCCTGCTTCTTCTGTGAACGGTTTACTCATCGATCATGCACCGGTGTGACCAGAGCAGACTACAGACGGGCCATCAGACAACGTGTTGATCTACACTTCTGCTGTCGACTATGCGCCAACCCAGCTGCAGAGAGCACCAGACTTTCGATTGAAGACGTCACAATTCCATACTTCGAGAACTCACCTACCCGACCAGCATCACCTACCCGCCAGTCACCTACCCGACCAGCATCACCTACCCGGCAGTCACCGAGTACCTGCAAGCAACACTCGACGAGACCTTCATCAGGGAAGACGTCCGCATCAGAGACAGACGACACCTACTCATGGCGACAGAGAGACAACTGCAGCTACTTCAGAAGGCACGCACGTGGTACATTGATGGCACCTTCAAGATCGTCGTCAGACCGTTCACACAGCTACTGAGTATCCATGGCTTTATCAAGGCTGACGACCACATGAAACAGCTACCCCTGATGTTCGTCCTGATGTCCGGCAAGCACAAAAAAGACTACAAGAAGGTTCTGCAGACAGTACTCAGCATCCTACTAGGTCCACCAAATGTCACCGAGTTCGTCGTCGACTTCGAATCAGCGATCTGGGGAGCCCTACGCAGCGTCTTTGACGAACCAGTCATCAAGGGATGCGCCTTCCACTGGGGACAAGCAATATGGAGAAAAGTACAAGAGGTCGGACTGCAAACTGCATACACCAGTCGAGACGACGTCTTCAAGCTACTGAGATAGATATTCGCCTTGTCTTTCCTGCCACCCACAGACATCACCGATGCCTTTGAGAAGTTGCAGCAGAAAGCCACCACCCAGCAATTACAGGACGTTATGACCTACATCAGTGCCACCTGGATTCAGAATGACGTTTGGCTTGTATCATCATGGAGTGTGTTCAATCGCAGCGTCCGCACCAACAACGACTGCGAAGGGTGGCACAACCGAATCAACAAGCGAGCTAAGAAAGACAGCCTCCCGTTCTACCTGCTCATCCAGCTGCTTCATGAGGAGGCCAGACAGATCCCTCTCCAGGTCAAGTTGGTGTCAGAAGGAAAGCTGCAGCGTCACCAGAAGAAGAAGAGCCATCAGACACAGGGGAAGCTGTTCGCCCTGTGGCAGCGTTATGCCGACAAGGACATTAGTGTTAGCCGGTTGCTGAAGAAGTGTGGTGAGATATACGGACCTGTTCTTTAAGACTTTAGTGCTACCAAGAAATGTGCTGTCGGACATATTGACTATATTGTGGGTATGTGTGTAACTTTTGTTGTTTCATTATACTTATAATGCATAACTTTGATATATCTTAATATTGTGGTGACTTTTAAAATGTCTGTAACTTTTGTTGTTTTATTATACTTATAATGCATAACTTTGATCTTAAATATTGTGGTGACTTTTAAAATGTGTGTAACTTTTGTTGTTTCATTATACTTATAGTGCATAACTTTGATCTTAATATTGTGGTGACTTTTAAAATGTGTGTAACTTTTGTTGTTTCATTATACTTATAGTGCATAACTTTGATCTTAATATTGTGGTAAAATGTGTGTAACTTTTGTTGTTTCATCATACTTATAGTGCATAACTTTGATCTTATTTATAGTTAGTGCTCTCAATATATTATGTGATATTTTCATAACCATATTCATATTTGTGATCGCCATATCCATTTGTTTGATAGATATATGTATATAAAATAAATATTGCAAATATTGCAAAATAACTGTGTTTTTATTACAGCAAACGTATCCTGTGGCCTTGCTAATGAGCAGAAAGTCTGGCCCCGTGTTAGCCAATCAAGTACAACACCCAAAGAATAAGTTTAAATGAACTTTTGTGAAATGATGTTCGTTATTATCATCCCCATTTCTCTTATTTGACTGATCAATATCTCAATGAACAAACAAAAGTTTAATTATTATCATCATTATTGGCATATACCAATTATATTGTTAATACCTTAAAATGTATTATGTTCGAAAAATCACCCCGCATATCTAATATATTATTTAAATCACTTTAAAATTTGAAACCATTAATATTAATTTTTTGTATTTAATGAATTAAAATGAAAATTTGATCATTATATAGAATTAAATTTACGATAATTTTGTGTCTTAATTTAAAGTTTAAACTGTCTGTTAAGTCTTCAAAAATGAGTACATGTACCCGTTAATGGCGTCACAAAACTTTATAAAAATCAAGAACAATTTATATCACAGGTTTAAAAAATCATGATCTAATAAACATTTTTACATTATGAAAAACTAGTCGGTTTTAGTACTAGTTGACACGCCAGGTTCTCCGGGTCTTCTGATTTGATGCGTAACAAAATATATTTTTTTCCGTAAAGGACTTAAGCTTATTAAAATTATCTTAATAGAGACAAATAAAAAAAATTAGAAAAAATAATCAAAATTAATCTATGAGCAGATATATAGGTTAAAGTTTAACTTAAAGTTAGCCAATCACGTACAACACCCAAAGAATAAGTTTGAATGAACTTTTGTGAAATGATGTTCGTTATTATCATCCCTATTTCTCTTATTTGACTGATCAATATCTCAATGAACAAACAAAAATTTAATTCTTATACAGTCACCATAGAAATCATCAAATGTACCTTCAAATTACACCGTAAGAGCTTAAAGTTCATATACGGGCCGAGCTCTCCGCTACGGGCCGAGTTGTCCACGGGCCGAGATGTCCGTGATTCATTATTCATTCTTGTCAAAACCAATAGAAAACGACAAAAACAAAACTAAAATAGAAAAAAAACAAGCTGTGTATGTGAAACACTAATGCCCCCGGCGGCAGCAAAGTCTAAAAAGTTATTTTTAGCGTGAAGGTCATTGTCAAGGTCAAAATACTATTTGAAAGGGCTTAATTAGTTCAGTATACATGTCATATATGAAGTCTCTATCCCTCACAGTTAAAATAGTTATGACCAGATTAAAAGTTGACAACAGACAGACAAACGGAGAGGACAAAGCAACATGCCCCCGATCTATTGATCCGGGACATAAAAAGAAATGTGAAAAAAGGGAAAGTAAAGAAGAAAAAAAAGAAGTCTAACTGCAGATATTTAGAATTTCACGCTCTATATTGCACACAATTAGCATTAAGGAAAACCAACCCATTGTATAAAATTTAGATGATGTTATTTATTAAGAACAGTATTTAACTTTTCAAGAAACCTATAAAACAATGGAACACTAAATAAATTTAGTATGGAAATCGGAATGTTTATACAAAATCTAAATATTGACTGATAATCTAAACAGTTGAATACCCTGAGTTGGAGCAATACCTTTATGATATGTACCTACCTGATGAAGGTGCCCCTAGACTCCAACGTTTTGATACACGTATTATTATTTATCAGTTTATTTTAGTAGACCTTGCACACAGCGTTAGGACTTTCGTGTAAAACTCCTTCAATCAGGAATTTTAGTTTTTGGACTCATGATTATGAATACCATACACTTGGAAAAACATATCTTTTTATCAATTCACACATCTTACTCAGAGACCGTATCTCATATTCACCTTGCATATTAATAATACTGTTGTTGCTGTACTCTCTCTCACTCTTTCTCTCTTTCTTCCTTTCTACAATTTACATTACTTCATCACATGTGCTAAACATTTGTAATCTTTGTAAGTAATTGTAATACTTACCTCAACGCGTTTTACTCATTCTTGATACTTTGTTTTATTTCAGTTTTCCATTCGTATTGTGTTGCTGAGAGCATCACAGCGACATCGCAATAGTGAATTTCTTACTCTAATTTTAATTTTAAATTATATTTTACTGTACGTCAAACGAAGGTAATGGTGGATGGAGTTCGTGGTCTACTTATGGAGACTGTTCACAAACCTGTGGTGATGGTACACGGTCTCGGACCCGTTCATGTACTAACCCGATCCCCCACAACGAAGGTGCATATTGCTCCGGACCAGCAACTTCAACAATCGAATGTAACATACAACCATGTCCAAGTAAGTAACATTACAGTCACATTTGATTTTAATGCTCTTGACTTTTTTTTCGATTTTGTTCATGTGCTAAATCTTTAATGTATATCTTAACTGTGTTTTGAACCAACACTTTTTAAGAAATCTCGATTATATCCATGATTGATTTCACTTAATGCCTACAAAATGCATAAAAACAAGGTTTGAAACTACATACCCTAAATGACTGGAGAAATGAGATTCTCAAAATAATAGACATCTGTATCATTAACTCTATCCTCAAACCAGGTTTTATATCTAATTCTGTTTCATTGTTGTACTAGTATTCTCTCGAAACACAAATTTAACAGATGTTAAAGATCCTAAAGATGTAAAACCTAATGTCGTCTTAGTAATAGCAGCCACCATTATTTTGGGCAATAATATAATTCGAGGTAAGACATTGATGAAACTCTATTTGCAGAATGTGAAAGCTACTGAAGATCCATTTTTGACATTTGTACTTTGTAAACCTGCACTCCATATGATTTGATAATAATCAAATCGTTGTCTCTTATACTCTGGTATTTCAATGTTTCACTGAGAATCTATATCATACCTATGTATTACAGATACATTTTTTCTTAAACAGACATTGTATTGATATGCTCCGAGTTTTGCTATCCCGTCTTTCTCTGATGGACAATATGAATTTGCAATATTTACAGCTTTGGTGTAGCTACTCTCGGTTCCAGTATGCACGTGCTTAAACATTTTAACCAAAATACATATAATAGAATATAATACCCTTCAATAGCATTTAATTTTGAATAAATATATTACTCCAAGCAGGTAATTTTTCATACAGTTATGATACATATTTCATACATGTATAGGCTTACTCTTTTTTGAGTTAATTAACTCGTGATAGCTTTAAAAAAGAACAAGTTTCAGTTTGCGGAAACCTGCAGATTACTTTGCGGAAACATGATGTTCCTGCTATCGTCTCTGGTGGCGGAAACTTGCTGAAATTTCAGTTTTCACAACGGATTTTAGACCTTTGCAACAGAGCCACCCGAAGCAGAGAGGGATACATGCCACGCCTACCATGACACAGGACCTCGGTTTTTACAGTCGCATCCGAAAGACAGAACACGGGTGCGCCCAGGGCAGGAGTCGAACCCGGGACCTCCCGATCTTGAGCCTATCACCTTATCCACTAGGCCACATTGGGCTTGTAAAGAAAAATATAATTCTGTATACATGTATAGAATATAATACTATCTGACAGCATTATATACTAGTTTTTTATCATTAATATTCTTTTCTTTCTCTTCTTCTCCTCATCCTCTTTTTTCTTCTTCCGTGTTTTTCTTTATTGTTATGAATAACTATATGACTTTATATGAGAAACCAATCATCTAAGGAAATGCTTAAGTATTAGAGAGATATTCCTTAGTTTATAAAATCTCAGTATGTATCTAGCTGTCAATACTTGTACTGGGTATTATAAGATTCATTATATCCTGTTCCACAATAATGTTAAACATACTTTTGATCTGTGCATTAGGTACTCAACCTTGACATTAGGGTTGAAATGTAAATTTATTTAAAGCAACTAACTTCTCAACTTTGATATATGGTGTACAAGCTATTATTCCACTAAATCCCATAAATTTTGCTATGATTTGAATCCGAATGTTATATCCCAAATGGGTATGATACTTATTATCATGTGCAATATAAGACAATCTTAAGACTCTCATTTCCATGCTATCATGTGTATAGGTAATGTTGATAGAGAAGAGATGCATATACAGTTAACACAATTTATTGTAAATAACAACTAAACTAAGTTAAACTAAATACAATGAATACAACATGACTAGAAAAAAGTAATAATCCAAGGATAAGCTATCTAGAACAAAACATAATTAAAACTCATAATCATTAACTATAAAAGTCAATACACAATGTGTAATTTTTTTAACCTATGATAACTGATGTATGTCAGATACATGTACCCTAAATTGTATATATGTATTATAAATCCCAAAAACAAAATTAAAATACAAATCAAGTGTACAAGAAATGTATGTAACACAATTCAATAAAAATCTTAAAACTCTATTTGGCCCTTCAGGCTTGCAAGTATGCTGCATTAGACAATTGTAGAAGGGCATAAGATGGGCGGTACTGCATTGTAATAGGCGGTCCCCATGGAATGACCAGAATGTTCTGAGGCAGTCCTATTGGCAGGCGGTCCCAAACCTTCCGAATGTAAGGTTCTGAATGAGAAGTACTACTACTAGAAGATAAATACGAAGATACAAGAACGAACTTGGGACTGACGAAACTATTTGCAGATGACACTTCCAACTCCCATGTATCTGATGACCGATTACTTATTGAACGTGAAAACAATTTTGATCTTAATGAAATTAAGCGTTGGTCAAAGAGGTGGTTGGTTAAGTTCAACCCCCAAAAGACAGAAATAGTCATATTCAGTACAAATAATATTTAGCAACACCAGATTTCTTTCTTATTCGACAGCGAAATAATTGAGCCATCCCCCACCCATAAGTACCTTGGTATAACATTTTCAAATGATGCCAAGTGGTTTGCACATGTTGACTACATCATTTCTCGTATTTCTAAACAAATTTCCGTCCTACGAAAACTTAAATACACACTTAAAAGAGAATTCTTGTCAAGAATATACTTGACTATTATTCGACCGATATTTGAGTACGGTTCTGAAGTATGGGACAACATATCAAGTACAGATGCCCGAAGGCTTGAAAAATACCAAACAGAAGCAGCCAGGATTGTCACGGGTCTTCCAGTGTATTGTAGCCGAGAGGCCTTGTATTTTGAAACCGGCTTGGAGACCCTGAAAAACCGCAGGCAAAATAAGAAATTAACCCTTATGTATAAAATACAAAATGGTACAGCACCTGATTATCTCAGAAATCTCGTGCCAAATCACGTTGGTGATAATTCTCGGTACAGCCTGAGAAATAATTAAAATATATCAATTCCTTTATGTCGTCTGAATCTTCTGAAGCCCTCTTTTATTCCGTTCACCATATCGACATGGAATAAGCTCCCTCTTTCTACACGTAATAAGACTAGCATATCCCAATTTAAAGCTAAACTCCCCGTGGAAACATTGTGCGCTCCCTCTACTGTAGTTACGGCAACTGCAAGATGAATATCCTGCATACGCGTATGAGACAAGGTTGTAGTATATTAAACTATGACCTTCATCGTATTAACTTAGTACACTCTAATATATGCCAGTGTGGCGAAGGAATTGAAAACGCCCAACACTACTTACTCATAGTCTTCAGATATTGTTACCATCCTATATGGCAATCCTGAGAAAAGTCATGAACATTTTCCAGGCCATCCATAAATACATATCGACCAGCAAGTGTTTTACTCAAAATCATTAAAACTAGAATCTAAAATATTTAACGACTAGCAAGGGTTTCATTCAAACCAGAATCTCTCTCTCTCTCTCCCCGTTTTTGTTACCAAAAAGCTTTGTGATTATGTTTTTCATGTACATGCATGCCATATGTATTCTTGCATTATTATAAGGAGAGGTATATTAAATTTGTATAACTTGTAACCAATCCTATGCATATTATGATGGCATTAAATATCTTTAAACTAAACTTGGGGCAAATTGAAATGTTTACATAGAATGTATGTCCAAATGATTATGTGCAGAATATGAAGCCCTAAGCAGTTAAGAAATATGAGATGTACATTGTAATATTGGAAAAACATTTGTTTGAATTAATTAAGTGCCTAGTGTAATTTTAATTTGTGCCTCCTTAATAGTGGTTAGAGAAGTTCTTATAGAGGGCCATCTGTCAAGGGTCTTGATAAGATGGTCTTCTATATGTACACCAGTACAAGTAGTGGTATCACCAGAATGAAATAAATGCATCTAGTACACACTTTGTAAGTGTTTCTTTCAGGTATGTAAGAAAAGTATTTCGAGTGAGAGCCTTGCCATCATCTGTGACGAATGATGCTTGATTTGATGCATTCTTTAAACAGCTTTTTGCTCGTGATCGTGGCCTTCACTGGACATATTAATCCTGACATTTTGTATAATACTATAGTAATTCCTTTGCGATACGGATCACATTTTGACACTTTCAACGTAAGGTTTACACAATCTATATTTCCTACTGAAGAATAAGTGATTGAAACATTCTGTCTACAAAGGTGTATGGCAGGGTTTGAATCTCCAGACACAGTGAATTCTCTACATCGCATAAATCCGATGAATGCTGTACATCAAACGGCACTCATGAATTTGTTAATATATGGCGTAAAACATCAATTTGATAAAACGTCGTATGTATTACTTATTGATTGATTATTGTTTTACGTCACTCCACGATTTTTTCACGTATATGGTGACGGCATCTGCCTGATGCATTGCATACAAATTTAGACCTTTGCAACGGACCCACCCGAAGCAGTGAGGGATCTTTTACGTGCCACGCCTACCGTGACACGGGACCTCGGTTTTTACTGTCTCATTAGACAGAACACTCGTGCGCCCAGGGCGGGTGTCGAACCCGCGACCTCTCGATCACGAGTCGAGTACCTTATCCAATAGGCCACACCGGCTTATGTATTACTTAAATGTAACAAGTAATTGGTTGCTTCATACTAGAACGTACCACTTGTTCTCTTTTGATAGCAAAGCCGCTGTGGTCTAGTGGTATCGCGTCGGACTCCTGATCGGGAGGCCGGGGTTCGAGTTCCGCTATGGCCATGCCGGTG
Organism: Pteria penguin; assembly: GCA_035048485.1. NCBI lineage: Eukaryota > Metazoa > Mollusca > Bivalvia > Pterioida > Pteriidae > Pteria > Pteria penguin. The sequence continues at coordinate 62,858,380 of CM068581.1, read as the reverse complement.
TCATATCTTTCGGATGAGACAGTAAAAACCGAGGCCCCGTTTCGTGGTATGTATGGCACATTAAAGATCCCTCACTGCTTCGGGTGAGTCCGTTGCAAAGGTCAAAATTTGTATGCCCCGCATCAGGCAGATGCCGTCACCATATACATATAATATTTGTGGTGTGACGTAAAACAAAAATCAATCAATCAATCTTTTGATAACATTAAGATGAGTTGAAGTCTTCTGAAAGGAACTCCATTTATGGATTCCAAGGGGTTTAATTTACCTGCTTTTAAGTACTCGACACATTCCATTCAGATATATCTTGATTGTGCTGTATTTTTAAGGTTTTTGACAGAGCGTACAAAAGTAAATAATAAGATCATCTGATCCAGGAGGCATATCCGTACTCCAATGATTTCCATATTGTAGTAAGATATTTTATATAATTTAAAGCCTGTACTATAGACTTTAGAGATAATGGTTACAATAGCTTGAGACCATAAATGATTGACAGCATTAGTTAATCCAACATTATATCTTTGTATGGCGGACAATGTCTTGGACTCTGGTGACCATGTGGTGCTGCCTTCCTGAATTCCTGTAATTTAAAACGAGATAAGTAGTCAGCAATATGGTTTTAACACCTTGCACATGAGTAGCATAAATCATAAAATTGCATATAGCTGCACACCATACGAGTCTTACCATAAACGGTATAATGGATATGCATTTTGATCTCCCCTTTTTGATAATTTCAACCGTAGCTAAATTGTCACAATGAAATAGAATGCGTTTCCCTGACCACTTATGGAGATTTCTGCAAAGAAAGTGACTTCTTGTGGCCAATCAGACACAAACCATTTAGTGCGAAAACATCCTCCAAATCCTAATGTAGATGATGCATCTGTAAAGAGCTCGAAGTCGGGAGCCCTTGTCAAAGACTTCTCATAAAACACTGAAATACCGTTCCATACAGTTAAGAAAATTTTCCACATAAATATGTCTTTACGACATTCACTAGATATATATACATAATGATGAAGTTCTTTGACCTGGGTTGTTACTGCTATGAGATGAGACACGAAAGCTCTGCAAGGTAAAATCACACGCATAGCAAAATTAAAATGGCCTAAAATTTGAAGCATCTGACGTTTCGTACATGTCCGTTTAATGTCCATAGAACTCAAAAATTCTATAATACGCACAATCTTTTCTTCTGGTAAACGCGCCTCCATTTTATTAGAATCTATAATAATGTCCAAATATTCAATACCGGTCACTGGTTTTAAGAGGAGATATAGGAATATTAAGATTGTTGAACACAGACTTTAAACGTTCCATTGTGTAATAGCGCTCTTGAGTTGGCTTTACAATCACAAGAAAATCATCGAGTAGATGACGAATCCTGTTTAATCCGCAATTTTTTGTTGCTATCCAACATATGGCTTGTGAAAGGGGCTACTTCTACATCTAAATGCTAATCTGTGATAAAAGTACTACTTGTCACGCCATTTAATCCCAAAATATTTCCATTGTTCTGGTTTGATAAAGACTAGTTTGAACGCAAAACATATATCTAATTTTTCAGTTATCAAATTAAGGAAATGACCATAAAGCTAAGGAGTATCTCCCTCATGCATAGCTCAGCCATTAGATATGTTCTTTGGTTCACTTTTCGGTCATTTTGGCTTCAACACTGCTCTTCATTTTTTATATATTTTGAGAATTCCAATCATTCGGCCACGAGCATCACTAAAGAGACATAACTTGCCCTCTGCAACACCAATGGGACTAACACGATACATTTCGAATGGCGGAACATCAAAGGGTCCAAGTAATCATCTACAATATCGGGGGTTTTTTTTAAAGCAGATTGTGAATGTTCTGGATGGATAAGGGGCAATCAGAGTATCAAATCCAAATCTTAAACCGTCACATGATTTATTTACAAACGACATATTTACATGACCCTTCAACTCTAATTCTAAATTTTGTATGTTTACCGGAGTTGAGGCTGATACTGATTAGAGTTAATTTCCTGGTTAGATATACACAATGTATGCACCGGTTGTCATTTTGTCGATTCTTACTTGCAAAATCGTTGATCATGTTTTTCCGACTTACATTTGGCATACCTGTGTTCACTTGGACAAGGATTTAGTTTGTATAAACCATCATTGAAATTATTGCAAATCTCTTCGCTGTCAAATAGAATTCGCTTGCGACGTCGTTTATCCAAAATTGTCTGATTGCTATCATACCTATGATATTCAGTATATTGTGCAAATTGAGATTCATTTAGTAAAACAAGGGTTTTTTTCTGACTTGTGTTCAGCGCTATGACATAGATCACATATGATAGGTTTTATCCCTGCAATGGCGGCATCGTGCAGAGTTTTGTCTCTAGAATTCCCAGCGATTTTTTTTACATTTTTTCTTTGTTAATACATTGCTGCTTTAGTTGAGAAATTTCTATGGTACACATTTGCTGCTGCCACCCCATGGGATCGGAAAAGCTTCCTGACAATTTTCTCGTAATCCGTTAGCTCTTGTAATCTATTTGGATAGACCGAAGTTATCTCCTCTTTGTAAACGGTCCATTCAGGTACATTTAAATCCCCATACATTCTTGGATCAAAACGTAGTTTCTTGTCTGCCTGTTTTGAAGTCATGATCGCATGAGGCCCGTCGTACCCATTCATCACTAAAGCATGTAGGTTAATGTCCCTACCTTCTATGATTTTTCTACGGACATTATTGCCAACGATGTTGATGATTGATTGATTGAAACATATTTTATTTCCATAAATAAGGAAACGGGATCGGGCCACAAGTTAAGCAACATTATGAAAGGCCCTCTCCCTACAAATTCGAATGTTGTTAACAATATGTCATAATGGCGGTACAATAATGATACTAATATCCATTTTATATGAAAAAACGAGACAAAAGGTAGGAAGAAGAAAGATAAGAAGAGAATGGAAGGTTTATGAATCTTCAATTGAAAAGAAAGCACATACATTTACATATAAAAAGAATTGTTTGAATAAACCCAACAATCTAATGGTTAAAAGCGTTTAGTAGCCTTAATATATGCTTGTACAGTTAACACAATTTCAACATTATTTTCAAACGAAAGTGCCGGATCGCCGGAAAGTAGTTTTTCAGTTGTAACTGGTGGGAATTTCATAACGGTATTGTAAAGAATGGCTCGTTGATTAACATACAAAATACATTCAAAGAGGAAATGATACGCGTCTTCATTCATGTTTCCACACTGGCAAGAAGGAGAGGCAATGAGATTTACTCGATATAAATCCGAGTTGAGGTTACTACTGAAACATCTTAGTCTTGTTTGGATAATGTTAAATTTTCTATCACCCAGTAGTAGGTATTTAGGTAGAACATGGATATCGCGTCTTGATTTAAGAGTTTCTTTGAATTTTGAAATTGATGGACAGTGTCTTAAATCTGAGTTTAGTGTATCCCAACTACGCATAGTGGAAGGAAAGAAGGATCTGTTAGTAGCGAGTAATCTGTAATTAGGAGGTACAAAATCAGCATCGCTTCGAAGATTATATGGGTTATTACGTTTATGTGGTGTTATGATTTCATTAAGATACGTTGGTGTATAATTGTGGAATATTTTATGAAACAGCGTTAATTTTCTCCTCTCTCTTCGATCACATAATTTTTCTAATCCTGTTTCTATATAAAGATAATGCCTAGCGGTAAACAATGGAAGTCCTGTAATTAACCTTGCCGCTTCGAGTTGTACCTTTTCTAGTTTTTCCCCATCCCCTACACTACACCCTCCCCAGACTTCACAACCATATTCTAGAATTGGCAGAATAAAGGTACAATATATTTTACTCAATGTGCATCTGGACAGTGTATATTTCAATTTTTTCAAGAAGTTTATTTTCCTTAATGCTGAGTTGCATATATTGTCGATATGACATGACCATTTTGCATTGGACGAGAAAGTAAGTCCGAGATGCTTGTGGGTATCTACTGGTTTTATCGGGGTGTTATTAAATAATATTTCAAAGTCATCGGGACAGTTTCCGATGAATATTAATTCGGTTTTTGTAGGATTAAACGAAACTTTCCATTTGACAGACCAGTCCAAGATTTCTGCCATATCGTGCTCAATGGTACGTTTTATTTCTTGAATATCGTTCGAAGAAGAAGAAACAGAAGTGTCATCGGCAAACAGACGCGATATATTTAAAAGGTTGTCTGCTATGTCGTTAACGTACAATAAGAACATCAGGGGGCCAAGGACGGACCCCTGGGGGACCCCAGCATTCGTGGTTTTAAAGGTAGACATTGAACTATTTACAAAGACAGACTGTGTTCGGTTTGACAGGTAGTTACTAAGAAATAGCAAAAGTGAACCAGTTATACCATGAGCTTCTAGTTTTACTAGAAGTCCTCTGTGCCAAACGCGGTCAAAGGCCTTAGAGACATCACAAAATATGAAGCATGTGTTCTTTTTATCTTCCATACCAGTTACTATTGAGTGGTGAATCTCAAGAAGTTGATACACTGTAGAGTTGTTGGGTAAGAATCCACTTTGATATTTATAAAACAAGTCATTGTCTAATAGGAAATTATGAATATATTTATGTATGATTCTTTCGAAAAGTTTTCTGACGACACTGAGAAGGGAAATCGGGCGATAGTTAGATGCTACATTTGCATCGCCTTTTTTAAATATTGGCATTACGCGAGCTTGTTTCCATGTAGATGGGAATATACATTTATCTAAAGACATATTAAACAAAATCGTTAGTGGCTTGCATACGGTTAGCACGGTATTTTTGAGCATGTGATGGCTAATTTCGTCTAGATGCTTTGTTTGTATTTAGTGTTTTTATAATATCAACAATATCTGATTCTGTGATGTTAATTGTGTTAATAGAATTTTGAGTTCTGGTGGGACACGGAGGTGTATCGTCATCATCATCTTCTATAGTTGATATATTAACAAAATAATCATTAAGCAGATTTGCCTTTTCGTTATCATTTATTGCAATTTGTCCGTTAATAGGATCAATTAAAGGGGGTATAGATATACTGTGAGATGATTTTGTGATTTTACGCGCGAATCTCCAAAAATCCTGGTTATTGTTTGTAGAATAATTATCAATTAGGCCGTAAAGGTCAATGTAATATGCTTGTTTAGTAGATTTTTTTAGGTTATTTACATGATTTCGTTGTTTTCTATACTTTTCATAATTTACCATAGAGTTTTTCTTTGTTGCCTGTCTACGTAACCTATCTCTTTTTCTAATTTCCCTTCGTAATTCGGAGTTAAACCAAGGTTTATCATTGGGTCTAATTGTGACGACTCTAGTAGGAATATTATTATTTGCCATGTTCAAGTATGTTTGCGTAAATTTCTCACATGCTTCATCTACACTAATAGAATCTGACAGCAATTCGTTCCAGTTAAAACTACTAATTTCATTTTTAAACTTCTCAAAGTCCCCCCTCCTGTAATCCCATATTTCCCGCTTATATGAGTTCTTAAAATTCAATTTAATATCAATATTTACTAATACACCATTGTGGTCAGATATTGTCCTGTCCACATCTACAACTTCAGAGTTCACAATCGAACACTCCTTTACCAGAATGAGATCAAGAAGTGACTGTCGCGTAGGACCGTAACGGGTCGGTGAATTTATACAGTTTTGTAGACCTACAAAGTTCATTATATGTTGATGGAAGGTAGAGAGTCAGTTGGAACGCGGTCCGGTCCACTAATCTCCTTATATGCATCATTCTCTCTTTTGATGGCTGTTTCCGGTGTATATTCCCCTTCGTCCTGATGTTTTGCTCAATTTCATTGCTTCTCTGGCAGTTGTCATAGTTTAATTGTCTTTCTAACAACGTACTGGGCGCTGCCGTATTTTTGGAATGCGCATCGGTATGCGCATGTCTTTGTTCGCTTCCTTTAGGCGGCGGATCCAGGATTTGTGACGCAGATCCAGCCTCAGCATTTCCTATTGTGTTCTCATATTATCTGGAGATGATTCAGGAATGATACCATCTTCTATTTCTTTAGTATTTCCGATGTCATTTGGCCTGTCGTGAACTGCTCAGGTGTATTGTCCCGTTTCACGCACATTAATATTGTCATTGTAATCAGTAAAGACTTTGGATATGAAGAAGAAACCATAATATTCCTATAATAATCCTCCTTTAAATGCGCATTTGTCCAGTTCACTGGATTGTTAGAGTCATATGGCGCAGATCTTACACTCGATCTTGATCTCAAACTACGACTTTTCCTGGAGCTAGACATGTTCGTATATATGATACAGTGTTGCATTAGAGGAATAAATATATACTTAAAATTTTCCGTCATGACATTATGTAAATCACTCTAAAACTAAGTAGTATTTCCCTAATGCATATCTCTGTCTTTAGCTTGATTCTTTGGCTCACTTTTTCTGTCATTTTGGTTTTAATACTGCTCCTTAAATATTTATGTAACCAACCATTCGGCCGCGAGCATCACTGAAGAGAAAAAAAGTTGCCGAAATGCGCATCTAGGGCACAAAATTAAAAGATATATATGTTTTATATTTATTATAAACACAATAGTCAACTAATTGATGTCCAGGTTAATATTGATACACAAATCACACGCAATGCAAAACGGACGCCATTTTGCACGCCATTGTGGGTACCGCCCCATCGAAGGTAATCCAATAAAAGTTGTAAATCCAATTAACACTTGCAAAACATCATTCCGAGCAGTAATAATGATCGTCATATATTCTCCTGATAGACGAAAGTACTTTTGCACAGATATTATTAAAGATGAAATATTAGCTAAAATTTTTTCAAATCAAATTCGTGTGTAGCATTCTCAAAGTAAACAAAGAAGTTATAATTAGATCAATTAATTAACCAATCAGAAAGCTTGAGGATGTATATATAATAAGATAAACTTTCTAGCCAATCAAAACAAGGCTAAGCTGAATAATCTGAGACAAACTATAGAGGGAAAAGTAGAATCAATATTTTTATAAACCAAGTTTAATAAAATTATCAAACAACATTTTTTGAATATTTTATAATATGAAGCAGTTTGAATCATTGTATATTACTTGTGTCCATACTACTTATTTCAGTTGATGGGTCCTGGTCATCTTGGGGATCTTATGGATCATGCTCAGTGACATTTGGAGGAGGCACTAAAACAAGGTCAAGGTCATGCTCTAATCCGACACCGATGTATGGTGGAGCATCATGTACTGGATCACCCACGTCATCTCTGTATTGTAATTATGATATGTAACACATTGTTTCGTAAGTCATTTATATTGAATAAAAGCTAAGTGCGTAAGTGAATAATCATGTATATAATATAATATGATATAAGAAAATATAATTTAATATAATACAATATTTTTTCCTTGCAGGTTGTGCATCAATCCAGTATCTAGTAAGTGAGGGAATTGTAACAATGTCATCAATACATCAGTCAGATGGTATTTTGGATAAATATCAGTTAAATGCCCGCACATCTTGGTCCCCTACAACAGCTAGAAATTCAGAATGGATTCAGGTTATTATACCAGTACATAAAGTACTTAACACCTTTATAATTACTTCGCATTTCCGTAACCAAATCCATAGAAATAATCTACGTAACCTCTGAAATGATTTGTTTATTGCTACTCAATGATACTTTGGCCCCAAGTATAGCGGTGAGGTAATGAATGATGTGAAAATCGATCTTAAACGAACGCTTTGGTGAATATTCAGAACTGACCGTCTTTAAACCACCTTAAAGTAATCACAGGACGGGAAATATCTGTAAGTTGAATTCGCATGTATAGCAGGGCCCAAGTCTCGTTACTATTCTCATATGAGAGCGTGTACCAAACCTTACCAATATTGTAAATGTTTTAAACTTTTCGTGTAACACATATCATCATATCTATTGAAGAATATCAGGATCTCTTAGTGATTTAATTATGACCAAATTGTCAGACAGAAATGTACCTCATACTCCTTAAGTCTGCAAACAAAACATTATTGGGCAACTGGAAAATAGACTGATAGATCTAACCATATCCTGAATTATTGAAATGGTGATCACTAGCTCAGTTTAGTTATTTATTTGACCAAATCTAATAATAGCATTCACATGACAGACGATAAAAGATGTCATCTAACTTAGACAACTCAATCGCAGCTACTCGACCATTTCCGTAACGGATACATAATGTGAATAATTGTAATCTTGTGTAGTCTCCATGTGCACAACGCTTTGAGTACATCATTACATTATATTACATGCGTTCGTAAATTAAATGATTACTATTTGAATTTTTGTAATCGTGATATCTTTTTCTATCTTGTTATTGATCGAAAAAGTGCATTCTCCAAATTTGTCCCCGTCTAAAACTGTAATGATGACAGATTAATTTCAAAAGCCCGATAAATATGTGAAAAAAAAGATCAGGGAAAATCTGAAATAAATTAAAGAAAATACAACATGAAAACACTGAAATTATTTTTAATGAATCTTTCATTATTGATATTTGACAAACTTTCGATGTCCTCGCCAACTGAATGAAATACATAAGCAGTGTTCATGTACTATTATAAAAGTGTTCATGTACTATTATAAGAATGTAGAATTTCACAACAAACAATAACTTACTTTCTATACATATGTTAAAAATACTCTAATTATAGCTCCTCAAACGAAGAAATCTTAATTCATTTTTTTCATATATACATATAAATGCAGATATTACTTCATCATTGTTTGCCTTTTATAACTGTTAGTACCAGTATCTCAAATCGACTTGGACTCTCTATATGATAACAAAGTGCACTTAACGTTCACCTCCTGTCCAAGTGACAATGACAAACATTTGACGTATTATAAACTCAAACATTTTAAGTTCTAATACTATCATTAATTAACTGCTATATTCTTTATCATGTATGATAATGTTCTGTTATTTCCTCCGAGATTGTACAGGGTTTGTTAAATCATGCCAGTTTCTTTAATCTAGGTTGTGTTTTCATCTACCAAGTTTATAACAGATATAGTTACTCAAGGAAGAGGTAACTATAATCAATGGACCAAGTCTTATGCTCTTTATTACCTGAACAGCGCCGGTTCATGGACTTATTTAACAGTAAGTTAATAAGATAGAAAACGTTTCCTCTACGTCAAAACAGATGAAGTATAATGATGCATATATGTTTACATATTACGTTTAAGGTTGGTTGGTTGATTGGTGTATTACGTCGCTTTCAACAATTATTTTGTGAATAGACAACATGAAAGCAGGAGACAACCAACCACTCATACACGCATTGTCGTTAAAGCGCTTAAGGCTTACTCCAAGCTTGTCCCATTACGTTTTAGGAATTTAACTTGCTGTGTAAAATATTTTACATATCAGTTTCCATGAAATGATCAAATCATTTTCTAAACTATAATGCAAATGGAAAGATATTGGTTATTTTGGCATTAAAGAACTTAAGGTTCCCTATAAATGTTGCTTTATGAAAATTAAGGTGAATATCCAGAACAGAGTGACAATGGTTTATAGAATATAAATTGGCAAATAGAATGCATCAGAATGAAATTCAAAGATATTTTGAGAAGTAATGCCTTCGGTTCAATTCCATAATTTTGGCAGGCCTTGAACGTTTCTTCAGAATTTCCCGTTTAAAGGCAAGTTCTTTTTAGACTCTGTAAAAATTGTTAAATGCGTAGGTATGTGTGTCTTGCTGTCAGATGGCTGAGTCCGATACTTTTATCTCTTCCTTTATTTTAGAGGAATAAATATTAGTGTAAAGTGCAATATTCAAATTAGAATTCAGCAAAATAAAAAAAGGAGAGGAATACATTTTTTCAATTTACTTCTTCAGAACTGTTGGAATGATTTTGATGAATATTGGCTAAAGTATTCATGTTCTCAAGGCCCCCTTATAGAGCGATGTAATTTGGCTAGATCTGCTCAGGATTTGAAGTTCCGACTATCAATAAGAAGGGACAAGACTCAGGACCTAATTTCCTCAGAGGCGGTTTTAAAAGATTTTTACGTTTCATCCTAACTGAATCGAACAATTTAAAGTGTGTATTTCTACAGAATGCTTTTGGTTATACATAGCTGATGCTTCGTAATGATTAATACTGGTCGTGTGTGGAATCATGACTGGCTATTTGCCAACCAATTTAAACCTCATTTATACTACAATCAAACCCCCAGTTTCCTATGAAGTTTCAGTTTTACATATTCACATACTGTTATGCTTTTGTGTCATACGATTCACTTTCTCTTTATCAGATATTTTCGGGGAACAGTGACAGATCAACTTTGGTTTCTAACACTCTGAACCCAATACTCGTGACTAAAGGTATACGCCTGAATCCTAGATCATGGTTCGGTTTTTCTAGTTTACGATTCGATGTCCAAGGGTGCCAGCAGTAGTGTGACCCTATGACCTCCAAGACGTTAAATGTCGTCCAGCAATATTACTTACTTTGTAATAATTTCTACATTTTTTTTATTTTTGTCATATTAATTGTAGCTGTAGTATATTTGTTATTATTCGGTGAGGTTTAATTGTCACAATTCTTGGATATTCTATTGAAGTTCAATATCCTGATGTGTCTTTATCATTAAACCTTCATTTAAAAGTGGCAACTCTAAAGTTAATGATAATGTTGACACTTTATATAGATATTGTGCACATACGGAATGAGCGTACTACATAGAAAATAGTATTAATATTGCTTTGTAATTAGATAAAATTCAGAATGTGTTTTAACATCTATGATATTGAACTCAGCGTTATATAGTCTTTTATTCAGAACTGTTTCGTTTATGATATATTATCTTAGTTTGTGTATTTAACTTATCACTGTCAAAAATAGTTGTTGCACTAATAAAAAGTAAGCATTTGAAAACACAACGTAAGACTTGTCACTATGGAATAACGACACGAACCAAGAGAAAAGGACTACATAATCTCTTTGGTGTCGTAGAACTGGAGATATAAGACTTATAACTATAAGTTAAAAACGGATTTGGAGACCTCGGTGTAGGAGTAGGAGTTCTCTTTTGTAGCATTGTGAAACTGGATTTCTTAAGACGTTTTAAAGGTAAGACATATCTTGAAGTACTTTTTGACCGAAGATTACAGTTTTATTCCAATTTATTTAAAATTTTCGTTAAATGTGCTAAAATATGACCACTAATCATCAAGAAATAGATGAATTAACACAAATAGTAGGATTACAAATCTCTGATGAAGACGTTAAGAAGAATCTTCCAAAGGAACAATTTGTATATGGAAATGAAGTACCGGTATAAAGGTTCGGGAGAACAAATCTATGACCCTTCTGGTATAGCTCTGGTATAGTATGAGTTATTTAGAACAACCTCAGTCCGTTCATGTGCCTTTTAATGTTCCTCCCCCGATAAATTTCTTTTAAGTCCGAAGAACGTTTAGACGATGATTCCGCGAAATGGTTAGAAAAGGCATTAGATCAGATGAAGGCATTACAGATTTCTATTTCGGTACCTTTATCACAAGTAATTAAAACGTTTGAGGGGGACCCTAAGAAGTTAAACAATGGGCAAAAGATATTGAACGTTATGGCACGTCTGGCAGACGCGGACGTCCCAAGAATCGTTCACATGACTTGTACCGGTTCAGTGGCCGATTTTGTGCAAAGATATATTGCCGAATTTAAGAAAACCGAAGAGAACCCGCGTTGGAATGATCCTAAAAGACTAATTGCAAAGACCATTTGCAAAAATAACGGACCCACACCAGGTAATGGCGATTTTGAGAAGGTTAAGACAGGGACCTCTCGAAAGCGTACAAATGATTTCTGAACGATTACTAAGAATAGCTGAATATGCTTATCCTCCTTATCTCCATACCGACAGCGCCACTAGGGTTTTAATTCAAAAGCAATTAGTTGACATTTTCTGCGACGGGTTGTATCATGATTTTCTTAGATAGAAACTTTTAAGAGAAGACCCTCCGACTTATGAAAAAGCAGTAGAAGTTGCAATGAAAGAACAGAACCTTAGAAAAAGATTTAATCTTCGTTCTGACTCTAACCATGTCTCAAATATAGCAAGTGACAATTCTAAGTCTAATATTTCTGTATCCGTGTCCTGTTCACTGATGACAATGCACCGACCTTTACCACAACACTCGATAATACAGATATACAAAGGAAAGCGTTGACAGATAGTGTACCATTACCACAAATTCACAGAAGACAAATAGAGCCGATGGAGATAGATCTCTCGCGCAAAATGAGATGTTTTAAATGTAATAAGTTTGGGAATATCGCACACGTGTGGAGGTCAAAGAATTATTTGTAAACACAGCCGAAAGTGAAAATACAACAAAAAACATGAAAGGTCATGCAAAACTCATACAATATACAAACGATATCCCTCTCTCAGTCAGGTTGATACCCCTTCCTCTAAAAGAAGTCAGGGACTGTCCAGGGTTAATAAATCGAAACCCCATCAATTTAACTGGATAAGGGGAGCGGAGTGTTGGATATGTCACATGATAGGTCATTTAAAAATAAATTGTCCTAACAGGGAAGTACCCGACAGGAATAGGATCCCTATGTTTCATGACCATGGTAGGAACCAGGGAAACTAGAGAGAGCTCTCTTCAAAAGGAAGCGACTTGAGGGAGCAAGAAAAAATTTAAGAAAACATCAGATAGGGATCAAATTAATCAAAAAATAAATACTTTTAAGACAGAATTTGCTGGAAACCCGAGTTCTTGTGTTATCAGAACAGGAAATTTAAGATGCCGTACTTTGATTGACACCGGAGCCGAAGTTTCTCTTAGTAGTAAGAAAATGTTCAATAATTTACCCCAAAAACCTAGATTAGGCAAGATTACCCCTTCACTACAGGCAGCAGACGGAAAACCACTCTCTGTCTTAGGACAAGTAACAATACCCTTTTCTATGAACGGTGTTTCTATGAGTCAGAAGTTTTATGTGACAGAAGGTTTAAACCGGGATTTTATTTTGAGCTGGGATTGTCTCAAGGAACACCGAGTACGCATTTACTTTGATTTAGGAATGTAGAGAATCGGAAAGCATTGAATACGTCTAAGAATCCAAATAAGGTACCGGTAATAATTATCAACGAGACAAATAAATGTTACCGACTTAAGAGAGGAAGTGTAGTAGGAAAGGCAAGACCCGCAGATGCCTTAGGGGTCAGCCCTCTGGTAATATGGAAGTTGATGACGACAAAGACGGAGACGATATTAAGGAACTATGTGTACCAGAGAGATTCAAGAAAAGAACAGCAAAAATAAGTGAAAGGAACAATGATTTATTCGCTAAGAAATATACGAATCTAGGACATACAGAAACCGTCAAGGCAAGGATAAATACAGGAGATCAGCAACCTTTAAAGAAAAATTATAGACAAAGCCATAGATTAGATGCTTGAAGCTGAAGTTATAGAACGATCAAACTCACCATGGTCATTTCCTTTGGTAGTAGTTAAGACGAAAGATGGAAATGATAGGATGTGTGTAAACTTCAGGTCTCTGAATAAAGTTATGAGACCAATATCTTTCCTTTACTGCTGACAGATGGCATGTTGACACTCCTTGGAAATGCAAAATATGTCTCAGCGTTAGACTTTAAGAGTGGATACTGGCATATACAACTTGAAAAAAGTAGAAAAGACGGCGCTCGCATGTCATCGAGGGTTGTTTCAGTTTAATGTACTTCCGTTTGGATTGAGTATGGCCCTAGCAGTATTCTAAGAACTAATGAATATCGTTTTACAAGGCTGTGAGGAATTCGAAATCGCTTACTTAGATGACATTTTGATATTTTTAGAGACGGAAAAGAACATCTTAGACACATATAAGAAATATTCGATAGAATAAGAAAACATTGTTTGAAACTGAACAAATGTACTTTCTTCCAAGAGGACACGGATTACTTGGGATTTATCATTAGTAAAGATGGAGTTAAACCGGACATGAGGAAAGTAGAGGCCATAAGAATCTTGCCGACTCCCAAGACAGTCGGGGATATAAGAGGTTTCATTGGTATGTGTAGTTACTGCAGAAGATTTATTCCTAATTTCTCCAAGATTGCGGAGCCTTTGATCAGTCTTACAAGGAAATATGCAAGATTCAGCTGGACTAGAGAATGTCAGACAGTCTTCGATTTCCTTAAAGAAAGTTTGACAACAGTACCATTACTTGGATACCCTGATACAAACAAACCGTATGTGGTATACACGGATAGTGACAGTTGCATAGGTGCGTGTCTTACGCAGAAGACAGATGACCGAGAAGAAAAGTTTAATTTATTTCTTATCACATAAGTTGAGCCCGACACAGACACGGTGATGAACGATAGAAAAGGAATCATTTCTATCTACTATGCACGTCAGCTTGACCTCTACCTGCACAAAGCTAGCCTCGTAATAAGGACATACCACAAGTCCCTAAAGCACATTTTAGATTCACCTATGCAAAATAAGAAAATACAACAATGGGCACTAAGTACAACCGGGTATGACTGTAAGGTGGAATATGTCCAGGGAAAGGAAAACCATTGCACTGACTTACTATTCCGAGTGCCTTATAACACCCCTAAACACCAAGAAGGATCTGAGTATCTTGAGGAACCGGATATTGATGACAAGTTTTTGAGGTTGGTATAATTAACTCCAGTGAGTTCACCCCAAGCATTTGGCTTCTAGTAAGACACAATCACAAGGAGATAGATATTGACATACTTGAGAAACAACAAGATGAAGAAATAACAAAACTCAAGGAAAGATAAAGAGAGGGAAAAGCATCTACAAAGAAAAAGAAGAGTTTCTTCGAGATGGAAAGATTTATGTATCATCTTTCAATGATGACCCCATTTTAAGACTCTACGTCCCTAAGGACATGGAAAGATTTGTAATAGAACAATACCATGACAATCTTGGACATACGGCATTAGATAAAACTTTTGATGCAATAAAAAATATTTTCCACTTCTTTACAAAAAAAAAACACGAACACATAGAGAAGTGTATATTGTGCCAGACCAGGAGTTCAAAGAAATCGAAACCCTTACAACAGGAGACACAAATGCCACCCTATCCGTTGGCCAAGATTGGATTAGATCTTTCAGGACCCTTCCGACGACTTTATCAGGAAACAGATACATTGTATCCTTTGTAGATTTATACTCAGGATGGCCCGAAACCTTTAGTGTGCCAGATAAGGCTACAGATAGGATAGCTCATCTTATCTTAGAAGAAATATTCCAATGGTCTCTCTTAAGAGATAGTGACAGACAGTGGAACTGAGAACATCAACAAGAAACGCTGGAAGCAATGAACGTACACCATATTAAAACGTACTTTTGCAGACCTCAATCTAAAGGAAAGGGAAAGATTTCACCGTACACTTCATGACGTCATGTCTAAGAAGAAAATTGAGGGTGTTCAAACCCTTATCCTTATCATAAATATGTATCACATGAACACATCATTAATTATGAATAACTCAGATAATTTCTGCCATTATTCAGAGATGCGTGGAAATCTGTAAAAACTGTAGAAAAGCAGCATACAAGTCAAAATTGATATACATGTATATGGAAAATGAAATAGAAATATGAATGACCATACTTTACTAATATGAAACGAATATTCCTTTATGCCCGTGTTGTAAATTTCCCTTTAATATGGAACTGAACAATTTTTGACATTGGAAACACTCTATCTCAAGTTCTTTTCCTTTATTTTTCGGAAATAATGATATTTTTCTATAGAATTTTAAAATCTAAAAATCGGACAAATATCTACTTCAAAATTTTAATATCTGAATCTTATCTTGTTTTAATATTAAAATTTTATTGAAAAAATCGATGAAACGAGGTAGAGTGATTTACTGATTTATTATTGTTTTACGTCAATCCACGATTATTTAACGTAGATGGTGGTAACGGCATCTACTTAATGCATCACATACAAATTCATACCTTTGCAACGGACTAACCCGAGGCAGTGAGGGATATTTTACGTGCCACGCCCACAGGGACAAAGCTCGCATGAACTCGGGATCGATTTTGGTATGTATATATGGAGAAATGATTGAGCTCTCTTGATGATAAAAATCCATCCCATTTCAATCAAGTCATTAAACACTATATTCAGTTGACGCCCAACTTTTCACGTATATGCCGCAATAGATAAATAAAATATAATCTCAGCAAGTTTCAGATCTATATCTCCCGTAAAAGCAGAGATAAACCACCTTAAATATTGTCATGTTCTCTTAAATTCACTGGTCGGACAAAAGCATGTCCATGGGTTGACGGCATGATTACAGGACCCCAGCATACGAACTACAGCATCAGGCAAGTTTTTCCTCCTAAAGTTGTCCCAAACATGGAAAAGTATGTCCACTTACCCCACTCTGTGTCGAAATAATCCCTAGTTTCTTCTTTATTCACGATAATTCGGCGACGGTATTTTGAATCCGCCGCTCGATGCCATTTTTATGTGACGTATGTGTAGGATGCGAGTCGAAAGCTGATTGGTTGGATGGACACACACCCCAAACCTAAGCACTCCGCGTTCTTCCCTCATCCTACACCTTTGTCACATAAAAATGGCAAATTCATGTGTAACTGATGGCCCACATTATGCATATATGATTGTGTTGTGTGCATGCAGTAGTACAATGTACATGTACACGTACAGTTTGTAGTCTCGCATATTTAGAAATCTGAAAGTGCAATTTTGCCATGAAACCAAAGAGAAACTGCAAAAGGTAATTCTGCAGTTCTGTTAATTCACTTTCTGGTTCTGTCAGTTGTCCATGATTTGGATTTCGTTAAACGTTGGAGCAATTTCTATTTGTCGATGATTTGTATTTTATGCTGCCAACTTAAATTTATCATGGTCTGGTGTCATTGTTTGTATGTATATGCATATATGTTGTGTATTATGCTTGAAATGACCCTAATTTGGAAATAAAGAATCTTGTAAACTTGTAAATAGTAGTACACGACATGGTTAGCTTATCTAGCGGTTAATGGGCAAGCTCCGCCCATTAAAATATTAATGTACGCTTTCTGATGTAATCCGGTCCAACATGATTTATTGAAATATAAATCGGGTAGTTTAACCGGTGTTTAACATAGGGAGTCTAGAAGTAATGTAAATATATGGTAATTGATCCATGTACAAACTACAGTCTGGTTCCCCTCCCCTTATATATGTCACGTGTAGAATATTACATCCACTAATACATTATGAATCAAGGACATGGATTTATAAAGTTTTATGTTTTTTGTTTTAACTTTTAAGTTTTGCAAGCTTTATTTGAATCTACTAGTGCTATTGATTCTGAACCCGAAGCCTACAGATGAAGTTTAAGGACATAGACCTGTATTTTATCATTTGATTCCTTAATCGTCCAGTATACAAATGTTTACATCAATTTGTGGAGAATACATTAAATTTAATATATACTACAGTTTTAAATTAAAATTATGAACTTGTTTTATTTTATCTGGATAAGATGTAAACAATGAATATGTTGGTTTTGCTGGATTAATATACGTACAGCTCTGTCAATCTTCAGCCACAGACTATATAATACATCGTGATGTACATTTGGACACTGAAATAATTGATAAATTAGAAGTAATATCTTTAGAACTTTGTATTAAAGATTGTGAAAAGAGGTGTGCTTGTCTATCAATAAATTTCCAAAAGGAATGTTTACGTTGTCATTTATTTTCCTCAAATCTTCTACAAGAAGGAAAGAAACTATTGCCTTCTCCCGGTGGAGCGTATGCTTACACAAATAAAATGAGTTGAAAATTAGGATTTAATATTTTTCAGTGCTTTCAATAACGCAAATTTAAATCTAAAATTCCTGTCTGTGCATGCGTTGTATAAAATACTTGCCTAATGAATGATGGAGGATTTGCTTGACAACACCAGTTTTTTTTTTAATTTGACATCATGATTTAGTGATAGGTTTCGTATAATGGCATACACTACATATTACTAAATGCTCTCTGTCGGCACAAAATTTATGTATGAAAGAATAAGGATTTGTAAATAAATGTTGTTTTCGTCTTTTGATATAGAAATTGCCACGTGGAAGTCCTTTTTTCATAGTTATCAGATATTTGTTCATTGGAGACATCATCGTTGTGTATTGAATGTGAGGAATATGAGCTGTATCCAATTGTCTTCAGACAATTATACGTGTATTGCAACAGTTTCGTATATGTAACTTTATGTGATTAAACAAATTTAGTAACCATTAAAATAAAAATGGTATCGCTGTGACTGATTACTGATGGTATTTTAAAATAGATGAAGGATAGCCCGTAAAATACCTTTGTTCCTATTGGATTTGCTACTAATTGCATGAACCACAATGTACCACAGTGGATATTCCCTTACTCCTGCAATTCAGAAGCGAATGTGCCCGGGAGAAATGAGCGCCTAGAACCAAATGCGGTTCACATGCTATCCGCTTCCGCTTTGAGTGTTACATAATATCTGATTCTTTTAAGAGAAGAGTTCAGAAACATCCCGAACATATTCTGGGATATGACTTAATGTTTTATCGTAAGCGATAATGCAAATTTTCCGTCATATATTACCAATATTGTAAATATCAGCATTTGAATTCTTTGTAGAAGTAAAATAACTGGTGTAACCTGACTATGGCACTAACAACAATGTACCACAGTGGACATTCACGGACCCCTGAAATTCAGATGTGAGACCAGGTGCCCTGGAAGAATGAGCGCCTCCTGTTTGACTAGCCACACTTGTCGTGAATGCCCTGACATACAGACGAAACAATATGATTCAGCACTGTATATATACATGAATGTTAACAAACACTATGTAGAATGTGCCACATAACATCAGGAAAAAGGGTATAACAACCCTTAAGCCCAACCCTCCGCGGGGAACTTTTTTACGAGCTCCAGACTGCAAACGGAATAAGTGTGACCTTCATGCAAATTACGAAAATAACTGGTGTAACCTGACTGTGGCACTAACAACAATGTACTACTGTGGACATTCACGGACCCCTGAAATTCAGAGGTAAAACCAAGTGCCCGGGAGGAGTGAGCGTCTCCTGTTTGGCTAGCCACACCCGCCGTGAATGTCCTGACATACAGAGGAAAGAATATAACTCAGCACTGTATAAATACGTATACATAGTTGAAATATTCTCAATTATTTTCTCATTTAAGGCAAAATCTTCAGTAAAACAAAAGATCAAAATATAAAATTTTAATTAAAAACCTGAGGATAAATCCCAAGGGGAATACCCCATGCAAAGTCACTTCTTTGGATAATCTCAGCGTTTGTGAACAAACCCTGTCATATGCTATAGGCAAGTGCTGTCAACACATACAGTTATAGACTCTGAGTCTGGCACAACTAAAGAACAAACGGGAATGAACGAGAGTCTTGAAAAATTATAATACCATGTGCCATACTGATAATGTATGTAAAGGGAGGTCATTATAATAGTGGTTTTAAGGGTGAAAATGTTATAAGAATTTTTTCTCACAAGATAATTTTTGTTTTTGATTTTCCCATGAATGCCAGACAAATCAGAGAAAAGTCTAAGTGATGAAGAATTTTAACAAGAAAAATGATAATACATTACTTACTCTGTGACAATGCCCCAAGCAGAATATGTATATTTACAGTAATGCAATTGATATTGAAAACAGCATATTTTTTCCTTCATTGTAACTTCATACAGTGTTTTCTTTTTTCATTACAGACTGTTTCTCAAATCGTCCACATGTTAAAAATTCTAATTATGAACTTTCATTCGGACCCCCAGCAATGATATTTACATGCAAACTAGGATATACAGGATTGGACAGTACATCATGCGTCATGCGTCCCTGGTCAACCATGAACGCCTGTTGATTACAGGTATTGTCATAAATTTTGCATACCAATTTTATTTTTTTTTCTAAATAAATATTATCTCATCCGCACGGAAAATTCTGAATTAAATCAGTTTTTTTTTTAATTTTAAATAGCTTTATATCGAACTCGCACATCAAACATTGAATGCGAATTAGGTAGATGTTAAAACCAAAGTAAAGTAATTTGCATTATACTATAGTGTTTAAGTTTATTCGTAGGAAATCTTGAAACGTGCGCATGTAGAAATAAAAAAAATATAAGTATACAAGTGTAAAATGCAAATGTTAAGCATAAAGTTAGCCATACCTGTATAGTCTACTGACGATGTTTCTGTTACTTACATTATGACGTAATTTTATTCTCAAAGATGACATTTTATAACATAAAATTTACATCAGGGAGGAATAAACTGGACCTGTTTTACATCAAATTTAATTTGTATTTCTGCTGAAGGGCACATTTTTCATTTCGATACATGGCTGGCTTCTGGCTTCAAAAAAATCTTTTTATACTTTGGGTCAGTAGTGAGAGTTTTGTTTGTAATCGTCATTTCAACAATTCTTCACGGGGATAACCAACTTTCCTTAACACAGTGGCCGAATCTGGGAATCAAACCGGTTTCTGCAAAAAGATTTAGGAAATTAAAGTTGTAATGAACATGTCTGTTGATGCTATTTTCTTTGGATTAATATCCGGACTATGTATCAAAATTTCAGATAACACTATAAAATGAGTACAGTACATGTGTGAAATTTGTCAAAATATGTTGTATATGGAGAAATATTACAAACGTTTTGTTTCGAAAATTCCAAAAAGAAGAGTAAGTGATTAAAGAGAAAGGCATATTAAATGTAACGCTTGTGTATGAGTTTCATGAATGATTCTTAATAAATATTTGAACATATACGTTATAATTGCACCATATGTGCACCAGATCCGTATTTTGTCGACAATTTATGTTTCTTCGGCGATCCTCATGGCTGAATGACTAGAATTCTAATAACATATAAATATTTGAAGAGTATGGTTAAAACCGAAGTGGCTGAAAAGTGAGTCAAAAACAGTCTGGTGACAGAGCTATGCATGAGTGAGATACTCCTTAGTCTAAGAGTAATTTACAAAATTTCATGATTGAAAATGTTAAGTACATGTATATAATTCATATACACATATTTGTGCACCAGATGCGCATTTCGACAATTTATGTCTCTTCAGTGATGCTCAGGGCCGAAGTTCACTAAACTTTTCCTTAATGCTCATCGGCAGCTAAATTATAAGACCAAAGAAATGATGTCCTTCCAAAACGTTAAAATTTGGTCGACAAAGGTCTACAAAAATGTGTCCAATGATGTTAACGAACTAACATTGTAGTTTTATCGATAATCACACGAACCAGAAGATTTCATACTTTTGTTGCACTTCTGATTTCCCGATCATTCTCTATACGCATGCCATTAACACCAACAATACTAGATGCATAGTCATGTGCAGATGAAATGTCGATTTTGGATGCTTTCCCTAAGAGACCGTTTTGTTTCTTATTCGTTGAATGGACGCTGCATCTTACTTTCACATTTCATACTTTTGTTGTATCTTTACATTTAAATTCCTGTTTGTTAGGTCATTTATTAATGAAGTCATAAGGAAGTATGCCAATAAATGTGATGGCGTTCATTCAACAGAGAAATTAGAAATGTGAATCTTAAGGAGGAGTTAGTTGTATAAGTTTTGTTAATTTGACGTCACACATGTACGTGGATCAGAATCGGGTTTTGATAACCTTAGACTTCAAGATACACATATCTTAGTCAATCTAGTTCATTTACACATAAGATACAAGCTTGTATGCAGTCACACGATTTCGTGTATACTTTATCACTTGAATATTGTATCATGTTTAAATTTCTGCGGACGAACTGATTTAATGTTCACAGTAAATAATACACATGGCCGTGAATATTGTCTTGCATTGTTTCAGATAATATGTTTTTATTTTTATAAATGTACTCTGTTATTATCTCTTAAGCACAGATTTCATTACGTAATTACTATATAATATTGAATATTATTATTTTTTCTATTGTGTAATTGTATGTTATTTAGTGAAATATGAACTGTTTACATTCCTTGAATAAAAACGTTATCTGTGTGTGATCAGTTTTTATCATTTTGGAACACTTGTATATATTTAGTTGCCTATATTTACACGTTTTGTCGTACTATGCTTTGTTAACAGTGAACTGGAGTTACTTCTCTTGTTACTGCTTTTCATACATTGTATATAGATCGTTCTCTCATGCGTTAAAATTATATGTTATTGTGTATTTAAGTATATAAATTAAGTTATTAATTAGGTATATACCTGCTGCGAAAACATGCAGTAGATTATTATTATTATTATTATTATTATTATTATTATTATTATTACTATTGTTATTATTATTCGTGTAAATATACCGTGCTGAATTATATTTGTTTGGTATGTATGTAAGGGCATCCACGGTGTGGATAGCCAAACAGAGAACGCTCGCTCCTCCCGATCGCCTGGTCTCGCCTTCTGAATTTCATGGGTCGGTGAATGTCCACATGTGGTACATTGTGACACCAGTGACTTTGGTATTTTACATTAACGTCACACTTATTCCCTTTGCAATGTAGAGCTCGCTCGTACAAATTCCCGGCGGAGGGTTTGACTTAAATGTTAATATACCCTTTATCTGATGTTATGTGACAGTGACACTTTTTACAGTGTTCTGGTTCATGTATAAATACAGTACTGAATTATATTTGTTTCGTTTTTATGGAAGGGCATTCACGGCGGGTGTGTCTGGCCAGACAGGGGACGCTTGCTCCTCCCGGACGCCTGGTTTTACCTCTGAATTTCAGTGGTCCGTTAATGTCCACTTTGCTACATTGTTGTTAGTGCCAGTCATGTGATAATGGATTCAACGTTATTTATGATTTTTTGTAAAAAAAGTCCAAAACTCTAGTGCAGACTCTGGGAAATTGAGCCAGCTGAATTTTATAAATACCATATGATGGGAGTGTGAGGACATCACTATTCAAATAAAGGAAATTTACAACAGGAAATCCAAAAATCGTCACGTTTGTTGTACATATTTGTATGAATATATTTATTGTTAATTATTAATAATTGTCTCCGTGTTCAGTTCCCACAAATCTGTTTCTGAATCACAAATATTGACTTTGTTTATCAAAGTTCAGGTGGGTATATGTCAGTAACATATATTTTCAAACTCAGGATTATCGATAACTAAGATCTAGTCAAAATACCTAGAGGTTATCACGAGTCATAATATAGAAATAAATCTGCTTTAAGAGGTGCGCAATTAGTATCCATAGGAATCCTACTATCTGCTGATAAATCTTGTCATTAAATTGTACATAAATATTATCCATTGAAAAGTCGATAGGGCTACATAATTCAGTGCAAGGCCAATATTTATATGAAGTGAATTGTTTGTTGGGTAAACCCCGAGTTATTCGAAGTAAAGAGGTATGTTTTAGATTCTCTGTTAAAACACCACCGTATAAGAGACAACAACAATCTTCTGGTAGAGAGTAAAAAAGAAATACCGAAGCGGGTAAACCGTATTTCATAGTCCATGGAATAAAGGACAATATCGTGTATAGTGTCATATTCAGACAAATGCGAACCCCAATAAAATCGAGGTGAGACCAGGCGTGCGGGAGGAGTAGGTAAATATAAAGACTTAGTAGCTTGGAAATTTCGAAAAAGAGTTTTTAACTTTCGCAGAGTTTTAATAAATGAAACCTTAATGACGTTGTAAATGATGAAATGCGACATTATATTATTTATATTTGATTGTTGTTAGAGAAGACGTAATATCCGTAAAAAGTACAATATGTCTAGAATTGCGTGAAAAGCGTGATTTATGTGGATTTTATCATGTAAAATGTTGTCTTTCGACGAAAAAGTTTCATCATGTGCTGGTAGAGTTTAATTTAGTTTTATGAATGTCAATGTAATATCGTTTTCAAACAGGAATGATGTCATTATCTGCTTTGTCAGCGGGTACAAAAGACATATGTAGTTTGTAAATAACACAGTTCCCTTTTATAGACTGAACTTAATTGAAAGACCGAACTGAAATGCCGAATATTTGGATCCACTCCAGACTTGTTTGTTGCAATATTTCTAATTTATGGATTTAATTCGAGTTACATCGGAGCAGTATCTTTACATACGGCCTCATAAAAAGCAAACAGTCAGTGTAAGGCTGGATTCGTACTGTGGTGTATGTGAGGCATCGGTACTTTGATATTTAAGATTTCACTCGAGTTTGTCGGGAATAGTTGAGCCGAAACGAAAACCCCAATCGTTTGCTTTAAACGCAGTAGGGCAAACACTAGGCCAAATGTTCGTTTATAGTTAACATCACATCAAAATCATTATATCATCTTCACAAGTCAAGGGAATGTGCTACTTAAACTTCTCTCTCCCTTGCCTGATTAAGTGTTTTTATTCGTAACCAAGTCGGTCAAGTCAGGCTTAATCTCATAGGTAATTGACTAGTAGTATATTGAATACTTTTCGCTAGGATATATATATCCGCCGTACGTAAGCATTTTAAAATATGCACTCACAGACTTATATTGATAAATAGTTTTAAATAGGTTGACGTTGGTTTGGGGTATCTATCAATGTACTCACAGACGCACAACAATAGCATATAAGTGTGGGCATGTATATATACAAAACTTCCTCTCACTTTCAAAAACTTTTGAGAGCCTGGGTTGCTCATGTTTACGGAAAATGCTCAGAGTCCGGTCAACATTTCACGTTTTCTGACCCATGGATGATATCTACAATAGACGTTCCCTTTCATATCGTTAGGTAAAAGGAAATATCTCCAGCTAGAATGTGCTTGTTTCATTTCTCAAAATGTATCGAATAATGCACAATGAATGTGTTGCCTCCAATAACGTGAGATAATACTGGTGCAGTGTTACACAAATAATAAATCAGTTCTTTATTTTTAGTAACATAGATATGTTTCACTGATATGAATAGTAATGAACTTTGAAGAGAATGTCGATGGGCGTCCTCTGATTCTAATTGGTACACTTTGAGAAAATTATTTAACAAAGGAAATCGATGGCTTTTTGGTGATATAACATGTAGTAAAACAAAACGGCTATAAATACACTTTTCAATATAGTTGAAATTTATGTACTCTGAATTAAAGTGGAAACTCATTTACTGAAATTTTGTTAAACTAGTCAAATGCAATCAGAGCCTGAGAGATAAGGATTTCATTCTTGTCGCATTCTATCGATTTCTAATAATATATATCATTGTCATTTGGTCTATGATTTACTCATGCAATATACGTATTGCCGTACTATGATCTTTACTGGGATTTCTTTTTAGTCAGTGACGATTCAGTTTTACACTATATATAGAGAAGAGGGAGACTCTTTGCATGATAAGAGAAGGTTCGTGTCTCATCTTTATCTAATTTCTATTTTTATATGTGTGGAATTCCAGTACATGAGAATCTACAATCACCTCGAGTCCCAGATTGAAAGACATCAGTCGAGGGAGACATACATAATCCCTAAGCAGAGGTTGGAATGTCGAAGTATGTCGCCCGAGACAGATATCTTTCGATATGGGACTCGGGGTCATTCTTGATTCTTTTTCTCGTTAATTAACCTTTAAATCAATGCCTATATTATCTTGTTCTAAACATGAAACGTGATGGAGCATCGTGACGTCACAAGCAAAATAGTGTGACGTCACAATTAAGCGGTCGCCCTGTGCTAGATCGTTGTTCTAGATCGATTGATATAGAGTCCCACTTCCGGTGGAAGTCTTTAGTCTCGTATGCGAGAAACATTATTCAAGAGCGCTTAATTTTTTATTCTTGATCTACATAAAATTCTATATTAAAATAGGTTCCATATAGATGTCTTAGTCTTTGATGACACACAAATCAATCGATTTATAACATTATTTAGCTATATTTTGAGTGATATATTTGTTTTAGTCTCTGATCTTTTTATCCTTTGTCCCGATGTTATGTGGCAATATCACTTTCTACACAGTGCTGGTTCACATTCATTTATATACACAGTGCTTAGTAATGTGATTCTTTTGTTTGTAAGCGTATTCATGGTGGCTATGGCTAGCCATTCAGGAGATGCTCACTCGTCCCAGACACATAGTCTCACATCTGAATTTCAGGGGTCCGTGAATGTGTCCGCTGTGGTATATTTTTGTCAGTGCCATAGTTAATTTACACAACTTGCTTTCGATTTTTGCTGTGATATCTACGTTCTACGAACTATCATCCAGATTTTGTTATATTTCTCATACCAGTGTAGATCACGACAGTGGCAGCCGCAGTGTGAATCATAATAATCAGAACAAAAGTCTGAAATTGACCAAGATGGTTAGCTGCATGGCGGCAATTGTGACCGTACAGCAGGGGATGCTATATCCTCCATCGAACCTTAACTTCCCCCTTGTTATCCTATGGGTCCGTGATAGCCAATATCGCAATTTTGTCTCGTAGAATCGATTTTGCTTATTGACTACCGCTTGGTATTTGTGCATTTTACTTTCAAAACTCATGCCATTTAAACCTTAAAGGAATCACAATTATAATTGATTCTTCTAGCAATGTACCTTGAAAATTCAACCTATCATAATTATCATTACATAATGCTGAATACAAATAGGCTTACATAATTTATAAAGTGATGAGATTGGTTATATTGTATGGCTGAAAAGAATAATATCCTATTTGTGTGGTTTCTGGTAATGAATTTATTGCTGAATCATTATGGAAATGTATCGTCATTTAAACGAAGCGTGTATGCATTACAGTGTATGCGTAACACTTAGTTGATATGTACGACAGAATTCGTGATAAGTGAAAGGAGCTTTCATTTTAGTATTGTCATTTATATTGATTCGATTCATGTATGTTTTTTACGTTAGCATTCTCAAGTTTAAAGATGCCCCTCGACATTTATTATACTGATATATACATTTGACAATTATACTTTTGTTTCCGATTTCCATATTTTGACAATAGAATTCATATATTCTTTTTCAGGTCGTAATACACCATTTTGAAAAGCGTTTCGTAAATAGTAGAAAAATAATTATGAACTGTAGTTACTGTAATTTTTCAAGAATTTGGAATCTCAGAGTTATTTTTATCTACTTTATATACACGCTTAAAAGATAAGTCTTTTACATTTTCCTTTTTTCCTGGTCTATGAACAAAATATGGCTGTCCGTTTTCATTCTGATACTACGTTTTATGTTAAATTGTTGCTTTAATTATGTTGTGTTGGAACTACCTCTTTACATAAACTCTTTTCACAAATAGGTATAGTGGTGCTGTCATTTACCTTTTTGTTATTTTTCATGATACAATTGATATTTTTTGCAGGACTTTTTTGGCAGGTGTTATATGAAAGCAGAGGATGCTTACTCCTTAATCTGGTTTCACTTCTATTTAAATTGGGGTTTGCATTTGTCTGAATAAGACACTCTACACGATATTGTCCTTTCGTTCCATGGATTTCGAGATATGGTTAATCCCTCGGTACTTCTTCATGGTTTACTTGTTGATCGGTGATGTGGTACTCGCTAAGTGACTTCGTTTGTTTATACACTAATACCACGTGTGCAGTAGTTTATATTGTTACTATTAATAACCATTTAGATGGTGATCATTACTCCTTCGTAATATACGGCGCCCTATGTTTCTCCGACGATTTGTGTTTACAAAACAACATTTTGATACTGTTAACTTTACAATTTTACATTTGCCATAAATGCATCGCTTACAATATACTTGTCGTTGAAAATGAAGTGCCCGCAAAATGATTTACTACGCCAACTTATTGCACATGACAAATTAATTGAGATCTTTGCGAGTATACGTGTCTCATTTTCCTTTATGTTTATGGTCATTTAAGGAGACTTCAAAAGTTCTTTCAAGTTTCTGGAATGCCTCAATCTGGTATATATAGTTGTAGAAATCTGTGAGAACAAATACCAACATGAAACTGTTCCTATGCACTCTAACAAGTTTTCTTGCTTTTATTTCCGCTCCACACATCAATTATTTTTGTTGAAGTTACTTCAAAGACACCGGCGACTCTAACTAGTAATGTGGTATTCCTTATCATTTTATCTATTAGTCAAGGTACTGTTTAATATTTCTTTCGTTATTATCTTACCAGGAACAGTAAATCATCCCTAGGCAAATGCTATTAAGTAGTAAGAACCAGAGTTGTAAACTTTACTGTTACTAATACTAATGCGTTTCCCATGGAACGCACATTTATGATAGATAAGGGATCGGATAAAAGGATTCCCATGCTTTTATATTAATCATATAATGTAGAGACCTACTTTTTACATTGTTTTGAATATCCATCCAGAAAACACATTAACAATCGCCAATAACCTCTTATCTTTGCAACTTTGTTATTTTCTGACTTAAGATATTGAAGCCAACCATTGGAAATAAGTTTATTTATTTGATCTTTTTAAGTAGTCTGAAGTAGTCATTTATATTTAACAAAATTAAAGAAAGAAAATAGA
This sequence comes from Pteria penguin, assembly GCA_035048485.1. Lineage (NCBI taxonomy): Eukaryota > Metazoa > Mollusca > Bivalvia > Pterioida > Pteriidae > Pteria > Pteria penguin. The sequence goes on along the minus strand of CM068581.1, from coordinate 62,829,775 downwards.
AAGGGAAAAAAGCCATGTTACTATGCTGATTATTGTTTTAGGCCTTATGTCATCAATGGTATTTTTGTATCGGTAGATCCATCTAGTGGAGGTTACTGTCGGCCTCACTACTCATTCAATGGAAAATTTAACCTCCCTCAAAATATTTTTGAATATTTCTTAACAAAATCTTACCGTGACAGTACTTTTGAGGACAAACCTTGCTTTTGAAGAATAAAATCTGTAACCCCCAAAATTCACTGTATATCAGTTATTTCTAATATTAAACTTGCTCTTTTGCAAATACTCGTCATAATAGATATTAGAACATATATGAGTCATAATATTTTGCATCAGATGCGTAAATCGACAACTTATGTCTCTTCAATGATTCTCATAGTCATACTTTACAATAAAAAGTTAAAGGGTCGTATCAGAAGTTAATCATTGTTGGTAATGCATACTGAATACATAAGTATATTTTAATAATTCAGTAGAAAAATAATGACGACACAGAATATGCACATTTATTTCATGATACTAGTAGTTCAAAAAAGCTTATATGCGCAAAATTTACAAGCTAGGTGATCTATTAAGTTTAATATATAAAACATAATTTAAGCAGCACAGATACCGCCGACTGTTTAATGACTGTTGATGTATTTGGTGCCTAGGATGTCACCAGAGAGTGCCTATTGCTCGGTACAATTTTATCTCCCTTATAACATGTTTTATTTATCTTTCTATTGACCTTCCAGTGTCATATAATAAGCCTTATCCCATAGACAAGCCGGTGTAGCCTAGTGGATAAGGTGCTCGGCTCCTGTTCGAGAGGTTCGGGCTCGAGTCCCGCCTGGAGCACACGGTTTTCTGTCTTTCGGATGAGTGGCACGTAAAAGATCCCTTACTGCTTCTGGTGGGTCCTTTGCAAAGGTCTTAATTTGTATGCAATGCATCAGGCAGATGCCGTCACCATATACGTGAAAAAAAAATCAATCAATCAATCAATCAATCCCCCGCTGAAGGTTTTCTATAATAGAAAGCCATCATAAAAAAACAGTCCCCCTTCCCGTTACTGGTTGGACTTTCATCTGTTTTAACGACATGTAAACATTTGTATCACACTACACCTCAACCGCTTTTGGTTTTACAAAGACGGTTCTTATAAATAAGGCAGTATATTTTCTATAATAGTAAATACAACCCCCGTCCATAGACATGAATAAGAATAAATACGTTACAGATTTGAGGTTTACATTATTAAGTCTAGCACGTGGTGTTAAACTATGGAATCTATGTCCAAGCAAAGTCATTGAAGAGAAATAGGATGTTGTATGAAGGCAAATTATTCCATTTTTAATGTACAGTTAAGCTGTTCTCAGTAAGGGCCGCCTGGATTAAAAACGAAGATGGAGACCTGCAGGTATTTGCTGTTAAAAATATTATGTCATCATGAAGTTTGTGAAAAGGAAATTTATTTCGTTCAAATGTTGACGGAAATTCTTGAATTAATTTTTTCTGCATGATGGGTGCCAATACAACGCGATTTATCCGATGTATTGTTTGACATTTCATTGGCGGTAGACAGGCAGCAAAAGGAATACTATTCATGGGATATTTTGACTTGGGTCGTATTTCACATTTGAGGTCCTGCTTTGAATTACATGGCTACTGGGAGAACATCATTCCTCTGCACAAACAGAATAGAAGTTAATCGAATATGTAGGAAGTGTTGTACAAACAAAATAATAATGAGAAATATTTCAATGTTAGTGGGAAAAAATCCAGCTATTTTGATTTGTAATGAAGGTCACTGACCACTTGCAAAATTGAGTAAATTTACATATTACATATGGCGATATGCTATTTGAATTCTTTATATGTTGTCTGAATGATATTTTACTCTAGAAATCCATAAACTATGTGAGTTCAACCACGGACACCTATTTAAACTTCTTATCACTGTATAGCTCATGCGAGCCTTCATACAGAAAACATATATGAAATAAAGCACTGACAAAGTCAGAAAGTGTCCCGCTGCAGTATGGTCACAGAACCCTATCTTTTAGAAGATTTGACCTAGATGACCCTGATCTTGGCCTTCCAATCTCAAAAAGTATAAGTATCATCTTTACATCGTGATGCACCTATTTACATAATGAAATGTGAAGCAGTATCTGTACAAATGCTCAAACGTTGCCCAGACTATCATTATTCTTTACATTGAATCATGGATTTGAATGAATTATCACAAGGATGTTGCCTCTGACCCATGGTTGTGCCATGACCTTGACCCACGGTCATATCCCCAGCTCAGGCTTACATTGTACTTGGTCGCTAAAACATTGATCGAGTCATAACTTTGTACTGCATTCATGGATTTGTACTGAAGTGTCAAAATTATAGATAGTTTAGTTCATGTCATCATAAAATCATAATACATAATTGAACTATGTTAACAAAAACATGTCTGTCATTAATCGTACATACCTTTGTGTTGTTTTGGGGGTCTACAGCCTCTCGTAGCTCTCCTTGTGGTTTTTCCAATACATCGTGCCATCTTTATACAAATAATTCTTGGAAGTTGCTCTCATTCTTCTTTTTGTATTTGTATCTGCTTTGTTGCCTCTTAGATATTTCAAAATACTTGAAAACATATTTGGAATTCAGATATACTCTGCACATGAAGGATATTCTTCCTGGTGTATAATTTCAAAAACTGAAACCACCTTTAAAATCCGAATCGTTTTCCGGATAAGGAGGGAATATTTTCCTTACAAGGGGGACGGTTTTCTCTACAGAAAAACAACCCCCTGGGGATAAATTTTTATATAGAAATTTTTCCGTGGGGAAGTTTCTCTATACAGAAATATCTTCCGGGGGATGGTTCTCTGTGGCGGAATATTTTCTATACGACACCTGGCACTGTCATAGTTCACTTACAGGTCTTCTGTTGATCTGTGCGAGTATATGGTATTACAAGAGAAACTATATTTGGGAAAATTTTGGAGAATAGCAAACTATTTGGGATTTGTTGTTGGTTGGTTGATTGGTGTTTTACGTCGCTTCCAAGTTATATCGCAACATGGAAGTAGGAGGTTACCTACCTCTTAAACATAGTGGCGCAACCCGGGAATTGAACCCGGATCGTCGGCGCAAGCCAAGCGCTTAACCACTACATCACGCCTGCCCCTATTTGGGAATGGAAGAGGCTGATAAGGACGAATTGCAGGCAGAAAATATAACAGTTGAACGTCATTTGATGACCATGGAATCCACTACGGACAAGACGCAAAGTGTTGGAATTGTCAATTGTAACAGTGATAAAACGTAAAATTATTTCGTATTGAAAAGGGATAAAATCAAAGACAATTTTGCTGTTAAAGTGTACAGAATTTCTATCAGTGGCGGATCCAGACGGCCCACTGCCGGGCGTATGAGACCAATAACGGTTCGAAGCACGAGGAGGACCCCCCTTGCAAAATGTTTCAAGCAACAGATGCAAATGTTCCATTCTAATACCATTTTTAGCCATTTGCATACAAACAAACTAATGTGCACATAAAAATAAAAGATGTATCATGAGCGTCACCTAATTGAATTAAAAATTTCAAAGCATAAAGCTATAACTGGACTTTGGTCGCAATAGTTTAAACATTCTAAGGCTGGGTTTCAATGAAACCTATTTTTCGGTGTCAACGTGCCTAATATTTCAGCGTTGAAAACAGTCTTTCCATGAAGCAGAAATGACGCACAAAACTGTCACAGAAATACACTGTAGACTGTTATCAAACACATTTGAATGGCCTCATAATGACACTGAAAATTAAACCAAAAATGAAATATTTGCATGTTTTGTTGTACTTCTGGAAGAAACTGTTTAAGACATGGTACTTGCTCTTGAATTAAGGTAGCGATTGCAAGACGTCACGAGATCAAGTCAAGTCATCTAAATATTGAATGGGACCATTTCACTGTACGTATCCGTTTTGAAAATTTTACTTAGAAATTGAAGATAAATCCCGAGAAGTATACCTCATAACAAATTACGAACCCTCAATGGTGTATTCATATTTTAACCAGAATCTCACATGATATCCAGAAATGTCATATCAAAATATAAAAAAAATCAATGGCCCATTTTTTTCTACCGCCCCTTAAAGCAAAAGTGGATTCTGGGCAAACAAAGACATCGTTTTGGAATCAACAATATTCCAAGAATGAAGAAGCATGCTGTCTTCTATCTTGTCAAACATGGTGAGTTACGGAAAACTTCATGTTTGCCTTTTTGTAACATCATTATATTTTTGGCTTAATTACGTGACAATTTTAGTTAAAAGGCCATTTTCAGCGCGAAAAATGAAAAAGAAATGTTTACTCTTGGTACGGATTTTTTCCGCCGTGTATGATTTTAGGGCTGAAAAACGCGTAAATGGAAATAACAACTAGAAAAACTCGAGCGGATTATTCTTTTTTTTTTATTCGGCGCGTGTTCAATGGCGAAATATTACGCACCGAAAACGCGTCATTTTTCCGCTTCATGGAAACCCGACATTATTCTTCGTCTACTGACTCTCGTTTGTTGCCGCGGTCGTCATTAAACTATGCATTTGATGATTTAAGTATATATTTCACGTCAGCACAAAAGCAATGGAAACAAGATTTATGATGCTTTCGGGACTATCGGCGCACCAGCAGTGACATCGGCGGACTGGTTATAATAAATATTATAACATCTACATTACAATTTTCTGCCTCTCCCGGGTGATGCTTATGGCCGAATGATTTGAATTCTTATTGTACATAAATATTTGAAGAGGAGAATTAAAACGAATGTGGGCGAAAGTGATCTATGGATGTTTCTGAATATTCTTTTTACTTCGTTCATAGATCACTATTTCCCTACGGTAGCATACAACACAAATGCCACATAACTGTCAGCTATGTAAATCATTAATGTTGTGTTTATGCTGCATTGATTTTTACATAATTCATTTACTGCTTTCATGAAGTAAAACAATAAGATACCGAGTAATGACCCAGGAATTATTGCAAAGACCATAGTCTTTGTATTCGGCATTTTTGTTCTTATACAAATTGTCGTGAGCGCTGTACACTAACAGGGCGTCGTGGACTCTATAACTGGCTTTTTCAGAGAATATAAGGTCCTGCGTCTCATCCCCGCCGACTGTTAGTCTCTATGCTCGCTTACAGACAGGCAAAGACACAGTGTACTTTTGTTGATATCGCCTAACATGTTTTGAACCTATGATAAATATAGAACATATAAACCTTTTGATTTTGCGAAGCAGATGGGCATTTCGACAAGTCATGTCTGTTCACTGATACTCGTGGCCGAATGATTGGAATTCTCATATTATGTAAATATTTGAAGAGCAGTTTTGAAACCAAAATGAAAGAAAAAGTGGACCAAAGTATCAGTCTAAGGACAGATCTATGCATGAGGGAGATACTCCTTAATAATAACGTTTCATGTGGAAATTTTTATGGCCTCTCGTCTGGAGAAAAATGTTGTTCATTGTTCTATAAAAGGAGTATTATTAATAGACTTTTAAATGTGTGTCTTTAATTGTGCTGCTTTTGCGATTAGTGGGAAGATGGACGCCCGTAAACTAAATGAGTGGCGTTTGTTACTTTAATTTACCTATCGTCCTAAGTTGGTATCTTAACTGCGGTACAATTGAAATTTTTTTTGTAATGCCGTATTCTGTGTTAATTTGACTATTCTCATGTTTTATATGCATGTCCTTGGTGATTTGTTATCATATAGCTTGGTCAGATGCCATCTGTTTTCCTATATGTATATGAAAAGTTAACAATAGGAAACTTAAAGTCGTATCGTTTGTCATATAATGAAGGTAAAAAATGAAGAAGTACCGAAGGGTAAACCATATCTCATAGTCCATGGAATAAAAGGACAATATCATGTATAGTGTCATATTCAGACAAATGCGAACCACAATAAAAATCGAGGTGAGATCAGGTGCTCGGGAGGAGCAAGCGTCCCCTGGTTGCACGCAACACCCGTCGCAAAAAATCCTGCAACAACTTTTCAAGTCTAGAAAGTAAATACATTAATATACACGCATGAAGGAGACAAGAACACGAGGTCAAATTTTCCTATTCCAGGCATGAGATGTAGTTTAACTGAAATTCCGGCATCGGAAATGCACGTGAACAAATGCCTCTATATATACGTATTTTCTCAAATCAAGTATAGTCAAAAAGTTAAGATGGTTAGTTTGTATGGTCAGGTACCAAAATATCGGTTAACATTCTTGAAAGAGGAATCTGAAATTGTACTAGATCCCTTTATCGACCAGTGACAATTTCAAACGTAAAAAGATATATCCTTGTGAGAGTAGTGTCGTCGTGGCAAGAAGCCTCGCTCTCAGGACAAAACCATCGTATTTAGAGCATGCCCTAGCATAGTGTATAAGTTGTGAAATGAAGACGCCATATGCGGTGGGTTGGTTGGTTGATTGATGTTTTACGTCACTTTCAACAAATTTTCAGTTATATGGCTACATGGAAGCAGGAGGTAACCAACCTCTTAAACATAGTGGCTCACTCCGGAGATCGAACCCTGATCATCGGCAATGCAACCCAAGTGCTTAACCCATACACCTCCCCCTTCCGCCATATGCGGGAGAGGAAGGTATGTTGCTACTCAGAAAAGGGAAGTTGGTAATAATGAAATTGAAATCATCAGGTTTGTCATAGAGAGAGATGACTAAAGAACCATAGTCACTAATTGATAGGAGTATATCGTGGTATGACGGAGAAGATGCACTCTCAGTTGTATCTTTTTTGTCGAGTTCCTTTGGGTATATGATATTGAGGTGATCCTTAAATACAGGGTTGTTAATCGACAAAACGTCATGGATGTATCTGTATGTAAAGTTTTACCGAGATGCTAATTGTGTATTGCCTTTAGAGAGCAGAGACTGACTGTATGAATGAATTCTGCTTCGTAAGAGTACAAAATATGCCGGCCAGAAGAGGCGCGCAATTAGTACCCATCGGAATGCTAACAATCTGTTGGAACACTTTCCTATCAAATATTACAAAATAAAAATATCTATAAGAAATTCTAACATTTGGATGATCTCTTTTTCTGTATACTTGTTGTCGGAATCAGACTGTTCCTTTGCAAAATTTGTGTCGTTGTGGCCTAAAACGAAACACTTATACCTGCGAATTCCTTTTGTTTTTGGGGGTTTTTTGTTTTTGTTTTTGTTTTTTGGGTTTGTTATATTTATTTATTTATTTTTGTTTTTTGGTCAAAGAATGCGTTTTGAAAAATTGATGTTATTCTATTCTTAAGTTTTTGATGAGGAATGGTTGTATAAAGAGTCGAAAAGTCAAAAGATTTGATGCTAGTGACATTATTGAAAATAGAAGATTTTAAGTGCTCTAGAATTTCCTTAGAATATTTTAGGATCCACATACGATTGATTACCCTTCTCGAGTAAGCAGCAGAGCAGTATTTCTAAAGACGATGTTTGATTTCTGTTAGAATTTTTGTGAGTAATATTGAAAGAGGCTTGATGGAACACAAGGTATAGTAGCTCGAGATCAGATTCATTTGTAGAAATACCGAATGAACTGTGATTATCCAATACCTCTGAAGGAGACAAATTTGTAATTGTGTAAGTTGGATTACCAGGCGTTGAATAAAGACCTAGCTCTTCGATAAGACATTCAATATAATATGCCTGACATACGAAAGTGTAATTGTTAGCTGCCTTGTCAACAGGAACAATAATGAAATTTTCGTGATGTCGAGAAAGTTCTCTAACGACACTGGAGTCACGAAATATAGAATAGTGTTTGTTCTTGAAGAAATGACAAAGTCTTCGTATTCTTTTCCTTACCAGACTTCAGAAAGTGTCAAATTCCACCTTCTCTCTCTTAGCCCAATGTCTGCGGTACTCTTCACATTAGTTCATAATAATATCCAAATTTTGACGCTATGTAAATGACTGTGGCTCTCTATATTTTGGGCCTTTACTTAAAAGATCTCTACGTTTTTATTGCGAACAATATGGAGATCTACTGTCACAGTATGACCACATGGATTATATTTAAACTCAGAAGAGGAACATGAACAGTCTATAGTGTAATGAAAGTCTTTCAGATCTACGCGTTTTACATTTTGTTTATAATTAAAGATTTTGGAAGCAACTGATGTATATTTATAAGAAATACAAGGCGACTCCCTCATATTGAAGTATGGAGGGATATTATCTTTAACAGACTTATGATTTAAAATGTTACTTAACTTAAGTGCGTCAGTTGCCTTATTTGCAAAAAATACGTTAAAAAAGGGGCGCTTCTCATTGCCATTTACAGGCCTGTCTGAATGTTACAACTTGAAATAGTCTGTTACTGGAGATGTCCAAGATAATACCTTAGAGTCGATATTCTGGAATGCCAGATTCGGTGAAATGTAAGTTTCGCGTGGATTCGTACAACTCCCGTAGCTTTTGTAAAGATAGCGAATAAAGCTTAGTACAAATATAATGAGGACCTAAAATTAGATTAAATGGCAGAAGGCCATCGAAGGAGATATTATGGATTTCAGGTCTATTATATTTTCGTTTACCATAACTTCGACGTCTTCATGGTGTGTTATCAAACAAACGCATGCCACTTACTGACTGATATCCAGGATTGTAAGATTTCCAATACTATCAATATGGTCATTACAACCATATGTTGCAACTGTTCCTAATTGCCGTATCCAGTAATCTTTCCTTTTCCTTCGAAGGTGAGTGCTAAGATTTTTGTTTTTGGTAGGGTGGTATATTTTCTCTAAAATACGTACTTTTATGGACTGAATAGAATGATCTGGTTTATTGAAATTAGGATAAAGTAGTTAATATAGCCATTATTTATATTAAATCTATAAGCACTCCGCATTTGGCCTTTGATATCGCCTACATATATCATTCCACACAATGGGCACTCAATACTAAAAGCTATATTAGATGGCCTACAGAAAAGGTTTTCGAAATTATGAGTAGAATAAGAACGTTTCGTAAGATTACTTCAAAATGTGTTGTCAGTCTAAGGGATACATGTTTTACACTTTTTGTCTCCGCACTTAGAAATTACACAATCGTTAGGATCAGATCAGATTTCATAATGTCGACAACTTTAACTACGCAAGATTTCATATTGATGAAACTGTCGGCATTTTGGTACCATAATTGCGTGTTTTCGCTAACGATGTAAGTCAATTTCGATATGTAAAAAAAGAAAAAATAAAGACATAGAAATACAGTACAAAAAAAAAACAAAAAATATAGAACATATATACCTTTTTGTTTTGTGCACCAGATGCGCATTACAAGGGAATACTTAAAAGTGGGGAGAGGCTCTAATTGAAGCTCATAATGTTTATATATACATCTTCACCATTAGCAGTATGGTAGCGTATGTGTGCAAAATTGTTATTTCATACGTCACAGATATCTGTCTATATAACAAATATTTGGCATACTGGGACTGACAACTAGGACATGAAGACTTACACATGTATTATGCAATATTAAACAATATCTTAAACCCCACGAACTTGGAGAATAGAAAACAAATATCATTAATGATTATAGTTCTTTGTGATGTACTCTATAATTTGCGAGCACTGCAACTGTTAACCAAACAACAGATATTTAGAAAGTATTTAATGGGTTCCATACAGACCACGTTTACATATACATGTATATTGTTAGATGAAATTTTTACAACATCAGTGTGCGATAATCAAATATTAATCTGTACAAATACCTTCATATTTTTTTGTGTAAATGGTCATCTTTTATGTTCATGTCACAGAGATTTATTACTATACATGTTTAGAGTCAGATATCATTTCGAAACACTGAGACGAAGTAATCAGCAACACTGACGAAGCAATCAGCAACACTGACCAAGCTATCAACAACACTGAAGTTGAATACTGTCTTTGATAACCGACTGATGTTTTATTCATACAAAAGATATCTGAATCGTGAAGATCAATAACTCTTACACAACAGTTTTCACTACGTTTCACTATGGGATGTCATTAAATTGCTTCAGCAAGAAACGGAGCGTATTAAATTTACTGTGCGAAACTTTGTAAATCGTTCTAAAGCTATAGAGAATCTCCCACATGAGTAGCTCCGAATGACTGACCTGGATGAGTTCTTTTGTTTTTACTCTCCCGTCAATTTGGTATTTGGATTGCTCATTAATTAAATATACTTTGAGTTTCGATAGTCACAACATTGAAACATAAGTTGCAGAATTGCGGATATGGTTTAATAGATTAATACTGTATTCCATGTATTGCATATATATATATATATATATATATATATATATATATATAGGCTGAGTACATGGTGACATTTTCTTCAGCACACTTTATACACTTTATTGTATTTTTATGTAACGAATGCTGATTAGATGATGACATTCTTCTTCAGCAGACTTTGTACACTTTATTGTATTTTTATAGAATGTATGCTGAGTACATGATAGCATTCTTCTTCAGCAAAGTCATACACTTTATTATAGTTTTATAGAATGTATGCTGAGTACATGATGACATTCTTCATCAGCATGTTTTTCCTGACGTGTACACTGCAAGTCTCGATGGCAGAAACCTGCACTAGAGTATACAATGGCGCCGACATGTGCGACATCACTTCAGATTCTTTACTTCATAATTCAATCATAACACGAAAAACAAGCACAAGCTTTGGGTGTTGTGCTAAAGCATGTATGGAGATACCAAGATGCATGTCAATTAACTATTTTCAAAGAATGCAATTATGTGACATTAATGACAATGAAAATGATGAGAACAGTGATGATCAGGTCATGGAGACATTGAAATATGGAATTTATGCAAAGAAAGGCGTGTGGATGTCAGTAAGTTCTTTGCCAATAGATGTGTTAAATAAAGACTGAAAATATATTTAAGACTTTTTCGTACATTTGAGAAGTAGTGAGGATATAATTTTATTACCTTAACGACTCCTGTATAAAAGCACACTTTTTTTCAACATCTCTAACGCCGAATTCGTAGGTGCGCATTATGCATAGGGTTAAAAATATAACTTTTTTCTCTGAAAGCAAAAACGATTTAGGCACATGACCGCCCATCTGAATGTATTTGCTGAACTTTTAGTTAGTGCTTTGTTAACAAAATGTTCATTAAATGTGAAATTGATATAACTCGTAATGTCTAAAACCTGCTGTGGGCGAGTGAAATAAATCAGTAATGTATGCAAAGTAAAGTGTTTCTTTCTTGTACAATTATAACACGCAATGTAATGGAACATTGTACACACAGAAGTGAGTGTAGATTGATTGATTTTTGTTTTACGTCACACCACGAATATTTCACGTATATGGTGACGGCATCTGCCTGATGCGGGGCATACAAATTTTGACCTTTGCAACGGACCCTTTAACTTGCCATGCATACCACGACACGGGGCCTCAGTTTTTACTGTCTCATCCGAAAGACAGGACACCGGCATGACCAGAGCGGGAATCGAACCCCGGCCTCCCGATTAGGAGTCCAGCGCAATACCACTAGGCCACGCCGGCTTGATAACATTATGATAAAAACGCAACGCAAACTCTTCTTAGATTTTAAATATGTACCCAACAAACCTAAAAACTATTGATTTTCTACATGAATAATACAAATTCGTACATTAATGTCGCCTATCTTGAACTTGAATGATTTCACATGGTCCCTTCGTGTTACCTAAAATAAAGTGAGGTAAGCTTATCGCCCACTCGACTTAAACCCCCATCCCCTTCTTTATAGAGTTATAGACAGGAAAGAAATTTTTATGTAGTCACCATTACATCAGTTCTTTGTTTACTGACATTTTGTTAGTCTCACTTCGTGATATATACATTAAACATTTCTAATTTCATATGCCTTCACAATCAAACAATGATATTCTGATCGTGCCTCCATTACCACATCAATATTGAGTTTAAATCTTAAACTTTGAAATTTTTCAACGGTGAATTTTTAACATTTTAAGTTTCAATTGCTTAATATTAATCTACAATATTCTCATAGATTTAGTTAAACTATGATATAAATATATGATATACTTCTATCTTGACAGACTTTATGCGAAGACATTGAATCGATTGGCAGTACTATTGGTAAGTGTTAACGTAATATGTTAAAACCTGAACAATTTTACTTATTACAGGATATAGTTACCTGTTCTCACCGCTCATATCTCGTACATAGATGTCCAACGAGGTTCGTTGTGAGGAGTGTCACAATGACACCGAAAATAGTTACTTTTGTATTTTAACGCAGTAAATACTTAATTTTATGCATGTATATAAATTGTTCTAATCGTACTTTTCATTAATATCTTTATGTCATCTGTCTTTATCGTTTTTTCTCGAATTTCACTGACTCCTACGCTCTTAAAAGGTTGTCTTCATTTGGTTACGATAGTCTTGCAACCAAGTAATGACATAAAGTAAAAAAACGAAGTATTACCGAAGGGTAAACCATATAAGCTATACTTGAATCTAGGACATACATATATCTTAATATAAAGCATAAGCATAAATATTCGTGGTGATTATGTGTAGTCAAAAAGTAAACCTTTATAACTCCCCCGATCATATGGTCTTACCTCAGATTTCCATGGGCCCATAAATTCACAGTTGTACATTGCTGTATGTACCACATTTGCATAGTATCTGCAGACTCTAGTATTTTCAGCAATAATTCCATTACCGAAATGGTTGGAGACTTTTCGCCTTGAAACTGCTATGAAATGAATTACTTAGATAGGTCAATGTCGAATTTTGAACTAGTATATATGAAACAGTTAAAGTTTTATCTTGGAATGCTGAAAGATATTGTGGAGTATGATTATTAATCTATTAAAATCATTTACTTGCGAGGAACCAAGCGAGCACCAGTGAATTTTTATCATTATTTTTAATTCATATTCCAACTATAATCTATCATCGAGAAGCAACCCACTAGGTTCATTTGGTAGGGCCTCGATACAGTTGAGGATGTCCATACCCAGAAACATTCTGCAAATTGCTTCATTCAGGGTAACAGATATTATGAACTTGGATTTTACATGTCTTTTACTTAAGTTCGGAAAATTTACTTTCAACATAGTGTGCCTAATAGAATCTCTTATTCCAGTTTCTATGGTGATCTATTATACAACATAAGAAGGGTCGAAATGTTCCGATTATTGAATCTCATCAGGTTAAAAAATTGTTACTTTAAATCCCCATCCTAAATCGGTGTCGAAACTGTAATCTAAACATTTTATTTTGTCTGTTATGATCTCATTCTAGTTGTGCATGTTCGCGCTGAGTTATGTCTTAAAACTGATTCAGATGAGTTTTTTTTCCTTTCAGCATATTTTGATTAGCCTGAATGCTCATAATATTTTTGCGGACAGGAAACATAAACTTCACCACTTTAATATTATTAAAGGTGTGGAAATGATTTATGTAATGATATATTTATCATGTGTAGTAATTATACCTTTAGATTGCAGATTTCCTTACAATGTGTCTAATGCCATGATTGATATAACACACGGAACAGGACTGCACAGTAAAGCTGTTTATACATGTCATGAAGGTTACAATATGGAAGGAATTCCCACGATCCGCTGCACTGAAGACAATACTTGGAGCAATATCAGATTCCAGTGTAAACCACGTGAGTGCGCAATTCTATTGTGAAAAATTTTTAGACTCAACTATCGTTAAAAATTATTATTATTATTATTATTATTATTATTATTATTATTATTATTATTATTATTATTATTATTATTATTATTATTATTATTATTATTATTATTATTATTATTATTATTCATTCTTGTCAAAACCAATAGAAAACGACAAAAACAAAACAAAAATAGAAAAAAAACAAGCTGTGCATATGAATCACTAATGCCCCGGCTGTAGCAAAGTCTAAAAGGTTATTTTTAGCGTGAAGGTCAATGTCAAGGTCAAAAGACCATTTGAAAAAGCTTAATTAGTTCAGTATGCATGTCAAATATGAAGTCTCTATCCCTCACAGTTAAAAAAGTTATGCCCAAGATTAAAGTTGACAACAGACAGACAAACAAACAGAAAGGACATAAACAACATGCCCCCGATTTATCGATCCGGGACATAAAAAGAAAACAAATGAAGAAAAAAAGGAAAGTAAAGAAAAAAAGTCTAACTGCAGATATTTAGAATTTCATGCTCTATATTGCGTACAATTAGCATTAAGAAAAACCAATCCATTGTATAAGATGAAAATGATGTTATTTATTAAGTACAGTATTTAACTTTTCAAGAAACCTGTAAAACAATGGAACACAAAATGAATCTAGTATGGAAATCGGAATGTTTATACAGAATCTAAACGTTGAATGATAATCTAAACAGTTGAATACCCTGAGTTGGAGCATAACCCACATGATATGTACCTTCCTGAAGATGAAGGTGCCCCTAGACTCCAATGTTTTGATACATGTATTATTATTTATCAGTTTATTTTACTAGACCTTGCACACAGTGTTAAGACTTTCGTGCAAAACTCCTTCAATCAGGAATTTTAGTTTTTGGACTCATGATTATGGATACCATAAACTTGGAAAAACATATCTTTTTTATCAATTCACACATCTTACTCAGAGACCGTATCTCATATTCACCTCGCATATTAATAATACTGTTGCTGTACTCTCTCTCTCTCTCTCTCTCTCTCTCTCTCTCTCTCTCTCTCTCTCTCTCTCTCTCTCTTCCTTTCTAAAACATACATTCATTCATCACATGTGCTAAACATTTGTAATCTTTGGAAATAATTGTAATACTTACCGCAACACGTTTTACTCATTCTTGATACTTTGTCTTATTTCAGCTTTCCATTCGTGTTGTGTTGCTGTGGGCATCACAGCGACCTCGCAATAGTAAATTTCTTACTCTGTATTTTAAATTATATTTTACTGTACGTCAAACGAAGGTGATGGCGGATGGAGTTCGTGGTCTACTTATGGAAATTGTTCACAAACCTGTGGTGATGGTACTCGGTCTCGGACCCGTTCATGTACTAACCCGATCCCCC